>CM050649.1:43196017-45596017 GCA_027574665.1 Rhynochetos jubatus | reverse complement strand
GCTGAGGCCACCGCGGGCCGTCTGAAAGGGGCTGCGGGTCCTGTGAACAGAAGCAATGTTTCCACACCTTCCCTCCCGAGGTCTCCGGCACTGAGCACGCGCAGCATGACTGCAGACTGTAGCAGGGTAGGTACAGTGGTGTAGAGCTGATGCCAAAGACAGCTGACACCAAACAAGATGACTTGGCTGGTGTATGCCCTGTTAGATCAACTTGTAGCTCAGAAAGGACAAGCCTGACAGAGATGATTTTGTTTCTTCCTTAATTCTTCTGGGACTAGTGAAGAACTCTACTAGAACAGAATTTGTCATGCTGTATCAGTGAAATTTATGGTTTGGCAGATGTTTTTCTTATGTCCATCATTGCATAACGAGTTACAGATTGTGAAGTGGGAAGCACAAGGGATGGGCGTAAGTGTTTTCAGTGCTTCAGGGCCTTAAGTAAGTGCTGTGAACTAAGGATGTGACTTCCCAGCATGCAAGGTTCAGGATGCTCCCACTAACTTCAAACAGAAATGTTGCAAGCTCAGCACTTGCAGAAAATCAGGCCATGCTGGTCTTATTTTTTTCTGTGTTTGGACACTGGACTCAGCATAAATTACAGCATAACACAAAATGTGTGCTAGACACTTCATCAAAATGAAAGGTGGGATTCCTCTTACATGCTGTTAGCCCTCTTAGGATCTAGGTGACATGTCTGAGCTAGCCACCTTGGCTATTTTGTAATGAGCCAAAGGATGTGGCTAATCTAGGCAGAAGCAGACACTCTGTTCCCAGACAGCCTGCCTGTTTGCCAAGCAGCTCCTCCTGGCTGTGCACCAAGATGCCCATCCTGAACTCGTTTCATTCACACCTCTCAAGAAATCAGGATTGTACTAGCAAGTTACTCCAAGTTGCCATGACTTAAGTGTACAAGAAAAGTGAAATTTATAGTCAGAGGTAACGCGTTTTACTGTAGATGAGCATTTGAGATCAGAGCCCTATTGAACACATCTATTTTTTTCTACCTTCCAAATACTTGGTCTTTTTTTTTTTTTTTTTTTTCCAGGCTATGTGAATTTTTAGTAGATTTGAGTGTTGCACTTCCCTCCCCTCACTCCTCATGAATTGCTCTGATTCTTTGGGTGCAAGCTCAGAATGTATGCATGAGTTGCATCTTTGTGCAAGTTTTATGAATGATCTATGCTAAACAAAACAGATTAGATTGTAATATAAATACATTCAGTAATAGACTGAATGCTAAAGGAACTTTGGAGCTTTGGGAGCTAATAGAAATGATGCTTTTGTAGACTGAGTGATAATGAACAAGCTTGCTTTTTGTATTTATGGGATGTGCATATTTCTTATTGGGCAGGACGCTGGCTTAGAAAATGGCATGATTATTCCAGCAAGTGAAAGTGTACCTGAAGATTTAATAAAGAAGCACTGTAGGAAAGCATCTGAAACACCTTCCATTGCAGTTTCTAGGATATCTTTGTCATCAGGCAAGTATTAAGTCTTTTCCTTCTTTCTGCCAGCCTTTATCATCAGAGGATTATTCCTTTTCTTTTTAAAAACAAGCAGACTCTACTCTGTTTGTTTTGAAATCACACTGAACAGTCAGATGCAAATTCCATAAATTTGTCCATACTCATTCTGAAAATTCTTTCCTTTTACTAACCATGCTTATACCACTTCACAAGTTTTACGTTTGAAAAAACAGTAATCCTAACCCCAGTAATGCTGGCACAATGTTAGTGTCAGGTAAATAACATGCTCTTAAATTTGATACAAGTTTTGATTCCTAATTGCACATTTTTAAATCATCCTCTGTGTGGTCGACTGTATAAAATATTACCTTTCTGCAATCTGTATAAAACACTACTGTGCCGCTGCCGTTATGTTTCACACCCGCTTTGCCCGAAAGCAAATCTGGGGAACAAAGAGCTGCCAGAGAACAAGCCCCTTGCAGACTTCGTGTCGTTGCATTTTTATGCGTCATGCGCTGAACCAGTTGATTCAGCTGCAATTTGCCTCATTGCACTGAAGGCTGGTAGGTAAATGAGGCGTGCACAGGACAGTGCTGTCAGAGCCACTTTGCAATGGTGGGGGAAGATCCTCCTTTTCCAATCTGAAACAGGAGGCAGGAGCGCCCTGCACTTTTCAGCTTCTTCCAGGCACCCGCTCGGCTTCTTACTGGGCTGACAGAGGGCTTCAGGTTTACAGGTTTGTCTCTGAAACACAGCAGGGCTCACTTTATTTCAGCTGAATTTAGGCCAAAGCAGAAACCTGGTGGCATATTGCACAGAGCTAATCAAAGGAGATAACGCTCTTCACCTCACTTGTTTCAACTTGAAAGCATCAGAGTTTCTTTGAGAATATTGTAGAGTGCATCTCCAGGCAGAGGTGTTACGGACTGCTACTTCTTTATGAAGTGAAAATGCTCCTGTTTCTGCTACCTTATGAAATCAAGGTTTTCCTCGTAGCAAAGACGTGGCCTCTCATGTCACCAAGGCAGATGGATGCTGAGCAAAAGTGCAGGAACTGGGGAATGGGCCTCGGACTCCTCATTGTCTCCTTGTTGGAGGATCTCAAAAGGCATCAAGCTCAGGAGAGTGACCTTTTCCGTCACATCAGCTATAGCTCAGGTAAAAGATGAGCAGTTAGAAAGTTTCCAGATTCCCACCTGCAGGATCTAAAAGTGTTCTCTTCCCACTCTTTCTTTCTGAATATATCAGTCATGCGAAGGATTCATGTGGGGAGGACTAAGAAAACCTTTCTCCAAGGTATCCAACATCTTCTGAGTGAGACAGAAAGAAACTTGTGCAGGTGGCAAGGCTTGCTTGCTTCTTCCTCCGTTCTGCACAGGGAACACCAGTAATGGCAGAAGTACTTCCAGTGTCCATCTGTATCCCTAGTTGCCTAATTCTGAACCATATTTTTCAGTTTATCACATTGATGTTCAGTTGTCATAGAGTTTGTGACTGATACCTAAAATATTTTTTGATGTTTTTTTCGTAAAAAAGAATTGGTTTTGAGACAACTCTTATTAAAGTGTGGAAGATGAAATGGAGGATTTTTTGTACAAGTTACAGCAAACATTGTTATTGTGTTTATTTTCCAGATCGTAGCCGATCCGAGATAGATTTGAGTGAATCTTTCTCTGAAGGAAATGAAGATAGTCTGAGCATAAGAAGCAAATCTGTACCTAGTGCCTTAGATCAGGAACTGGTGAGTTATAAATGTGTAAATGTTTCTCTGGTGGAAATCCTTTTTGTTCTGGCTTATGAAATCAGCACTCTCTATATATCTATATAAAATATAAGTAATGCAGAACATTGTTACAGGGATATTTAATGAGTTTTTAAGTCTTCTGAGTATGTTGGGTATAGAATGATTCAAATCAATATTCACAGTTACAGTTTGTTAATGATAAGTGAAAGAAATCTGGCCTGAAAATAAATTTCAGGCACTATATTGCGCGTGCTTCAAAGTTGTGTTAATTCGTACTTAGTATTTCTCAGCATCAAAATTAAAATCTGTACACTAAAGGCTTTAATCGTTGTATGATTTTGATTTTCCCCTTATATGTTTTTTACCAAGTGAAGGCCCAACTTTGTGTTCTGCTACTGTTGCTTGCCTCTTCTTCCTGTTTTCTCCCATAGCTCTCCGTGCCTTATTTTCTGTTTTCTATGGGCTGTTTTCCCCGAAGTGATTCACAATTTCCCTCTCTTCTTATGCACGTATCCAAGACACAGAAGTTGCAGATGTGCATCGATGCTATTAAAGAACTTCCAAGCCTGTTAAATATGGGGGGAGGTGGGGAGTTATTTAAATAGTTCTTCATTTAATCTTAGTTTGTGCTGAAATTTCCAAGTGCTTGCAGATTAAAAAAAACCCCATAACCTTCTGTGTAAAGGCTATGTATTTTGTCTATAGTCATAGTCCTTCCTACCATCTGCTCTTTTCAGAAGATAATTGGCCATGGGAGATGTCTCCCCTTCTTGTAGCATTTATTGCTTGTGGCTCAGTGGAAAACATGTTGGGATTCCCATCCATTTCTTGGATTTTAAGCACTCAGAGAATTTACCTGCAGCATTGCTTTGTAAGGGTTAATCTTTAAGGAAATAAAGCCAACCCTTCCTGCGTGTCAGATTTCTGTGGAAGTAAGATTTCATAGAAGCAAGGATTTGGGTTGGAAGGGACCTTAAAGATCATCTAGTTCCACCCCCCCTGCCAGGAGCAGGGAAACCTTCCACTAAAATAAGTGGTTTATTTTTTAATTGTAGTAAAGAAAAAGGATATGTTAAGAAGTTTGAAAATATTGCAGAAGAAAAGCATAAAATAATAAAATACAAGCTTACTTATCTTTATATAAATATATTTATATTAGTTTCCTGCTGTAATTGTACATGTTGTAGTAGTTACCATCTAGGAATTTCTCTGAGGGAGATGCAGACATGCAAGTCCAGTGTGGTTTTCTGTTCTTTGATTATTATTTTTTTTATTCTTTTGTATTCCTCATATTCAGACATTCTTCTTCTTTCTTTTTTTATCCCCCCCTCCCAGAGTCTTGCTGACTCTGAATGAAATTTCAGATTGCATCTCAGCAGCTCTCTAGCTTCTTTGCTAACACAGGGGACCTCTCTTGTGGCATAACCTTAATTTAATTGCTCTAGGGCCTGTGAGAGTGGTAATTCCCCTTTAAACTCATTCATGACCGGGTACATAGAACTCTGATTCTACCCATGTCCTCGCTGTTCCGTCTTATGAAACCAATTGACTGCATTTATCAGCTTTAGTGTTACCTTGGGGTTTTTGAGGCTAGTTTGACCCCAAGGGTCTTGCCCCGTGTTCATTGTGTATGCAGTCCTTTGTTTGAAATAAAGGTTCTATTCCTGCTGGAGTTTAGCTTCTTTGGTGCTCCATATAAGAGGCAAAAAGAAAGATATCTGATGAAAATAATAGCTTCTGCCACCTGAGAAAGGTTATACCTTCTTTTCTCCTGGCCAGCTGGTGGAGCTAGCTGAAGTCCCTCATTTTCTCATTTCTGGGAGAACACAGAAATAAGCTGGAAAATTGAACGGGTATTTTACTTCTCTTACCTTGCCCTTGGTAGTAAAAAGGGACAACCCTCAGAAACCCGCATACCGTGTAGCACATATCTGTCAAGGAGTATAGGGAACCACTTAAATCTAGCGTTGTGTTCAAGTGTCGGCCCCTTATCTAGAAAGGTGTGTGGTGAATTCCTGACCAGCTAGTGTTCGTTACATGCTTAGCTGCTTTGTTAGAAGTAATTGGGTAATATGCATTTTATAACCCCTACTGGAGACCGTGAGATTAATGTCCTACTAGCTCCTACTTTAATAAGCTAATAACACTAACCAATTATGCAGATGCAGTTCTGTAACACCTCCTGAGGAACATAATCATTGTGGTGTGAAATGAATTAAGAGCGTAGGTTAAATGTTAACCGTTTGTTTTTTTAGTTTTAGATACATGCTTGCAGACAAAAAATGGTGGCTAGCTGTTGGTAGGACTTTTTGTGAACCTCTGTTAATATTTGAGTGTCTAAACCTGAAACACCCCAGCCTCAACATGTTGCCATACTTTTTTCTTGTCCTGTATTTAATTATTCAGCAATAAAAATGTAACATTATTTATTTTAAAGATATGTATGTATACAACAGCATAAAGGAAAAAGTTTTGCGTGTGTTACCAAAATTGCTTCTTCCTGTTTTATGGGCAAGAAATTAGGTTGTGTATTTTTGTGCCAAGTGTCAATGATGGGTATATCATCTAAGTCAGTGAAGGAAGTAGAATTGAAGGGTGGGGTGGTTTGTTTTGGTGTATTGGTTTTTTTTTTAATTTTTCTTTTTTAATTGCATTTGAAGGATTCAGCTCTCTGTCTGTCTCTCTAAAATAGTTAGATCTGTTGTGCCTGGTTCTCCATGGACTTTTTCCTTAGAGTATTAAATGTTTGTGACTTTTTCTGCGCAGTGGTAGCAGTGCCTTGAATAGCTTAGAAAGAGAAGAGACCAGCAGAGGAGGCTCATTGTAAGAACATGTAGCTAAGAGAAATTTTTGCTTCGGTATGTAAATTTTGATCCCAAGTAAGGCAATGACTTGTCCTGATTTCCCTCTGCTCAATATTAAATATGCAGTTATAATTGGGAAGTAGTAACAAAAAATTTTGCATCACTTTCAGCTGTTTTTATTTCAGTTCAGTCACTGGAGAAAAGAGGAGATGTAACAGCTAGTTTTATGCATGCTAATGACAAATGCTCTGCAGATCTTTACATAAACTGTGACAGTTCAACTCTCCAGCAGCGTTTCTTCTCTGCTCTGTTTTTCCTGATCAGCATAGAAGTCTTTGAGACTCCTGAGTTTGAATACAGTACTTCTCTGTTTAAGAGTGAGAGCAACTAAGCAATAGAGAGTGAGGTAGGTCATCACGTGAGATTTTTATAGCTGCCAAACAGTTATAAGGAAGTTGAACATTTGACTTCCATTTGTAACTAAAAGCAGAGTCTTTCAAAATACCTGTCGTAAGGTTTAAGGAAATGCTTGAAATTTCCAAGCTATACTTAATAGGAAGATAGCTGTCTGTTATTGGGTTTTCTCCTGTAACTTTAAGTAAAAGTTAATAGTCCTATTAGGACCATCAACCAGATGTGTTAAGTTTCTTTTTAGTTTTTAGTTTACTGCTGTGTTGAAAAACTGAAAATTGTTTTTTTCTATATATGAGCTAAAGATGTTACAGTTCAGTCTTGCTTAATAAAACTCAAGCACATATATGAAGCCGTGCACAGCAATTTATTTTAAAACCTGTACATCCAGTGGGGGTTTTCTGCTTATACCTCAAATATATTCACTCTGTGTGATGGCAGAACAAGTTTATTCCCATGTGGTTTGAAAATAACTCGTGGGTTTCAGCTCTGCCTGTTAGAAAGTAGCTTTGTGTTAATGATTGTGTTCACAAAATCACTGTGTGTTACCCAAAACAGTGTGGAAGGGTGCAAGTGTAATACAAATTGTGTGCTTGTCCGTTTGTGTGTATCGGTGTGACTGACACACTTGTGGATAATAATGGGAAAATAAGATTGCTGGATTGTAAAAAATGTCCCGTAAAAACATGGAACCTGGACTACCACTAGGAAATCCGTCATCTAATGGCTTCTGGCTGCAAATGTTTTCAGGTAAACCAGTATCGATGATCCCCTGGACCCTGGTATCAGACTTTCACTCATTTATTTTGTTAAGATTTGAAAAAATTCTCACTGTGTCCCTCTGAGATTTCCAACCCTGAATTCCTGAAGGCAAATAGTAGTAAGCAGAATAAGGTAATTCACATGGAATTGTTAGTAGGCATGGAAGTGGGGTTTGTTTCTGTGCACAGTTGTTGGCAATGCAAAGGTATGTGCCTCCGGAATAAGAATGAAGTATGTGCACCAAGTCTTTCACTTCTTGAGCAACTGAACCCTGAAACCCTAACAGCGTCTTTTCCCCTTATGCGGTGTGTCTGTGAAAAATGTGGAAAATGTAATACAAAATTCCTCTAGAGATTAGAATTTTGAATGCATCCTGCATGCTCTTCCTAAAGTGAAACATATATGAAACAAAAATAAGCGACAGAGGCTGACCAAATACAAAGCAGAACACGATGACTAAAATGCCTATTTGTCATTTAGGATTATCTGGATGAAACAGAAGAAGATATTGATGACATAGTGGCCTCTCGTTATTCAAGGAAACATGAACATTTGACAAGTGGATTATCAACAGTAAGATCTTGAATAGAAAACATATACTTTTTTCTTCCACAAAAAACCATTGTGCCTCTGAAAAGAAGTTTACCTTCATACCACTTAGCAGCAGATCATCCTTCATCCTGCACTTCAGAAACTTCCTTTAATATTTACATATTTTTCTTTTACATTTTTATTGCTGTTCAAACCTAAAATGCTGTTCTCTGCAGCGCATGGAAAGAGAATACCATTTTGCATACTCATCAGCAGATTTCCTCACATGCTCAGGTTACTATCAAGCTGACATGGGGAGAAGGCAAACCATGGGTGTTAGCACTAAATTTATTTGAAATGAAGAGAACAAGGCTGTGATGGGATCTTCCATCTCAAACCACTTTCTGATTGTTCAGGTTCTTGGGATACACATACTTGTCTGTGTGTTTGCATACATACCACTTCTGTGGCATCGTTGTCCATCCCCCAATCCAGCTTCTCCCTTCTTCATGACATGATTTTTATGCCACCCACATCTGAAAAGTATTTCTATTTACAGTGAGGAGGGAGATACTTGGGGATTTTGGTCAGTGACAACTTTGTTACCTTATGCAATAATTGTAGTATTTTTCTGTTATAATCTTTTGTTTCTTGTCATATCCACAAACTATATAATATAAATCAGATGTTTGAGTCTTGTAGTTGTCTAACTGTTGCAACTTAATGGTGGTTTTAAAAGGATAGCTGCATTTTCAAGTTGTAACAGGTGCTTGAGACATAACAAAATTGGTAGAACAAGACTTTGCAGTTCATTATGCAGCCTGTTATTCCCTGGGAAAGAAAATGGATGATAAAAGTGGCCTTTAAGATGTTTAGTGTGTGACTACCTGCTGTGTACTTCATTTTTGGGATCTGACACTTAGGATGTGGTCAACCGATAGCATCTTCAGAAAAGTCGTGGAGCCCTCTTTGGCCACTCTTCTTCATGACTTATGCCTAAGAATAGCTGTGGTCCGCACATAGAGTACCAGAAAACTGCAACAAGCTCCAGGTAGAAGATAAGAGTTGAAGAGGATGAAGAGAGAGGAGTTTGTATGCTAAAAGGGAAAATAAAATTTGGTCCTTGACAGTAACCAAGGAACTGTCCTTTCTATACTGCATCCCTATGAGTCCTCATGCAAGCAGGGCCCAGGGAATGCCCACTTAAATTCTTGATCCCAAAGAGATGGGGTTGGCTGAATCCAAGCTTGGCTTACCTGGGGAGGAGAAAGAGCTGAGGAAACTGCCATCAGAGCATTTTGGTATCTGAGACCTGGCCATGTCCAGACCCCTTTCCCTTCTAATTTGTGGAATTCACAGAAACAGGCACAGCAGAGACGTGGGGCACCTCACACCAAATCAGACTTGAGCAAATGTAGGCTGTTGACGTTGGTTTAATTAGACCCACTTACCCGAGGTTGACTCATTGTCTCCAGTGCTGCTGATCCCATGGATTTTACAGACAGAATTATTTTTATTTCCTATGAATATTGATATGAAGGTTGCAGGTGCTTAAGTGCTTTCTCCCGTTTAGGCCGCTAATTGAGGATCAGCATTTAGAGAGCTTTCCCTCTGCGTACTGCAGGCAGCATTCTGTCTGTGCACTGGGTCTTGTCCTGTACGTTTCCCTTTGACCTTTTTCTTAAGCAGAGCACAGATTTTCCACTGCTGTAGGTTTGAGATATTCTCACATCCCAGTGCTCTTGTTTTCCTGTGCACCCCAATGACAGGATTTTTAATGTCACTGCAATGGTACGTTAATGGCAAAGTTGTGTATGGCAAGCTGCTTCTCTCTGCAAAAGCAGGTCAGTTTTACAGGGTCTTCTTTTATTCACCTTAATTGCGTGTTATTAACATTCCCCCTCTCTCTTATTTTCACCTTTACTCTGCTTGTGGTAAGCCTTTGAGCCTTCTGCACTGTACAGGTTTTTTTCATGTGTTCACCCATCAAATGACCGTGTGCTAATAAGTCCCATTGAAGTAATGTCATTAATGAACAGTAGGCTCTAACTGCCTGGTTGTTTTTTTGTTTTGTATTTGTTCGAATATGAGAACTTGAAGTACAGTCTGGGTACACTGATGAGCATTTGAGGTAAAGGGAGAAATATCTCAAAGGGTAAAAATACTTGAAATGTACCTGTAACATGAGCGAGCAAAAATGGAAATGGAAAGTGACATTGAACAGGAACTGTATCTCAGCATTAGGGTATTTTTATTTGTGTTTTCTCAGAGCTAATACATGAACAGTGTATTTAGTTTCACCTGCATCCTTCACTGATTCCTCTCCTAAACACGTTAATGTGATGTTGTCAAGAGCTGTCACATCAGTAAGACTGAATTGTTCCAGTGCCTGACTGCAGCGATAAGCTACGATGCAAACCAAATACAATTCAGTATAGGTGCTGAAATGAGGCTTTGCATCCTCCACATGTGGTGGATATGAAACTGGAAAATGAGTAGATTTCTTAAGGACGTTGCATTTAGCATATGTGATGTCCAGTGTAAATGCCACAGAACAGAGTATGGGGAAAAAGGTCAAGTATATCAAATACTTCTACTAAATTTGTGTTATCTTGTTTGTGGTTTGTAAGAAATTCAGAAATTGTTTGCACAAATCGTAGGGTCATCTGTTTAAGGCATTCTGCTGTGTTGGTGGGGTTTTTTCCCCCAAATCACTTATCCCTCACTGCCCACTTATCCTAAGATCAAGGAAAAAAACCATTTAGAGTCAGTAGAGAAAAACTTGTCTACCTTCTGTTGGTATAACCCTGCTTGTTTTCTGAAGTGAGCCGATAAATCATTGCTTTCATGTTACAGGGATAATTTAGGCATTTTGTAGCACATACTGGGACTATGAAGTTCCCCAAGAGTGTCCAAGGGATACCCATTTTCATGTACACTAGAGGTGGAAATACGTAAATGGTAAAGGCTGGAATTCAGCTCGAGGCATGTTAGGAACAGGAGGAAATATGACACGTTTGTTGGTGCATGCTGCTAATTCTCCAGGAACTTTAACCAGTCCTGTTCATGGAATTTCAGCCACTTGCACAAAAGAATGTAAGGACAAGTGTTTGTTTTTTTTTTTAATGAAGGATAAGGAAGGCCAGCAGAAATACAAAAAATCCTCCACCCCACCCTATTTTGCCTTTTGTTATCCGTACATGATATATAACATTAACTTTATGGATAATGATTGCTTGTCATGGTTTTTCATGTGTGTTGTTGTGCACCGTACGGACACAGGCCTGCTTATCCCTCCAGCTTTGCTCACTGCAGGGCCTGCGGGGAAGGTGCTCAGAGAGTTGAGTTTTGCCACAGATCAATTCTTTCCGTGTGACTCTTCCCTTGGGCTGTGCTCTTCCTTCTGCCCTGCAGCTGGTAAGGGAGGAGGTAGATCAAGATACTGTTCCCCTAGAGGTCACTGGTGAGATTTCCAGATACTGCTCCAGCAAGCCGAGGGAGGGAGAATGTTTCCCTAAATACTCTTTTACTGTATTTTTTCCCAAATAGTGACACGTTTAAATATTTGTGTGCGTTTTTATCTGTTCTTACAAACTCCATCGCAAAACTGCCTTTTTTTACAAAGGCGCCAATCCTGAAAATCACAGAATCGCAGACTGGTTTGGGTTGGAAGGGACTTTAAAAAGACCATTTAGTTCCAATCCCCCTGCCATGGGCAGGGACACCCTTCACTATGTCAGGTTGCTCAAATGTATAAATGCATGGCTTTTAACTGAGAATTGACTTCATGCAGACATAAATGATGGCAATTCCAAACACAATCCAATACAAATCCAAATCTGCTGTGTTGGTGTTGTAAAATGTGATTTGTTTGTTTTGATACAGCAGATACTTCATTTCTGTTTAATTATCTTGGACCTTCAATCCTTGAAGTATAGGGAAAACACATAGCATTCCTCTGATTTGGTGAGAGCTTTTCCTTCTTTCTCACTATGGCTTTGCAATACAAACTTTCTTTACCTGTCTGTATAGGTAAAGCTTTACCACTGCGCTTACTCTTTCTTACTGCAGCTGTCTAATGCTCTTTTCTCTTGATCTTTTCTACTGCCTTCTCTAAAGAACTCCCCAGAAGGCTCTGACAGGAAATGGACGTATTTAAATGTTCCTGAAACAGATGGCGATACTGTGAGTTCTCCTGAATCCTTCTCTTAGCTTACTTTTAAGGTCTCTCCTCCTTTTCTCCCTTTTTGTTGAAGGCTGTACCTGTGTGTCTTGCAAGGATCCAGGGATCCAGGTGTTGGGATTTAGATGGTTATGTATCTCTTTGAGCAATCTTGCTCAGTGACTCAAAAGAAAACGTGCACCAGATTTCTCGGATGCCTCTGGTTCTGGCAGCGTGCATATTGCTCTCGTTTTCTTTAAAAGTATTTAGTTCTTTCCTAATTGTAGTCTTTTGGAAGAAGAATTCATCGTAGCAATACCCTGCACGGTATGAGTGAAAAAAAGAGATTGAGGAGTGATACATTACACTGCAGTAGAAAATTTTGTGGGATGATCTCTAAACATTTTTGGCTTTAGGAAAATTGCAGAAATGGTGGGTAGTGAATTTTGCTCATTCTTTTAGAATTGCTAATGAGGTGAGTGTTGCTTTAAACAAACATGGATTTATACCATCTCCATTATGGGAAGCATCCTTATAACTCTTTCTAACGGTTCTGTCAGCGATTGCCTTAGGAGGCTCAGTAAAAATTAGGTGGGCAGCTGAGCCAGAGACGTGATTTTTTGGGGTTTTTTTTCTGCTTGGAACTTAAGCGAGCTTACAATTTATGTAACCTGTTTGCTCTCCAGTTCATGCATGAATTAAATGAATATAATTTAGATTTAGTAATATTTTATAAATAGGTTTGAGTCCTGCATGGAAAAACATCAACTGTCTAAACTTTTTAGCTATTATTAATTATAGTTCTTATTTGCTTTTACATCAAATGGTGGTGTTTCTGTTCTGTGATATATCTGTTTTCATAGAAAGTCCCAACAAGTGAGATGTATATTGCAAGGCTGCAGTTGTATGAAAAAAACCAGATTCTGGAAAAACTTAATTTGTTTAAACCTCCAAGTCCTTTTTCTCTCCCCCTCCAGACTAGCATTAACAGCATGCTGAGTGTATACAGTGAAACTGGTGACTATGGCAACGTGAAGGTCAGTGGTGAAATCCTTCTCAACATCAACTACAGCTACAAAACAGGTGCCCTCAACATCCTGGTGAAAGGTTGCAGAAACCTGGCCATGGCAGATGAGAAGAAGCAAAGGACTGATCCGTAAGCACAGGAATGATTTCCTTTTAGGCTCTGCTGGTGTGTCCTCTACCACACCACACGCTGTAGTCAGTGAATAACCTGGGGTTGTGATATGAGCCTGAGAACTCATGGGATTCTGTTGCTACAAGCCAGCATTCTCCTGATGGTCAATTATGGACCCCCTGTAGGAAATGCATTTTTAATGTTTATTAGGGGGTGTGTGCCTGTTCTGGGGAAACAAGAGATTTATTTAAATTATCAACTTCTTTGATAGTAAAAGGGCAAAAATATGAAGGAACAGGGAGCCTGAATTGGTTTCTTCCTTCTAGAATCAAAACTAAAATGTTTCAGAGGAATGATGGTTTGGAAGGAGGGGAGGGATAGAGGTAACTGGTTTCATGCATCCATAGATTCACTTTGTAAGGACCATGTTTCTGAGCTTCTCATTATAGTTTTCAGTATAATATGTAAATTCTCTCATCAGGAAGTAGTAATTAGTGTCTCAAATCATCTTCAATCCTATTGTGTGTAAGGTATGAAGCTTTTGATTCTCTTGTATTTTCAGTGTGATGTGTTGTCATACATACCCAGCCAGTAATCCTATACTACAAAAGGGAAAGTTTCAGCGCTTCTGACAATGAGTAAATTAATTTACTTCTGCCTTCTGTTACGCTGATCCTATCTGACTGACATGGATATGTTTATAGATGAAGACCATACCTTTCCACGTTTCACGTATTCTCTGTTCCATATGTGCATTGTTTAGACTGCAAAAATTAATTTCCTCTATGTGTTGTTGATGCAGCAATGTCAGGTCCTTGCTCAAACTGGTCATTTATATTCCTTGCTAATATTTTACTACTTGATTTTCAGGTATGTCAAGGCATACCTTCTGCCTGATAAGTCCCGCCAAAGTAAACGCAAGACCAAAATTAAAAGTAACAGCACCAATCCAGAATTTAATGAAACTCTGAAGGTGAGAACACTGTGTCTCTCTCAGGCTGTGATGAATGATTCGCTTGTGCTCGCAGGGCTTTCTATATGTGCTCCAGTATGGGGATTAGAATTTGGAAGAGACGCCTCAAAGGGAATGGTATTTAAGCAAAAACATCCAGTAATCCTGTGAGCTGTAATTTCTAGTATTTCTGTAATTTCTGCTGTAATTGCAGCATTGAGGAAGCATTTGTGTGTGGTTCTCCACTTCACAGGTAAAACTTCTCTTAGTCTCCATAGGTCTCTTTCAAAACTCGATGTTCCCATCTAACCTGAGCTCAGAGTTGTTAAAAGCACCTTAAAGGTTTTGTATGCCCTAAGTTAGCAGCAGATACTGGACTGGAGCTATCTTAAAACCCCCCATCTAACCAACTTCAAAGAGACAAACAACCTTTTGCAGTAAGATTTTAATTTCTCTGGAGGATTTATTTTCAAAGCAGAACAGATTTTGATAAGAAAATGCCAGTAACAGCTTCACTACTTGCCTTCCTAAAATGCTGCAGTGAGGTTCACTTTCTGTTGCAGAAGACAATGACAGGTACTTTCTTGAAGTCTGGCGGAGCACAACGCCCAGGCTCTTTCCTTCCTTGCCTTTTACCCACGTCCACTACAGAGGCTGAACTATTTTGAGCTCCTCACAAGCTGCTTATTCAACTCCTTGGCTCTGCGGTGGAGGTGGGAATGGCAGAGTCTCTGCCCAGTTCGCTGCCTGGCACCGGGGACTGCAAGGCTCCTGGTGATTCCCCTTTCTGTCTGTTGAGGAGAGTTACCCCACCCAGCTGTCCTGAGGCCTGAAACACTTTAGTTTCTCCTGAAATATATATATTTTATAGTAATTTCTGTGATGTCTTAGGTAAGTTTCTTATAATAGAAGCTAATAGATGCTCTCTGGCCAGTACACTTGGCTTAACATGACTACAAAACCATTTTGCAGCCTTACACACACTTGGTCTGGCCAGGCTGCTTGCCAGTGGAGAATCGCTTGTATAGCCTCATTTTTAAATGGTTTAGAGTAAAGTTATTGCCTGAACTGGAAAAAATAGGTGTTAGATCCTATTTAGCAAGGAACATAGCACTAAACGTGTTTGCTGGTAGGGAGCTCGGTGAGGACAGGACCTAGCAACTTGCTAAAAATGTGAATTGCAACAAAGAGGGCTTGCTTGAATTGTGGGTATGTAAGCAAGAGCCTACATCTGCTTGTCCCGACTGTAACTGCTGTTAAAAAAGAAAGGAAAAATATTGAAACCTGCCTGTATCTTCCCTCTTTAACGTTCATTCCACTGTTGCTAAGTACGACATGTCTCACCGTGGAATTGCTGGCATCTAGGATTAGGCATTGCAGGCATATCTATATGTGCATAGCCTGCTTGTGTGGCTCGCCAACCGACTTGACTGTCTCAGCTTTTGGATACTATGTGGCTGAGTCCAGACATTGCTCCTGATGCAAAAACAGAAGACATCTGGGTCTCTTCAGCTAACACTAGGAGAAGGGTGGATTTCAGGGAATTAATGGGCCCTTTGCTAAAAGCAGAGTGTGCAGAGCTAGAATTCCAGATGTTTGTAATTTTCTGTGTATTTGCTAGAATATGATGGTTTTTCAGAGGAGTTTTTTAATAGCTTTCAAAACCAACGATGGTTACTAAGACCGATACGCTTGCTGCATGTTTTGCAGATGCAGTTTTACTTGTTTTCAGAACAATTTTTCCCAAGTTAAAGATGCAATTGAAAAGGAGAGGATGCTATTTCTGGAAAGTAGTGTACAGCAGAATCTAGGGACGAAAGAACCAGTGAGGTTTCTATTTACAACCTAAACTTTGATCTGTTTCTTTTACATAAACTTACAAGGAATTAACAGGATCATAGTTTTAAGCATCGTAATTTTCTTTATGGTTCTAAATACCCAGTAAGTAATACAGAAGAAAACACAATCCTGACAGTAGCATTAATTACCATTGGATGCACACTGCAAAGAAAAGTTAGATTTAACGTTAACATTATGAGCTTTCCGGATAGATCGATCTTGCTTGCAAAGAAAACAAATCTCTCTTTCATGCTCCATTTGTTAGCTGCTGTGGGCTTTGTGAAATCGAGCTAGAGCTGTAAAAGGCTCTGTGGAAACTATTATTTCTGCTTGTTCTGAGCGTTTCTTTTTCTCTTTTTCTGACGGTAGTATGTCATCAGCCACACGCAGCTAGAAACCAGGACCCTGCAGCTTTCTGTCTGGCACTATGACAGATTTGGACGCAACAGCTTCCTTGGGGAGGTGGAAATTCCATTCGATTCCTGGAACTTCGAAAATCAGGGCGATGAGTGGTTTGTGCTGCAGCCCAAGGTAAGGCTTTCCAGGGGCTGGTGATAGTGTCGCGAAGCAAATTTAGCAAGGCTGAGTAGTTTTCCCTTTGGAATGCGTTTATAAAACGTGACTTTACGAGTGTCTAACACGGCAATAAAAATCACATCTTTGTTCTTTATTCAATCAAAACATGCTGGTTTTGAAGTCTTCATGAAAACTTGACATGTAATTTTCTGCTTAAAAACAAACAAAAATCCCACCTTTTAAATAAGTTTCTCTAGTAGTAAGCCACATTGGAGAAATGACTTAGTAAAAAATTTATTTTTTAAAAACAGCACCTAAACTGAAGGACTTTTCTATCACTCCCTACCTAACCCTTAACAGTTTGTTAAAGAACACACCTTTCAGCTGTGACAGAATGACTCCTTAATCTCTTACCTCAGCGAGGAAGGTACAAGATCAGGCTTCTCAGCAGGCAGATCAACTGGTCTGTGAAGCAGGACTTGCGTTGTACTTAGCTAAGGACAGGATGATTTTTGTCTCTGGGGCACCCCCTTCTTTGGCAAAGGTGATTATTTCTGGAAGAGTTCAAAGAGCTATATTGTAACCTAGAGGATTAAAGGCTTCTGCCTTGCTTGCTTCTGCAGCAGTCAGAATCCTGAGGAATTCCAGTGGATTTCAGGGGTGGATTCCAGGATTGCCATTTCAGAAGGTGTATTTTTCTAGTTACAGAAAAACCCAAGGTTGTACTATGACTGATGTGGAGATTGACTGGGATAACTTGTTTGCCCCATGTTCATTATGTTTAAGGAAGTAGTATTACATCTGGGAGTTTGGGTGTGTTTGTGGCTTTCTCTCAGGTGGGAGATGGATTCTGATTGCCGTATAATTAATTTCTATATGTAGCCTTTTGTGAGGCTTTTATCTCTGTCCCAAATTTATATTTTACTAAATAACTTGCTAGAAAGTACATAAGGAAATCAGTCTCTTTGAAGACATACACACCTCACACTTTGTAAGTGGCAAGGGAGATCATCCCCAGTTTCCTAGTTCAGCTTTGTTGATAAGGGTGACCACCAGCTCTTCCTTCGTGATCTAGGCTGGGTCTAGACTGGAAAGAGAAAGTGGCTGATGATGGAAAACATGTTTCAGTCAGCACCGTGTCCTGGCCAGGATTACACCGTACTCCTTACAAGCTTGCTTTGTGTAAGTTACTTTTGTTGGGTCTGCTCTGGAGGTAGAAGGAAATGTCTACTACCCCTCTGTCATAGCTCTGGCTGGCGTCAGGGGTTGCCCTTATTCAGTACCCACCTGTCTACAACAATAAGATACACATCTAGTATTTGTTTTGCTTGCAGTTTGTATGCAATGTTGGTCTGAAACTGAGCTTCTTATCGTGCAGTGCTCTCTTTGACATCCCATTTCAATCTCTGGGATTTTGTGTTTATGGGTGGTTTCCTTTAATCCTAATGGGGGTGGGGGGGGGGGGGGAAAGATAGTCATGAGACACTCCTGCTCAGGAAAAAAATAATGAGGTATTCCTCATTATGAAGTATTCCATTCCAGCTGGAAGGTGTTGTCCGATTATTTCCAAACTCATTAAAAGGATTCTTAAATGAGTCCTTTTTTACCAAAGGAAGCAAACACAGAATTGGTTGTCTGCCTCCTAAGTTGTTATAAATAATGTTTCTAAAGTTAAAATGCTGCAAAGATTTTTCAATCAATAAATATAATACTTTTTAAAATGTCAATTATTGCATTTTGAATTTTTTAAAAAGCACAGGTTAATACACATGCAAATTACATGCTGTTCTCCCATATGAGCTGCCTGATTGAGACAGGAACTGCAGTGAAACATTTCCTGGGGTTTATTACAGCACTTTATTTGTTCTGTCATGAGTCATTTAGCTGCTTTAGTGAAAAAGATGGAGATTTTAAGACCTGTTTCTTGTATGAGCACTGAATGTCTGTTTTCAACGGGAGCGTGGTTAAATCAGAAGAAGAGAAAACAGTTGTGTGGTTAAAGAGGGGGCAGAGTCTAGGGCCAAGTTATATGTGGGTTTGAGGGGGAAGCTTGACAAATTGTTCCTGACGTAAGAACTTACACCACCACTGGTCCAACAGTAGAGCAGAAAAAAAATAATCCTTGCTGCCTTTGTGGGAAACTTGACCCTGAACTTGCATAGTTTAGACCATAAGTGAGCTGCCCAACTGGCAAGACTTAGATGTTGTGCAAATTATTCCACAGCCGTTTGCTACAGGTTTTCTTTTGTCCTCCGTTGTAGCACCTGGCATCAGACACCAGTGGGGATGGGACAGTTTTTCTCAGAGTCGGTGCAGGAACGCTTGCGTTGCTGTAAAAGCACTTCAAAATCACAAAATGGCTGTGGTGTTACCGCTAAAATTGCGTTGTTCCCTGGCCCATCCTTGTATACAGGCTTGGCGTCCCTAAACACGGTTAGTGCCTTAGCCTGGAGTCTACAATATGAAGGCAGTGCTGACTGTGCGTATCACCATATATAATTCTGGTGGGGTTATTCTGGTTCTGTTTTCTCTTGATAATAGAATTTTGATCTTCCTAAGGAGTCAGGAAACAAGGTGAATGCAACTCAGAGAAATACTGTCACAGATCAGACGTTCGTCTATAAGCAGTTCTTTAAAGGCTTGTGTGGTGCCTTGGTGTGTGTCTCACCGCACGTGAGGGTCCTCTCTTTCTACACGTGCTTTGTCCCTGTTAAGAGATCCGGATGATTTGGTCATTTGTACCCAAACCTAAGCACTGAAGCACATACAGAAATGCGAGCAACTGAGTAGTGCCACCGACGTTAGGGGACATCACTGAGCAAGCTTAGCGTATGCCTGAGCTTTTCACAGACATGATCACTAATGTAAACGTACAGGACACCTGTTTTCACTGCACTTATTTTTTCTAGAAGTCAGTTTGTGCTGACATATAACATGTTCTCTGTGCGGCATCTATTGTTTTTAAAATGTAATTTCCAACTTCTTAGAACACCGATGGAAGTTGAGCACATGGCAGTGAAGGCCTCATGTTCCTTTCACAAGGATGCTCTGAAGAGCACTGAACGCATTCCTTCTGGGAAAGATTCAAATGTTTATAAAACAAAAAGATACAGAAATAGTAGCTGTGTAGAAAAGGGAAAGGACACTGAGAGTAACAGTTTGCCATAAGTTTTTTTATTTCAGAGCTGCACTCTGCTCTCTTCCCTAGCCTTCGTTCCCCACACCTCTATTCCAATGGTGACTCTAAAATACGTGAAGCCAATTAAGGTTTAAAATCCTGATTAGGGGAAATAAAGGCTGAATGTCAGTTTAAATTATCTACAGTTTATATGTCCAGAAATACATTTGAGAGCTTTATTCCTCTTTATTTACTTCACTTAGTCATGGTAGCTATCTCTCTTCTCTGTGTTCACTGAACAGTGTCTAACGCCACATGGCTTTATTCTTCTGAGAGCTTACATTCCTTAGCTCATAAAGTTTTCTAAAATGTGATTGCCTTCAATCTGGAGTGTCTAATTATCTGAAAGTGGGCTGGTATGTTTTGATATGTTTAAGAAGTGTTCCAAACACTGTATTGCTACAACAAACTTAAAATCAAAAGGAGAAAGTGAATGATTAACCTTAGCTGGATTTCTAGGTTTTGTTTGTTTGTATTCTCTTTACAGGTGGAGGTTGTGACAGATGTTGGGCTTCAATATAAAGGAGAATTGACAGTTGTTTTACGTTACATTCCCCCAGACAGAAACTTAATGCTTCCTCTAGGGCAGTTTCAAGGTAAACCAAATGTTAATGGCAGCATATGATAACATTCCCCTGAGTATTAAAAATCCTCACCTAGAGTGAAGTAATGGTAGTATGAAGATTGAAATCCTACTTAAATATGCTAGTTGTCTTTATCTGTGGAAATTTTAAACCGTATGTTTCTCCTCTTCTCTTACACTGAACTTGAGAAAAAAGGGAAGAGGATTGTGCAGTCAAGTGTTGAGGCACGGCTGTGACCTAATTAAAAAAATCAGACACTAGATAACGTCATCAAGGGCAGCCACATAAATTGTCTACATCGTAGTCTGTGGATTCTTTATTCAGCTAGTTATAAACAGTGTATAGGTGATCAAAGTAATAGACTTCACTTAGTTCTTCATGCTTTGTTGTCCTTAAGCTTACCTGTCTCCTCATTTTCACTCTTCTTTCACACTGCTTTACCTCTGCTCAGTTTTACTGAGTCCTGTAAAATATTACTTGAATTCTTTAGGGTAAGCCATTATTTTAATCAGCAATGGTCAGGGGAAAATAGTTATTAACTCTTTGCATCGTAGTAGCATGGGGAACAGCAGTCATTCGAAGCAAAAGCAATCACTGGGTAGCACCTGAGTGTACACCAAGTACCAGACATGGGTATATCACTGTCTTCATGACAGTGTTGCTTGTTAGCATTAGGATTTAAGAGATATATTAGACTTTCTTTTTTTTCTTTATTGGACAGATGACACTCCCTCTGCTAGCAGTAATTCCAAGGTCTTCTCTCTCAAAAGCTAAGTGTTTTCTGAAAAGTCCAGGTACACACCATCTGCATTTTTTAAAATTAGTACATTTTAACATCACTCCTGCTAATTTTTTCTGATGTTTTCAGCCTGAAGCAGTGAGTACAATCCCTGTTGATAAGCCTCTTAAAGTCTGCAGCAGCAGCAGCAAGTACACACGTCCCTGTGATGCTGTTCAAAAGCAGTAGGGTGCCAGTGAGCACCAGGTCCTTTGTCGTGGTCTCCGAGAAGTAGTGCAGCCTCGCACGTTGAATACACTTGGTGTTTTTCTGCATTTTAAGCTTTGGGACAGAGGTTTTATACCTTGTTTATGGTGTACGGCTGCCTTGATGTCAGTGGTGGAAGTGGTTTCTGAAAAGAGGGTAGGACTTATGGGATGTGCAGTTCTTTGTGTTCAGCCCAGTAACCCACAAATACTTCTATTCGGGCAGGACTTCAGGTAGGGCACCCTGTTGTGGCCAGCAAGGACTAACTAGTTACATGGTCAAGTTCTTTATCATATATGGAATGATTTTTCTGCCCCTGCCTTATTGGTTTCTCTACCCATAGGGAATCAGAATGTCCTCATAAGGAACACTTTAATCCCATTACAGTAAATGATTAAAAAAACCCACAAAACCTGGTCAATACAATTTAAATTTCCAAATCAGTCTTTCAGCATACATATAATTTCTGATGATGATGTTGCAACTCTGTTTTATATATAGGAAAGAAGAGCTTTAAAAAAGGAAAAAAGGGAGACTGTCACGTGCCATCTGGAGGTATATTAGAAGTCCTTATCAAAGAAGCAAAGAATTTAACAGCGGTGAAATCAGGAGGCACATCTGACACTTTCGTGAAAGGGTCTGTGGGTTTTTTTCTTCCCATTTTTTTAATGGCTGCACTGAATCATATTTTGGCTGACCCGATTTTTTTCGATATACCTGTATGTGTGTGTATGGAGTGCCAGTCCTGAAAAGCAACTGGCACTTTGCTGAAGGGAAGGGTGCTGTGTAAAGGGGGTGGAGAGGTACAAGTTCTCCCAGAGGTTAAATACAATGACATTTAAATACCACTCAGTCAAGAAACAGAACTATGCATACATAAGTATCCAGTGTGCTAATGTGCCTGCTGTTACAGAACATAATGTTGGTAAAAGAAAATGCTTCCTCTGAGTCGGCAGAGAGAGAGGTAGGTGAATATTCATTGCTTCTGGAAAGCAAGAAGTTGTAAACTGGGGCTCTTACTTGATCTCATGATGACATTTACATTTTCAGGAAATTGAAACAGTATGCTTTTTTTACTAAGAGGAATAGCCAGGCTACATCATGAATAAGAAACTTGTTTTCAGGAAGATATGAGTCTGTTTGGATTCCATGTAAAACTGCAAGTAGCACCTATAAAAGCTGGCATGCTCCATCAAGCTAAGTTTCTTTCTAATGGATGTCATCTGAAATGTACAGAAAGAGAAAATTCATTGTGTGTGTGAGGAAATTCTGGTTTGATTCAAGTAAATACGCTAAATGAGAAAAGATTTTTCTCTCTAATATTAGAAATAGTGTTTGTTTTGTTTCTAGTACTTAACTGGGAAAGCTCTTTGGCATGTAGTACAGTGTAAAGGAGCACATTTAAACCCTGAGGGTTCCCAGCAAGTCTATCGCTGTCTTAGTCTGTTAACTAAGTTAAGACGTAGTGTCTTAACTCCAATTGTGTCTCATTGTTCACATAAACATCTTCTGTCAAAGAATATTAAAAAAGAAAAAAAATCTGCTCTGATGGCTTCCAGATTTGATTTTAAAGATGCATGATTTTGAAAAACTTAAGGTCTGTGTCACTTATATACCTGTATGCATGTGAGTACATAAAAATACACGTAGTATGACACATATGCACCTTTTTATTAGATTTGCAGCATTTTGTGTTGGACAGTCAAATCCAAACTATACAGAAAAAGCTACATTTAGGATATGCTTGTGTTTGAATTAAATGAGCATAACCCCGCGTGCCTCCTTATATTGATTTTTTTTTTCTCATAGAAGTAAGTTATGTGACAGAAATGTTACATTTAGGAAATATATAGCTTAAAATATTTCTTATTGCCAGTTTTGCTCCAATGCTTTCAGAATTGCTGTTTTTTAGATAGGCTGTAGTTAATTAGTAATGGTTTGAGTGTTGTTACCGAATGGGGATCACATAAAGCATCCTGGCTCTAATTCTTTGGTAGAGCTGAGAATTTATCTTGATCTTGTAGCTTGCTTCAAACCATCACTAAGATCATATAACTAACGTAGAAGAAGTTTGGGCAGTTCTTCCAACGTTATTTGTTCTCCCGTGCCATCTGTCTTTTCCTGGTACCTGTGAAGGCATTTGCTTTTACTGAAAATAGACTGTCTGATCCCACTGCAGCTTGTTCCCACCTGGAGCTCACAACAGACTTCAGGGAGAAGATGTTGTCAAAGCCTTTTTACATTGGTGGTAGCAGTGTGTGGCCAAAAGTTCTGCAGGCTGTCTTTAGTTAGCAGTGTCTGCTGTTGCTGACATGGATTATTCAGCACAGTGGAATGGGAGTCTGTTTTCTTTGGACTACTGACCTGCCATGAGTCATGGCCAAATGCATAATCAAGTTGCCATGAACCAGTTGAGGTGCTGCAGTGGTCTAATTGTGTGCTGTTTGGGTAATTTGACACAGGTTAACCCACAGTCAGCCCACTGCAGTAAAGTAGCTCATGTTTATTGTCAAGTAAAAACCTGCACAGGAATACTGATCGCGGTCCAGTGATATAATTTGTCTGTATGTCTGACTCTTTAGTATTCACATGCAACCACAGTGTTATTTCATCAGCTTTGCTGAAGGGAGTGAAGGTACAGACTTGGAACTTTTGTAGAGACCCCTGATTTTTAACTAGAGCGTTAATTATTTTAGTTTTTCTAAAGGAATTCTTCACTAAAAGTGAAATGTAAAGAGCTTGTCAGACTTCACGGCATTTGTGTTTCTGCACTCAACAGGGCTTTAGGCAACACAGATCAGCAGGTCGAGGGAAGTTATCCTCCCCCTCTACTCTGCGCTGCTGAGGCCTCACCTGGAGTGCTGTGTCCAGTTCTGGGCTCCTCAGTTCCAGAAGGACAAGGAGCTACTGGAGAGGGTCCAGCACAGGGCCACGAAGATGATGAAGGGCCTGGAGCACCTTCCATCTCAGGAAAGGCTGAGAGAGCTGGCTCTGTTTAGCTTGGAGGAGGCTGAGGGGGGATCTTATCAATGCTTATCAATATCTAAAGGGTGGGTGTCAGGAGGATGGGGCCAGGCTCTTCTCAGTGGTGCCCAGTGACAGGACTAGGGACAATGGCCAGAAACTGGGAAACAGAAGGTTCAACCTGAACATGAGGAAACCCTTCTTCCCTGTGGGGGTGACAGAGCACTGGGACAGGCTGCCCAGAGAGGTGGGGGAGTCTCCTTGTCTGGGGACTTTCCAAAGCCGCCTGGACTTGCTCCTGGGGGATCTGCTCCAGGTGACCCTGCTCTGGCAGGGGGCTTGGACTAGATGATCTCTAGAGGTCCCTTCCAACCCCTAATACTCTGTGAATCTGTGTAATGACGCTAAACCATTGAAGTTCCTTCCTCATCAGTCATTTTCATTTCTTTCTGGAGGACCTCCTGTCCTGCTTTCAGAGGGACACTGGACCAGGTGACTCCAGAGGCCCCTTCTAGTCAATATTTTTATGATTCTGTCTATATTTAGCTGCACTGAAATAAAAAGTTTGTGGGTAAGACCCAAGACTTGGGACAAGCAGACCTAATTCTAATTTCTGCTGGTGATAACTCACATTGTAACTATAAGAACAAGCGGAGCACAAATGCAAAATATGCACTTCAGTTATATGCTTAATTTAGTAACAGTGGGGAGATGGGGTCCTGATCCCATCTGAGCCTCTACATGATTGTAATTCTTTGTGAATATTATGTGACAACCCATGTACATATTCAATTTTCCTTTTCCGTATCTTGCAGATACCTGCTCCCAGATGACAGCAAAGCTACAAAACACAAAACTCCCATCATAAAAAAGAGTGTGAATCCCCAGTGGAATCATACCTTTGCTTTCAGCGGCCTGAATTCAAGGGATATACGTAATGTCTGCCTAGAATTGACTGTGTGGGACAAGGAGTCGCTCTCCAGTAATATTTTTCTGGGAGGTGTCCGTTTGAGCACTGGAAATGGTAAGATCCCATCTGACTCATGATTGCTTCTGTTATTCGGCTCTCCTTCTTCCTAGATGATTTAGTTCTTTTTTCTGTTGAGTGAGAGAAAAATATTTGGTGCCCACCTATACTTCTACAGAGTCTAGAACTGGGAATGCCCTGGAAGTGTTTCTCAGCATCCCAGTGAGGAGGAGGAGACTATTTCTGTCCAGCAGCAGCCTTCCTGCTGACAGTGGTGTCATCTGGAAGAGCTGTGAATCCATTCCTCTGCAAGGAGAAAGTTGCTTGGTGGTGCGGAGTGGGGAGGTTTACGGGACTCTGTCCATGTACCAAAAAGGCGCTCAGTGACAAACTGGTGTTCTCCAGGAGCTACCTGTTTCCAGTATAACTCCCTGTACAGGTGGTAAAGTGCTTGTCATCTTTCCTGTACAGTGTTGTAGTAAATAAACAACGATATTAAGTATCTGCTTACTAATACGGCAAAACGCCTCCTGTTTCTATAATTGCCAGGTGTCAGTAATGGCAAGGAGGTTGACTGGATGGACTCTCGAGGGGAAGAGCAGCACCTCTGGCAGAAGATGATTGACAGTCCGGGAGCTCCTGTAGAAGGAATATTAATGCTGAGATCCAGCATGGGAAAGCGCAGACTCTGAAAGACTTTAACCACTGAGGGGGTACCACAGGTACTCCCGACATCAGTGGCGTTCAGGCTCCTGTCACTTTGCCCATCTGAAAGCCAGGAAGGGATGTACTCTTTGCCTTGGATATCAAGGCTCCGAGTGAGACGTTAATGCATTCTGCACTTTGATACGCATGTTTTTAACCCAGGCTTTGTGTACGGATTGGGTTTCTCCGGGAGCCAGTGAGAATTTGACCTTGTACAGCAATCGGACTGGCTTTCTCTGTCCCGTGTGGGGACTGGTGCGCAGCTGACAAGCACCTCTGCCCGTGGGGGCCACAGAGGGAGAAAATTCTCTAGTTAGTCATTTAGTAAGTAACACCTGGTTTACGTATCTCCTGCCGGGTCAGAGATGGCCTGGAAGACAGCAGTGATACAGTACGAGCAGATTCAGAGTGAGTGTGTGCTTTGGTATTTGAGAGATGAGAAGCCATAATGCTGTGAAGGATGACAAACCACATTTCTCTGTCACGCTCGCTGGTTGGGCTGTGCAGGGTGGCAGGCGTGGGACCAAGCAGCCCACCAAGGAAGGCTGGAAATTGGCAGCTGGTGCTGGTGTTCTGGCACGCTCTGGGTTGTTTCCGAGTGCTGTATGAAAGGCTGACTTGGTTCAACGCAATCAGAGAGCCTCTGGTGAAAATAAATCGCACCAAATCCCCCAAACCGTTTCCAGAACTACATGGTGTTATGGTGTTTTTCGTTCAGTTGGCAGCTCTAGCTGAGCTCTTCTGATGCCATTGAACAGAGGGAATGTGTTCACAGGCCTGTCCCCATGTGATCAATGGCCGAGGCGAGACACATACTGGGTTTGGACATCGTTAGCTGAAGGCCTTGATTCAACAGATGGTGTAGCACAGTGATGCGATTAAGGCACATGACAGAATGATTTGCACAACTGTGGAATTTTGTTTGAATGGGTTGGGATCCCATCCCGGCGTGCCCACACATGGTAATAACAAGAGTAGGACTTCCTTCTTCGGAACATGCCCCTGTGAGTTAACAGTGGGGTTTGGCCAATTCAATCATTAATCTTATGAACTGTGACAATTATTCAAGAGTAATTTTACCATTTCATTTCCTAAAGTGATTTTATACCTACTCGAATCCCGCCCCATCCTTTGGGGACTTAGGCAGGTTGTATGTGAAGAGCATGCTATTTGGGCTATTCCTACCGTAATGAGATAGGATTATAACCTTGTTTCAAGGGCAGCACGTGTCTGCTTGCAAGATGGGATACTAATATGATTGCATGGCATGTGATTGCTCAGGCTTTAAGACAAAGGAAGATCAGTAAACTGAGTGAACGACATTTCTTCTGAATTTTCCAGAATTAGAATGCAGCTTCTGATTTGAACTGGTAAATTCATCTATAGCTATTCTTACCTTTTCTCTTTTTTCCCCCAATTGTTTTATTTTTGGAAGCAATGTAGTATGAATATATGGAAACATAATCCTCACATAAAATCTGACTTCTTTGAGAGAGACAAATGTTGTTCTTCACAATGCAGAAGTTGCAAGAGATCTAGATTGAACGACAGAATATAAACAGATAGATAAATAACTACAGCTGGAAATTTTGACATGTGTAGCTGTCCTAGTGTACAGTTATGTGTATATATTTAGAGCCGAATCCAGAAACTTAAAATTTAATGTCCATTCCCTTTTTCTTCTTTTTAAGATAATTTATACTGGTTTTAGTTTGAGTGGCTTGAAACTGCAGGGAAGTTTACAAGCAGTCTTTTAAAATCCTAATGTTATTTGAAGACAAATATTTATTTTTGTTAAAAATAGTATCTTAGTTCTAATAAAACAATTTGTTTCATTATGAACATTTTCTATTAAATTCTGGTATGACTTTAAAAAGGCACTGGAGGTACTGCTTGCCCAGTTGGAGACCCAGAATGCTCAGAAATTACCAAGTCCTCACTGAAAATGAAATTGCCTTATAGAATCTCAGTTTGGGAACCAAAAGTCAGTAGTTGTACAAGAAAACGGATTTCATTTTCCTTCTTTACCTAGTCTTCATTTTCTTGTACAGGAAAACGGATTTCATTTTCCTTCTTTACCTAGTCTTCATTTTCTTCTGAAGTCCTGCTCAAACTGGGCAGTGAATCAAGCCTGGTCTAGTTTCAGCTGGCTTTTTGTTTTATGCCACAGATGCTGGGAGATGATAAATTAGAGCACAAGTATCAAGCACATGTGTTTTATGACCTTTTTTTAATCGTAATAGTCTTTAAGTACTAGATTTTTTAATTTTTTTTTTGTATCGGCATCCCCCAAAGTGAAACCAAACCTAACTTCTGGCACCTAAACTACCTCTCTTTAACGGAATCAATTGGTCTACGTTTTCTTGGTTGTTTTTAATGCAAACCTGCATTTATTTGGGGAATAATAATAATCTATTGACATGGAGGCACAAGCTTGACTTTTTCCACTTGCTGGAAGCTGATTCAAAAAGATAAAGCTTGTTAAATCTAAAGAAAATTATTCTTTGGAGTAAATTTCCAGCTACAGTTGTAAAGGAACACTGGGCAGTTGGATGGGTTGGTTTTGTCCTGTTTTGATGGTGAAAATGGGATAAATAACAAGAACGCAAAAAAAATCCTCCAAGTTGGACCCCAAAATGGACACCTTTCATGCTTGCCAAACTGAAAAACTTAGAATAAGTTTGAACCGAACTAAACCTTTTATTTTTACACGGAATACAAGAGTTTGTCTAATTTTTTGAATGGTATTTTCCAACCTTCTAAGCATGAATATGTTAGCTAAATCAAGTCCTGCTTTGAAAGGAAAAAGTCTGTGCTTTACTACTTCCTTCCAAAGGGCCAAAATTTCACCGTGAACCTGTACCTGAAATTATAGACCGGGTTATGAATATACTGTAGGTGGCAAATGTAGTTCAGCATATGAAAGAAGCAATTTCAGCCAAGGCGGTGGTGTTTGCCATTGGTGGGATTTGGTGCAGTGAAATTACCTCCTAGGTCAGCAGCGACAGTTCTGCATTATGGCAGCATATAATAGGTATCACAGGCTGCCTCAAATGAGCCCGGCGAGATGATGAGCATCATATAAACACTACAGCAATTTGGAAAGCTTTGCTGTTCTATGATGTTATTGGCACATCTGTAGGAAGCGTTTGATTTGTGGAAAATGTCACATTTAATTATATCTCTTACATCTTTGTTCTCTTCCTTTATAAAAAAATGATTTATGGTTTGAAAAAAGCACAAGATGATTAACTGCAGAAGTGATTTCATGTTTCCCAGATACTTGAATTAATTGCCTATAATTGTGCTTCATCATGTACTGTGTGTAACCAGGCTGAACAGAAGGACAGAAAGCCAGGAATGAGGCAAAATCCTTATTTCTGTATGTATCTTCATGGTATTGAAGGTGCCTGAATGGTTTATTCAAGGCTAACTTTGAGGAGAAAATAGCCGCAATTTTAACATGGATTCATAAACTCCTGCCCTGAGTAAATAGGTACAGCAGAGCTGGTGTTTCTAAAGTACTTTTCCACACTGATGTGAATAACTGAAGATGCATCAGTGGAGAAGAAATCTTGTCTGCAGTGGTTTTTGAAAATGTGTCATACATTGCGTTTTACCCTGACGCACGTTTTTTCTAGCAAGGTAACTACAGGGCTTTTATCACTCTCTTTTCTCCCTAATGATTAGATTTTGAGAGGCTGACCCATTAAAGAAGAACAAAAGTGCAACTTTCTCCAGAAAATGTCAAGTGGGGCCAGTAAATACATATTTAGGCAGTGTGGTTATTGGCAGTGTCCATCAGAAAGAGCTGATGCTGAGGGCTCTCTGAGCCCTGCTATCAGACTTGGGTGTCCAGCCCAGCTCTCCAGAAGTTTCTCTGCTGTTTATCAGCTATATGGGGACTTCAGGTTTCTAAATGCTGACGCTTTTGCTCGCATGCTTAGATGCCAAAATCTGGATTAAAATAGGTTTGAAATGGCCTCCCCACCCCCTCCACTGTGTTAAGCTTGAGTGAGGGTGGGAGGAAAGCTGCAAAGACCCAGAGGGACACTGCTGCCATCTTCCTGTGCTGATCCAAGTGGTACTGCCTTCCTTGAATGCCTTTTAGATGCCACAGTGATCCTTCTTTCCCAGCTGGATGCTTCAGCAGATGTTTTAAGGGAGAAGGCATTGGGATGGCGAGTATGTTTTGATCATGATGCATTAGACTGGAAGCTTATTCTCCTGTGCCCCTTCCAACATACATTATTGTAAGGTAGCACGAAAGCAGAATTTCTGTGTGTTCATTTTTGCTTTTTCTTTTCCTGCCTGGTCAGGCCCTGCCAAGTGCAATTATTCTGCAAAAGATCCACCGAACTACAACAGCAGAGCAGCCGTTGAGCATCCACTGGTGTTAACTGATAAAGCGAGGTAACAGGAAGGTTGCATTTAGACAGGCCTCATTTTGGCTTCTTGAAGGGTATACACATTGCCCCGTTTCAGGTATGCAAAGTTTATGGTTTGCTCTGTAGAGTCTATGAAGAGAAAGGCTGCTTGGATCTCATACACCTTCAAAAAAGAGCTGAGAGTCCTATTTCCACAGTTTGTGGATTCACACAAGATGATAAGGGTTGTACCTGAATCTTTGTAAGGGTCTCTCTTCCCTTCATCCCTCCCTTCAATTTCTGCGACCCTCACCAGAAGGTTCTACCAGAACATTAATCTCTGGTATCTGGAAGGAGGCAGCGTGCAGCAGCTACATGATAGCCCCACTTATTTTCATCCATACAAGAGAAAACCTGGCACTTTACTTCCCTGACATACAGTATTCGTTTTCAGCTCTTTGCAACGATGACAGAAATAACCATCTCCTGAGAGCTGGGGGGGGTATGTTTTTTTAATTTTAGATAGTTTTTAAAAACTTTTTTTTCCCACACACACTGCTATCACCGGAGAACCCTAGAGAAATGGTGGCAGAACGTGCAATGAATTCCCAAACAGGACGTGGACTTTGATTTGCAGTGATGTCTTTTACCGTAACTCAGCAGGAGATGCTGAGAAGCACGCTGGCGGAACCTGACCACTGTGTCCCATAAATTTCCTGCCTGGTGATTTCACGTCTGCAAACGCTGTTTGATAAGTGGTAATAAGACAGTGTTAATTCTACTGTGTATATTGGCACTGGAAAGCGAATCTCAACTTGCTTTTTAGGTGTGTTTAGGTTGTTTTGCAACTCACCCTTGCTGCATCTTGGCCTTCATTCAGGTTAGTTATTTCAGAAATTCTGTTTTGTGGCAAGAACATCTATGTGTCTGTGTGCTCCTGCTCTCGAGAGCTTGGTGTATATTTTTGAGGGTAGTTCTAATTACTGAAGTTTACCTAAAGCCAAGCGTAGTCAGTTGTTGCAGCAATTAGAGAATGTCGCCTACCCCTCGGTCTGCCTCTGTTCTGCTTAGAACCTGTCGCTAGCTGTTTGTTTAATTATTCTGCTGGACGTGAACAGTAGTAGCAGTAAATGGCATTTGAGTATGTTAAGTTCTGCCCAAATTTAGACACGATGCTTCCTTCCCAGAACATTTTTGTACTGTGCACTGTACGTTCAGGTTTGTGGACAAAGGTGGCTGGTAACACATTCGCAGCTGTTGTCACAATTACTCTTCTGTCTTTTTAAATTAAAATATTGAAACGTGTTGCTGTGTCCTTGTCTCTCCTAGCCTGAGTTACAGCAAAATGCTAAGCGTATCTCTCAGGGGTATCCCGTATTATCTCACTGAGGTAAAGACATTAACTTCACTTATATGTGATGAATAATGCAAGAGGCCTGGCACGTCTTCAGAGGTGGGACTCTGTGTCCCACACAGAGTCTTTGTTTGACAGTCTCTCTCTCTTTGCTTTTTTTATATGTCTCAATTTCTACACTTTAAGTGGTTTTAACCTTTTTTATTTGATATACATTAAACCCATTTTCTTTTTAACATGCAATTTGAAGAATAAGGGAAATGCAGTGTTCTCTTCCCTCTGCCTAGAGAATCATTTTACGTGTACCTTAACACCCTACATGATCACCAGGTCCTCTCGTCCATTCCCGAATCTTCTACTCGTTCCCTGGTTCAACGTCCCGCCCACCTGAACATCTAGGTATGGTCATGATTTCTTCTTTTTTAAGGAAAAACAAGAAACATTTAATCCATCTAATTTTTACTTTCAGAGCTGAGGGCTCTATTCCATCTTCTCTTGGTTATCCAGGTTTTTGTGTCCTGCTGTCCCCTCCTGACTGCCAGAGACAAAGTGGGAAGGCAAATAGCACTCCTGGGCTCTGGGCTGGTGCTTGCCTCTGCTCACTTTGCAGGAGTCTGAAAGGCTGGTTCGGCGTGCTGGGCTCCTGCACACGGGTTATGGGGAGACCCCCTCAGCGGGGTTCACTGGTCTCTTGGCACAATTAGGGCAGAAGCAGCTGGCTCCTTTGCCCTCAGCACTGCCCCGTGTTGGTTCTGGACTTTAACAGGAGTGGGAGGTCAAACACCTGTAAACTGGAAGGCAGCTGCAGGTAGGGAAGAGCCCTCCTGCCATTCCTCTGCTCCTTGTACCTTTGCTTGGGGTCCGTATTTAAGGATTTGTCGGGAGTCTGGAAGACACCTCTGTAACTTCTGTGCAACTGGGCGGCAGGCTCCCCTCCCCTTCTCTTTGAGGCGATAGATGCCAAAGTTCTCTTCGTGAATCCTTGTGGATGGGCCCAACCTAGTTACCGAAATTCAGGTCATGGTTACTTTCTGGGTGCGTGGGTGGCAGCAGGAGATACGGTGGTAACTAGATAAGCACGAGTACATTCTGCACAGACACTGCCTTTCCCATCTGCTTTCCTTGTGTTTTACAGAGTGTGCAGCTGCCGGATTGCTGCTTGAAGGGGCCAGAGAAATGCACGTGCTATCCACCACTGCCAATGTCCTCACGGGCTCCTCCAACCCAGCCAGCCTTGCTACTCCTGGCTTTCCAGAGACTGCTAATGCTTTCCCACTCCTCCCTTCACTGAGCTGCCATAAAACCATCCTCCAGCCATGGATGGGGAGAGAAATGGGCAGCAGCAATACGGCCGAGAGGAGCTGTGCCATCTCCTGACGGTGCGAGGCCTCACTCCCTTTTCCCTTTCCGTGGACGTACAGCACTGACAGAGATGGAGGTGAGTGACTGGAAGTGATCTAACGCTGAGATTGCACAGCCTAAGCTCCGTTATTTCACCACCTCAATTTAAAATGTGGGTTTGCGATCGTAAGGGTATTTAGATGTACTTCGGGTTAGTTCTTAGCCTCTGCGCTTTCATTAATGACGTGAGGCAGACTGACTCACGCTCTTACGTAAGTGCTGAGCTGTAGCGAAGCTGCAGGCTGTAGTCATTTAGTGCCGAGCCGCGAGGGTCACTGGTGTGGTCACTAAACCCTAACACTGTCTGTCCCAGAGGGGATGACTTGAACTGCAGGAATAGCGATGTGCAACTTTACATTTTGTCCCTGCTCTGCAGGTGTAGAGGCAGGGGTTGTTCCTATCAAATCAGGGGGATTCTGGGGTAGGATCTGGGGAAAATCAGGATGTTTACAGAACTGTGTTGTGCTGATGAGAAATTGCTGCCTCCTACAATTTATCCCAGTAGTTTTGCTTGCAAAAGATGTTTCATAGATCGAAAAGTATCTCCAGACTGATGTAGTAACCTCCAGCCCGTGGCTGTATCCACACACTGTGATCTGTCGCATCTCCTGCAGTGACTAGTCTGGAGGTGGGAGTGGAAAGGACAAGACTCAGGACAGGTCTTGCTTCTTCGAAACAGCCTTTAATCCTCCCAACTAAAATTCACATTTTTTTAAACAGGATTTGCATTTTTGACAGCAGCGGTAGGATTACAGCTATGGCAAGAAGTGCCACATTGGTAGTCCAACAACGCCTCTGGCCTGTTACCATTTTGAGGGAGATGAATTTTGTTAAACATTAAACAAAACAGTGCACTGGTGTAGATAATGCACCTTGTTTACGCAGTGTTATTTTTCCGGGACCAAAAGTCTACAGGATGAATTATTGGAATATATTTGAATATTTGGAGTTTATCTGAATATTTAAATGATGGGCTAAAGCTAGAAATACCAAATCCCTTGTTGAACCACTCCTTTCCCAAAGGCCAATCTGCCACGTCCCTGCATGCAGGCTGATTTGACTCCAACACAGAGATGGCACAGGATGTTTTTCACTGTTCCATCCCTCCCCACAAGAATGTACAACAGAAAATGCCAGAAACCTTCTATTACTAATCAAGAACAGCTTTTCTTAATCACAAGATTTTAATAGATGTTCTGCGTAGAACTATAACTAGTAATCCAATCACTCATGCACTCTCCTCCACTCAATTCAATTTCCTCTAACAGCCTGGTGATTGCAATCACTTTCCTAATTGCAGCAATCCTAACGCCCCAGTCCTGTTCACCCAGCCATGAAAGATGACTGGATGCACTGATTCTGTACTGAAATCAAAGTGGAGAGCAGCAGGTTGGAATTGCAGCAATACAGTTGAAAAATCCAACCCATTAGGGGGTGGGGTTTTGTTTGCTAATTTTAAATCACTTGAAATCAGTTGATGTGCTTTTTCAATGAGGAAAGTGAGGGTGAAAAACAACCTGTCCACCTGTGCATTCATGCTGTAGGTATACACAAGCAGAAGAACCTGAGCCAGAGAGCTCAGGGAACACTTCTTCAGTGTGTGGGTGACAGAGCACTGGGACAGGCTGCCCAGAGAGGTGGGGGAGTTTCCTTTTCTGGGGACTTTCCAAAGCCGCCTGGACTTGCTCCTGGGGGATCTGCTCCAGGTGACCCTGCTCTGGCAGGGGGCTTGGACTAGATGATCTCTAGAGGTCCCTTCCAACCCCTAACTGTGAATCTGTGAGCTGTAGCCACAGCAGGGTGTGTATGCATGTGTCCTCAGGCTCTGTTCCACATGTGACACTTCAGACATGAAGCGCTTTGGTGTGTCCGGCCATGCCTTGTTTCCTTAACCACTGGTGTTAGGTGGCACTTGGGGTACAGCCGTGTCCATCAGCACGCTGGCTCCGGACTTACTTAGGGTTCAGGTCTGGAACAGAAACGCTGTTTCTGTGATTTTTGTCACCAATCCTGTCCTTGTATCTTACTCTTCACAGCAATGCTCTGAAAACTCAGTCAGTGCTTCCTTGCTCTCTCGTTGCTCATCCTTGCAAACCTGGCTCCACCACCTGCAGACTTCAGGGTGGAGCCAGATCTTTGTTGCCTTTGGCATCAGCACTGCACAGAGTCATTGCTGGAGCTGTGCCACGCTTCCATACCTACTCTTGGGTGTTTAGTAGGTGTCTCCTAACTCTTTGGGAAGCAGACCTTCCTGTTCAGAAGACTGCTGCACTTCAGTGCACAAATTAGGTTTTGTTACCCAGCGTCAGGGCTGACTTCCCTCTCTTCACAGTCATTCCCTCATGTGCTGGTTTTGGTTGCGACAGAGTTCTGTTAATTCACTTGCAGGATCAATGTTTTTAAGAGATTCTCCAATTTCCTAGGGTGTGAGAGACTGACTTCTGGTAAGGATTGCTTTAAAGATGCTGGTAAACTGTTCTTCTGCTGAGTGTAAAATTAATCATCTACCTTACGGTCCAAGATGAACAAGCGTTAGGCTGACAAAACAGTGCTGTGCTGGAGTGGCAAGAATGAACAGCACAGACGCTGCTGCTTTTCAGACATGTCACATGATGTGTCATGTCCTGTGAACAGGTATATCTGTAGCTGTAACTCTCAATTTTCACTCCTTCAATGCTGATATTCTTCATGCACGATGTATATTCTTTGCAGGGGCTTGGCAAGACTCTGGGCCCTAACAGAACAACAGGAAACTCTTTCCTGTTTTGACTGCCTCCTAATGCTCTGTATGAAGCAGGGAACTACTTCTTTGTTAGTCAGTGACGACTTGCAAACAAGTGTTTTCACAGATCTGGAAATGACAAATCCTTGGTGAAGTTTCCCCGGGGACAGTGTTTCTCTGCCATCAAATCAACAGCCTCGTCTGTCTCCAAGATAAAGAGAGGAAAGAATTCTGCTCATCAAACAGAAGCATACCAGGTTAAGAGCCTACTTTTGTCATGCACTTGCAGTATGTGGCCCTTGGTAATTACTGCCCGTCTTCTACAGCGCTCACTGTTCCTTTATCGTATTACCTTCTGGCAATGACTTCCATGCTATCAGCTATTTTCTCCTCGCTGCTGCTGAAAACAGGTACTTGCGTTGCCTTCAGTTTAAGCTTTGTATCTGTGATTGACAATATTATTAGTGGAACTGAAAGACACCACTGGGTTGCTTGTACACTTCCACTCTGAGGCTAATGTCTCTGTTAGAATGGTTTGCAGAGAGGTATTTTGATCCTACTTTCAAATTAATTGATCGACTTCTACCTCCGAGAGGAGTTTTAGACAACCATCTGTTTGCAAAACATTTTATTAATAAAAAGACTTATAAACAGTAAGAAAGAAATGCCAATTTTACACTGAATGAAAAATCCAAAATAAACTCCCACTAACGTGCCTCAGTTCTTCCCTCTCTGTACAAGAAATTCCATTGGGTAGTAATCCTACGTACGCTTTTCTCTAAAGATGGCTGGAAGGACAAAAAAGCATCATGCATACTTCTATGCAGAGTAGCTACACAGCCGGACAGCCTTAACAACACACAAAAAATCTGTACATCAGTGATTAAAAAAAGCCATGCTTTGTGTAGCACCGAGGGGAGAATTAACGTGGATTAAAAAAATTCACTGACAACTGCAACCCTGAATCAGGGACATGACTGGCCAATTTCTGCTTGCAGTTTCATCTCTTCTTTTCTCAAGGGAAAATTGTCAATGAGTGCAAAGAGCTCAGCTGGTGTTGCAGGGAAGGGATAGCGCTCCTTGTCCATTCCGTGCTTGTCCATCACCACGATGTTGAAATTGTAGTGGGGGATCCTCAGCAGCAGCCTGCAAAATAAGGAACTCGTTTTGTTAAAGCCACCAGCTACTGCCTGGGCACTTCAGACTAATAAATGGTAGAACCAGCCCAGTGGGTCCACTTCGTTCCAGCTGTAAGTACACAGAGTCGGACAGAGAGTGGGTGTCTGCATGTGCTGCAGGCTGTACCTCTGTGTTAGGGAAGGGTCAGGGTAGCTGCACTCAGCTGTTTTCTCCTCAGACCTCTGGCTGTTGGTACAGCACATGCCATTACCTATTGCTATCACAAGAGAAAAAAAACCCATGAGACAAAGAACATGCTACATCCCTTGCCTAAAGCAAGGCATTGTGATGGAGATAGAGTTACAGGCAGACTATTCCCCTTCTTGGCTGCCACATGGTATAAAACCACAATGAAACAAAGCAGGACAAAATTATTGGAGTCAGTTTTCACCGCTTCCTAAGAATAACCATCTACTGGGTAGAAATTTCAATTTAGGAGAACAAAAGCCACTGCTAATCACAGCAGCGTCCTTTCCTTCCAAGTAGTAAAGGGGTCATTTAGGCTTCTCTGGAGGTGTGACAGTAACAAAAAGATATCCCTGGTGCTCTTTTAAACTTCTGCTTGAAGGAGTAATGAACGAGAAGATCCTGAGACATGCAGTCAGTCAACATCTTTGGTGTAGGGAAAATAAATTGAGGCAGCCGAGACAGAACATTGTCAGGACAGGAAAGCTGCTATGAAGAAGAGGGTCGAGGGGGGGAATTGAGTGAGAAATATGAAGATGGATTAGCTAGCTAGGCTATGGTGACAGGAAACTACATACCTCTTGTGTCTCATCTCATCTCACCTAAGAAAAATGCTTACCTTCAGCATATGCTAACCTTCTGAGGTTCCCAAAATTGTAGCTAGGGTACCTGTACTCATTAGCTTATTGAGTGCCAATTCTGGACAGCATCTTCGCTGAAGAAGTTTAAGGGTGTGTTTTAAGTGCCTTCCAGAACTGGAATGCTATAATTCACACACTGCAGTAACAACAGAGTTAAAAAAAAATGACTAACTTTCAATCAGTGCAGGGCAGGTCATAGCGTTTTCTAAGACGTTGCTCTGTTAAAGGTTGCAGGGGGGGCACAGAATGAGGTGTTAACAGAGCTTATTGAACCATTTAAATTTTAGTAGAAGTACTTTTACTTTTTTGAATAAAAGAGCAGCTCTTTGTGCTTTTTCTTTCCTTTTATAGGAAACAAAAGTTTTGGGGTTTTTTTTGCAATCCAAAAAATCCTCTCTGCCTTGTCAGCATTTTTCATTGTCCTAAATTAAAACTCACTGCATTTCCTCAGGCATATCACTGAAGATGTTGCCTAAAATGCTCCTGGACATTTTTTCTTAAGTAACTACTACTTTTCCAGCCACCCAGGCCTTCACTTTTGGCTCTTGTAATCCTGTCCCTAGGAAATGCTGGCACTTGAAGCCTCACTTTCAAGTGAAAACCAACCCGCTGCCAGTCTAAAACAGAGTCAAAAGAGTTCAGACACCTCGGTAGAACTGCTAAACATTGTAGGCAGGCTGGGGAGGCTGAGCTAACTTCCCCTCTGAAATACTGCCCGGATCACTGCTCCATGTGGGACTTCAAAAAGCAACCGCTGCTTCCCCATGTGGCCCGGCACCAGCACCACTGCAGAGAAAATGAGCTGTTGCTGCCCTTTGGGGCTGCGCTGGCAGCCGCTCCAAGCCTGTCCCTGCACAGTGGCTGTGCCGCGTTGGGACTCGAGCCAACTCTAGCGCAAATACAGACATAATTGAACTGTTTTTAGTGGCAGCACCCAAAACCATAGACCTATAACATGATCAAAGGGATACACAGGGAGTTCACATGAATTCAGAAACTGACTCGGAGCAAAGGGGCAAGGAAGACATGGCACTTGAAACAGTGGCACGGACTTCAGCTGGTTTCACGTTTAGGGTCACAGCCCATTTAAATGTGAAAGAAGCTGAAGTCTGTACTCTCACAGTTTCATGAATACCAAATGTCCATGAATTTCAAGTAGATATTGCCCAGACAGAAAGCAAATTAATCCTAAATCTCATTCATCAACATCTACCTTCCATTGTCCAGCTATGTAAAGTAGAGTGGCGTATGTATATTTAGAGAATGAGGCAATGAATCAAAAGCAATACATCACATATGCTAAGGTGCAAACCCAACAGCAGTGAGAGCTTACTTTACCTGAGTTGCAGGGCAAGTGACGGGGGCAGCAGCTTTACACCTATTCTTCCTATCTGTGCTGGGAAGACACCAACCAATTCAACTACAGTAACATGTCGGAGGTCTAAGCCACACTGTGCCGGCTGGAAGGGTTAAAAGAAGAAAGAGGTGTGTTAGTTCTCAGTGAGAGAACAGGGGGCTGTTTTGAGTGTGCAGCAAATGTTCATTAACAGTCCGATCTCACGTTAGTGAGGTGGCTGAAACTCGAATGACGGCATACTATGAAAAGTCTCTAATTCTCACAGCAAAGAACTAGAGCCTCATGACTCGAGGGGATGTTAAATGACAGATTCTTAGCTACTCTAACACCACCACCACCTGGGAGAAATATGCACTTGTCTTTGTAATGACGTGAAAATATGTCAGTGTATTAAGCACTGCGGCAGTAATCTAACTTGGCAATCAAAGCAAGGTATGCAAAATGGTAGTTGACTGCAGAAAGTTTTGTTTCATGCCAACTTGCTTGACCACTGTCAAGCACTGGGAGAAGTACTGTAGCCATTCAAATCTAGTATTTAAAACTATTTAATTTTGACCAATATAGTGAATTTTGTTGCCAAGTTCATCTAACGGGGAAAAAGAAAACCCTTTGTTTTGGTTTTAAATATAACCGTAACTTCAGTCAGCAGTCAAAAACATGATCGTGTTCATATCCCAGTGACTATTCATACTGAATTTTGTTACAGCTATGGGAAAAGAAACAAGATACAAGCACTTGCTGCTATGAAAAAAGACAGTCTCCTTTCCCTGAGGACACAGATACATTCCCGAGATAGATACATCTCTAAGTCTAGCAAGGACCCAACAAGAGCATCACATTTACAATACATGAGGACAATTAACAGAAGTTTTCTTATTTTTTGGAACAAAATACCCCAGTGCTATCTCCAGCATGCTGGATGATTTCTGTGCTGAGCCTCCAGTCCTTTGCTTGCTGGTGCACTGGTTATTTCTGAAGCCATCCACACTTCCTTACACTGTAGTTACAAAGTCTGTAAGCCTGGTTTGCAGGAAGAGCAACCACTGAAGTGCTGGGTGGTTTGGGTTTTTTTTTCCCCCAAGTTCTTTAGCAGCTGAGTTAGGGAATTATTAATGAGCACAAGTTAACACTAAATTACTTTGGGGAGGATGGAAGAGGGCCAGAACTGCCTGGGATTTAATGACTGACCAGTGAGAGGCAGCACAATGCAAAATGGAGCTGAATTAGAGACTGGAGAGATGTTTAAACTCAAACCCATGTTAAAAGGATTAATCCAGAACCACTACTGTTTCAGCCAGATCCTCCAGTGACTGCAATATAACAGCTGAAGTTTGTGGATTTACATCAAACTGCAGAGCTAGTCCCCGTGTGTCTTTCTTTAAAGACAAAAAATAGTTGCACCATCCCCTGAAACTGTGTTTTACCTGCAGCATTCCTAACTGCATCCTGTAGAAGAAGTTGGCTGCAGTAGGAGTTGAAATAATTAGCAGTCTCCGCTTTTCATAAAATTGATCCAGAAGTGCAGCTGCAGTCCTCACATTCACATTAATATTCATGGCTAGAATGAAGTTTAAAACAAAATTTAGAGCATACTGAAAACAGATTGGGTTTCTAAAAGCACAAACTGTTAGATAGCAGAAGCACAGGAACAAGATAATAATAATATAGAAGATATGGGTGAAATATTGGCCTCATTGAAACCACAATTTGATTTTAAGCTGTTCTGGCTTGCAAGACGGATTGACTCCAGAATGTGAAGTCTGGTATAGAGCTTTGGGCTAAAACACACTGTCAGTTGTGAGGTACCGTCATCACTCTAGGAAAAAGCAGCCGAAGGTGGCAAAGGCTTCAGCTGTTAAGTGCAAATTGGCAGAGGAGACAAAGACAGCAAGTTTCTTACCTCTAGGGCATTAAAGTTTGCAGCTGTATTCCACCCCACACTCCCTTCCCAAATTCTCACTGCCACAAGAGCCCGTTCCTCTGGCAGCCCTTCCGGCAAAGTGGTGAAATACTCACTTACGTGCACAGGTTGGCTCCACTCCTGACCACCCCAGGTTGTACTGGCATACTCTAGCTGGGCTTCCTTGCAGCTCATAGCCACCAATGCAGGAGAACTCGCACGTAGCACCATAGTTATTTCCATCACCTGAACACTTGATGTAGCCATTATCCGGGGCGTTTAATTTCACACAGCGCCTGACTTTAAAAGGCAAAAAAAATATTGACAAGGCATGAATCACCCTGTTGGTTACTAGGGTAGCATGGCCAGTGGCATACCAATATAGAAAACGTTTTTCTGTTTACTTTACACATATTATTAATCATGTACTTAAAAACCCCAGAAAACCAAAGACTCCCTCTTAATTCAGCTGTAAACTAAAATGATACAGATGCATAGGTGTGTGCATGCAACTGTGGTATCACGGTGACAAAAGATCATGGAGCACAATGAGAGCTGAAATTGAGAAATACAGGTTTCATCTCTGCATGTTCAACTCCAGATTTCAAGATCCGGACTTGTGACAAGGCAGCTTTGCTTGACAGACCCGAGTCACAGCTGAAAAAACTCGTTCGCATACTTGTTTCAGCAGCTCACAAGCCAACTATCAGGGAGAAGCCAGCAGGAGGGAAGGGGTGTGGAGCCAGAGGCAGGACTGATCAATGAAGCTCTTCCCTGATGTGCACAGCTGCCAGCCAGCCAGCCACACACCCTGTTGCTGGCCTGGCCCCCAGCATCTCGAGCAAGAGGGCGTTCTCCCTTCCCTTTCAGCATCAACATATGGTTCACATACACAGACAAATATAGAAGTGAGGACATTTCTCAAACTGCCTACTAACCCAGATGCAAATCAGTGACTGTATTTACACAGGGTAAAACATCATTCTTACCTCTGACTTTAACAAGAAATTTGCAAGTGCCTTTGTTTTCAGCTCTGTCGTACACAGTATACTGGATTTTGTGATCACCTTCTGGGAAATGTGATCCTGGTGGAAGGCCTTTCAAAATAACACTAAAACAGGAGATAAAATGGGACAGACATTCATAAATCCACCAGTATTTTCCTACAGACAATGCTGTAAAAGCCTAAAGAGTGAAGGCTGTGGCATGCTAAGACTGCCTGGCTCCACTACATGACTCAAGACTGAGAGTAAGCAAAGGCAGAAGCCAGGCAGCAGAGACCAGAGTATTTAAACTTGCTACCAACCAGGGAGGGAGAGCAGGCAGGGCCTGCTTGCTTCCTGTAAGACAAGCCATGGTGTAGCCAAGCATCACGCCATGCCCAAAGGAACTTGGGCTTCCTTTTCCTTACATCAGAAAAAGTTGAGATTGATCCTCCCTCCTTTTGTATCATGAATAACCCACCATCATGCCTGCAGCGTAACCCAGAGCCAGCAGAGCTTAAGAAAACTTCCGACCCCTTACGATGGGGACATAGCCCATCTGGCTGCTCTGCACTGCTCCTGTGATTGCACGGATGTACAAAAATGGAACAGGAAGTGAGATTTATGGCAGTAGGGTGTAGAGATCCACAGCAATGTTTTCACCTGGAATTTGTTCCTACCCTGCAAATGTGTCAGAAGAATTCCACGTGTTAAACATATACTCTGTACTGAAGCAGTGAGGTTGAGCAGTGTCCTGCGTAACAGGAAAGCTCAAACACTTACGGGACTGCAGGACCCACTGTGTCTAGGGAAAGCGCCGTGCACTCTATAAAACATCACAGTTTAGCAAGGTTTTATAAAACACCTTTATGGGAAAGCTTCCACAGATTCAACAGCTAGCCTCTTCTGAGCTGGGAACAATTACTCGTGACAAAGTCTACAGGGGATATTCCCCATTGGTTTTGCCTTTTAGACGTTATTTCATCAAAAAGACTTTGAAATTTCTTTACTGTGACACTTTTCAAAGTGTTTATTTTATCAAGCTTAGGGGTTTTTTTTGGATACTGTTAATTGCCACAGAATTATTGCATTAGACCTTAATAGCAATACTGGTTTTAGTTGTGAAACAATTCTTCTTTCTGGTATTACTTAAACTGTAGCAATAAAAAGGCAATGTCACTGTGTCTTTCAGCAGTTTTTATGGATTCACATAAAACTGTAAACACCTTTATGCTTACAGCTTTGAGTTTTTAAGCTTAACCAGTCCACTACTACAGAGGTAAAAGATGTAACTTGCTTAATGAAAAAACCCCAGATCTTCCATACTCTTTCCATTACAGTAATCTGGATAGAATGCCATAAATCCTGCATGATCAAGATAGGAAAATCAGAGACAGTGGTAGCATCACCAGTGCACCTTGCTCTTCTGGAAAACATGACTGTGAAACCGTAAAAACTGACAAGGAAAATTCTGAAGAAACTGTTAAGTCTAAATCCAGTGTTTAAAGCTCCCTAAGTTTCAAATGAAAGGCATCGCTTTACAAGTAACTGCAGAACACTGTGACATCAGTACCCAGCGCTATGTTGGGAGGAAGCCTAAAGATGATTGCAGATATGGTTTTGTGACCCAATTCGTCTTGGTTTATTTAAGACAGACAAAATTGCCTCTGCTGCTACCTTCAATGCACTATTATCTTTTCATTGTTACATATAAAAGGTAACTTGCTGTAAGAAAACTTGTGTATGAGAAGAGACCCACAAAGCAGCTCTGAAAAATTTCACAGGTGTAGTCAAAATGCTGTTGTCCTTTATCCCATCAGCTCTAAAATAACCTCAACAATCTGCTACCCCTCTACATGCCAGGTCCTGAACAATTCAAGTTGTTAATTTTTAATTTTTCAATTAAACGTGCCATTCTTTACAGGCCATTGATACGTGACAGCTATAAATAAGTATCTGTGATGAATTAATGGGAAAGGCTACCTGGCCACCCTCATCAGCTGAACTACTAGCCAAGGACCCCAGGAATAAAAAGGAAAAAATACAAGCATTTACAGATTTGCACCTACTCAGTCAGAATTCCATCAGCAGTATCCCTTCCCTCCGGGGTGTCCCAGAACACTCTGGCCGTCAGCTTGTTGGGCTCAGCAGTTTTCTCCTTCACGCTCGGGCACTGGATTCTCGGAGGTTCAGTATCTGTCGAAATAAATGGGCACATGTGCATCTGTTACAGCTATGTGTTTGCTTCACAGCTCTTGCTGGCATAACCTGGCACCACTTCAGCTGCCCCCTCAACACTGCAGCCCTCCCCCGCCAAGGCAGGTGGAGCCTGTACTTCTCACCTTCTTGTAAGAAGAGTGAAAGATGACTGTATATTGTAAATGTAAAAAGCCTATTAAAAGTACTTCTTGTAAATCTCTTTGCATAGTCTCCCATTAAAAAGCGATGTCAATCAATGGATTTAGCTTTGAACTTGAAGCACAGATGCCTGCCCAAGATTGTACCTGAGGAGCTGGGCCCTTCTGTTCATCTGCTTTTGCCCTCTTTTCTCATCTGTGCAGCAGAATTTGTGATTAAGAACACGTGCAAAGTGCACTGAACACAAATCTCTCTGCATGATAACTTTACACATTACTGTTAACATGTTGGTTATTTTTCTTGCAGCAATGGCAAAAAGAGAAAAAACAGAAGATGGACAAAACTGTCATTTTGCAGAGAATTGCTGCTGCATTTGATTTTTTTCAAATAATTCTTACAATAATACCTTACAGGTAATACAGAACAAAAAGTAGACCAGGTACATTTTGAAAGCCTGGTTAACTGCTACTGGAACACTGTGACTATTAGTCAGGAGTGAAGGACCAGAGGCGATGACACAAGACCCTGACGGAGGATAAAGGTGATGCACAGTTACTCATCTTCAGCCACATTCAATGCCAGCCCTGTCAGCATAGGAGAAATGCATGGGTGAACCAAGCCCAAACACTGTCACAATCTTTAATTAGGAAAATCTACCTTTACTAGCTTAGTCTCACCTTTTTGATCCTCTCCTGGGTTATGTCCAGAATGAAGTCTAAATTCATGAAGTGCCACACCAGCTTTAAAAATGAACAAAGAGACACGACTACTCTTTACCTACAAACAGAAAGCAATCCCTAAAACACTGCTAAAATTTAAAAGGTGGCAGGCCTTGTCTTTTTACTTGTAGGGCCAATATAACGCACAATGTTGCTTTCTTATAAAAAAAAAACCAAACCCCAAAAAAACAAAAACCAAACCCAAAAAAACCCCACCAATGAGAAAATATTTAGGTCTTTATAAAATATCAATTACACAAAATAATTTCACAGACCCTCATATTCTACAAGCAACACACAATGTTTTCTCCCAGTTTAACTAAGGCAAGCGCAGCCCTGCTACAACTCCTTCCAACTTGTAATGGTATTCCAAGAACTTGGGACTTTCAAAAGCTAGCTCTTTCTTCTGTTTCTGAAGTTTTCCTCCAACCTCAAACACCACAGCTTTGTGAGGCACTTCCTGTGGAAAAGCTCCTGTCTTAATTTTGCACAGGATGGAGGGGGGGAGGCACAGGCAAGTAAGCGTTGTACCAAAGTTATTTAGAAAACATCAGAAACATTGGAAATAACTTTACACAAATACTAATTTTTGTGGGAGTTTTTTGGTAAATAAACAGTGAAAATATATGTATTGCCTCCTATAGTATTGGGAGGGTAACTGTTGATTTTTTTGTAGATCCTACTAAGAGGTGAAACTAGCAAGTGATTTACCACTGCAGGGTGTGGAGCAATCAAAAATGAGCAGCAGAATCCTTGAAACAGCTTTTGATCTTCTTGTGCATCATAAGAATGTCCTTTGCTAAAGATACATAAGGCACTTAGTTCTTCTTTATGGATACTTTAACTTTTTCACTTTCATTGCTCCTCCTTCCTTCTTCCGCTACAGCGTGCAAACGAGCAGGATTTTCAAACATCCACTCCCACTGTACGAAGCACTGTTTCCTTTCCTCGTGTTCCTTATTCACTTCCTTAGAGTACATTCCCATTGTGTGTGGAAACCTGCTCACAGTGCAGCCAGCAAGACCTCTGCCCTCCTCCACAAAACGACATTGCTCTCGATAACCCTCCAGTGCAGCGGAATTAGGGTAGGAAATAACCCAGCCTCACCAAGGCTGCTCCTGGCTCTGGTTAGTTTACGGTGGCGCTGGCTCACCAGTGTGCTATGGACAGCATACATTAAATAAACGTAAGGCTGGAATAAAAGACAGCACGGCATTTAAGGACCCAGTGTTTTAAGCACTTAATTAATCAGAAAGCTCATTATGCTATTCAGTGAAGAGAAGCCTGGTCGGTGTGAGCTGGCTTGGACTTCCACACTGTAAAGACAAACAATACGGTTACTGTGGGAACCAACTCACCAAGCACCCAGGGGCCAGGCAGCCTTTTTAGCTGGACTTAAAAATTCTTGGAAAAGATACTTTCTTTGGTCATTTTTTATGCCTCATACCATTCAGCAGGCACTGAATGAACCCCACCAGAATAACTCTGCTTTGAAATGGACCAAGAGAAAGCAGCGATCTAGCAAAGAGGCTCTTTAACTGCAGCGGCCACTGGGATGTGTTAAATCGAACTGCTCTCAGGTCTTTTTCCTCATGCCCTTGTACAAAATTGCAGCCAATCTAGAGCATATTAAGCACCTTGGCAGAAGGAAGACAGGTCTAAAAAGCACCCAATCCTTTTAAATTCAGAGAAGGTGACCAGGGAACACCCAAGCAAATACATGTGATGAAACTGAAACACAACCCGCCCCCATAAAACCTTCAATAAAATGTATGATGCGAGCAAGGTGCCCACCTGCAGGTTAGAAAACTAAACTGGATCCAAAATAACCCTCCCAGCGGAGGAACCCAGAAGACTGCTGACTGCTGGGGAGGTTTTATCAGAGGGAGGAATAATCCTGCAAGCGCCAAATTGTCAGACTCTCTTGCTTATTAAGTACTCATGGCCAGACTTGTAGCCAGAACAGGCTGCAAGGTGTCCAACCCTGTATGGATAGTCCTACGTTTCTACTACAGTGTCACTGCCGAAAGATCGATGAAAAGTCAAGTGGATTTATTTAAGCTGTTTAGCAGGGCTATGTATTAAATGGGTGAGTCTCACCTGCAAGGTTTAGATCATAGGCAGGGAAACTGAGTTTTCATAAAAAATTTGGCACTGTTCAGCCACTGTTTCTCTCACATTCTTCTCTTCTTGGTGGATGAGAAGCTGAACATGAGCTAGCAGTGTGTTCTGGCAGCCCAGAAAGCCAACCGCATCCTGGGCTGTATCAGGAGAAGTGTGGCCAGCAGGTCAAGGGAGGGGATTCTCCCCCTCTACTCTGCTCTCGTGACAGCCCACCTGGAGTCCTGTGTCCAGCCATGGAGCCCTCAACATGAGAAGGGTATCGACCAGTTGGGGTGAGTCCAGAGGAGGGCACCAAGATGCTCAGAGGGCTGGGAGTGCCTCTGCTACGGGGACAGGCTGAGAGTTGGGCTTGTTCAGCCTGGAGAAGAGAAGGCTCTGGGGAGACCTTATAGCACCTTCCAGTACCTGAAGGGGGTGTAACAAAAAAGGGGGGGTGCTTTTTACAAGGGCATGTAGGGACAGGACAAAGGGTAATGGGTTTAAACTGAAAGCGGGGAGATTTAGATTGGATATCAGGAAGAAATTCTTCCTGGGGAGGGTGGTGAGGCACTGGCACAGGTTGCCCAGAGAAGCTGTGGGTGCCCCATCCCTGGAAGTGTTCAAGGCCAGGCTGGATGAGGCTCTGAGCAACCTGGTCTAGTGGAGGGTGTCCCTGCCCATGGCAGGGGGGGTGGAACTGAATGATCTTCAAGGTCCCTTCCAACCCAGACCATTCTATGATTCTAAGTTGTGGCTTTTCTTGGCTACTCAGCAGCAGCAACTGGTGCTCTGGCCTCAGGCAGGGAAGCAGCGTTGCAGACATGGCATCAGGGGGTCAGCAGTGGAATACCCAACTTTGAATCAGCCTTTTGAACTTTGTGGAGAAAAATGCCAAATTTACAAATACGTTTTAGATTTTATTATTTTTAAAATATACTTCTGGGACTGGCCATGTTAACAATTTCAGCAAAATGTAAAGGGCTTGTTAACTGCCCTTCTCATAGGTTGTTAAAGGTTTACATTTATTTGCTTGTGAATTTGGGATGACAAGAGGAAAGAAACAGAGGGATGGTACTGAATGCCCACTGCTTGCGTATTCAAGAGTCCATATATCCACATGGACCGTCAGCTGCTGTATAAACATGCTGTTACTACTGATTGCTGATGACATGAAATGATGGCTGGAAGTCAAGTCAAAACATTAGTCTGTGTTAAAAGCATAAAGACATGAAGACACTGGAAATCATAAAAGGGGGAATGAACAACACTGTTCTGCTCTCCCCACCCTGCTCCACAAGGCACTGCTCTGTATTTCAAAACATCCATTATCAGGGCCTGTATAATTAATGACTCAGAGTGCAGAGCTTGTTACAGACATGCAGGTAGTTGGAAGCTGTTAGTTAACTACCTATCAATACAGTCTTGGCATGTGACAAAAAGGATGACTTAGCACGGTGACATCCATTTACCACAACCTCTTTTATACAATTGGCAGGAAAATGAAACCTTTATAGAAGAAAAGAATGTGACACTTGTCAATCTTCTAGAGGAAAATACCCATTTCAATCTATGTTACAGTGCATTAAGGATATAATGAAAACATTATTCAAGTGAGTACTGGCATTTTTAGCTATCTGATAATCAAAGGCAGCTCTACACTGACCGTTTTTTAATCAAAGTTATTTCAGCAACGTGAAGGACATCCTTCATCTTATAGGACGGGGACAGACAGCCTGCTTTGTTAAGACAGAATACTCACTGTCTGTAAGGGCTTCTGTAAGCGACCACTAAAACACACTGATTTTTCTTTGGAGGGGGGGGACGGGGGACAGGGGACCAGACCAAAAAACTTTTTCCCCCTTTTAACAAATACCTGTTTCAGCAATGACATCAGCCTGATGCCTTTCCTGCATGGATCTTCACTACCACACTGTGAACCCCAAGTAGCTTTGCGCAAAAATGCCAAGCAGTGCAACTTCAGTACAGAAGGGCAGAGGAAAGCCCCTTGTTTTCAAGAGGATTATAAATTCAGGTCTGCGGAAATTTTGCCATACTTGACGCTAATAGCTGTGCTGTCCCCGGGTCACTTCCCTAACTATTTGTAACAGCATCCACTTCACCAGCCCACGTCACATCCACAAGGTTGCACAGTGCAACTAGTGGCTTATGCGCTAAAGTAACAAACCAAACTGCTTCTTTGCCTTTGTATTTCATCACTCCCTTCACCTTAATTTTACTCCTCAGCTGAAAATGAGGAAGAACACCTGTTCAGACCGTTCTCTCCTGGCCGCTGGCAAACCTTCCTAGGCTGTGGCTCACTGCTGACTTTGCCTTAATTACTGAATTACAGTAAGGGGTGTGTGTTCAACTGCAAACTGCATTATAGTGTTAGGGTCACGTCTGGTCACAAAACCAAATCTCTATCCTACCGGTCAACAGGTCAAAAGATAAACTTATTAAACAGTTTGCTAACTGCATAACTCATTATTTGCACATAGGAACTGTGTGCACATGAGGTTTGAAAGGGTCTTCTCCATACCATGTGGTATTACCAGGACTTACATAGTATTACTTCTACTGGGTTACATGGGACTTGCAATCATACCATGTACAACTGTCCTACTTTTTTTGACTCAAAAATAAGTGTTAGTGCTAACTGAGCCTCTTTATTTTTTTTGCTCAAGACATACTTGCTCACTCTACTCTGCAAGACAGCATCCTCAGTAATAAGCACCCCATCACAGCAAAGAGATGAGGTCCTCAAAGTGCCAGAAAACATAAAGGACAACATTTTATCATTCCCAAACTTCAAAGGGTTTGTTTTTCTTCCTACGCCCACACCACTGAGAAGGACAAGGCTTGTTTTTGTAAATAAAAACAAGAGACACCACAAACAGTCTAGACGTAAGCAGCAGGATCATTTACACATTGGTACAACACCAAGTAACAGGAAACCTGAACAAAACTCTACAAACATTGGGCCACCGTGGAGAGACTCCAAAGTCATTTGCTAACCTAGACTGAGCCACAGGCATTCTGAGGAAAACCAAGTTATCACACACAAGAAAAACACTGAGCACAAATACTCTACCACTCACAGGCTTAAATTACTGGTAGCCAATTCAAATGAAAAAAAAACCCAAACAAACAAAAAAAACTTTCCTTTGTGGACAGCTGCTGAACCTTTTATTAGAGACTTCCCAGAAACAAGAGCAGCAGCTGAGATTTCACTATCTGCTGAAATCTCACTAGTAGGAAAGAAAAGCTAAATCTCAATGTGTGTTAATCACAGAATACCAGGTAGGAAGAGACAGGTCCAACCTTTCATGGCAAAAGCACTGTCTAGACAAGATGACACAGCACCCTGTCCAGCTGAATCTTAAAAGCGTCCAATGCTGGGAAATCCAGCACTTCCCTGGGGAGATTATTCTGATGGACGGTTGTTCTGACTGTGGAAAATTTTCCTCGATCTCCCCAGGAGTAACTTGGATCCATTACCCAACCTCTTTTCCATGTGACTCCGTGTAAAAAAATAGTCTCTCATCTTCTTTCTAGCCACCCTTTAAATACTGGTCTCCCCTTAGCCGCCTTTACTCAATTCTGAACAAACCCAGTTCTCTGTCTTTCCTCGCAGGACAGGCTTCCCAGTCCTTTGATCATCCGTGTGGCCCTCTCCTGCCTGTCCACAGTATTCCAGGCGGGGCCTGACACGTACTGTTTATCTCTCTTTTGATTTATGTATATAAAAACAATTATACCAGCCGAAGTTGCCAGGAGACTGAGTATGTACTGAAAGTCGCTGGCATAACTTAGGTGAACAAGGCTGAAATTTAGCTCACTGCAACCATGCTGGTAACTACAATCCCTACATACTCCCCAGATATATTTGGAGACCATGATCCCAAGAAAGAAAAGCAACAGGGGAGGTCAGACAAAGGGTTTAGTTTCAAACCTATTTTATCATGAAGTTGCAGAGAGCACAACAGATTCCAGCGCAGAAAACACGCTAGAACAGCAGCACAGTAATTACAGACTACCAGTGAGTCCCCCAGGAGATCAGCAAAGGCTGTTATAAGCATTGTAAAGCACTGACCATTTACACCAGGTTCATCTTTAATAAAGTGATAATGCTTGGAGCTGATAGCATGTGTGTAAGGAAAATGATCTCTTGGGACTGAAAGTACTAGGTGACAGAGAGCAGTCTCTATCCATCCCTTGGAAAACTGTTCTCTGCTTCCTCAAAAGGGATAGTTGTTTTTTCTTCCCAGGAACTGGGCAGAAAAGCATTTTGGAATCCATTTGTAGGACTCAGGCACCAGCAAGTAACTCCAGATTCAGGTTTTGTGGGATGCAGACCAACCATCGTACTTACCAACGCAGGATGCTGGCCGGCCACTCCAAACTTTGTTATCCATGCACGTTACTATACGGTCACCTTTCAGCTGGTATCCCGGCGAACAGTAGTACTCGCACCTCGAGCCGAAGTAGGCACCATCTAAACACTTGAAGCCGCCGTTGGTGGGCATGGACAGGGTGGGACAGCGCTTTTCTGGAAGAGAAAGCACAGACTTTGGAAAATCTGTCACCCCCCCTTTAGAGTAATGTGAATGGGGGGGGGGGGGGGGGGGGGGGGGCCTATGCAGAAATAAAGATCCAGCTAGCAAATGACAAGTGGGAGAAAGTCATGTTCCACATGAGGCTTTTCACACTGTTCCTATTAGCCACGTTTCCAATTTAACTTTACATACAGGTTAGTGGCGCAACACAATATTTATATGTGAAAAAGATTAGAAGTAGCTATTCCTCTTTTCTCAGAAAATATTTTACTGCAAGAGCTCATTTAGATACCTCATACAATCTGTGTCAGCTCACACAATCCAAGATGGGCAATATTTTAAAGCAACTTTATGGCTCTGCCACAAAACTATTCCCACAAATCAAAATCCCACACTCACAAAACATTCCCTATCTGCCAAAATTATATGTACTACTCACGACACTATCGTGCCATATACTGCTGTATGATCCTCAACAAGCAGACAATCTACATATCCAAGTGTATGTCAGTGTTTAAAATACCAGTAACAACCCAAAGATCGCTGTTTCAAAGGCACGTAGGGCTTATTGTCTGCTGAACTCGCAGCACAAGCCGCACGCGCCAATTTCTAGCTACTTACGTTTGCACAGCACTTTCCCAGACCAGCGTTTGCTTGACTGACAAATTAGCTGCTGAGGGCCATGCAGTTCATAGCCTTTCTGACAGCGAATATCACACCTTGTCCCCAGTACGTTCTTGTAATATTCGCCTTGAGGTGTCCTGCAGTTTGCATAACCATGTTTCACTTTAATGGGGGAGCACCACGGTGTTTCTGGCACGGAGAACAAAAACACACACATAGTTTGCAAAATGTAAAAGGTCAGACACGAATATAACATCAATTTCTTTATTCAAGGTCACAGAGGAAAAAAAAAAGTAAAGAATGTCTTATTTAAGAAGCCACCAATTCTCAAAGCGGAGGAGTAACACTGCAGCAAGGTGCACTAAGTCTTACGCATCAGAAGGTCAGCCCTTCAAAGGCTGGCAGCTCTCTTTTATTACAAACATTAAAGACTGTAGCCATTAGACTGGGGGTGACGGTGGCTGTGTTCTATAGGGGTTTTTTTGTCCACGGAATAAGCGTGCCACCATGTGGACAGTTTGATGACAACCAGACTTTGTTTCCCCTCATTTGTAAATGGATACAACTAACCTCTCTTTGATAAAAAAGTTAGCATTGGAACACCTTTGGTCCAGCTGCAGTTGCCATCTTTACAACATTTAGCTCCTACTGCTCACTTAATTAAAAAAAAAAAAAAAAAAAAGTCTTCCCTAGTAATTAGTGCAGGAAAGGACATTTGCCTTTGCATTTGTTTTCACTAAAGGCTTTGACACCATCTCCCACAGCATTCTCCTGGAGAAACTGGCTGCTCATGGCTTGGATGGGCACACTCTCTGCCAGGCAAAAATCTGGCTGGATGGCCGGGCCCAAAGAGCTGTGGTGAACGGAGTTAAATCCAGTTGGCAGCTGGTCACAAGCAGTGTTCCCCAGGGCTCAGTACTGGGACCAGTTCTCTTTTAACATCTTTATCAATGACCATGACGAGGGGATCAAGTGCACCCTCAGTCAGTTTGCAGATGACACTAAGTTGGATGGGAGTGTTGATCTGCTGGAGGGTAGGAGAGCCCTGCAGAGGGACCTGGACAGGCTGGATCCATGGGCTGAGGCCAACTGTATGAGGTTCAACAAGGCCAAGTGCCGGGTCCTGCACCTGGGTCACAACAACCCAAGGCAGTGCTACAGGCTTGGGGAAGAGTGGCTGGAAAGATGTCAGGCAGAAAAGGACCTGGGGGCATTGGTTGATGGCCAGCTCAGTATGAGCCAGCAGCGTGCTCAGGTGGCCAAGAATGCCAATGGCATCCTGGCCTGCATCAGGAACAGTGTGGCCAGCAGGACTAGGGAAGGGATTGTCCCCCTGTACTCGACACTGGTGAGGCCACACCTCAAATACCCTGTTGAGTTCTGGAACCCTCACTACAAGAAAGACACGGAGGCACTGGAGCGTCTCCAGATGCAGGACAGTGACATGGATGCATCTGCCAAGTCAGAGGAAAGCTGGAATTTGGCTGGGACTTCATGGCTAATGCTCCTTACCAAGTTCTTGGGAAAAAGGGAAACACGTGTACATAAAACCGAACCTTTAATAACTGGTCAGTGCTACACTTTAAAATACTCAGGATATGGGTACCATCTTGCGAGGATTTAACACCGTGATACTGATGGGTGCAGTATCAAAGAGAGACTGTCCCTTCACAGCTAAAGCTTCAAAATCTTTGTTTAGCTTTGACAACAGGGTGCACCAAGAAAGCCGTGCTTTTTCTGCAGCGGGCAGCTTCTCAGGAGGAGTTTGCTACACAAGGAGTGACTAAGCCTGCCCCATTCTCAGCTCCAAGATTTGAAAAGGACATATCAAGTGGGAGGGAGGGAGGAATTGCAAGGCAGGAAAGATAGATGACAGGTCCTGAAATCCTGTGTGACAATGTGTGACATGACAAAACCTTAGAAGTCTGCAACAAGGATGAAAAAAAACAAACAAACAAACAAAACACAAAGGGTTTTTAGCCTTCATCCTTACAACGTCACAGGAGACATTTAAAAATAATTTCTAGACCATTTTTGGCAGATGTTCACTTCTAGCTCTTCATTCCTGTACTAATTATATAAATTTTTCTACATGATCTGGATCACCTCCACACATAAACAAACAAAAATCAATACAGTCTGTTTATTTTTCTCATACATGGGATATTTATATTCAGCATACAATGTCTCTGGGATATATTTACACTTTCCCAATGGAAACTCCACTTTGCACCTACATTTTGCTGTGCTGGTCCTGAACCAACACAAATAGCATCTGAGGACTAAAATCAGAGACTAACTGTCAGGCTTTAAACTGACCAAGAGCACGTTCCTCTAACCTATAGTCCACTTCTGAAGCAGTAGTGTTGTATTGTGACATGCTTATTTTTCTATGTCACCAGTATGCGTGATACATACGTCCTTTACAAACATACGTAAGTAGCATTATTCCTAGTGTCACCAAATACGCAGTAACTGGCCAGTCTATCAGCAAGCAGCAGGTTAGGGGCAGAGTGCAGTTCGGCTTTTTGGCTCAGCCACACAATCATCCCATCTCTGTTTTTTACCACCTATAGTCCTGGTTTCTAAAAGTACTGAATATCAAATACAATCTCCACCATTTACCTTACAATATTGCAAAGTAGTTTTGGGAAGAGTGGGTTTTGTTGGGTTTCTTTTTATTGCTTTTGTTGGTTTTTTTAGACCTATTTCCTGTCCTTCACCCTAATCTCCATCCCATAGTTAGCAACCCCATCAACTGACTTGGGTCACTTTGCTGAGGGGCTGTATGATAGTGGCTCACGTTTTTCATGTTTGCTATGAACAAAATTAAAACGGGGAGAGCAGCAAGGAGTGTAAGCTTACAGGAATACAAGTCAATCGGCTACTGCTGAAGTACGGAGTGATGACAGCACCCACCTCTGCAGCCTCCTTAGCTGCCTATCCCGCTGCCACTGGTGAGGTGTCAAGCAGTGCTTCTGACCACTCTGGGGGATGCCACGCATGTTGGACTCACTGACGCGGCATTTGTCTCATTCACCTCCTGGAGAAATCCTCCTCCTGAGCTAACAACAGCTTTTCCATAGTCTCCTCTTCAGTGGTCTCATCCCCAAAATTTCCAACTTTTCTGGTTTCATCCCCAAGATTTCCAACTTTACTGTCCCACTCGTTCTTCTCATGCCCCAAGACCCTAAACTTCAATATTATTTTTAATTAAAAAGGCAAAGCAGCTGTTTCAGGTATTACAAATTGCCTGAGGTTTTCTGCAAATTTTTGTGGCTTTACAAACATGTTTGCCTTGAGTAAACAGCTGCATACATATTAAAAATAAAAGTGGCTAACAGCTAACAAATGCAATTTAATGCACAGATGGAATACTGAAAAAGAAAAAGCCCTTCTGTAGCATCGCTGCGGCTACGGTGGTCTACAGAGAGAAACAAAGCAAGGCTCCTAAGGTGAGGTAATACATCTTTTACTCGATCAAATGATAATCTCAGAAAGAAAAACAAAAACAGACATGCTTTTGGATGCAGATAACTTGAAGAGCTTAGGAGGAACATCTGTTTGATCTAAAACATTACTATGCTTACTCTAGAACTGAATGTGATGAGAAGGTGGGTGAGGCAGGGTTTATAAGGGGGCAAATATCTGGGTTAAGACCAACTGATATCACCGAAAAAAACCCCAGCTAACTTGAAAAGCTTATGTGCCTGAAAGCACATCAAACGATACAACAAAGTTTTAGATCAAAGTTTGTTTATTTTTAAGTGAAAGCACATACTGGTTTTTAACGCCTAAGCAGCTGCATGGAGTATTTGTAGAATACTAGGGCTGGATGGGGTCCCCATGAGGTCATACAAGCTGTTCCCTGCCTCAAGAAAAGATCAGCCATGATCCTAAAGGATTTGGGAATAAGAAAAGCTACAGGCCTCCCAGGCACCTCTTCTGGGGTTTCACCATCTGTACTGGGCTCTGTTCACCTAACCGAAATTTGAGTTTTCAGGCACCAGGACCTATGTAGTGGTGTTTTAACAAAAAGTTTGTGCCACTCCTCAGCGATACAATAGCCTGCGTTATCCCTTAGTAGTAACACATTTCAGAGGCTCAATCCTGTGTTTGAAATCACTGGAAAACAGGCAGCAAACAGAAACGGTTGAGGCCACAACATTGCCTCTACAGCTAGGGCTACCGTTTGGTCATTACAGAAAACATATTAGGAACGAGGGTAACCAGAGCTGCGATGAACACAGGAACTGCAGTATTCGGGAAGCCTTTCCTCGTCAAATATGATCGGAGACAGCCACACCAAGTGGCAGGAAGGAAAGCATTTTCTAGAGCATCGTTTTCCCCAACCCTTCAGTCCTGCTTAAACACCAGCCTCAGCTGAGCATTTCCCTCACGAGCAGCATGCAAAGTGGCGGGCTGTACTGTTGCTTGCTGGTACACCAGCCAACAGAGCTGAGGGTTCACCAGGGAGGAAGGGAAATACTCTTTAAAAATGCTGTGGGCACAGAAAGTCTCAGCAATGTTTCTCTGGAAAGCTGAGCAAGTTGAAAAACATCCAGCCAAAGACAAAAGGGTTTGATAGGAGGTCGATTCCCAACCTTCCAAGAAACTGCAATGTTTTGTTTGCAGGTGCCAAGTGTGTGTGCTTGCTTGCACTGTATAGTAAGCACGTGTGCAAAGAAAAAAACAATGCTGCTTAGGTATGTTAACAGCAGATAAGAAAATTAATTTACTTATTCGCTACTGGACAGTCTCATTTGCCGAGCAATGGGTCATACCCAAAATGTTGGGCTGCACATATAAGGAGAAGCTCTGAACGTAGCTACTCAGCCCATTTTTCCTTGCTTTGTCTTTTCTCCACCGTCCTCCCCCAATACCAACTTAAATAAGTATGCTAATGAAGAGTAAGCCTTTTCTACACCAATGCTTTATAGTCTTAGATTCACATTGTCTGATCTTCAACGTTTGGCAGTAGTGCTTCCAAACTCAAGGCAGTTTTTAATATCTGTGTGAATGAGTCATTATGTTTCACTTACCCTGGTGACATTTTGGCTGACATAAGTATAATCCATTTGGGATCACCATATAAAAGGAATTTATACAGAATCTGCATTTTAACTACTTTCCTGCCCTGGCATGAAGTGGCATTGATTTATCTTCATGATCTCTGGAATTCTTTTTCTACGTGTCTGCAGGGGATTACTTGTTAAAAGCCAAATAAAAATGAGTTTACCCAAATAAAGCTTTAGAGAAATATTTCTGCATGTGTTTGAAAGCAAAATTTTACACTGAAGTATTTTACCGGGTGGAAGACAAGACATTTATGAAAACAGCAATATAGTCATAGCATCTGTGCTTTCTTCTTTGTTGTTCATAAATGTCTGATTTACTTTATGACTTACCTCTTATAATGCCCATTGATTCTTTGCAGAAAATCAGTAACATACAAAAAGATGCCAATGCTCAGTATTTTCAAGTAATCAGAATGATTACATTATAATTCTAGCATATCCACAGATATTACTAAAAAGAAACACAGTTACCATTTAACGTGACAAATTGAAGGTTAAGTTTCTTTACTGTCTGGGCTCCTGAGGGATTTTGACAGAGGAGAGGGCTACTGACACAGCAGCAGACTTTTTAAGAAAACAGGCACAGTAAACAGAAGATTTACCATAGTGTCAAAAAACTTCTCAGTCCTGCTGAATGGCAAAATCTTCTAGAGTATGGAAGAAAACATGAATTTGCTATATAAACACCAAATCCCATTCACTCGTTCATTCAGCTACATAATTTTAGAACGTACATGTTCATTTGTTAAACACACTTCACATTTCAGGTGGCAGGTTGACCCAAAATGCAAACAATTTTACAGAAAAATCATGAAAATCAAGTTCTCTTGCATGTGCTTCTATACATTACCATCAACAGGCCCAGGCTTTGAGTTAGCTTATGACTGATGGTTTTGTTAGGATGTATGAAGAAGAAAGAGAAGCTCTTCCTGGATTTTCATGATTTAACCACCTGATCTTCCAAGAGCAAAGGCAGTGTGAAATTTACTTACTCAGGTGCATACAGGAGCGGTGATCAGTACTTGGTCTAATTTCCATTGTTAAAAATGGTAGAAATTAAATCTTGATCTAAAAATCCATGAGAAAAACCATAGAGCTGGATCTCCAAGATTTTATAATCCATTAAAAGAAAGGGAAGAAAGCTTTCTTTTAGCAACCAGCTGATCTTTTTTAGCATATAAGCAAAGCATTCACCTTTATATCTACTGCGTGCATACACATCTTCATCATCTTCAAGGGGTGAATATCCCGATCCTACAATACAAAATAAAGAAATGCAGCAAGAAAGGAAATATAAATTAAGAATAAAAGAAAGTTTTGCAAAAGACATGCAAGATTAGGATGCAATAATCTATGCAATGCCATCAGCTTCTATCTCTGAAGCTCAGATTCATAGCAGACCCAGTTTATAGTGAATTTGGAAGGGGCAAATCAATTTACTAATCAAGTGAAATAGTGATTCTCTCTTGCTGCTCCTAGAGCAATGTTGTGCAATGCCATGTGCACATGCCAGCTCACTGCTCCTCTGTTATGGAAAGCCCACCTACCATGAAGCTGATTTGTTGAGCAGAGAGAACAGGGGAGGTACAGGTGAAGGGGCACATCCAAAGTTTCACTATAAAGTGGTTCCATAGTGTCAGTGGCTGTTAACAGCCATCAGGCCAAACCGCAGCAGTAAAATGGGCTTAACTCAAGAACAACCCTCTTTTACAACCTGTGTGATCTTCATACCAAGAACAGAACACAGAGATGCATTACCTGCAAACACAAGTTACACTCAAATCAAAATCACAGTTTGGTATCAGTCTTCTGGTGTTGTTCAAAATAAAGAGACAGTATAGTTCTGTACTTTTTAAAAGCTGTGCAACAGTTAGAAGCTTGGAAAAAAGTAGAAACTGCTTTATAAAAAAAAAAACAGAAACCATTTGGAGCATTACCATTCAAGTAATTCACCAATAAATCACCGCGATTAGCAAGAAACCTTCAAACTATCCTTACACAACATTTAAAATCAGCAACTTCAGAGCATGAAGTCTAGTCTAAATTCTAGACACGTCTTCTCCAAGAAGGGCTCATACAAATCTCTCCTCTGAAAAATCTTTCTGAAAACCTTGCACACAATAGGCAGGTTCTAAGGAGGCTCAGCCCTCCGTTACCGGAGCTTCTCACACACGATACGCCAAATTACAGCTATGAGGATATATCATCACCATTTGCCGACGTCTGAGACCATGGTCTGTACAAGCTGCTGCTTAAAGCTAGCCTAAATTAAATAATTTAGGCATCTCAATAAGCTACTGATTTAATGTGTAAAGCACACAATTTTCTGAAGAAATCAAACCCAACAGACATTAATGGCTAGGATGATTTAGCATAAGAATGAAAGCTACCAAAACAACATTTGCCTCCTCAAAATTACTGTCAGCATCTGTCAACAGATTCCACTTATTGTAAAAACCAAAATAAACTGCCTAGAAACTAGTGAAACTTTACTTCTTACTCTATCAGGCTCCGGAAAATGCAGGAGAGAAACCCAGTCTATGTACTGTAGCTGCTCCATAGGAATAGCTTTAGTGCATAGGGTCCACCTACGGGAGGGCAGCGCCCTCCACAGCATCGGCCACGGCACTGTTCGCAAGGGTTCGGACCGCCTGAAGACGAGACTCTTTGCATCTCCCATGACCCTTCTCGATGAGTTATTTGTGCATTGGTTGCTAGCACCCAGGACCTGCAACTCAGCCTTCAGCACAGCACCCAGCAGCACCATCCAGAAACCACAGGGAAGAGGCGGATGCGTGTGTTTCATGTCAGACCCAAATCCTGCTGCAATACCACAGCTATGTGGACCCTACTCCTGCATGTGAAAATCAAGAGAGTCGTGTTCGCATCTGCAATAAAAGTAGCAAAACACACCATTCACTTTGGACCCGATTCAAAGCGTGCTGCTACCACGAGGGATCCTTCCACCAGATTTTGGAAGCTGGGACCTGATGAAGCCAACTTTGAAACAGCTTCTCCCCTGAAATCAAGGGCCTTATATAGCACAGGCTTCCAATCGCCTGGGAGCCCTTTCTCTGGATTCTCCAATTGTTGTTGTTGTGGTTGAATTGTTGATGCCTAAACCCTGACATCCGAGAAACTTCGACATAAAAACAGTGACCTTTGTTGCACTTGAAGTCTGACTGTATAACATAAAGAGCAAGCTGTGATCCCCAAGGGCTTCATGAAGGCCTTGATATGTAGAGCAACACCTCTCTAAGCATCAATTATTCTGTCAGAAATTGGGATACTCTTAGATATTTACTCGGTTTGAGGGTTATAAAACTGTTCTCAGTGTTACCATTCTTAGTTGTGCAAATTTTAATGTGCACTGACGTGTTTAAAATTGGTAAATGTTAGAGTTATGTGAGCCCTTATGCATTTATCTTTCCTTAGATGAGAAATAACTGAATGCTTTCCAAAGTCATCTAACAAAAGTTGGCCTTAAAGAGTTATTCACTACTCTTGCCCTGAAACGAGGCTCGGTTCATGGAGTTCAACATCTCCCATTTCCAGCTCATTGTCTAGCTCGACATGGGAAGTGAGTTGGGTTTCTTTCCTAACAAGCAATGTTTTGTCACTGTTAATAATCACAACAGGCCTGGCTTGGGGAACCACAGGCCATGCCAGGAGGGTCTCGCTCCCACTTTCCTACAGTCCCTTCTCACAGGGACCCCACCAGTTGACACCAGGCCTCAGAAGGGCTGGCAGAGCCTGCGCGGGCTGAGCGCACCAAGGACAGTTTGGCCATCACCCACCGGCCCCGGGCCATGCCATGAAGAACCAACACAATCCAGGGAGCTGTCCCTGAAGAGCTGGGCTGGCTTTGGGACCACATATCTACACCACCACGCCACCGCCCCGGGCACCGCACCACCACCTCACCCAGAGGTGCTGCATTTTCTCCTGTCTCCGCACGCCCTTCTTCACACGTGCCTGGAGCTCGTACTCTCCCATACCTCTCTCCATACTCGCCCACCCATGTTGCTCTGACAGACCTGTCCTTACCGCTCCATGCATGTACAGCCATGTTACACAGCAGCCCGCCAGCAAGGGGGGCTGTGCCAGCAGCCACAAGGCCTGACCTGGCACCTCATTCCCCACCGGTGCCACCCCATGAGCGATCCTGAGCAAAGCACTGTTTCATCTTCATTTTCTCAGCCACAAAACAAAGTGTTTCTGCTTCACATACACTCAAAACTAGCTACCAAGCCACATAAGGACAAAGCATTGTTCTGTGTTAGAAGTGCTAAAATTATCACGGTACAGAAACTGGGTGTTTGAGGAAGAATGACAAGAACAACAAGCTGCTTTACAGCTGTCCCACATCACGGTCCAGGGTACAGCAGGTTCCTGCAAAAACCAGCTGTGGATTTTGTTCTGGCAGATGACAAGCAAAACACACAAAATAATAGATTAATCTTAAAATGAAAGCGTTATGAGATTAATCTAAGTCTGTTTATGTTTGGAAAAAAGATTTTTTCATTCACAAAATAATCACTACATTTTTATAACACGGGGATGTATGGGAAAGCTTTCTCTTTACATACATTTTATTAGGGCACAGAGTTTTAATGAAACTGCACACAACCTAGTAGAAGACGTAGCAGTTTGTCACCACAAACACAACAGTCTGCGCTGAATTAGGAAATCCAGGGACATGACTGCAAGGAGGGCAGAAGGAGCTATGACAGTAACCCTTCTGACAAAGTAAAAACCCTTGTACAAGAATAATTCATTATTAAGAGAACACATTTAGTGTTCAAACTGGCATGCTGGGACACTCAGACACACAACAGTTACCCATTTGTGCAAAACCTAAATCAGACCATTTCGGGATCAGTTTTGCCTGTATTTTGTGGTTGCCAAATCCACTCCAAGTGTCCTGATGCCAACCTTCAAGACAATTCAAATTCAATAAAACATTTATGTATCTCCTGAAGTGGTCTCACCAGCCTCAAGGAGAGCACTTGTTTAACCCTAAACCCACTCAAAATTGATTACAGATGTTCATGTTCAACATCAAGCATCTGATGAAGTATTCCGCTGTGTTAGTACCACAGTCTAGACCCAGTGAAGGCTGCTATTCTGCTTCTCATGACGGCTCCATTTCCACACTTACAACCCACATTTGCTCTCCTGGCCAGGCCTGGTCAGCTGAAAAAGAAAGGGAAGGAAGCGGAGCATATAGCTGCATTCATGAATGAGCACAGATTACGATGACAGGTTCACATCTGCACACAAGACAGATAAATTAAATACACAAAGCCAAACAGGCGTTGAGCAAGATACTTCCTATAATTCTAGGATCAGATTGTCCTCCCCTTTACCTGCTTGTTAATAAGTCTGCAAAAGCTTTGAGAGCGTAGGTTGATTGCCACACAAAAGTGACGATCAATCTGCTGGCGTTTGCTGAGCCAGAGAAGGAAGACAAATGCTATCAGATTGCAGAGGAAGTTTCAAGAGGACTTCTGCTGTCCCTCAGTTTTGCTTAAAACCTGACTTTCTTCAGTACAGTACTCCTTCGTGCACCACAGATCCCTGATCAGGTAGAGACACTGCTCCAGACAACAAGATCCCAAACTTCACCACACTTGTCAGGCATACCAATTCAGGCCAGGGCAGGCAAAAACTCTCTAATGGGTAGGTAGACTCCACAATAAAACCTTTCAGATATTACATGGTATTAACCTTTAATTGGAAAACAGTCTTTCCATTTTGCCTTACTACCTCAAAGATCTCCAGAACCTGAAGAGCTATCAACAACTGCTTTGCCATCTTGATCCTACACAACTCTGCTCCTACACCAACCTGAAACCAGGCATTTTCTCTCTGGATCATTTAATTCTGACAAGCAGCTGCAAGGCAATGTTTAAAATAATAATAAAAATGTGCCAAAAAAATCAATACTAGTATAAGACTTAAGGATTTCTTTAAAAAAAAAAAGTTAAAAGGAAAAACAAAGCACCAGTTAGTGACAAACACATTAAAGCCTGCAACCACTATAAATCTTATAGTTATTAAGCCTAAGATCTTCACCAGGGTCACTGGGATTACCCGCATGGACAAAGGGAACGAGGACTCTAGTGCTTCACAGTTTGATGACCCTGGTTGTGTGATTGCAAATTCAGGGTCACATGCACAGGACTCCTCTCCCCATTGCAAAGGTTCACCCACTCGGGTCTGCTGGCAGAACCAAGGCACAAGAACGAAAAATCACAGAAGGCACTGCATACACAGGTGTGTACATGAACAGGATTTAATGTGCTATTGTGTTATAAATCCTTTATGATTGAGAAAAAGAAGGAATGTGGGCCATAAGAGGCAGGATAGCTATGCGAACTTGTTCTTCCCATGACAGACATAGGAATTTCTTAACCCTTTTTGAGTTAGATCAACTGAAAATAATCTACAGACAACAGCATGGTCCATGCAACCAGTCAGAGACTTTTTACAGTTTATTGCCCTGAGACAGGACACGTTCAGGTACTGAAGTACCAAAGGCATCAGCCCTTAGCCTGCAATAAGGGCTTTTTTCTCAACAGCAGTGCTCTCCTCTCTAGTTCAGCACCAGGCAGACTGAAGAGTTTCTTATCTACTGTACTTACGGTCCTGGACAACACATTAATAAAACCTCAAATTTTTTTTTGGCAATACTATTTTGTCAATTTACAACACTGAGTTTCTTATGCCTTTTTTTTTTTCCTCATGCTCTTCTGCTCAGCATTTATAAGGACTACTTAAAATTGAGGTAAATACTGTAAAAATCAGCAGCAAAAGTCAATGTTTCAGTTTATGGTCTACTGAAGCTTGAAGTTTTAAATAGAGACTTATTTACTTAAATATGTATTTCAGAAAAGATCACTGCATTTCCAATTTTTTTAACATTGCTGGGAAATGGAGGGAGAAAACCACCAACGCCACAACCAACCAACCAACCAATAAAAAATAACGCCAACACCAAACCAAAAACCAGTTGTAATGACACTGTGTGTTGCACACAAGGAAACAATGTGAAGTAAATGAGCTGAGATAGCATCCTCTCTAGCCTGCAGGCACTGGTTACACTTGATAGTGGGGGGAAAGGAAAGGCTCACTCCACATACGATCTATGCTTCAAACCGAAGGGCAGCTCTTGGGAGTTCCTTCCCTACTCCATCAGCTGATCAGTTTAAGCATGTGTAAGAGGAGGATGACCATTTTCCACCAATAGGTCTTTAACACCTGTATTTAGTTCCTCCAATGTTTTGCCTCAGAGTTTTACATTCCACAGTACCCAAAGCCATATCATATAATCATTTAGTTTGGAAAAGACCTTTAAGATCATCGAGTCCAAATATATCAATTAAAAATCTGCGCCTTATGTGCATCAGACTGTAGAGCTTCTTGCAGTACGGCTGGGCTAAGTCACACTCAGACCTCAGAAGTCTGGAAGATGTACATGAGGAGTCAGAAAAGACCCCAAAAAACAGTCACAACCTTCACATTAGGAGGGTTTTATTTTGCATGTAGAAATAGCTGCACTCATTTTATGATGGTAGTAAAAACAGAAAGCCAGGTTTTTCATCTCATTCTTTACTGGTTGAATATTACAACCCAGTTCTGCAAAGTATTTGTTTAAAAAGCTGCCTGCACATTCAGGTGTTTTGTTGCACATGGTCTGTAAGGCTTAAAAAAAGCCACAAACAAATAACACATACAAAGTTTATTTTGCTATAGAAATCAACACAGAACCAATAGCAGAGGAAGAGTCAGCAAAATCAATTTATAAATAGCCAGAGATTCTGATTTGCCTTAATCCTTCCTACAGGTGGGTTGATACAGAAACAGAACTGTTATTAATAAACATGTTTAAAAGCAGGGAATCTAATGGCAACTGCTGATATTAAGCAGCCTTCAACAAGCATAGTAACTCAAAAGACAGCATCTGCCCCCTTCTTTCCTCAGTGTTCCCACTGACCTCCCCACCTTTCAGTCTCCTGCTTGACTTAATCAGTAGTCCCAACTGTCTTTGCAATGCATGGGAAAGCAAATTAAAGCACAAAAACCCGACAATTTTGTATTCAGCAAGAGTTGTGCTAAACTGAAAAGTAGAGGATATCCAAACAGTCACGGCATGTTCCTGAATCCAAACACAGCTCACCCATCCAGACCAACTTAATAATCCTATGTGCAGTTTAGTAGCCCAGGTTATTAACTTTTAGAGATGTACAGAAGTTTCCCTGCCTGTATTTATGGAAATACCCGTGTGGATAGCACAGATTTGAGCTTCCATGCACACCCACAAGCTCCACTGTTGTGCTTCTATTCCTTGCAGGTGTAAGGCCGTTGAGACACAGAAGTAATCCCATAGGAAGATCCCCTCAGGGCTACACACAGATTAATTCACTGAGTCTCAGTATCGATTAAGATGCACACACCATGTTTTAAAGCACAGGTTTTGACTTGCTTCAAGAGAGATGCCTCATGCATGATTCCATCAAAGAACAGTCCTTTCAAAGTCATCATAATCAAAGCACAACTGAAAAGCAGAACAGCAAGCTTCAGAATTAGCAAGTTCAAAGGAGGACAGAGATGTCTGAAGCCGCATGCTAGCAGTAGCTTATGCTTTGTGAAATAAAGCCAGCCAATTACACAGAAATCATGAATCTGATTAGGAAAATGCAGGCACGGGTTGTTTTCCCAAAAGATCATTTCTTCCCTCCTCCCTTGCCATCTGTGACCCAGCGTGACCATGAAGAAACTCTGCAGCTGACACCAAGCCATGAAGGTGTTTCAAAACAGATTAATTACACAAGTTGAGAGAACTACTGCTTTACATAGAAATCAGCTAAGAAAATAAAAATTGGTTCAAATGCTGGCAAATACCATGTGACAAAGAAAACACAGCTCCTGGCATGAGGTGTCTTGATGGCTTCAATCAAGCCCGCCGACAGCCATGCCCATGCAGTTCACTCTCGCTAAAGTCAGTGGTGGGATGGAAACTGCATGCACACAGAAGTTAGTGTTAGACCAGAAAAGCTCTGTAAAGCACAATTCGACTCTGCTTCCTTTTATGTACATACGTAGATACCTTAGATACAGCAAACCCAAAGCAAAACACTTTCCACCACTGATTTTGGTTTATTTTTCCCCTCTCCAGACTGGCAGTAAAAGTGGAAGTTGTCCAAGTGGCTCTGACTCAACCCAGGCAGAAGATCTGTAACACAGCAGCAGTAAAGGGAAAAGCTGACAGACCTAACGAGAGGCTACAACACTTTTGCCAACACACGCGTACGGTCCAGGATCGTTGCCTGCTCCCAGATAACTTGCACCATTGCAAATGCATTTGCTGTTACCATCATTGTGTGTTTAGTGTTGGGATGAGCATAAAATGACCAAAGGCCTTGGGTAATGGTTTATGAAATACTGCTCACCTGAAGCTGTTAAAAAAAAAAAAGTGTCCTTCATGAAGATTGTGTCCTTGTACTCAATGAAAACAAATGAGGCATTTCCAGAACCCTAATTTTGGAAATTCTGGTTTGCTCTGGATTGCTCCTGTGATGGGATATTTTGAGTGATTCAATGGGAAGTGAGGACTTCAAATCCTGCTTAAAATGCAATTTCAGAGTTGTAAAATGTATATACATATATATAGATGGTTTTCAACAGAAAATTCATTTAAAGACAGTGCAAGGTGAAACATACACATGAATGGTTTCTCCTACTGCAATAAAGTGTTGCTCTCTGTGGGGGAAAAAAAAAGGCAGCTTAACAGGCTAATAAAGATATATTTGGGAGTGATATTGATACATCTTCAAGAGAAATCTCAGTCTGGGTTGTTTCTTATTTCCCACACAAGCCACGTTCCCTTGAATGCTGAACAGTATAACCCGCAAGGTAACCCACAAGTGATTTGTCACATAGGTGGGCTGTGGGGGTCAAGCTGGGAGCTTGGCTCAAGGGGAAAAATCTGAACATTACATACATGAATGGTGCTCTCATGAAATGCTGATTTTCAGCATGGCCAGTGAGGATTTTTGTGGTTTTCTTTTTAGACTCATTGCCAAATCAAACATTTAAATAACCAGGTGCAGAGAAAGAGGAAGAAATTAGCTTCCATGATTTTTTAGGCTGGGAAGAGAAGGCCCAAGAGCATATGCCCTCCCTTTTAAAGGGCTCCACCTGATAACGATCTTGCAATAAACTGAAATGCAGCAAAACAAAATAAGAAACCCCAAAAGACTGGCGAATGAAAAAAGCCCCTAAATATTTGGAATGGCAGCTAGTTATGCCAGCAGGAGACTGACAGGGAGAAGGTTGGATAAAAATGTTTCCTTTGTTCAGGCTATGAGGAACTTTAGCTTAAAGAACATTTCAATAAACAATGGTAAAAGAACTAACGGCAGCATCTCTATGATCAGGAACAGTCACAGTACCCCACACTGTTACCGACGAAAGAACGAAAAGTGTCACGAACACTAAAATTTAAACCAGTTCAGCTGAAGAAGATGTATATTCTTTAATCAATAGGCTTAAGGAGGGTAAACACTGCATTACATCTGTGTAAAACACAGCTACCATAGCTGTACGCATGGCTACAGTATGCAGCCATAGCTGCATAATAACGTATTTGCTATTCTGAGCACGTACGTGGTCTAAGCCAGAGGTTAAGCATATCAGGAAAGCAAAGCATCCATTATTTACAGCAGCTACAGGGTTGTATGTGGAAAATACAGATGGTACAGGAGAATTAGCACTCTGTGCCTGACAAACTACAGCAAGAGGCTCTGCAAAGGCTGTCCACACGTTGCCCACGGTCTGGACATCTGTAAGCGTTACTGGTTCCTTTGCTGCTCTCACACAGCAGCATCCACTAGTAATACTTGTCTACAGCTAAACCCGGACTCTGTCCCATCCTGTCAGACACCAGCTCATCTCAGTTATTCACTGCTTTGTCACCAGTCAAATGGACTGCAACAGCCTAATCTACCCAAGCATGAAGTTCCAGGCAATAGAGGAAATTTTAGCTGTTTTATAACCCTGCAGCACACCTCCACCTGTCCTGTTTTCTAGGCTAGCTACTCACGGTACCTCTGCTGGCCCTTTTCTCCACAGTGGATTAGCAGCCTGAGCTGAGAATTACCCACTGCATCCTGCTAGCAACCCCTCCTCTTCTGCCAGCACTTTGGAGACTGTGTGACCCTCTGGAGATGTGTGATGCTTTTCTCCCCCTTATATTAAGATATTATAGGGTCTTTAATGTAGGCCTACATTTTCAGAACAGATCAGGAAGCCAGAAAAACAGGAGGCCACCTACAGAAGACCAATAAGGGACTGAAAAGGGGTATTACTACTGATAACTGAGAAGAGGTAGAACTACTAGTAACTGGTTAATTAATAAAGAACATTTAAGCTGAAAGTCGCCTTAATGACAAGTTCCAGTGGACTTTGAGATAACTTTCCAAGGAAGACTGAAACCTAATCCTGATCTATTCTGAATTGGTGACAGATGGAATGTTTGGGGTTTTTTTAATGCTGACAATGGAAACTGGCACATCTTAGTATCTAACTTTTAATACTACAGCACCAGATACACTGCTTTCCTCACTCCTCAGTATTCTTGAGTCACGTGTTATTTCTGAAGCTCTGCCATTTTAAAAGTATTTTTCAGATTTTACAAGGAGACTAGAAGAAGGCTTCCTAGGAAAAAAATCCCAGCTTTAAGTAATACACTACACCAACACTTGGAAATTAGCAGCAGGAGCTGCCTGTAATCCATAGGAAACTCTCCAACAAGTTCCTAGAAAACAGAAAGGGAGTGGAAAAATGTAAAGTTACTGACTGCGATCTCCTCTTGCTCTTTAGTAAGCGGAGTCACACCATGTCAGAGGCGACACAGAACTACCGTAAAACTTATGCTGGCAGCGAGCTCCCTTGAGGACTTCCCTGCACAACTTTTCCTTACCTTCTCTGCTTAAGTCTCCACTTAAAAAAAAAAAAAGTATCTTCTGCTGTGGCTCATTATCCTCAACTGGTTCAAGAAGGACTGCTCCCCAAGATAGCTTCAACTTGTCAGCTTGCATTTTCTCACTAGTTATCTTCTTATGAATAAATACAACCACAGTCCAGAAATCCATCACAGCATACTTTGTGTCTCACTTCCACCTGAGCAGCTTCCTTTTAGAGAAACTAGGAGCATAAACATTGGTTACAAAATCCATTCTCTAGAAAGTTTGTTATTTTATCCATGACACCTGCAAACACCCTGCAAACAGATGAAAGCATTAAGGGCTGTAGGTATTAATACTGGAGACCCTTCTTGGAAGAAAAATAGAAACCTTCTAAGCACTCCAGTACCACTCATGCTTTACTAGTGCTTTGCAAGGGTAGCAAGAGGGAGAAAAACAGGCATTACACTAGAGAAGAAGAGCTGAAGGAACAACTCTGAGCCACACAGAGTAGTCAGCAGGTCAAAAACTGAGCAAAGAAAACAGAAAAACAGGATGAACTTAAAACTTAATGGCAAACTAATCAATTGAAGGAAAAAGTAAACAACCGCTGTCAAGACTCAGAAGGCAGGAGCTTCATTTATTTCTGAAGACTAGTATTAAAACCAGCCTCAAAGCAAACAGTATTTAATATGGAGTTCACAGCCAAAAGCCCAGAAATTGCATAAACCAACTCATGAGAATCAGCTCGCACATTGTGTTTAAAACAATAAATGTTAATCATATCCTAAGGCAGATTCTGAAGTTCTTTGCTACAGCTAGCATAAACAAATGCTGATTAGATTTTAGAAGAACATTTGAGATACTCCCTCCAAACTTTTGCTCATTTTTCATTAATATTCATGTCAGTGGCAACTCCCAATCAAAAGGATATTCTCCAAGTTTTCACTTCAATGAAAACAATAGGGTAAACAAGTTTCTTTCTGAAAGAGTGGTTACCAAAGTAATTTGTAAGGATATTGGCTCAGATGCCCCAGTTTCCCTAATGATACATGCATAACACGAAAGTCACAAGAATATTACAAAAAATACATGGTATTGATGGCTTTTGATACAACAGACTTCGATCTTTGTGTGATTCTTTCAGATTACATCTGCTGAAATTACATTCATGCAAAGCATGAACTTTTTATTAAAATATATATATAGCTATACTGCCAAAGACTGTGCTTAGAAACTTCAAATGCCCCTAACTGAAAAAGTAAATAAAAAGAAATTAACATAAAAATAAATCTCCTCAGTCTCCGGAACACTAATTGCTGGTTTGAGGCGAAGATAAAACTAGCAATATCAATATAATTACTTAAACAAAAATAATGATGCCAATGCACCAAAGCCACATTTCCAGAGTTACACCCTGCTCCTTCAGGAGCGGGAAAAGGGCAGTGAAAACCCAATGCCACTATCAGAAACAGCAGAGGTGACTTGGAGCACCTGAAGCGGGACCCTAGAAGAAATCTTTCTGTAGAGAAGAGGAATGTGTATTTTGCCAAACTGTAGGTTTTTCAAAGTTATGAGCTTGAAGACAGAATGGAAACATGATTTTTCCTAGTCCTTGCAGTAAATGCTGGCGGCTTCTCCTTCTCCCTTGGTAACCTGGTCCCAGCTTCAGCAGAGCCCCTAGCACCGCTCAGCCAAGCACCGAGCAACCCGCAGAAGCAGAAACCAGAAATGCATCCTCAGCTAGGGCAGGGCAACAGAGATGGTGACCATCCGTGCCTACCTCTCTCCTCCTCCCGCTTGTACCACACCATTACCAAATATCCAGCAGCACCCCTTTCCTTCTCCCCATCCCTCCCATCCTGCAAGGCTAAGAGCAGACACTGAGAGGTTGTGGCCAGCACCGTGGTCCTCAGGAAGAAGGACGATGCTGCACCTCCTTCAGCTCCTGAAAGTGCAGCGGCAGGTCCAGCCCCAGTCTCCTGACATCAGGACAGAGCGTGCTGGAAGCAGCAGGGATAAGCAGGGAAATACAAAGTCGTGCTGTATTCTTCCATGCAGCTCTGTTACCTAGTGATGGCCACACTCTGGGTTGCTTTCACTGAAGGGAGGCTGATGCCTGACATTGATGATCAATGCCTGGCAGAAAGGACCAGCTCCAGCAAGCAAGCTGGCAGACAGCTTCAAATCACCAAGGTCAGGGTTCACTTAACATAATTAGGATATAATCCTTTAACAGCCAGTTCTATGAATTTTGGTTGTCCAAAGGCAGTTTGGTACTGAAAAATTGCCCAAGTTTCATAAATGTCCTGAAGACAGTGACCAGATGCTCTAAGGAAGAGCAAGCCAAACTCACAGCAGAACAGTTTTTAAATAACAAATTTATGGGTTCATTTGCATTCTTGTCACACCAAGTTTCTTCTGAGTGTCAAAATATTACGCTATTCAAAGAAATTGGGGACATACAGCAAAGATGGGTTGTTTTGTCTCCTAAAGACAGGATAGGGATGCCATCATATTTCTCACTGTTTTGTCTTCACAGAGGCATCAAAATCTGAAAAACTGACTCACAAGATTTCAGGGCTTGCCATTAAAGATGTACAGACTGGAGATAGGGATGTAAAAATGGAGCATGTTAAACACACTGAAAAAAAAAATTGGTAATTCACACAAAAAAAGCACTAAACTAGTAAAAATTTTCATAGAAAAATGAAACCATTGCTTACATTGTTGCTAAGAATTAACACACTTTAAATAATGCGAAACTTTACTCCAGAGTCCACCTGGAGGTCACACATGTGAGAGATACCACTCCCGGTAATGCTCACACCAGCTCCTACCCTGTCGGCCCCTTGCCCATTGGAGCCACCCTGTCCCTGCAGCAGGACTCGATGCCCATCCTTGTCCCAGCTTTCCTCACTGCCTCTGGGCACAGTGGGACAGGGCTGCTGGGGGAGGTCCCAGTCCCACTGACAGCCCTTCCAGTGCAAAGATAGCCCTAACCCTGACATCTTCTATGTGGAAACAAGAAATTGGAAAGCTCTCCTTCTGTTTTTTCTTAAATAACTGAAAATATATTGACTCTTCAGTTTTCTATGCCTCTCAACCAAACATGGCATTCCACAGGGGAAAGAAAAGAAAAAAAAAATTAGAAAAAATCTTTCCAGCTGGGAGGCCAGCAAAGCTTTTGGAAAAAGCCTTAATGATCTGGACCGCCCAGACAGAAAAATAAAATCAAGTACCCAGGTTCCTTGGTTTAGTGCTTTGGCCTTCCATCTGCAAATCTGACCCCATGTTATTAAAAAAATGCAGAAGATTTGACACTGCAGACAGACCAAATAATAACCAATGGGTCCACCCACTTGCCTATCTACAAACACGCTCTGAGTTTTGTTGATTTCTTTTCATGATTTAAAATTTCCCTACTTTCCTATGAAATTTTACTATGATATGCAAACCTGGAAACATACCATACAATCAGTTCCACAGCACGGTGCCTTGCGTGCAAAAGACAACCAGCTTTACACCCCCACTGTTTAAATGTAGTTTTGTACTGGCCTGTTTACATCAGAAAAAATGGGATGCTACGTTTAGCATGAGCTCATCCCAGAAGGCAAGGGGTTACACAAGCCCTGCAGGGCAGCTATCCAGCCATTCTCCTCTCACTGCCCCTCTGCAGCTGACAGGCTCTTCGGCATCTCCTGTTTGCAAAGGCACGGGTTCAACAGCAGCCTGAGACATGTCAACATTTGCCAGTAAGAAATCAGGCCAAGGGCAACCTCCAACAAGATCTGACAATAAGCTCCCTGCTTCCAACTCCCTCACCCAGCCAACTCTGAAAACAGAAATCATTTTCTGGGAAAAAGCAGCTATATTACAGATCTTTTCGACTATCCCTCGACAATCTGCCGCCTCGTCACGAAGCGGTTAGCAGGACCAGCCCGTCAGCCAGCTCTCCGGTGTATAAACCATGCTCCAGCCTTCAGAAATTTTCAGGAGCTCATTACAGGGCTGGAGCACCCTCATCACCGGCGGCTGAGAACTAAAAGACCCAAAAGAGGCTTTCCTGTACCAACTTGTAAGCTGCTGTGTACCGCGCTGCCTCGCCAAGCCTTCCTCCTCCCCCGCTCGCACACACGCAGAGGATCCCACAGCCATGGCAGGGATCCCTCACAGCTCCTTCCACAGTGGAAACTCCAAGTGACTAAGAATTAGATGGGATGGTTTTAAAAGAACCGTTCGAGCAAACAGAATGCAAAACAAATTGCTGCATCAGCTCTCACAAGGCCTTAGGATGAGGATGATGAGGAGAAGAGCCTAGAGTTTACTGAACAGTACTGGTGTGTGGGAGTCTTCACTCAGTTTATTTAAATTGTGTAATGACTAACGTATACAGCCACAAGGTCTTATTTTTGTCTTCCCTTTGCGCCCTTCGGTTGCCATTTGTCAGTCCCACTTACCTCGGCGTCTTCATTGAACGTTTTGGAGGGCATGTCTTCTGTGAACTGGAACCCTGAGAACCATCAGGCTCTGCATCACAAAACCCATTAATACATGAATTTATTCTCGTGTGTCACGTACTACAATACTATTTTTCCCTGCTCCCCACCCTGCCTTCTCCTTGTTTTTGTGCAATAATGACTTTGGTAAACGAAGAAGAATAAAGAGGGACCAGGGTTGTGCTTTAGAGGTGACATTCACCCACTGCAAATAAATCTAACCCTATTTTCATTATGAATGGCTTACAAATTTATAACTCCAATGGAAGACTTACTTTCAATTCCTTTGTACTGATCTGCGTTGGCAAATTAGTTTACTCTTCCAGCAGGGAAATCGGCTATAAATCAATCCTATTTTCTTTCTGATGAGTAACAAGCTGTCTTTTATTACACACACAATATAAGTGGTTTTTTTAAGTACATTATAGCTAAAACATCTGAGTCGTTTTATAAGTATAGCACATATTAGAGATTTCCCTACAGACTGACAGACAAAAACATTGCAAAAGGATGATTTTGGATAAGAATAAAACAAAAGAACTTCCAGGGCTGCAGCGCACATCCTGCTCCGCTCCTGGTATCTAAGAGGTCTGAAATGCCTCGGAGCCATACAAAGAGACAGCTTAATATTACTGGGTTTGACATTCAGTTGGAAGGGCACAGAATCCCCCATCGGAAGCACTTAACAACAGAGCCAAGAAACAATCCAGGCATTTGTATTTTCTAAAAAGATGACCAGTTGTCAGCCAGTTAACCACTGCAAGCTTCTAGTGTGCTGGTGGAAAGGACAAAAGGTATCTGTGATACCAACGGCACTGCTGGCATTTATACAAAAGCTGCCTTCCCTTATTACAGAACTACTCAGGATTTTATGCATTTGACTGGAAATATACTTAAAGTGAGTTTACAGTTACGGTTATCTCCCGTTTCTCCCACACACCGATTTCCTATCTCATTATGATAAATGCCAGGTACCAATGAGGAACTCAAAATGTGGTTCCTGATACCTACTGAAATGGAAACACGGGCAGGAGCTGCAACTGAAGCAGTAACGAGGGCAAGGGGAAGAGCAGCCAGAAGAGCACAGAGGTATGCCAAAAACCACAACCAGGCACAGGTCACCCCTTTTCAGCTTTAAAGAGACCCAAGACACAACCTGTAGCACTTCCGTAACTGAACACACACAGTTTTCCTCGCTAGGATGCACTGTACACGCAATAGCTTAACAGGACTTGCTCCTTATATGAGTGTTTTCAGTCAAAGCCCTCCCGACAAACCATTTTACAAAGGGGATGAACACACAGGCTCACCAGCTGCCTTAATGTCACAAAAAGGTATCAGTGGTAGAAAGTTGAAGCAAACTACCTGTCAGATACCTTCACAAAAAAGCACCTTCAGCAAGTCAGCCCTTTTTTCCTTACTATAGTAAGAAAGATCCCTCTTTCAGCATGAAGTAGCCTTTCGGGGCACCCACATCCATTCCTTTCCCAGAAAAGTATGGGAAAGACCTTTTTATTATTTGTTGGCTTATTTATTTTTTAATTCAAACATGTCACTGCCACTGTAACTCAGTGCCAGGCATATTGTTTCTAGTATCTGCCTCAGGGCAGCTTAGACCAGTGACTGTCTACAAGCCAACATGCTTTTAATCTTCAAGAACAGCTGGATAGAGGCATGTTAATGTTGGCCTGGTTTACTTTCAAGTGACACAGTATAACCAGAGAGCCACAATGGATGGACTGAAGACAGGCAGATTTGAATCAATTATTTGTAAGCGCACTGCCCTAAAGCTGACAACTCTGAAGAAAGTATAGTTGGCATAGGCTTATAACTTAACCCCAAGGCAGGAGTTGGAAGAAGCATCTCCCCCCAGTCAAGTGTCGGGGAAACCTGAAAAATGCTCTCTGAGGAGCAGACCCTCGCAGGTTAAAACTCTCACAGCACAGCCTAAAAGGAGACAGACTTTGCTAAGAGACTCACGTTGCCAGCCCACACTGGTTAAGTGCAGGCTTTGGGTAAACCATACAGCATGACAAGGCACTGCTGGAGAAGCCTGAATACATGACTACTTTCAAACTGCAACGCTATTCTTAGCGGATATATGTACAACACGTCTAAATCCAGCACCCGCAATGGCATTTCCTGAAAAGAACGAGAGGAGGGTGAGAAGTAGGGAAGAATAAGATCAGATGTCTTCAATCACACTGCTCAAATTGTAAAAATATCCTGTCTATTCAGAGTTGTGACAAATTTTAAATTTGACAGGACTAGGGAAAAAAGGGTTTCCTTCTGTAACACCACCACAGCAATTTCAGAATTTTCAAAACAAGCTTTCCTTGTAACACAAACTTCTAAATAATCCAAATTGCATATGTGGAGTATTTTCACACAGGTATATTTTTACCCGCTGCAAGATCTAGAGTGAAAGACAGCAGTAATGTAAAATGTATTGTTACGTATTTTCCCAGGAAGCTGCAGAAGATTCTTCCGAGCCTCCCTGAAGGACAGAGCTACATGTCACAACTCAAAGACTATACAAATCAAAGACCTGTATACACATATGTAGATATCTACTCACCAGTTTCAAACAAATGAATGCAATCAAGAATCTTTATGATATGCATCTTGCATGTTTTGGTTGTGGGTTGGTTTTTTTTCCCCCCTTTGAAAATAGCTCATAATGACCCATCTCATAAGAGCAACCCAGAACATACATGCACCACTTCAAGTACTCTCATTTATTTTGGAGCGCTATGCACTGGGCAAAACTTGGTGTCTCAGAGCAGCTAACCTAAACTCCATTGAAGTCATCCGTTCTCAGAGTAAGCAAAAACCATTAAGTTATACAAACTGTATCTGCTCAAATGGCAAAAACCTTTGCCAAAAATGCCTGACTGCCCCCAGCCTGAGTTGCACAGGCTGGCAGAGGCTCAGCCCTCTGGCACGGCTGGGGGTGTTTCACTCTCCCAGCCTGTAATTTGCCCTGCAGACTGCCAGAGGGGACAGCAGCTCTCTCAACTAAGGAGCTGAGGTTTGACAGCCAAAATCAGGGCAGCCACGACCCACAGAAGGCCAGATGAAAGAGAGCACCATCCAAAGCCATGGGGGTCCCACCGTCATTGCTCATTTCCCACCATATAGCACAAGAAGGTAACAGAGACATCCTAGATACATGCTGGAGGGGGACTTTTTATAAGGGCACGTAGTGACAGGACAAGGGGTAAGAGCTTTAAATTGAAAGCAGGGAGATTTAGATTGGATATCAGGAAAAAAATTCTTCCTGGAGAGGGTGGTGAGGCACTGGCACAGGTTGCCCAGAGAAGCTGTGGATGCCCCATCCCTGGCAGTGTTCAAGGCCAGGCTGGATGAGACTCTGAGCATCCTGGTCTAGTGGAGGGTGTCCCTGCCCATGGCAGGGGGGTTGGAACTGAATGATCTTCAAGGTCCCTTCCAACCCAAACCATTCTACGATCCTGTGATTTATGTGAGCCACATCCCAATTTGGCCTCGCCAGCAGGTTTCCCTTTCCCCGGAGGCCTGCAACAACTCGCTGCGAGATCACACATGAAGCCACCACGTTACTCACACTCCGAGGCACTCGAGAAAGCTAGGCAGCTCTCCTCAAAGTCAAGAGCTATGTCAAAAAATGCAAGCAGGAGAGTAGGAAGGACTTGAAAACTGCCACCCAGGTGAGAGAAGAGAGGATGTTTCTAGCAATACAAAACAAGAGTAGGTCTGGGAGAAGGCCATTTTGTAAGTATCTCCTGTACTGCAGACGTGCCCGGGAGCCCCAGCAAGCGACAGGACCTGGGCCCTAACACATTATCGCCTGAGGAAAACAGGGAACAAGGTGAGGGAGCGTGCCCAAGGTTTTATACGCCAGGAGCCAGACAGCATGGATCAGTGGGAGGAAGCTGGGAGGAGAACAAGGAGTACACCCTGATGGGCAAAACCAGGCCACAGCTGTCTGATGTTTCCTGGAGGGAAAGCACAACTCCCACAATAACCAAAGAAAAGAGATGATGTTGAGAAGGATAGGAAGAAACGTGAAATAACTGCTTTTGCAAGTTAACATCTGTGAAGTACTACAGAAGAAAGCACAAAACCAGCCCTAAAAACAAGTCAGGAGTTGGTGGTGAAGGCGAGGCAACCAAATCAGGGACCTGCAGCACAGCCAGTCCATAACTTCTGGTTAGTAAACATGCAAAAACCCATGAGCAACACTCTCTCCTTCATAAAAGCTTTTTAGCAGAAAAGCTTCATTTTAACAGTAGTCTAGCCCCAAGGTATTTGGACAGACACTTCAGCCTACTGGTAGCAGGCTCGTAACGTGCTCCCATGCTAAACGCATTCTCCCTCGATCTCCGCAGAGGTGAAGGAGGGGTGTAATTTTAGATACTTATCTGAGGAAAAATCCCTGCAACTGCCAAGAAACACTAGTTAGAGATAATGGTGGCTGGGGGAAGGATTTCTTGTCATCCTGCTGTTGCACTTCACAGAGCTTTACTCTCCATGTAACTACTCCTACCACATTTCTGTACATTATGTACATGGCAAAAACGCATTTCCTCGAGCACAACAACATCTTGTCAAGATTGTTCAGGCAAACCAAAGGAAGATACCACGAGAGCTCAGCTTCCCATATTTATTAACTTGAGAAAATCTAATTTATTTCCATGAATTTATCAAAAAATATAAAAATACTTTCTCTCTTAATGTGAAGATATGCCAAATGACAAATTGAAGTGGTTTCAAACTCTGGCAGAGCTCTTAAGTGGCTATTTCAAGTTACAGGAAAGATCAGAATTGCTGAAGTTAAAACCTGTAATTTGGAGCCACTTTCAAGGTACTGCAGCATAAATTTTCATTTTGAACAATCTTAACAGTGCTCCTTTAAATATAATCAATAGCTAGAAACAGTGGCAGAAAAGTGTCGGTCAGCCCGCCATGCCCCAGATGCTGAGCTGTTCATCTACTGCTCAAAAATATTTAAGCTAATGCCTTGTGAAACAGACAATCCTCAGCACACCATAGTTTTTAACATATAGGATAACTTGAAATAGTGGATTAAAAAAAAAAAAGGCAAACAAAGCCATTTCAGAAGCAGAAAAAATAGCCAAGTATTTAGAGGAATGTGTCGTTTGTTACATTTGTACTCTCAGAAACTTCAGAGAAGTACCGTGAAAGACACCAAGACTGACAATATTAAATTACAGTCTATATTACAATATCATGAAGTATTAGATTACTGATACACTTTGGGGACAAAAAGAAACCCAGTAGCATGATGGGGGTGGAGAGAGGGATGGGAGTATTGGCATTTGCCTGCCTCTCTCTCTCCACTCCAACCTATCACACTGGCAGGCTGGGGACCCATCCCTTGGAAACAGTCTCTCTCAATGAAGATGCTCCTGAGGCTCCTACACATCTCATGTATGGAAACACAGTACATGGCTCAAGAGTTATGACTATTGCATTAGAATAATCTAAAAATTTAAGTATATTTCTATACATCAGTATATTTCCACACAATTCATCATTTATCTTTACAGCACATCCATGCAAACAATGCTCCTCACACACCCTCTGGCCTGCAGTGAATCATGCAGTGTTTACCAACAGTGCATTAAGGCATCTGAAAGCACAGGCTGAAGTCCATCTCCAAACTCCGCTCTTCCCGTGAAGCAGTACACAGCAGTATTGAAGTAGTAGACTTTCTGCACGGGTCTCTCCAGTGAGGAAAAAAGCAAGTAAGTCAAAGCAACTTAGTCTAAGGTTATATGTCAAATATGGAAAGAGACTGAACTTTCAAGCCAGCGGCTTATTCAACTGAATGCCAACACAACATCGTGCCAAAACTCATCCCTTACACCTTCATCAGCCACAAATTTGAACCAACTCATACCCATCCCATTCAAATCTCTAAAGTGAGAGGGGAAAAAAAAAAAGTACTTCAGTAATGGTCCTGTTTATTTACAATTACTGTCTGAGATGAGAAGACTACAGTAAAACACACCTCCACATTACTAAATTGTTTCAAGAACTGATGCTTTTGATATTCCAAGTTATGGGCTCATTCATATTTTTCACAGACAGGAACCTCATCTGTACAGATGGCAATCTCAACTGCAAGTTTTTATAAACACTGTGTTTATACATTCTTGATGTATGAAACCCATGTTGTGTCTGCTAGCACTTACTACTGCAGTGGACCAACAATAGAAGGGACACAGCAGCTCACAGGCACGCAGAATAACGGCTATCAACTGTTCTATTGCACCTCCTCTACCATCTCCAACCCTTGCCTAGACATAACCATTCAAGCCGTTACATGCAGGCAGCGTGCCTGTGCTCCTGGGCAAGGTGTATCTCCCTGCAGGAAAAAGGACAGCTGAGCAACTCATCAAAAGCACCTCTCAAAGTGTTCTTAATTTCACTCTTTATGTGATCTCACCCTAGAGATTTCAATGGCACTGAAGTCCCCAGGAGTTGCTGGAGAACGAGCAGGCCTAGCATGGAGGATGCGATGACCCAGCCACTTAAGAACCACTCAGAGAAACGTAATGCTTTGATAATGCTTAATGCCATGAGGAGCTTTCAGCACGGAACTACTACAGCTCATGAGGATGGCCCACTGTGCATGAGAAAGCAGTGTCAAGGGATGAGTTAACATTATTGATTGATATAAACCTTACATACCTTGCATTTGAGGTCACCTGAGAGTGTAATTTCTATTAGCCTTAACTGGAACTTATTTAGAGGGAGCCAGCCTCTCCAAAGCACAACTCTCTGGATAAAGCTAAGCTGTGCCTTGGGACATACTTATCTGCTTGTATTCATGTGCTGGTTTTCATCTTGGACTCGGACTCCAAGCCATTTGAGGGCAGCCACTGCCTTTTTCCATTCTGTGCTTAGCTAGCGCGCACAGCACTTCGGCCTGCTCCACCATGGGCTCGCCAGCAGCACCCTCAGCTTCAGGGGACCGGCGCCCAGAGAACTAAGTACACAAGTGCATCCTGCATGTACTTCTACACAAACTGTCACCTCAGATGAACAGGCAGACAGAAAGCTGTATTTAAAACAAAACAACAAAAAAGGCCCAGCTGACACAACAGGCCCCACCCTTGGCAATGCAGAACACCAGCTGCCCAGGGGCCTGCAGACGGTTTCCTGACCCTTCTGCAGCTTGCTCTGATGGACAGGAGCTACGAGTGGGAATCAGGTTATTAATTGCAATGCCAGTCTTTTTTTTTTTTTTTTTTTTAAAGCTTGCAGTACAAATCTAAGCATTCTTAAACATTGACATTCTTCAGTTTTGTCCTCCCGTCCTCTGTCTATTTAGAGTACAGATTCAATCGGGCAAGGACTGCTTTCCTCTGAAGGGCTGCAGCACTGAGAAGCCTCACCCACAGCTGCACCCCTTGATCTCCAATGAAACTTTGAGAACAGCCACCCTTCCCACAACCAGACTTCCATCTACGCATATTTAATCCAGCTATATACCTATGTTACAAGCATACCACACACAGATCTTGTTTTTCATTGAACAACATCACATAGAGCTTTTGAAAGTAGTTCTATAATATTATGTGGTCAAGTGACTTTAATGCCCTCTCGACGCTCACGGTCCCTTCACACCAATATCCTGTTCCAGTGCACAGTTTCTTTTTTAACGCAGTATAACCACTTCCCATTAATTCTGCCATAGATTACCTTTTCCTTTCATCCATCTACTAAAGTGCAAAGACAGGAGCACAACAGTCTTACACCGTGCAGCGCCATCTGATTTCATCTCCAAGTAATCAAAACACCAAACAAGCGATTTCTGTATGTATGTACGTACCCTCACCCAGAACTACCGGACGGTCAGCAGCGCTCTACCCGAGCCCAGCAGAGTAAGGATCTAGACTGGTTTTTCACAGCTCAGAAAACCAGAAAAAAAAAAAAGAGATGGGAGGAGCTCTGGGGAAGAGTAGAACCACCTGATGAGAAAGAGCCACTTACAGAGCTCAAAGGTGTTCTCTCTCTCTCCTTAGTTCTTAGGGAGAAGGCTTTAAGGTGGTTTTAACTTCCAAAAGGTGCATCTCTAAAATGTTCTTCAAGAGCAAATGGACCTTCTTTTTTCCTGAGTGGTGATACCAGAAAGATTTTGTTGGTGCATCATGGGCTTTGAATGGAACAAAGTAAAATGACCACGCGCATCCTCTCAAGATTTGCAACTAGTCACAGGTAGTACAGCAGTTGCTTCCAATGCTTTCAAGTATTTGAAGAATTTTAAGCATTCAGATATTTTTCCGTCGCCTTCCTAACGCCAAGGAGATAGTCAATTCAATGATGTTTTCACAGAGGGAACACTGTCTTGAGTTTTACTGCCTACCATCGGGCATGGGCCGCAGAACCCTGTTTATGGCATATAAATTATTTCTATTTAGTATGGAATTCACCACAGTCTTTGGGTTATGGAGCACAAGCATTCTACACCTAAAACTTCAGTGTTACCAAATTACAAATTCAGGAGCTGGTTAGACTATTTCTGATGTTTAGATAACAATCTACTACTAAAAATAAGCACTTTGTATCAATCCAAAATAGATTGTTTGGCTTTGTCTGCAAAGTAGTCAAATGTCATCTTCCTGGTAACAAACAGTTCATTAAAGCACACGCAGGTATAATCCGTATGCAAGAGGCTCACATACACACAGATTTTTTTTTTTTTATAAGAAGTCCGTTTTAGTTTACTTACTAGCATTCTGTACCTACTGTGCACAACACAGTACTATTAAATATCTGTTTACAGTTTCACCAGATTTCCTGCTGAGGATAAAGATTTGAAAGAGTATCACATCTTCTCTATTAAAGAAAAAAAAAAAACCAAACACAAGAAATAGAACCTGAAACCTTAACCTTATATTAGGGTTTACAAATACAGCTGCTGCACATTTAAGCTCTTTGGAGCCTTTGACACTAAGCGTAAGAGGAAACTTGGACTTTCAAATGAGCAAAAGCTGAAACAAGCAGGCTATTGTGCAGCCAACTTAAAGATTACTTGCAAAAAAAAAAAAAATGGATTTTTGAGATTGGAGAAGTTACATTTGGCCTTTCAGGAAGAAAAAGAAGGGCAGGATATTAGCATCCTCTGCAAACTGATTGAAGACTAACATTCACATGAACCACAAAGTAAAGCATTCAGTCGTCTTCCTAAGAAAATAGATTTTGGCAGCACAGTAGTCCTCAGAGAAATGCCAGGACAGAAACTTCCGTTGTCTTTGTTGATTTAGCAACTGATGCATCCAATACCTTAGCGTTTTGTAAAGAAAGAACAGAAACGTGCGTTCCAGCATCCTTGGCGTTGGGCAGGAGCCACTCGAAGCACACCAACAAAAGGAAGAAAAGTTAACTTCGACTCACAAATACTATCCTTATGCCAGCTCGCGCCCTTCCGCGGGCAGAGCTATGGCTTACGCAGGGACGGCTCCTGGACACGAAAGAAGCAGGTATCAGCAGCAGAGGCCCGCAGCGGCGAACCGTGTGAGCCCCATTTCTCACCTGCTCGCTGCCAACCCACGGCAAGGCAGCTCCCTCGGTGGCAGCGCCCACCCGCCCTGCGGCTCTGCTCACACCACACGTTTTCATGGACTACACCTGTTAAAGCCTACGCTGGCTCCATTAGCAGAGGCCGCCACCTTTAACAGATACAGCTGCTTCAGAACAGGCAGAGCTACACGCTGATACCCTTTTGCCGTGGAAACAGGCCTGCGTTTGAGCTTACTTCAAATTTTGCTGAAGCAAAAGCTGAAAATTAGAAGTGACATAGCATAAACATACAGGTTTGGGGTTTTTTCCCAATTACCAGAAGCGCGTTTTTCACACTGAAAACCCAGATTAGCTGCATGTGCAGTCACACGGGGGCAACAAAAACTGGTGGAAGACTTGAGAGTGCCAAGGTCCTGGAGCCAGGGCTCGCAGACCAGGTATATACCTCCCCGCTCCTCACGACCAAGGGCATCGCGGAGTCTCTGTTCCACTTCACCGACTCTCAAAGGGGTGTCTCCTCTTTTTTTTCAGCCCTCCCTAAGTTTGCCATGGAGATGCAAACAGGATGCCCGACGTGAAAAGGCGACGGGCTACTACCAACCCGAACTCCGCGTGTTTAAACCCAAAACGGGTCAAAGTTTTAATCGCGCCTAACGAGCCGGGAGTGCAAACCGAGGACGGGGCTTCGTCGGAGCCGCCAGCCGTCCCGGGACGAACCGAGGGAAGGACAAGAGACAAAGCGCTCCGGGCTGGCAGCGAACGGCGAGGGCCCCCCGGGCTGCCAAGGGACCGCAGCGCTCCCCCGCCGCCCCGGGCCGGGCCGCGCTCCCTCCCGCCCGGCTTGGAGCCCCCCGCTCCCCCCCGCGTCCCCGCGGGGGCTCCCCGGCCCCCGCCGCCCCCTTCGCCCCTTCCCTACCCTCGTACGGCAGGCCGGGGCAGGCGCCCAGGGCGAGCAGGGCGGCGAGGCGCAGCCAGGCGCTCCCCATGCTGCGCGGCGGCGGCCCTTCCCGGCCGAGGGCTGCGCGGCAAAGGGGCAGGCGGAGCGGGAGTGGGACGGAGACATTCTCCGAGCGGGCTCCGGGGCGCCGCCGGAGACTCCTCCTCCTCCCGCCGCCGGGGCAGGCAGCCCGCCCCGCCTCCAGCCGGCGGCGGCTGCGGGCGGGAAGGGGGTTCGGGCGTTGCGGAGGGACGCGGTGTCCCGCATCCCCCTCCGGGCTCCGGCGGCGGTGAGCGGAGCCCCTCTCCGACGTGGCCTCCGGGAATCGCCCGGCAACGCCCTGGCCCAGTGAGAGGTGCCGGGATGCGCGGTCTGGGGGCCCCCGCCCGCTGCCGTGTGCCGTGGTCTCAACCGGGGCACCCAGCTGGCCGGCACGGCGTCACCTCCAGGGCTGCCCGCTCCCCCTCGCTGGCCTTGGGGCTCCCCTCGAGCGGGAGCCGTGCTCCCTCCGGTCCCTTCCCCGGCGACCGCGGCCCGCTGCCGGCTGGCATCCCATCGCGGGTGGCCGCGGCTGCCGACGCGGGCCGGGGGGCTTCTGCGGGCAGCAGCGCAGGGAAACGGGCTGCGCCGTTCCGAGAGGACCCCCTCGGGTTGCTCAGCGATTTGCAGATGGCCAGCCTCAGGCGTTCAAAAACCGTGAGTCAGATCCCCAAGTCATGAGATTTCAGAAAAAAAGGTTGAAGGCTTCACGTTTCCCGTTTTGAGCTGCTGGGGTGTTGCGGGGTCACATTTTCAGGCTCTGTTCCATAACCACAAAGCCGAGAGGCTTTTTTAACCGCCTTCCAGATGAAAGCAAATTCCCCCATCACTCCTAGCCTAAGGAAGCGAGGGCTGCAGGCAGAGCATCAATTTTCCAAGACTTTTGATTTGAGATCTGTCGACCCTGCAGCTTGACTGCAGCCAGACCCGGGTACTGATGTTCACCTTCCACCATTCGAGGGGGCATCTAATGCGCTACAAGGAGGTGAAGGTGCTGGGGTGCTGCCTGTGACGAGTTTGCATGCTGGGGCAGTCTGGAAAAGATCCCGGGGGAGACCCCAGGGCCGCACCGACTGACTGCAGTGTTTGCAATGAAGCACAAAGCCTTCCTGCCCCGAGGAAGGCAGAGACAGGTGTGATGGAGTGACCACAACCCCCATTCCCGGTCCCCCTGTGCTGTTGGGCCAGAGAAGGTAGAGAATTGGGGAGCAAAGCTGAGCCCAGGAAGAAGGGAGGGGTGGGGGGAAGGGGTTTTAAGATCCGGTTTTCTCTCTCGTTGTCCTGCTCTGATTTGATTGGTAACTAATTAAATTGATTTTTCTTCCCCAAATTGAGTCTGTTTTGCCTGTGACTGTAACTGATGAGTGATCTCTCCCTGTCCTTGACCCAGGAGTCTTTCCTGGTATTTTCTCCTCCTCATCCCACTGGGGGAAAGAGTGAGCAAGCGGCGCATGGGGCTTAGTTTCCAGCTGGGCCTGAATCACCTTTGAGGCTGGCTGTACCTAAGAAAGGAATGGCAATTAGAGTAAGAATCTGTGTGGGCGCTGTGTTTGGGAGTTTTCTCCCAAATGTTTTCTTCTAATCAGTTTTTGTTTGGGTCGGGAGTGCACCTGCAGTATACCTCCCTGCTCGAATCCATACTTCTGGTGTGCACGACTGGAACGTGCCCCAGGAGTGAGCGCACCTCCAGCGCCCGTGGGGCCAGGCCAGAGCTCCTCTTGAGCAAAACACCTGGCTGGGTCTGGGCAGGCACTGGGTCCTCAGCACCAACCCTTCTCCAGACTGATCACTTCTGCCCAGCGCAGATGCAGCTTGAGCATGTGAGGCTTCGATATTCAGCTTGTATCACATTGTTTTAATTAAAAAAAGAGCAACAGAACCAACAGTGGTATCATCTGAGCCATTGCCATGTAACAGCCTCAGGGAAGATTAGATTTCCCTGTGAGAAGAGATTAAAAAGACCAACACTACTCTGAGAACTGAAGAATAAGGAAAAAGGAACGCTTTAGGCTATTATTATTGGCACAGATATCACAGAAAAGATTAACCTAAAAGGTTTGAAATCTGTAATAAAGAGTGATAATCTCTATAGTTTATCGGTGCTGCGAGGCTTTGGTAAAAACCGGGAGGCATGCGAATGTGCTGGAACAATAGAGGTACCCGAAGCAGATTCAATGGGTCAGGTATCTCTTGCTCTCCCTGTGTATGTCCTTCCAGCTGCCCGCTTCCAAATCAACGGCCTTCGTTTGGACATTCTTCCGAAGAACAGAAGGTCTGTACGAGTGTGATGGCACTGTACTAGAGGCCGCTGCCAGCAGAAGACGGTGCTGCGAGTTCCAGCTCAGATGTGGACGCGAGCGTGAGCGTAACTAGCAGTGTGGATGTATCCCCCGCGGACAGTTCGGTTAGCCTGGCAAGCATGCCGGTGCCGAAGCGGGCGTTCCTTCGGATGCACGCTGGCTCCGGAGTTTCTCCGTGCAATGTAATCGTCATTCTCCGTTTGTGTTAGAATGATGGCTGTGCGAAACCACCCAAAAGATTGGGGCTTGAAAGACAAGTTCAAGGCATGTTTAAAAAGCTTTCAGTGAATTTATAATACAAATTAGATTTTTGTGAAGTAGTTTTCTTAAGGCACCTTTTAATAAGAGAAAGCATTTGGAACTCGGAATGAATTAAACAAATGTCACATTTATTGAATGTGAAAGCATAGTCCTGGTCATTTTTTCCTCCCAGTTCAGCTTTCAATTTTCATAGAAAAAAATTCCAAATACTTAAGGTTGTGGTTATTTGGAGTTCCAGGCACTACTGGCATTACACAAGAAATAACCAGCAGGCTTTTTCATGGAAGATTCACAGTTTTTGACTGTTCAGAGGTAAGATTAAATGCAGTCCCAGATTAAACAAAGAAAACTTTCAAAACTTAAGTAACAGTACAGGATAAATGTGTGAGAATGTCTTAGTTGAACAACCAGCAAGACCCAAAGCAAAGTTACATGCTCATGCTCACTTAAAAGGTATTTTCCTATTATGCCAAAGAAGTAATTTAAGCACATAATTTGTCTTTCATGCTTTTTTTAATAGCAGTTCAGGAGCATAACTTCATCACTCTGTACCAGAATAGCTGTAATGTAACTACAGTTACAGTGAATGTGAAAATACAGCTTTTGATGGAGGGGAGAAATTCACTGAAGTACAATTTTAAATGATGTTTAACAATCTAATCATTTTCCTCCAAATAGTTAAAGAATGATAAGGAAAAAAAAATAGCCCGATAACCCATCTGCATGTAATTAAGTTTTGGAAGCCCCAACTAAGATTCAATTAGTCATGATAAGAGTATGATAAACTGCGGGCCCATTCCAAACTACGCAGTGGTTTTAGCCCGGTGAATAGCCTTCCTGCATGAGAATGCTCTAATCCTTCAAGTTACTCGTGTACGTACCTGCAGACAGAGCCCTGAAACAATTGCAATGAACAAAAAGAAAAAAATGCAGTTCCGTACAATTCTTGTGATTCTTGAAGTTTATGAATTACTTTCTTAACCATGTTTACTGGCAGCAACAGTTGGAAATACACATCTGTTGCTCAACGTTTGACGTTATCAGACCCTCCTTCCAGCTGCTGGCATCTGCCAGCTCCCGGGGCAAACTTTTTCCCTCTGGATGCCAGTCTGTTGTGTAGGAACTTTGCCAGGACACTGGTCCCCGTCAGCATCCCGCTCTGGGGGCTTGCTGGGTGCTTGCAGGCTGGTGGGGCGCACTCCTGTGTTGGGATGTTCCTGAACCTCTGACAAAGAGGCCTGGAGAGGGAGACTGAGCTGGAAGCATCGATTGGGATGGACCCACGGAGAGAACGGGCGGGAAGAGCAGCTCTGTTGTAGACACTGCTGTGGTGAGGGACTGGAGGGGCCGGGGTGAAAAGAAGGCAAAGAAGACATAGTCAGACAGAGGCAGGTGGGTGTGCGTCACGTAGAGCGCTGTCTGGGGAGTGACAAAGTTCCTCAGTCTTACCAAGCTGCCAGCTGCTGTCAGCACGCGCCTGTGAAACCCCGCTGCCGGCGCGTGCAGGGTACAAGCTTCACTCAGTGCTGTTTTCCAACGGCATCTCACTGCAGACAGCGTGCCTGTCAAAGAGACTTCGCTCATTTGGCTTTTCCAAGTTACATATTCATGTTTTCTAATAGAAAGCAGGTTTTCCTAAGCTGATGGACAGAAACACTGGAGGCCAGCCTACAAGAAGATGCCACCAGCTAAAAATGTCAGGAGGGTGCAGACCCATGGCAATCCTGGTTCTATAAACTTAAATAACAAGCGATGATGATCACAAAGTTTCTTGTGTGAAACAACGATCTTAAGTTATATCCTAATGATTTTCTTTCTTAGTTCAGACCTAAACCTTAATGGCACACCCCTTGACAAAACTAGGAAAGAATGGCCTGGGTGTAGAAATAATTTATTTTAGGGAAATGAAACGTTCTTCAGGGCAGCACTCTCTGAGTGATCCATCCCTGAGCACTTATGTGCTCCCTACATCAGCGGTCTGAAGACGTCTCCTTGGGTCTTCCCAGTTAATGGTGACCTCATGCCTTCCCTTCCAGCAGTGGCATAAAGGACATGGCTAGACCAACTTTCCCGCAATCCCTCTGCTATGAAATCCTTGCAATGGAAAATTTCAACATGAAAGTCCAGGTCAGGCACATGGATAGCACATCCATAATTTACATACGTAACAAGTCTTTGAGAACACCAGTTGCCTTTTCTCCCTTCCACCGGCGGGTGCATGTGTCCAACTCACCGAGTGACTTAGGCAGCCAGCAGACCAGGCATTTTTGGGAGAAGACACTATTGCATTGTTCATTGGATACTGAATGATGCGTAAATATTTTTAAGAATAATGTGTGGTATTTCAGCAGACACGTGGTTTAATGTTTAATAGATACGCCGAAGAACGAAACCTCTGTATCTTTTATTTTTAAAGCTGTTAACATCTCTTAAAATTCTGACTGTTATTATCTCTTCAGCTTTTATGAGTGGGATTGGAAACAGCTGTGTCTAAAGTGTTTCAGCATCCAAGGAAAATGATCTTGAAAATGAACGATTTGTGTACCAACGAAAGAAGAACAATTTAGCCAGATTCAGATTTTGCAATGTTTTTGTTGAGTCATTACTATCTGGTCCCCAAAAAGAGACGGGTAATTATAGTGTGGTTAAAATGTAATTCTAACACAGTGGCAGAAGGCAAATAGATGTGAAGTTGGAGACACCAGTATGAGATACTGAGCAAAGCAGACCTGCTGCCAAAGCATTCGTTTCTCTAATTGTCGCCACTGACAGTGGTCTCATCGCACTTAACCAGGACACTATTTATGTTCTTAAAGGAATTGAGCTATTAAATGTTGTAAACCGCTGTGAGTAGAGAAGAGTGTGAATAACATGGCTCTTAAAAACACTCTGAGTGAAGTGTTCACCTGGAGATATTAGTTGTGGAGAGCAGTGGTAGTAGTACGGGTAGTGGTAGTGTAGGGGTGTTGCTTTAAGAACCACCCCTTTCTGGGCCAGCAAGGAGCCTGGCCAGCAACTTCAGCAGAAACTCAGTACAGAATGGGCTTGGTGTGCAAGAAGGCGTTTCTGATATACCAAGTAAACGTCATAAAAGCTAGATGTCAAAAACCCGCTGTCAAAAGCTGGAGAAGCTAGTGTCTTACTCATGAGTGCATTTTAAGTGAACCCCTACTTAGTTTATCAATAGTAATGTACGACTAGCTTGTGTCTACCTCATTGTCAGGACTTAGGGTGGTTTACCGTTACGATACTAATTCAATTTCCATCAACCACCCTCATGTCAACAGCATGACTTGAAATCTTCCCCAGGGACAAAGACTGGATGTAGTTTGCATATTATACAACTCATTCCTGGAAGAAGAAGCGAAAAGTTGTACAAAGTTCATTTGCTGTACTGTTATCATCTTTGGGTATATAAAATACTGCCTACACAGCCTGTTCTCTCCTTTTCTACTTCAACCATCACAAACTTGCACAGGAACGATGGCTGCATAAATCAATCCTTTGCTTCCCGGAAATCAGTAAACATGCATATGTAAATACACGGATGAAATGGAAGTTTCAGGAGCTCGGGTATCCAAGCTTGAGGATTCACATACACACACACACACACACATACACACACACACACATAGGTCTCTCTATATGCATCTTAGTAGATGCATCTAAACACGTATATATGTATCAGTGTGTATGTACGTGTGCAAGATGCACAAATAGCCGTTCTTTTTAGAGCAGACATGTATGCCTGAACTTACATTTATGTATCAGAATTTGACCACTGAACATCTATGTTTACACTGAGAAATACCTACGTGATTTTATTTTTCCGTCTTTGTATTGTTACAAATATTCATACGCTCTCCAAAAACTTTAAACTACATAAACCTGTCAAGGTACCAAAGTACTTTAAAGCCAAAAGCTGTGTGCCAGAAAACATAAGAGTTTTCACAGTATTTGGAACCAGAAAATGTGATGCGGCGTGAGTATCTCTAACTGCTCGTCAGGGGCCAGGGGAGGGAAAGTTTCTGGCTCCAGAGGCTGGGGGGAATGAAGCAGTTACACCTTCGAAGCGCAGAACCTCCACCTAGTGGTAGGTTCCATGGTGAAACTGTAGAAAACCAGCGATTCTGAAGCCAAATCATCTCAGTTGTATGACAGGGCTGTGAAATCTGGAAATAAAGATTTACGTTGACACAGTTATCTTTGGGAAAAACGTACTACAAGTGTTTCTACAACTTTTTGCTACTCACTGGTTTTATTGCCTTTCAGCAATAAAATCTCTTTACGTTTTTATCATAAGGATTGTGAACTTGTTAAAACAAAAACCCCTTCAAATTAATACACATGTACATGTAGCTTGTTTGATTTGTTTAACCTTTTTTATTAACGAGGAAGACCTGTAAAAAAGACATCTGAACGGACTAATTTGCTCCTGCTTCTTCTTAAGCCAGGTGTATGGACCAGATGAATGTCCGAGTCCCTGAAACGGTTTTGACGCACAGCAGTTTAGAATTCATTACCTAGACTTCTGCAGCATCAGATTTACGGCTAATTCCCACTTCGAAGAAGTATTTTTCACTAAATTAGTTCACATGTAAAACAAAGAAATTGTTCTTATGGTAACAATTTCTGTGATTGACCTCCCCTTAAAAAATAAAGCCTATTTAAATGAATGAGGACGCTATTTCATTAAAGCCTATTTAAATTAATGAGGACACTATTTATTTTTTCTTCTTCACTTCTTTACTGTTCACAACAGTATCCAGGTAGAACAGAAACCACGTGTGCATTCAGGAAAACGAAATATGTCAATATAATGCACATCGGCAGAAAAAGAAAACAGCTCGTGTAAGGTTCATTGCAGAACTCAAGAGTACCCCAGAGAAAAAAAAAACAGAAACAAAAGGATCTGAATTAACTCTGGCAAAGGATGACCAAGGAAACCAGGTTTTTAGTACGATGCTTACTGTAGCACAGAGGAAGCCCCGTGAAAGAATCTGGGCACCTGCCATATTTATAAGGGACAAAGCATTCAGCTGAATCAACTTCTAGGTCAAAATCAACTCCAGACACTTCTGACTATGCTATATAAAATTTAAGCAACTCTGAAACGAGGAAAAAACAATAATCAGAAGGCAAAACATGGCCAAAGGCATATTAAAATATGTTCCTATGTCAGTGAAATTAAATAACATTTTCCTAGGTTTTCTCCAATGACCATCTGTCCCTTGTAAAGTATTCTGATAGGTACTCAGTTTAGAAATAATCCTTTATATTTATGCTAGAGCCCGTGTATATTCATAAAAAACGTAAGCAGATTTTAATATGGGGCAAACACAGACCCTGGATCGCATTCATCGTGGTAAAGGTTGTATTTCTTATTCACCTGGAGTAAATTTTAAGAAATCAAATTTAATTCAGAGAGAATTCTGGTAATTAGAACAGTTGGTTTGTCATTTCTGCTTCTTGGACTAATTAAAAATCCAAGCATTCTGCTCATCCATATCAGTAATGGGATTCATTACTCCTGCTGCTCAGTCTCCATCTGAAGAAAAGCCAGGCTGCCGGTGAAAAACATGAATATTTAGCCCATAATGATCTGTTTGCCATAGCTGTGTATTCCATAGTAACCCTGGTTCCATTACTGCCCTGTAAGAAAACCTTCACTACAGACTCATCAAGGTATGGATGTCCGAAGAAGACAGGATTCAAAATCCAACTGAACCCAGAGTGAGGATGTCCGCTTTTCATTGGGCCTGGTTCTGTGAGGAGAGGGTCCCATCAGCATACACCGATTTCAGCTGCAGTGAGGGTGTTCAGCATCTCTCAGAAACAGAAGGTTCCTCCAAGTCCCAGTTTGGCAGGATTCTTAGACACTTAACACTACTCTCAGGTACCGTTTCCAACGGAACTACTGCCATAGGTGAAATGAGGCACATATTTAAGTAACTTCCTCAGCAGTGGCCTGCATGTTAACTTCAAGTTTTATTGCTATTTTGCTAAGCCAAAACAAAAACAGGCATATGTATTTCTAAGTAAGCGAGTACCCTCCTTAAAATGTGAACTTCAGTGTTCTTGCGCGTTTGTTAAACCGAGTATCATCTTACGTCATGTAGTATATTTTTGCAAGAGTATCGTACAGAAAGTGGTACTCTCTAGACTGAAACAGAATAAAATTATTTAGCAAAAACCATGAAATGTTTGTGTTCAACTTTTCACATAAAAAAATATATATTTCGTTTTACAGCACTAACAGTTAAGGCCACAGAACTCCAGCAAGATGCTGATAAGCATATCAATTGCAACTATTAAAATTACCAATAAATATCAAGAAAATAGCCTCTATGTTTAAAGTCACAGCAATCAAATCAATCAAAGATGCAACCATCAACATCTCTAGTGAATCATAACTGTTTTCAAGTTAAAATTCCACTGTGTGCTTTAAGACTGTCCCATTCTCACATACTGTTAACAGTGTTAGAGTAATATACAAGTAGAAGATTTCATCTTTCTGTCCTGGTTCGTCACAGTTTCCATGGAATTCTCCAGTGTATGATTCTGGTTTTCATCTTTACCTTCTCCAGTAGATAAATCTTCCTTCTCTTTTTCTTGTTCACTCTGTAATGGCTTTCCAGATCTATCTTCCTTTCTGCTACATACACTCTTCTGGCCTGTCAGGGGCTTTCGCTTAAACAGGGAAAACTGAAGCAAAAACCAGAGAAATAACGTGCCCCAAACAGTTAGCTGTGAAATTCAAGGTTAAAAAAACCCCCACAAAGCCTTTTGTATATACCAAGGGCAATTAAGGTTGCAAATTTCTCCTTGGTAAAATAAATCATTTTTTTAAACCAAGATGACTATTTAAAAAATGTTAATGGAAAACATTCTGTGGCACTATTTGAAATGCGTCAAAATAGCACAAACGATTCAGAGAAGTTAAAACAACTGCATTTTCTCAAATTACACACTGTACAGTTTGTAAAAGATACTGCAAGGGGCGCAAAACTATCTGCATTTCTTTCAAACATGAGTCTAAGGCAGGGTCCAAAAATACTTTGCTCAGATCTGCAAAGCCCCAGAGCACTAAATGCTTCATACGCTTCGTCACAAACGTGTGTGTAGTTCCACTGAAGTTAATGACAGTGTTTTTACATCAGTGAGACTACACACGTGCTTGAAGTCAACTGGTGCTCAAGGGCTTTGTGCAACAGGAAACACAGCAGCCAGTCTGTGCAGAAGCCTTTGGATCCTAAACCTGTAAGAAATTCCATATAACGTACCCCTCAACATACATACATATACATATATACATATATATATATATATATATATATATATATATATAAACACTCTTTAAATGAGTGCTTGTTGGAAATAGATCGAGGGCCAACTAGCTCAGCTACTGCTTTCAGAGACAAATGCGCTGGAAAATTTTTTTAGGTAACATCCCATAGTAAGTCCTAAATTTTCACCTCACCAAAATCTGATGTGATTAACAACTTGGCTTTTATGAGCATGCTATACAGGAACAGGTGATAATGGGCTTTATCTCATTTCTACTGACAGAAGTACTATGATTTATTTTAACAGAGCAATTATTTGGACAACTTTAAGTCATCACAAAATAAAATCAAATCCTAAAGCGAAGGAACAGGTTGCTCAGCAGTTTAATTGTTTATACAGAGTAGGTAAATTGGGGTATTGGCTTCAACTTGGCAATTGCCCACTGCTTTCTTGATCACTGGTAAGACTAGGAGGAAAAATCAGGCCACGTACCTTTTTCCTCCCAGTGATTCCTCCACTTAATTGGTCATCAGTGTTCTCTGAAGAACTGTTCACACCATGATTGTCAGTGCCTTCTTTCTCTATGGTAATATAAACCTTTATATTAACTTCCTTCTGATTCTTGCAAATTAAGAGCACAACGAACTGTTCTTCACATTATTTTTGAAGTAAAAGTCACTAAATAAAATGTGGATCTTAGAGAAAAGCAATCAGAATATCCACTTCAACTTGATGCCCAGCCTGACAAGAATGTTTTGATTTTTTTAATTTCTCTACATATTGTTCTCCAGTTGCTCAATTTTCAAGAACAGAACACTTATGGCAGTGACATTATATACAGTGTTTTGACTTGACACTTGTAGTTTCCTCTTGCTGACAGAAGACAATGTCTTGCACACTGATTTTGAAAGTATATTCTGATTTGGAAAAGCTGACTTTTCCAAAGGGCAGGAGTTATGGTACAGCATGAATTTTATTCCATAGAAACAATTCTGGGAAAGGAAAAACTTACCATCCAAGCTGATGTGCCTGTGTTTAAATTTTCCTATACTCGCTGTATGAATGATATAAATTTAGAACTTAATATCAAAACTTCCAGATCACTGGATGGTGGAAAAATATTTAAGCATCCATTCTGGACAAGCTATTTCCATTATACTACTGAAAATAAACAGCATAGCTTCTTAATTCTTAAGGCAGTGGTCTCTTTTTATACCACATTCCTTTTTTTTTTTTTTTTCCAAATAACAATTATAGATTATTCCAGAATTTCTACAATAAAAGAAGTATTTTTGGCCTGTCTTGTAGACAGGGCACCCATCTTCACACTCCCTAGCTTTTCTAAAGAAATACACATTTCACTCAAACTGTCACCAAAACTACAAGCAACAGGTAGACTTACATCTTCAGCATCTCTGAACAGTGTTCAGTAAATACCACACTTCACCTAAAATAATCTGTGAACGTCAAGAGGAAATGTCAGCTGACAGAGATGAGAAAGGCTTTTGACAAGCTTCTCTGCTGAAGAGGAGAAACACGGCACCTAAAGAAGTCGGTTGAGAGGTCATACAACTATCATTGCTTTGTCACCGCACAACTAGAACTGCTCTTAGCAAGTGAGATACAGTCCTGCTATGAGAAAGTCCTTCTCGTGGACTTCCTCCAATACATGACTGGGAAAAGTATTTTTCTCTTTCAAAGCATTAACAATCAGTAATGGTTTTTTCCCTCTCTAATCTCATCACCTCTCAAGAGCTGCTTTACCAGCTACTGACAATGACTGGTTTGTTCAGTATTTTTATAATAAGGATTGTTTAGAAAAGTTTTGTCTTTTGAAATGTTTTATTTTTTTTTACAATGTCTGTAATGGTCCAGTTCTTAGGAACTGTATTCTTACTGTGCTGAACGATGGTCTCTTTCTCAGTAGTCTCTTCTGTCTGGAGAGAGACAAAACAATGAAATATCTATGTTCAAACTTGTTAAAGAATAAAATTTTGAATGATTAGCACCTACATATTTGTTCCTCCCTCCACCAAAACCACCCCAACCAACCACTTTGCATTTCCAAGATAGCTTCACATACATTCAAACTAATGTAAGTTATAGAACAAAAATCAGTTAGAGACCAATAACTTAATAGGAGTAAATACTTTTACCTCTAGAGCTTCCACTGTGCTATTACTGCTTTTCTCACCCTCAGGTGTTTTATTGTGTTTCTCTTTTTCATATTTTTCCTCTATTTCCTCTTCTTTGTCTGTTCCTTCCCCTCCTCCTGCTTCTTCTTCTTCTTTTTTTTCTTCTGCTTCTGCTTCATCATCACACTCCTCATCATCATCCTCTGTCTCTTCATCTCCAAACAAGTTTTGTTCCTTTGACAAAACAACCAAAACATAATTTTGAAACTCGTGCCGCACAACGATATCATGGTCCTCATCCTCCACCAGTTCGTCATGCATCATAATTTAACTAATTACAAGAGAGCTCAGAAGATGATGTTCCATGGAGCAGACAGAGTAAGAACAGAGACAGGAGTCCTCATTCGAGGTTTGCTAATTGTAATAGATTTTGAAAAAGGAGACGTCCAGTGAACATTAGGATTGTAGGTGACTCTTATGTTTTGCTAACATGTCTCCTTAACAGAAAAGCAAAGAAAACAAACTTTTTTTTTGAAACAAAGGACTTATTTTAAATGTTTGAAATATGCACAAGTAACACAAGCAGTAGTAATTCCAACACTGAAAAAAAATCATTAAAATCTATTTCCCAAGAAAATGAATAAAACAATACCAGATACAATGTTCTGATTCATCTGATTCAATATAGACACTTTAATTTGAATTTAAACTTGTTTCAGTGTAGGATAAAACGTCAATATAGTAAAATAAAATAGCCAGGAGCATTACAAAACAGATTTTAAAAAGTACAAATGCTATTTTTGTAAAAATGTGTATAAAAAAATCACTGAGATCTTTATTACTCCATTCAATCATATTACCATCACTGTTAGCATTGCATCAGAGAGCCCAGATGTATGTTACACGTTTACATTCTGATGCTTTTCTTCTATGATTGATAGAAATGGAGGTATTGAACCATTATATTTTGTTTATGAAACCTGAATAACAAAACGCTTCTGTTCCACAGCAGCCTAGGTCATGATGGGAACTGGCGTGAACAACCTGCACACTCTTTTGGAAGTGGTCTTATTCTGAACACCTTCGACTACTGGGGCCCAAATGCTGTCTCCTATCTTTTGTCACTGTTTTCCTTATTCCCTCTTACTTTTATGCATTTTTGCTTGTCTCCATAATGACTGTCTTCATCACCTCCAGAAGGTAACTTGCTGTCAGGAGGAGACCATTAGCTAATGTTTCTAGAGGCTGGAACACAAGGTTGCTCAGCCAAGACTGAAAGAGATATGCAAAAGCTTAACAGGTTAGTTGTTTCCTGGCCTGTACCCTTCTGGGTGAGTTAACTGTGCAGCAAAGTGGTTTTGGACCGTACTTAGAAGCTTTTCACCACTTAAGGACTTAACGGCTGCACACCTGGAATTAAGCATCACAGCGATACCACAGATATTCTGCTCGCACCACTTCCGTTGTCTCTTTTGACCCACTGTTCACAGGCTCGCCCACTGCAGCTTCAAGGACCAAATTTTTAAACTTAGGATAAAAAACCTCGCTGTGCGTATCAGCAAGTGCAGCAGAGTTACTGAGCGTTCTCCAGGTGAATTTATCCCAGGGCACAGCTGAGTTAGCTCATGTAAGCACCATTAAAGCCTTTCATTTTGCTATTCTAATTTAAATGCTTTGCAACCATGTGACTTAACTTCTTTAAAACGCAGAAGAGAAACTTTTTCAGCAGAATAATTCTTCCTGTGTTGAAAAGCAAGGGTTAATGACTTGACAGATCTTTTCACCTTAAAAAAAGTGTCTGTAACTCAGCCTGAACTCCCTCGATCCACAGGCCAACCTTCCTGTGTCCACACGTAAGGGCAGAACATACATGAGCCGATATTTCTGCATCAGCTTCCCCTTCAGTGCCTAGCATCTGTGCAGCACATGACGCGTTCTGAGAGCCGCCGTGAAATGGGCCAGCGGCAAAGATGAGTCCAGCATGGAATTTAGGCCACACATGAACCACACGCTGACGCTACGGAGAGCGCTGGGGAAACTGAAGTCACCCTGGTAGTATGTTACATTGTCAGCTACATATTCCACCTCTAGAAATGTTAGGTAAAAAATAAAAGCAGAAATCAGCACGTGGCATTGGCTGAAAGTCCCGTTAGCACATAAAGCACCCATAGGACATGGGTGATCCAAAACGAGCAGCATTTTGAAACACACAAACGCTTCAGCTCACACAACTTGGGAAAAGACCTTCTCCTACAGGCATCTTCCAGTATTTCCTTAATGGAGGCTTCTTCCAGTCAGCTTTCCAGTCTGGCTCTGTAACCGTGAATTCCATGGCAGACAGTGAACAAGGTGCTCTGCTTTCAACTCCAACAAAAGAAAACCAGGTGCAGACCATTTCGGTGAGGCCATTTCTTCTCCCACAGCAAGCGGCCTGCGCAGCAGTGCCGACGTACGCACCACTGAGGGCAGACCACACCAACTCACACTTCCACCTGGCTGTGTGCCCTAGCACACTGCGGAGAAGGATCCCGGTAGCCGTGCACAAAGATTCCCAGCGGCGATGCCACTGCCATTTCCTGGCGCTATTCATTTTTCTATTTTTCGTTCCTTCAAAATTAAGACAGTCTTCACAGATGTTTAGCATAGTTATGGCCTATAGAAGGGATTCAAGCTTGCCATTCACACTGAAAGAAACTTAAGAGTAGTATGGCGTGTACGTACTACGTAACACACATCTACAAAACACAGGAAAAAGTGTAAAGACAGCTAAAGAAGAGTTTAGTCCAGCTTTAAACTACTGAAAATGTTTATCCCACTTTATAAGCAGACGTAAGCTCTTCCGATACGGAGATACTGGTCAAGCAGTTAACAACAAAAATACCCATGTTCCATATAGTGTGGGCAATAAAAGTAGTTGGGATTTGAGTTCTGAGGGATAAACTCCTCCTAATTACATTGTGAAGAGTCATGACATAGTCACATGAAATTCAGTCCCAAAGTCAAACTGATACGAAAAAAGCTCTTCCAATCCTCACCTTTCCAATGACATAATCCAATCTCAGAAATGATCTATACTTCTAGCCTCACCTCTAGGCACACTTGATCTCCAGCTTTCCCTTCACTGACAACTGTTTTCCTCCTCATCTAAATAGGCAAAACATAACTTAAGAAATGCAAAGCTTATATGCTTTCAAAGCCATTCCTTCTGCACAGGTAATAATGTGTCTAATGAGAAACAGCACTCTAATTCTCATTAAGCTGGTAGCTAAATCAATGGAAAGTAACCAAGAAAACCAGAACTTGTTGTTTATAAATACTTCCTAGAAGCAGTCTAGTGCTAAATTAAAAAGATAGGAGGGAAGACTTTTTTTTGTTGTTGTTGTTGTAAATTTGGTGGAAGTCTCATCAGATCTAAATGCTCCAAATGGCTAGGAAAGTTGTCATAGAATAACATTAAAAAACCTTATTTTCTGCTTCTTTATACAGCCAGCATTGATCAGTGGGACTTAGGATAGCATTATCCTAAGAATAAAACAACATTTTAACAAAGTACAAGATGACTGTCTGCATTCTAGAATTTGCCTATCATGTGGTAGGCAGCGTCAGGTGGACACGTATTTAGCACAGATGAATAAAAAAGCAGAGCACAGTCCGTGTGATATCACCCATATCAACATAGTCACAGCATTTCAGAAACTGTACACCCAGATCCTGCAGTAGGCTTACAGAGCTTACAAGGCTTAGGTACAACTCCTTTGCCTACAACAATCACTGTTCTTTAACAGCTGCAGAATGGCTGAACTTACGCTGTTCTGCTTACAGTGAACTTAGGTATCGGGCTTGGATTCTATCATAAAGACATTTCCTATTAGCCTAAATGAAGGTTTAAATCTATATGAAGATCTAAATGAAAATATCTAAATGCAGGACTCTACAAAGGAGATAGAATCTAAGCTGCCATGTTAGTTATCGGAGATCCGCAGTGAATTCCTTCGGTAAGCACCATTCGGACATCCTAGGAATCTGAGACAGCCTTACATAGGGTTTATAGAGACCTGCATCATTCTGGACGCCAACTCACAGCCATATAGGATACCCCACAAGAGGTGAAATCACACTAGATTGATTTGTTTAGGCAACTGAGCCATGCTTCTCAAAAATATTGGTGGAGCTGAAAGACACTCATTTCACCCCAAAGAAGACACCTACTGTTGTCAAACTGAACAGCTTCCCAGACTGACCACATTTCCATTTACTACATTTGCAGCATGCTACAGGTGTCTCTGGCTGTCCCCTTACAACTTCTACAATAAACTGTTTTGAATAACAACTCTGATAGCACAGTTTTATTGCTGTCACTTCTGCCAACCCATCCCCAGGCATGTTTTGGAGAGTTTCTACCAATAGTAGCGACATATAGATGAGAATGTCATACTCCAGATACTCTTTTTACTTAGAAAGATGAATCATCTGGCTGTTAAAAATAATCTCTGAAGAATTTAAGGCTACTGATTAAAACAAATAAGTATATGCATATATGTATTATATGTGTATTACGTGTATATATTATTTTTCCTATATGTATATTATATATGCATAATCTCTGCATTATTCTATCATGCTCTAGGAAGTTTATTTTCTTATTCCACTTTAAATTCCCTATTCACAGAAAGACAATGGTGTAAGAATAACTTAAACAGTCTCACCTCTAAAGTTGAGACACAGAAGGTGCCTTGGCCAAGGTCACACACAGGAAGTCAAAAGTAGTAAAAAACATACAAGTAAAATATTTGAAACAGGTTTTCATTTAAGCCTGAGGTTCCAGTTTCTTCAAGGACAAGAAGTGGTCAGTACTATGAAACAACCTGATATGTTTTGTCCCTGTACTACAATAAATCAGTACAGCAGAACATCAGCCTCGAAAAGATGACCCTGCAGACTTAACAGACTACACAGATTTTGTGTAACTGTTTTGTTTGGTTTTTTTTTTTCCCCTGCATACATCTAAGCTGGTTTTCCTGTAAACCTACGTCTTCATATCAAGATATCCTTAAGGATAAATTTGCTGTATCCAAACTTGAGGGGACAAATGACCTTCCTCGCTTATGATTTGGTCAAAAGCACTGATTGCCTCAGTGGGTGTAAATTAGTGGGCATAACTGTCATCTCCTAAAATGGCTGCAGCTGGCTTTTCTTTGGGCAGATTTATACAGAATAAAGATACTTCTTTTCCAAATGCTCTATAAGCTAAGAAATGGTCTAATGTCTACAGGAAAGAGGGGAAAAAATTTCAGTCTGTTCCATACCGGTCTCACCTGGTGTCATGCTCTGGCTGAAAGACAGTGTCACTGACAACTGCAGACATGCCTCATAGTGGACCTTGCCCAAATGAGAGCTGCGAACTAGGTTTCCCTGTATTGCCGTAACAATTTCATTGTGGACACCTCCCGCACGCTTCATGGAAACTGAGCTCTGGCAGACGGGCTGTTCATAATTAGCTTTTCAGAAGGGAGGGTTTATGGTATCTTTCCAAGTTTCCTCAAGAAGTCAAAATATTTTGTTTGCCACCACTATTTTATGTTTCTAGGGAAGAAAATCTCAAAACGACTGAGGAGACAAATTTAGTGCAGATCTCTTAAAAATCTGGTGAAAACTCAGAGATGAAGAGAAATCTGTAATTACTATGTGTACCACTCGGAAATGGAGAGTTCCGTGAAGCTCTGGTTTACAGAAATTATATTTCTGTTTCTAGTTGCCCTGGAAACTTAAAAATCTACAGAGAAGATTATTAAAGAGAGCTGAGAATGAGTAAGTTAGCTACATGCTGCTTCTTTGGCATTCTTCTGCCAATCAGCCTTCAACCAGCAACTGCTTAGCGGAGTTTTTAATCATTTAAGGAACAGATTTCTCTCATCACCTGTCCAGCCCATTCCCTTTAGATGCCCAAAAGCATGCCGTGGCTCTGTTACGTGCCTACACAACAACTGACTGGAATGCGCACCTAGTAGGAATTTCACTAGGAAGTAGAAGACTCTTAGTAAGTGGGTGTCAGGCCTAAGGAGGTTGGTCAATGAGCGTAATGCTGTTATACGGGACTGAACAATGCTCGCTTTGTAGAGCACTGCTAAAGGCAACTACGAAATACATTTCTACAGACCACCCTTCATTTTTGATGCAAGACTGAAGAGGAAGAGGTAGAAGAATCATATCCTGCACTAGCCGTCATTTTGCTCTAATATACTAGCGCACATCAATGTCACTCCTGAATTGTCCATGCTGGGAAAACGCACGGTGTTAACATTTCACTAACACAGCGTTTAAAGTAACAATATTAACCATGAATTTACATGCAGGTGAGAGGGGAAAAAAAAGAAAAAGCTCTGTTTACCCTTCGTGGGTTGGAGATACATGGATGGGTGAGCATGTGACATTTTGTTGATCCTGAAATGATGTCAAGTTATCTGATGTGAAGTGACTGGAAATGCTGTCGGTCTGACAAATTCTCAGTAAAGCTAAGATACATACCCTGTAGTTTGTTACAGTGAAAGCTTAACATCTTAAAATCCGCATAGTGCTAGCCATTTTTCATCAGGAATTTGGACTGGATTTTCGTTTCAAAGCCATTAATGTAGAAAAGTTATTAGCTCAGCTACTCTAAACTGTAGACAAGTATCTGTCACTTTAATGATTGCTAAAGAAAGAGCTGTCCAGACTGATGACTGACAAAATGCAGAGACATAAGCACTGAAATGAGAGTACTCAAATGCGGGATTTAACAGCTTATTCTTTCAGTTACAAGCTGTAGGGCAGTCAACAAGCCAAACCTGGCTTTGCTTATATACTGTCACAGGGGCAAACAGAAGAGCTCAGCTGAATACACTTACGAGAATGTTCAGTAGAAAGTCGAGCCTGTCACCACAACTTGTCTAGAAGTTAACATCTGGACTTCCGCTAGGTCATGTGGGTTTCCTAATTGTACAGTTCTATTTCAAGAGCACTTGACGTGGATTACCTGATACTTACAACAGTCCCTTAATGCTTCTGTCGTGTTAAGTATCCTGGAATACTAATACAATGCTGAGCTCGTAATTCCAGGCACAGTGTGCAGACAGTGAAACAATTAGAAATCATTTTCATGTCAGGCATGAGTTTCCGTTGCTACGTGTCAAGCAAAAAATGAACTTTAAAGATAGTGATGCCTTCCTGTAAATATGATGGAAGAAAATATTTTGAATTAGTAGTTGCCCACACAGTGATACACTGATTACCCTGCCTATCTGATGACTAATTACCACAACAGCAATTGTGATACTTCAACTGCATCCGCCAATCAGGATGGTGTCACCCTGAGAAAAATGGAATAAAATAGTGAATACGTAGCTGTAAACAACGTTGTTAGAAATGGATTGAGCAGACTCATTTTTCATTGTTGTTTTCCTACGTCTTTTACTGCCAATACTGTGCTACGCAATATATTTTCTCTACTAAAAGGCAAACACAAGAACCTAGACGTTTCCACAGATCTGTGCACTTCTGTCACAGGCTGGCAGTGCACATACTTCGCATCAAGAGAATGAATCTGATTACATTTATTAATCAGGACTTTAGATGAGATAGTACACTGACATTTACTACACAGTAGTAGACAGTACTTTATTTAAGTTGACTCTGGTGTACTTATTCTGTGGCTTGCCAGCCTGCTGCTGTAGGTGTACCTGAGGAAAGACACATCTCTGCATTCTTGTTTGAGTAAAAATAACTACTTAATGATGTATAAAATTTAAATGTAGAACTACATTCTAAAAAGACAGTATTTGTACTTTCAAGTTTGTTTTAGATTTTGACTATTCACTACAAACCCATTTTAAATTGAGTTATCTAAAGGATTACAACAAATTTTTAATATTTATTCCCCAAGATAAAATCAACATAAGAAATAGCTCAGATGTACTACAGCTTTCATATACAAAACTCTTACCTTCTCAAAAAAGTTCTCTTTGGAGAACAAATAAATAATATCGATTTCCAGGGTGAAAAGAAAAAAAATAACCCTCTGTAGAACTAGCAAGAATTTTTAAGATTTTTTGAAGAATCATAAAACAAGTTGGAGACTGTTTACATCAAGTATAATCTCTTGTGAGCTATTTTACATAGTAACATAAATACCCTTTAATATTCAGTCACTTGGAAATAGCATACCGAAATAACTCCTGGGTACTTAAGCAAAACAGATGAAATAAAATGAGCAATTCCAAATCAGAACACATTGATGTTATCTGAGAAACTTAGTGTGTCTCTGGAAGATATGACGCTGCATAAAATGAATTCTTAATGCTAACAGACAGAGAGAAAAACTAACTGGGGAATATTAGCCCACATTTGGATGCAGTTTGTGCAGTTTTTCCAAATTCTTATAGAAAAAAGTTGTAGTGTCTGGAGTTTGTCATGCAGCTCCCACGTATCTGCAAGTGAATGAGGACAGTCACTGCTTTCTTTTATTGTGCCATATAGCTTAGAGTACTGCATGTCTCTCCAAAATCCTGTGCTTTTCCTTGAAATCCTGCCTTAATCATGCTGATTATTATTCCGTGCTTAGATAAAAATAACGGGCAAAGGCAAATTTTCACCAATAACGCCACAGCATGCAGGAAGGTTCCTCAAGATTCTCTGTTCTCTACACTCCTGAAAGGGATGCCCCACGAGTCACTGCTAAAGTCTCCACAGCCAGAAAGAATGGGGTGTCTCAGGGGAGATCCCCCATTTCAAAATAGTCCGATGTAAAAGTGGCAATTGCTGTAAAACCATCAGTAATCTTTAAACCCATTCTCATCCCGTATGGGTAGATTTTTCAGGGCACACCCAACTTAGTAACACCAGTCCCACCAGCTTCCCCATGCAATCGTTTTCCACACCATGCTGGCATTGGTGAAAATGCCACCCCAGCCACTGGAAGGCCGGCTTTAAAGCACAGCTTAGCTTCTTTCTATACTCTTGATACAGGACGCATTCAGGTTTGTTTTGTTCTTTTTCTCCTCAGAGATGACAATGAAGTGCTTAGCAAAAGAGATTAAATTTTTCAGCAGTTGTGCTGCTGTGTTTCTAATTATGAGGGTAGTTTTGTGCCTTGGCTAGATGCTGGGTAGAATGAAAGTAAGTATTTTAAACTTCCTGTAAGAAAACCAGCCTCTGCCAGGGTGGCTCACAATCCTAAAGTCATATTAAATTGGTCATTATTGTTGAACAGCACAGCACAGGCTCTTGCATTATCGTTGATACACAAGGAGTGGGAAATAGGACTCTTCAATACTACTGTGATCTATATCCGTACAGGGATAGGTGCAGATAAAGGCTTTGTTTAATATAAAATTCTGCTTTGTTTAGCTCTCTCGCACTCTCAGTATGAAACCACAAATACTTTACATTTCACACAAACCACAAATGCAACTCTGCGTGAAAGGTGGGGTGCTCATGACAAATTATAAAGCTCTAAACCTCTCACATTGAACCTGGGACATTCCAGCAGACTGCCCTGCAATCCACCTCAGACAGAGTCATGTCTGATTTTTCAATGCTGGAGCATTTATGAAAGCCAGAATGGTAAATACCTTTACACTTGACATTTCAGGGCCCCTGCAATAAATATTTTCATAAATAAGTATGGGGGTTTGAGATAACGGTATTATTATTTGTTTAAATTATTACAGCATGAGGTTGCCAACAAAGAAGCAATGGCACTATCACAAATCCTTAAAAAGGCAGCGATTAAGTGTACTTGCTTTTTCTTTTGGCAATAGAAAAGCAAAGCCTGTGTAGCTCTCAGCAGTGCAATTTTTTGATGCCAAAGCTATCTCTCCAAAATCCTTTCAATATGCAAAAGCTAGCTTCTACTCTCTTCATTAAAACATATGAAAAAGTGAATAAAAATATTACAACTCAGTGAGTGACTTCAGCTCACGAACATGCTCAGAACTTCACTGAGGACAGAACTATAGGTTTGTCAGTAGTGCAAGCAAAATATTTCCTCAGTTGCTCACAGAATGCCACAGTACTAAACACTGCTGTTTATCTGAATAGCACATTTAGAAGGGAGTTGAGAATTTGCCCTTTTATATTTACTTTGACTCTTTTTGTCTTTTTACAGGTCTGACAAGACACTTTTTCCTCTGAAGATCCTGTTATTTCTGAGCTTGATTCTGCCTCCCATAATACTCGTTATCAAATTAAAGACAATACACAGAAGTTCAGGTGAGTTCACAGTTCATAAAGCCAGCCTATACTTTTGTTAAATTACTAGATTCATACCACATATTCAATTAATAAAAATAAAGGATTGATTCATATTCCGAAAGATAAGACCTAGAAGGCAGTGACCTCTTTGGATAAAGTAAGCTAAAATTTCTCTTAGATGATGACAAAAGCTGAGAAAAGCTAGGGAAAAAACCTAAAAGCAATGGAAACAAAACCAAAATGAACTTTACTGCATGATTCCTAAAGGCCCCATTCTGAAGAATAAAGATATACCAATCCAGATAAGGCACAGGGGCAAAAAACAGTTAATGAAAACCAGACATTTTCTATAGTTTGGAGAAAGACATTCTTGTTATTCATCATCAATTATGCAAAGACAACTATTGTCTGAATACATAGTTTGATATTTTCAGATATAATGGAAAAAATTTACCTGCTGAAATTTTGCAGGCATAAGAGAAGAGTTCTGCTACAGCATATTCAGAAGTAACCTGGAGCATCCCTCACCTCTAACTGGAGTTGTGTGGCAAGAGCAGACTTGCACCTCACCCCCACAGATTGGGATATGTGCTTGTAATTCATGCCTGCTATGAAGGGCAGTATGTGCATATGTAATTCTGTGAACACAGAATCATAGACTCACAGAATGGTTTAGGTTGGAGGCGACCTTAAAGACCATCCAGCTCCAACGCCCCTGCCATGGGCAGGGACACCCTCCACTAGACCAGGCTGCTCAGAGCCTCATCCAGCCTGGCCTTGAACACTTCCAGGGATGGGGCATCCACAGCTTCTCTGGGCAACCTGTTCCAGTACCTCACCACCCTCTCCATGGAGCACTTCTTCCTGATATCCAATCTAAATCTCCCCACTTTCAATTTAAAGCTGTTACCCCTCGTCCTGTCACTACAGGCCCTTGTAAAAAGCCCCCTCCCACAGCTTCCTTGTAGCCCCTTCAGGTACTGGAAGGCTGCAATAAGCTCTCCCCAAAACCCTCTCTTCTCCAGGCTGAACAAACCCAACTCTCTCGGCCTGTCCCCATAGCAGAAGTGCTCCAGCCCTCTGAGCATCTTCGTGGCCTCCTCTGGACTCGCTCCAAGCAGTCGATATTGTTGGGGACCTTCTTATGTTGGGGGCCCCAAAGCCAGATGCAGGACTCCACGTGGGGTCTCACAAGAGCAGCACAGAGGGGAAGAATCCCCTCCCTCGACCTGCTGGCCACGCTTCTCTGGATACAGCCCAGGATACGCTGTTTTTTTGGGCTGTCAGCGCACACTGCCCACTTATGTCCAGCTTCTTGTCCACCAGTACCCCCAAGTCCTTCTCCTCAGGGCTGCTCTCGATCCATTCTCCACCCAGCCTGTACTTGTGCTTGGGATTGCCCTGACTCATGTGCAGGACCTTGCCCTTGGCCTGCTGAACTCCGTGAGGCTGGCACAGGCCCACCTCTCCAGCCTGTCCAGGTCCCTCTGGATGGCATCCCTTCCCTCTGGCATGTTGACCGCACCACACAGCTTGGTGTTGTCAGCAAACTTGCTGAGGGTGCACTCAATCCCACCATCCATGTTGCCTACAAAAATGCTGAACAGTGCTGGTCCCAATACCAACCCCTGAGGAACGCCGCTCGTCACTGGTCTCCGCTTGGAGATCAAGTCATTGACTGCAACTCTCGGAGTGCAACCATCCAGCCAATTCCTTACCACTGAGTAGTCCACCCATTCAGATCCAAGTCTCTCCAATTTAGAGACAAGGATGTCATGTGGGACAGTGCCAAATACGATGCACAAGTCCATGTAGGTGATGTCAGTTGCTCTTCCCTTATTGACCAAAGCTGTAACCCCATTATAGAAAGCCACCAAATTTGCCAGGCATGATTTGCCCTTGGTGAAGCCACACTGGCTGTGCACTAGTAACCTCATTATTTTCCATGTGCCTTAGCATAGTTTCCAGGAGGATCTGCTCCATGGTCTTGTTAGGCACAGAGGTTGAGACTGACTGGCCTGTAGTTCCCGAATCTTCCTTATTTTTCTCTTTTTAAAATTGGGCGTTATGTTTCCCCTTTTCCAGTCAGTGGGAACCTCACCAGAATGCCACAACTTCTCAAATACGACGGATAGTGGCTTGGCAACTTCTTCCTCCAGTTTCCTCAGGACCCATGGATGCATCTCATCAGGACTTGTGCACCTTCAGGTTCCTTAGTCTCAAACACGGTCGTCTACAGTGGGCAGTTCTTCATTCTCCCAGTTCCTGCCTTTGTCTTCTACAACCTAGGCAATGTGGCTTGAGCTTTTGCCAGAGAAGGCTGAGGCAACATGTATGTGAGAGTGTTCAGGGGGTTTAAAACTGTTGAGATTAGCTGCCGAAGGGTGCTTAGAAATTTGCAGGTGCCTATTAATATTTTATGGATGTCTAGTGTTGTTACCTGCTGTGTTGCTGCTCTTGATCTTGAATGTGTAGTTTGTTGATTGCTGGATAACTGTTATTAAAAAATCAATAAACTGCTTTGATCTTGATTTGCTATAACCACATAGCTGAACAGTTTTTCCATGTGATAATCATGAGGGAATAAATCATGAAGAGGGAATAAATGCTCTTTTTTCTAATACAAGAATACAGAGAGATCAAATGAAGGTACCAAAAGACAGATTCGAGACAAAAAACTGAGTTACTTCTTCAAACAACATGTAAAGTAATCTAAAAAATGTTTGCCAAAATATTTACTGGATGCTAAAAGGGTTAAACACTGATTGAAAGAAACTAATGGAAGAAAAAAGGCTTTTAAATATGACAGATACATCTGCTGAACCACAAATTACTGAATATACTTAATACATTCACTTTACTGAATGATTACATAGGAGAAGTAACACTACATGTTTGCTCTATTCTCCTATTTTTTTGCCAGGCATTCACCAGTAGCCACTGGTAGAAAAAAGATATTGGACTAGATAGACTTCTGGTCTGAGCAACTGTCTTCTTGTTTTTGCTCTCTATTGCAGGATTTTTCTTCTCTACTGAAAACCAGCTCCCGAGTACTTTCTGCCATGTTGCTCAAGTACTGCACATAAATCTTTTCGTATCCCATAATAAATACCAAGGACATACTGAATTTCCACAAAACCACAAGTACCAAGCTTTATAAACCAGTATGAGTCAAACTAAATAAAATTCCATTTGTTACACTAATGGAGTTCCAAAGTCCCCCCAAAGCCCAGAAACGTTGGCACAGTGTACAATTTATGTAACGACTCTGTGGAAAACCCTTAGAAGTGCTGGAGTAATGCTCTGCTTTTCCCCTACCACAGGAATGATCCACAAAAAAATATAAAATCAGTTCTCAATTAAATGAATTTTCACCCAGACAAAACAAAGAAGAGGAGATGCCCATAACTTAGCTTCTTTTACTGTCCTGGGTAGCTTTATACTATCAGCACATCTTACAAGAGGACAAACAGTCCCCATTTGCCTAAGGATTTAGATTAAAAGCTACAGCCAAACAGTAAATGAAGGGTCATTCGTATGTGGAAGTGGAAATCACTTACTTCAAAGTGCTCTCACTTTTTTCTCCCCCTCTCTAGCACATATTTTTCACAAGAAATAACAGATTCTTTTCACAGCACAGTTTGCTTCCAAAGCTGAATTTTGGAATCACAAATAAGTAGCTGTCATATCCAAGAAACAGGGTTTTAGGCCTATAAAAATACTTTTCAATATTAGTCTTAATTTTAATCACAGTAGCATCCTAATATTTCCTAAGACAGATAAAATAACACAGCTTAGCTCCACTTAGTTTCAAAAGTAAATATTTTCACAGCAGCTCAGTTATAGTGCAGCACTTCTGCAAAATAACCGAGGACTCCACTGTTAGAGAGAGCTCTTTTCTTGGGAAGTGCACGTAACTGTTAAAATATTCTACACTATCAGAATATGAGCATACTTACCCATTTCCGGACTTACACATGCTGATGTCAAGATAATGTAATTCCAGAAAATCCCAAAGCTTGAAACAAATTTCGCAGAGACAAAATACAGTCACTGGACTAATTTTTTGTTAGTTAGGCACAGCATTTGACTGAGAGTGATCTTACCTTCAAATGCTGTATATGGAAGGGGTGACTGAGGTAGGAAGAATTAAACTGGACTAGAATCTATCGACAAACTATTAATCTACAACAGCCTTTTAAGAAAATAAATTCTGGAGACATTGTGTCAAAGATAGTTTAATGCCAGTAACTTACAAAACAATATTAAAAATCTTTCACAATCTCAACATAAGTATTGATCCCATTAATATTTTTTATTCAACGACATTTACTCATTTTGATTCCACTATTTTTCTAGACAATGTCAATACTGAGATCCCTTTAAAAAAATTTCTCAGACCACCCATTAGGACAGTATTAAAGTAATAATGCTGCACGAGTCCCTATCCCTTCTTTTGCCAGCTCAACCACTAATAGCTGAAAGAGTAATGCAGTATTTTAGAAAAATAAATTGCAAGATTTGTTTGTGTATCTTAAGGAAACTCCAGAAGTATTAACAGACATTGTCTTTTCCAAAAAGATCTCAGACTTTCACGACACTTTCTCTACTATTCCACCTGGCTTCTTGGCTTATTACACTGCCCTCTTTTTGGAGATCACAGATGTGATTTCTTAGGAGGGAAAAACACAAATCTCCTCCTATGAGAAGCTTAGGCTCTGATGCTGCAAATATATATACACTCCACACCGCAACAAAATATATTCCCCTCCTTGAGAACCTTTGAGTTAGATGACTAACGTAATATAGTCTTTTGTAGGCAGATACAGAATCTTTTGTGTATTGCACAGCATAAACAAGTAAATAATGTTTTACAGGTGTGTATTTTCAAATTCTTAATTATATATAATTACCAAATGTGATAGTCAAAAGTTATCCCTGAACAGATGCATTCTGACTCTAGTGTAAACTAGGCCAGATTCTAAGACTTATGTTTGTCTTTTTGCATATAACTGTGCACTGACACCTTAAGGCCTTCGAAAAAGCCCAGGTCACCATCTATCCAGGCCGGCATTTCCATTTACTCCCCATGTACAGACCCAAGTAAATTTGGCAAATTGTCCTTGCTTTAATTTACGCCGAGGACTCAAACACTTTACCAATATATGAACAGAAGAAAAGCAGAGGGAATGAATATGGAGTGATACCAAATTTAAAAATATGTATCTTTGATAATTTACTGACACTTCTTTCATACAAGGCACATTAACAAGTAAGCTATCCTGCAACTAAAATTGATGGGTTACCTTAAGAAACCTGATTCAAAGGCAAATATTACAATGTCACAATGTATAATTCATGCTGTCTGTCAGCATGACATTATAATTTAATTAAGAGGCAAACACATTTTGCCTCCTCAGCAATTACTTTTTTAAAACTATCTCATACGTGATAAAGATGACTGTGTAAATGAGTGCATCAACAATTTATATGATTTCTCTCATAAAAGCTTCACAAATCTGAACATTTTCTTCAGTCTTTTTCAAGAAATTGGCACTTCAAAGTATATGCGTAAGACTATATTCTGATTGATAAATATCTGCCATAGCTCCAAAGTTTCCTGAATAGGCTTAAAATGCATTTCCAGTAGTCTATGCTACTTTAGTGTTAAATAATGAGGTAGCACATTGTTCCAAAATTGTTCTGAATTATGTAAACCATTTGCTACATACTGTTTGGACTTCATTTTTTGTTTAGAACTGTTTGGTAAAGCAGTACTTTCTGTCTTCTCTGGCTTCCTGCTTTTGCTTTTCATTTGTGGAAGCTTATTACTATAATTTTTACTTTTACCTTTTGCTTTTTTCTCTTCCTCTTCCCCCTCATCATCTTCTTCCTCATCTCCTACATCCCCTTCCTCCTCTTCTCTTTCTTCCCCCTCTCCCTCTTCCCCTTCTTGTTCTTCCTCTCCCTCCTCTTCTTCTTCTTCCTCCCCTCCCTCTTCCACTTCCAGGTCTTCCTCCTCTTCTTCTTTTTCTTCCTCTCTCTCTTCTTCTTCCACTCCCTCTTCTCCTTCATCTTCAGTCTCTTCTCCCTCACCTTCAACTCCCTCTTCTTCTTCCTCTCCTAATCCCTCATCTTCGTCCACCCCTTCTCCCTCATCTTCATCCTCCCCTTCTCCCTCTTCATATTCTTCTTCTTGCCCTTCCTCTTCTTCATTTTCCCACTCCTCTTCTTCCTTGTTTTCATCTTCTTCCCCCTCCTCCCATTCTGCTTCTGCCTCTGCTCCTTCCCGTTCCTCCTCCTCCTCCTCCTCTTCTCTTTCCTCTTCCACTTCATCCTCCCCCTCTTCTCCTCCTTCTTCCACTCCATCCTCCCCCTCTTCTCCTCCTTCTTCCACTCCATCCTCTCCCACCTCCTCAGTCCTCCTACTTTCATCTTCATCTTCTTCCTGTTCTTCGGATACCTCTTCTTCTTCCCTCTCTGCCAATGATTCTTCTAACTCCTCCTCACTCTCTTTGTCTTTTTCATTCTCCCTTTCATTGTTTTCTTCTTCATTTTCCTTCTCATCTTCTCCTTCCTCTTCTGCCTCTACCTCTTTTTCTTCCTCCCCCTCTCTATCTTCACCTCCTTCCTCACTCTCATCTCTTCCCTCATCTTTAACCTGTTCCTCCTTTTCTTTTTCAGTGTCTTCCTCTTTTGCACACTCCTCCTCCATATCCTCCTTTTCTCTCTCACTCAGCATTTCTTCTTCCTCCATCAACCTCCCTTCCTCATCTTCTTGCTCTTTGCCATCTTCCTGATTAATCTCTTCAATCTCTTCTGCACCCTCATTCTCACTGTCTCTTTCAGCCTGTGATTCCTCTCTTTCATTTTCTTCCTCATTATCTTTTTCCTCTTTGTCTTTGTCCCTTCCTACTGAAATGTCGCCTCTATCTTTTTCAACCTCACTCTCTTCTTCTTCCTCCCCCAGTTCACTTTTACTGTCAACTGTTTCATCTAGTTTTTCTTTTTCACTTTCACACTGTTCACTGCCTTCACTCCCCTGTTCTTGATCACACTCCTCCTCATTCTTCATTTCTAACTGCCTGTCTTCATCAGATTGAGCTTCAGAGTTTGTTTCTTCCTCATTCATGCTTTTTATATCAGTCTCTTCAACATATCCTTTCTCATTGTTTGTAGCTTGTATCTCCTCAATCTCACTGTCTTCTTTCTCTTTGTCCAAATCTTTCTCCTTTTCTACTGTTTTCATTGCTTTCTGGACCTCTCTGCCTTCACAGTAGTCCTCTTCTTTTCCCCTACTCCTAAGAATGTATTTTTCAAGATCATTACTACTTTCCTCAGTTGAAGATGATGACATAGTTACAGCTACTTGTTTCAAAAATGGATCCTTTTTTTTAAACCCTCTTTGCTCTTTGTTACTTTCTTCCCCTTTAACACATATTGTTTCACATTTATCAGATTTTCCAACAACATCCTTTATTTTGTTTTGACTTTCTATTGCTTCTTGACTTCCTTGATTTTTAACAGGATTGTATTTTTGTACAATTAATGAATCTGTCTGGGGCTGATCCCTGGATGCAGATGGAAGTACTTCTATTTTAAGGGACTGCTTAGATTTAACAGCTTTCGACTTTTTATTGGAAGAATCTGTTTTTTCAGTCAGAATTTGTTTTTCAGTGGGAAGACTGTAACTTACATCCTCTCTGACAAATTCAGGATTTTCCACATATTCTTTTTCCCTTTTCAGTAGTCTGCATTTGTCTCCAGTAATTTGTTGCACATCACTTTTCAAAGTACTAACACTTCGTGCACGCTCAGATTTACCTTTCTTTGGGGTTTTTTTGGCCACAGGCTTTCCTACAAAGGCACTACTTTTTTCTAAATCTTGTCCTGGTGGCTCTGAAAATGAAGACTGCTTTTGTAAAGAGCCAGAGTCTAATTTTGAGCCCTCCTTCATGAAAACAGAATCCTTGTTTTTCAGCCCACCCTTACCATCTCTTTTCAGTTTCACATTTTTATTGTTCTTCTATTCCACGTGAGAAGCAGAAAATTAAAAAGAAAGAAGGAAAGCATTAAGGACATATGACAGCAAAAGAAAAAGGTTACAAAAACATCTGAACAAGAAAAGAAACAATTTGTGCGAGGGGACTAAAAGACAGCATAAAAGATAGAGTATTTCACATGAAACGAATTTACAAGTGCACATATCAGAAGCACGTAACATTCTGTTGATGGTAAATGTACACCTATGCCTGTTTCACTATCCAAGCTCTCAAAGCGAATGCAGTAAGAACTATGCAGCCAGTGTCACGTCCCATAAGCCAGAGCACATGCAATGCGTAAGGCTCTGCGAACAGAAGCAAAGAACTACAGTTCTCTAACACCTTCCTCCACCTTTCCCCTTGAGAAATCTTCAGAAGCACTCACTGTTACGCTCTCTCTAAGAAGTTCGAAAATATGTTGTCTTTCTGCTTTAAGTTTTACACTTATTTAACAAATTCTGCAGAATAATTTTAAGAATATAAAATAAAATATAACGAAATAAACCAAAATGCTGAAATGCTGGGATCACTTTAGGAGTGAAATGGAAAGATGATGCAAAAGTATTTTAATTTCATTATTAAAACCAGTATTATTGCTCCTTTAAATATACTCCATGGTGAGTATCTGTAAAGAAAATCTTTGCTTACAGTGTCCCAAAATTCAATTAAAATATTTTATTATTAAACAAGCCCAGTAGAAATGTACATTATCAGCTTAAGTTACAAGGTGTGTATGATAGACACTTGCTCCTTAAACTGGTGAAGTATTATATACTGTCATCTTAACCTATGCTGGATATGAGGAGTTCTATGTGCTTGCACAAATTCTCTGATTTCAGTCAGCTGCTTAGAATTTTACCTCCCAGATATTCAGAAAATTAGCAAGAGGAGGCCTACAAAATTTGTCTAGGTTTTTAAAATTTCAAAACAAAACAATAAAGTACAAGGATAATACAAGAATTATAGGTCTTTTAAACATCAATATAAGTATACATATAAATATAGCATTAGTTACAGTACCTTTTGTTTTTGCAGTGGTGATAATTTTAAGGATTGGTCACTGGGATTCAACTTCATTGCATGTGTCTGAAAAAAATAAGAACTCTATTAAAAAAATAATTAATAGGGAAAGCAGCATCAAAGCCTAATTCTACTGAACAGAACTATTATATGAACATTTTAATATTATTGCACAGTCAGGCAGAGACGAATCTGTATGGTTACTCAACTCACCTATTTCACTTCCATTCGCTCATTTACTGCTTGTAAAAAGAGAGCCATAACCAGCTTAGATGCCAACATCTACACTGTCTGGAGAGACTGAAAACTACACGGCCTCTCTTACAGCCCACCAGCACTTTTTAGATCTACCTTCCACTCACTGTGAAGTCATGGCTACAAATACAACACCTTACTCCCTTACCATCACAACCTCCGACTTGACATCCAGTTTGATACCACAGCCTTGAAAGAACACATTTGAAGAAACATTACTCAGCAGAAATTTTAATTGAAATGTGATGCCTTTATCTCTTCTACATACAGCAAAAAGATAAAAGGCAAGGCAATGTAGAATACTATTAGGTGAGCAGGTATAGTGAGATTTTGGTCATCCCATATACTCCAAATGGCAGGATAATGTTCTCTGCTGCTGTTTGTTAACTGCTTATGGTTTAACCACCATATTCTTTGTCAACACAGTGAGCATGGACAGTTACGGTTTTTTACTCTCAAGAATTTGTACCATCAATGTGGTATTAAAGGGGTTTCCTTCTCTTGTCACACTTGTCAATAAGATGTATGTTGCCACAGTTCAGAAAAATTGAAACAACTATGCTGTAATAGGTTATTTTCATTCAGATTCAAGAAAAAAAATCATTTTAATTTGTACTTTGCGAAGTTTACCTGACAGACTTTTTTCAAGTTTGCTGTTTCATTCTGATAAACGTTGTAAAACTGACTCACAATGTGTACAAAACAAAAAGAAGAAGAAAGTCTAGCACAAGAAGTGTGCACTGTTATAAATAATGCATCCATAAACTATAGAATTATAATGAAGGCCAAGTTGTGCATCATATCTGAAAACATTTTTTTTTCTTGTAAATGAAAAGAAAGTTTTGTAACAGTTAAACAAATGGTACACACAAACAGATTGTTAAATTGTGAAGTACTATTAAGTAGAAGCAAGTAATAGTTCCTGTAAAATGTACAATCCCTCCAGCATGACTGACAAGGTATCCCAAGCTGAGGCCACAGTGAGTTGCTCATTTGTTTCCATTCCATTGAAGTTAAAAATAAAAGGACAAAGAACAACACTGCTTCCAGTGCACTGTGTTCAGGCCCTATCTGCTGAGACAGCAAAATGTTTTGGGAAGGCACATAAATGATAAGATGAACATATTTTTTAAATAAAAGACATATGTAGCAACATGCTTGGTGATCACCCAAATAATCAGAATGTCTGCATTTTGGTCTTCCCTTTAATACGATCCACCTGTATGGAAAAAGCTCTTCTAGGAACAGGAAGAGACAGCTCTCTCCTTCATTTCCTGCAGTTCTCTCTCTTGGAAATATCAAGATGAGGAAGGTCAGAGATAGAGATCACCATGTGGTATCCACAGTCCTTCTCCTTTTCTTTCTGATACCCAGCGCTAAAACTTGTGGAGGGGCTGCACTATTTGGACTGCTTCAACCACATATTACAACATTGCTTGAAAAATGAAAACAAACTTTAGCATTGGATAACAATGACATTTCATGCTCCTTCAACAGTATGTCAGTACTTCTTGAAGCTACATACGATGTTCTGGACTAGACAGGAGTTCTGTACTAGAACTGGAAACATTATTTAGCTGCTTTTTATTTCACCTGCATAAAAATGATTGAATCAGATTCGTTAGTGGAATATATTACCATATTTAGGACGTCAGTTGTATCTCCAAGGTTTCTATCACTATTTTCATTATCTGAATCATCTTCTTCAGAGCTTTCACCAGGTTTATCTTTTTGATGATTTTTTTCTTTAAGGTAAAATAGGGAGAAGTAAACAAATACAATAGCAACAAACCATTTATAGCAAACAGAACACCCCACTCTTGTAAAATAGAGATAATCTCTATTTTACTGATGTCCTGACATTCCTCATTCCCCCAGCCTAAGACCCAGCAGAAACCCTTCCAACTTTCCATCAGTATTAACATTAGAGGTGGCTCAACAACCCGGCCTCAGTGCACGCTAGATCTCTGACCATTTTTGCAGGCTTCCAACGCATAAATAATACCTAGGACTAAGCTCCTTTTGGTTAATCTCTTTAGTAACCGTGTACCAATTAGACTAAATTAGCTGCAGTCATATTATCTACACTGCACATTATCTGTGTAATGGATGGAGAGACAGTGAGTTTAACTCCAGTGCAGCATCATAAAAATATACCTATATAATATTTTCAGGTTCACCTCAAGTTCATCGGGTACAAGACCAGTTTCATCTGGCACAAAACCTGAGGTATTAGGTCTCAGAAGGCTCTAAAGGTTTTTCAAATTTCACTGCATTGCCTTCTGGAACCAGAAATGCTAATGGACATCCTGGCAGCTTTACAAATAATCTTCTTAATTCTAACTGAATTAATTACTTTCAAATTGGATTTGACTGTCCAATAAACCTAACTTTTACACAGAAGCACTGCATTCTGCACTCTTCAGCACTGCTCTTCCCAGGAAATCACACATGCTCAGGAACCCAGATGAAGTCCAGAACTGCGCTAGAGAATGTACACCACAGTCCAGCACTGAATCACGGTTACCCAGGCTTTTGTATTAGTTAGAGTATTGCAAATCATTATTATCTTAGATCAGAGAGAGTGAGGTGTACTTCTGTGTTTTCAAGGGAAGAAGAAAGCTGCTGTAAGAAGTATTAGACCTCTTTTCTTATCCAAGCTCTCTCATGTGTCTTTACAACTGTTCCTAATCAATTTTTTCTGTAATTCTTTATTTTTTGTGTGGGAATGGAGAAAGTGGTTACTAATATCACAGTATTTTTGTAAAGTCATATTTATACAGCCTCGAAGACCCTCAGGTACAATTCAGAAGTTTTTCTTTCATTTAACCCTCCTCAAAATCTTTAAGCACATTTTCCAAACATGAATCAAATTTTTTTTTTGTATGCGTTTCTCAATTTTCACGTCTGTATTCTGCCAGACCCTCCTGGGGTAAGACTGAACTTAAACCTCTTTTCACGTTCAAACTGAGCATTCGTTTATGAACGATGAGAGCCAAACTAGATAATTCTCAGAAAACAGGAACAAGACGTGAGGACACTTCACCTTTTCCATGGTCTCTACCTTTCATAGGTTCAGCTTTAGGAAGACTTGTTGCAGAAAAAGAGAGTGGGTTAGTGTTGCTAGTCATGGGCAATGAAGGTTTTAAGCGACTTTGACTCAGTGGAGGCAGAGTTTGTGCCATTCGAACAAACTGTTCGGGTGACTTTTCCTTCAGAAGATTAAAAAAAAATATTAAGAATAACAGTAGAAGAATAAAATATAAGCAATCTCATATGTAACTGGTATTTTCCTCTAGTTGTTAATACAGCGTCATAACTTTGTATGACAAGCACAAAACAAAATTTCTTGAATATTTTCATAATTTATAAGAATTTGAGAGAGGTAGTGGGATATTTTAGGTAATTTCTACACAATAATCTCACATAGTCTTAAAATATTGACAAAGGTTAAAAGAATTCTAATTTTATTTAAAATGAAAATACTAGTTTCTCAACACTGAGTTACTTAATCCACAGCTTCAACATATTTTTACAAAATCAATGTGGTTTGTGATAGATTTATTTTTCAGACAGGCAAGTGAAATGATCCAACTCACTGTGCTGCTAAAGAAATCACATGGAATGTGTAGTGGAGATAAAGGAGAAGAAACTCCTATTTTAAGTACAGGATCTTAGGATCATTTTAGGCTGATTGTGAAACTTTCCCCTTTGATATTTTTATAAACTATGAACTTCTTAAATCTAATCAAGGACTCAAAGGGAACACCAAAAAGAGTCAGGTTCTTGGTCTTTTTTTTTTTTTTTTCATTTCTAAGATATTTTTAAAAATGCAAAGGAACAGGTTCTATATTTTAGAGTAAAAAGAACTACAAAACCAATTTGAGTTTTTTTACATACAAACAAGTAAAATCTGACCAATACGTCTCTTTTACATGCATCCATTTTGGGACCAGGGTAGATAATTCACTCTTCTTTTTACACATTTACATTAAACAAGTATTTTAAGGAGATACATTTAAATTTAACACGTATTTTAAGAAGATATATTTATCTGCTTGGCACATGCTGTGATTTTAGTTTGAAAAGTTATTTTGTTTCCTGAAACAAGTATGACAACTCTGAACACCTCTGAATTTACCCTTTCTCGACGTCGAATTCGTGCTGATGTTAGTTGTAAGGTGCTTGTTAGTAATGAGTCTTCACTCAGTTTAGAGATCGTGGCAGTCAAACGGCTCTCATGTAAATCTTCTAAGAGCGTTTCTTCAGATCCTTTAGGTCTCGGAGCAGCAAAAACTAGCATATGACAACCACCACAAGCAACCTACAGTGCCAAAAAAGGTCTGCTTATTTCATTTGCAAGTATCAATACAAGGATTTTATTTTCTTACGATCATCTCTAGGGACTTAGATTCTAAGAAAAACATAATAAAAGATGTTAATTTGCTTCAAATTTAGTTCCTAATGATGTTAGCAAGATAAAAGTACATAACTACTATAAGTAATGACTGGTAATCTATGTTCATTACTTCTTCCTTAAATGCAACATATTTACAATGAAGAGAACACAAGATAGGTCTATCAAATTATTGGTACAGGAGAAAGCAAAGGTATTTCCACCGATTTTGAAGGGATGGGAGCTAATTATTTTGATGAAAGTCAAATGTGGGCAATACTGGTAACTTCAATGATATGAACCTAGATATTTTAACACAAAATCCACAAAATGTAATGCAAAGTCCTACACTCTCCAAAAGACAGTATAATTACATAAAAATCAGACGTTTCACTTTCTAAAAAACTTAAATCCCTTCCAATTCCTGATACAAATTCCTTAAACTCTAAGTCCAGTAAACAAACAGAAGTGAGCCACAGACTTTTGCCCCAAATTTTGCTCAATCCCAAGTCATGTTTGCATTTTTGATGCTGGCAATTCTGTGATTTTTTATTTCCTAAACAACTCAGGAAATAGATGAAAACAATGCCCTTAAAAGAAAAGAGTATTTCTCCTTTCTCATCCTGTTTGGATTCAAAAAACCAACTCCTCAAATTTTCTTAAGATTTAATAAATGTTCCACTGTACAAATAATCATTAAAATTAAAAAGATGTCACTGGTTTTTTTTGGAACAGATGTTAGTTTATCCCTTACTGCCAACAATTTAGGAGCAGCAAATATTTAATTTTATAGGCTATTACCAACTCCATATACCAAAACACTACAGCACAACATTACTGAATGAAACCCTAAAAAGCAGTCTGTATGTGCAGTCCAAGCCATGTACATTCTAAGCTAAATGAACAGTGTGAGATATAATTTCCTTTTTCTTTCAATTTGTGTTGTCTACTAATTAAATATTGTAGAAAAAAATAATTCTGTAACAAGATTTCAACTCTCATTAATAACGTGTTTAATGAAAATATAAACATTTTGATGTCTGAGAAGCATGAACAGAAGTTTTACCAAAAGGACTGTGAACCTCAAGAAATTGTAACACAGAGTGGGATCAAATTGATTTGTAAAACTCTCTTCTCCAAGTCCGAGCTTGCCGTGTCGCCCATTTCCAAAAGTAAACATGAGGCCATTCTCTGTACATAAAAAAAAATAATGTTATTAATAACAAGGATTCAGCACAAAACTATGACAGAACAATTACAAACAATGTAGCAGGCCATGTAAATAAGGAATATTTCTCTTCCAAAAGCCAAACCTGAACAATTACTTTCAGATTTTCAAAAGATTAATATGACCCAAAAAAATGTGGGTTTTTTTCAGACAAAGTACTGTCTGAGATTACAGTTAGTCTGGACAATTTTGGGAAAAACACCCAACAACAAAACTCTAAGATTGAAACTGTATAGCAAACCAAAGGCTTGTAAACAAGAATACTTGTTAGCGAGATATGATTACGAGGTTATAATTCCCCAGGAGATACCATGCACAGAACTATTCATGGCATGGCTGTGAATCAGAAACTTCTAATATCAAATGTGGCTTTCTCTCTAGCTCACTTATGCTTTAGAACCAGTACGTACGTATATGTCTTCTTCTACTGCTCATTTTATAAAGGAAGCTTCTACAGTGTAATAGAGTCACTGGAAGTGAGTTTCAGAATCTTTCACTTACATACCTGCAATTACAGCAGTATGATTTTCCCCACATGTAATGTTACATATTTTATGCCTCCTCAAGTGTTTCACAGACTTTGGTACTGAAGTTTCAAAAACAAAAGTACCATGCCCCAGCTGCCCATGTTGTCCAAGTCCAAAAGTATATACATCTGTCTCTGAAAATGTACAGGCAAAGTTAGCACCAATTATACCGATATAAACATTATAACCTGCTTTCTATTAGCCAAGTGAAAGTCAAATGACATCAGCCTCTAAAGAGCAATGGTTTATCAATTACTAATCCATTAAATTTATCAATTAAGAACCAAATAAACCAAAATAAAACACAGGCAATGAAGCACTAAAATATAAACAGAAAAGAATTTTGAATGATCCCATATGCAGTATATTTTCTAGCATAACTGCAAAATAATGCACCGATCACATGTAGACAAATTATCAGCTAACAAAAAATGTATGGGATTTTATATATTGCAATTAATTTGAGACCACAGTGTTTACATTTATATGCATTTTCAATTAGAACAGTCTCACCCTGATTTCCGGTTACCTGCACCTACACACTAAACCTCTTTCAACCAATAGTACTTTGTGTGTAAGACAAGGCTGGAATGATAACAGAATAGGTTTCATTCTGTACAGCTACCAAATCAGCCCTGCATTATATGCAGAGAACACTATAATTGTGTTATCTTGTGACAGAATAATCATCTTTCCACATTTATATTTTGTCCATTTAATGGACTGTCTGTGCCAGGAAAAAGTTTAAGAGCTTCTCCAAAGCAATAAAGATTCTTGGTGTGTCCATCTCTGGCACTCCACCACAACAGGGGGAGATTGTGAAGCTTGGAAATCTTCATGAGATCATGCTCGAACAAGGAAATTCAAAAGGTTTTTGGGAATAGGAGACATTTTCCTGGAATTTTATTCCCTGTCCCTTTTTCTTCTGCATACAGGCAACAAAGGAAAAGCTAGAGACGTACTAATTAAAATGTATTATGAAAACCTGTGAAAGATCTGAGAAGGTTAAAAAATATTCTATGTCAAGTAAGAAGAACCGGGACTTGGGAGCAATATATCACTACATCATTGTCACAGACACGGTGCAGAGCATGCCTGCTCCTGCTGCATGGATGCCACCAGGTCAAAAATCTCCACACCTCCAAAAGCAAGAGAGGAATGGGTACCCACAGCTGAATGTGTGGAACAACAACTGATGGAGAATCTTTGCTTTTTAAGCACTTCTTTGTGTCATGGAAACAAGATCACTGGAATAGCAAAGTAAGTTTCAGTGGCACAAAAGCAGTTTGTACTGTGCGACCAAATTCTCCGAGCAGCCACAAACTGGAGAAATATTAAACTCAAATTATGTTACTGTTTCCCCAAACTAATTCTTCACTACTATCAGGGAAAGAGAAAGCAGAGAACAGAGCAGGTTCCGTATTACTACCATAGTACACTTACCAGCTTACACTGAACTTTCTGATTCAAATGGACCATGATGAAATACTGTTACACTGCACATGGAAACGTTCTTTCTAGGAAAGGGTTTGCCCTTTCTACTCCTTTAAATTGTTCCATATTTAGATGTCACGAATTCACACCATAAAAAAAAAAAAAAAGTCTCACATTTCTTCAGACTGTAGATGAAAAATATTCAATAAAGCTGTTCTTTTACTAAACATAACAGTGAAGCTCCCTCTGCTGGAAATTTCAGTGCCAGAAAGCACCACTTTAAAAGAAGTAAGACATTTTCTGTAACATTTAGACTTTCTGTGTAAGAATTAAGAAACTTCTCCTGAAAGTGTAGTGGTTTAACCTCAGCTAGCAATGAAGTACCACAGAGCCACTTGCTCGCCTCCCTCCCCCTCCAGTGGAGGAGGAGAATTGGAGGAAGAGACAAAGAAACTTCAATTTGATAACTGAATATAAGTGAATAAAACAGTGATACTAATAATATTAACAATGCTACTAAGTAATTAAAATAACAGAAAATAAATAAATCATACAATCACTCAACACCCACCAACCGATACACAGCCAGGTCCCGAGTGGCAGGAGTCAGAGCCCGAGAGGGATTGCAGCAGAGTCTGAGTGAGTCCCACGAGCGACAGCACAACCACGAAAACCAACCGACCCACTAACTAACTAACTAACACGCACACACTGAACTATGCTCCCCTGGCCCACCTCTGGCTTATATACTGAGCATGACATGCTACGGAATTAAATACCCCTTCAATTAATTTGGGTTGGCTGTCTGATCTCTGTCCACCCAGCCCACCCCCACACCGCTTGTAGTGAGAAAGTTGGGAACGCAGTTGCAGTATCAGAAGCTGGAAAAGTCCTTGAATTGGTGCAAGCACTCCTTAGCACCAACTGAAAAACCACCTTATCAGTGCTCTTCTCAGGGCAAATCCAAAACACAGTCTCATACCAGCCACTGTGAAGAAAATTAACCCTGTCCTGACTAAAACCAGCACAGAAAGACAGGAGATTTCTCTAAGAAACCAAAGTCTCATTTAGGAAATGGCTTATTCCATAAATTCTGTTTAGAAGTACTGCATTTGTCTTAACACTTCTTTGGAAACCAGCAGATCTTGTAATTTTCAAACTATATGGCTTTATCTGATTAAGGTAAGTATTTTGAGTGAAGTTGGAGGTTTTTCATATTACCTTTAATCCTAGCTTGAAACATGCACTGCTTTTTTCATAAACAAGCTAGACCTCTAACGGCATTTGTGTTTAGAGGGAGATGTTCTCAAATTATAACTTTAAAAGTACAGGAAATTATTTTCTTTTCCCAATTTCTAGCAACAATGAGGAGAATGGGGCCATCCAAAACCAAGTTAGAGTGCCTTTATAAGAATGATTTTTTCTACTGCCCCTATAGACCAGGGACACCTAAATTTTCCTCCTCCTAAAATTCACTTGTTAGTCAACTATCAAGGCATAGGAAGACAAAAGCCTTGCATCCTTCTCAAATGATTCACTGCTCTGGTGCAGAAGTGAGGCCAAACCTAAGTAACAGTCTCACTTAGAAATGTGGTATTTCCTCCAATTTGTCTTTAAAAAAGTACAGAAAGAGAAGTCTCTGGCAAAACAACCTCTTAGCGATAAAATGACAGAGGTGAATGTCATCATTCTGAGCTTGAATTTACAAATGAATCTGCTGACAGCACGAATCCAAAAGCAGATACAGCCCCACTGTCACCTTCTTGCTGTCCTCAGTCCCAGTGAGGATATGGTTGGATGAGACAAATGAAACGTACTGCCAGAAAAAGGACAGTCTCGCTTCTCCATCCTGTCTCTTCAGTCCCCACTTGCAACTGTCTCTGCTGTCCACCTGGCTATGAGGTGAGCCAGCTCAGCTCAGCTCAGCCAGCCAGTTTTGGGGAGGGCGGTTGCTGATAAAGATTCCTGTGAAATGGTCAAGGCAGCACCAGAGTGGTACAAGGGGAGAGGAAAGACATCAGGCCACAGCAGCACAAGGGAAGCAGGCATCTTCTGGACCATGTAACAGCTATTTAACCTACAGGACCGGTGTCACTGTAAATAAAGTAGTCCCAGGCAAAAATCTTTATAGCTGTCAGAATATTTAACACATGCTATTTGCTGAAAGAAATGAGTGAGCTCCGAGAGCGTTTTTAAGATTCCCGTATTCCTTGCTATGTATTTAAGACTACAGACAAAGTTAAAAATACACAGAAGAAAACTAGAAACAGACACATATGTTTATATCTGTCCACATAGACTCACTTCCCTTGAACATAATTAATAGTAGTAGTAGTAGTATTACTACTGCTTCTACTACTACTATTATGTCAGTGGGCTATTCACTCTTACTGTGGCTTTATTTTTAAACACTTTATGCTGAAAAACATTACCATAAAAATAAACTGTTGACACAATACTCAGTTTTACCAGAGCTAGTAATTGGATTTGGAAATTTCATTATAAATAATACACAGACTTAAAAATGGTTTGAAAAAAACTAGACAATCCTATACGGTTTGAACAGTCAGTTCTGTCATGAAAAGGTAGAGCTTTTTCATCCTTTTCATTCTCTGTCAAAAGGGTATCTTGACTTTCTTTTCTTTTTAGAAGACCTTGAGTCAGAAGATGAAAAATCCAACATTTTACATACTAACGCACTGATGTGCTGTATTTTCATGTCAAACAATCTATTCTCAAAGGACTGCTTCACTTTCTCCTTTGAAGAGAGATCTTTGCTTTCCTTCCCTTCAGGGAATAAAAGAAGGTAATATATCCTTTCATAGAGAGGATTATTCCCAGAGGATCTGTCATCATCTGAAAAAATGGAAGATATTAAGGCCACTCCCAATTATGTTTCTTCTCCAATTTCTAGATTCACAAGTTACTGTTATTCTACTTTTCTTAAAGCTTTATTGAAAAAGTATGCAAACTGGGATTTCTGGTGTCTTATATTTTGTTTGGAGGTGATGATACCAACTGCTTTCATTTTCAATAGGAAGTATTTGCAAGCCTTGTGCGTAGTGAATGCATTTTTTTTTTTTAGTCTCTGAGAGAAGTCATCTGGGATGTGGATATGATCTTCTTGAACTGGCTGATGGACTGTCATCATGAAATGAATAGGTTGGTGCTGCTACAGTGGAAGGAAGCTTTTGCGTGTTAGAATTTTTCTATTCTGTTTATAATCTAGAACAACCGCCAATATTAAAGGCAGAAGTAACAATAACACTTGTAAAGAAGATGGTTTCCAATACCATATTCAACATTTCTAAAGCTTTCTATCTTTAAATTAAAGGTTTTTTCCTACTCATTGCTCTCAACAGCCTCATTTTTTGTTCTCTGGGAAAAAAACTGGATTTCCCATTTTTCAGTGTCAGAGAAAAAAAATGAACTCTTTTAATATATACTTTCTACTCTGATACTTGCTGGAGAGATTCCAAACCGCAGTTTGATTTAATAACCCAAATAACAGTGGTTCTTACCATACAGAATTGCCAATAGAATAGATAAGACAGTCATAAAAAAGAAATCAAATGAAGTGCTTTGGAATGGACAAATTATGTATGAGAGACAGGAAGAAACCCTGTAAGATAACTGGATTATGTTTTCTTCTAATTTGATAAACTCTAAGTAGAACTGATGACAAGAAATGAGCCAGTATGTGCAACAGCTTCTCCATATGACATTTTCTCCTATCCTATTCCTGTGTTAAATGATAGATGAAATAGGGGAATATACAATAGTCAGAGACTCACATCTTAGTTTTTAAGACTGAAATGACACACCCTGAAAAACTGGAAAGACCCTGAAGAGATGAAAACCGCATCTGTATATATTGTATTACGAAAGCCAAACAAGCATCTATTTTCACAGAAGACAACACACGAAATTCAGAATATCTTCAAACCTGTATTACATTCTTAATTTAGGAAAACAAGCTTAAAAGAGGTATAAATGTTTCTGATCCTCTTTAAAGATATATCCCTCATCAGAATTCTCCATTTGTGGTCACGCCACTTCATCTCAAGATGCAATATACACTTCAGTACTGATTTCAAGTCAAGCTTCTGGTGCAAGGCCTACAATGCATGTATGCTACACTCACTTTTAAAATTATTACAGTCTCCAAATCTGCCTCTTTTCCCAAATTTCTCCCTAAGTATTTTTCCCAAATTTTGTTTTGAGTCAGAAAAATTTCTGTATGCCAACACTCCTGACAAAGTATCTTTCACCTGAGACAGTATTTCCATTATCCTCTACTGTTCTGTTCAAAGCGCTAGGCAGAACTTCATACCTGTTTAACAGCCTATTAATAATAGCTGAATTACATTTTAAAAAAAATCCATCTGACCTTTCACTCTTATTGCAACAACTATTACCCTTTAGGAAAATTGATTTTGTTGGAAGATATTGTTTTCTTCTCTTAACTCAACTGGATCTTCTGGCACTCAGCACTTTGATCATCAACTGCCTGCTAAGCCAGCACTGAATTTCTTATTTGCCTCTTACCACAACACCTCTTTCCATAGACAAGTAAATCTTACATACTAAGACACTTTATTCTTCACTGTATTTGTATTTCAGCATTTGTATTCTGCATCTTTGTTCTAGCTCTTGTACGGATTTCACTATAAAGCTGATGTCACTCAGGTCTATATCTTCCTACTTCATCTCTGTAACAGCCATTTGTTACAATGAAATTTTATCACATGAAATACCGTTAAAACAAAATATCTATTGGTTGGCTTTAGATTTATGGTTAAAGAAGTAATCAATACTGATAATCAAATTCTTTCTGCAGAACTTCATTTTATAAGCCATAAAATAATGTTACGATTTATATATTTGCTGGCCCCAATTTTATGGTAATTTTTTTTCTAATAATGATAATCTGATTTCATGTAAAGAAATTTATTTTATGACAGAGAACACTGCCAGGGTAAGACCGTATGTTGGTGGAAGAAGAGAGACAAAGGCATTGAAATGTAGACAAATGTTTGCATTATTTCCTGGATTAGTTACTGTTATTTCCTCTTCACAGTTTTCCCAAAGGAGTTTTAACCTACTCAGAAACTTGCAGCTTGACTCATCGTTACACATAACCTTTTCCAGCACATCACTCCCACCCTACTCTCTCCACAGAATCACTAAGGTTGGAAAAGATCTGTAAGATCATCTAGTCCAACCAGGAACCCAGCACTACCATACCCACTAGACCGTGTCCTCAAGTGCCACGTCTACATGTTCCTTGAACGCCTCCAGGGATGGTGGCTCCACCACCTCCCTGGGCAGCCTGTTCCAAAGCCTGACCACTCTTTCAGTGAGGAAGTTTTCCCTAATATCTAATCTAAACTTTCCCTGACACAACTTGAGACCATTTCCTCTCGTCCTATCACCAGTTACCCAGGAAAACAGATTCAGCAGACCCAGCTCTCTGCAACCTCCTTTCAGGGAGCCGTAGAGGGCAATCAGGTCTCCCCTCTGCCTCCTCTTCTTTAGGCTAAACAACCCTCACTCGCTCAGCCGCTCCTCATATGACTTGTCCTCTAGACCCTTCACCAGCTTTGTCGCCCTTCTCTGGGGATCCAGATGCTCCAGCATCTCTATGTCCTTCTTGTAGTGAGGGTCCCAAAACTGAACACAGTACCCGAGGTGCAGCCTCATCAGTGCCAAGTACAGGGGCACAATCACCTCCCTAGTGCTGCTGGCCACACTGTTCCTGATGAAGTTCAGGATGCCGTTGGCCTTCTTGGCCCCCTGGGCAAACTGCTGACTCATTCAGACAGCCATCAAGCAACACCCCCAGGTCCTTTTCTGCCTGGTCCCACAGGTCCTTTCTCAAGTGGCTTGCAGTACAATACCACATCATATTACTTACAATTTCAGTGAGATTCTCAATTTATATTTTAGAAATTTTGGTTACATAACCTTGAAGGTACTCCACCAGATTGACAAGAGATCACTTGAGCATTTTCAAAATACAGATTTAAGGACTGATATCTATATATATTACTTGGTTTTATATTTTTTGCATTTTGGTAGGAGACGAATTACAGGCATATTATATAGCTGTGAAATTCACTACAAGCGAAAGACGGTATTTTTAAAATAATTTATGGGCAAAGGAAAAGTCCCCTTTCCTGCTTCTATAGTACTACAGTTCAGGATAGAACTTGTGGAAATACATAGCTAGCAATGCTTTGCACGTATCTCTTTGAAAAGCCAATTTACCACTGGGACACAACTATTTAACAGAACAGTAATATACACCACACTTCATCTTCCAAGTACCATACATACAACCCTGTGAATTAATACATAACCGTTGTATTTACTGATTTTTATAACTTGCACAATATGTTGGATGTCTGTATCTGTACTAGTTTTATACATATGTTTAAAATTCTGCTTAAAGTCACAGGTAAATTTTGTATCACAAAACAGGTATTTAATCCATTTAGGCATCCAGTACATTGTGCATCTCCATCACTATTAACAGACAGCTACTTGAAAAGTGACTTGATTAATTCCTTCCTAAATATTCAGGGCCATTTAAATTTACTACAGAGTGGAATCTTTCCTCTAAAATTCCCCACACATGCAGACCAATACCTCTTTCAACCTTCACAGAGGAAAGAAACGTCATCTGTAATGCACTAGGAAGCGCTGGCTTGTTACAATCCACCAAGAAAGGCATTCAGACCCTGTAAAGTATCTCTTAAAATGCTACTTATTGGAGGTAACACTATAAAGAAAAAGAAGATAGTATCAATAATGCTACATCCCCTTCAGATGTTGGAAATCCTGAGCTGTGTGGAATTGAGCAGGCCTCCAGCCAGGCACAGCGTGCTAAGCACATCCCATCCATGGAAGGTTACCCCATTTTGTCATTTGAGCTCTTACAGGATTTTCTTACAAGCAAAACAACTCTATCCATCATCTATACTGTCAGCTATAAAGGACATTCACACAGGAACTTGCTGCTGAAGTTTTAGATAAAGGCCAGGACACGCAGGTTGTGTCACCATTGGTAGCAAGCAGGAGCTGCCTGGAAGCTGCTCTGTTACAGCTACCAGGCAAACTTCATCCTGCAGCAAAGGGACACGCACAGCACAGGCCTGAACATCACACCGTATGAGCAGCACAGGCCTGCACTTGGCTTAACTGTTACCTGGATTTCTACCTCCTTGATGTGCAACCGTCTTCCAGTTAGGATCACTACTCATCTTACATTTCAGTGGGATGTAAATTCCTTAAAGTAAACTGAGTTTACAGATTAAGTTATAGGACTGTATAAAAAGTCAGTTAAATCACATACCTGTCAGCACCACTGTGTGCTCTCCACCACAAGCGACCTTATTAACCTTTTCCATTATTCCCAGTACAGGCTGTGGGACTCTATTGTTCTTCAGTTGTTCAGGCAATAATCCCAGTTTCCCGTTCTCAGGTTCTCCAAAAGTGTAGAGCTCACCATCACCTGTGAAAATGCAGAACAGCGTGGGACTTCCAGCATGCACCCAGAGAAGCGAGGCTGGGTTGTCACGAGTGCTGCAGGCACACATCAGTAACACAGAAAAGTGTATGAATGTTACAGGGTAATTGAACATATTTGTATCACATCCAAACAGCTGTGCGAAGCAGTCTGCTTTGATGGGCCAAGAAGGGGCTAAATTTTAGCCCCTCTCCAAGATGAGAACCACAAAATTTAGCGGGAAAGGAATCTAGCCAAGGGAAAACCAAAACCACATACATCTTGCTTCTGAAGGGTAATAATTCCCTCTGCAATCACTATTTATAAAAACTGAAGTTGCTTGTAAGATTCTCAATTAAAACAGAAAATCGTTTTGCATGGAATTTTGATGGAAAATCCACACTTTCTTCTTGCAAGACACAGAGGGGAAAAAAAAAAATTAAAAAGCAGAGTAAATGACATGAAACCATGTGTGGTCTGGAAAGCAAGAAGAGAGCTACGTATCCAACAACAGGAATACAGCAGTGGTTCCACAGCAATAACTGAACCAAAATTAAGTTCAAAAAAATACTGAGAGGTCTTTACAGTTCTCTTCCTGTAACTTCTTTCTGATCTGCTACATAGTCACACAAGTAGACCCTTTTCATTTGTCCAGACTTTTTAAGAATCCAGTTCAAAAACTGTTCAATCCCAATTTTGGGTAATTCATTTTACTTTCAAGTTTCCTTTGTTTTATATTCTTCAATCACTCCCTTTGCTTTTTCACTGCTACGTAGTCTGAATCACCATTCAAGACAGCATTTTATATATCCTTCTACCATAGCTGAAAATGGAAAATGTACTTTCCTGCCATATTTACAATTTATCTGCATTTATCTACTTCTTTTACATTTATCTACATCTGCATTTCTGATTTTCCATGCTAAGAGGCCCCCAACTATTCTAACACATCAGAATGATGTTCAGGTAGAGAACATTTCCTTACTGCCAGGAAAGCTCCAAGTCAATAGCCAAGTGTTCTCCACTCCTGAAGTAGTGTCCTCATAGCAGATTGTGTTCTACAATTTGAATTTGAAATTACTTACCCAAAAAATCATCATACACTATTATGTAAGAAGTTTTCTGTTTTTCAATCCCAGTTGGATATAACAAAGCACAAGGATAAACAAAACTCTCACATGGAGCTAAGTCCAAGATAAAGAAATGCTTAAGCTAGCGTAGGAGCTGTCTGCTAAAAGCCATTTGAAGAGATCGCTACAGTTACATAATCAACATAACAAACCCCAGGCCCATACTCCATTATTAAAGCTCAGCCATCAGAAGCACCCAGCTACAATATTTTTGGAAACATGAAGACTTGCACTTCAGTACAAAATGTACTTTTACTTTCAGAGGGATACATTTAGTGTTTCAGAGGGCCACACTTGGTGTTCACAAATTTACTTCTGCAGCATTCAGAGGCGTTACTATTGCATGATGCACAGGCTGAGAGATTCTTATTCCAAAGCATAGAATTCCTTGCCAATGTGAAAGTTGGGTTAACCTTAGAAACACTGGTCTTTTCCCCACAGCCAATGAAAACAGATGAGCTCAAGCAAAGTTTCAAAGCTGAAGCCTTATTTAGGTGTTCAGAACTGACCATTAGAGAAGACCATCCCTCTCTCCACTGAATACAGGCAGAGCATAAGAAAACAAGCTTATTACTAGTTTTCTGTTAGCCTTTGTGCATATTCCCCCCATTTGCATAGCTGCTACATTAGTTGCTTTTCCCTTGCACTTCATCAGTCACAACTTAAAATTTGGGAATGTAAGGACAATGGCAATGACCAAAAAAATAAGCCCACATGGAAACAGGAAAGATGGAAGAGCTAAGAGTAATTCCTGCTTTAAATGGAAAATGGGTGCCAAACTCAGCACTTCCACCAAGGAATTAGAACCTAACTTTGATGGCAAAATATTTATCTGTAAAGCTTACAAGACCTAAGTAATTTAGACTCTGCCTTAGTCAAAGAAACCCCAGACTATTTTATATGGTTTTTGCATTTTCCAAGATCACTTTTGTCTCTCAGAACAGCACAGACCCTTCAAATACCATGCTTCTGGGCCACTAAGGCTAGCAACTGGACTTACAATCTTTACTGAATGCTCTAACCGCACAGAGAGGCAATCAGGGAATTACAATAATACAATCTTACTCAATGCCAAGCTTCCTGCAGGGTTTCACAGGGTTCAGGCTATTAAGAGTAGCCACCCACAATCTATTCACCGAGCTACATTCTCTTCAGCATGTCAATGAAACAGGATAGCAGCTGTATTTCCCAACTATCATTATCAGAGGTGTACCCCCATCCTCCCAGCTGCCCTTATTTGTTCTATCATTCTGACATTTTCTTTCCTGCACATATAAACTACACCAATAATATTATATAATTTCATTTATCTGTGCAGAAATACCTTTGTTACATTCTTCTACACTTTTTTTCAAAAAGGTGTTTTGCAATCATTTCAATCTCTGTTTTTTAAGAAACAGCAAATGACCTCAGCTGCAGAAAAGTCTATTGCAGTTCAATTCTAATCTATGAACTGTGTTTAGGCTTCTCTGTTCAGTTTCATTTTCTGTTTTAATTCTCATCTTCATTCTTATACCTACATGCAGAAATACTCTGAACAGGCTGATACTTTGCAGTTATTTGAAAAGTTTCAATTTTCTACTCTATAACAGTAGCCAAATTAACAACAAAAAAAGCAATACAATGTGATTTGCTGTAATCGAAACATTCCATTGACAAAAAGAGATTTTTGTGAGGGATTATATGTGAAAAGAAAGAAAAAAACCCAACAACAAAAATAACCCTGTATTTTTTTGGAAGGTAAGTATTGTGTTAATACTCCGGGATCCGCAATATATTTCTAGAAATAAGCTGATAAACCCCCAAAATCACTTGGGAGTTAACTGCTTATGCAGTTCTCTTTACTTATGCAGTTCTCTTTGAAGAGACCAGCACTTTTTTTTAAACACTACTGCACTTCAAATATTAATCCAATCACAATCTAATTAATAGGATTAGAGATTCAAATGGCCAAGCTTTCCCTGACTTCCCAAACTAATCAAGTTTATTACATTTTTTCAACTTAATAATTCAGCTAACAAAGGTAAACCCATTTATTAAAGCAATTTTTGAGTACATTATGCATCCCTTTAAGGCAAACAGTAGTCTAAAAACTATGAAGAACAGCTATTAAGCATAAAAAGAATCCAGTCAAACCCAGATATATTTTGAGTACAGTGTGTGTGCGTACATCTGCATTTTAAGGACATTCTGTTCACAACGGAACCTGGTTATTTCATTTTCTCCTCTCATAGGAGTCACATTCTCACATGTTGAACTTGCCCTAGTGTGGCACATTTTCTGTATCATTTAACTCAGATCACAGGAGCATGTCAAGGAAAAGGGCAAGCGAATGGAAAACCACCTTTGCCCCTGAAAGGCAAGTGCGCATACTGCAGATGAGAAAACACGAGACCTGGCTGGTGGCAAATGAGGACAGCAGACAAAAGAATTGGATCACTCTATGATCCCTTAAGTAAATGAAGAAAAAAACCCTAAGTATTTATTCAAGACCAAATTGGTTGAAACCACCTCAACTGCTGAAATTCTGAGAATGGAATTGTTTATGGAATGGATGATCTTTAAAACTGGTCCTTAAAAAATAAAAGAGTACATTAAAAAAAGGATTGCAAGGAACCCACAAAGCTTCATCTTTCAAACATGGAGTAACCAGACCAGCTTCCCAATTCACATATGGACATGAGCTAGCCATTGCCTGTGGTAAATTTCAAGCAAGTCTAAATTTCAGTGGTTTTTATTAAATATAATTCAAGATATATTCTGTTCTTCTATTCTAGAACTACTTATGGCATCAGCGGAGCCCACATGTACATGGTAGAAGACAGGTGACTGACATGTTTAGTAGTTGAATTATCATCTGAAAGAAGGCATTCTAGAAAGCAAAAGTAAGAAAGGTGACAAATTTTTTTGGAACAACCAGATTTGAGAAAACTGGGAGAGGTGGAGACTGTAAAACTGAAATACAAATTCAGATGATTGAATGATGTACAATTCCCATAAAATATGCTTTTATCTACTAAAGGTTTGTGTCAGGATTCCACTCCACTTTTCACTGACATTGCACTTGGCTCTACAGTAGTTAAACACCTTAAAGACTAAAGGTCTACTAAATATCTTTTATAAAACCGTCTTTTTCAAAGAAATAACAACTTTCATTTAAAAAAAAAAAAAAAGCTGGAATCCATACTTTATCATTTTTTCCCCTCAACAGTCTCTTATTAATGAACATCCTGCCCTGGAGAGGGCACTCTGTGACCACGCTATGTACTCTAATAGCCTCATTAACCACCTTTTAGCTTTAACCCTGATATGCCTGTGACTCAAACCATTTGATTGGTCAGTGTACAGGTTATGTCAAAAGTAAATGTATTAAGAAAAGGAACCATATGGTGCCACGCTCATCAGTTCAGCCAAGCAACATGTATCAAGTTCCTGCCACTGTGTTTTATTATTAAAGATAGTACGCTATTTGATGCTTTCTTACGTATGAGTCATTTTTAAAAAGTCAAAATGCAGCAATGTAATAGTATTCTAATAACTGCTAAGTTACAAGTGCTGAAAGCTTTCTATTAACAGTGTTTCTCCTATTTCTTCCATAGTAACAGCAACCACAACCTAAAAAGTTCCTCTGGTACACTTTATTGATGTTGAGAGAATTACTACAGATTATATATACACTCACCTGAATAGTTCAATTGTAATTTCTGGAAATACAGAACCATTTTCTTTTCCAGTTATTTCCTCCAAAAGTGTATATTAAATATAACACTAATCACTCTACACCCTAGCATACAAGATAAAAATATACAATAAAAATTCACAGAAAACTCTCTATGCTAGGCAAACTTTTAAGCATGCTTTAAGGCATATTTCAATGACTAACTGGCAATTTGGGGGAAAAAACCCCTAACCTTGTAATATAAGTATTCCAAATACTCATAATTATCTAGTTTGCTATGTTATGTCACCCCTCAGAGGCAGAATACTGACGATGTGAACCACTGTTCTGAGCCAGTCTAGCAAGTCCTACAGGCAAGTGTTTTCCATAAGTGAAAAAGGAATCCTAATAATACTAACTGAATCACCTTTTTTTTAAGCCAAATAGCATAGTGCCTGACTTCCTTCCTAACTAGGCTGCAAGAAAAATAAGGTACCTATAGTTGCACTCAAACAGACACAGCTTGGAGAACTTCCAAATTCATAACTTAATGGCTAACTTAACAGGTAAAATAATGCATGACTATGGTACACTTTGATTAAATGCATAAGCTTTGTTTTTAAACATTGTCTGGGTATACGCTGACACCAGTGCAACAGAAGATCAACTCAGTCTGGACCTGGATGGCAAACACTAAATTTCTATGGTAGTTAAAGTATCAGTCAAATAAAACTGTCAGAAAGGGCCCAAAGGAAAGTAATAAATAATATTTCTCCTTTCACCACAAAAGAGGCCATTTGCGTGTCAGTAGTTTCAGTGAGATAGATTGAAGCCCAGTTTGTGCAGGATTTGCAGATGCTAAGGCTGAAAATTAAGATTTTTCCATCTCACACCCAGGCCTGTTTAAACAGTAACAGGTTCAACAACTCCCTGTTTTCACAGGTGATAACCAGTTCATCATCTTATTAATTTTTTAAGAGGCTCCATTTCTCCGACACAGCTGCTACCCTCATCATTTTCTCTCAGCCCCCTCCATTAAAAGTTTCCACTTCCTTCAAGCACCCAGCACACACTGTTCTCTCCTTGCTCTTAGATACTTGTCCTCAGCTTCCTTCTAACGAGAGCTTCTGTTACATCTCACTGCAGTCTTGCCAGAGCCTCAGCTCTTGGCTCTAACAAAGAAATAGACACCTTCTTACTATATACCTGAAGTAAGGGTCATCTTTTTTTTTTCTTTTCATTTATTTCGAGTTCAGGAAGTGGTAGATTTCCTAATAGGTGTTGAGCTCCTGATCAGTCAGAGGCATTTCATTAATTTACTGTAATAAAGTCATTCATTTACTGTAATAAAGCACCTGTAATAAAAGTTGCACACTACCAGCATAACACCTAATTAGTATTTGTCCACCACAGGAAGCTCTCATTCTGTTAATAGCATATTCTTGGAGCACTATACAGATACTGTATGTGGAAAAGTAACATTTGTCAAGTAAGCTGAGGAAAAATATCTGATGGAATGGTTCCTGTGTGCCCATTACAAGTTTTAGAATCAAAACTATTGATCGTTTAACATCTTTAATTACTCTGAGGGGACTAAACTTTAAAGCTTAATAAAGTAAATCTATATGGCTGAGAGGAATTCATGACTGCTCATATATAATGCCATCAGTGCTGACGGATAAATTCACCCATATTGGCATTATTAAAAAATGAGTGGCATCATCATTTTGGAAACCATCATCATGGTTTGGAGATCAGACACCATCTCATCTCACTGTAGTATATGCTTCTCATATTGTATACTGCCTGTCTAACTGACTTCAAATCTTAAAATTTAAGACATAACACATTTGCACAACAATGTGCAAATTCAGAAAACTAACCAGCTTTTTCTCACAGTATTGTTAATTCAACAAGAATATATAAATATATAGACGATTACATACATATTTGGGAAACATTACATAGTTTCCCAAATAAATCAATTAGCAACACATTTTAGAGAACTTGTCTCTGGTAAAATCTCCCAGCGTGATACAAAACTACATAGATGACTTTCTGCACATGGCAGATGGCATACCTAGTTCAAAAGGAAGGAATGCTTCATTAGCTACCTTTACAAAGACAACATTCCGAGAACCACTGACTTATCTCCACTAACCACTATTCCCATTCTCTTACCTGTTATCAAGGCAGAGTGATAATATCCACAGGATACAGAGGAAACAGGTTTTCCAACATCCACTTGACAAGGGATATTGACACAGGCTTTATTGGCCAAGCCAATCTGACCTTCTGAATTGTCACCCCACACAAAAAGCTGCCCATCCTCTAAAATGAAGACACAGATAAGTTAGCTGATGTAAAGCCAAAACTAATAAAAAGTTAATCTACCAATTTAGAAGCATTTCATAAACTCCGTTTATGATACTACTAAATGTCGTGATCTCAGGGACACACAACGGTATTTAGCACAATGCAACAAAACAGTCTGAAGTAAGAGGGTACCCCTTAAGCCCTTCAGAAGTGACACAAAACATTTAGTGATCAACTGATGTCAGACCATAAATAGCAACAGGAAAAGTACTACATAAAAACATTCCTTCAAAAAAAGGAACACTGAGTGCGTAAGAAAATTCAGTTGCCAGAGCTCAGTATGAAAATATGAATTTAAGGCATCTTCTCATTTCCAGTAGCAAGTGACCACTTTCTCATTCTTCCAAACTTATTCTCTGTTCTGACTTTGGTATGCATTCCACTTATTCTTGCCTGATCTTTCAGCTCTCTTCACAGGTGATTATATTGTTCAGCTTAGTTTCGTTTTCCTTAAACTATCAAAATAGCTGCTCCAGGTTTATTAAGACCAGCCTCTGCTGACACAAACACCAACAGCAGCAGTAAAAAAACAAAAAAGGTAGCAAACAACATGAAAAATCTCTAGGTTTTTCTAGAAGAGATGAGATCATCTTTCTACTTATTTCTTATTGGTGGGAAAAAAGTTGTGAATAAAAACACATACCATTTACAGTGCTACTGAGGAAGCTGTTAGGAACTAAAATCAGTCAGAGTTGACTCACAAAACTCAGGAGAATGTTAGCAAATGTCACAAAAAATACAAACCAAACGAGCAGGCTAGCATCTTATACACTCTTAAGTTGTCTGCCAGATTCTGAAATGACAGCCTCAATTACTCATCCTAAGCATGTACAGAAACAGCTGCTTTATAGCAAAACTTGAGAAATTACATTAGAGGATAACAAAGGACCACCCATCCAATGGCTGAAAGTATTATAACTGTGTGGACTTCAGTGTGTCGCAATTGTATAATTCTGACATTGGAGAAATAGGTCATAGATTAGACCTCTCTCAGAATTAGCAATGACACAGCTGTGTAGGCTGTACCAGAGGCCAAAATAGTTGCAGTAAGAAGTGGAATTAGAGAAACATGGTTTTCATAAGATTCATGTTTTGTAGCTGTCTTCCCTGGAAATGAACTGAAGATTTTTCCCATTTTGAGCGTACTCATACACTCACACTGTAAGGATTCCTACTAAACTAGAGCAGGCTGGGCTCCGGTTGCAAGCCATCACGCATGGAAAAGGTCTACTTCCACAAAAACTGTAGGAAGTTAAGGAGACTGACACCCCTTACCAGACTGTTGAAATAGGCTTTGGCTATCAAAAAACAATTGTGGTTACTAGGGAGAGAAGACAGGGGGGCATAGAAAATCCACCCACATATGCAGACAGAATGCTGGAATAACTGTTTCTCTGGAACAGCAGGCTGGACAGACATAAATAGGTTTTATTAGTGGTTGCTCTTACCAGTTACTGCTGCTGAGGTGTATGATCCAGCTGCTAGCTGTTTGATCTTGTGCTGGTTGGTAAAAAAACTAATTAAATGAAATGTGGTCCTTTCCTCTGTGTCACCTAATCCCAACTGGCCTTCACTGTTACCTCCAGCAGCATACACATTTCCTTTTTCTGCATACAGAAAAGCACATGTAATACACAGAATGAAGACATTCTCATCAGTGGTACAAAGTCAGAGAAACTGGAGCAAGTAATTTAATTTTCAATGTAAAAACATTACAGAAAAGTAGGAGTCTACTGCCCTGAACCATCCTCGAGTTGACATGAGCAGTTTCTGTTGTAGCTAGCAAGGAGGCTTGCATGCACATGCTTGGATCTGACCTTTCTAAAGGCCTTACGTGTACGTAGACTAACTGCGATTCCCACCATCCTGGAGACTGATCTAAAAAGCAAGGATAACTTGAAGGTCTGCAAGAGTTCTGAGAAAATGACTACTAGTAGCCCTGGCAGACAGAAGAAGCTCCTTCCCCAAATAATGTATATTTTAAGATAAAGCAGTAGGAAAATGGTGAATGATGTCACAAACAAGAAAACTGAAGTCGTACTAGTCCATAAAATAAAGAGACGCCTAACTTGATAGTTTTGAGTACTGTGAATGAAATATGTTTTTGCTTAGGTCTTTATTAGAAATATTTTAGCAATTTTAATATTTAAATCACATTTGATTTAATTAACGAGGCCTTTATTTTGGTTTAGAATTGTGAAATGGAAGTTAAAGCTAATGATTGATATCTTCAACTTAAGAGAACATTAAGATTTGTATTTTTAATTTTAGTGTGTTTTGCATATAAAGTGTGTTTTGCATATAAAGTGCTCATCTGTGATGAAAAAAGATAAGGCCCATTAATAACACAAATCCAGACACAAATGTGGTAAGCAACTGACATACAATTTATAAATGGTCCTTGCTATATAAATGGCCACAAATTATCTAGCAGAGTGTACACTGGAAGTGACTAATATTTACCCTGTGCAGTCTTGCATACTCAACGGTTATTAAAATGTTCCGGTTTATTCTAATAGTCTTATTTACAGAGCTCAGGGTTTCCACATATATAAAGCTAATAATCAAACAATCCTCTTTATAACATTGTGGCAAGGTAAAGGATTGCAACCACAAAGATGGCTATTCCATTACATAAATTTTAGAAGCATGACAAGAATTTGCATCAATTCTCTGTATACTGTCTCTCTAAAAATATATTTTTAGTTGAAATTCACAGTTTATTTATTTATAGCTTAATAAAGCAACTTGTCATCGAAATAGCAGACTACCGTGTCTAATCAAAATGCAACAAAATTTGAAGACTTGAAAACATTCAATTCTACTATATTTGCTCAAATATATAACTTCACACTAATAAAGATAAATTACTTGTCAAAGGTAAATTTGAGTACAGATACATAAAAAATATTAATATACCTTTATAGGGCTTAAATGAAATATTGATAACTGTTAACCACACCTCAAATGCCAGCAAGAATTTTTTCCACCTGTCTATTGCTAGCAAACTCCTATATAACATTATTTTATAAATGCATTGGCTCAGAATAAATCAAGCATTCAAAGAACTGGATATCAAATCCTCAAGTTTTAACAGTACCGCTTTCATTTATTTTTGCTTCCTCAACATTTGTGGGGTTCCTAATGTAATTTTCCATGAAAGCAAAGGAAGAAATCTATCTTTAAATACATATATAACATAGGTTACATACCTGTGTAAACTAAAGTGTGGTTTCTTCCACAAACAGCAAGTTTTGTTTTCTCTGGTTTTAAAGCTATGAATTAAAGTCAAAGGGGTGGGAAAAGTTATAAACAAGCTGATAGCTGGTTCAACGACAAAATGTTCTATGCTCTAGAGGGAGCTCTGATTTTTTTCATGTTTTTACCAACAGAACGATTACAAAATTTGGTGTCCATTTGATCCGAGCACACGATTTAATGTATCAGGATTCCCCCAAGACAAGAAAACAGATATAGACCTTAAAAACTTAACAGCCGACACTCAGGTTAACTTGATGATGGCTACTTCATCCCACTGCCACATCCCCCAGAATCTATCATTGATGGGATACACCTCAAAGAATTTATCAAGTTGCAGGACAAAACGCACGCTTAAAGCAGTCTTCAGTTTTCATTAACAGTGCTATTCTCAACTCCCTCTTATGCTTTTCCCACTACCTTAAATCTTTAAAATCATACCGTTCTTTTGCCTTATCATCCCTATCTTCTTTCATTATGCACAGCTACCTGTTTTGGTAGACTTCTGCTCTGCACGGCCCTCTTACTGATCACTAAACTCAATTGCTAAGGACAGTCCTATCTGGACTAGCACGTAAAACATTTGTATATATCATTCTGTCTCAATTTCAGCTCAATTGCCAACACCCATTGCATGTACTTCTCTTCAGTCTGGCCACTGTGAAAGACTGGGAATCTATGTGAGAGGAATCAAGAGTTATTTTGGTGGGAGAGAACGCAGAGGTGGTGCTACACCAAAGCCAACAACTATAATCCTTTTCACAAACCCTTTTTCAGTCCTTCCAAATGAACTTTCAGAAGGTCCATAACATTAAAGTCCCTTCTACCAAGTCACTGAATAAATCTATCTACTGAAACATGAACTGTCCCTGGTCCGTCACACAGAAACAAACATAAATTGTCCAAATTCAGGTTCCTGCCTATCCTATCTGACACTTACCACTACCACCTGTCTGGAACCGTAACACTTTTAATGTGGTATTCTTCATACAACCTTAATTTGTTGCTTTATATCCCAAAACCCTGCCTCCAACTTCAGAGCTGATCCTAATCAGCTCTTCAGAAGCCTGTGCTCCCTAACCTTCCTCCCACTTAGCTAATCAATTGTATTTGCTGAGCCATATTATATTCACAACGTTGCTGGCAATTTTTTATAACCAATTTCATTACTCTCTAGTCAAGTCCCAGAAGAGTCTCTCAAAAAACATGCAGCCACAATCATTTGTCCCCAAGCAGAAACTGAGATGCGTCCTTGCAACCCCATTCCCAAAGACAAGGGATGACTGAAAGCTAGTTAGAAAAGCTCAAGGACTTTCTCCTGATGCTTATTGCCAAGAGAAGAAAGATATCCCCCTTGTGACTTTTTTTTCAATGGATGCCACATCTGGTCTGAACTGCTGTCATCTTCTCTTCGTCTTTTATTCTCCATTGCAATTTGACAGTAAAAACAAAACTTGACACCCAAGCCATTTAGCCAAGCCAAGATAAGAACCAATCTCCCACATGGCTGACAGAAGATGTGAACCTGAGAGGAGCTGCATTCTCCCTCTGAAGTGAAATACAGAGAGGACCAGATAAAGGACAGTAGAATAAACCAAATCAGGAAGAAAAGAGTGTGAACAAGCAGAATAATTTGTTTTTAGCAATAAGCTAACAGATCGATCTGCTGGCAGAAAGGATGAGGATAAGCATTCAGTGGTGAAAAGAAATGGGTTAATGGGATAGATCTGACTTGACATAAGTGAGGGGGTAGGGAAAAAGTATTGACTTCGTTTTGTTTGACCAGATAAGACCAGCTAGGAAAGATCAAGAAGATAACAGTGCCATGAAAACATATTTTACAACACATGAAAGAATATGGGCATTTATTTTACTGCTTCATACAAATATTAACATTTATGCTCCCTCAGGCACTTCTTGCTAACAATGTAGCAGTACTTGCAGAAAGTTCCTGATAGATTATTTTCATTCATAAAGGTGCTAAGACAAATGTAATACAAAGGTTACACAATGCTGTTGGAACTTTGATTTCTAACACATAGACAACAAACACTGCAGGCACCAAGCATCTGATTAATGTCTTTGCAGTCACAATGAAGATGAGGTTTGTCAGAACATGCAAGTATTACATAAAAAAGAGAGCCCTCAAAAAAGACAGGATTTCATGTATCTGAAGTAATCTTCAGATATAAAAGGACACAGAATTTGGAGCTGTTGGAAAATCAAGCAGGGATCCTTTTGAGCTACCTTTATGAGCTTGTACACTAACGCACTACACACAATGAGTCAAGAAGGCAGAATCAGTTCTTTTGGAACCGCATCTTATGAAGTACCTTTTCACAAAGGTCTCCTTTCAAAAAGGCAAAAGAAGAGAAATTAAACAAACCTTTAACGCATGTTGGTTTGCTGACAGTGTTCTTTGATCCTAGTCCTAACTGGCCCCAGTTGTTACTGCCGAACATGTATAGTTTACCATTCCCTGAAAAAAAAATGAACAGTCAGAATCCATACAAGTGTCTGAATACCTTATACCAGACGAGATGGTCATTCACACACTATGCTATTTATTATTTTCTTGTTTAATGTAAGGTTTAAGATTAGCCAATTCAATACTTCAGTGTAAACAACAATTAATGTCCTTATGGTTTTCCACTACAAAAGTAGTAATTAGATTGTAAGAAACATTACGTAGTAAGAAATCTCCAGCCAGAAGAAGGGACAAAAAGCACAACAAACATCCTCTCTTTTAATTACAGCATAGATAAAAGGCTCTTCAGAAAATACTGTACTCTTGAACAGACCGTGCAGTTCAGAAACTACAGTATCTATAAGCCTATTTATAACAGCACATTTAACTGAGCACCCACACCTTTTACCCCAAAGACAGGAATGAATAATGCAGCCGTATAATTAATACAAACAGAAATTTGCAATATTCAGCGTACTGGGACACCCCCCCCCCCCCCCCCCCCCCTATTTCTTTCACTGCCAAATGTCTACTCTTAAAATTACTTACAAATTTGCACTTCCAAAGAACATGGTTTATGATAAATTTTCAAATGTGTTCACAAATTATATTAATTACTTACTCTACATCTAAAGAAGAAATGCATAAAACCACCATGCAGGCAGGGAGTTTTATAAACCTAAATGCAAACATTAGATTACAAATCTTCAACTGGAGCAATGCTAGAATCCAATTTCAGAAACGGGTATGATGTGTCACTGAACGTGCAGGTTGGCCATGATAATGAATAGTTGTAATTCTGAATGACCACAGTTTTTTAAGAGGATGGTGTATGAACAGATGAAATTTTTGTCATTAGGTATGCAAATTAAACAACCAAAACTGACTACTGTCAATACCTTAAAATGAGTTCATTTAATTTCATTTTTAAAACTATTACTTTTTGTAAAGCTGTGAAGTTCACACCCAAAGATAAAACCCTTGTCCCAAGAGAAATCTTTGCAAAACAATAGAAATGGATTTGTCAAAAAACCCCAAAACAAACAAACAAACCCCACAAAAAAACCCAACAAACTTTAAAACTGTAAAATGAAGTTTGTTTACTTCTGATGAAGGTCTGCAGAGCTCTGTGAGTTAGACTCCATCACAAGGTTGTCACGTAAATAAACTTTGTCATCCTAGTTATCACATGATGGCAACTTAGAACAGCAATTCCACATAATAATGCCAAAATATTATGGCTATTTGTACTTCAGTACTGTAGGTTCCCAGTGAAGGTTCTGAATGTGATTTACAAAGACTTTGAAATATATTGGAAAGTTTAAAATATAACAAAAATACTTACTCTGTTAAAATATTCCATTTATTTTCTTAAATATAACCACAGTTAAAAAAAAAAAACAAAACACAAACCATCACCAATTAACAATGACTAGTATCTAAAGTCCCAATCAAATTGTTAGATTTGACAATTGTTGAAACCTGGGGCTATGTGTCAATATTATGTCATTCCAAGAAAGCTGGAAGGGAAGAAAGTCTGAGGTCAGGTCTACACTCATGGTGTTTTACTAATAGCATTTACATCACCATCCCAATTTTGATAATGCAATCACGTCAAACACACGCAGAGCTGTCTGTCACTGAGAGCAAAATGCATCTTAAGAGAAAGAATTATTAGCAAATGGCATCCTATATTGGCAAGTGTTTCCTTGTATCCTTGGTTTATACTTTTTAGCTGCCTTTATAAGACAGTATTACTCCTGTGGGAACATGATGCCAAGCATCTTTGATCCACTGAAAATTCCAACAGGTCATACTTTTCATCCTATAATCTTATACCAGCCTTTAAATTCTGAGGCATTGCTTTTTAAGTCAAGGAGCTGAATGGATGAGAGGAACTTTTTTACACTATTTTACAACTGAGTGACAGCCTTTTATAATTTCAGACTTCCAACACTTAGCAGTGTAACAGAAAATAAGACAACTGGGAAGCAGGCAATTGAGATAGTGAATGAAAACTACACTAGGCACTACAGAGGAACCTAAACAAATGCCTGTAACAAAGCAACATTCCTGGGTCTGTACAGCAAACCAGGTTTTGGAGCAGACATGATGCAATCTAAGCTGGCCAGGAAACGACAGAATTTTGTAGGCAAAAGGCCCTATTTTCATAATTGCATACCGAGATATCTCCAGCCATCACCACAGATGCACTGAAGTGAGATCTAATTCAACAGCAGACAAATAGGCAAGGATCCCATTTCAAACCTTCACAAACTCGGATTGCTCTTGGTGTGCTCTGCTTCCACTTCGGTGCTGACGTACAGATTGTAGCCACCTGCCATGGCTGGCAGAGCAAGATCATGACTCTGGGCAGCAGAAGGGAAACAAGAGCGTACAAAAAAAGGGACTACTCAGACTGCTGTGGTGATGAAAACATACTTCCAACACCAGTCTCCACTTTCATCCTGATGTAAGACTGGAGTATTTCTCCAGAGCATGTATGTGTTGGCTTATCATCAGCAGATGTTTCACCAGGTATTTAGGGCTATTAGGGAAGCCACAAGACGCTTACATCTTTAGGAACAGAGATTTTTTGAGAGACTTCAAGAAGACAGCATCTCCTAAGCAGTACATTCCTCATATGAGTAGCTGCTATTGCAACCGTGACGCATGGGAATGCTCTCTGTCACATGCTCCCTTGGTTCATGAAGCACTACTGCAGGCATTCATTCAGCAGCTGGGAAACACCAGCTGAAACCCTCAGCATGCTTCATGATAACAGCAGGCAGCCAAGTATTCCTACCACTTATGATTAAAGGTACGTTTTACGTACTCCCCCTCTTGCTTTCTAGATTATATTAGTGTGAAAAGGAAAATAAAATGGGAGGACAAGGTACAGACTGCGAGCATTTATCACAAGATTCTACTGAGAAGCTGTATCCAAAGAAAATGTAAAAGGGAATACTTTCAACAGAGTATCATATGCCAGCATCGTAACTTTTTTTTAATTTATTTGTGCTATTTTGTGAATAAACTATGTTAACAGTTCATTTAAAATTCATATACAATTCAAATACATCTCACAAAAATGGGAATGACATCAATTTTGTCAGGCAAGTCACGCTGTTCTCAATATAAAAGCTTTATTGAGCAATAACAGTCACACTTAGGACATTTAGCATCACACAAACAGAAACAGCGCAGTATTTTGCTTGTTCCTACACATATCAAAGATCACCACAAATGTATACTAATCTTCTTCATTTTCCCCTTGCAGCTGGTGCAAAAGAAATTGTGCCGTGTTCTGATGGCCTGCTGGTAGGCAGAAAATAGAAGGAATCTGGTGTCCAAAGACCTGGAGAGATTCCAAGGTCTCTTTGGTGTAAATTGCTGAATGATTAATGACTTATAAAACTCAAACTTATGAGCGTACTATCTGGTTGTGGTTCCATACACATCTCTTTTCTCTCCTACTTTTACACTTGATACTTCTTTCTTTCCTTCTGTCCTCTCACACTGGGGGCTTCAATTCTCTCCAGAGCTCTGAGTTCAGAAAATGTGTCTTCCATCATCACCATTTTCCCCCTTGCGAACTGGATCAGTCTCTTTGATCAAACATGGGCAAGCTGCCTAGGATACTCTAATCGAGGCAAATAAACAATAAGACAGCTGTTCAGTTTAAGAGTTTTGGAGAAAAGAAAATTAATAGAAAGGTATTCGGAGGAGATTCTTAAAAATATGTGTAACATCACTTACTTCACACCAGCTCCCAACAGGATGAATACGTTGCTCTTCAAAGCCTGCAGTTACAGAAGATGCAGGGAATGAACTGTCAGTATTCTTGGGCCAAAAAATAAAGAATTGGGGCAAAAAATATTATTAAGCATATAACAAGCGATGCTGGAAGACATACTGCTCATGACTGCATTAAAGAACTAAAGACAACTGCTTAAAAAAAATGTTCTGCTTGAACATTTTAATGAAGATTGTGCTAAAAGTAGAGAGCAAATGAATAAAGCAACACGAATTTCAATCCCAAACTCTAAAACTGGAGAAGGAAACACTTCTCCAGCTAGCTCAGCAGACCAACTCAAAGTCAGCAAGTATCTGTCACTGGTCCTTTTTATTCCATCATACAGCCACAGCATATAAATAAAATTTTGGACGCCTGACCAAGAAAGCCAAAGAACAGTGATTTACATTTGCTGTACAGTCTTCTTCCTAAAAGTCACATGGGAGTATTAATGCTGAATTAGATTAAAGGCGTACTTGAACACTTCTGAATATTTTGTTTGAATGCTAAATATTAGCTCCTGTACGTTTTCTTCATTTGCATTCAGTCAAGATTCAGTGCTAGATGTAGCTGTCTCTCCTGCCCAAAACCAGGTTTAAGGAATGTTCTTGTATCAGTTTGGGTGACTGTTTCACTTACGACTGTTGAGACATGTTAGTGTAAAACTAATGTATTTCTATTAAATTTGAATTCTACCTCATATTCCCTCTGTCCCCTACACACATAGGTCCCACTACCTCTTCCAGAGGGTGGAAAAAGCAAAGAAGGGGGGAATTGTATGACTTGGACATAAAGACTGAAAATAAAATGAAGCATGCATGAACACACACCTGCTTGAGATACATTTCCTTCTTCAGGGATGTTTGTCTTTTCTCTCTTCCAGATCAGGTTCAGATGGGTTTCAAGAAGCTCCTGGTTTCCCATAAGGTCCATACCCTTCCCCGTAAATTCACTTCTGGAGCTTTTATTCCGGGTGTTACTGCAGCTCAATGTCATTCACCAGCGGCTGTAATTCCACAGTATTCCAACTCCATCTAACAGCAGAAATGCGAGGTGCACACGGGCATGCACAGATGTGAAGAACAAATGAGGGACAAAGATTTTCTGTTTCCCTTCTTCACCTTTTTGTACGACTCTGGCAGTTTCTCTACACCTTTGCTTGTCGTTGATCAGTATTTTACCCTCACTTTTGCCTCTACCTTTCAATGTCCCAAAAAGCCTCTTAGTACCAAAGAAATTTTGTACGCATGCTTCCACAGTTCCTTCTCATCAAAAGCTTTGAGAAAATAAAGATATAATTATCTAGAAGTTTCCCTGATGACATATCTGCACACTACAACAGCAAAGGCCAGCTACAAAGATGTTTTTGCAACATGCTGCGTATATTGAAGTAACAGGGAGAAGGGGAGACAGTGGAGAAACAGTGCTGCAAGCAAATCTATGCAAGCTGACTTCTTCAAAAGCTTTATCTAAGTGGCTACTATTAAAGTGACACAGGAAGTAGTGGATTGCTGCGGATTAGGTTAACAGTGCTGGCACAGGCATATGCTGGGAGAGCTCAAGGAGGCAATTTAAACTGGCTAATCTAAAGTGAGAATTATACTAGCGTTATTTGAAACTGAGTGTGAGCATACAAAAGGATATATAAACAAAAAATTTCAAAAGGAAAATTTCACAGTGCCCCAGGTTACATTCTGATGAGTTTTATGCAACAGGCAATTGTTCAATCCAACACAAAGTGACAAGTCTTGTTCAAAATAACTATTCATGGATAATTCCTCTTCTGTCAAGTTAGGCTTGAAAAATTAATAGTATAATTTCGCCTTAAGATGCTCTGCAGTCCCAGAAAACTATACTCTTTTTCTATCCTGCCTGGAATAGTTCATTCTAAAAATCCAGCATCTTCCACTTTGCTTGGGGACATAGCAAGAAACCCTCAAGAAATTATATAATGAGCAATGACCAATTGGGCACTGACGAGGAATAAATACATTCCAATAAAAAAAGTCCTGAAAATATGCACATAAATTTCATAACAAAGTCTCATTATCTATCAGCAGTTGATTATCAGTACAATGAATACACATGCTCATCAAGAATAGTCCCTTCCACATAAAGTAAGTTAAACAAATTCTTCAATAAGTATTGTTTCCATCATTTCAAAAAATGAAAATTAACATTAATAAATTAAATAAATTACAATATTAATACTGCTCAGTGTACTGCATCTGAGCTTCTTTGAATGCTTTTGCAGTTCATTTCTGGTTTTAGTAGGATTTTCTGAAGTTTTTTGACTTTGTCAAGGGTTATTTTCAGCTGACAGTTAATAGATAAAATTGTAAGTCTGAAATGACAGTTTGAATTACTGTTGTTTCAGGCAGATTCCTAGTGAACTTGTTGGCTGTTCAACAGATACTGTTTACTTGCACCATACAAACCTCTACATTTAAGATTGCCTACTAAACGCTGTCAGATTCACAAGAAACAAGGTGAGCAAAGTCATGCTTACTTTAAATCCTGTGTGAAACATTTTTATTGCACATACCCTCCAGTTCTTGGGCATGTCTTGTGAAAAACTTCAGTGACCTCACAGGCACTTTGAAGTTGCCTAACTTCAAAGGCATCTGATAGTTCCCACAGAACAGTCTTCTCTCCTCTCCAAAACCTCATTAGATATATTACCTCAGGATTCAAATAAGAATCACAACTTTCCAAGCTGTCCAAATATGTAACCTTTTATCATATATTCCATTTCTAGTACTGACCTGTAACAATCGCAGTATGTTCATCTCCACATGATATAAGCACAGGCTTGTCATTTTTGAACCAGAACTTGCTAGGAATATCTTCTGCAAATTTGCTTTTTCCAAATGTGAAAACAGCACCTGATTCTAAAACACAAAAAGATAACGTAAATTTTAGTGAAAACAAACTTTGCCTCATACATTTCAAAATAGTAATTTTCTATTAAATTGCACATTTTAGTTTCCTATCTTTTTCTTTCTTTTATTAAAAAAAACTGGCTGCAGTGGTTTCTTCTATTCTGTTTCACCAAGACTTCATTTTCAGGTTCACATTTTAGTCCTCTTGATTCAACTTTTTACGAGGACCTGTAGGGAGAGGACAAGGGGTAATGGGTTTAAATTGAAAGCGGGGAGATTTAGATTGGATATCAGGAAGAAATTCTTCCTGGGGAGGGTGGTGAGGCACTGGCACAGGTTGCCCAGAGAAGCTGTGGATGCCCCATCCCTGGCAGTGTTCAAGGCCAGGCTGGATGAGGCTCTGAGCAACCTGGTCTAGTGGAGGGTGTCCCTGCCCATGGCAGGGGGCTGGAACTAGATGATCTTTAGGTCCCTTCCAACCCAAACTTTTCTATGATTCTGTGATTCTTAGCATCCATGAATTTCCTAATAGAATAAGTATTGATGATAGTATATTGTGTTCTGAGCATACAATTATTTATTTTAACGTACAATATGTACTTTATCACTACCCTCCAAGAAAAACTACTAGGTGTGTAAAAGAATAAAGAACTCCAAATAACTGTCCCCAGAAAGAAAAATAAAAAGCTTATCCTGAAAGCAAGTTGGGGCAGAGTTATCATTTATGTGTATACCCGAATTCTAACAGGTTTTCTAAACTGTATTAGAGACACAAACACACACTGTAAAGAGGTGGCAGGCTCAAAACGGACCACTCTTTCTCACCCATCTGAAAAGATACATGTGCTCTGAAATATGAGCCCCTAAAATCAACTCACCCATCCGAACATGGGTTGGCACAACTGTCTTTGATCCTAAGACCGTGATCTAAAACACCCAAACCAAACCACCCCAAATAAAAGTCCAGATGGCTCTTCTGCCCTTGTATTCTGTCCAGTTTTCTCAATTCTTCCCACTTTCAAAAGTGTCAGCAATGTTGTTTGAAAACATAGAATGTTAACTATTCACTCACCTTTTGGTTAAGCATGTGGCTTGGCACAGAAAATATTATTTCTATAGGAAAATAAATCAACTTACAAGTTAAATAATTTGCCAAAAGCCATGCAGACAATGTGACCAAGCACAATTAGACCTCTTATTTTAAAATGTCAAACCCTGTGCTTTAAGCATAGAATTATTTTCGGGGGGGGGGGGGGGGGGGGGGGAACCACAAAACAAAAAAACCCCACAAAACAAACAAAAAACCACCACCACCAAACAAACAAACAAAAAAACCCAACCTTTTTCTTTACAGGCTTTTCCTTAACGTGTAAACTATGATAACACAAATACACACAGTAACACCTGACTGCTTCTGTAAAATTACACGTAATTTCATAGGAACGTTGAAACACCTTTGTGCACTTACCTTCAATGAAAACAATCTCATCCACACTCTGCACCCCAGCTCCAAAACTCCCTTAAGTTCTCCCTTAAATTTGATATTAATTTTGAAATGATTCGTTAATGTAAATGTTTCCCATATTCGTAAATGATGTTATTTTATGTATGAGGTTCAGAAGACGTGTACAAAATTCTATTTACAACCCCTCTGGATGTGTTTCACTGTTTCATTAGAAACAAGCCTTGCTCAGACGAATTCAAGCCTTTTAAAGAAGGCGTTGAGTTTTCCCTCATTTTACGCAGAGACACTACAACCAGAGACGTGCTAAAGGGCATCAGAAAACCCGATTTTAAGTTTTAATCTCCAGCCAGCCAACCATGCGCTGCATGTTCCAGCACGCTTACGGTGATCTCTTTGGCACTCGCGCCAAGGCGGACCTCCCCGGTTCGTTTCTTTTTCATTCAGCAGCGTTAACAGGAAAAGATGTATATTCTTAATTCCATGTATATGAAAAGCAGATAATTTAAATCACAGAAGTCCATCCTACCTTATTCATTTCACGACTGAAACTCAACCCTAAGTCAGTTTGAAACCGAAGTCCTACCAACTCATAAAATCCCACGGAACATAAATGAGGGTTTTGCTGTCTCGGCGCCGAGCAAACGTTTAAAAATTACCGTAGGTCAAACTACGGACCAAAAACTCACTAACTGAAAAAAAAGTCTGCTTAACACAGCACGACCACACCACGCCGGTGACGACAGCCAGGCTCTCCCCGTCCGATCTCTGACGTCAGCGCACGTATTTCCCCCAGGCGCCGGAAGACACCGGCCCGAGGCGGCGGCCCACAGCCCGGCGCTGCGCCGCGGGGCACCCGCACTCGCAGGCCGGAGGGCGCCGGGGGCGGCCGCCAAGTGCAGAACGCGGTGACCAAAGCCCGCGGCCGCACGACCGGCGGAGGGAGGCGGCCGTTGGGGCGCCGGTGATGGCGCCCGGCGCCGAAGCGGTGGGGGAAGCGGGCAGGGACCGCCGCAGGCGGACGAGGTGGCCCCCCACCCGGCCCGCAGCTCCGTCCCCTAGTGAGGGTCGAGACACCACTCACCGGGCACCAGCAGCTCGTCCTCCCCAGTGGGCTCGGCCATGGCAGCTGGCAGCGGGCGGCCACCCCCTCGCCCCATGCACAGCGGCGCCGGGCTGCCGGAAGTAAACGGAGGCCCTGCCACGGGCAACGGCCATAGAGAGGGCGGCGCAGCGCCCGCCGGCGAGGCCAGCTGCCGGGAGGAGGGCTGGGGCGGGGGAGCGCCCCCTGGCGGCCGGCGGTCATGCGGCGGGCGGTCGCTGGGGCCTGCTGTTCCCTCCCCGCCATCCCGAAGTTGCCCTGTGCTGGGGGCGGTTTGTCCGTGCCACCCCATGTACGGGTGGCCACAGCGCGCCAGGCCGGGGGTGCTGAAAGGGGGGGAAGAATCAGGTCCCTTGAAGGCCCCGTGCGAGTCTCGCCTCCAGCAGAGCTTTGCTTTCCTGGCACTGTCCCTACGTGCCTGGGCATCGTTTCTGTCTCCATCCTCCTGGAGGCCTCTCCTGTCTGCCCTTGCCTCCGGCTCCCGAAGTGGCCGGGAGCTCGCACCGGGGCTCTGCCTTGGGCTCCCTGCTTAGCCACGCCAGGCCCCGATACCTCTGCTTGCTTCGCTGAGGGGTTGGAGGAGCTGCCCCGACTCAACTGGCTGAACAGAGCGTAACTCGGGGACTTCTGTCACCACTGGGATTCTGCGTCCTAGAAGACAGGTTTCCTCTGTTGGATGGTCTCTCTTTCATCGGGAGGATGGTCGTGTAAAGTCCTCTGACTGGGTGCACAAGATGTTCAGTCTTGCACCAGCCAGGGACACTTAGGTGATGGCAGTTGTGCAGATTCCAGGGACTTGTAGCCTTTTAACCATATTTAACTGCAGTCCCAAACTCCCAGTGGAGCTTTTCCCTCCCTCCAGAAAATCTATGGTCATTTATGGATTTCCATTTTCTTGCTAATCCTGGGTGTTTCAGATATGCCAGGTCATCCCTTGCCGAAAGAAAAAGGTCTTGCTCTCAGGATGATGTACTGCAATAGAGGCTGCAGCTGGCAGCCTGGACAACCGATTTAAGCCTTGCTTTATGCAGGGTTTAATCAATAGTTGTACTGCGTGCATAAGATGAGGTATCCGTATAAGTACACACAAAGAAGGGTGGCCATGTTTTCAAAAGGGAACAGAAAGTGTGATTTTTGCCTCTACAAGAGGCAGGGTTTTCATCTCTTTGAACCCCAATATCCCTCTGATGTTTTCTGCCCTAACTATTTCTCCTAAGTCTGGAGCGAGGGGATATCTACCAAAAGCTGTTCAAAAGAAAACTGAACATTGTTCTGTGAAGTGATGCCTGAGGTTGTAGTTGCCAGGTGCTGTGGTTGCCAAGAATATAAATGGGTTATGAAACATTCAGGAAGATTCATGGGAAGAGGGTGTCTGCAGCAGGGATTTGGTTTCTATGCCTGTGGATCCTATCTGAGGATCAACATCTGGGTGGGAGAGATGGGAGCCACCTCACAACGTGGGAAAAATATATCTCTGCTGGTAGGATGGTAGACCTGGTAAGGAGGACTGAACGAGAAGGAAAGGACAGTTACCAGCCTGTGAGTGGTCAGCCACTGAGCTCCTGGAATTCTACACTGGCCAGCACTGAGTGCAGGATGAATGGGAAAGGATGTTTATAGAATGGGCATTTGGGTTTGGTTTTGGATGACCATTGCATGCAGATGAAAGGGAAGTTGTGCTGGCAGGGGTCCAGTTACACCATGTTGTCCAAGCAGACATGTACTGCTGCAAGATGCAGCTGTGCGCATGGCAGGGTGCAGCACATTGGGGGCTGCTCCCCTTCGGAGGACCCCCAGCTGCTGAAGCCCCACTCTGTAAAAGAGAGGCCCCAAGCTCAGACCCTGCCTCAGGGCAGGAGGCCAGAGAGCAGATGAGCTGTGAAAGGACATTGAACTCCCAAAGTGTTTCTTTTGGGTGGAAAGGACGCAGCATGAGCACTCCTGGTGCACCATCCCACAGCCACTGCTGCATAAATGCATTTCTTGCTTTTCTCTACCCTGACTGCTGCTTCCCCTCAAGAAAGGAGGTGTCAAGGGTCAGTCTCCTGCCAGCTCAGAGAGGCCTTATGTTCATGTTAGATGACTATATCAATTACTTTTATTTTACACGACATTATTCTATCTTCACCAGTGTGTCTCAACCCATGTGCTGCTATTACTCTGTTTTCAATACTAAGCCCTGGAATATAGAAATACGCCAAATCAATGCAATCCTGATTTCAACGTTGAAACATTTTATGTGTTGAGGGGAGTGAGTCAGTTTTTCACATATGTTACAGTTTAACCCCAACTCACAATTAAGTACCACACAGCTGCTCCCTCCCCTCCCCTCCCTGGTGGAGGAGGAGAATCAGAGGAAAAGACAAGGAAGCTCATGAAATGAGATAAAAACAATTTGATAATTGAATATAAATGAATGAAATAGTAATACTAATAATATTAACAATACTACTAATAGTATGTAATGAAAATGATGGAAAATAAAACAAATGATACAATTTCACTGCCTACTGAGTGATACACTACCAGGTGTGTTGCTCCAACAGCAATACTAACACGGGTCTGAATCTCCTCCTGTGCCTGGTGCTGCTGTTTGCTCCCTGAGGTTACATGGGAATTGGTCCACACGGGAACTGGGGTTGGGCAGTCCTTGTACAGGGGCAACCTGACAGAGGGGCAGTGGCACTGTCCCCTCCCTGTGAGGGGCCTTGTCATCTCAACCACCTTTCTTTTCCCTCCATCTTTTCTCCTGGGTACCACTAATGACAAACTGTGTCCCCAAGGGCCAGGCTTGAAGGCCATGGGAGTCAGAGAAGGGCAACCAAGAGGGAAACAGTGTCCTGGCTTTCTACTCTATGTGCAGCTCTTCTGGCTCTTTCATTCCCTTCCCATTAATTTCTGTTGAGTTTTGCTTCTGCCTGGCATTTTCCCTGGCAAGTTCTGCGTTTTCTGAGGATCTCAGGGATGGTTTGGTGTGAGAGGTCCTGAACAAATCCCACCAAGAGCTATCACCCTGCATGACTTTTTATGGCAGTCTCTCTGAGGAAGTCAAACTTTGTTCTATGTATTTTAATGATATGAGCCTCACATTGCAATTTCAACATAACGCCTTCTCTGACAGATATGCCATCACCTTGATTTACACAAGTGCGCTTCTCCTTGCACAGAGGAGGAAATGAGAAAGTAGTGGTCATATTTCATAGCCACCTACAGTGCAGGTGGCATAAAATCTTATCTGACAATTATATTTGAAGGTAGAAATTTAAATGAAATCATTTTAGTGTTTAGCAATTGACCAACATCAGATGACGGAAAGCAATTTAATGTAAGGAGGTATGCAGGCTGCAATATTTAAGTTTCTGGGCCTCACTGAAAGCTGTTTAACACTACCACAGCACAATTGAAAACTTGGTCCAAAACCAACCCAGGAAAATATACATTTTTTAATGTAGCATTTCTCCATTCTCGTCAGGGCCCTAAGGCACGAATAAACTTTCATGGCCCTGCCCAGCCCCACACCCAAGGGCCCAGGACCCTCACTTCAGCTCAGAGTGGGGCCATCAGGCCCTGCCCAGGCCATGCTAGGGCCAAGGGTCACGGCCCCATCCCCTGGAGAGCCACCCATCCCTTGCTGCACCCCGACAAATCTGGTTTTGTCTTTTTCTACTGGCACATGCTGCTGTACAAATATTTAACAAACACGAAATTGCTGCAAAATGGTATTGACACAAGTATGACAGGATGGGCCCACAGAGAAGGGCACAGACTGTGAGTGGTGCAATGGGCCCTGTGAGAAAGCTCTGGCTGGGAGGCCCAGCCCTGGCTGGGACAGCCAAAGCAAAGACTTTGGTTCCTGGTTTTCCCTCGTTTGCACAACAGCACAGCTCGCTCTCTGCTTCATACGCCTTGGTTTCACTTACCTTTATTTGTGAGACTGAGAGGAATCTTAACGCAAACGGAAGATGGTGCTCCCTGTGAGGAACTTCTTCAGTACCGCAAAACTAATAGGGACCAGCAGGCAGCTGCTGCGACACTTTTGGTGAGCTTATCCTTTACTTTTTTCTGGTGTTCAGTAACATTTAGTCAGATATGTGGAGACAAAAGCAGCGGAATCCTGTGAAGGAGTGACTTTTCAGAGAAAGGCCCCTTTTTCCCGCTTTTTTAGTGCACTTTAGCCTCCCGAGGCAGCAAGCTCTGTGTCTTCGGGACACTGGAGGATTTTGCCTTTTATGTTTGTAAAATGCTGATAATTGTTTCTGTGGGATTTAGCAGCAAAGTGAAGAAGGAATGTTTCTTCTTGAGGTCAGTGTACACTGCATGTAAGGTAAACAATAAATAATTATCTGAATAGGTACAGGAAATTCTTATGCATTTATACAATTAGCATGGCCAGTACTGGGGGGTAAATTCTCTCCTTGAAGCTGCAAGGTGAATCTCTGCTTTGGTATTTTTTTGTCTCCATATCCACTGGAGGTGTGCAGGAAAAGCATGATGTGATACGAGGTTCAAAGTTAACCAGGTAGATCTGGCTCTGTGACCTGGCTTTGGGTTCCTTCTTCAACTGCATAGGTGTTCTGTCCCCCATGCCTTCAGAAAAGTACCTGTATGACAGTGTTTCAGTCAGCTGCTTCTCATGCTTGTCACATCTCCAGAATCAGGTTAAAATTAAAGTCTTGAAACTGAATTCCACATCTTCCTATGTTTCCATGTCAGTGCCACTAAGAATAGCATTAACAGCATTATGTAACAAATGATTAGTGCTACAAAACAGCTTATGGGAATTTCACATTTACAAGAATCCTAATATGCAATAAATCATTTTTATTTATCCTTTCTACTTTACATCAGATGAAAAACAAACGTTGTGCACATTCTGTGATTTGCTGTGGTTTTAAACTGGTCCTGAAGCCGGGGTGATATTTTTTTTAATAGATTTTGGATTTTCACTTCTGGCAATTGGTGGGAACTTTCTCTGTTTAGCAGACATGATAGAAAAGCAAGTTTGGAAAACAACTGCAGTAAAGCGGGTTTTCCAATAGAGTCATTCAACTTGTTAAGCTCCTCACATCATAATGTTTGTTATTTTTAGGGTTTTATTTTAACATTATATCATAACGCTGGCATAAGCTATCACCACTGTCTATGAGCATTACTAGTTAAGCACACTGAGGTTGGTACTGCAGGATAACCGAGTATCTGCCAGACTGTGCTAACAGTCCAAAGTAACTGCTGGCCCTGCTCAGAAAGGAATAGGCCAACTGCTTGACCTTGCAATTCTGCCTGTTACATTTTAACTTTGGTATGTTGTCTCATGCTCCTTCTCTGGAATTTATTTAAGTCTGCCTCTCCTTCAAAAGATGTGGACGACAGAGAAGGGAACACATTTCTTGAAGGTCATAGCAATAAAACAGAATCATCACAGGAACATATAGGCCAGGAGCAAACCTCTAGCCCAACTTTCTGCTTGTAGCCTGACAACAGCATGTGAGGTCACCTGTGTCTTTGCTTAGCCACGTCTTGAAAATCTCCAGGGATGGTAATTCTAAATCCTGTCCGGGTAACCAATTTTAGTGCTTTATTATCTACCAGTGCAGAAATTAGTGGTGAATATTTCTCAGTCCACTTCTCAATCATGCCAAGTGGTAAAATGAGACAAATGAACAAAGTTCCTGCTTGGCAGGTTGAGATTAGACAATCTCTAATTCCCTGAAAGGAGTTGTAGGCTGCAATTAGAAACTTGAGGGGCAGCACCAATGCTACTCTGGAAATAATGCAGCAAAGGAGAGTAACCAAGACTTAGGGTGGCCAAGCAGCAAACATATGGATAGATTTTAAACAGGACAAGTGTTTTTTTGTTCCCCCAAACTGGATAGAGTAGCAAATTCGTAATAATAATAACAACAATAACAATAATAATAATGTCACAGTTATGAAACTAATTTCCCTCTGACTACACATATTGAAGTTAGAGCCAATCCCCTGAATATCAACTAAGAGCCTCGGTATTCAAATCTGGATTTCAGTAGCTTACTTTGGTAGGCTGTTTTTCATGCTACGGTGGAAGCTACCGGGCCCATGAACGCTCAACCTTTGTTATAATGTCAGGTATATTCTATTCTGCCGCTGTTGAATGTAGAAGTACAGGAAATAATTTTGCTAGCTTTGTAACACCCACTTCAAATTAAAAAATGGGGCATTTGAATGCTTCTCAACTGTTCCTAGGTTCTTTACCTCAGGTTGGAGGCAAGCATGAGACAGAAGGACAACACTTATACCAAAATATGTAACTTTACTTTACTAATGCTTGTAATTCGATGAAGATTAGTCTTTATGGCTTTGAAATGTACATTATTATTTTAAATGGTACTGCCACAAATATTTATTACCTAAGTCACACATACAGTTTAGATTGCATTTCACTTAAGAATCAATTTTCAAAGACACCCTAAGAAAATACATGGGCAGCATTAGTCTAAACATAGAAAACAAGAAATCCACTCCTTTATCTGCACGGTGCTACAGGAAAGTCCAGCCACCTTGCAGTCTGGGGGCCTGTGCAGAGACCAGGCTCTGATGGTGCACAGTGATGGGAATCTTTGTGGTGCTTTGTGCTTAGCTTAGTGGCAGATCCTCTGGCAGTCTGTGTAATCTCTGGAGCACATTGCCCTGATACATGACAGCACATACTGAGTTCCAGTAATATTAATCTGCAGGGCATCTGCATGGGCTACTTTTTCATATATTCTCTGTCTTTGTGCTGTTACACATAATCCTTTTCACTGTGAAAATGTCTTCTTGGTAATGGCAGTGGTATAACGTGCATCTAAAGCACTTTTAAGGTATCCAGAAGGAAAACACACTGCCTTTAGATACCCTCAGTTAAAGAAAAAATTCTGCTACATGATTTGAAAAGTCATTCAGTTTGTGTTCTGATGTCAGACAGTCAGTAATAACGTGTGGTACCACTCCCTTAAGAGCTGCTCTCTTCCTCCAGTGTCAGTTGGAGCCTATGCCACAAAATTCTGCAGAAAAAGTCTTTCCCTCCAGATTTAATTACTATAACACCACAAACTTTAGAAGTCATAATAGGCCTATCCACTACCAGGACTTTCATTGATTTGAATTAACAGAAGAATGAACAGAAATTCTGGGGTTTTTCCCCCGCCTGTGGGCTCTGGGGCTTGGAAATTGGGAGGTGCTGTAACTGAGCCTGGCCTCAAAGGTGAGCTAAAGGGAAGCCTACTTGAAAACACAAAAGCAGTAGCTGCACTCAGACTGTTTGTTTGCATTGCTTTGGTCTCCATTCCATCATATCAGTATAAAAATGCTGCCTTTCTTTAAAAAGATATGTTCAGCTTGTACCCATCAAAACCTTAGCAGGCTGTTATGTTAAGGAGGGCTGTGGATACAGTGCTAGAGAAGGGTTCGAGCTACTACTCTCCTTTACTGATCTTAAGCCTGTGGAAACATGGGCTTGGGTGTGACTTTCTTTAAGATACCTCGTCTAAGCCAGAGGAAATTTGATCATGTAACTTCTGTGGGTGATATTATCAACATCCAATTTCATGTGATTCTGAAGTTGTAAATGGCTGGAGGCCAGCATATACTGAATATATACACTGCACATGCCTGGAATGTCTCTTGTGTAGTAGGAGAAGGACCAGAACACATGGCTATTTTGTTGGGGTTTTTGACCCTCTTACCCACTGTGATCAAGAGATTTCATACACATTTCTAGAAATGCCACCATTTCTATCAGTGGGGGTGGAACATGGCAAGTGTCTACTCATCCACAAAGTAGAATAGGAGGGAGAAAGAGCACCCAGATCCATTCCTCGTGTTCTGTGCCCCCAGAGGGAAGCTTAGCGGTACACGTGGAAGCCATTTTGCCAAGCCCTGAATGGGTTTCTGCAGTCGGGTCTGTTTGGTTAGGCAGCATGCACTCAAGTCATATGCCTATCAGAAGGGAAAAGATACTACATATCTACTACATCTCATGTACAGTTTGTAGTATAATTTGAGACACTGTTACAGTGATGATAGATATAGCGTAGAGTGGCGTGTCGTGTCTGTCTGGCAGTAGAAGTTATTTAAACTAATTGACACAGTCCATCAAGCTGATCCAGCTGAATCAAGTGAGGGGAGTAGGAGATATTTCAGCTGTTTGCTCATCGGCTTTAGCATGAGTACAATTTAGTGTCAAATGACAAAAAGCTTATATGTTTTGGTCTTTTGGCACAGGTATGGACCACCAGCTCACATGAATGTTCAACTGAAAGGTCGTGACCTCCTTACTCTACAGAACTACACAGCAAATGAGCTGAAGTATTTGCTGTGGATGGCCTCAGATTTGAAACAGAGGATAAAGCACAAAGGAGAGGTAAAACGCTTTAACTGTCGCTTAGCTCACTCAAATGTTGAAATAAATACTGTTCTGAAAAGTACTGGTAATGAGCAATTCAGCTGTCTTGTCCTAAACAATATCACCTGACCCCTTCAGTACTGCAAATCATGTGCTACAGACCAAAGAGCTTCCTGTAAAGTGCTCAGAGGTAATTTTTAAATACTTCAGAGGACTTCGTAAGTGAAAAAGTTAAACAGCTTTGCACAGGTACCTCCTTGTTTTCAGCTAAGCCCATCCATCCACATGTGGTGTACATGCAGCACTAAATGTAGGAAATGGAAGACACTTCCCTGCATGGGACTGAATTAGTATCAGAGTTCTCCTTAATGCTAGCTCAAACTGAGTGCAGAAATTCAGTTGCTTTTTGCCACTAGAATTACTTCTATCCCTTTAACCTTTCTGCTCCTAATAAATACCTTGAAGGGCAGGAGAACAAAGCTACAGTTAAAAAACTACCTGTGGAACTTTTCTGATGATGAATTAAAATATGGACAGAAGTATTTCAAACTGTAAAGTGTGTAATGACTATAAAATTGAAATGCCTTCAATGTTGATGTTCCAGTATTTGCCTTTGATGCGAGGAAAATCTTTGGCCATGATTTTTGAGAAGAGAAGCACAAGAACAAGATTATCTGCAGAAACAGGTAGGTCTGAGCAATGGCACAGTCCAATTTTATATGAAATTGTATACTGTGAGCATGTACTGAAAAACACTGCACAATTTTATATTTAGCAATTTCAGCTCAGGGGAAACCTAAAATTTGAAAGCAAAAATAGGAAAAGAATGGTAGCTAATTGTGTTTCACCTTGCATATTAATGTCACAAGCTCATTGCTTTGATCACTGAAATTTCACCAGATCATTCCAAAACATTATAGGTCATAAATGAAGTAACGAGCAGAAGTAAGCATTTCTCACGTAAGCTCCTGGCAAGTTGTGCTGGCAAGATACGCATTTCCTAACATCTAGTTTAGTAAGCATCACAGATTTAATTATGTGCAAGGTCTAATAAATATTTTTTTTATGAATTATTCATTTCTGTTGTCATATTTTGGAGTATGTGTTTAGGCTGGGAATCATAGTAGTGCCTTGATATAAATTAGGGGAAAAAAAAATTCACATGATTACTGACAGGGGAAGATAACCCAATGGAGACTCCAGTGTATTAGCCTAATAAGATCAGGCACCGAAACATTATTCTTTTAAGGATACAGTCCTGCAAACACTGAAAGACATACATGTCTTTATGTACATGGTAGGTGTTCTGAAGTCAGCAGGACCACTGAAATAAATCATGCATGTGCTTGCATATTAGCAAGGAATAACTATGAATTGGTGACATGTCAAGAAAGGAGAAACTTCCCCTTCTCACATTTAAGTTGACCCAGCATTTAAGTTGACCCAGCATCCCATAGCTGACTTCTCCCTAGTGAAAGGACAGGAAACGTGTTGAGTGTTCCCATTTCTTTACAAGGTATAGGGGGAAAGGTAAAAATAATGGAAGGCAGAAGCAAGTATGTTAACTGCAGTCATTTCTGAATTTGTCTGTACCCTCTGGCACAGCCATTGACCTGCTGATCCTGCTCTTCTTGTAGACTTGTTGCTTTCTGTTTTCTCCAGTTCAGCAGGACTTATGAATAGGTTTCTTGTGTGCTTTCGCTCTCTGTGAAGACCACCCACCTTTTAATTCCAGAGTTTTTAGTCCAGTTTCTAGTTGCCTGCCATAGTGGTACATGGGCAGGTAACGACAAATTCTCTGAACCTGTTTATCCTTCATGCTTCTGTGTTCAGAGAGAAGCACTATTTAGTCCTTGGCTTGAAGGCTTATGGAAGGGTGAAGCTCAGGAAAGTTCAAGTGAATTAAGGATGGGAGTTAATGCACATAAATTCATCCAAGAGGGATTAAGCTCCAGTGAAATAAAACTGAATTATTTCTGAGTGAGAGCTTCCACAAGAGAGTTTGATACAGTTTAAACTTATTAATTGAAGGTGTGAAGCATTAACTTCACACCTTCAGTTAGCTGGTCTTAAGTCCCCTTGAGCCCAAGACTTTGTTTCAAAGGCAGACTCAAGTATTTCTGTCCAGGGAAACTATACATTTCAGCTGCTTTTTAACATACATGGCTTCTTCCTTGGAATTTCTAACTCAAACCAAATGTGGGGTCACATGTGTTCCTTTTAGCTAAATAAGCTAATTTAATGCCAAATTTTCTAATGTCCAGTAAAAGTAGACATTGAAGTGGATTGGGGTGTTTATTTATAAAATACCTGAGTCATCTCAAATAGCATTTCCCACCAGTTGCACCTTCAATATCTTGAAAGAGGTCAGTTGCAGGACAAGGTTCTGGTGATGAGATTAGTCTAAACAAACTTTGCAACTCTCAGGAACAACTAACTAGATGAAAATCAATGGGTTTCATTATAAAGGAGTAGAGACTTAGAAAGCACTGATTACAAGGTCTCTCTGTGCAGTGTCTAGGAGATTGTTGCCCTATATTAACACCACGGAAGTCTGTTGAGAAATCTTTCTGTCCCTATGCATATAAAACCCACCATTACTGAAAAATAAATAAACAGAATCACAGACTGGTGGAGGTTGGAAGGGACCTCTGGATGTCATGTGGTTCACCCACCCTGCTCAAGCAAGGTCATCTAGAGGTGGTTGCCCAGGACTGTGCCCAGGTGGCCTTTGAATATTTCCAAGGATGGAGACTCCACAACCTTCTGGGGCAACCTATGCCAGTACTCAATCATCCTTTCCGTAAAAAAGTGTTTCCTGACATTCAGAGGAAGCTTCCTGTGTTTCACTTTGTGCCCACTGCACCACTTAAAAGCACCTGGCTCTGCCCTCTTTGCACCCTCCCATCAGGTATTTATATAGATGTGTAAGATTCACTCTGAGCCTTCTCTTCTCTAGGCTACACAGTCCCAGCTCTCTCAACCTTTCCTTATATGAAAGATGGTCTAGTCCCTTAGTCATCTTTGTGGCCCTCTGTTAACAGGGGCATACTGCCTCTTTCCAATATGTCTGTCTCTCTCATACTAAGAAGCCCAGAATTGGATACACCAGGTGTGGTCTCATCAGTGCTGAATAAAGGGGAAGGATCACCTCCCTCCACCTGCTGGCAACACTTTGTCTGGCACAGCCCAGGATACCATTCATCACCTTTGCCAGAAAGGCACATTGCTGGCTCATGTTCAACTTCCTGAACTCCAGGACCCCCAGCTCCTTTTCTGCCAAGATGCTGTCCAGCTGGGTGGCCCCCAGCATGTATTGGTGCAGGGGGTTGTTCTTCCTCAGGTGAAGGATTTTGCACTTCTCCTTGCTGAACTTCATGGGGTTCCCGTCAGCCCACTTCTCTGGCCTGTTGAGGTCCCTCTGGATGGCAGAACAACCCTCTGGCATATCAGCCACTCCTCCCAGTTTTGTGTCATGAGCAAACTTGGTGAGAACACACTCCGCCCCATCACTAAGATCATTAATGAAGGTGTTAAACAGGACTGGGCCTAGTATTGACCCCTGGGGTACATTGTAGAATTTTATCGAGTTTGTCAAGCGTGACTTCCCCTTGATGAAGCCATGATAACTACTACTGATGATTTTCTTGTCCTTAATCTGCCTGGAAATGGTGTCCAGGATGAGCTGCTCCATCACCTTTCCAGGGATTGAAGCGAGGCCGACTGGCCTGTAATCCTCTGGGTCTTCCTTCTTCAAGACAGAGGTGACGTTTGCTTTCCTCCAATCTCTCAGCACTTCTCCCAGTCACCAAGATCGATCAAAGTTTATCAAAACATTGACATAAAATGCATTGTAAGAGAACAAATGACATTTGTGGCTTTTCTAACATACTATTCCTCTAAACTGCTTTATTCTGATGACATTGCAACTGTACTGGATAATGTACAGCTCCTTGTGGTGTAATTCATTGCCCCTTTACTCTCTTGAACAAATACAATCTTGTCCTAATTCATAGTTCTGAAACCGATGTTATTTTACCATTTCTAAGAGCAGTAGTGGTGTTGAAAGTTTAATGAAGAACTACAAGTCATTTCCATAGGGTACTGGTAAAGTAAATCTGGTTTTGTGGAGCCTACTAGATTTATTGCTGTCACTGGCCATTATATGGGAAAATGTGACATCTCTGCTTTTATACTGGAAAATGTCATCTGTTTGCAGTCAGAATCCCATACCCATTCTGCATAAAATCTTGCATACTTTTTGAGAACAAAGGTGTTCCACATGGTAATATATTTCTTGTAAAATAAACATCCTGCGGCATGGCATAAGGTGCATGCCCCATTTCTGTTATAGCTTTGGTGTAAAATATTCTGATTGTCACTGTTGCTCTTCAAATATACTGCTGCAGTTACGTTTTAGTGAACAAGTCATAAATAAATCCAACCATTTTGCAGATGCTGAATGCAGGCAATATGTCAAAGGGTAGAAATGGAGAGGAAACAATACAGGCAGAAAAGCTCTGCATACCTTCTTTTGTTGTGCACTCAAATATACAAGGTCTTAACAGCTTTACAGAGGTTCATTGCCACTGGCTTTAGTGGAACTACTCCCAGCTCACTCCTCTTACACAGCGGGGTGAGAGGAACATGATGTTCATGCCTGAAGACTACTACATACAGTCACAGAAATAATAATTGCATCACTTCATACATTCTGACGTAGTGGGGATGGTGTTACACATCAGGAATACAGAGCTTGGGTTTTGTTGGAATGGCTAGTATTATTTATCTTGGCCATGGCGCAGGGAGGGCAAAAGTACTCTTTTAGCTTACTCTCCACTTAGAGAGGTAGCTTTAAAAAACTGCTATTGGTTCTTAGACTTCTTTAGGAATATTCCTGTAATTGCTGCCTACAAGAGTTCTTTGTTATCAATCTAAACTGAAGAATACTTTCTAGAATGTAAATCCTGGCAGGCAGTGTCGAAAATAGCAAATCCAAGTCCAGGTGTCTTCTAATATAAAAAAGGATCCTTACTTTGATTCTGAGAAGATGACTCTGCATGTCTCCTGGTGATGGTGGGGCAGCCCCACAACTGTGTATCCAATGTGTGAACTAGAGGATTCACTTTGGCTCACTTACTTGCCCAGTGTCGCAGGGACAGGCTGGAATGGAGATGTACCTATGCCTGTACAACCACCAGCCCTCATGTCCTGCATGACAGAGCTTGCATAAGTGGGCTCATTAGTGTGCCACAGCTTGAGGCATAAAACTGTTCGTTTTTGAAAACTAACAGTAGTGAGAAGTGTGGACATGAGATAATAATCTATTCTGGCTTTGCAGTATGAACATTTAATACAGTTTGTTGAAGATACCAAGTTTCATATAAACACTTAGCATGTGGCTTTGGATATGACCAGCTTGTGACAACAAAGAGAGTTAGATCTTCCAGTTTACTACAGCACTCCAGCATGTGCTTATTTGCTGAATTGGTGCCTGCATATCTTCAAAAGCCATCAGTTTTTTCTTTCTACTGGTAGTCTGGATGAAAGAATCTGAAGCAAAGATCCTGTCTCTGCAACTACGTACAGAGCTCCTGTATTTCCAGATGGAAAGTTTTGGATGGAAATATGTTCCCAGGCCCTGAACAGATGGCCAGTTCACAAGCAGAGAGCCCAACACATTAGGACTCTGCTATGTACACAGACTCCAGGTGGTAGCTCCAACAGGGCTGCCTGACGTCTGGCAACTCTGAATAAATGGCCAGATTCCTCTTTTTCTACCTGGGCATCATTTATAGAAAACAGAACATGTCCATGGGAGCCTGCCTGGACTGCGAAACATCTAGCAAAGTGTATGCATTTAGAAGGCTAAAGTACAGAGCTGTTGCATTGTGTGGGACTAGTGGAGATAAATCACTGACATAATTCTATGTGACTTCAAAAAAAACCACAAGAAGCTGGACAGGAAAGTTAGTGGGAACGATATTTCATCCTCGAGGTCTTGACTTAAAAACTTGCATTAAATAGATAGGCTGTAATGTCTAGGCAACAGCTTGCATGCATATTCCCATAAATACAGAGTTTGTGACTGAGCTGTGGAGAGAAGGTGAAAGTATTTGAAGAAACCTAAACATTTTTCCTGCCTTGATACAAAAGTGCTACTGAATAACCAAGAAAGGAGGGCAAAGCAACCAGCGAATGTATGGTGCTTTTCCAACAGCAAACAGTAATAGTAGAGTAAGTGATGCTTCATTCTTAAAAGTTTGCTGTGTCTGACTCTAATCTTGTTGAGACATGGAGCAATCCTAAATGGTGACAAGGGCAAAGTAAAATCAGGCCCATTCAATAACACAAGTGTACACCGGCTGGGTGGACCAGAGATTTGCCCTTCAGGTGGGTCTGGAGCATCACTGGTTTTTAATCTGACTTCTAAGGAATTGGAGACAGTCAGAAGGCAATGATTTACCAGTATTATTTTTTTCTATTCCATTTTAAAGTCTAGACACTGGCTGAACTGATGCAAAGTTCACTCACCACAACCCTGCTGCCGGCACGGGGTGGAAGTTAATAAGGGCTGCGCTGTGTTAGGGGCCCAGCTGTGGGGCCAGCGCCTGCCTCTTGAACCCTGTTGCTGGGGTTTATCTGTGAAAGGTTTCAGTGTTCGTTCCTGGTTTAATCCTTTTTTGAAGAGTAGCTCTGGGATCAACTTTTTAATCTAACGGGCCCGTACAAACATCAAGCGTAAGCTGCCGTCCGGGAGATGCCGGCAGTGCCATCTAATGGCTACAACCAGCCCCAGCAGCTTTTAGCTTTTTATTCATTTCCTTCCCCAGCCTTTTTTAAGTAGCACGAAATTTGTTAGCACCTCCAAGAGAACACAGTTTGGTAGAGAAGGGGGTTCTCTGCTCTTCTCTGCTGTATGCAACCTTCTTCTTCCTGGAGGTAAAAATAAGTTGGTCTTCCCTCTAGATTTTTGTCACAATAAAGGGCTCACTCCCCTGCAGTGTTGTCTTGACGCGGCTGGAAATTTCCTCCATCGTGGATATTAGTGACAGGGCAAGATCTCCCTGATAATTTCTCTACTAGAAGGGTGTTCTTTTTAGGCAGAAAATCTTCCCCAGCGCACAGAAAACGCCTTACAAGTCTACGTACAGCTCGGTTCAAATCCTCCACTCTGTATGTCCCTGCTTGTAGGACCCCATGTCCTGCACTAGGCTTATGCTAAGCCATTTGTGACAGTTCATAAAACAGCCCCCCTCAGGCCCCATCCTCCCACTATGTGGCCATGATGGACTTCACACCGAGATTCCATGGAGGGAGGCTTGAGGCTTAAACCAAGCAAAGGCAGGACGACTCAAGTGTTGGTGGAAAAAAGCTGTGTTCCTCCCTGTCTGTGCCTGTTGGTTGCTTGTCGTAGCTTTCTAGTGGTGGTGCATCAGAAATAAGTCTCAACAGAACTTGAGAGCTGCCCTTAGCACATAGTTTGTCTTCATCCAAAATACCACCCAGGCTCCTTTTAAGTTCCCCAAGGTGTTTTATATTCTTAAATGACGCTCAGGTCTCTTCGTGGTTTCCTGCTTAGGAATGGATTTCATTATTCAGACCTAATCCATCCAGTTCCTTGGCTCACCTAACTATTCCTAACTATTGCAGGACGAAGGGATGCTAGCAGGGCCTGAGATCTTTCCTTTTGTCTCTGTCACATTATCATTTTTAAAGCACTTGGTCATTTGTGACCATGTTTGTTACGGTGTGTGAGGAGACTTAGGGTTTTCAATCTGAGTGACTATACTTGACGCTTCTGGCAAGGATATGGAATTACACCTAGTGACCCAGATGGCCCTTCTTGCATGCTAAATCTCTTAAAGTAGAAATTCAGCATGATGTAAGGATTACCTAGCTCTTAACAGGGAGCCACAGTGATGATTTTGGCAATATGTAGCCTTGCAGCTTGAATGACCGTTCCTATGAACACAGATCAGAAGTCATTCCTAAGGAATTCAGCAAAGCATCATATTTGAGTGGTTTTATTCCAAAATACATTTATCTGTGTCTTGTGTGTCAGACTTTAAATGGTTGAAGCATTTGTATGCCTTGCTGAGTTTTATTGGTGTAAATCTCTTTTACATAAAGAAGATTTTGAACCTTGACTGTAAATATGAGCTGCTGGTGTTTAATTTCTTTTTTCTTTATTTGTCCTCACTGTAGGATTAGCTCTCCTTGGAGGACATCCTTCCTTCCTTACAACACAAGACATACACCTGGGCACTAATGAGAGTCTCACAGATACAGCAAGGTTGGTAAAATGTCACTTGATTGATCACTATGTATTTGGTAGTTGATCAGGCTCTAACCTGTCTAACAGAATTTTGGAAGCTAATATTTTTTTTCTGGAAAATGTCAGAAGGCACTCCAAATTTGTTAAATATTTACAGATAGCTCACAGCATCTGTAATTCAGTACACCATCATTCCATCCGCTCCAGCTTTCCAAAAGGTCTCACAAGAAGAAATATTTTTATCACATTTGGTGTATAGAGTGTTAGTGAGGGTGACAGTCACTGGTGCTGAAGAGACAGAACCTGACACGGTGGGCAGTGGTACTGACACCAGGCTGGATAGATGAAGATCAGCTATTTACATCAGCTTAAAGGAACTGAAACTGAGAAGGGACGGGACACGCCAGAGCAGTGGGGAATGAATGAAAAAGTGCAGAGGTGTCACAATGGGGAAAGAGTGACTTCAGGCTCCAAGCCAAAGTGATGTCACAGTCTCTTGAATGACCTTGGTTTGCACAATGAAAAGAAAAAATAAAAGACAGTAAGCTACATGAAATAAGGCAAAACGTAGAAGCAGGCGAATCTTCCAGCCATTCTGGAGGCGTCCCCATTCTGTGCAGAAAGCTCCCACAATACCTGCTTCCCATGCAAGCCTTCAGCTCTTTTCCCTGTCACTGCTTGCTCTTCCAGGCCGAGTGCCTATTCATGACCCTGACTTGGGGATTTTGCTGCTCTGCTGAGTCACAGCACTTGCCTGCTACAGTGGAGGGAGGGCTTTCCTAAGTCCTTACAGAGCCCTATGTGCTCTGCTTCACTCCTGCTCTCATTAGCAGAATTATTATTGACTTTGCATAATCAAGGCTGAGCAGTTTACCCAAAAGAACAATCTGAGTGTTAATTCCTTGGCATTGCTTGTGAATGAAGGATAACACGCCAACCTCATTCAGTTAATGTAAGAATAAAAAAAAAGAATGCCTGTAGTAGACTCAGAGGGTATTTCAAATATTTACAGCTGCGTGTTGAGGGCTCTGAAGGCCTTAGAAGTACTTGCAATTGAGACTTAAAGCAAAAGGGGCACAGATCTATAAAAGTCCCAGTTTTTATTAGAATTGCTGCAGGTAAGAGTTGAAAGCATTTCTGCTGTGAACATATTTTCAGTGACTTATTACCTGCTCATAATACAGATCCTCCGTGCTTCACAAGACATTTACATTTACGCTGACACAGTAGCAAAAACTTACCACCCATTAAGGAGTTCTAAGCCTTTCAGAGCTGTTTAGCATGTCTGATTTATTATATAAAGTGAAATATAAGTATTGTATCTGTGTTTTCCACTGCAGAACACTTCCATTGTGCACCACTGTAGCTCAGTGACCATAAGGTTTGGTGACAGCATCGAAGAACTCATAGAATGATTTTAGTGGATCACTGGCATTATCTGGGGATGAACCTCTGCATCTATGGGCTACGGGTTTATTTCTCACCACTCACTGAGAACACATCCACCATATGCCTCTGCAAGACTATGAAAGATAATGAAGTGGTCTTGCCAGAAATTTAAACCTTTTGAATAGATACATACCTTCAAAACAAACCCAAAACTACCCCAGATAGCAATATTCTACCCAAAATAAAAGCAAATGTCCCATTTTGAAATTCAGAGATCAGCCACACCAAAAAGGCATACTTTCTTTTCTGTTTAATTTGGAATTCCTCAGAGGATACACTTGACTAAAAATTTCCATCTTTTCTCTGTGGAAATAAAAGTCATTTTGAAAAGGGAGATGGGCAGCATTCCCATACACTTACATATTTCAAAGCTCTGGGATTTTGAAGTTTACAGGCTCACAGTCTGGGAGAAAGAATGAAAAGAGAAAAAGACTTTGTAGTTGGTGATAACATAGAAACCTTAAATGAAAAGTCACATGATGAGCCTGTGCTTACTCCCCCTCACTTTCCAGAACTTCACTTTTTCTAAAGACTCTTGTCTATCCAGGTCTTTTTTCCTATGCAATCCCATCCTTACATGGTTGCCTTTAAATTGATTTGATTACAGGAAACTTCATCTCCTCAGATGAGGTCTATTTTTTTTTTTTTTCTGAGTTCAATTTGAGTTTGATTTCACAAAGAATAAACGCAGTTTCCACCTGGGTTTCCTACTATAAGATATGACACCTAGACATGCTGGGAGAGAACTGTCTGATGTCTTCTGGTAAGTGTCTAATAAGTCTAGTATCTACTTTCAGCAGATTAAGGAAGAAAATCCATCACTTTTCACTCGTTGGTAATTGATTCTGACTGGATTTCCTCTAATAGCATACCCTGTAAAGGAACCGTCTTCTTCAAATTCTTTATCAGTCATGTCAGGTAGGAATTGGCTGTCCTGACATCCTAAAGAATAAGTGTAAGAAAATGGGCAATTTCCCGGTGTGATTGCCTCTTTTCCCTGACTAGTGGGACTGACTGTGTCTTGTTTAGGGTGGACACCTGTTGATGGCTAACAAAAGGGACCGTGCATCCCATGCCTGATGACTAGTTCAGAACAGGACTGGTTTTCCACAGCCACATGCTGCAAGCTGGAATAAACACATACACACAGAGAAAAAGAAACTTGTGAGATAATTAGAAATAATGGCACAAACAACAAGTGTTCCAACACTTTGCAATCAGTAAATGTCTGGTTCAGTTCCTCCTTTTCATCTGAGGCTGCTATTGGCAGTCTTTTCTTGAGAGTGCGTTCTACGGGGAATCTTGTAACATTTTATGAGTTCTGATTGTGTGAGGAATGTCTGGTGTCAGTAGAAAATATTTGTTACTGACTTCATCAGGGGATTTGTCTGTGTAAAGGCCGTGGCATTAACAGACCCTTTTCCACAAGGGGAGACACCAGAGTTCCTCATGGCTGATCAGGACGACAGATACCGCAAGGGGTTTTCATACTTTTCTATTCAGTCTCTTCCTTCTTTTGTTTCAAGGTCCTACTAGAGATAAAATAAAAACATGGAAAATGCTACTTCAAAGTCAGGCTTCAGGGCCTGATTAAAACACAGAAATGCAGAGCTCCAATCCATATTTAATTTATCTAAAGAATTCAGAGCATAACAAGTATACTATGCTAATCCACTTTGCTAATCTCTGAGTCTTTCACACTTCAGCAAATGAGGTTAAGGCCAGGGTGGTGCCGTGGCTCCTGCATGCCCCATCCATATACCAAGTTTCAAATGAGCGCATCACTTTAGCGCTGACACCTTGTGTGCCAGTACGCAGGTGGAGAAATAGGTAGGAGAAAGAACAGGCTGGTGGTGTTGGCCTCCTGTCTCTGTGTCCATTAAGATCTGTAAGTAATTGTGGTAATCCAAGGCAGATCTGTATTCCTAATCCTCACAAAGGTCAGGCTACCCTACAGAGACACTGTAATATTCAGTCAATGCTGCATTTGTTCTTTGAGTCTAAAAGACTCAAGAAATCTTATACCTCCTCTCTTCTGAAGTTACCAAATTCTTCAAATGTTGGTGTCACGCAATCTCTTCTCTTAGTTCAGATACCTTATCCTTTATTGATGTTACATCTCTAGCTACGATCAGATGCTAAAGAGAAAAAAACCCCAAGCATAAAATGCAGCAGCAGTTTTCATTTACTTACCATAGTTTGTTAATAAGTAGAACGGCTTACTTATTAGCAGCTTGTTAAATGTCTGCATTTAAGTGTGTTATGCAGGCATGATAAATTATTCAGATAGCTAAAAAAATTGATTCATTACTGCTTCTCATTAATATTTATGTGTTGCACGCTGAAGAGTGCAATGGGGATATATTTATTATGTTTGACTTGGGCATTTTCTGCCAACCTCTAGGGTGCTGTCCAGCATGACAAATGCGATCTTGGCTCGAGTTCATAAGCATAACGATCTGGACCTAATGACGAAAGAAGCCACGATCCCAATAATCAACGGATTGTCTGATTTATACCATCCTCTCCAGATTTTAGCTGATTACCAAACTCTTCAGGTAACAGTAGGAACCTTGTTTAATGCACTTTTTTTTTTTTTTTTTTCCTAAGTCTTGGTAGGTATTTGGGGAAGTCAGGTTCAAAATAATTTATTCCTAGGTTTTTCTAAGCTCTAATTACATGGCACTTGTTATTTAAAGTGATCTTCATCCAGCAATATAATGAAGGACCTGTTTAATTTAAAACAATTACCTAGTCCTATCAGCTGTAGTGGGTCTGAAGTTAAGCAGAGAATTAAGCACTTCATTGGAATTGGACTGCAATTCAAAAAAAGTGCAGGGGGCTTTACATATTAAGATGAAGGTGAGATGTTGGCTCAATCAATGCCAGTGGAAGTTTTTCCACTGACTTAAAAAACCTAGTAGCTCATTCTTCATTCCTCTCTAACCAAGGGACAGTTTAAAAGGAATCACTATCTATGTATGAGGAAATTGAACACATTTGTTTTGAAAAATCAGTTAATGCTACCAGTGCAAATGCCTAGTGTTCAGGCACTTAAAAGCATTTAAACTTTGTTCACATCAAAGAATAGTTAAAAAAAAGATCATATTTTGTGGTTTAATCTAATGAAATAGTTGATTTGACAGCAGGATAATGTTTTACACATAGAATACCAGATGTTTATCTATGAACAGAAGGACTATGCTGTTTTACAATCCGTTGAGGAACTGGCTTATAAAAAGGATTATTATACTGCAGAGCTGGTTGACAACTATGATGAACTCCTCTGACCTTGTTTGCTTTCTGAATGAATAGAAATCACACTGCTTAAAAAAAGGGAGGGCAGAATAATTTCCTGATTCATTCAGCTGTGTTTCTCAGCTGTTGAAGACTTTGCTAAAGGAGATTCAGTATGTGGAAAAGACCTAGTGAGAGCAATATTAAATTATACATGCCTTAAGTTTTAAATACTGAAAGACTCATAACTTTAGTGAAAATTATTTTTTCCTTACTTTGATTAGTATTTTTCATAAAATCTCCAATACTTAAAGGGAAGAGACCAGCAAAAGTTGGTGAACTTGAGACTAAAATGCTTCATATATCTCAGGATAAGGTACGTTTGGGAGGATCACATTGGACCAGCCTCAATGGACTGTTCATATTACATGAGACAGTAAGCTATAAAGAGAATGTTATCAGTCACTAAATGTCACAACTTCACTTAAACACTGTGTAAAACTGTAAACCAGGTGAATCTCAGGGTTGTGTGTTGCAGGGGGTTCTGCCTTACAAACACCTTAGTTATTAACATTTTATCACTTGTGAATATCAGGCTCTAGGAATAATCTGTGACTCACAGTCTACACAACTAGTGATGAATCTGCCCCTAAACCTGGCTTTATCCATGCCACTGACTACGGCACCAAAGGTCAGAGTGCTGTTGCCCTGTGCTCCATCTCCAGTCAACAGACTGCTGAGCGTCGCAGTCACCCTCTAGAGATGCATCTCTTTCTCCACCCGTCTTAGGGGGAAACCTATGGAGATCAGCAGAACGAGCACGTGCCCTGTTCATCCTCTCCTCCTCCATTGTGTCCTTGTATAGGACAGCCATGGTAGAAGTTCCAGGTGAGCATGAACCCAGAGGCTGGACTGCTCCATGGTTTGAATACCTAAGGCAGCAGCAGCAGCAGCAGCAGCAGCAGCTGGGTGTCCTTGTTGCATCAAGCACTGGACTTAGAGTGTCCCTGCCCGTTTTACACGATGAGGAAACAGGACCATAACAGTTGGTGCTCAAACAAGAGAAACATTTGCTGTGGAAAGGTATCGTAATAAGGTGAGCACTTAACAGAGGTCTCAGGGAATGTCTCAGCTTTTGGACAGCCATGGAAGCGCTTTAAAATTTGCAGCCCTTCCCAGTCAGCTTGAAAAGCAGAATGCTGTTTCCTCTAACTGTGCTCATCTTTCCCTGCATCTTTCCAGCATGTTCCTTAGCCCAGAGTTTCTCAAGAGGTCTTTAGAGAGCAGCTGGGTGGCTGCCCCACTTTGCCAAGGGCATGCTGCACCACTGGTTTCTGACCCACTTTCCGTTCTTGCTTTTCTTACCCAGAGGGAGGGGCAGCAGCGCCTGTGGGACCTCTCAGCAGTGCTTTGAGTGTTGGCACTGCTGCTCCTTCCCTTTCTGACCTGCCTGTCTGCTGCCTGTTTTCCTCTCTGCACTGCACACTGAGCTGGAGAATGCTGGTCTTACAGAATGTAATAATGCGGTATTTTAATCATATAATGAACTTTAACCAGGTCACAGAAGTAGAATTAGTGCTTGAAGAAGTGTGAGCCACAGGGTCTAGTTGTTACTTACCACAATCAAACTTCTCGGCAGGGTAAAAAGGTGTTATCTGAGTACTGCCTGCAAAAAGATCAATATAGAGATGTTGAATAGTACCACTGATTCTTTAGATGAGTTGAAAGTTCATATATAACATTTGGACAGCTTTCCTGCAACGCAAAGGCAATTTATTTGATTTATACATACATGCAAACTACAGTGGCACAGACTGCTAGCCTTACAGTTAAATGTAACTGCAGAATTTGTGCAGCTTATTTCTCTTTAAAAATGTCCCTTCCTTATCTCTGTAAATGTTTTCCTGCCTGGATCTGCTCCTCCCTACTGTCAATACATACCCAAAATGTACTTTTTTTTCCTCTTTTCTTTTTTCTCCTGCTGCATTTGCCAGTGGAGCACTACGTGCACTCTGGCCCTCTTCATGCTTAGCACTTTTTTATACTTGTATCTTCTAAATCCTATTCATTTTGTCATGTCCCTTCTTGAATCCTCTTGGAGCACTGTCTCATCGGTCTGAAACTGGCTAATTACCTCATTTGTTTTGCCAGAATATCTTCTTGCCTGTGGCTTCTGGTTCCTTTTCCAAGGTGCATTGTAGTGTGGTTATTTTAGTATAGCATGTTGCGTTCCCCAAACAATGTGGCTGGTTTATTTTCAGGGCTGTCAGTTCCCGTTCTGTATTCAGGGTGTTCTTGTCAGGTCACAAAGTGTGCTCCTGCCATGAATACTGGGGTGAGATTCTTCAGTTTCAACATTCTCTTGCCCCATGCCTTCTGCCTGAGCAACCTGGAGTCCCTCACGTGTTTGACAGCTAAGCTGGCTCTGCCCTTTAATACCGTGGTCAGGATTAATGCCCTCTATTATGCCAAGAGGGATGTTTTTCTTAGCATATGTGCTACCCTCTTTCCTAGAAGTTGGGCTGAGCTGACTTTACTCTTGAGTTATAACCCACTAGAAGTGGTTGTAAACATTACCCAGTCTGATTGTGGGGGTTTGGGGATTTGGCCTTTATGGACTGTGAGTTTATGTGCTGGTATCATTCACATGCAGAGCCACTTTACTTCTGCCTGTGCTGAAGGCATGTAACAGCCACTTTCTGAGTCAGCCCGGTACCTCTCAGTCTCCTGGGCAGAAGCTGGGCCTCACCACTTCTGCTCCGCGAAGCGTGGCTGGAGGGCAGCATCGCACAATTTGTATTCCAGGGATGACCTGGGTATTGACATCGATTCAATTGATATTAATGTCACTGGCCAAATGAGCTAACTCGTAGCTGACTGCAGAATGGCCAGACTGGTAATTAGAGTGAATCCATATGCCACTAGCTTTTTATGCCACTGGTCTGGAGGGAAATTTCTTTTTCAGAAAGAAATGGTTGGCATAAGAAATAAATCAGTGATTCCCTTTTAAATAGCATAACAAATTACAGTGTCGCCCAGCTTGAAGAGGACTGCCATATATTCTCAACTTCTCCTTCATGTGTGGCCCAAAGAGCTCAAATTATTATAGTCTTCAAATTCATCACCATCATCATCATTATTCTAAAAACTGGAAATCCCAACTAAGATCTGGACTGACCCTCTATAACTCACTGTTTAAATAACAGTGGCAAACACCAAGGGAGGAGTAAGTAAGGTAACTGGCCCAGCATCTGTCTTCAGCTCAGCTTGAGAGCCAATAGATCCAAATTTGCCCAATTTCTCATTTACTAGATTGCACTCTGTCCCAAAGGGCTAAATCTTTGACGAGTCCCCTGCTTTCCATTTTAAATTTTGACAGATTATTGATTCATTATTCAAAAGCCTGTTTTAATTGAGGGCTGTTATGACTCTTGTGGTCAAACGTTTCAGAAGTAATCTATAATGGTGTCAGAGTTTCAGCCTAGCTGGAAACAAGTCCAGGCAGAGGCAGACACGAATGTCCCTAATGAGTTAAACCAGCCTTCTCCAAACATACCACAGTGCTAAATCACTGCGCGTGCTTATTTTTTGTATTTTTGATACACTGATACACTGCAACCATGGATAAGGACACAACGAAACATTGTAAAAGAAGCGTGAGGATGAGAAAGTTGACTGCAAAATTGACGTTAATTATTTAGCAGGGAGCTTTCGTGAGAATAGCAAAGCCGAGTTCTGTGGCACTACAGCAGCGATCACTAGCTTGCCAAAAGGCATTCATAAGGGAGAAGGGCTCTAGACTTTCTAAATATGGCTGTGCAGGTTTTTTTGGTGGCTCTGCTAGGAGTGTAAATATTTTGAAGTCAGGTTCCAAATATAAGGAGATGCTGCAGGACGCTCAAGCAGGTAAAATGCCAACATCCATGTAACAGAGTTTGGAAAAACTGGGGAGGGATGTAAGGGGAAAAATATCTCCAGAGGCTCAAGTGACAAGGATGTATTATAAAGGTTCTGGCTTAACCTAGAGTGTTAGGTTTGCATCAAGGCAAAACACTTTTAGCAGGATTTTCTCTGTGCAGGTGTATAAACATATAATACAGGGGGGAAAAAACAAAGTGTGTTTCTGTATATACAGTAGCTTTCGTATTGCCTCAAAGCTTTCTGGTTCTGACTGACACAATCATCTCATCTTTCTTGGAAGCTGAGGATGTATGTGTATAACTACTACGGTCGCATTCCCAGCGAGCTGGCTTTAAATGAAGAGGCTTGAGTTACAGTAGCAGCGTACTGGTGGCAGCATAAAGCTTAGCACAGGATAGAAAATGGGCCCCACTGCTACACACACAGCTTGATTCTGCCTTGTCTACGACTTCTTCCATTAGCTAAACATCTTCATTAAAATTAGCTCGGCTATGCCCACTCCATACAGTAGTCATTGCAGATGTGGCTTTGCAATTTGCAGTGCAGATTGAGGGTCATTATACAGACACTTCCAGCACTTTGTATTTTATCTGTAGCTGCTCGTAGCTTGGGAAAACAGAGAAAAGTATTTAGTATGCACTGCTCATTGTTTAATGCAGAGTAGCAGCTGGTAATAAGGTGGAAGTTATTTAACATAGCAGTGTATTTGTGGCTCACTAGTTAGGGCTTTGAGCAGTACAGGCTGTGATGTCTATTTTTAAACAGCAAGATCAAAAGAACTCAGGGCTGTCTCATTTGCTCCCGGCTGTGGGTTCATGTCACAGCTATCACTAAGCCCTAGCTGCAAACAACCCCTTAAATAAATGCTTTCGTTTGGCCTTCTCCTAGGAGCACCATTGCTAGGAGATGTGGAAGGACTTTGCAAGATGCTTAGAGACCTGCAGAGCTATTACACTGGAATAACTTCCATGTCCACAAAGTCCTGCTTTGCTCTCCTGTCAATGCCCTTGCGTCCCATCTCTGCCCATGAGCCTGCTGCTAACAAACTTCAACTGCAAAAGCGATGGTTTTACAAATATCAGAGTTTTAGCTCTTAAACCGTAGGCAGCCTAGCACTCCACTGGGTTTAGATTTCAACGGCCTTTTAATGTCATTCAGTATTTCAAGTGCTATTATTTTTGACCCAAAATCGTGGTCACCGGCAGAAGCGCCAATAACTTTATTCTGGAACAACTTCACAACTATTTGTTTAGGAGAAGCTGCTGCCAGGAGAGGAGGGGATAGTCCCAGCCCTTTCGCTGCTCAGGCTTTTGGCATCTCTGCTGCGACTGTCTGCGAGGTTGCCAGTTGGTACAGCTCTGCAGCGTGGATGCTTATCCTCTCTGGCAAGCATTGAATCATGTCACACACAGAGTTGAAACACTGTCTGGCTTCCAGCTACTACAGTGCAATTGTAGCGTGGCCCGGTTTTGAACTAAGATGAAAAAGCTCTCCATCGTGTCTTTAGTGTTTCAAGTCATGAGGTGGAGAGCAGGCCTATAGAATATTTGGTTATGTCTTTGGGAAGTTTCCGGTATCAACTGAAGTTCCTATATACGTGCATATTGACAACCAGCATTGCTGAAGGGCCTCACACTGTCCTGAAACGTGAAACCCACGTTGCTCTTGTCCCTCCTCGGACCTTATCTGTCGGTGGCTGAGGGCCAGAGCAACCGCGCATGTACGGGCTGTAAGCGCCATCCGGCCAAGCTACAGTTAACACTGTCATACCGTTCGAAGTTCGGGTAATCCACACTTTAAAAGAACCACTGCTCTCTTTGGCTGTACAAAAAGAGCAAACGCTTCCGGCCATGAGTGCCACAGCTGCTTTCCAAGTATTGCTCCTCCCTGTCCCCTACGGCCGTGAGAGTTAAAACGCACTGTGAGGGCATGGCCCCTGCCATGGCTGCCAGGAACGTTGGGTAGAGACAACCGAGCCACAGCAGACCTGAATAGGGGTATTTTCATGATCTGGGGGAAAGCTGGAAGGAGTGCTATCCTAGGAATTAGGACTGCCCCTTAATGAAGGATTTCTACCATTCACTGGTACGGCTTTGGTGCTAAAGCTACCGTGTCTCTGGTGCTGTGTCTCGCAGCCTGGGCCTCACCATATGGCATACGTGCCGATGTGTTCTTCACCGGAGAAAGCAGCAGCACTGGGTCTTCATCTAAGACACGGGGCGTTTCCCTCCCCGACCATCTTGTAGCTGCAGTAAGTTGATCAAAGGTGCGGTTCCACACGTTTGAAGGCAGCCAGCCTTCTTTGCACCAGACCCACGTGATCAGTTCCTCCTACCTAGGGCATTGGCTTGCTCAGGTCGCCTGGAACATAACCCCGGGGCTGATTCATTTGGCAGGAGCACTATGGCAGGCTGAACGGGCTCACGATCGCCTGGATCGGGGACGGAAACAACGTCCTCCACTCCATCATGACGAGTGCCGCAAAGCTGGGGATGCACCTGCGTATTGCGACTCCCAAGGTGAGAAATCCGTGTGCATGGGGTAAGGAAGCGAATCTTTGCCACGTCTTGCCTCATCTACCTGGATACTTCCCAAGGGCCTCAGCTAGTAGTGCCTGCACGGATCTTGAGTGCCAGCTTTCAGAACAAAGGTTCAGAATCCTCTGTCAGTTATTTTGTTGCAAAGCAGGAGCAATTCTAGGGAGTTCAACTTCAGAAAGGTTGAGAGGAATTCGTGACTGCAGTGTGAATCATGAAGGATGATAATTCCATTGGAGAAAGGGTTACAAAGTCATCCAATGCCCTCTCCCCCCAAAAAATTTTGAAAGTTGTTTCAGATTGGTGGAAGTGTTGCATCTTGGTTGGTTCAGTTTGGTGATGCAGCTTTTTAGAATGCTGCATTGCAACACGATATGAAATATAAAATGAAATAGTTTACAACAAAAGATTTAATGACCTACAGGCATTGCATTCTCTAACTGCTGAAATAATACATTTTTCTTACCTTATCAGAACACTTTCCACCACTTTATCTCCAAAATAAACTTTCAACAAAATCAACATAATAACCTCAAGTTTTACAGTTGTGAAAGGCATTCTTCTTCCAGTGGCAAATGGTTCAACCAGTGTTTTTCTAACCAGTGTTAATGCTCAGTAAAGATCTTACATATGTTCCATGGTATGTTACCCATAGTCTCTTTTGGCAGGGCTTTGAACCAGACCTCAGAATAACCAAAACAACTGAAGAGTACTCCAAAGAGGTAGGAGCCTAAGGAATAGCCTAGTAGAGTAGTTTGAATAGCGTTTATTTTCATTATAAACAAAAGTTGAAGTCCCTTGTCTTCCTGTTCTTCCTTATTTTATTCACATTAGTATGGTACCAAGTTACTTCTCACAGCAGATCCTTTGGAAGCTGCAGACGGTGCCAATGTCTTAGTTACAGACACATGTATAAGTATGGGACAAGAAGAGGAAAAGGAAGAAAGACTAAAGGCATTTCGAGGTTATCAGATTACAATGCAGGTAAAAATTGATATCTGGGGTTTTGTTGATGCTTTACAGTTGGCATTTTTAAGAATCAGCATCAGCAAAGAATGGGTTTGGTATTTTCCAGCTTGAAAAACTGGCAAAGTTAACGAAGTTTGAGTTATTGTATACACTTCACATGGTTTGGCCTCTTTAAGAGCTTCCCAGTGAGATCTAATTCCAGCACATGTGCAGGAGAGCTAGTGGTGCCTTTGCTTCTTTATGACCTGAAAACCATTTCTAACTTTGCATTTCATCTTTGCTACCAGAAGTGATCCCTTATATTTTATTTAGAATGAGCAGCTCACAGATTAACTCTTAAATGCCTGGGCAGCATTTGGGGCAATTTTGTGTGTCTCTGTCAGTGAATAAAGCATTAAATGTATGTCTTTAAAATCATCTAGTTGAAATGCTTATCAGCATAAAATCAGTCAGAGAAAATGGAAAGTCATAAACGATTAATTGTCCAAGACAAAAAGGACATTTTTCTTTGCTGATAGGTTTACTGGTTTAATTGACTGTATTCTAGCATAAGTTCACAAAATACTATTGATGGGTATGTCTCTGAACTGGCCTAAAATGCTTTAAATTATTGTTCATTGGTATTAGGTCAATATATTATGCGTGACAATAGCAAAAGAAAAAAAATAGCATTTTAAAACACCGTTTAGTATGTTCTTGTTGCAGTTATCAATAGTACCATATTACTGTATGGCAGTCAAACGAGGACTACGCTTTATTGATCCACGAGGTTGCTGGATTTTTTACTCCCCTGCTAAAGCCAGAGAAATAGGATTAAATATTTGACTTTTGTGAAGTCAGTACTGAACTCTCAGTGACTTAAATAGGGATATTCCCATCTTATTCACAGATGAGGAATTCTTTTGAAGTCAGTGGAATTCTTCTGAGCTCATCATCCAAGGGACTGGGGTGGGAGCTAATACAAAATTTGTTAACCTTTTTACCAGTTAAAGAATTTGTTATTGTCCTTACATTTTTCTTTGGTTTTATATGCTTTTTGATCTTCAGACTGCAAAATTTGCTGCTTCCAACTGGACTTTTTTACATTGTTTGCCCAGAAAACCTGAAGAAGTTGATGATGAAGTATTTTATTCTCCTCAGTCATTGGTTTTCCAGGAGGCTGAAAACAGAAAATGGACAATTATGGTAAAAAATAAGAATACATAGAGGTTAGGGTCAGCTTCTGTTCTGCCTTAGACTAAAGCTTGGGTTCAGCTTGGTTCCTCAACAAATAGTAAATGGGAACACCTATGTTTCAAATGCACCCCACTGCACAACACGATTTTGACTATAGCCAACATATGTATGTAGCACAAATACTTCTGGACACAAATGTGACCTATTTTAATGATAATCTGCTGTTGCTTGACCCAGTTTTTATTGCTAAGTGAAATCTACAGTATCAACTGTTATTTTTTTGGTATTTAAATCACTGGGTTTACTCCAACGATTGACTGAGCTGCTCAGTTTTAAACCATGTTAAATGCTGAGGTCTCAGGGACTGGTCTTAGAAACAACAGTTTCCCAAACGATAAAGCTAGAGATTCTGCAGTGTTGTCTCAGGAATAACTGCCACTGACACCAACCGGAACTTTTCCTGGGAAAGTGCTGCAAGAGCAAAGCTTTGAAGGACCTTGAAAAGTTATGGTGTGATCCATGGGAACCATGAGAGGACACATGGCATTTAACATAAACCATAACTCCCCTCTCAGCATCCCTAGAATTCAGAAAATTACTGCCAGGTCTCAGTACCCTGTTATTTATTGTTGGCATTAGAGCCATCATGTTGACAAGAGCTAGGGAAAACATTCAGAGGTGAAAAAAACCCCAGAAATGGCATCATCATAGCTCTCAGATGAACTCTAGATGTGCTCTGAGTGAGTAAGTGGTTGAGTATTGTATTTAACAAAAACTCAGGTTTTGGATGTGGTCAAAATTATTAAGTTTGTGTTAAATTCATAGTTTTGGCCTTAAAATTCCAAAAAGTCTTTATATTTTTAATTTTAATTTCATAATGTTTCTAATTGTCTTATATATATATATATTTTTTAAGAAAAGAAACCATTTACTTTGAGTTCCAGCTGCACATTTTTGGGGGGGGAGTAAGAAAAATATCATATTTGTATTTTATCAAGGTATAAAAACAACGAATGTGTGGCTCTTGTTTATGTATTCTACGACTTTCTTCTCAGACAGTGAACTGAAAAATAAATCATTGGCTCAGCGGTAGTTCCAAAGAGGGCTGAGAGCAGCTACGACCTGGGTAGCAGGGAGGGGTTGCACAGCTGTGTGTTCAGCCCCCACGAGACTACCCGTCACCCTGAGCAGTGCTGAAGGGAACGGAAGGGCAGGCAACAGGACCACAACTCCCAGAGAACCCTTGTAAATCCTCTTCTGGGTCAAAATAACACTCTGCAGTCAGACACCGCTGTGAAGTCACGGGGCTCGTTATGTGCGTGGTGTGCGGGGAGGACGGCAGAGCTGCCGCAATACTGTGTTTTATTTAGCTGACATTCCCATTGCTCGCATTTCACAGCCATACCTAAGGTTTGTTGGAGTACCAGGGGAGGGCAGGAGGGGTAGATGACACACTAGTAACCACGATGAGGATTTTCCAGTTTTTACCACAGAAGGTATACCTCGGCTGGGATATATTTCAAAGTCCTTGTGCTGGTATGGCTCTCACTGATGCTAACGGAAGCGCTGCTGAAATCCAGAAGCAAGCCCATGTGCTGTTTGGGTACCTACAGCATCTCCTAGCAATGGCTGAGGATACAACATAACCCGCCAAAAAGGCCCCAGCCTTTGATCTAAATGCTTTGTCTGAATTTCTCCTAGGCTGTCCGTTAATGTATTTTTTTCTGCACCGAGAAAACCCATCGGCTGCAACACAGAACGTCCTAACTGATTTTCAGCTCTTTCCTGATTCATCGTCAGAAATTCTAGCAGATAAATCTAAGTGTGCGGTTTTTGCCAGGGCAATAATTTTCAACGCCAGGCTTTAGAGCTGGAAAAATATTTCCCCCTTATTTATTTTTATGGAGTATCTGTTTCCAATGTGATTGGATTTTTTCTTTTCTTCCTCCCCTAGGCTGTCATGGTTTCCCTGCTGACAGATTACTCACCACAGCTACAAAAGCCTACATTTTGATGCTTGGATTCCTGCCAAGAGAAAAATATTCCTCATTGGCAGAATATTCTGGTCCTCAAATACATAGATCTTCTTCAGAAAGGATCAAGGCAATGAATGATTCTTTAATAAAACCGTATAGTTAGCTGTATCGTACTGCATTACGTTTGAGAAACCATTCAAGACAGCAAACGCCATTGCCAAAGCTGCTTTTCATCTCGATGCTCCAAGCCGGCTCTTCTTTCCGGCGATCAGCATCACGGAAAATGTTCCAAGGTTGTACCTTAATGATTGGCTCTACCAGCCTCATAGGCACAGCATAGTCTACACGTAGCTCTGTCGGAACTCGTGTAGTATGACAGACAGAAACCTTTCCCCAAACCTGTCCACGGAATTGCCGGATGTCAGCAAGTGCGCGCACAGAAGCAGGGCTTTAATTTGCCTTGGTTGCTTGCACTTCCTGGGCATCCCGGCTCCCATCCCTTGTCCTCCAGCCAACCTCCAAATCCCACTCCTGTTTGACACCGAGACCTTGTGAGCGTTACCTTCCTCCATGACCTTCCTGTGGGCTGGCACAGGAGGATGCTGCTGCGGAATCGGAATAGAGCAGCTTCCGCAGAGTTGGATGTGTCAGAGAGACGGCTGAGAGGAACCGGTTCATTCTTTGTCCATCTCCCCTAGACCTTCACTCCCTAAACAGAATTTTGGCTGTGGAAACAGGTTTTCTATTTCTTTGTTCCTAAGCTAACGTGAGGGGCACCGTATGATGGCACCATGTGCGGCCCCGTTGCGGAAAGCGTTTGCTGCACGGCCCGGCACTGTAACGGGTGCACATTTCGGCTAACCCTTCTCAGTAGTAAGCAGATTCCTGACATCTGTAGTTCTTCCGATGGCTGGGTTTGTCCGTTTAGTAATTCAGTTAAAGCTTTGGGTGCTATTAATACCCACCTTCTTTGTTGTTTCTAATTCGTTTCAAGAATCTGTTGATTTTTTTCCCGCTGTAACACTGGAATGTGTCTGTGATTTTTTAAACATTCTGCAAATGGGTTTCCATTATCTGACCAGGTGCAAAGCATTATTTAACTCCTTTCAAAACTGGAGTCCGCTGCTGGGCCACACAGATCACTGAAACCAAAATAAAAATACATTCGTTATCCACACACTGGCGATTGGTTCGTTGTTTTTGGAGGCATTTGTGAGCCTCTTGTTAGAATTAACATTTTCCATTACAACATTACAAGGGTTTCAATAATTCAGTGACCACTTGCACTTCAGCAGAGATCTAACTGCATCAGTGATGGAGGAATAGGGGATGTGCTGGAAATCAACGTTTTACTTCCCAGTTCAATACGTGGAGGAAAATGCATGCAATACGGCATATTTCTGGTTGGCTTAGGTCCTGTTTTGTGAATTAGGTTCTAGTTCAGCAAGATATTCAGAAGTAGGGCTGGTCCTCTTGACGCTAGCGAGCTGCTCAAGTGCTTAGGACTGTCGATACCCTTACTAATCTGATTTTTAGAGCCACCTGAGAGTAAGACAACTCGTTTTGCTCGTCCTTTCATAACAAACGACATTAATATCAGTTTTGTTGTGTTGACTAATGTACTGTCAGTGAAATCAGGGAGACTCGTAATAACAAGGCTGTATCGTTAGATGTTTCGCGGTGAAGGGATGAACGGCTATCTGCTGCCCTTTCACTTCTCTGTGCTCCGCCTAGAGCTAACGTGCATCTAGGTTATTGCAGACCCTTTTCACACCTGGGAATCCGAGCAGGGTGCCAGACATCTGAATCCCTTTGACATTTTTGAAGCACACGCGTAGGTCTGCTGCATAGCACGTGAGCAATGGAGTCCGACATTTCCAGTGCGTGCGTTGGGGGTAATTTCATCGGATTCTGTTCCTCTGTGGACACACATGGCGAAGGATCATAGTCCTTGCTCTGTCTTGTGCAAATGCTCACGCCATCGGCTACTCCGGTGCTTTCTAGAAGAACTGGGTGGACTTAATTCCCACGTGCTGAGGGACCGACCCTTGTGTGGGAGCACCGGGCGTTCCGCACGCTTCTGCATGGGCAGTACCCGTTTGCTGTGCGCTGGGGGCCAGACGCATCCCGGCGGGGACGGTGTTCTGAACACGTGCGGGCTGTCTGCACGGCGCTCGCAGAGCGGATCTGACACTCGCTAGAGGCGTCGGGCCGGTACCAAATCGACGTGTACGTTTCTGCCCAAGGGACGCAGAAATCTGGTGCCCCGAGGGGTTTCTGTTCTGCCTGACGGGACGTGCGCTGCCTCCCCACGCAGCAGAACAGCACCGCGAGGCTTGGTCTGCTTGCGCGGGTTAAGCGTGCTGGGATGGCCGGGTGGTAGCTGTGGTCACGGGCAAGACAGTATTATTGTGCCACCCCGACTCCCCGTGAATTCCTTGCTTGAATTTACAAGCGATGGCTGCAAATGTGGGGAGTAAAGGAAACGGCAATAACGTAGAAGGATTTTCCAGGGGAAAAAAAACAGTTATCAGCATTCAAAGGGCTTGAAACAAACGCGTAACAGGCAGCAGCCACTAACAGCTGACTGGTTTTGATTACATTTGTGATGCTTTAATCAGCAGAAGTGCTGCTTGCATTGCTGAGTGCGCTCGAAGGGTGGGGTGGGGTTTTCTCCGCCTTGTTACGGCGACGCTCCTGAGAGCCTAGCCCTTCCTTCCACCAACGCCTCGCTCCTCTGTCTGACCTGGAGAACAGTCCCAGGCCAGTTTGGGCCTGTCAAGTCTTACCCACATCCAGCTCATTTAATCTCCAGTCTCTCACCTTCAGGCATTTGCAGGGCTGTGTTCCAGTCCCTCCCCGGGACCACGCGCCAGTGGGGGTGGCTGCCAGCCTACTCCATCACCTGCTCAGAGGCACAAAGGGAGGACTGACCCCCCTGCCCTGTTCTCCCTCACTGTGGGGCTGGTTGTGCGCTGCCGCAGGTACAGCCGCATCCAGCCCTCACGCGCGGGCAGGCACTGCGGTTGTGCTGTGTCCCACCGGGGGACACGTGTGCGGGCTAACTCGGGTGCCCAAAGTGCAGTCACAGCTCTACAGCTTGTCTGTCTTCGATGTGACCGGGGTAAGGCTGATCCCAGCTGCAGCCCTGGGGCAGAATCAGGGGCCCAGGGGTACTCTGGTGTCATTTTAGTCAACTGAGGGTCTCGGAGACATCTGCACAGACCTGGCAGATGTGACACAGGACCGAGGGGCACTTAGAGCAGAAACTGGTGGCCAGCAAGGACATCCTACAGCATCTCAAACAGCCCTGGGTCTTGTGCTCTGGCAATCTGTCCACTCCCTCAGTACCTTCATGGCCCTTTAGGGAGTTACTCCTCTTCTACACCTAGAGTTAGAAATGCAGTATTGCTTATTAGCAATGTAAGCACTTGTTATTAGCAATGTAAGCACTTGTTCTGCAGCTTGTTACCAGCAGTGGTGGGATTCTTTGGGTATCTTTATGTGTTCATCTGAAAGTGATCTAACATTAATTAGAGATTCAGTAAAGAAAGAGGGGCAAAATGGTTCTCTATAATTTTTTCAAGGGGTAAAGCCAACATTTTTTCCCTGTGTAATACAAAGCTAAGAGACAGAATTTACAAATAACTAGTATCTCTAAGAATATGAGGAACAGTAACTTAGGAAGGACTGAGTGGGGAGCCTGGGCAATCATGAGGGAACCATGAAAAGTAGGAATTCTCGAACAGAATTAAATATTTTGTTTGCACCAGCTTACATCAGGAATGGCACTGGAGAAAATCTACAGCAGATCTACTCATTGCCTGGTAGCAGGAACAGTATCCTGTGAGGAGCTGAGTTGCTAAAAGGGAAATACAGGAACAATTAGCTTAATAAAACAGCAAGGAGGCCCCCAGGTTTGGTTGCGTGAAGTCCTCCAGAACTCTGGAATTAAGGGTTACCCCTCATAAGACAGGCCAGTGAGTTAGCCACAATTACTTCGCTGCCTTTCAAATTTTGTGAGAGAGGGAGGAGCTGCATGAAGGTCTGAGCGATGCTCCGAGCTGACCGTTCACTCTGGGAAGAGCTTTCATGACTGAGTTAAGGGATATCGAGTTTTGTTTTCCAGGAATGTGTAATACTGGTGGAAGGTCTGAAAAACAGACTTCACGCAGCGGGAAAGGTTTCTTCTTTCTTCTGGGTCTCCCATTACTCAGTTAATCACATGGTTAATGCATTGAGCAAATAAACAGGGTTTTTTGATTATTTTGCCATAGCTATTGAACCGGCTGCCCTTCAGATGCAGAGCCCGGAATTCCTGGGTGTGGCCCGAGGTTATGTGTGCAGAGACACTTCATAAACCACAATAAACATTTTATCCAGCCCAGCATCTGCTGCCATGACTGATGGGATACAGCCATTTGCAAGGCTATTTGACTCTTACCCAATCTTGTTACCAATCCTTTGAAGAAATCCCAAACCTTTGTGGCCTCTGCAAATGCTGATGGTCCCTTCCGTGCGTGTGCGCCCCGAGGATTTTTCTCTAGGGGCGAGCAATCTGCGGTGACTCCGTTCAGAGAGCAGATCTTTCCCAACCACAGTCAAAGCATTGCCTGACCCTGCCAAATCCCTTGGAAAGCTCCTCGTGGTCTGCGTTACATGTTGGAGGACTATCAAATTCTGCCGCTCCCTAATGGGCCTGTTTCAAGGGGGTTGGTGCCCGTGCAGAGCAGGCTCCAACGCAACCATACTGTGCCTAGAAAGAGGGACGAGCACCAGAATTGCAAACGTTGCTGACCAAAGTCACGCCGTTTAGCCAAGACTGAAGCCCAACGGTGAGGAACAGCCTGGATTGCTGGAGAAGAGCACTGAAGAGCGGGCAGTGCAGACGCAGGTCACGCTTGGGGATTTGAGCACAAAATAACGTTCACCGGAGGGAGAAAGCTGAACTCCTGACGCAGGCTATGGCGCTTCTGGGGTCCCTCTCCAGCTCACAGCCAGCAAGTGCAATGGTGTTCTGTCCTCCACAGCATCCTCGTCTGAAACGCTCACCCGCTGCCTGAACGTGAGGTGGATGTTCTCCACGGGACACACCGTGGTCCCACTCCTGGACCATTTGGAGTGGTGCACACGGAGAGGCACGCCGTGGCTCCTTTGTTGCTCCCACGCCCCGATTCCCTGCCATCAGGAAGCAGACCCCACAGGGTAAGGTGTGCAGTCGGTTTGCTGTCCCAGCCCTGGAAGGTGGGAACCACCTCCACATCCCCAGACAGGTCAGAGGGGATCCAAAACCCCTTTGCACGCCCCAGCGTGGGGCACCCATTTCCGAAGGTGAAGACCAAGCTGATCGCAGCCAGTGATGTTAACTGTTCTGGGGTGGCCCACACAGCGCAGAAAGCCGTCTGACAGAAACCAGAGTCTGTTTGTGGTGTGCAACGGAGGCCGTAGCCTTTCCATCCTGCTTCCCAGGCTGTGCCCCAGCTGAATGGGGCCCGGTGCTTACGTTTGACAAACTGCCAGCTGCTACTCGCCGGGTTCCCTGCTGGAGACAGTGCTCGTGGCTGGCTGTTGCCATTCCCTTGGGTAATGAAGAAAGAAAACCTGTGGGAATCTGAAACAGGAGACGGACACTCTGGAGTGCACACAGAGTCCAAGCAGAGGGGCAGCTGCGCCAAAGCCTTTCCTTAGGTGTCCCGTCAGGGCTGTAGAAGACCCAGGTTAGAAATGCAGGTGCAAGAGTGCTCTCCTCACACACCGCCCCCTGCCAGAGCAGCCTGCCGTGCTCTCCAGTGGCGTAAGGATGGGATCTGCACCTACTGATTTCCTGGGAGCCTCTCCTGCATGGCTGGGGCACTGTCTTCCCGTGGGTGGGCTTCAGCTGCAGCCAAGCCCACGCCGCTTTCTGCAAACCGCTCCCCTCACGAGCCGCTCGTGCTGCCCCACCGATGGGCCGATCTGTGCCCTGCTCCCTGCTGCACTGCCGGGGGGCTGGACTGCCCCGGGACCCCCTGCCCAGCGTTGTGGGGCTGAGCCCCCAGCCCACTGCAGCCTCAGCAGGAGGAGGTTTGCACCCACCCTGCAGACCTCCCAGCGTGGGGCACCCCAAGGATGGTGCCCCGCAGATGGTGTGTTGCACTTTCCCCCGGCCGACTGGGATATTTCGTAACTGATATCATTTGAAGGGTATTTGCTGACTCTGGGAATTTCGCTAATTGAAAAGCAGTGTCTCCCAGCGCCACAGGATCCCTGCGTGAGTCACCAGCAGGATTTCAAGGCCCACTCCGCAGCTCAGGTTTCTGACATATCCCAGAGCAGTTTGCGGGGATTTCTGAGGGCCGGACGCTGAAGAGGGAACGTCACATGCACCTCTGGGGGGGTTTCCCTGCGGGGATGCAGCCCTGCGAGCTCCTCCCGGGGCACAGCCACCTCTGAAGGGAGCAGGGGCAGGAACCGTGGTGGGGAGGTTTGGAAGCCCTTTAAACTCAGCCCGACTTCAAGCCATGAAGTGCCTTAGTCCCAGCGCAGCAGTTACGGAGCACACCTCACGTGGTGTGGGCACAGAATCCTATAAGGCAGAGCTACTGACGGGGTGGTCTACAAAGGCAGGAGAGCGAGCTTGCAGGCCCCCCTCCTCTTCTGTGCTGTGACACAGCTGGGTCTTTCTTCAGTCCGTTTGTAACCCTGAAATTCCTGTGTTTTGCGTAATTACAGTGCCCCATGTTTTACTGTAAATTGCTCACGCGTTCGTGCAATAGGAGGGATTTTTAAAAGCGTAGCCAAGTAATTTGATTTTGAGAAGCGCTGTGGAGGAGACAAGGGTAGACGCATGCAATTTGTCTCCTACCAGCTTTATGAGTGTCTCTCTCTCAGGAAAGGTAACAATTCCATCCAGAAATAATTCCATTAGACATGAAATATCAGAGCTGTGAATCACTGGGCATTTCAGAGCATCACTTCACAGCAGGAGAGCATCTGAAAGCTGCACCAGAGACAGGAGTTTAATTCTTATTGTAGCACTAGGGAGGAAAATGCAATCAAAAACAGCTATAGGAAGTTGCAGTACAGCACAACTATCTATTTTACTAGTTGCCTTCCTGGGAAAAGGAAACCAGGAGATTATAGTTATTCTTCCAGCAATAGTGCTGATTTGGTCAGGGTAGTAACTAGGATTCACAAGGCTGCAATTAAGGGCTCAGGAAAAACATGTTAAATAAACTCCTCTGAAAGACTGTACTGTAGTGATCACGCACAGAGTGCTTTTAGGTATCTATATAGCAGGATAATAACGAGTTCTGCCAAGGAAAAAGCTTCTCTGATGTCCCAAGAGGGCAGTGAGACCAATCTGTATCAGAGGTTTACAAAGGCAGAATGGGTTCTGAATTGTGGGGGCAGTCAGTTATCGCCAGTTTGAAGGTTTTAGCTCGGATTACATCAGAAAGTCACCCGTTCCTTGTTCCCGCCTCCGCAGCAGACATAACGCCACTGTTTCTATGTGGATGATTATGGGAGCTTCTTTCTCACCAAGGTGGTCCCGTGGGAGACTGGGGCCGTTGCTTCCCCTGTAACTTGTAGGAATTGCCCCCTTTTGACACGGGATAAAGCTGTGTCCCGGTGCCCGCTGCTAACGCTCATGTTCACAATGGGTTTCCTAGTCTTCCCCATCGCTGAGGTGGGCAGAGGAAGGAGAACAAGCATGTTTATTCTGACCACCTTACGTCACAAGTGACAACGATCAGGGCCCTGCTGAATTGCCAGGCTAGTTTATAGCCGTGGGACCTGACCTTCAGGAGAAATAAATTCACAGAAATCCCATGGGCCTTAAGCACTCAGTATGTCTGAAAGCGAGCGCATACTACCTGTCTCCAGATTACTGCTGCCTCTATGAAACGGGTGTCAAAGGCTATTATAAAAAATAAAGAAGGCCCTTGGAGCTGGCACCGTGTCAGGGTTGTTATGCCAAAGTGTAGGCAGCTAAAAAAGGTAATCTGAGGAGTATTGGCCTTACATGGATTAACTGGATTAGCCCTTACAACCTACATGTCTGGACTGTCTCCAAAAGAGGTAATGAGTGCCTTTCCTCGAAGCAGGCCACTTGTCCAGCCCGTTGATGGAGAGCTGTTGTTGACGCAGATGGCTGGTTGCCTAATGCCACGATGGAGAATGTGTATTACGGTGGCTGTTTGCAGAAGCAAACACGGGATGTGCTTAAGCACATGCTAAAGCAGGAGGACATGCTTAACCGCCAAACCTCTGCGAAAACTGGTGGCAGATTTTTCAGCCACAGTTGTGACCAGAACGCTCTGCCAAGTCAGTTTTTCATCGTCATCGTAGAGCTCAGTCTTGCTTTAGGAAATGTTTTACTTCCTTCCTAGTTTTTCCAGCAGGCTGCAGGAGAGAATGTGTCCTGTAACCCAGGTGTTTACCTGGTGAGGGGACAGAGAGCTGAGAGACTACAAACTTTGGGCATCCTTGTTCCCAAGCGTCCAAGTCCATGGCTGCCTGGCACCCTGGGCTCCTGGTCTCACCACCCTGGAGCCACCTTCAGTGTTTGACCCTGAGGTGCTTGTCAGAGGAGTGCCCTGTAGCCAGGATCTTCTTTCTGGCTTTCAGAGACTCTCATCATGACCAGAATTATCAAAATCTTCTGTGAAATGGACTGACTGTTCCTCCTCCGCCCGTTCCCATCTCTTAGTCTCGGAATTCCAATGCATCTCTCAGCTTCCCAGGACCCAGGAGTGTAATACAGTCTGGAACAAAGGCCTTGAATGAGAGATTTTTTAAGGGAAAAAACCCCAACCCACTCTTAATGAATACAATGTGTTGTTCCATTTATGTCATCTATTGTCTGTAACCACAAAAATAAGAGAGAAGTGATCCTACATTTATCTGAGCTGAAAAATTTTGGAACAGAATGAGAGCTTCCAGGGATGTCTGGGTCTAGAGAGAAATGTCTGCTCAGCAAAGAGGTAGACGTCCAGTTTGGCAGAAGACCTTGCTAAAATCAGTCATGATGTATTTCCTGCCTCTGCCTAAAACCGTCAGGAGGCCTTCAGCATTGTCCTCTAATTTCCCATCCTTTTTCTCCTGTAAATTGTGTCTCTGCATCAGTGTGGGCATTGTGATCTCAGGTGCAATGCGAGGGACGCCCTTCTGGTCTCTGAACGCTGTTTTGTCCAAAGTGGCCGGTGATCATCCGCAAGTGACGTGAGCCACTCCAACCATTTATTTAAACATTCCTCTGCACTACTCCACACAAAGCTGTAAACAGCGCGATCTGTCGTGCGTGTGTGTAAGCGTAGGAAAAAAAAGATGGTCTTGAGAATTGTGCTGAGATGATGTATGTCCTTGCTAGAAATGCGTTGAGTGTGTAAAGGCCAGGCGAAAATAAATACAAGGGAAAATTCACTCGTTCCTACCTGCCTCCTAACAAATAAATCACAAAGGCTCCCCATGCCTCCCTTGAGGTACTCATTAGCTCTGCTCTCCCCCCAGCTGAAATGAAAGGGGCTTTTCTTCCACTTGAACTGACCTTTAGCAAACATTTTCCTTTCAATTACGGTCTGAAACATCCTTGTGGACTGCTGTTGCTGGAGACAGCTGGGAGAAGGCTCTCCGAAGCCACTCACACGAGTCAGGATGGACAGACAATAATTACCAACATCCATATGGTTAATTCCAGTCTAGACGAAGGCAGAGAGAAGTCATCTAGAGGTCTCCATCGGAATACAGCATGTTTGTCTTTCTGGACTCTCCGGTCTCCCCGTGCTGGCCGCTTCCTATACACGATGAATATTACTCTCGTGGACCATTGTGCAATTACTGTGTCTGAGCACTAGGCCTCCTGTCTTCATGTTGTTACCAGTTTTATAGCCCAGTGTGAGCCTCCCAGGAATGAGGCTTTCGCTGTGGCTTGACCCGGCTCACTGGAGTGATCGGAGAGCCTCCTGCGGACAGCAGGCTGGGCGTGGGTCTTCGGCACTGGGGGACTTGTTGCCTTAGTGAACTGAAGAAAATTTATTAAAAACATACATCAAAAACTTGCTGCATGCAAACTGAAAGGTGAAGCCTAGGGTGACTTAATACACAGCCTCAACAAAAAGGGCCAGGATAACTAGAAGAGGTAAAAGAAAAACATCCAATTGATGAATGCAGGAACTCCAGAGGGTTGTGTGGAGTATGCTCCTGTCCAGCCCAAGTTCTCCAGATTTTGCAAATTCTTGCTAGAGGGGGTATATTGTGGGGAAATTACTGGCTGGAGACCAGCTATGTGATGCGATGTGCTGTGCTGTGAAATGCTTGGGCGTTCACAGTGCAAAGTCTGGGTTTCGTAGCACTGCCGTGGCAAGCCAGCTGTATTAACAACAGTGTCACTGTTGAAGGACACGATATAAGCTTGTGTTGTGTGAAGAAATAATGCCCTGCAAGACAAGGCTTTTGCCACACAACTAAAGTCCTTTCATATGCTCCTGAGGAAGGGTAAGTGAAACAGGATGGACCAGTGCTCATGCGTTTCTTCGTGGGTGGCACGTATACTACGTGCCATCTCTTCTTTCCCCGCTACCAGCCCATATCTCCCTTGGGTCCTTGGCCTCCTAGCTGGCTTTGGTGCCATGAATTTTTACACCCTCGCTAAGAAATCTTTTCTTTCTCTGCCTTTTTCAAGACCTCTTTCTTTTCCTCCAGTTATTCCTTTAACGCTTCTTGTTTATGGCTTCCTCTGTTCTTCTCCTTTCTTCCCTTGAAAAGAGAACCTCAGAGTACACTGGTCATCTTCTCTGCATCCCGACTATGTAGTCTTGCTTACAAGAGCAGCTCATTAACCTGGAAGTCACGTTATTAGCCTAAAACTTCAATATCCTTTGTATCTCGCTACCCTTAGTTGCCACCACTCTCAGTAGCCTCTCATTGACCACCCTCCTTGTCTTTCAGACCCACGGTGAGTTGACTTCCCACAGCTCAGGTTACTCGCTGTGCCCAATGTGGTGTTCATAACAGTCCACTGCAATGGAAATTTAAGGATCCTTCCTTCTCTGGCCCTCCTAGTGTCAAAACCACTTAAACCTAATGCATGTGCACTGATAAAGCGGCTTCCTTCCCTGCTTTATCCCTTTTTGCTGCTGTCTTCCTTATAATTACATCAAGCACATATATTCTCTGTTCCCTTTCCAGGCTTCTATCTGTTTATTGACTTCAGTGCCTTGTTGATTTGCATCCTCTGCTATGCCAGAAATCCTAGTCTCCTTTGCCTGGATATCTATTTCCCACCGAGTATACTCACGCCTTCTTCACCGCAGAAGGAAGGCCCTTCTGATACCAGCTTTTAAAATCTGCATCTGATCGTTTTGCTAGGCATTTTTACTGGGCTGCCTACACAATGGTGCCAATGAAGCCTGATTGTGCAGGCATGCGAATAAAAAAAGTCTATTCCGCGTGGGGTTTTTTGCCCACGCATTTACCTGTACGGGACTGAACACAGATACTGCGTGATCTATTTGAACAGGACCAAAGTATGCGAGGAGGAGGCAGTGTGAGTCAGTGGGCAAAGAGCTGGACCGTCACTTAGCTTTCGATGCCAGCTCTGTCACTGCTCTGGCGTGCTCGGAAAAGTCACCTGCTTGTGCCTCTGCTTCCCCATCTTTGAAACAAGAATAATATTGCTTACCCAGATTTACCGAGTGCTTTGAGACCAAGTAATAAAATACGCTACATAATAACCACGCAGCATTGTTTTTCCTGCCCCATTCTTCCTCATTATGTGCCACACCAGCTGGTTTCTTCTGCTGCTAAATTAGAACACGGGCATCTGAAGGAATCCTGCATTTTTCACGGTACGATGACAGCAGCGTTGCAGTGCTCCCTAACTCTCAGGTGCTAATGCACCACAAACCACAATTCCATTAAAAGGACCTCTCCTGGAGCTACGGACAGGGCTACAAAGGGGAATGCTCAGAGTATGCACCATATAATGGGCATCTGAAGCAATTTCTTGTGACATTTTATAGTCTGACGGTCACCTGAAAGGGACCCCATATGGGATGTAAATTGCATGTGTTGCTGCCATATGCTTGGGGAAGCAAGATCCATTTGTTCTTTTAGAATAGAGAAGCCTGCTGAATTCAAACCAGAAGGCAAGATACACATCCCAAAACAACAGCTTTTGTTAGGGCTGGAGCCGTTCTTTATTCTTTTGCTTCTCAGCGCTGCATAAAGCTCTGTTTGGTGTAGCTGAGCTTCTATCACAGGGAATTTATATATTATTTTTGAAGGGATGTATCACATCCTGGTTGAAAACTGTATTTTCGCTCCAAGGGGAAAAAATTGAGAGTCCCCCATACAACATATGAAGCCAAATTTAGGCATAAGCCTGACTCCATGAATTTCCTGACTTCATGAGTGTTCCAGTCCCTTACATGAGGGCTGAATTTGGCCTGGGATGCATATTAGTACACTGGATTGCTCTTTGAAAGCTAAGAAGTTTCTGTTCAACCGTCTCAAGATTGTTATCCTTCTCTGGCAATTTACAGGGAAGATAGAAGGGGTAGGGAGTGTTTTCTGAGTTTTCTCTATTGTCTGTTTCTCTCCTCTAACACTTTATAATTTTTAGGGCTTCTTGTTCCTTATTTGAGACCTGTAGCATTTTTATGGCTATGCATAAATACAAGAAACTGCAAGCGGGGAGGCACTGAAACTGCCAGGCTGAACATCTCCATTACTAAAGTGCACAAGATGCTGATCTTACCTGACCCTGGCTGTAATTCTTAAAACAAGGCATTTTTCCTTAAACAATTGTGTTCTGAAAGGACTGGTTCAATAGTTCAGGCCCTTGTGATTTTCCTCATAGCATCTTTCTCACTTTGGCTTTTTAATTTGGCCTCGAGCCTTAAGAATCTTGAAGCAGAAAGAGCATGATCCTAAGAGGATATTTTCCCTCAAGAAAAAATAGAATGCCAGGCTGTCAGATGTAAAATTTTTGTAAGATCAATCTACTGGATTAAAAGAAAATGGTTTTGCTTCCAAAATACCTGTTGTGTGGGTGCCATCAAAGGTTAGAGGGGTTTTCAGCCACTCAGCAGCTGCAGGAAACAAGATGCTGCGGGGCAGAGGCCTCTCACCTAACTTCAGACATCTACACTGCTGGTACTTGGACACAAGTTAGCCACCTTGGCTCCCCTTGTAGGTTGGGATAGAAATGGGCACTCCCGAGACATTTCATCCTGATGTGGATATCCAAAGCAGTCCAGGAGTAACATGTCTTGGAATCACAGAATCTTTTCAGTCGGAAAAGACCATCAAGCCCAAGCGTTAACGTAACACTGCCAAGCGCACCACGAATCCGTGTCCCTCAGCACCACATCTACATGTATCTCAAATCCCTCGAGGGACGGTGACTCAACCACCTCCCTGGGCAGCCCCTTCCAGGGCCTGACAACACCTTTGGTGAAGGAATTTTTACCAAAATACAATCTGTACTTCCCCTGGTGCAACTTGAGGCCATTTCCTCTTGCCCTATAATTTGTTACTTGCGGGGAGAGACCAACACCCACCTGGCTACAACCTCTTTCAGGCAGTTGTAGAGAGCGATAAGGTCTCCCCTGAGCAACTTAGACCCAGGTGTTGCTTTCTCCTAGCTGTAAGTAGGGTAGACATGACCAGCCCACATTTGGACATCTCCAGTGACAGGAGTCCCTCTCACAGAGCTTCAATTTGGGCTCCTGAAGGTAACGACTGCTTGGAAAAACTGTGCAAATCACGTTCCTCAGGTAAAGGAGTAGGCCTGCAACCCAGTTCTGAGTAAAGGTTAAGACAACTCTGTTTGTACGCTAGTCACATCCCTGTCTCTGACTCCCTCTACGCTTATTTTTTGATAATGTGACCAAATGAACACTTTTACTGTGAACGTTTGAAAGAGCCATTCGCCGGCTTTCATTTACATACTGATAAAAGTTAGAAACCATGAAATAGGCTAGTATTATATCATTCATGTTTCCACCTTCCTGCAGGGATTTGAATACGTCTCCCGTGAAGAAATTTTCGGCAGTTTACCCACCTCTAGGCAAGGGCAAAGCATTCCTCCTCGTTCCCTAACCTACATATGGACTGCCAACAGAGAGCATTACACTCACCAGAGCGTTGAAGAGAGTCAAAAGAGAAAGCAAGCCAAGACTGTAAAAAAAAATGCTTGTGGAAAAACAACCCAAAAAACCCCGAAACCCCACAACAAAACAACGATAAAATATAAAAGAAAAAGCGACTAGAATGGGTTAAAAGTGAATTTTCTAGGAACGCTGCCGAATGGAGCTTTTGTGGCGCTTGGATGCTGCGGCACGGCGCTGAGACCTCAGGCCACGTCGTGTGCTGCGTCCCTTCGCTCCTGTTTCTGTGGCGTCACCAGCACGGCTGTCCGCCTCACAACTGCACCAACAGCAGGGGCAGTCAGAAACTAGGCATCCCGTCCTCTGGGAAACCCCGGGGCCTCAAAATTTGGTTTCATTCTGAATCATAAATAGAAATGACTGCCACAGGTTTGTTTTTCATGGAGGGAGATGTTCAAACATTAAGGACAAATTGTTTCCTTTGGACTTATTCATTAGCCTTTGTTTTGCATTTATGTAAAATAGGGGTGTAACATAAAAGCCGTAGGTAAGAGGTAAGAACAGAATATTTCAACATCTTCTGCAAATATTTTAATGAAAACCAGTAAAAAAATTTCAGTATTGTCAAACCAGCATTTTCCGCTGGAAAAAAATGATCCCCCTACAAAACCTCTGCCTTGTCTTTCCAATACATTCACTAATAGCTAAAGTTAGATATTAACGAGTCAAAAATACGTATTTGTCATGCTCCTCCTTCAATTTCCTTTCTGGAAGAAAGCAGGCCATGTAGTGATTCATGGAGGCCTGTGAAGACCAATAGACTTTTTTTCCGATGGAGACCAGCCTGGAGATTTTTCATCTCCGTGTCAAACCAGGATTTAGGCTTCAGGGACAAAAGGAAACTGGTAGGAGAGTGAGCAGGGAGGGACTGTAAAACAGTCGTGCTGGATGGTGGCAGATGAGTAAAGGTTGAACTCACTGTTTAAAGCCAGGCCAAGCTGAACTTCAAGTATTTGTATAACATCATCGCTTGTCATTATCCCCTTATCAATATGTTGTGGGGTATGGGGGCCTGGCATCCATTGCATTCCCACCTGCAAGAAGCAACACCGTATACAGTGAGCAAGTAAAACACCTCAGGATTCAGGAAAGTAAATATTCCTCTGTCCCTCTGTGGGTCACTCGTCCCCTCTTCAGTGGTCTCTTCAGTAATAGGTCGGTATAGTAGAATAATGTATGCGGCTGAGCGTTTATGAAACTCTAATAGCTGGCTGAGGCCACAAAAGGAGCTTGTGCACTGTTTGATAATCCAGCAATTACTAATCACCATGTTAGTTTCCTTTGGGAAGAAACAATGATTACAGGAAAGTCCCATCACACTGCATTAACAAGGCATTCAAAATGCTTTTACAAAGTAAAAACAGAACAAATACTCCTACAAATATATCCCTGGGCAAGGAGACTCAAATCAAGACTTAATTTAGGGAACACCTCCTTTGATTAAAAAAATATGTTCCCGAGAACAGCTGGAGCCATTTGCTGAGATAAATCAGATGCTACTCTCAACTTTTATGGGTTGCTAAACCCATGAAATATATGGCATGTCTAGGATTTGTTGGCTGCACTCTAATGCTATGTGCACAGACACTGCAGTTTGCTAACAAAGAAAAACGACGGACCCAGCAGGCTATGGCAAAGCCGTATCTTCTGTTCTCGTTCTCGCTGATGAGAGCTGAGAGAAAACTGCTCTGGTGAAACCTCTGGAGCCTTCTGATTTTTCCCGTATTAGGCATGAGCTGGAAACAGCCTGGGTCTCCTATTGCCTTGTACCTCTAGAAAGGAAAGTAAAGGAAATGTCAATGAGACTAAGAGAGAGAAGAAGATTCGGTAGCTGTGACAAATACCTGGAAAGAGTAATGGATTTTGAGAAACACTGTCCCAAGAGGTAGTCTTAGGGACCAGTAAGTCCCTCATATCTCTCATGTCCCTCATCTCCAGGTTTATGATAAAAAACCTCTGCTTTTCTGGACATTTGCCAGCTTATCTTAAAGATGACCAACAGGTTGCAAAAGCAACAAAAGAGGAGATGTGTTGTATCATCTTTCCTCCGTCCTTACCTCCCATGCAGGGTTGAGCATCTCTGCAAAGAATTTCTCAGCAACTGTTGCATCTGAAGGCTTTTGGCCAGGGTGCCATGGGGACGTGATCCACATCATCCAATGGTGAACTTATTTTGGGTGCTGGAGATAGAGATGATCAAGGATAAGGATGATGTAAGCAAAAAACGCAGGCATAAACGAATAATTATAGAAGGCAGGTCTCAAAAAATACGTTCCCGAGAACAGGCGGAGGCATTTGCCAAGATAAATCAGATGCATCGTATGAGGCATTACAAATGTGTAATGAGGAGGCACCACAAAAGGATAACAAAGTGCTTTGATGCTTTGCAATGTATGTTCAGGGTTCACAGAAAGCCCCGCTTCCAAAGATCCCTAGAAAAGATGGGCTGTAAATGATCTGCCCAGCTCACATCTTGTGTCACTTGCCTGAAGCTTGGGTGCGGTGGCTGCAGAGGTAAGGGACAGCCTGCTGTACTTAGGGACTTCACTGGTGGCCACCGAGATGCACAGCGTTTGCTGGTGGAGACCTTACCTTTTCTCCTTCTCTTGCGGTGCCTAGTCTCTGTTACTGTTCATGTTACAGTTGTTCTGCTAATCTGTAAACCGCTTTGAAATTCTCCCAGTGGAATTATCAGCCAAAATGCAAACTGTTGCTTTTGTTGGCAGCTAAGAGGGAAATCACAACATTGTGCTATACAAAAGCGTTTCGCCTGCTATTCTCACTCCCTCTTTTTCTCCCCTTTTCTTTGGCCTGGGTAGAAAGCGATGGCAAATACATTATTATCGCTCATGGGGACAATATTTTCATTGTGAAGTCTCCAGGAGATATTCTATTCAATTTGTGGTTTCAGTTCTGAACTTTCAGGCTAACTCTCTTAGCAAATCCTCTAAGTTAGCCTCAGGAGGAAAGGAATTGTTCTGAAAAGCTTTTCAAAAGCCATTTGATCCAGTTGAACTATTAGGCATGTTTGAAAAGAAAGCGTTTTCTTCCTTTTTCCTGCCCCCATTTTGTTTCAGCAGTGACAGATACTGTAGTCTTTTGCTATGTGGAAATGTGCAATTTCCTGGTGAGTGACGTAATGGAAAGTACCACAGGTGAGCTCCAACACACCTGCAGCGAGAACACGCATTCGCTCTTGTGCCAAACACAGAAAATTCCCACATCAAACTAACAACGGTTTGAAAACAAATCACATGGCTTAGACCAGACAACATTTACATTCAAGGTGGTTTTAAAAGTAGTGTGGATTAAGTTAGGTAAAAATCACCCGGTTACAGTAACGAGCTGTCCATTTGGTAGCTTGGCTTGAAGTCATTAGCGTAATTGAAGCTTCCAGAGAACCTGCTAGTGCTATTGGGAATGTGTAGGGTAAGTGCGGACCTGCCTGGTCTTGTGGGGGCCAAGAAACAGCGTGTGCTACGTACGGGAGACAAGCCTAAAGAAGATAAATCCATACATCCGTACTCATACCATTCCTTTCTCTCACCCGCTTGACCCCGCTTTCACAAACAACACCCACTCTTCCACCCTTTCTGCATATTGCACCTTGACTTGCGCCGGTAGCTAAGAGAAGCGAGCAGTTCAAAAGGTCGAGAAGCGGTGTATTTTTTCCGCCTTCTGGAATAAGGAAACTTGGGAAACACTACAGCAGTCTGTACTAACAATAGCGAAGGGTCCTAACAATAGACTGCAAAGAAAAATCGGGGCAAGGGGTGCATTTCGAAGCACTTGTAGGAGGAAAGAAGAAGAGCATTTTGTAAGCCAGATCATTTCTGTGCTGTGACCATTACAGTAAAGCTATTTTATTCAAAACCCTCAGACACCAGGAGAAGGGAGATCTCCATATCCTTCCCACAGTTCCTCCTCCTAGACTGGAAAGAAAGCAACATTTGACACGTTGCTGAGGATGAGCTGTGTGCAGTTGTTCTCACGCGGGTACAGCGACGCCACCAAAGAGCCCGAAGCAGATGGCGGGCGTGTGGGCGGGGAGTGGATTGCTGAGATTCCAGGGGGAACAAAGGGAGAATCGCTGGTTATCGGGGGGAACTGCAAATGCGCATGGGCACGGCTTCGCGCGTGTTTAGCCACCCTCTGGTGCACAAGCATACGGGACGTGAACGCTCTGGAGGGGTATCAGCCAGTGGGAGGAACGTGGTGGGACAATAATACTCTGAGATGATTAATAGGAGCATGGTGAGAGTTGTTGTTTATATCTAGTTATTCTACTCCCCTGTGTTATGAATCATCTGATGCACCAGAAACCGAGAACAGATTGCAGCGGAGTAAGAAGTGCTCATGAGTGGGTACTGCTGAGGTAGCACAGGCCGTGCTGGCACTGCGGTGAGCCCTGCAGACCCACTCTCCTCTTCCTTCAGTTACAAGAGCAGACAACAGCTGCAGGCTGTTGGAATTTGGGGTGCGGGGGCAGGAGGCTGCTGCACATCCAAGTCTTGACTCAGCCCCATGTCTGGAAGCAGAAAGAAGGTGCACCCACAGATCCAGCAGCTGGGAAATTCCCCTAGGTCCTACAGTAAAGATGTGGATCTGAAATTAGTAGATGGATAGATGAACCAGTAATTCAGACAGTTTTTTGAGAGACTTCTCCAGCGTTCCCAGTAGTCTACATTTCCACCAGTATCTTCATCAGAAACCTGCAGCACAGAACATCTTGGGATGCTCTACAGAGCCTGCTGGAGAGAGATGGGTTTGGGGCCAAAGAGTGACCTTCATCCAGTCTTACAAGAGGGAGAGGAAATCATGGTACTGTCTGGTTTTACGTTCCCATTGTTGAGATGTTTGTGCATGAGCATAAAAACAGACATCACAAAGAGACCAGGAGCTGTGTTAGAGGCAACGTACTGGTGGAACAACTGGTAAGGAGAAAGAACGGAGAACCTAATCTTATTTTATATCCTCTTTTCTCTGTCCTCAGTGTCTTAAATATCCCATGTGAAGTCCTAAGCAGTGTCAATGTCACCTTCTGTCACCAGAGGCAGCAGGAGGTACTCACACACGAAGACCCAAAGACTGGGATCACTACTCCACGTACAATATTCATTATCGTGTGCACACACCCATGCTCAGAGATCTGGCCCTGAAAATAACACTCAGAAGGAAGCCACTGCGAAGGCGATTAATGCCAGCTCGCAGTGATGCGAGGTCACTCACAGTTGGGTCTGCACTGCAAGGCATTGGATTTTTGGGGCAGTGGGCTCAGGATGGGCTGCCCTTACACTGGAGCCCAGAGGCACCTTCTGTAACATGACACGTCCTTTTTATACTTGTAGCACTTTTGCTAGAGGAACTCCCACTTAATACTCTAAATTCCCATCACCAGGAATGTGCCTGTCAACAGGTATTTGAGGAAGGCATGCCTGAGTCCCCACAGGTGCGCTGTTTCTGATGAGGCTATTTCAGAAGATCCGGGGAATATGGACAATCTATGGAATATCATTCTGGGAATGTTAACAGCGCCAGGGCCAAGAGGTCACCTGAAACCACTCAGAAGAGAATAAACGCAATCACTCATTTCCTCTTAGTGCTCATACCCAGTTTATGTAACTTGTCCTGGTCACTGTCATTTTTGTCTTCCCACCCTATCCCTGCAGCAGATGGTTCATCTTGTGTTAATTTGATTCATAAGATTTCTGGGATAGAGGACGTATCTCACTGTGCTTGCAGTGTGTACATCTGGCACTTCCTAACTTTCAAGTGCTGGACTATGCAGCCCAAATAAATATAGCTTCTGCATAGTGATATTTGCAATATATCTGTATCTCTATATTTATATTAATAATGTAACATTAAATAATGGAAGAAAGCAATTTGAAATGCAAAATTAAGACAGAGATGGATGTGAAAAAACTATGATGCTGTAAAATTTGGAAAATTGCAGCATAGTCAGAAGATGACTGAATTAGGTGTTGCAGGGGTAACTACATACAGCACTTTTAATTTTCAAGTGTCTGACTTGGCAACTTGAATCTTGTTCCTTAATGTGAAGTGTTTGGGGTTTTTTTATGTAATTCCCCAGTTTTTTCCTTATAAAATGATATGTAACTATAGCAACCTGCTGCCATTGTGAGAAGGACTTGAACTCCAGGCACAGACGTAGAGGATGGGACTCAACTCCAGACCCAGACCCTGAAGTTTAGGTGGTGTGAGTTTAGCTGTCTACACGTGAGCCACTTACTTCCCTGCTGCTCTAGTCAATGGGGTCTTCGGGGCTTCCCTAAAACGGGCACATCTGGTGCATTCACAGCTCTTCAGGCTTTACTGAATGGTACTAACTGGCTCTCCAGTGACAGTAGCGGGAGCTGAGACCCCTACCCCGCCTGCAGATACCCGTACTGCAGACAGCTGTATTGAAGTGCCTGAAAGGGGAGATGAATAGGAGGGACTGAATCTGCTCCCTAATCACAGACATGTGGTGCTGTATTAAACACTCTAGGCAACCCCATTTACCCTCCAGCTGCTTCTCCCGAAGATTGTGGGTCTCCTGCTTCCCCTTCAGCCCCACAGAAATTTGCAGGAGAGGGGAGGACATCTGAAATGGCACAAGACAGTTACGTCTGAACAACCAAACTGAGACCCGAGTGTCCCCTCCAGGCTGGGGAATGGATGTATTCAGAACTGCCGTGCTCAGCCGTCTCCTTCTTTACTTTCTGGAGACGTGTCCCCACAGCACTCCCAGGGTGTGAGGAGCTGAAGGGAGGAGTGGGAACACTGATGTTTTAACGTGGTGCCCCAGAAGAGAAGGTGTTCTACTGCTGTGTAGTGGGCTCAGAAAAATATAGGATTGTACAGGGAAAGAATTTCACTTTTCCAGCCAAAAGGCTTTGCTGAAAATCCACACCCCCCAGAAGACTGAATATATGAAAGTCTCTCATGAAACGTCATGGTGGTCTTTTGTCGTGGAAAGCATTAAGCAATGTAAAATGACAGGGCCCTTATCCGCGCCTCTTGAAGTAATCCGTGAGTGGTATAGGCATTTAAGAGAGGATAATGAGGATAGAGTTGCTTATCACAGACACGATGCCATTTCAATGGGTGCCTGACAGGCAAATCATCTTGGAACTTGTGAGTACTGCTGTGCCAAGCCCCGGAGTTGGCTTGTGTGATGCTCACCAAGTCTGGAATGCAAAACCCGCTGCTCTGACGGAAACCGCAACTCTCTGAGCTATTTTCAGAAGACATTAATGAGATTTTGCTTTGGGATTATCCACACAAAATGGAAAGCCCCAGGAGGATAGACGGGGTTCTCTAGCAAAAATATAACCACATCTGCATAAACCAGAAGTTCAGGTTTACCAAGACATAAAAAATTGATCCCTGAGCCCTTCTCAGCCATGCTACAGGCAGGCTGTGTGTAACACCCACAGAGTTCCATATTCTGGCACACGTCTCCCCAGCTGATGAAGACCTCGTGCCGTGTTCCCAAAATATGCACAGCTGACAGGTGCTCATTTCCATGACTGTCCCCCCCAGAAACACATCCTGACACAGAGTCATGCTTGTATCCTGGTTTACTGTAGATGACACGCTCACCTAGCTATGTTCAGCCCAGAGGTGTGACTCCCGTGAGGTGTCATGCCCTCTCTATTAACAGCATCCTCGGCCACACATCACCACAGCGGCTGAAAGCCTCTGCGACTTGTCCAGAGCAGGGACGTTGGTACATGGGTTTCGATTTCCCCTGGGATGCTCTGATCTTAGCTTCCTGCAATCAGAGGTTTTCCTACGCTGCTTCCAAGCCGCTGTGTTTAAGAGCCACTAATGATAGCTTTTTGTACCCTTGCTGCTGGGCAGTGGTGTCGGCCAGCTGTGCGGGAGCTGGAACAGACTCGTGGCTCTGCCGCAGGGCAGAGCGGCCCGAGTCAGAGGGCACGTCCTCCCAGATTCAAATAGCTGTTTTTCTTCACGTGTAGCCTCTACACACTCCGGGCTGGAAAACAGAAGTGTCTGGGAGGTGAGTGAACAGTGTGCCCCAGCTGGAACGGTCCCTGAATCTGTCTCCGCCTGATGCTGAATTCAAGCTGGGGCTGAGGTCAGGTAGTGACTGAGCCCGCTCAGGCACCGGGATGAGGGTCGGTATCTGTGCTTGCCTTAACTGCTCCTGGGAGTCCTTTGTCCAGGCTCAGCCAGTGTCCAAATGCCCCACTTCGGGTTTTTATATAGCCTCATCTGAGATCACATCAGCTTTCCTGATGGACATTTTTCTGGTTTATATCCTGAAGCAATAGCCACTACACATTTCTGCCCACGTTGTAGTTAATGCATGTCTGACTCCTCAGGAAATCTCTGGGAAAGTCCCTGACGTTGTCTCCATTTCTGCTTCCCAGCTGCCAAGTTTCAAATGCTGGAAGATGAGGCGACGTTATAATGGAGCAACTTGTTATACTGCTTATTAGTGAAAGGCCACTGTGGCCTCTGAAGAAAATTATTGGAGTGCTATGAGAAATCCAATAATCTTAGTCGTAAAATATGAGTGGGTTAAAAATCCACAGTTCTTTGTTTAAATATTGTTTTGAGCAGAGCGCAGAGCTGCCCATAGCGTGCCATTAAAATAGAGTTAGGCAGAATATTACATACTAATGGAAAACCGTACCAGCAATAGCAGAAGAGCTGTGGTATGGAACCGAACCAAACCATGTGTTTTATAACAGCTCAAATGCACCCTGATTCTAACTGATTGCTAAATTACTGCTGTAGCTGCTGCATGGACATGCTGGGAATATACAAAGAGTTGTTCTGACTGCTACCCAACCCCTCTCCTCTGTGGAATGACAATTTCCCATTTTTCAGTCATCGGTGCTCCTTCCTCTCTGTTTAGATGTGCTTAATTATTCAGATGCATTTAATTATTTGTGTTACTGGAGCACGATTCATACCCCAAGACTCAACACAGTATTTGCCATACCAACTAAAAACGAAGATATCACTAAAGAGAGCCTATTCTGAACAGGTTATCTCTTCCTTTTCCGCTGGAAAACCCTTTTGCTTGGTTCTACCCTCCCCGCAAGACATGAGCTTTGTTTTTTCAAAGTATTATTTCATTTCTGTAGCTACTGGGCACAGTCTACAGCTATTTCTGTATCCTATTTGGTTCCTTTACATGCATTTCTCCTTACAAGCACAGAGTCACACTGTCTGCCATTAGTTCTCCACGTTCCTGTTCCTGAACTCTCACTATTCAACCCAATACGAGGGTCTCATGCCTCTCACCCGATGGTAATATAGGTAGATACGCCGTATTATACAGCAGGGTTTCCTGGGCTTGGGCTCCCAATCACAGCTGCCTCAATGGGTTTCTAAACACCATCTTTCCTTGTGTGTAGGGTTGTCCCTTTCTGCAGCAGACTCCTCTTTCACTTGCTGCTCCCTTAGCAGGAGCCTTGCTTCAGACCTCTGTTCCTCACCCTCAGCGTGCAATGATCCTTCTTCAGACACGTTCGTCCTCAGCACAACCACTGAGGTTTTACAGAACACATGACTGTGCCTACACACACACGCACAAACCCACGTTCTGCCCTGCCATCAGTACAGTCAGTGCCGTCCTCTCTGCCGAGTCCAATCTGCTCCTGCATGCGGTTGCACATGTGCGCATACCCTGTTACTACACAGGAAATTACCTCCTACTCAGTCTAGCCCATGTTGAGACTTAATCCCCTTTAGCACAGGAGAGAGCTCACTACTCTCCCCAGAGGGTTCATTTCAGTGTTCCTTTGTATCCAGGAGGGCCTCAGCCAGTCCACTAAACTTGCCCCCAAAAACCTGCAGATGGAGCATTTCAAACCAGTATCATCACCCGTCTGTTACAGGCTTTTCCTCTCCCCAGCCTCGCCATTCTCAGCCTGCTCAGAGACACTACTCAGTGGAGAGAAGAAACCCCTTTCCAGGTATTTTGGCTTTTCTGGGACAAAAAATATTGTACACCTGCTTCTTCTTCTCTTTTTTTTTTTTTCCCCTCTCCCCAGAAAAACAACTGACTTTCGGCTTTGTGCATGAATCAAGACAAGGCCAGAGCAAAGGCCATTTATCTTGGTCTGCGTCTCTCGCCTCCTCTTCAGGGACTAGGCCAGAAGAACTGGTTGATGGCTCTGTATTGCTTCATAACTTACTACATTCGAGTTTTCTTCCTACCACCCCTCTGGAAAAAGATGCTGCCTGAGGCAACGAAGGCTTTATAGCATTCTGAATCATGCCTCACATGAGGCAGGGTGATCTCGAGGGCAACAGTTAGGTTAGGAGACAGTATGAGTAGTCTCCTGGTCCTCTCTCCACTCCAGTATAAACACACTGGTCCCTTTTTCCCTAGGTCCATTCCCAGCAGCTGTGCTATTTGTGTAGCAGAGGATCGACACCGAACCTTTTAGATTCTACCCAGTACTCCCTGAACAGAGTTAGTGGCAGTGTACAGGTTTGAGAATTAGAGAAATTATGGCCATTTCTCGAGTTATTCTCTGTAGACTCACCTAAACTGTCAGTAGAAGAGAAATATCCAGCAGAGAAACTTATTACAACCTTTTGTTGTCTGAACATTGATCCTACCTGGTCATAAAGATGAGCGGCTGAGCATGCAACGCTCATCCATTTCCTTAAATCCACACTATGGCTTTTGAAGTATGATTTTTTTTTTTTAGCTGGCTACAAATATTAGGACCCTCTTCTCCCTGACTGCTGTACACAGAGAATGAGGTCCTTCTAAATTCTTCACAGAGCAAGAGTCACTCTTCTCTAGAGCATGAAAACCCAGCATACATCAGACACAAGAAGCATAATAATGACAATAATCTGCTCAATGAGCAAGTATAGTTTCCTTCGTGGTGGTCCCCGTGGTCCCCACAACACAGGCACTGCTTTTTCTCAGTGCGCCTGAGGGGACAGGTCAGCACAAAAAGGGTGACGTGCAGCTCTTTGCCTGTTTCCACCCGCACACACACACGCACACACGATCCGTATCGTGAGTCGGTGAAGACAAGCAGAGACCAAGCAACATCCATTCAGCTGAACCATGATGGACTCATATCTGATGACACAGAAACCCTTTAGCTGAGCCATGCACATAGAGTTCAGCCAAACCCTCAGTGACTTTCAGTCACAAATCTTTAAAAAAACCCAGAATTTATTTTCCTTTGTCTAAAACTTGAAAAGATACGAACAAATTAGCATGAGATCAGAAGATAGAAATGAAATAAGTTCTGAAAATAAGATTTGGGACAGGTTAGTCTTAAGACCAAACTGTTTCCAGATGGGCAGAACCTCCAGGTACGTTTAATGCAGCAGCCGGTGGGAAAAGCACACGGTGCAATTCTAAGAAAGGAAGGGAGTTGACAGGTAAGAAAGAAGGTGAACTAGTGGGTAAAGAAGATGATGGTGCAAATATTTCTTCGGTTTCTAGGCACCTAGAGAGTCTCACATTTCTGTAGCAGCCAGCTTCAAGGCATATATACCTTTTGCAAGTAACAGAATCTTCTGCAAGCTGAAAGAAATAAGTAGTACAGACTAAGAAATAAGAGCTAAAAATAGCCCATAGAGTCAAAGAATTCTGAATATTCAATAATTAAATTACACTTAGTACTTGCACAATACATTAGTATCCAAAGCAGTGCATGAAGAGTAATTAATAGTCATCAGAACAGCCAAAAGAGTGTATAAATATTATCTCTGGTTTATAAATATGAGAAAAAGGGGAGGGACAGCAAGTGAAATGCCCACGGCTACTGAAGAGTTATTCAGAGAGGCAAAGTGGGTATCTGTAGACCTCATCCTCCACTGCTCAGCAAAATGGGATGTTCTTCACACCACTGCAAGAGGAGCACAGACCACCACAAGTGTAGAATGGAGGAATTACACATACTGCTGGTGGCTTTAAACGGCTGCAGGTGCGGTAGGCAACAACACATCCGGTTCTTTGTCTCCCAGTCCCAGGTTCAGCCAATGATGCCCCCATACATCGCCTTCCTGCAAAGGAAGTATGGTTCAGCTCCCAGTAACTCAGGGAGTCAATTAACTCTGCATTAAAACTGGGGAAAAAAAATATATATGTTAAACATTAATGCTTGGAAATAATTTAACTGTTACGCAACAGCAGAACACGGTACGAAAGGGCAAGTTTGTGCATGTGAAGTAAAATTCATGCCCCAGTGAAGTCAGTAGGATCAAGATTTTACCTGCTTGTCTTCAATGAATTTAGTAATTTGTCCACAGGTTCTTGGTCTGAAGACTGTAGAGGACACCATATGGTTCACCCCTCCCATTATTAAACAGGGACAAGGAAAAGGATGGAGGACTTCTGCTTCCTAGGATAGATTAGTAATAATATTTCCATCACCCTGCGAAGAGGTGACACGAGTGCTTCACTAGCCATCCCTACTAACCCACACATTTCTCCTTCAACGCCATGCTCAGAACTGTTATGGCAATATTTACACTCGGCCAGAATCACTTCTCTGTAAGTAAAAACCAGTTATACAAGCAGAGAGCACAGCAGCTAGATGTAGCTGCGAGCTCCTCTTCTTCACGTGCACTCCCAGTATTTTGTTTTCAGAGGCTGGTCGTGGCGCATCTCTGGCGGATTTCTGCTCTCACGTGAACATGCTGGCGGCTCCAACCACCAAAGCTGAGAGCTGTGCAGACAGAGCCCGGTCATAATTGGGCTTTCCAATTTTACAGCCGCACTGCATTACCGCTAGTCAAATTCTGCAGGGCACTGAAATTGATCTCAGCGGTAAAACTGCACCCACGGATGCAGCCTGTATGACCCTGTTTAAATTGGAGCACAGCAGAAAAGACAAACTATTGTGATTGCTTTTATTCCAGTCTCTACAGCAGATATTTTCCAGCCCGGCATGTTGATAGGAGGGAGAAGAAGAATAATCCCTGACTGTCTTAGCTGTGTCAGCAGAAGCCTCTGGTGCAGATCCAGCTATGCTGGCAAGAGTTCCTGTTTCCGGGGTAGTTTGGCTTGCTCATAAAATGCAGCGCTGCTTTCTGTAGGAGCACAAAGAGCAGGAACGGTGATACAGCCACACACCCAAGCACAAACTGCTTTGTTCAAGTCGGCGCACCATTGTTACTGTATAAGTAAAGTCCTTGTAGGGCCAGCACAGCTTACAACTGCCACACGTGAGCTTTGGGAAACTTGAGCTGGTGCTTTAATAACCTACCAGCTCCAGCTGTCACTCACTCCCAGCTGCAAAGGTTATCACCCCCTTGGCAATGTGAGGAGAAGAAAATGTGCCCCGTTCCTTGGTTGCTTCAAATAATGGTCCCCGGCGTTAGCTGAAGGCCTTAATGTGTGGGATTGCGAAGGGGAGCAGATGCGGTTGGGTGCACGTCCCCTCCTGCTGACCCTTACGAGGTCCTAACTTTGAAGAGACGGACAGAGGTGGCAGCTGGAGGCAATAACATCTTAAACTGCTACAGCAAGGGTCACCATAGGGCCCTTTGTAATGAAATGGTATAGACTGAATTGAGGAATATAAATGTTAATATCAGCTGCTAAAGCCCCAAGAAGTAGGGGTAAGATGTGGGAAACTTCCCTTGTGTGCCAGGATTGCCCCAGGATTTCTGTGTCTGAAACCATGACCCAACTCTGGTGCTTTCCCTCCTGAGTCAGTCTCTAGTAAGAGAGGGGCGACGTTTTTCAAGGTTTCACATGCTTGCTGGTAAGGAAACCTGCAGACTGGGACCTTTATGGTGCCCATGTCTGTGGCCAGGGTATAGTACACCCCTAGACCTGTTCGCAAGAACCTCCCTGCTTACTCTGGCTGTAAGGTGAGGGTGATGAAGCCAGAAGCAGGAGAGGCAAGTGGAAAATGGTTCCAGTTAGCTTTCAAGAAGGGGCAGCAGTGTCTTGTCCCAAAATACCCTGGATCCTACTCAGTGACCACTTGTGTTATCACTGACTTATTGCAAGGTGCAGAGCCTCCTGCCAATTCCCAGATGAGTCTCAGACTCCCTCTTGCTATCTTTCCTGCTGAGCCCCATGAGGTTTGGGAGCTAAGCCCCGTCAATGACTGCAGAGGGGTCCCCTGTCAACAGGAAAGACAGAGGGTTCCTCACACTCCCTCTCTGGCTCCCCTCCATGCTGAGGCTGGCATATGCTCATATCAGACAAAACCAGATCTTCATAGGCTGAGGAAAGCACGGAGCCAAGGCACACTCAAGGCACATTTTCCACCCCCTAGTCCTACTACATGGTGAGATGGCAGAGGGAGGCAGATGAAGAAAAAGACAGGCTACTGCCACCGGCTTTGCTTTAAAAAGCTGCTGATGCTCCTCAGAAAAGCAGTACCTCTGGTGGAATGAGTCATCCAGCATTTCCTACTCATTTCTTAAATTATCAATGGAGAGAGAGAGAGATAGATGCTCAATCAAAGATGCTGAATTCGTATCTGGAAGTTTCTAGGGACACCTTTTTCCCTCTTTTAATGGTACAGAGACTTTGATTCATGAAGGCTGGAATAAACGTTTCTACACCATGGACTAGAGGCCTAGAAAGGGTGTTTTCTTTTGCTTGGACAACACTAACTCAGGACACACACTGTAGCACATCTATGGTGCTCCAGCCACTGAGCGGATCTCAGCTCATGAGACAAGCCCAGACCCAGAGCCAGACTGAAGTAAATCCCCTGAAATTCATGTAGTAAGGATGACAGATCCTTGGTGTCAGAACAATACCCCTCAGTCTCCAAGCTCTGCTTCTGGTGCTCCTCTTCAGTGGCTGATGTGAACACAGCCCAAGTCAGCAGTGCTGCAGCTGTGGTGGCATCTACCAGGCAGCGCACTCCCTTCCCAGCTCATCCTGCTGCTCTTCTCCCTCCTCTTTTACCATTGTTTTCCTGCTCACTCTTCTCCCTTGCTCCCACTCAGCAAGCTGCTTGTCTTCCACGGACAGCTTTGCCCTGCAGGTCAAAGCTGCTGCTAGTAACCGCTTTATTCCTTAGTAGTGTTTGAGGAGTTCCCTCCCTGCCTCCTAGGTCTGTCTGCAACAGCTGTAATGACATATCTGTAAAATATCTGCACCTCCAATCTAATGACACAAATTTGATTTCAAGGCTATTGAACTAACAGGGTATCTAAGCAACAAATATTTATTTTAATAACAGTATTCCCAGCCATGTTAAACAAGCACCTACTGCAATAGTCAGAACGCCCTAGAGCATTTTATTTTGTCCCACAACCCATTTTCTGTTGGCTCATCTTCACCTAAAGGAGTTAGTAAAGTCAATGCCATTATCCCGGAGAGGTCGACTTCAGTGTTCAACCCAACTTTTTAGAACAGCATCAGAAAAGCAGCAGACCACTGCGGTCCTGCTAGCCACCCACACAGACTCACTACAGGGGCTTTCTTCTCACCGCCCGCTAGAAACCGTTGGTTGTTGCTTACGGTGACCTGCTCAGAGGAGTGATGCTGAACTGCCTCCTTGCACTGCCTGCTTACTGCATACCCAAAGTCTGCGGCACTCCAGCTGCTTCCCCTGTGAGGGCAGCCGGGCTGATGATGCTCTCTCCAGAGTCAGTCCTCGACTGTCCTCCACTCCCTGAAGCTGTCAGGGAGCAACGAGGGACATCTCAGTTAATTTCCCTGATACCTCTCGGTCATGGTGCTCACCCAACTCACCATGACGTTCACCATCCATTTCCTCTGGCCCTTATTAGAATTCTGGGAAGGATTTTTCTTTGAAAGAAATTTTCCTCTTGAAAATTGAGTATAGTGGAGACATTCGCACATCAGGAATAATTGCTAACATAACCACCTAGCTCTGCTGTTTTATTGTCATTGTACATTGTGCAATTACCTTTTTCTCTCCTGTACTAGCTAAAACGTGAGACTGCCTGTGACATCAAACCATAATTCGTATGGTCACCGTTATATATTTGTGAAAGCAAGTAATAGTTTGTCTTATGGAATAAAATAACATAGCGTGAAATTATAGTGGCTTATCTTCATATTCCTTGGGCAGCACATTGTTGCTCTCTGATGGGTTGAAAGCTCTTTCTTTTGATAATGCCCACTAGTATCTCCTTTGAACCCTCCTAAGGAGATATTACAGCGAGAGAAATATCCAGAGACTTTTTTTCTCAGCATATCTCTACGCAGCCCTCCTTATCCCCAGCACTCATTGGCGTTCACCTTTGTTTCAGGAAGCGACTACAACAGTCGTCAGAAAGCGCAGCCTCTCCTAGCGCCCATCTTCCTGGGGATTGTCGAGCAGTACATTCCTCATCCACCCCCATTTTTCCCCCATAGTGCCTCCCATTAATTTGTGTGTCACCCGTTGTGAATCAAGTAAACACCTGAGCATCTCTGATCCAGAGACCCAGCATGGGCCAGTCCAGGCCAGCGGGCACTCTCCTGGTTCCTGGGCATGGTCCAGCCCTGGCCAGCGAGCACTCACCTGGCTCGCAGGCACAACCGCTGAATCGTTCTTCTGCCAGGTTGGCCTCAGCCTAATTATTTTCCCTCTTCAGCCCGCCACCCTCCTCCCATGGTTACAAACGAGTGTTTGTGTACAGCTCAGGGAGAAACACCTTCCACGGTTCCATACCAATAAATGTCAGCCTGGCACTGAGTTAGTCGGGAAGTTCTGAGGTCGAAAGCTGTTCAAGAGCTGCCGTCATGTATTATTTAGCAAGCCCGTCTGCGTCAAGCAGGTAGATCTGCTATCCTACAAGCTGTGCGCAGGGGCAGGGGAAGTGGAAATGACACCCACCACCCTGAAACAGCCACAAGACCGTATGGAGGGTTATGTGAAGGGTTATTGTTTGTACCCAGAAGGCTGCGCGTGCCTTAAGTTGAAAGAGGAACATCACCGTCATTCTTGCTTGGTAAGGGCCTAGGTCCAAATCAAACGCATGGTGTGACCTGTGCTCCTCCCCAGCCAAGTGAAGGGAGTGGTTGGGTAGGATGCCGGATACTTTCATCCTGAAAGCAAACAACCCTTCCTCTGACTCACTCAGCACGACTTCATTAGCGACAAGCACTGAGAGAGAAAGTGACAGGCTCATCATTTGATTTGATTGCTTATTGTGTTAATTTGATACGGAAGCACTTTGAAGCTATTAATCTATTGATTCATTCTTACTTGAGAACATAATTTGATTACTGCATTTTTTGCATTTTTTATTAGTTTTGTAAATAAACAAAGCAGAATGCTTGCTTCAGTTTACGTTTACTCTATTATTCATATTGGTAAATTCTATAAAAAAGGCCACTGAGCTGGTTTACTGCTTTAGACCACACCCAGGGCCACCGGCCTAACACGGCAAAGGCAAGCCTAGCAATGCGGGTCTACGTCTACACCATCTATGTATGCTATGTACAGCTGTACTGAATGTCCAACAGCACTACTCACTCCCCTGGGATACCTTGTTCATAAAGCACAACTGGCTAATCCAAATGCACCCAAGTCTTTTTTTCTGATTTACGAGCCACATTTTTTGCAGCCGCATTAACAAGCCTTTGCCAGTGTCCCTCTAAGTCTGTGACAGACCCAAAACACACAAGAGTTTTTCTAGGTGGAGCTCTTCTTTCCATTCACCCAGAGTAACCGCATACATACGCACATGCACGCACATCCATATAAACTAGGGCACCCTGAATTCATAAAAGCAGGCAAGCTGTTGGTGGTTTTGTCCGTTTTTAGCACTGCTGTACAGCTGAAGCAGGAAAAATTGACGCAGGCCAGCCATTTAACTTCCTGCTCTCCAAACACAAAGCAGTTTTCATCACTGACAACGTGTTCATTTCCAATCTCTGATTCTACAGGAATCTGACACCAGTTGTAAGGCAACACCTCTTGCTATAAATTTGCTTTTTTACGAGTCTCAAAAGAGGAGATGCCATGTAAGCTGTAGTGTTGAGTGCTGCTTCATAAACTGGCCTACATTTGTTTCTTTATTTACAGCTAGAGCAGCAGTGCGCTTCAAAGCACTGATCAGATTGTACCTAGGAAATGAAAGATGAAAGAGCTGACCTTTCAAACTGTGACCTCTTTGGCTAGTGAAAGTATAGCCACCTCTTTTCCTCTCTCCTGTGAAGACCTGCTGTCACCCTCCAGGCTTTGCACCACTGTCACCTTCACTTTCACCCGGGAGAATGTCACATCCTTCTCTCTGGAGACTATCAGTGGTTTTCGATCATGAACACTGACAGTGGGAGATGAGTTAGGTAAGCCGTTAAGTATTCAGCTGGAAATTAGGTGAGAAAGCGATGGAGAAAGGTTGGTGTTGCTGCTCAGCCAGGCTGGTATCCCTTTCTTTCTGTTTTTCAGCAGACTTTTGACTTGCCACTGTTTGTTTGCTGGGGTATTTGGAGAGGGACCGTAGCTCGTCGGTGCTTGTACACAGACAAACACAGGCTGCAGGAATTGGGACCAGCCAGGTTTAGCTCCCACCGTGCAGGCCTGGGGTGTTTGGGAGAACGTGAGGAAGCCCGAGGAGACCAGGGAGGAAAGCGGCCAACACTTTTGGCCCAGACCTACATGCCTGATGGCTGACAGCACCAGAGAAAAAAAGGAATCCTTGAGATGTGGGGAAGTCTTTGATCAGAGACGAGGTGCTTGTGGTCCAGCTCTGGAGCACAGAATGAGGCGTCTGAGCAGGAGCTGGGCAGAAGGGTGCAGCTGAAGACAAACTTCTTATCTGCACAGCCCCGCTCTAGCTCTGACCTTAAAGATAAACCGAAATGGGCTTGTTTGGGTGGAAGAGGGAGAAACTGATAACTGTTTAGGACATGGTTCAAAGTCTGACTGTTCACTGAATGAAACGGACAGCTACCAGATCTGCTGTCCAGAGGTAAGTGTGGAAAGAGGATTGGGCATCCTGGCAAGATTTCTGCTGGAGCTGAATTCGGACTGCAAACTACTACATCATTCACAAACTCTTCAATCCTTATTACCCTTTGCTGGGTTGAATCAAGGTCCTCTGTCTTCCTGGAATTCAGTTCTTTTAACTGAGACATTTTCTCTGAAGAGCAACTCTCCAATTTAGGAGCAGGCAATAAATTAATAAAAAGATTGGTATAAATCATCACTTGTGATTTGGAATAGCTCTGCAATCATTTCAGTCTGTAAAGCTCAGCTAATATTTCTAATGTAATGTTCTGCCATGAGATGTAATTTGCCTTGTACAAGCCTTTTCGTAATCTAAGCACAGATATAGAACCAACTAATATCTATTAAACCAGTATGTCCAGATCCAATGGGGTGGATTTGTCCATCGCTAGATGTTGTGGCAACATTATATAGATGACTTTGGATAGATAGCCTCAGCTCTAAACTCCATTTAATTACGTTTGCTGTACTCTTATCTTATTTGTTTTCCATTGAGCCATAGAGATCATGAACTCTCATGTGAGTTTTCTGTTTAGAAACAACTAATTTACATTGTGGTTTTCTTAGTCATTTCTTATGTCATTATCTGGACACAATGTCACACCAAGGACGAGCCCTTTTCCATGGATTTGGACTGGCTAGTCATCACTCCGAGAGCTTAGGACTGATGTATAAGAAAAGATACCACTGAAGTCAGAAAAATCATACTAGGATGTAGCCATAACTAGCATATATTCAGTTATTTTAATTAAATTGTTGATGACGTTCCTGACGTACCTCCACGCACTGACCTTTGTGTGTGGTAGAAATTATATTGCACTTCTCATAAATTAATAGCAATTAGCAGTATCATGGTTGGCAGTTACTTCAGGCAGTATTATCTCTTAGGTAAGCTCTTAGTTTTCTTCTCAGCAGTCGTCACGGTGGACTTGAATTTATGTGATATCTCTCCTGGTCGCATGGGTCTTTGACTATAAAACTGGTTGAAACTGGCTTGAGCCTGAAGTAACTTGCCATAGCAAAGTTTCTTCAGTCAAAAGCAATGGGAAAGCATTACTGGTTAAAGAGAAGAATGTAAATGGAATTGAAAAGTAAAAGGTAAGAGGGAAGCGTATTCAGTCAAGACCTGGCACCCTCTGTACCTGATCTGTATTTGTCTTCGCCATCTTTCTCCACATAGGAAAAAGTGATATGCCTCTTGCTGTATCCCCTGCTAGTTACGCAGGGAGATAAAATCCTTCGATAAAAAAATGAAATGCAAAGCTGTACGCAGTCAGAACTAAGCCTCATTATTTAAACTCAAACTCCTCTCATCTTCAGGAAAAATAGCATGCAGTATTTCATCTACAGACTTATTCCCGTGTTTTGAATTAATATTAAACATGAACAACTATATTCCTGGGAGAAAAGAGTGAACACCAGTATTGCAGAATCAACTTCTGGATGTGTACAGGTTCCAGAAGAGACCGTCAGGATTTTTCCCTCCCTTGCTTTACTGTGCCTAACTAGAGGAAACTCCCAGATGCTCAGATAAGCCCGGCACTCTATGGCCCTAAACTTGCCTTGTCATCTACCGTCCAGATTTAATTCCTCTCTGCGCTCCCTCTACTGCACTTTAGAATAAAACAGACCTAAATAACTTATTCGTAATAAGTGTTGATTACAAAATGCCCTGGTCCCATCCTGCTTAGCTTGTGTGAATAGCCTACTGCTAGACTGCTCTGAACTTGACCCTCATTCTGCATCCAAATTCAATGATACAGCCATTCATCAGCTTGATTTTGGCAGTGTTATACATGCTCTCTGAAACGTTATTTTTGGCAGGCTTTCAAAGCACGAGTGACTTTCAGCATACAAATCTCATTGACGTGCTCCACAGTCTCCTTCATGATCCTTGATCGGCTTGAGCTCAAGACCTCGGCTGACTAGCCTAAACCCCAAAATAGTGCATTTCACAATGCAAGTCTGAATAACAATTAACATACAACCTCAGTGATAACCATCAGCATGTGTATCAGCTGCTCTGTGACTGTTTTTCTCAACCTCTGTTCAACTGAGCTGGTTGGCAGGAAGAAGGTGCCCGAGAGGGACCCGCAGCTGATCCGTAAGTGAAGCAAATGTTGCCTTAAATTGACTTGTCTCACCAAGAACTGCCTGGAGATGGTAACTGCAAAGAGCAGGCCCCTGAATCAGCATCTGTTTGGTTAGAGAAGAAGTAGTAATGGCTCTGCATATTTTTGTAAGCTTTGGAAAATTTTAGAAGCATTTCTACTCTTTTTGACTGCCTATAATTAAATGTTACTTAGCCCTGGACTACCAACGGGGAAATGGCAGCACAGAACAGGGCAGGGGCTGTACCTGCCACTCAAACTTAGTGCCTGAGCACCAGTTCCCAGGCTTTGTCTAAGATCACTGGATCTCATCCCTTTCAGTCTGCAAAGCCTTCGGAGAAAAGCACAAGGTGATCCTGGGATCCTTGTGTGCAACGCATGAGTGTCCCTGCAGCAGTTCTTTGGAAAAGCAGCAGGAAGTACTCGATTGCTGCAGTTCTTTATATAACCCAGCAGCCAAATATGCACAGGCAGGGGCACCTAGCCCACCTGCCGACACTGAAGAAGTGTTGTGTGGATCTGCTCAAGTCCACCAAGGCATAACTGACACCACTGCACTCCAACCACCCTTCTTCGGAAACCCCTGCAGGGAAAAAACTGGACGAGCTACCTGGACCCTGGCAACATCCTCCCTCAGGGGGAAACCTCAGGACCAGAAGTGATTCAGCAGAAGACGTTGCAGCATGGAATTGATTTGCTTGGCAGTCACTCCACTGCAGGTCCAGTAATGCTGTTGCACAATACCTTTCACTGACAATGAGTACAGCTAAAACCCTTGCTTTTCATGGCAGGGAGGTGCTAAACATGATGCAGTCCGGAGTTGTTTTCTGAAGAGAACATCCTAACCTAGCAAGCAGGAGTCATCCTTCGTTACAGTAACCCACACCTCCGTTCTTTCAGCCATGCTAACCAGACCCTTTGTATTTCTCACGGTCCAGGAGCTGGATCCAACTCTCACCAGAGCGGGTCTCTGTGCCCTTTGAATCAAACTGGAGACAAGCGCCCCGACTACAAGCCTCATTCTTCAGTCGGTCGTGCATAGTTCATGCCACTAAATAACTGCAGTGAAATCTGTGTTGTAAGCCAGTAAAAGCTATTTTGTGATGATGAGGGATCAGGCTTTCTAAAACATACCCAGAAATTAAACAAGAAAAACAGAGCAAACAGCTCTGGCCTATCAAGGTAATTTATATCCTGTTAACCAGAAAAAAAAAAAAAAAAGGCACAAGAGACATCTGGAAGTGAAAATTAACTAAAACCAGACTAATGACATAAACAAGAGAGAAATACAGCCTCCAGATCTGTGTAGCTGAGCCTGATGGATATCACACACTAGATTGCTAGAGGTTTTTATTTTTAAAAGAACACAACAAATCAAGGAGGAAATTTTCCATTTAAAGCCATCACTACTCGATTCAGAGATTTGTGGGGGCATAAAAGACACAAGCACAGAGGAAAAAATCGGCTGCCAACAGCTGTAGATGCGTGTTGAGCCCAGAACTAATTGGAAAACAATAACCATTATTTGACAACCATTTCTGTTGCCAAAATTCACAAATAATATGATGTACAATCTGCTGTATGGCCACCTGCAGATCTAACTAAATTTTAAAAATACATAATCACATATGCACACATAAATAGTCATGAATTTGAAAAAAAAAATAGTGCAGAATACGCATTTAAAAAACACCAGGTAAGCAAGCAAATTCTCCCCCTGTTGCAATATCGTCTTGCACTGAGGGCATTTGCTCTTGGTAGTGAAGGAATTTCTGTGTTTGGTGCACATCCTTTAAATACATGGGAAAGCCTGCACTTGCTTGTAGCTGAAGAAAATCTGGGCGCAGTTTTCATCTCATTGCTGACCTTGAAACCACTTTACTGTTCTCTTGCATATGTAGCTATGAAATCTTCATCCAAACTGCAGTAGGGTCTGCCATCTGCTTGATTCCCCTGCAGATCCAGGCAGAGCAGTTTTATGATCTGCTTTCATGTCTGTAATAGAAAGCATTTTTATAAAGGTGACAAATGCTACTGCTTAAAATACTGGGGGGATGTTGGTTTATTTTTAATTTTTCAGTGTTGGCAACAATACATTTATGGAGCTTTTATTTGCTCATATTACCCCCAAAAAACCCACCAAAGCAAACATTTGCTAAAATAATGGTAAGCTAAGCAAAGCAGAAATTATCAGGTTTTGGATTATATACCATGATGTTTTATGCACCAACAATACTGCTTGCCAAATTCAGAGTCCACAACATTTCTAAGCACAAAAGTAATTTTCAAATCCCAGGCTAGGTCTGCAGTGCCGACAGATTAAAATGCTCTCTTTCTTTACTTAGAAGCTGACCCAATTTGACAGAAAAAAATCTTCAAGTGAAAGTAAATGTAGACCTGGTGTTTTATCTGATACTACTTCACCGACTTCAGCAATGCTCTGAATGCCAGTGGTGTTATCCAGGCACTAAAATATGAATCCTGCATCAAAACATGTCCCTAAAAGGTGTACTTGATTCTCTCATTCCTGCATGGAAACGGTGAAGTCCTTTCCCTATGGCACCACCTCCGTGGTGCACCCATTGTGCGTCTTTTTTGTCCTGCTCCAGCACAGGAATAATATCCTGTCAGTAACTCATAAGTACTACAGAGGCCCTTGCTGTGCTTCTGAAGGCCCCAGAACCTAGTGAAAAACCAACATATAATTTAGTTTGGCTTCGTGTGACTTGTGCAGTCCATGTGGCTCCTTCACTTACGTACGTTGTGCAACTGCCACGTGACAACATCCCCAGAGGTGGCCTGTGGGATACAAGCCCCTGCGCATTCTGCAGGCTGGGCCAGGGCTCGGAGAGGGCTGCAAAATACATGCTGGTGGGAGAACAAACAAATTGCTTCCCTGAATTGGAAAAAAGAGAAGAGGCACACTGAGAGACTTCGTTTGCTAAAGCCTGTAGGTTCTCAGGCACCCAAGTGATGAATAAGAGACTTGCTGAGTTCTTCCCCACGGGGGACATTCACGCGAGTGTCGCTGCAGTGACTGGCGGGGACTGATGGCACGCTTTGCTCCCCTCATCCATGAGGCCAGCAGGATGGCAGGAAGATGTGGGATGTTCTGGTGCTGACCTGCAACTCTGGAGCACCAGGTCAGAGGCCCCAGGAGAAGCTGGGCAGCATAGGGAGGTCTTCAGAGAACCTTCCCCCAGTGTGCCGTAGTGCTGATGTTTATGCAGCCCCGTTTTATGTTTCCTTTTGCCATGTGAGACTGAGTAGTGAATATGTGACTTTTACATTATTAAACATTTTTTCAAATGAGCCAGTAAACTCTTTATCTCAGTTCCTAATACATGTATATTTCTGCTGGTTCCCCGTAAAAAAAGGAAACATTAACATTTGTTAATACAGTTCAGGACAAACATGGAAAAGAATGACACATTTCAAAGGCAATTGACCATCACAAACCACTATCAGTCTCAGCTATCCTTGTTAAAAAAGGAAAGCCCTAGCTGATTCCGTGATAATTAAAAATCCACGCCTCTACAGTCCAAGTCTGGTTCCAACAGACCCAGCGTGAAGGGCCAGCGACACAGGCAACCTTCGTGCCTTGTGCGTCAGCCACCAGGGCACCGGGGCTTGCCTGCCGTGCTCTGTGCTGGGAACAATGGCACACGTTATGGGGCTGCTCTCCCTGCCCGATGCTTGTCGCCAACACTGCCCTTGGTGTCACCTTCACAGTGGGCTGAGCAGGCAGCTAACACGGCAGGGGCCTGGGAGAGGCTGTAAGGCAAAGCTGGATTGGGGGGATGATGCCCAAAATCGGTAAGAGAGATGGGAAAATGCTTACAAACAGCCACCTTGAGGGCAGGATACCAGAAAGTGAAGTGGAAGAGGCACCCCCTCGGAGCTGCAGGGAGGGGAGGTAGCTGTGCGTTACCCACCAGTGCCCCATAAGGAGGAACAGGGGAGCATGAAGCATGATGTCCTGGTGCTGTTCCTTTGCACCTCCTCGCCCTTCTGCTCTCGACTCCCTTTGCCTTGAGCTCATCCTTTTGCTCCTGCTGCTCGAGCATATGGTGCCTTGTTTCCCATGCCAGGGAGACTGCGGACAGGCTGCGTATGCTTCTGGCATTCCTTGACCTGAGCCCATCTACAGTGTGTGGTCGGCTTGCAGCATGGGCATGGCTGCCACGTACCTGCAGCGCAGCTGAGGCAGAGAGCACGGGCAGTGCCCAGCGTGGGAGCGCCTCCTGAGAGAAGGGCAGCCTTTCCCACCCAGGCTTTGCACAGCTTTCTCTCAAGTACCTCTTTGATTGGAGACGTGATGCTGGTACCCATTACCTACGCTGGCCCTCAGCCCAAGCAGCCAAGAGCCTAGGAAGGGTGGAAGGGTTTGCTAGCGGCCTGACAGGCCGTGCTTGTTATGGCTGGTGAGACTGACACAGACCGAGTCCTCGGCTTTGGCTGCTCCTCTGTTTCGAGGACGGAGCTCCGCACATAATGGCTTAGGCAATGGTCGTATGGTTGTGGAGGAAACGAGGCTGCTCACTGAAGGAACCTGAGAAGGATAAGCAAAGGGTGTCTCCAGGAAACAGTGCTGAGATGGCTCCTTCAGAAGAAAGGGGTGTGGGCCCAAAGCAAAAAATCCTCTGCAATGGAAGAAAAGCTGCTCTCGTCCACCCCTTGGCTCATCCAAGAAACAAGCAGTGTCTGAGTGAACAGTGTCACATCCACTCCCTTCCCTGGCATCACGGGGAAAGACCCTGTTCCCCCAACAACAGCTGGGCCTCTAAGCTGAAGCTGCATCTTTTGCACGTTCATGTAACAGATACCTGTATGCAACATGCAACAGCCTGTCCTTGAAAGTCAAGATCACTGCCTAGACTGGCACTGAAGCGGGCGCAAGGTATGGTCTAAGGATCACTCTTGCTTCTTTGGTTGTTTGAAGATTTATTGCCAGTATGCTTTATCTGTAATGAATTGCTTTTTAAATGCTATTGCTTTATACAGCTCAATTCTATTTGCCAAAACGTGCCGACTATTAAACCGTTATAATTTTTTTCTCTATTTATCACTAGCATGCTGTCGTAAAATAAATGGCTACTTTAAAAATCAATCCTCCTGTTTTCTGAAGGCATGAAAAGAAGTCATTGTCTAGAGGAGGAGAAGGAAATCTAGGCACCACATCAAGAGAACACATTGGCTCAAAATTCATGCAGCGTACCTCAAGGTTCCATTCACCATGTGCCTGGTATCATTTTGCCACCTTGAGCACAGCTATTTATCGAAGAGCTTCATGGCCTCTGTGGCTCTCTTCGCAAAGTCCCTTGTCCTACTCTTTACTGTATAAAGTAAGGATTCCTCTGGTCTCCCAGGGTATCTTCTTTCATCATCCCACTGGGAATCAGGTCCTCCCAGTTGTACCCTGAAGTTAATGACAGAATTAGCAGCCGTGATCCTCTTCCTACACTTCCTTGCCTCATCCTAAACTAACATACTATCACTTTCCATTGCAGTGAAAGTTCCACATCCTGACCCTCCTTGGCAGCATCCATGTTGTCCACAGTCCATCCGCTGTCTCACACCTGAGCTTTCCCAATCCCCCTATCCATAAGCTGAGGACATTCAGGATTCCCTTGCTGCTGAAATATCTGCACAAGGCTTAGATTATCATCGAATCACAGAATCACAGACTGGTTTGGGTTGGAAGGGACCTTACAGACCATCTAGTTCCAACCTCCCTGCCATGGGCAGGGACACCCTCCACTAGACCAGGCTGCTCACAGCCTCATCCAGCCTGGCCTTGAAGACATGGTTTCCCTTCCTCTGGAAGTAGGCCTGAGATACACATAGAGAAAAGCAAGTCTCAGGGAAAATGAGGCTTTTCGAAAACAGGGAAAACCACTGCAACTCCAAGCAGTTGTAACTGTTTGGAATGATCTCTGCTAAAAGGACGTGAACACTGTTGCTGAGGGGCTTTTATGGCTGACACAAATAATCCTGTGTCTGTATCTGGGGGACAGATCAGAAGCACCCCAGGCTTTGTTAGGGTCCCCACCATGTACCCACCAGAGGCTGTGCCAGAGACAAGGCACAGGGCTGGGCAGATCCTTGCAGGTGGCCAGGCTGACCGGCCTCTTCCCCTGGTGTTTTGCTGGGCAGAAAATACTACACAATGTGCAGACACTTGCATGTCAATCAGGGGTCTCTGTCTGTGACATAAGGGGATAGCTGCACCTGCATAACGGAAAAGCTGGAATTTGCTTGCTTGCTCCTACATCTTATGTGAGCACTTACAAACCTGCGATGACAAGAGATAACTTCTGCCAGTGCTGGAGAATAGCCCAGGATCCCCGGTTCAGGGCAGACTACGGAGAAATCTAGTGAAACCAAACCATGGCACAATCAAGAAGGGAAAAGGAGGAAAATGGAAACAGTGTCGAATGCTGTGGTGTTCAAATTCTAAGGTGCAGCTCCACCACGCTTCTTGACAGAAGCTAAATAACCGAAAATCACAGACAAGGGGGACCTCACAGATGTTTCTTAACCCCTCACATTGATCTTTCCAGAAGAAGAAATGATCTAATCCCTCACAAGGTAATTGTAAATTACCTACTGACCTTAAGAAAATGTCTGGGTGTTCCAGGGACACGCAGACAAAATCTGGTGCTGGTAAATTTAAAAAAGAGAAACCACAGAGTGTGACAAACCAATCTGAGTGACTTGGCAAATGTGCAGGGTTAATTGTCACTTTATTGCTAAAGGTGAAGATTATAAAATTGTATGGCTCCATTTTTCTTGCTGTGTGTCAAAACTTGTATCATCTGGAGAAGTAATAATGCTTCTCCTGAAATAATACAGATGTGCTCTTTGTGTATTTTTCTGCTTTCTGACCTCTTATCTTTTCCAAGTCCTTCACCCTTTCTCTGTAAATGCTGGTGATCTTAATTTATTCTATTATGGCAGTTACACCTAGTCGCAAAAGCATTTCTGTTCCACTCCCTTCAGAGGGGACGCTTTGCATAGCTTTGGAGTAATCAGGAAAGTCATCACAAGCCATCAGAAGTGCCTTGCCTACAAAACAGCTAGAAACCTCCCTTTTGTATCAAGGTGTTTGCTGAGAAATAGAAAAATGTATGAAAAGTGTATTTGTATCGACATTACTTATAAAAGCCAGATATTACATACTTGCTCTGAAGGGAAAAGGGATAAAGCACATCCCTCCACCACACACTCCCTCCTGCTTCCATGCAGGTGGTTGGCTTTGGGGACAAAGCTGCTCAAGCTTTGGAAGTAAAGCTGCAAAAAAATTAAAGAATTTGAAAAAAATCAAGAAGTCCCCGTAGCAAGGAACAATACAGAGCCAAAGGAAATTCAGAGCATGGCATAGCCCTTAATAATCTAATAATTATTATCAAACAGCACTAAAACAAAGTGGATATATCTAGTTGCCATCTGGCTTCCAGGAGGATGAGAGTGTAAACTTTACCTCAGTTTTGCTAATCTCTGTACCAGTTTTGATCTTGTAAGTGGTTAGCTTGTGTTCTTAGAGGTATAAAGTTCACTCCTTTTACCACTTTATTCTCGTAAAACTACTTCTTTTTATTCTTATTCCCTTGAATTCTCTTTTTGGCCTAACGTAAACCAAAAGCCTTAATTTACTGAGCATAATTCATAAAGCATGATGTGCATTCCTGTCAAGCATCCTAAGACATTCTTGAAAGGTCTAAGAAAGCTTCTTAGCCTTACTACTTCCTCCGTAAACTCGTACTGCTTGCCCATCAGTTTGAGGTGGCACCGTGTTCCCAATACTGCAGACCCATCCCACAAGCCCTTTTTCCTGAATTGGTGCCGAATATGTGTTTCATTGTAACTCATTCTTGTTGATTAACTACTAAAGCTGATGTCTGTATTTGCTCCCTTATGTCTGTGCTGCAGCAGACTGGGTGTTCTTCATCGGTTGTCGTACACGGGCACACCGCAGTTGCTATTATCAACACTACAGGTGCCTCCTTACTGGGTCTCTTTGGACAAATCACTCTCTGAGATTGACTGCGTACCCCCCATGGCTCCCCTGGGGGCAGCTAAAGCCTGTGGCTTCCTTGGAAAACACATTTTGGGGCTAGGGCCTGACAGCTTGGTCCTGTTGATGCCCTTCCCAAAGGGCGCAGCTACCAGCCATGCAAAGAATTGGCTGCCATGCAAGAGACCTGCTTTCTTAGAGCTAAATTACCACGCAGAGGTGTTGGTAGCACCTGCATGGAGCCGTCTGAACTCACCTGAGACACACGAGTGCAGACAAATTATCAGTCTTTTATTTCCCCCTTTGCTTTCAGCCTTTTGCCAGAAAAGATTGTCTTTACTCTGCAATGGGGAGACCCGGGCTGTAAGTACTGCCAGCTGAGGACAGCCGCTGGCAGGCAACGTGGAGAGAGAAGGAGCGAGAGAAAAACAGCCAAACCTCTGGTCTCCAGGGGGGCTGAAGCAAGCGAGGATTATAAGCCTGAATGACCAGTAAAGGATGGCAGAGGTTGCAGTCTTTACCTTCAACAGCACCACAGGGAATCTGAAGAAGGCCAGAGCGTGCCTGAAGAAAGCACCAATTTCGTTACACCTGCTATAATTGTAGAAGGGTGTGAAGCCTTTCACACTTGATACAATGGCTGTTAATTACATCTTTCCATCACTTTCCCCAGAAAGTGTCTATTTAACCACCAAATAACCTATGTCAGCTTTAGGTAAAGATGGAAGTCCTAGTTTTTTCCCCTTCTGCAATGCGGTGCTCTCCAGCTGTGGGATGAAGGAGCTCCTAGATGGAGGTGCTGCAGGTAGACTTAATAACAAAGAGGACATTCCTTGTGAAGAAAAAGGAGTTCATGGGCAACAATTGCATGAAGAATCCCTGCAAACTGCTGGTGTTCTAAAGAAATATTTTTCAAATGAGACCGCTAGGCAAAAATGTCCTGTTTTGAATAACTACAAGAATGTTCTCTCCGCGGGGAGATGTGAAGAGCAATTATGTTCCCGATTTTGCAAACACGGATTACAGAACTGAAAATGTATTTTGCTTTAGAAAGACTTGCTCTCATTTTGTTCACGAAACACTTGAAAATCTGCACTCCCAGATCTGCAAAAATATGGTAAAATAATTTTAAAAGGTAAACGTGTTTCCAACACACACATGAAGGCGAGCAATTGTTTGGTAATTCCATTTAAGCCTAAAATGTTTGATGGCTTGGTGCTGTGGTTGTATTTTAACAGTATTTGCTACCACCAGGCAGATGCCTGTCTAGCTTCCTTCAGGCATTCTCATCTTTAATCCAGAATTTGCATCTACACCCAATAAAGTATATGCTCCTTGATGGTATGTCAAAAAGCAACTCGGCGTTCCTCCAAAGACAGTCTTGGCAGAAGGCTATAGGTTCCAGTGGAGATAGGATGGAGTCTCTGTTTCTCAGTTCTCAGGACATCATCCCCTCTAGGGACTGACATCCATGGAGGAAGGAACCATATTTCCTGCTGTGGACTTCTCTTCTTGCCTCTCTGTTTTCTCTCTGTTTCCCTGGTGCAAGTTTCCCCCTGCAAAACCCTCTGAGCTTTAATAAGATTGTGAAGGGAGGGTCTGTAGCCATTTATGGAGTTTAAATCCCCAACGCATCCTTGTGAGAAGACTCAGGGACTGTAACTCAAATTAGGCAAGACAAGGTGGAGTGACCTAAAATCACGTGCTATTGCCAGAAAAGGTGAGTGTCACAATCAGCGTCTACCGAAAAACACTGTTTCTGTTGGCTGGATACTTAAATTCTTGTTATTGTATTTTGTTTCACACTTTCTTAAAAACACCTGACGGGGATGGGAGGTACAACCATAGCTGCTGAAATAAATGGTTACTGTCCCCTGGCCTGTGACAGCAGCATTTATCTTTTCTACAGCCCACGTGTGAGGGGCAGGAAGATAAGTCTCTGCTGCTCTTGCTTAGCTATTTTCTGTCAAAAATCCTACTGTAATTTTGTACAGTGAATATTTATAACTGTTGTTAGTGTCAATATAATTTTTTGCAGTTACTGCACTTATTTACATTTTAATGGCCAAGCCAATAAAGATTTATGCACCTGTCATTTGGATTTTCCTCAAAAGTGGTGAATCCTTCAAAAAAACAGTATCTTCTGCAGAATACTCCCCCTCCAAGCATCCTTTAAATGCCTTCATTGTTTCAGGAAACAGCAGGCTATCCATTAAAATAACCAACTCTTAAAGTCATAAGTCAAACCCAGAAGAATCTTGCGGCAGTCTTCATGGCAAAACTTCTGCATATTACAGAAGCACTTGTTCAGGGACCGTTTTTTCCCTCTCCATTTTTACACACTGTCCCTTGAATAGTGAAATCTGGTTTATCACTTTGATATGTCTCAGCTGCACAAACTACATTGTTTTTGTAGCTTGAGGAGATTAGCACTGACCTTGTTTTGATTTTAATGCAGCGAAAGGTACAGTTTGGAGGGGGTGTGCAGGCACTCCGCTTAGGAGCGGCATGCTGTGCATACCCTCCTACAAAACACCAGCTACAGAAGGGAAAACCTGGAAGCATTCCTTCCACAGCTGCTCGCGGGCTTCATGCAGCAGTTCAGGCTACACAGGGGCAGGTGCACACTCATGCTGGCCATGCTTCTCCTGAAGGCAGCCACACCGCAAGCCTCTTCATCCCTGCCCAGGGGAGGCTGGGAAGACCCACGCCATTGCTCTGCTGCCATCGCTCTGCAGGATCTGCTCCCTTTCCATACCTAGGCTAACACGGTTATTCCTCTGCTGTCCACCCCTTGCTGGATTTGGCGGTGGGCTGGTAGCTGCAGTGGCAGTAAGGGGAAGCAGGGTCTCTCCAGGGCTCCATTCTCTCTCCGGGGTGGGTTGCCGTTGCAGGCCCTTGCTGGCCCAGCAGCAATGAACCAGGTCTGATCCAGCAGAAGCTCAGGGCCTCAAAGACACACAGATGTACAAGGTTTCTCATCAGTTTAGGCCGGGGCTCAATGCCCAGATTATCTTTGGGGTGGGGTTCAGACGCCAGGCTGAGGTGAAGGCCAGGCTGAGGTGAAGGCCAGGCTTGGGGTCCAGCTGCGGCAGCACCCCGGCGTCACGACCCCTCTCAAGCCCTACTCGGTGCGATCACCGCACTAGAGCTGGCAGCGGGATGTCGGGGACGCAGAGCTGGAGGAGCCCTTGGCCCCGCCGCAGAGCTCTTGCTCAGCCGTACCGCAACGACAGCGCTGTTAGACCTGCGGTGCTCGCGCTCCGCGCCCTCTCCAGGTCCTGGCAGCTCGACAACGAACACCAATCGTCATCGTGACACTGAGAGACATGTCCTCCCACACGGGCAATTCCCTCTCCAGCTCCCACTTTCCAGCCCCTGAGTCGGCCCGAGCACCTGCCAGAGCCCTCAGGCGCACCGGCGGAGCCGACGGCGGGTCGGCTCCCCCCCACCCCCCACCAGCCCCGCCGAGCCCCCTGTGCCCCCGGCGGCGCCCCGCGGGCAGCGCCCCTTGGCGGCGGGGCGGGCGCCCTCCCTCCGGCGGGGCTGGTAAGGGGTGCTGCGGGCGGCGGCAGGCGGCGCGGTGAGCCGGGCCGAGGCGAGCGGCGCGGCGGGGCGAGCCCAGCGCTGAGCTCACCTCCCTCCGCCCCCCCTCCCCCCACCCCCGCCTCCCCTCCCTCCTCCTCCTCCTCCCGCGCCCAGCCTGCAGCCGGGATCTCAGTATTATGGCATCGAGGAGAATGGAGACCAAACCCGTGATAACGTGTCTGAAAACCCTCCTCATCATCTACTCCTTCGTCTTCTGGGTGAGTGCGGCGGGGCGCGGGCACCGACCGACGGCCAGGGCCCGGCACCCCCGCGGTGGCCGCGGTCCCCCACCTGCTCGGGGCGGGCGGCGGAGCCGGTGACGGCCGCCTGCGGGCTGCGGGGCTGCTCGGCGCGGCGGGGATGCCGCCGGTGTGCCGCGCGGGGACGGCGCTCCAGCGGTGCCGGAATAGACATCTGCATACACACAGATAGATATATACGCGCACACACACACATAAGGTCATTTTTTTGCGTCTTCTTGCGGCGAGCCGTTGCCGCCGAGCTCCCCGCGGGCGAAAGTTGCAGGGGTCTCCGCGGCTGCCGCGATGGCCGCCCCCACCCCCCGCCGCCTCCCCGGCCGGCTGAAGCTGGGGGAGGGGTGCGCCGCGGGGCGGCCCCGCCGCCGGTCTCCCCGCTGCCTGCCGCATCCCCGTCCCGCCGCGGGTCCCAGGCGGAGTGCCTCCTCCCCCAACCCCTATCCCCTCGCCTCCCGGTGCCCTTACCTGGGCGCAGCGGGTGCTGACCTCCGTCGCCTCCCGGTATATCCGCCGCGCAGCGTTTCGTAACCCGGCTCCGGCAAACCATTTGTATGACCCAGATACATTAATTGAGTTGCAGTGATTGACTGAGGGGGAGCCGGGATGTTCAGGCGACCCCGGAGGTTTTCGGAGCGTCCCGGCAGATTCCTGGCGTGAGCAGCGGTCTTGTGGTGGCAAATCTGCAGATAAAAAGACCTTTTAATGCTGCACGGTGACAACATACGGTAACGGCCCCGCTGTGTGCTATTAGAGACCGTAATCTGCACATCACTGATACAATACACTGAAGCGAATTTGTCACTTCCTAGCCAGGGAAGCTGATCGTCTCTTCTGGTTTTAATAGCTTTATGCTGTGAAAAGTGCCTGTGAGACGCAGTTACTCACATTTTCATCATTCTGCTTAAAAATTCTAAGCAAATATTTGCTTATTCGTGGTGATAATGCTTTACATCTTTATAGCGAGCATCAGACTTTTCCTGTTTCAATTTCAACTTCATAGGCTTTTAAATTAAAAAAAAAAAAAAATCATGACCAAAAGTCATTTTTCTAATCCATGCTTAGAGCTGCCTCTGTGTTATTGAACCCACCCGCCCAGCATTTAACATCTCCCCCCCTTTTTAACAATTTTGGTGGTAACCACAGCAGATGTGTTTGATGACTGAGATGAATAGGAAGCCGGAATCATCTGTTGTTTTTTGCTTGGCAAGTAGATCCTTCATGCTAGTCTCAAAGAGGTAGGTTGCTAAGCTTATACACTTACCACAGTTTCAAGATTCATCCTTCCTAGTGCTCTGTTCTCAACGGATTTGTTAGAAACCCCTCTTCTTCCTGTGATTAATGAGTGACTGCAGGAGCTCTGGTGAATTCATGTTATCTTTTCAAATTGTGTCTTTTTTAAAAGTGACCACTGTATCTGCTGTAGCCTGGATAAACAGAGGACTTAAATCGGCATGCCCGTTGAGCTAGCACATTTCATGAGCGCTAATCTCATTAAAAAAGAGAGAATTGTACGTTGAGCCAAGCAGCTGGCTAAGGGCATTTGCGCTGTGGGCTGTCGTGATGCCAGGCCAGGTTGACAGCTGGGACCTCGTAGGGTAAATAACACAGCTGAGCTCTGGTTTGGGCTACAGCAATGTGTCTGTGCTGGTGGGATGCTCTAGTGCAAATGCTTTTCCTCTGACCTGTCTGTCAGTCTCCTCTGTCTTCTCCAAGGGCATGGCCCACTAACGTGGCTCTTCCAGTTACTTAACACCCGGCAGCTGTTGGGGTGTTTGCCTTTTTGTCCTCTTCATTGAGCCTGGAAAAGGAGGAAGAAAATAAACAGTTGGAGACAGAATCCTGCAGCCATGAGCAAAAGAGAACAAATTTATTTTTCGTCATGCTTGCTGTTGCATCTGGTTTCCCAAGGCACCAGCCTGGGGAAACCTAGGCACATCTCAATGGGAGAAGACAACAAGGGGCTTGGTAAAGGTCCAGAGTAGATGACAGCAGACCCTGAGTCTTCATTGTTTTTTCTTCCTTTCAGAAGAACAAAAACTAATGCACATTTTTGGCCCCTTTCTGGACTTTGAATCAACCCGTTTAGTACAAATTGGAGCAGGCCGCACCTGTTGCCATAAGCAGAGCAGAAACATGGTGTGCTCTGGCCGTATCCCCCTTTTGGGTTTTACAGGCAACTTTGAGAACTGAGGGATGCGCAGAGTTGTCTCAACCCCCCTTCCATTGTTTTCTGGGGTGCTCTTTGTACTCCCACAAGCAGCTGGCTCCAGAGTCGGCGTTAACTCAGATATGGTCGCTGTGATTTCTCAAAGCTGAAAATATGGGAAGGATTCAATTCAACTATTCTAAAATTTATTTCTCAGACTTATCTAAATGCCAGAAGGAAACCACGCCAGTGCCACAAACGACTGGTTTGTAGAATTTTATTCTGACGGCTTCCCCATGGTTTTTTGGAGAGGTGGTAAGCTGATTTCTGAAGAAGAAAGCCCTGCGTTGCTTAGCTGCGGTTTGTACGGGTTTTTTCTAGCTGTGGGGATGGAGTTGCAATATAACACATGGAGGAAAGTGGTCCTGTGACAGGGAGGTATGTGGGGGACACCCTTCAGATATCTGGCCAGGTGGTTATGGATTGTGATGTGAGGGGACAGGGGGAGAAGATGCTGCTTTGAATCCAGTGTGCTGTTTTGAAACACCCGGAAGGACTCCTCTGGGTTTACACTGTTTATAAAAGAAGAAAATCTGTGTATGCAGAATGTTCCTATCATGAGCAATTATTTGACAGGGTTAAATATGAATTGCATTTGTTGAGATGCAACTGCATCTCATTGGGTGAGATGATGTATCTTGTCAAGGCTTTTAGTATAAGCATGAAATGAGGCCCCACTGACTGCATGGGAGCAGCAGGGCTGCAATGAAGAGACATGGTTCATTCAAATTTCGTACTGCGTAGCTTGTTCCTTTCCAAATAGGTTTTATTTAATGGTATTTGTTATTTTGATAGCTTCCTCTCCTCCCCCTCACTGTACTTCCCAACTTCTTTCTGTAAATGTATCAACCTGGTAAAAAAATTCCATAAACAGAGATAACAAGTTTTTTATGTGCTCATACGTATTGTTATTCATAGTACACATTAAATGCCTGGGGTTACCGCTTTTGGTCCTTAAGGGATGTAGTAATAAAAATGCAACCATTTTTTTTCCTAATCAGAATTCTGCACTGAATGCATCTGGTTTGGAACTAGTAGATTAAAAAAAGGCAATAAAAGGGCTGCTTGGCAGTTAGCTGTTTTCTTTTTTTTTTTTTCCCTTTTGTTTATCATAAATGGCTTGCATAGAAATCAGAGATATAACCCGTCTTGTTTTTAAGGGAAGATGGATTTTGAATTAGATTTCAAAGTGAATTTTTTAACAGGGGAGTCAAACCTTTACGCACCTCTCAGTATCTTATACTTACCTAGTTCTTAAGCGATCTTATGTCTTAAAATGTATGTATAGTTAATATTTCATTGTGGGCTTTGAAATATATTTTGCTATCAAATGAATAGCCTGCCTCAATGTGGAGGGAGGGAGCTTTAAGGGTACATGCACTGGTCCTTAAAGTTATAGGGCTGCAGAGAATGGATTTCATCTTCCATGCAAAGCTTATTGTTGCCCCAAACAGGCACCATAGCAAAGTGATTAGCTTCTGATTTTAGGTCTGGTGAGACAAGACACTTGGCACTCAAATGAGTGCTTTGTATGTGCTGTCCTGCTGGTATGGGGGTTTCTTGCTGTTAATTATTGTAATAAAACCGTGTAAGTAGAGTTTCCATTCAGATAATTTTCCAAGGCGGTTCACTGATCTGAAGAGCATCTTCTGACCAAGATCGATGTTTTGGACACTAAATTAGGTTCTTAGAACTTGGCTTGTCATGTGCTATGTGATAAAATCAGAACTGAGATACCTATTTGTATTAGTAGTAGTTTAGTTTTCCAAACTTTCATCGTTGGGAAAATGTACCTGTGCATCCTGGTATGACCCCTTGGAGGTTAGGAGGTGGCAGGATAGCCATGGACAGGAGTGTGGTGGGACAGGTAAGTGCCGCTTGGCTGCGAGGCCACAGCCAGTGTGGTGATTTTAAAACAGCTTGAAATTGTGTGTTTCCATGTCATTAATCTTCTTTTACCCATCTCCTCTGGTGGCCGAGGGAATGCCGTGTCACTGGTGTGGAGGGCTCAGGTGGCCAGAAGATGGCTCCGTGAAGGATGAGGGGCGTGAAGCGCATGGGGAGACCCAGTGTCTGCTTTGGAGAAGTGGCCCTCCCCATCTTCTTCTCTCAGGCTTCCCCAAAAAGAAGGTTGCTGGCAGGGGTGCTGGGAACCGCTGTGGCATGTGGGCGGTCAGCTCCCGGTCCTCACGCTGCAGTGGTATGGCGGAGGTGGCATTCGCCCACCATTTTGTGAGCCGTTTTCTGGGAAGGGCCCGAGACAGAGCAAGCGTGATAACCTGCTCTCTGACACAAATTTATGGCTGAACTGCTGCCCCATCTTCAAATGCAGCTGTTTGAGCTGTGTATTATAATACAGGATTAAATTTGCGTGTCCCTTTGAGTTACTAGTGGCATTAGTCATCTTTGCTATGAATGTCCAGCTGGGTTGCTGAAATTACTGGTCTTCGTCCCAGAACTTGTGTCTGGTCTTTTTAATATCTCTTACCATGCTTATGTTTTTTCTTTTAAATTTTGTGAATACCTGTTAGAAGACTGTTTTAAAGGAAATATTTGGAGAAATGTTTTAGCTTTCCCACTTGGTTTAGATTGCTCTGTCTTTTGGTGGTTCCACTGACTGCAAAGTCATCACTGCTGTATTTTTGCAAAGAAGTGTTATTGTTTGTACTTAAGTTACCTGAAATCCAGAAAAAATACACTCTCAAAAATGCACCATATCCCCGTCAGGATGGATTTGAAGTGCTTCACTGCTTAGGCACAGACCTCATGCCGTTGCCTCCTTAAGTCAGTTGTTTCCCATTCTGTTCTCATAATGACATACATGAAAGATTAAAGATAATGGTGTTTTCTTGAGAGTGTAGCCCAAGGTAAATTCTCTTGGCTAAATAAGTAACTGGATTAAAAAAAAAAAAAAAGGCTGGATGGTGTTTAAAAACACAGCTCGTGAGTCAGGTTTCTAAGTTGCTTGTTGGGGTACTTACCCAGCTTGGCTTAGTTTTGTGGGATCTTTTGGTGGGATTTTTTTTGTGGGATTTTTTTTCTTTTATCACAGCTGTGGTATAAACCCCCCTTAGTGACAGCCCTAACGGAGGAGAGCCAGGCCAGCATGACAGCTCCGGTAAGTGCGAGTAAACGGAGAAGGTAGAGCCGTGACTCCCACTCGCGATGCGTAGCAAGGGCTGGGGCTGTGCTCACAGGTGTGCAGGGAGGAGGAGCAGGGGTGGTCCCCACCTGAGCACCCGAGTCACCCTGAGTGGGACAGCGCTGGGGGGAAGGCTGCCAGGTGGCATCAGTTCTGCCTTTAGGCATCGTGAGGGTCTCACGCTGTTCTCCTCCTTGGCAGGGAATTGGTTTTACGCGTGTAGTCGGCTTGCATGTTCTGGAGCAGAGGCGTTGGCAAGTTGGTGTAGTTTTTGCACTTCTGAGAACTGTGTGTGTATGGTACAAAGTAGCACTGTACACCTCATTTAAGGGAGTAATTGGCTTTGCTGTTGGTTAAATGCTCCTCCTTTTCTTGCTGTTTGTGTAACTACATTTACGTTTTGATGAGGCACCTACACCTTGAGCTTGGAGTTTCTAGCCGGACAGTTCTCTCATTTGGGGATGGCAACTTTTTCATGTTAACAGGTCAGTTTGGACTGGTGAAGAGGGATGGTGCGGGACTTGAAGTGTTTGACTCACGTTTGGGAAAACATAGGATACATTCGTAAACTAGCGGTGGCAGAAGTCCTTGCTCCCTCACAGGTGAAGGGATAGGGATGTGGTGGAGTACTGCTGTGTTTGTAGTAAACGCTCCGGCTGTTCAACCTTCACCCCTGCTCGAAGCAACCTGTTCTGTGGCCTAAACAGTGTAAATACAAATTTTACGGAAGGGTGCTGGGGAGGTCTTGTTAGCATTTCCTTTTGAAAAGGCAGTAGGGTCCTTTTTCTTGGACACTGGTTCATACCAGCCCTTGGTCATCAAGGCAATGGAGGCAATTGTTGTAGGTAAACCAAGGGAATTCAAAACGGATCCAAGAATCTGATTTTATCTCTGATGATGTGACTACTTATCAATTCCCTGTGCCATCAGTGAGGTAAATTAGGTTACCTAGTACCATTAGTTGTCTCCATCACTGGATTTTTATCACTGTTTCTTCAGTTGTTGTAACTGTCCTAAGAATTTATGTGCCGATGAGTTAATAGATGAATATCTAGAAAGACTCTTTGTGCATGTGAGCTTGCAGAAACACCTCCTACAATCTTTCACGTGCTTTTTAAGTCCAGTGAGAGTTGTTACAGAAATGCTAGCTTTACTGTAGTACCGAGTCTGTTCTGCATCCACCAAATGTGCTCATGAAAATCCTGTTGGCCTCAGTGTCTTGCAAATCCAGGTGACTGAGTCTTTAGAATAAAATACAAGACTCCAGAGGTGACTATAGGGAGCAGATGATAGTTACTGTAAGGCCATTTTAATTTACATAATGTTATTTCTTTAGGCTCATCACTGTTAATTAGCATTTAATCATCTCTCGGAGAATAGATCTTTCACATCAGTAGAGGAGGCCTCTTTCCATCTTAGCTGTCTTTCACCGTGGTGGGCAGATGGCTTATATGTTCTGTCTTTATAGCAGTTCTGGGTTGTGAGAGGGACGCATTTGGGTTTCTCTTGTACTAAAGGGACTCTGAAGCCTGGCACACTTGTGTCTTAATGGATTATTGTTACTTCATAGCTGAGCTGGTTCTTTAAGCTCTAGGAGTAGGCCACAGAATTTTTAGGAGCTGTAATAAAATAATGAAGCGATGCTGTTAATATTGATCTTACTGTGATTTCCATGTAGTGTCTTGCAAGATGTTTTCCAGATGTTCTTTTTTTAATCTATACGGTTCTGGGGACAGTGTTAAAATCCTTAAAATAGGCAAGCAGCCTCCCTTCTCTCTGTGTTTCTCGCTTTCCCCATCTCCCTGAATTGCCGTGCTGAGTTCAGAGGGTGGCTGGTCACAGTGCGGTGCCTGCACTGACCCCTCCTGAGGCCAGGCTGGAAGTACCACAAGGCAGGGGCACTCTGTGGAGCAGCCTGGGCTGGGCAGAAGGCTGATGTTGCATCTCATCATTTCTTTCTGGGAGCTAATTGCTGTGAGCTTTGAGAAAAGGTTGGGTTGGGTTTGGGCTGCATATGGATTTGGATGGATCAGGTTGAAATGTTCTTTTTTATATATATTCAAGCAGGTTTTTTTAAGACTTTGTTTGCTAGGAGAATGTGATGGTGTGATTAATGAGGTGATGGACTTAATCTGCAAAAGCCTGTGGATCCTGGGAGCAGACCTAAGGAAAAGGTTGGTGTGCTTTTAAATGGTGCAGCAGAGAAGGAGGAGAGGGAAAGGAGAGGATGAAACCCTGCAAACATCATAGGAAGAAGAGCGCTTACATTTCCCTAAAACTGGGAAGTGATGGAAGCCCCTGCTCTATGACCCTCCTAACCACGCAGTACCTTAATGCCTTAATGAATAGAAACGAGCAGCTCAGATGCTGATGCCACCCGATTGAAGTTGTCAGGGAAGGTAACAAGTTCTTCAGGATCTTGTTCCTGACCAGACTACAGGTACTGCTTCAGAGAAATGGTACATGGGAACAGAAAATTGCTCTGAACGCCACCAGCAAAATATGTTTACAACTCACCCATCGCACACAAGAAATTATTCTTATTGCAAGGACCTGGGTACATTACCTGTAACTGAAGTTTCAGCTAGACTGTGCTGATTTAATCCTTTGGTAAGTTTTAAAAACATTTGTCATTTTGATGGAGTTTCTGATGGGTTGGCCTCCCTCTGGCAACAGCTTTGAAGTGTTTAGAAAATTCAGAGTTTTTGGCAACAGAATATGAACAAGTGCTCATTTTGCATGTCTCTAAAAATAAATGGCAGCTATATCCAAACCTGAAATTTTTCATGGACATATTCCTCTCAGGGATGGAAACTGCCAGTGATTTGTGAAATCCTAAAATAACGAAGTTTTCAAAGAAGCAAGAATTTCCTAAATATGCCAGGTAATGTTGATGTTCTTTTTTGGACTCGAAAATTATCCCAGTTTATGGCATCATGGATTGTGCCATGGCATGTGTGAAATCAGTCCGATTAGGCAAAACCAAGTCTTGCCCTTCGGAAGATCTGTAGTGTGTTGGCTTCAAAGCTGAATCTGGGGCCTAGGGCCCAACCAGAGTCTGTAGCAGAGGTGGGGACCCTGGGGCCTGCAGGCCCATGCATTCTGCAAGGATGTGCGCCTGGACGGGGATTTTTGCCCACGTGAGAAGGTAGCGCAAAGGCGCATGACAGTATGCAGCTTGCCGGGGGCTGTCCAAATGCTCTACTCTGACCTCACTGTAGAAAACAGGAGGGACATTGCATACAGCTTATGGAAACACGTGCAGATCTGTTCCAAAAGCTGTTCGAGATGGAGGATTGCTGCAAATTTCCTATGGTGAGAGGAAGGGGGGAAGATCCCATGGTTTCTCTTGTGTTCCCTAATAATCTCCTGGCCAAAGCATTTTCATTACAATTTGCTGTTGCCACCACTGCATCAAAAGGCAATCAAAACACCAGAAATCTGTCAGGAAAGTTGTGACTTTTATTCTTGCAAGCATAGATTAAGATAAAAGAGAGGACACTTTCCAGGTATGTGTTAACAGAAGAAAAGATGGAAACTCAATCCTCCTGTATGCAGTTTGCTTCAATAGTACTTAACATCTAACTGTCTCTAATTAGGCTTGGAAGGATACCATAATTAAGTGCATGTCACTTCTGTTTCCCTTTGAAAACAAAGAGGAAACAGAACCACAGAAAGGTTACCCTCAGTACCTGATGGCTGCATCTCATCACCGGGATCATTTTTACTGGTGCAGCTGCCCTGTGCTGGGTGTAGGACTTACTGCTCTGTGGCGTGCACTGATTGCAGACAGAGCATGATTCAATTTACTTGTAAAATAATGTCTTACAGGAAACCAGCAGCTGATATTACTGCATGCTTAGAGATTATTTTTTAACTTCCTCTTGGTATACAGGCCACTGATACTGCTTTAGAGCTGCTTTTTTGTATAGCAGCATCTTTGGGTCAGTTGAAGCAGACCCAGTTTGCAGTTGCTAGGTAATGTTGAGATCAGCTTGTGTATTATCTGGGACTGAGTTTCTCTTTCCAGTGTACTTCAGGAAAACTGCTGAGTTAAACTATGCAGGTCAAATGACTTAGAGGCTTAAATTGATCTCTCTTGTCCTGGAACAACTTATAGACCATCTATGCATCACCTGCAAACTTTAGTTTTTTCTCACATGTGAGTGCATTTTAAAAATTCCTGAAGAAAGAATCAGGATCTCAGGATGTAGGGAGCATTTCAGTATTATTTTCTGGAACGTACAAGCCAAGCCCCAGTGTATTCCTTGCTGCCTGTTCTCATAAAACGGGATGATGCAAAGGGATTGGATCAGGATTTATCAACAGGTCAGACCTTTCAAAAAGAAAAAAAATGTAGTTCGTGGGGACGGGGTTTATTTTTGTCATGGCAGATAAGACTAGGGAGGCATGCAGCCTTTCTAGGAGGCAGCAAGACCTTGCTGTATTTACTGAGTATGTGCAGGATCTTTGTGCAGCTTTCAGAGTGATTGTGCAGAACTTTTGCTGGCAGGATGGGGCAACAGTTGCCTTTGCCCGTGGCCTTGTAGGCAAGTGTTTCCTTATGGAAAAATAATCCTTTTTAAATCTTCCCCCTTTGGTCTCCCTACTTCAAAGTGACGCTTCCACTGAGCATCCTCCCAGCATGGAGAGGGCAGTTCCATGCTCTCTGTCCCCCTGCGTGGCACTGAGCTCAGCCACCCTTGGCCATGTTTACCGGCACGCTCAGCAGACAGGCAGGCAAGACAGGACCATTGGCCCTTGCCCCATCCGAGGTGGTCCCTGCCCCAGCTGGGGCTCAGCCAGCAGCCGCCTGGCTGGGGTGAGAGCTGTGCCGGGCGGTCTGCCCTGGGGCGGGCAGGTGTGGGGTGGGTTGCTTTGCTTTGCTCACAGGCCTGTGAGAGTGCAATCTGCAGGAGATGTGCTGGACCAAGCAGGCTGGTAATAAACCCAGTATTTCATCCAGCAATTGCGTTATTTTCAACTGCAACCAGCAACAAAAATAAAACCTCCCACTTCCAGGAGTTCTGTGTTTTGTAAGCAACAGCTAGTTGCTTTCTGACGCGAAAGATGTTTGTACTTAAAATAGGTACATCTGTGGGAGACAGAATTTTCAGCTAGTGAAATTGTTCAAAATTATATGGAAAAGTGGCCTCCGTTTCTGTGAGCTGGCATGGTACGCACGTTGTCCTTTGCACGCAGAGAAACGGGTGCTCTTTAACACACAACAAACCCGGTCCCCGTCGGACGGAAACCTGAGCGTGCTGCACCATAGCTATTTTTTAACAGAAGTATCAGATTTAAAGCGTTCCCTTCCCCCTCACTCGCTGACCTCAGATTGCCAGGGGACCAGACAGGATTAATCCTTGTACCCTGAAGAATATCCAGTATTAAAGCAAGGAGCTGGGCCGTCTCCTAGGGCAGTGCAATCCCCAAATGATCAAAGAATATAATCGAGCCACAACCACTTAGTTGATTTGTTCTTATAATTTCACAAACTGCTTGGCTTTGCAGTTTCATGTCAGGTGTTAGACCAAAATGACTTCCTGTTTTTTCCAGGACCATTGAATACATAAAATACGTCAGGTGGCACACCTCTAAATCTGAAGGATATGGAGAATTTTATGCTAAGTCTTTGCTCTTAGGCAATCAACCAGGCTATTAATGATATAAAAATAATCACCACCTCATCACTGAGAAACAGCTAACCAGTTTTTCTACTAGTACCGTTCACCAGCCAATCAGTTGTGCACCCAAGCCCAAGTCTGTGGCAGTATTATTTGCCTTCTGAAAGTGTATTTGCTCTGTATCATGTATTAGTGTAATACTGGTAAGCAAAATGATATGACACAAAAAAGACATTTTAAGAAGAATTAAATCAGCTGAGTTTGATGAGTACATGTGGGTGGACTGAAGTTTGTCCATATGAAACATATAAAACGTCTTGCAAAGTCATCTTGCTGTGCTTAAAATCACTGGGAACCATATAGGACCAGACTCTTATGCAATCAGCTGATTGTTTTTGAAACTCACCCATGCTTAATATTCAGATTTGCTGAAACAGAAGATTATTTTGGCTTGGACACTACAGAATTCCCATAGAGTTGGGATTGTCACGCATTCTTATGATGGATATCTCATCAGGATGAACTTTTTTCCCTTTCCTCTGACACGACAGAAGACTTGTTAAGGTCTGCCTCCTGTCTCCTGCCTTGCTTTGGTTGCCCTGTGATTTTGCAGCACAACGTCATTTCACAAGATGTGCGCTCCTCCAGCGTGGTGGTTCCACTGAAGCTTAGATGGACCCCGAACGAGGTAGAATTGCATTTAAAATGTTGCATCTTCCATAAAAACAAAGCCTAAACTGAAGAATGTGAGAGCGAAAGACTCAATCTGCGGATGTGTTAATGAGATAGCGTACTGTGAGATCACATGTGAGTCAGCTGGTGGATGAACAAACGCTGAGTATTATGGCCAGTATCAGAGGACACAGCAGAGTGCACGTTGTTTGGATTTAATTCAGAAAAAAAATGGAGCCTGACTGCTCCCTGTATGTTGGTAAGATGGGGTTTTTACAACATTGGCAGTTGTGTGTGTTTCCTAAGTTGTTGTTCTTAGGAAGCACTGTGTAATTACTTATGGGAAAACTAAGTCTTTGGATTTATTTACCAGTGGTAATCCTTAAAAAATAATAGTTGGCATGTCCATTTTATAGACAGAGTCACTGATGCGAGTCAAACAATAGGTGTAGGGAACAGTTTGGTCAAATTTGGCAGGGCTGTGAATCAGTTATTTTAAGTCCCTGACTGTAATAATTATTACATTGTAGCACTCACTTTGACATCTTATTTCAATTGCAGGAATAGCAAGTTGGAATAAAAATTGCATTTTACCTTCTGTTAAGGTAGCTTGTAGAGTATGGGAATATTTCTGACAAGTCTAATGAATACTGCTTGTGGAAAGCGATGATTGGAGGGAGCAGCTGGCTGTATCTGAACTATGAAATTGGTAGACCGTGATGCTTCTTTATTCTGAAGTTGCATACACAATGCACTGGAAAAAGCATTTCAGGTTGCATAGTATCTTGAGAGAGGGAGAGCAGAGCTGCTGGTGCATGACAAGTCCCCAGGTGAGCGGGCTTCCGCAGCTGGGAATGATCCAAGCAGCTTTCCTGGCTTAATAGATTAGTAAGCCCTTTTGCGGGGGGGATAGTTTTCCTTCAAGGAAGTAAGTGCCTATTTCTGTAGATGGATATCCACCTCTCTTTGGAAAGATCATTTGGCTAGGGAGCCAGCATGCTGACACGCTTACCCCAGAGGAAGGAAGCTCGGTGTGCCCGCTCGAGAATGCCCTCATCCTCTTGGTGCTAAGTGTCAGTGATCTGTTGTCTCCGTGGTATGTACCAAGTGTGGCAAGCAGGATCAAGTTGAAATGTTGACCTCCAGAACAAGCTAGTTTGCTTACTTTTACCCTGCTGCAGACACAAGGATACAGAGAAGGATTTGCCTAGCATGGAGCTCTGGTTAAAGACCAGTATGCTGAATTTTGTAACTTGTGGATTTTGCCAGATTTTCTGAGTGATTGTCAAGTGCTCCTAGGAACTGGACTGATTTGTTTGCTAAGAAGGATTTCTCTCTAATTTACTCGTGCAGTGGATGCTGTGACAGCTGCGAAAGCTCATTAGCAGTTTTCTTTGCTAAATTTTAATTGCACCTCTCTGCAGTACAGTTTGCGTGGGGACGGCAGCTCTCAGGAGTCGGCTTTAGCGCAGGAAAAGTGCACTAGCACCTACGGGGGCTAAAGCTGGGTTGTGCTGGGAAAGACAGTGGGGCTCCCCAAGCTGCCATTTAAGGCTAGAACAGGTTGTGAGGATAAGGGTTTCAGGTGACTTACTGCTCAGAGAAGGCATTTAGTTTGGGGATTTCCTCCAGGAGAAAGGTGGTTGTTCATGCTGAGAGCCTGTTCGGTAGCCCGTACTGTAGGTCTGTGCCCTCCTCCACACCCCACTGAGGCCCTTCTGGAAGAAGTTAGTGCTGACTGCCCTGGGCTTTGTTTCAGGGTTCAGTTAAGGTTTTTCACTAGGTGTAAGGTGTATATTAAGGTGTATTTTGTTGTTTGGTGGGTGTAGGTGGGCACAACTACCAAACAAACAGAGTGGCTGTTCACCCTGGTATGCACGTTGAAACTGAGTGGGTTTGCATGAATGGCATGCTGTTTTTCTTCCGATGGCTCCCGTGCAGTTTTATCCTAACGTCTCTTGCGATGGCTCTTGCTCAGCTGGGCAGGATGAGAGTGGAGCAGAATAGTTCAGAGCAGGCACTGTTTTCTTCTTATCCTCTTATATGGTCTAGTGAACAAGAGGGAAAGGGGCTCAGCAAAAGGTCATTAATTTCTCTGGCATTCCTGGACCTTAATAAAGAGACATCTCAGGTAAGCTACAGCATGATTTCTCTTTTCCACTTCTCCTTATCCGTAAATGGTACCATGTAGAGACAGAGACTGGCCTGTGGCTTTGTTCATACTTTGGTTTCTTTTATCACCTTATTTGGTGCAGTTTGAATAACACTTTTGAAATGGTAAATTATGAGTTGATTAGGAAAGACCTCTTAATGCCATTTTTGCTTGCAGTTTATTTCATCCTTTTCATGTAAGCAGTACCAATCTAGTATCTAGTGGGGCTGCCTGCTAAGCAGTAACAGATGGCCTGTGCTAGCTAGGACAGGAAGGATCATAGGAGTAGGAGACAGTGTTATCAACATATGTGTTTTGGATCACATCATGAATGTTTCCCAGGAGGGAACGCAGCTGGCACTGGAATTGTGGAAATCTGATATTTGGTATTCTTCATTCCAAGTCTTGGCATACTTGAAAGCTAATGTATGTGGTTCATGTTGGGCTGTATCAATAATATTGAAATTATAGCCCTTCTTGGATAAAATTGCTGTGCTTGCTGGTTTTCTCCCCCCTGGCTTATCCTGTAATCAGAAGTGCTGTGTGAGAAAGTATACAGAAGAGAGCAGCCAATTACATTATGTGGTCTTCCTTCCATGTACATTCTACCACAGGATGGCCTTAAAACATAGTTAACTAATGCAGAACTGAAGGAGGAAAACCAGAATTCATCGCAGACATTTTGGACCAGTTTTTCCCCTGCCAGCTTTGCTCCGGCACTAAAATGCTTAGGTACCATGATGGGCAAAAGGCCGGAGAGGAGAGGGGGATGTGTCAGAAAGTGGCTGCCTTGCAGAGCTCCTGTTCTGGGGCCGTTCTTAGCACTGGGCTGGCAGCATCCTCCACGCTCCGGCTTGGTTTTCATCTGTAGCAATAGGCACATCTCTAAGGGGGCAGGGAAAAAGCATGGATGAAGAAAGCTGTGATCTTAAACACAGTCTGTGGAGATAAATCTTTGATCTTCTGAGGTGGCTAAGGCTTAGCCACAACCGCTGAAATTGCATCTTGCTTTGTGTATTATGTTGTCTGCTTGTAAAGGTACCAGGGGGCAAAGGCCAAGAGATCCTAGACGTGGTCATGTGATCGTGATTTGAATGATCAGGCCTTTCAGAGGGCTCATATAGTATATATTGGTATCTGTCTCCTCTTGACATTAAGAAACAACGTATTTGGGAGGCAGAAAATTGTCCTTTTTCACATTAATAAAAATGGGAGAAACTTCTTACTGAAAAATTCCCTGTCAGGCATGGAGAAATCTTCACTTTGTGGGTTTTTTCTTTTTTTGTTGTTTTTGTCCTAGGACCTTCCCATGCAAATTCAGTTTGGAAGATAACATTTCATTCAGTTTTCCCCCTGACACAGCTCTGAACTTAAATCCTTTTCTTTCCCCCTGTTACTGCCTTCTGCTGACTTTCCAACAAAGGGCTGTGATATTTCAGAAATTTCTCTTCCAGGTGGTCACAGGGTTCCACCACAAAGACTTCTTGTTCTGTCAGATTTCTTCCCAAACCTGCCAGCTTGTGCTAGCAAGACTTTTCTGCATGTGTTCAGCACTAGAATGTCAAGAGGGGCTCTGTTCATGGTGGACTAAAAGCCTTTCTTTGGTATAATGTGAGTCCCGTGGGCAATGCTATCACAAAACTGACCATGTTTAACAGTATTTTCCATATCCTTTCACCTCACTGGCCTGAAGTTGGAAGGTCCTTTTAAGGCTTGTTCTGTCTGAAGGAAAGTAGCCTCCATCGTCTGCCTTGGGAACATTTCCATCTCAGGCATGTGCAAGACAACCGCGTGGTCTTTCTGCATTACATCTGCAAAGCCCTGTTTCTGGGTACAGCCTTCGGAGAGTAATTCTGTGCTAGGATCTTAGTTTGGCAGAAACCAGCTCGAATATAAGCAAAGTCCAAACTTGAAAGGAGTCAGGATGCCGAAGACCAGGTCTTTGTAAAGGCGGTGGAGCGATGTCTTGGCCCAGTGTAGAGATGCTCAGAGGTCCTGGGTGATGGAAGTAATACGGTCATGGTTAAAGGTGGGCTCTTCCCTGCTTCTGGCTGCAGGCCAGGGGGCTACAGGTTTGATGGTTTTGGTTGTACAGCTGTTTCACAGTGCTGCGTCGTTCAGTGTAGATGTGGCCTAGGCATCCCTAATCTAAACAGACTGCAGTGTTTGAACCTCTGGTTTCTGGGACAGCAGCTCACAGGCAGTTTGCAGTGCGTTTGTGGCGTGGTGAAGTGATAGTCAGCTGTTTGGGGAGATGGGTTATTCATGTGTATATAGATACACATTATTTTTCTCCCCAAGAGCAAGTTATTCTATAATTTATCTAATAAATCAGAGGACTTCAATAATTTTTGTGTTTTATTTTGGTTTTTGATTTTTTTTTAATTTGTTCAGAATCCCTCGACTAGTGTTTGTCACAGTATACATAAATTGCTGCGGAGTTCTTACTGGGAATTTATTTTCCCTTATGAATGGACCAGGTTAAGAACTCGAATGTGTTTGCCTTTCCTGTGGGAGCTAGAACTGCTGCAGGATGTTTTCGAAGCAGTGAACTTGAGTGGTCACCCCAATCCCAGGCCCTGCTTTTTCACCAATGGTCTTGTTTGCAGAGAGGACTAGACATGCATTGTTGGTCTTTCAGGGGAGGAAGATGACTTTATCCTCACTTGCTCCAGGAGCCACAGAATAAACAGCAGTGCAAAATGGTCAAATGCATTTACCCTTGGTGGAGGTGATAGCTGAGTCTTTTCTGGCTCTCCTCCGTTAGCTCTGTGACAGAGTGCTGTGCCATGCCTTCTGGAGAACGGCAAAGGAGACGGCACCTGCTTTTGTACCTAAGCTGCTGAAGGGATGGAAGTATTTAATGCTAACTCTCCCTTGCGCTTCCCTCCTTAAGCTCTGCTCTTGAGAAGTAGCTCATTAATGTGTTAGTGGCCTGATGAGGAAGGAGGGGGCAGAAAGCCACTAACAAATGGATTTGGTCCAGGTCAGGTCTCCCCATAGAAGTCAGGAGCCTGCTCTTTCCCTCCTTGTTCCAGCACATAGATCAGGAGCTGGATAGCAAGGAAGGTGCTTCCCTGCTGTGCCATATGCTAGTTTGGCTGCTGCTCATACACTGGCTGCTATATATAAAATCTCTTCTGGGTGGACATGAGAAGTTACCGAAGAGGTGATGGTAGGGGCTGTGTAGCTTACACAGATTCTGAATTTAACCACCACCTTCCTCCCAAAACTTCACAGCAGAGTTTAAATGTAGTACCTTTCCTTTTCAAACATCTGTGTGTTTATCACAAGTTGACAGGCAAAAAGATCTTTATAATAATACTTTGACCTCCTAAATCAGCCTGGCAGTTAGATGGAAATTGGAAGGTTCCTTTTGTGCGGGCTTGGCAAGCCCAGCTAGAGGAAAAGACAGTTCATTACCTGCTCAGGAAGGAGAAGATCGGTGTCATAACACTACCCGTTGCCGGCCTTTTCTCTAGCTCACTGGTGAGGTCTGTTACAATGAACCGTGAACTTTTTACCTGGCTTTGAAACTGGCCAGAAAACCACAGGATGACTGTGAAGTGTGAAAGTTTGCACTTGGTTCCTGTTGTAGGAAGTCATTGTGGATTTTCACATTACTAATGCATATTTCAAGCTGGGCAGAGGAAGTGAGGGTGGCTGTAAAGGCAGATTTTACTATGCTTTGTATTCCAGCAGACAGTATGTGAAAGATGATTCATCTAGAAAAATGGGAAGAATTTATGTAACTTGGTCTCTGATGACATAGAAAGATATTTGAAGGAAGAAAAACTCTAGCATCGTTTGTTCTGAAACTCTCTTTATAAAGTGCCATAGTTATTCACAGATATCATACTACTGAAGTTTTATATGTCTTTGCTCCTGACATACCTGCCAGTGTTTCTACTTCACACCTGGGTTGCCCCTTCGAGGCAGGAATAGAAAGACAAATGGTGAACAGTTTGTCCTGCAACACCTAATGATAATATGGTATTCGGATGTATATCTAACCTAAATAATAACAACAGCAATAATACTGAACATCCTGGAAGTGATCCTGAAGTTCAAAATTCACTCTGCTTCTGGTGCCTCTAGCTTATGTTCTGGTAGAATAACGCAAAAAAAAAATCCATTTATCCCATTTTAATACTTCTCTTTGGCTAACCTGCAGGTCCCCTCTGTCCCATCGGGGGGTCCCTTCCCAAAGAGCTGCCATGAAGCTTGCCTGGGATGTGGCCCTGGTGTCAGTGGGGCATGATCTGCAGCATGTGTCTTTTGTGAGGGTAGCTACCAAGGTTTGTCGGACTGCTCCTTCGTGGTGGCAGCTTGTCTTGAGTTTTTCTGACGTCTCCGCTGGCAGGTACTCTTTTTGCCATGTCCTCCCAGCTGGATATGTTTACACAATCTTCCCACACACCTCAAATGTATCACCTTTACGGCTGCTTGTTCTCTTTAATTTTCTTTCAGACGGGCTCCCGTGCTTTGGGATCATTTTTTTGGAGAAGGGCAGTGGATTTCTTTGGCTCTTGAGATGGCTGCTCCTATGTTTGGCAATCAGATTGCTAGGGCAGTGCTATTCCTCACCAATACAATCCAGTCCCTCTTTCCTAGGTAATAAGCAGCTCGAATCCCCATACTACCTCCCTTTCATCAGGTTCCTGATGCAGCTAGTGTGCTGGCATCCTCATTTAAAAACAAACACTTCAGCCCCCGCCTCCCCGTTGGTCTGCATCATGTGTTTTAGACTTTCACCATCTTGTGTACAAATATATATATTTGTTCTAGTTCCCTAGTTTCCCATGTGTTTTTTAAATGGGACAATTTATTCAGACTTCTGTTTGTTTTTTCCCCTCTGCATTTTGCCAGCTCCTGTCCTGTCCTCGGCTTGAGGCTGCAGAGATTTTATGACCTGGTCCACAGGGAATGCATCATCCTAAACAGTGTGCTCTTGTGCTTCCCTGTTACCTTTCATTTAAAAACTCCTGGTGCAATCATCTCTTCTCTCTTTTTATTATCTTTCTCCCCACCCAGTTTAAAGGTTTAGCATACATTTTTGGTTTGGTTTAGATGAACCCGCCTTCCCTTCTGTGGGCTCTCTCTATCTGAATGAAACTCTACCCAGCTCATCTGGAATCCAATGCTGAATAGCACAAGCACGCTAAATCCGTCTTGTGGCAGCTGGATTTGTAATGCTTTCCCAAAGAGGCTGTGGTCATTTACTGTGCACTCCTTGGCACCTGCGCCCTGGGTGGCATTGCTTGCCCTCTCGCTCGCGTCCCCGCTCTGCCCTTGAGATGTGTTGATTTCCCCCTACGTTCAGCAGTGTGCAGGGGAAAAAAAAAAAAGGCTGCATTGCAGCAAAGAGTGAGGAGGGGTGAAAAAATGGAAAATAAAAGTGTGAAGGGGAGTACAAAAGCACAAACTTTGTCGCAGCTCATGGCTGAGGCAGGAGGGAATGGCATCGGACGAGGCAGCGACACACGGAGAGGTGCACACTGGGCTGCAAGCCCTAACATGTTTTCTTGTCCTATTCACAACTGGCCCCCTGAACAGTGTGGTTCTCTGTGAACGGATGAGCCATCACTTGCCGTGTGGATGTTGGCAGCATCACCCAGGTACTCCTCAGAGGCCGTGTTGTGGGCAGGCTGCCTGCGGTGTTCGTGGTGACCAAGTGTCCCCCCACCCCGTGCCCAGGCCAGGCAAAACTCGTTTTGAAAACAAACAAGCCAAGCCCAGCGCTGTGTCATGTTGTGCTCATGCCTTATCCTCCAGGGGCGGGCAGCGATGTTGCTGCGGGTCTTGGGGTGCCAGGCAGCAGCCGTGGGGCAGCAGCCCTTTTCTTACTCCTCAGTGTGGGGTGGGAGCCAGGAGACTTGCTGCATCGGGGATCCTTGCCCCTCACCCCCTAATGCCATTTTGGGAGTTTCCCTAAGGCCACAATAACATGTAATGCCTTTGGGGCAGGGGGGTTGTCCTTTCTTTCCTTCAGGCTTTTCTTCCTTCCGTCGGCTTCACCCACCAGGAGCGAGTGTGGATATTCATGCTGTCGGATGTCTGTTTCTATCCACGTGAAATGTGGACACCAACGACTGACGGAATTTGGTTGTGCAGAAAAAGATGTAAAAGCAGAAAGGGTGGTTAATGGAAAGAGAGGAGGGGGATGTACGGAGGAGGAAAGTAAAAGTTAATGGAGAAGAGAAGGGCAAAGGAAAACTGATGCTTGAGGCGACCAACCAGTCATTTGATGGCCAGTAAAATCAATAAGTGGCTAGATAGGATAAATCAGACAGATGGAAGAGGAGATGGAGCTGGCAGGGCATGCTGTTTTATTGCCCCGTGCACATGCTTTCTGGGATATTTTACTTTTCCTAAGGTTGCCTGGCTCAGTAGCGGTGTCCCTATACACATGCAGTGGTGGGAAATGTCGATACTATGGGAATACTGCGGTTCCGTGTGTGTGTGATACCAGGAAACTCTAAAACGCTGTAGTACTTGGTATATAGCCTTCACCGTGGGGCAGATTCATCCCTCCTCTATTCCCCTTCAGTTCCCCATCCCTCACTACAAATAGCTTTGTAATGGGGCTCGTGGTGGCATCAAGATTCACAGTGCTTCCACCGAAAAAGGACGGTGCTGATGGCGTTGGCCATTAGCAATGTCAGTGGACAGGCAGAGCCCACTATGGGGGCACCCCTGCCTTGAATCAAGCCCTGCGCATTTGGGTATGCCTGTGAGACTGATTTCAGAGCTGCATTTCACATCCTGGCTGCATAGGGAAAAGGGAGCGCACATCAAAGACACTTAGGGAACATAGAATCATGGAATCACAGAATGGTTTGGGTCAGAAGGGACCTTAAAGACCATCTAGTTCCAGCCCCCTGACATGGACAGGGACACCCTCCACTAGACCAGGTTGCTCAGAGCCTCATCCAGCCTGGCCTTGAACACTGCCAGGGATGGGGCATCCACAGCTTCTCTGGGCAACCTGTGCCAGTGCCTCACCACCCTCTCTGTGGAGAATTTCTTCCTGATATCCAATCTAAGTCTACCCACTTTCAATTTTTTTTCAAATTTTTCAGTTTTTTCAAATTTTTCGATTTTTTTTCAATTTCAACATCTCTGGTGGCAAGGACTTACGTCACCTTCTGGGGGCTGGGTCACGAAGCTACAGCACCATCTTTCTCCATCAGTCATGATGCTGTTAGCAAGTGTGAGCGCTGAAACCGCAGACGTGCCAAGCAGTTCACCGGCTGCATTGCACCTGGCTGCTGCCGAGAGTGTCCGTGCTGGGGGAGTGTGGCCTTCAGTGTAATCCTAAAGCCAAAGGACCCCACATGTCCGGTTAGATGTACAGCTGAGCAGGCTCCAAGGGCCTTAGTTTCCACACCCTTCCTATTGCAAAGCCATTTTCTCCCACTTCTTTTTCTTCTGTTGAACTAGAAAGCCAGTACCACCAATAATCCTATTTTAAAAAATAGGTTTCAGAAATTCATGAGCTGTCAGGTTTTGGTTTACAGGAGTAAATAATTAGATCTTTTCCAGACCGTGTCCATTGTAGAGTAGCTTACAGAGACGTTTCTGGTGACAATAAGGGACAGCATATGTTGAGACACCCAATAATGGTGAAGCTGGGCTTATGGTGGGCAAGGCTGTGCTGACAGCGGAGGGCTGTTTCAGAACATTTGTACTAATAAACTTTCTTTGTGCTCTGCTGGTTTATCTGCTTTGTTCCCTTAAATGATGGTGCATTTGTGGATAATTTCCTCTGCTGGTAAGCTACCCCCATCAAGTTGAAAGTTGTCTATTTTTAAAATGCCAGCTGCCTCTCGCATAAAAAAGCCACTGCTGATGTACCGTTGCTTGCAATGCATTATTCAAAGTCTTTTAGACTCTCTCAAATAAAGAGCTTCATTAATATTTCAGCAGTCGCTGTGATTCTCTCCAAGGGGGCTCCGCTCCTTTTCTCACTTTGACACCCCTGTATTTTTGTGTGCAGCGAAGGTGCTTGGATTTCGAGTTAACCTTTGGTAGAGTGAACTCAGTGTTTTCTGGAGGAAGTGTATCTTAAAAGAAAATTTGACCTTGAGATTGGTGGTAAGCAGTACCCCACATCTGGCCGCAGCCCTCGGGAACAGGAGTGTTTTGGGGGTGGAGGGGCTACCGTCATATACCGAATGCCAACTGTTGTGCTCTATCACATGGGCTGATTACTCTGGCTTTATTAGCTTAGAGGGGAGATAGGGAAGGGGATTGGAAAAGGAGAATCGGAACCAGTTGGCGTTCTTTACATGAAGATTTACTCAGCAAGGTTTTCTTATTTAAATATTAACTGCATTTGCACTGATCTCAAAACCACACTGAGGGCTACTTTCTTCCATCTCTATATGAGGTACAAAATCTGTGGTAAGGCTGAGCTTTCGAGAATGGGCATCGTGGTTTCCTCACCTGAGGTGCTGGTGGAGAATCAGTACCAGGCAGGTCTGGAAAAAATGCTTTGGGCTCTGAAGAAGAAAGGCTGAGAGCAAAAGTGCCAGCCATTCTGAACTCACTGCATAAACCCAGTTTTCTTAATCCATCGAGTTCTTACTCCTTTCCTTGTGATGCCACGATACAGGATTCCTTTGGCTTGATTGTGCATGAGGGGTTTTTGATGTTGTGAGTTGGAGATCTAGTGATACAGAGCTGCGTAATAATTTTAAAAGGTGGTTTCTCAATACATCAAGCAATTAAGTGTTTGAGGGGAAGACAAGCGTTCAAAGCTGTTGCTCACCCATGAAACGAGAGCGAGAGTGATAATGCTTGCTAAAAATCAGTGCTGCAGTCCCCTGGGTGCACGGGAGTACGGGCTGGAGTCTCCCCTGCGAATGGAGGCAGCAGGGGAGGGGATGGTGGAGGGATTGATCTAAGGAGGGTGGGGACCGTCAGCAAAGAAAGCAAGCCACCGCAGGCGGTGAGGGGAGTCAGCCAGTGGGTACCTGGGCACTGTGTCGCTGCCTACGGTGTGCCAGGTTTGCACGTTGGGCTGTTCTTGCACTGCAGGGCTTGCTGTCGGGACGGGGTGCAAGTGGAGGTCTGTGCCTTTGCTTGTGAAATCCTGGAAGTGCTGCGAGCTGCAGCGGTTGAGCATCCCGAAACTTGAATTCTGGTTTGCTGTTGAAAAAAATTATTCTGAGCAGGCTTGTTAAGAATAGCTTCATATTTCTCTCCTAAATCAGCAGTAAAGTGATATTCTGGGCAAGAAATAAATTTTGGGGTTTGGTGCAGTTTTTTTTTCTGTAGATGCTGCTGTGCTTTATGGTTCATGTTTAAAGCACATGTTTAAAGCTGGAGCACCTCTCCTATAATGAAAGGCTGAGAGAATTGGGCTTGTTCAGCCTGGAGAAGAGAAGGCTCTGGGGAGACCTTATAGCAGCCTTCCAGTACCTGAAGGGGGCTACAAGGAAGCTGGGGGGACCTTTTACAAGGGCCTGTAGTGACAGAACAGGGGGTAATGGGTTTAAACGGAAAGTGGGGAGATTAGATCAGATATTAGGAAGAAATTCCTCAAGGAGGGGTGGTGAGGCACTGGCACAGGTTGCCCAGAGAAGCTGTGGATGCCCCATCCCTGGAAGTGTTCAAGGCCAGGCTGGATGAGGCTTTGAGCAACCTGGTCTAGTGGAGGGTGTCCCTGCCCTTGGCAGGGGGTTGGAACTGGATGGTCTTTAAGGTCCCTTCCAACCCAAACCATTCTGTGATTCTGTGATTCTATGTTTAGTTATCTTACTCAGGGTGAAATTAAATTACACCTTTAGTTTCGTGAGGTAAATAAGAGTTTTAAAAGTTCTGATCCTGCTCTCCTAAAATGTGCATAAGGCTTGTTCATTCCTTCAGGAGGGAAATAACAGCTGCTGTTCTTAGAAAATAAAGGTTTGCCTTTGGAATCGTTCATGACTTTCCCAGCGTGATTTGTTTAACATTCAACAAAGGAGCTTGGCTTGCAAGCTGTTCAGAAGGTGCAGGAGACCATATTGCCTGGTGCTGGGAAGACGGAGGGGATGCCAAAGCAATGCTGGTATCTTTGACCAAAAATACTGTGTCTTGGTGGGAGAGGTAGTGGGGATAGGCAGCAGACAGGTCCAGTATCCCGGGGGAGTCATCCAGACCTGCTGCGTGGTCAAGCAGCCGAGCTGCAGGACTCGGGGTGGAGGTTGCATGGCCACAGTGGTCATGGCAGGTGAGTAGTGGGGCGCAGCCGGACCGGCAGCACCCGAGGAGCAACCTGAGCAGGCGGGAGCTGTGTGAGGGCTGGCTGGCGCAGGGCTATCCACAGGTGGGGAGCCGGGAAGGATGTGTGCTGCCTGTCTGACACTGCCCCTTGGGTGCCTGCAGCAGATTACAGTGTCACGTGCTTACAGGCTGACCTTAATCTTTCTAATACGGGATCGCCCTCCCTGAGAGGGACAAGAAACAGCCCAGATTTTCCTGCTGATGGTAACGTGGTAAGCAAACCCTCGGCTCCAGGGAGGAAGCGTTCACAGGGCACTGAGATGTGGAGGATGGAAAGGGTGCCCTGGGGAAAACGGAGGAGAGATGGGATTGCTTCCTGCCTTCCCTACTCCCTGTCCATCAGGGGTTTTGGGATTAGCATCATCTGATGGGAAGTTCCTCCTTCTCAGGTTGCTTTTCCTGGCCAAGACACCTTTTCCCCATTACGCTAGGACTCCCCAAGGCATTTTGTCTGCCTGCGCATGCTCTTTTAAATCACTGGAGACCCCTGCTTCTTGTTCCCTGTCCCAGGAGAGAGGGGAAGCATCTCTTTCCTTCATGCTCTGGCCCTGCTACTGCTGCCTTTCCTTCGGCAAACTGTTCATTACAATTAAATGTCCGTTACCGGTTCCTGCCGTACGTGCGTAACAGGCTGCTTGCTTATGCAAGGGTTACAGCAGGGTCCTGGCCCAAGGGACCTGTCTGAATGGTGTTGGGAGCCGTTGCTCCCATCTGCTGGTTTAACAGTTGACACTCAGCATTGCACCCGAACGGTGGCTGCTGGCGAAACTGGGGCCATTGTGTCCGAGGACTGGCATGTCAGAGCAGATGCTCAAAAAGATGCTCGGGTCTGTCTGAACTTGCAGATGGATTAGCTTAAAAAGCATGAGCCAAATATGTTTTAAAAGCTCTTAAAATTTGCTAACGGTACACCTTTTTTCCAACACAGGAAGCAAGTGTGCAGGAGGGGGGGAAATGCAGTGACCGAAAAGCAGAACAGGAGTTCAAATCTTCTGGGCAGATGTTTGATCCAGTGTCTTAATGGATCGGGTTAGCAAACAAAGATGCCTTTTCGTTGCTTTAGCCACTTCTTTCCAAAAGTTGTGTGTTTTCTGGAAATGTCCTTCAACAGTGAATATTGGCACTGGTTAACTCCACAAACACCCCCAAATTTGGAAGTTTGAGATTCTTATAAAGGGACAAAGGTGTTAAGGCTCTAGTGGTGAGATACATGGATCTCTTATTCCTGTCCATTTTCCTTTCCTTCTTCCAAATCAGTTCTGAAAAAGGTCTCCAACATTTTGTTGCTGCATCCCTCTCCCAGTGGGAAGAAGACTTTCTGCAAGCCTCCTGACTCTTATTTGCTCGGAAAGGGACCAGGAGATCCAGTCAGAAAGGCTGGTTTGGTTGGAGGACAGCCAAGCAAACAGGCACTCGCACAAAGTGATGCTACTGATAGAGTGAGACACTGCTAGGAGTGACTCAGAGGAATTGGCTAGTACGCCCTGCGGCTACAAAGAAGTGTACAGAGCAAAATGTTGTTGTCAGCAGAACATCTGATGTTGCAGTAGGTAAACTTGTTTTTAATGGAAACTGGGAAGTGAGGCTTGGAAAAATGTCAGGTGTAGCCTTCTATGTGGAAATTGAATGCGATATTCTTGGATGTTTGCAAGACTAATGCTTATTTAAGAGAGTAGAAAGTTAATTTGTTAATTAAATGTTCTGTCAGCTTGCTCCTCAGTGCCAGCTTGTCTGAGTCACCACTTATCAGCCCAGCCTTCCTTCCTACGAGTGTCACAAACTTAAATTTTTACCGCAGCTTGATCTACGTGTACTCGAAACTGAACTCTGCTCATTTAAACCTCATTTAAAACTGTTGCCAGCAGCATACCCACCCTGGTTAAAATTACATCTTTTGTGGGTAACGTGTCAGGATTCTTGAGCTGGCTCAGGTTTTCTCCTGGGAACAACCTTTGCACTGCTGATGGTACTGCGGGAATGCTGTTGGGTTGTACCAAGGGACAGGCAGACAAGGAGAGTTTGGCGGTTTGGGAGGTTTGTGGGGGCACTAGAGAATGGAGCTGCTGCTGTGCGAAGCAGAGAGATGGCACGTTGTCCATAGTGCAGTGTCTGCATTTTCTTCTGGTTTTTACATCCTTGCCCTGGAGCTGGGATTTTGCCAGACATCATTTGCGCTCCCACGCAGCTGCGGCCTCTTCATAGCCAAGTTTTTGGTGGGGGTCCCAGCAGGGGAGGCTCGAAAATGTAACTCGTAGCAATGTGAAAATCCATGAAGCACCTGTCGTGTCATCTCTTGCCTGGACAAACGTCTGGTTTTAAATCTCTTTGGGAGGGTGCCACTTTGGAGATGAGCTCTCCCAGCTCTGGGGTACTTCTGGGAGGGAGCTCTGGTTCAAAATGCTGCCATTGCTCCTTGCTCTTGAAGGGGATAAGACGGGAGGCCTTTTGCTTCTGAAACTGCCCAAGCCAAGAGGCTTTTGCAGAAGGCTGCTGCGGAGAGCCTCCCCTTCCGCTGGCAACCCCAGGGGGAGCAGCGGGGCTCAGTGCCATCCAGAGGTGCCAGCACTGCTGTGAGCAGGACCTAGCTCCGCTGCTCCCTCCGGCTCGGCTCGTGGCCTCTTGCAGAAGCGAAGCCCTGCTCTTTTTTCCTTTTTGGTAGTGGGTGAGGTGCTAGGCAAGTGTGGGCACCGCTGATTTACAGCCCTGTGCAAGAGTATCAGCAAAAGAGAGCACATAATTTTGGTCAGCTTGTGCATAGCTGCCTCGATAAGAAGATGAACTGCTGAAAGTTTCTTCAAAACAAGAAGGTGAGGCTTTCCTGCAGGCTTTTCAGCAATGCCTTAAAGGGCGTGTTTCACCGGTGCAACACGAAATGGCTCTTTCTGCTAAGTACAGGCACGGTGCTATTACTACATAGTAAATTAGGTCTTGGGCCTGAAATTAATCTATTGCAGCTCCTTAACACTATTAATAGGGGAGATTCAGAGGCTCTTTCCCCCTTTTCTGCTTTTTTCACCTTGCTTTCCCCTTCTTGCTTTTAGATCTAAAATTATTTAAAATTGCCTCAGATGGACCTTCTGGGCAGAATTACCCAAAACTGCCTAAACCCAGGCAGCACAAAGAATATCTCCTTGCACTCGTGCCCATTAGTCTAATGGGAGTGAGGAGTGAAACTCTTGGCCAGACTTTGCAAACGTACCTCTGTGGCTGTTTATTTTGTGACCTCCAGAGTCTTCACCTTCCACGCATGCCTTCGGCTTGGGAAGGGGCAGCTCACAGACCCGGCCAAGCTGATGTCTTGTGTGCTCAGACTTGGGCTGGGAAAGGCAGTTTACCTTGCAAAGTCACTAAACCAGGCACTCGGCAAGTCGGTCAGCCATGCGAAGCGCTCCTGAGTGAGCTGTGTTTGACGTTCTTTTGGAAGCATCTCTTAGCCCAAGATCTCCAGAGTGAGCCAGCCCTGATACTGTGCATGGAAAGGCTGATTTTCCATGGCTGAATCAGAGGTTGGCTATTACAGCTTTTTTTCCCTCCTGCTCTCCTCCGGATGCGTGACTGCTGCCGATTCATAATGTGCACAGCACCTTTCTTCTTTCTGTGCACAGGCCATTCTCTACAGGATTTTACCCTCTGTTTATGGAAACGCTTGTTGAAAAGTAGCTTGTGATGAGCTTTGCTTAAATGCTAGTACCTGAAGTACTAAAATATTAAATTATTTTTTAAATTTTTTTTAATTATTAAAGATAAATAGAACAATTTTTTCTAGAAGACCTATTGGCTAAACAGGTGCAGCTAAGGAAAAGGAAAAAATAGTTGTTCTTTGTTTTGTTCTATTGTTATTTTCTTTTTACTTCTATGTCCTTTGTGTAGTTCTTGTGTGTGTTCAGACATAGAAGAGGCTAGTTGAGGAATGCACGGTGTTTTACCTCTTTCCCAGTCTGTTTGGCTACCCAGCATTCTTCCTGTACCTCCGCTTTCCTCCCTGGATGTGGGGGAAGAAGCTGAGGCAGGTAATGTCTGGCAGTGCTGCTGGATGGGGCTGGCTCTGTGGCAGGGACCTGTGCTGGTTGCTGAGCCAGGAGCAGGAGAGCCGCAGTGCTGTTGCCTGGGGTTGGGCTGGTTATCACGCCTACCAGCACACAGGGTTCTTCAGAGGGGACTCCAAAACCTGGGTATCCCTTTGCCATTGCCTCCATCTCCCTCTCTACTTCCCTTTCCTACATGCCCCTGCTTTTTTTGGGGTGGTGGGTGTTTTGGTTTTTTTAAACTTTTTGGGGAGAGGGTGTGGGGCACACAAGGCAGAGTTTGCTTGGGGAGATTTTCTGTCACCTTCTCCTGTAAGAAATTGCTTCCTTTTTCAAAAGAGGGTGACCCCCAACATTAGAAGGACATGGACCTGCTGAAGCAAGTCCAGAGGAGGCCACAAAGATGCTCAGAGGGCTGGAGCCCCTCTCCTATAGGGACAGGCTGAGAGAGTTGGGCTTGTTCAGCCTGGAGAAGAGAAGGCTCTGGGGAGATCTTACAGCACCTTCCAGTACCTGAAGGGGCTACAAGGAAGCTGGGAGGGACTTTTTACAAGGACCTCTAGTGACAGGACAAGGGGTAATGGGATTAAATTGAAAGAGGGTAGATTTAGATTGGATATCAGGAAAAAAATTCTTCACAGAATTGCCCAGAGAAGTTGTGGGTGCCCCATCCCGGGAAGTGTTCAAGGCCAGGCTGGATGAGGCTTTGAGCAACCTGGTCTAGTGGAGGGTGTCCCTGCCCATGGCAGGGGGGTTGGAACTAGGTTGTCTGTAAGGTTCCTTCCTCCTATGATTCTGTGATTCTATGATAAGATATATTCCTTTCTATCCATTTGTGTCAACCTAGAGAGCCTTGGACACCAGTTGTGGAACTGCTGATGTCTCTGTGTTTTGCTGGTTCTCTGGAGCACCGCTACATGCAGGAGATGATTGTCTCAAGGCATTGAGCTCACTTGCTGGGAGGACGGCAGTGCCACTGTATCTTGCATCACTTGCTTTTTGGAAAATGTGGTTCACTGACTGGGGCTAGAGGGGAGGATTGCCTGCCTTAGAAAGCTGCACAAATATTTAGCTGGAAAGTACAATTTATCCTCAGCGCACTTTTCTTCAAAACCGTACTCCCTGACATAATTTGTCCTCGTATGACTAGTGCCATTAACTTTAATGGCTTGCATAATCAAGTTCTCACATTATTCTACCCTCCACTGTATTTGACTTCACCTCTCATTCTCATCCAAGCCTCCAGGGAACAGCGTGTGCCAGTTTGGGTAGGGACAAACCTGTGCCAGTTGACGCTAAAGTGCACAGGGTCCACTTCCCATGGCCATTCGGCCACCTAAGAAGCAAGGATAGTGGATTTATTGATTTACCCTAAACAACCTTTAGAAGCATGTTTTACATTATAAGTAATTTGAGGTTCATATTTCTGTGTTCAGGCACTGTCAGCGTCAGTAAGAAATAAGGATTGAGACCAGTAAAGGATTTGTGCAATGTAGGCCCAGCACTGAGGAATAATGGGAACGCTGGCCTTAGTCCAGGAGAAATGTGACCCACTAAACTTCTTAAAAGACTATTCAATTGCCCTCTTTATTATGCAGGAGCATGCAGTCTGTATACAGGATGAATAGCATTTTCTTAACTGCTGCCAAAGGAAACATTTTCTACACTGTGTATAATAATTCTCTCCCCTTTGGTGTCTCGGCTGGCAGCAGAAGAGAGCCGCTTCCTCACCTTTTCACAGGGGTCACTTGTACTGGTGCAGCTTGAACCGAAGTGAGGACAGGGGCGCCCTTCACAAGTGGTTTGCTTCCCTCAAGCCTAAGCACAACTCGGTTGGTCAGTGTCTTTGCAGGGAAACCCACTGGCTTTCAGTAGTTGTATAGATCAGGAGAGACATGAAATAGGAAAAAACTATTTTTGAAGAAAACCACCACAGACAATGGCTAGCTGGGTGGGAACAGCAGTGGGGTTGCTTGGCTGGAGGTGGGGTGAGATGCCCTGGATCTTGGGGACTGTGGGCTCCTGTAGTAGCTGGGGGCTGTAGCATACAGCTCGTACAGGCTCCTTCCCCAGGGTTTCTCCACTTCCCCCCCAGCACTTTTGGATGACAGGGGCAGCACTCAGACATGTGAGGTATATATGGCCCTACATGCCACTTCCCCAGCCTTGCCATCCCAGTTTCAGTGGGTGGCAGGAGGAGGGGGAGACCTTCCTCAGTTTCCCTGTGTACCCAAGCTGCTTCAAGTAGGACGCGGGGCTCCTTCATCCCTTTCCAGCAGCGCTGCAGGTGAGCAAGCCCTGCCTATGAGACGCTGGCCATGAGCAGCCTGCGGTGGGCCAAGTCCTTGCTCTGGACTGGTGTACTGGTGGCTGGTGTTATCTGGTCCGCCGCTGATCCATGGCTCGTCAGGGCAGTTCCTTTCACCCCACTTGCAGTTTCTCTGCAACGGCCGGTCCGGCTTTGGCTGCTCGGTGTGAAAAATACTGCCTTTGAGAATCAGCGTTACCATTTGACACCTGCAGTGGTGAAGCAACCCAGCAAAAATCCTCAGTAGCGTCAGAAATCGTGCAGTGTCTCCAGGTGGCTTTTTTAACGCCTCTAGCCTTTGCCCTTCCCAGTGGTTTATTACTTTCCCAAAATAGGTTTCCTAGGAAAAAAATTTTCCACTAGATTCATTCTGAAGCCAGACTGACAAGCTGTTTGTTTATTTAATTGGTTTTATGTTCCAACCAATAAATTAATCTTCTCTGTGTTTGATTTTCGAGCAAGCGAAGCTAAGAGAAGGGGGAATGCATACCAGAGATGTGGGGTTTTCTTTTTCATGTTTTATCAGCGCTTTCTTTAAATAAAAAGCTTAATTAAGCATACCTTTCTCATTACAGCCTGTATAAATGTGGCGCCTAAAAAACATGAATTGGGCTTGAGAGTAGTTTACTGTTCCTCTGCAGCCCATCATTTTCTTTACAAAAACAGTTCCTGCATGTAATTATTTGGTTATCCCAATATATTTATCTTTTGCAACTTCATACGTGCCTCTTAGAGATTTTCCTGGCATTCTGGCAGCCTGAGCTTCCCCAGCACTCAGACTATATTTTTCTCCCAAGCTTCTAAAATTGCATTAATGTGGAGGTTTTTTTTCCCCCCTTACTTCTTAAATCTAAATTTGCCTTTTTTATGCTTTATAGGCCACAACACTCACACTTGTGTGCACAACCCATCTGCACAGAAAACGAGAATGAAATATGCAGGGTTCATTAGTCAGATGTGGTGAATGGCTTGACATATTTAATTAAAGAAAAAGCACAAAAGGCCCAGTGAATCAGATGTTCACAGAGTATTAGAGGTGAGGAAAAACTTTGTGAATAATATGCTCATTAAAAAGTAGGCTCCCTTATTTGCCCACAGTTAGTTTTCACCCTTGCCTTTCTGCAAGGAGGATCGGGCAATAAAATATATGATATCCACAACTTTTTATTTCTTACGGAAATTCTGCTGTGTTAGTTCTTTTGCCTGATGGTGGATTTTTTGTCCTCGTTCTGTTTTAGAGCTAGGCATTTCTCGAGTTGACAATGCACCTTTGTTTAAGGATGAAATGCCCAAATCTTTCCCAGCAGTGGCACGGCCCTTTTGTCTTCAAACTGAAGCTTTGGAAAAGTCTATTACCACTTAGGAAAAGTCTATTCCCACTTAATTTTTACAAACTAGCTTGCATAGCCAAACTTGTGACATCCTCGCTAATCAGCACTTGCAAGATTAAAAAAAAGCGCAGAAAAAAAGTCAGTGCTTTATTTCTCCTGCTGTTGCTGTAAGATTTTGGTGTATTTTTAAACCTTTCCTGACGATGCATGCTTCTTGTGAGCTTCTCATCAGTCGAGAAGTTGAACTGAATAGAGGTTATTGCAGTTAATTACAGGGTGACGTTATAGCTCGAAATGGAGGATAAGGAATGAACAAGCACTTTTGAGTGCTGTGCCCGTATTCCATTTTGTGCAGGCACATTAATGGCTGTATCTGTTAGTATATTTTTAAGGCTGTGTTCAGTCTCAATAGGGTGATGTTTGTCCGTGGGCCTCCCTCTTACTCTCTTTGCAGCCAGTGTATTTCTGACAATGCCTGCACTGTCTCTGTGCTGTGAGCCGAAGGGATGGCTTGTACGAGGGGACTGAGATGTTACACTGGCACGTCAGTGATGCTCTTCATTTGTATTCTGCTCAGGGGCCAAGCCACTGAGAAAGAGACGTGCCAGAATGCTTTCCTTACCAGAGCCTCTGCCCTCTCTAATGTTTCCGTGCACTGCTTTACCTCGGTGAACCTTTCTCTTTCAAGGTGTAGCTGTTCTGCAGCACGGAGCTTGGTGTTGAGGGATGAAACCAATAGCATGTGTGGTACCTATAAACCTGTGAGTTGTTTGGGGCTGGTTTATTTTTGGCTGTGAAATGCAGCACTAGGAAACAGAAAGCTGCATTGAGAGCATCTGGAGCCTGCCCTCCTCACGGCCTGCGCGGGAGGATTCATGTGGGTAGAGAAATGCGAAGTATATTGTGAGAGTGTGGCCTGTGCAGAGCTGCTTCTGAAGCAACAGCTAGTTCAGCTTTCTAGGGAATGGCACATGCCCTTTGAAGCTCATGAATGGGAAGTTCCCAAACTGCCTGTGTTTTAAATTGGAAGAGCTGGTTTTGCTCTTAATCTAAAAGACTGCGTATTTGAGACTTGACTTGCTGATACAGTATGTTTTGCCTAAAAGGATGCGGTGATGCATCCTCCACGGTGGGGTAATGTGTAGCCAGAGTGCTATGTCCTTGCTTGCTCTGCTGCTTGCGGCAGCAGCAGCCTTCAGGGAGAAGGAAGGACGTTGAAGACTATGAGGTAATTCTGCTCCCGAATTCTTGAGTACCTTCTTGTTAAAAGTCTCCTAGTTTTGTTCTAGGGTTTTCTGGAAAGTGATGTGTGCTGGTTTTACACGCTCTCATCCTTCCTTGCTTTAACTGCAGCGGTTTCCAAGTCTGTTAGGCGACGGTCCCATTTTTGGGACTGCTGATGCAGCATCCTGCTGTCGTGGGAGAGAGCAGCCACCCTTGAGTGATACCCTTGTGCTCCGTGCTGGCAGGGGCCAAGCAGCTGCCGCTCATCTCCCGGCAGCCTGTGGTTAATGTAAAGTTCAACGGCACCAACTTTCCCCGTCTGCCACGCAGGTCGTCCCCACCAGTGAGAGAGAGGTCTGACTGTTTCGGTGTCAGCTCCAGTCTCTGCTGGCCACATGCTGGTGTGATTTTTCTCCCCTCCATCCTTCCTGCAGCTCCCTTTTGCCCTCTGCGCTTGAAGACTCCTGCGTAAAGGCCAGACCAAAGAGTCACCCTGGAAGGAAAAGGCGGAACAGAGAAAAGGCAGTTTTGGTGAGGATTGCAGGTCATATGTCAAGTCAAACCAGTCACTGATGGAGACAGCAAAGAAAATGTAACATTACAAGAGCAAATGCAGTGTGCTGAGTCAAGGGCCATGGCTAGTTTTGATTGCTTCGGAGTCATCTGCATGGCTGCCTACAAACCCCATCTGCACTTAACCTCATATGATGCTGGACTCTTTCAAGAGAGGAAAATGAAGATCAGCATCCAGATTGCTGGACACCGGCTAGGGTGAGTGCCTGACTGTGTGAGCCACATCAGGAACAGGACAAAGCTGTTCCTACCTTGGTATCCCATGGAGTGCCAGGATGTGACTGAAGATGCCCTTTCCTTGTACTGTACTATTAATTTCCTCGGAGGCTCCCACTGCCTGACTGCCTGACTTGGAAGACAAAGATCTAATTCTAGATTTAGACAATCACAGGTTGAGTCAAGGTCAGTAAAAGATCTTGGATATATTCCTAAAGGAAATGTTTTTCTCAGTCCTACTTCATTGGTTCTTTCGTTAGGTATTGGAAGCAAAGCTTGTTTTCTTCCTGAGTTTCATCAGCTTTCGATACGCTGGATGCTTCAGGGTCCTGGTTATGTTGCTGCTGATATTCGGAAGAAGGAAATTCCTTCTTCTTGAAGACCATTTTGGATGAAAGCCTGGTAACCAAAAGAAAGTTCAAACAAATTCAGCAAATAATGTATTCTGGACCCACGCTAAAGAAACACTTGTGATGGCAGAGAAAGCCTTTATCTTCTGGGCTGTGAATGAATAAAAGTGGTTTCTAATTTCAAAATAAAGGTGGCTGGGAAGAGAAAAATAAATGCTACTGAAGTGAGAAAACTACTTACCTGTTGTATCTCAGCAGAGATATGAATCCTATATCCAAAGCTAGAGCAATGATGCAATATTCTCACCAACCCTACCCAATAACTTTCATTACTCCTTCGCCTCGTCGCAGACTGACGGAAAGTAAAGTTGTGTTACCTCTTTTTCTTCGTAGCGATGGATGCGGGGAAGCAGAGGATGACACAGCACAGCAAATGAGGCAAGGTAGAAATAATACATCTTCCTGTTTGGTTCCTGATTCATCTGGGACCACGTATCAGAAAAAGAGATCACAGCATCCTCTGAATGGAGTAGGGGGATCTGTTTGGGTCAGAAAGCACTCTTGTATACGTGCATTACCGGTTTGTTCTTGTCATGACAATCACTGTGTCAGCAGAATTTTCTTACGTAGTTGGGAGGGACATGATCACCTTCAACCCTAAGAGCAAATGAACTTCTTCAGCAGCAATTCCCGTTTGTGTGCGCGCTGCATACCGAGGGGAAGAAGAACACCGTGGACAGTATGTGACTAAGTAGAACATGGTCTGTAACTGGAAATGTCACTTCTTGTAAAGTAGTTTTATGTGTTGGTGACTGGGTGATTTTAATTTGAAATTTTCATTTGAAGTTAAATTCCTCTGGCCCCTCTGTATACTGGGGTTTGGGTTGATGAGCAATTTCTCACAGATCTGTGCATTGTCTCTGTTACGCGTCTTCCTTTTCTGCTTCTCCCAGTGCTATGCAAATGGATGGCAAGAAGAGAGCGTGACTCAAATTGGTTTTTGTTAGGCCTTCTGGTTTTATATAGAAATGTTGCTATTTCAAAGCTAAGCTTTCAACCATAACTAGGCACGTGCAAAATTAACAGGTAGGGCTATCACGGTGTGTATGAGTCCCAGCAATATGCCAACGGATGTAGTCTGCGGTACTGGCTAAGCAAAGTCTGGGAATGAACAACATTTTAATCAAGTGAATTGTAGGTTGGGGTTGCTCTGAGAGAAGTGTTTGAGTAAAGGATCAGCTCTGTTCTGCAACATTTTCATCAGGCTTAGGAAAAACATCTTGGAATTAAATAGGCAACCTTCCCCCAAATGCTCTCCTGGCTGCAAGTTTTCAAGACCCTTAAGGGTAATCTCACCACCTCTTTCTAATACTTTGACTTCTGACTAGACTGAGCCTCGGATGCAGATGTCAGCATGTTCCCAATTATTATGGCAACGTCCTTGAGTGCAGCCATCTCCAATCAGACAAATCAGTACAGTTGAATATAGCAAAGTGCTGTTTCAACCCCAGAAAGGGCTTCTTCCAGCTGACATAGCATTTGTTCCCAAAGTCAATTCCAGTACGTTTTTTTTTTCTTTTCTCTTTTTACTCCTTTCTCTATTCCTTTCTCCTGAAACCATTTCAGGAAGAGAAGTCACATATCTTGTCTTGGCATCTGAAAGACACAGCTGAATATGAATTCACGGTTATTTTTCAGCTGATGTTCTATGCTGGTTTTGGCAGAAATCTTGTCCACAAGCACATCTGTGGGATGAGAGGCAATCTCTGAATGCACTTTGTTTGGCATGTTCAAATTTAAAAGTTTGCCTTTCTTCCCCTTTAGAGCTATCTGAGCTATCTGCCTGGCTGTAGAAAACCTGCCATAGTATCTCTGTTGGTGTTACTACACCAAAAAAGAGGAAAGAGTCCCTGTGTTTGCCTGATAATGTTCTTTTGTTGTGAAGAAATTTTGCCGGAATCAGCCCATTTTATGTTGGTGTATGAAGTTTCCAGAATAATAATGGATGATGACTTCCAAATATTTAGAGTTCTCTAATTAGAAGAAATAATCTCTGTGCTCTGCAGTAGGGGAACTATGAGTGCCTTCCTTGCCCTCCCAGCCCCAAGGGAGCTGGAATGAACGCTGTGGTGTAAGAAAGCAACAGCTGGTGTCCTGTACCATGCAAAAGGCCTGTGAGCTGTGGGACAGCACTGCCCTGGCTTTGTAATGCCATGCTGGGACAAAATCCATAAAAATAGGCAGACCCCAAACCTGAAATGTAGTCTGAAAGGTTTTGCTTTCCTTACTTGCAAGAAGTTAGGCCTGATGTTGCAGTGAGGATATAACACAAATTGTTCTTCTCCAGTACCATCCTAAGTTGTTTGGTTTTGGTTTTGTTTTGGTTTTTAAAAAGACTGTAGAGCCAGGGCTAATGATACAGTTTTCAAAGAAGTGTTACTCTAAAAATATGCTGACATCTGGTACCAGCTAACATCAGTGAGAACCCTGAAGCACGTTGGGATGCTGTGCTCCCTTATGTAGTACAGGTTGTAGCCAAATTAATAAAAGGTACTTCCCTGACATCACGTTGTCCAGATAGCACACACCGTTTGTGACTTAATTTTCAGTATTAATGAGATACTCAGTACATGTAAACTTCACTGGGCTTTGTTGTAGCTCTTGTGGTTATAATATTATTGTAGCTCTTAGTGCTTACAGCTGCAAAGCTGAGATTCATGGAAAACTAGGAAAAAATGGGTTGGAGGGGCAATGCCAGGAGGTTATCATGTTCTTCTTGCTCCTGAGTATGATTTCCTGAAGAAATAATTCAGTCATTCATCACTGGTATTAATCTACCCTGCATTTGAAGAACTCTGCCTAAAATCTATTCTTGTTCTTTGTTATCATTATATGTAGTTTTTATAATGTTTGATCTGAGTCATTCTTGCTCCAATTTCAGCCCATTATTCCTTATCTCCTGTGGTTATGGAGAACTGATCGTTCTATTGACTTTTGTAGCATGTTTCTATGTACGTAGAAGTCCATTATTACCCTCCCCATAGAATTCTCCTCTCTAGATGAAAACAACACAATTTTCTTTAACCTCGCTTCACAAGTCATGTTTTCTAGATATCTTTCTTGTTCTTTGACCTCTCAGCCTTTGGTTCCCTCCCCTCTTTTTTTTTAAAGTACTCAGTACAGGAGAAAATACTTCATCTGGGTCCTTATGAAGCCGAGCAGAGCAGAAGGGTGACCTACATTATAGGTGGTGTGTGCTCCTGTTTATACATCCCAGCATGATCAGTTTTCATAACAGTATGACTTCACTGAGTCATGTTCACCTTATGGTCTGCTCCACCCCAGATCTTTCTCTGAAGAGCTGTTGTCTGAACAGTTCTCCCCAACCTCTCTTTATACGGTTGGTTGTTTCTGGGCATATGTAGTAACTATTCTCCTAGCCATGTTGAATTTCAAAGCATGTCTTCAAATGATGAAATAATCTCATATAATCTTGTCCTCCAGTATAATTGCGTTCCCTCCAGACTTGTGCACTGCAAATTTTAATAAGCATGTCCTCTACATCTTCCTCTCCTTCACTGATGTCGGTGTGGAATAGAACCAAGAGCAAGAACAAAAGGGGGAAACTTGCTTGACATCTCTTTTTGCTTTTACAGTGACCAAGTAATGACACATGTATGGGTTGTAGAATCATAGGATGGTTAAGGTTGGAAGGGACCTTAAAGCTAACATCCAGTTCCAACGGCCTTGCCATGGGCAGGGACACCCTCCACTAGACCAGGTTGCTCAGAGCCTCATCCAGCCTGGCCTTGAACACTTCCAGGGATGGGGCATCCACAGCTTCTCTGGGCAACCTGTGCCAGTGCCTCACCACCCTCTCCAGGAAGAACTTCTTCCTGTATTGCTGGTTTCCTCCATGCATTGCTGTATCATCAAGACTGCGCTTCCTTGATAGCTTGCAGGAACATCTGTGGATGCAGCCACCGAAGAGGTGTGCCTATATGGGTAGAAAAAAAAAAAATTTATACAGGGGGATCTAGAGCTTTCCTGCAGAAGTGAAAACTCATGGGATGCTAATATACTAGCTTTCTTTTCAGTTTGACTACAGTTAAGTTGCAGCAGTGAATGGTTGTCCAAAATGATGTTGGTGTAAGTGCAGGTTCCTCGCTTGAAAATCTTAAGTTCATATAGAAATCATGCAGGGATATGTAAATCAGTCATAAACGTAAGGATTTTGGAAGCTGGTAAGTAGCAAATATTGTTATGACCACATTCTTGTCTTCAAATGTTCAAGAACGTGCAACTCGACGCTGGCATTCGGGAACGTTGGCATTGAAAGCCCCCATGTTAAATGGCCCCATAGACTTGAAAGTTAATAGATTTCAGAGACTGAAGGCAAATGTAGGTTCAAGTACTATATATATCCCCAAATCCCATGCCAGTGCGTGGGTTTGTACAGTAGGTATTTTTCGTAGTACTTTTGCACTTCTTTATGTGCATCCTAGATGTGACAGCTGGGGAGCATGGAGACAGCATGCGTGGCACTGAGAAATGCTCAAACTGAAATAATCCTGAGAAAGAGAGTCTCCGTGCCACTTTGTCTTTGGGTTTTTGGTGATAATAGCAGATGTCTGCAGCGATGGAGGATGCAGGCTGCTGCTGCGAAAGACTGTAATAATGAGAAGCATTTGATGAGCTGACTCTGTTTCATTCTTTGGGATGAGTTGATACTTTAAGGATACAAGTAATTACAGAAACTTTAGGTGCAACTGGAATTGATGCCAAGAGAGGCAGCTTGCATGGACTGAAAAGTAGCTAAGATGCGGTATGGATGGATGCACTATCTTGCTGGCTTTATTTTTCATTCCCTCTCTATCTCTGTTTCCCCGTCTACTTAGAACTGATTTTATGTTAAGTATCTCCTTAGAATTTACTTGTTCTGCAGTCTTTAATGTTTAAGGTTGCGTGGCAGCATTTTGGTTGCATGATTACCAAAAGTATAGGGAAAACAGTCTTGTTGTTATATGTGAGTCTTACAGTGATGCTCTGGCAGAGTCAAACTGACAAACTGCCCGCCTGTTGCTGCAAACCGTCTGTGCCTTGTCTCCTGCTTCTGACTGTGTTGGAAGAAACCTGGGGGATCTGTACAGGGTGAGAAACGCAGCAGCTGGGGCTAACGCTGCACTTCACAGCAGTCATTCGGGGCTGGTGGGCTGGAACACTTCCAGGGAAAGGGTACTGATACCAAAGTATCTTCACACATCGCTGCTGATCATGGGAAGGAAAGTGCCCGAGGGAAGGACAAAACTCTGTAAACAACTCTGAGATAGAAATAAGCGCAGCAGCCCTCTCAGTTGTTTTAACCAAGGGTAGGGCAGCAGGAGGTACAAGCTGCTGCTGTCTCCAGGTCAAAGAAAACATTTTAGGAATAGTCCCCCTCTTCTTTATTTTGCTTTTCATTCTTGTGAAACGTTGGGGGTTGAAGAATAAATGGGCAGCAGTTATCGTTTCGTGGCCAGTGCCCCAGGGGAGCGGGTGTGAACCTGGTAGAGGTGCTGCTCACCGTTTGCCTGCCTTCCTATGGGAACTGCAGGCAGGGAATGCAGCAGGCAGTGCATACCTGCCAGCTCTGGCTCCCCTTTCTCTGAAAGGACCCCTGGATCTGTAGGGAGTTGAAATAAATACCCCTTTCCCCCTCCGCAGGGTCTTGCCTTGGAAGAAGGAGCAGGTGTCGCACGTGCTATCTGCTGCCAGCCACGCGTGACTACGAAGGCGTGAGGCTGGAGGAACAGAAATGGGCCACCGCACTGGGAGGGCAGATGGCCCCTCCGCGTCCCTCCTGGCCTGGTGCTCAGCGATTAGAGGGTGACTGTGAGATGGAGATGGGTGAGAGTGGGTCATTTTTGGAGGGCTGCTGGTGAATGTGTCGTGGAGCTGCCTGCCTTCACACGGCCCCAGCGGCAGCCCTGGTGTGAGACCAGTGCTATAATTAGCTGGTGGCAATCAGCAGCCGCTTGCTTCTGCTGCCGGGATTCAGGCTGGCGGCAGCAGTAAATACCCAGAGCTATGGGGTTTTTTGCTTTAATGACTAGAAGTATCTTCCCAATGGCAAAATCAACTGGCTTCCTTAACCTGGGTTTCAGACTGATTTGTGGGTTTATTTTTGTAATTCAGCAGTAGATTGGTCTTTGCTTTCTCTGAGTAAATTGTAGGAGATGTGTTGAAGCGTTAAGAGGCCTTATTGATGTTTCTGTGCAACCCCTTCAATTTACAGTAAGCTTTCATCAAATTAAAAGACTTCACTGATTGGAGTATGTGCACATCCCTTGCTGGAGAGAGTCTCAGTGCATCCCTTTAACCCATGTCCCTACCGTGTTAGTCCAGTCTGCTTCAACCACTTGGGAATACAGGACCTCTTACGAGGTTGGAAACTCCCTTTCCACAGAAGACATTTTCTTTACTTAATGTGGCAAGACCCTGGGCTATTTTTAGCTAAGATTGCCTTCACGCTGATGGATGGGCAAAACTCTGACTTGCACTATTTACCTGTGCCTGTCTCATGGAGAAGAGATTGTGACAGTTGCCAAATGTTCTTTTGCAGGAGCTAAAACTAAGGTATGAGGATACTGCATCCTGCTCACTCTATTTTTCTTTTTATTAGCAACATGATAGGCCAGTACACCGGGATTTTTCTGACTTTTAATGTCAGTTAACTTAAATGGTTTGGTAGCTGCCTCATGTGGCAAGTTATCCTTTTTCTTTTTTTTTTTTTTTCCTGTGGTAGTAGGGAATATGCTTCAAGGTAGGACTCAAGATGGTGCAAGGTGGTGGCTTTACTGAAAGTTCTTGCTATTAAATGTGTCTTCCACTTCTGTCTTGCACTGAAAGCTTTCAGTCTTTAAAAACAAAAGAAAGGCACAGAAACCCCGTCAATTGGGAAAGGATAGGTTTAATTGTAAAACAGCAATGGCCTCATAAAGATTTCCTTACCCTTATGAATGAATGTATCCTCTGAGAGATGCATTGTAGTGGTTTTGTATTTTTCTAAAGTATTTCTTTTTAATTCATGATACAGCTGCTGATAATACTTTCATCTGTATGCCAGAGATGTGTATACTGATTTCTGTACATATTCACTCATGTATTACTTGGTTTAAGAGTAGAACAGCTCTTCTTTGAAACTGGAAGGAAAAAGTTTGGATAGAAGATGTCTTAAATCATGCCCTCTCAGTCTTTCCGTCTTGTTTCATGGCCCCAACTGATGTGTTTATCTTCTTGGTGAAAGCAAGGAGGTGTTTTTTTAATTTGCAACACAGAGGCCAAGAACTGGCCTAACCTCCCCTCCCCTGTCTGAAAATGTTCACCATACTTGAGGGTTGGTTTTTTTTTTCGTTGCTGGGGTGTCATCCTACAGCCCCTAGCCCTTCTCTGAAGTTTTTAACAACATGACTCTGGGAAAGGGGAATGAGGTCTCACGTCTTCTTGGTGAGCGGGGTACAGTCCAGAAGTCTGCATCATATCAGGCTGAGCAAGACTGATTTTGACCTGATTCTATCAAGCTCATAGGCCAACAGCAGGAGCTTGAAACATGAACTCCTCTTGGTGCCTGCAGTTGTGGGGCTCGCCCTGCATTTGGTTAGAGAGCTGGACAAACAGCATCTGGAAGCGTGCTGGATACTAACGACCTCTGGAGGCTCTTTACAGGGCTTGTTTTTTTCAAATCTATTGTATCAAGTGTTCAGGTTTGCTTATCACAGAATTTGTCCCTGACAGCCCTTTTTTGCAGCTGTGATCAGCCTTTACAGCACAGCTCCCCAGTCTTTGCCTTTCATTTAATCTCCTGGCCTGCGTGGAGTCTCACCTAACGCCTGTGCGCTCGTGTGCTCCGTACAGCCTCTTGCGCAAGGCTAAGGCCATTTATATGAAAAAGCACGCAGCGATACCAGCGGGTCTGTGCCTGGATCTCTGCGGTGTGGCTTTGAGCCATTAATCTCTCCTGTGGTTGCTGATGCGCCTTTGGAAGCGTGAAATGACATCATAAGGTGTTAAAGCCGGTGCTGTCAGATAACTTTGCAGTCTATCTTCCAAAGTCAAATGTTTTTTCTTCAAATCTGTACATGTGTTATAATCCTGAGCACTTTGTTTGTCCCCATCTCTTCCCTGTGTCTGCCCTCTTTCAAGAATTACTCACTCTTGCAGGAATAAAAAAAGACACGAGTACATTTTGGGAGATTTTGAAAATGCTGTTTATAGAATAAATTTGGTTTGTACAAAAGATATCTCTGAAAAACATTTGGCATCAGATAACAACACTGTAATCCCAAGCACCTGCTTCACAGCCAGTTTGTTGTAACCCTGAAGACCAGATCGGGAATTTTTAGGGGGAGGTACTGCTTGCCGTGTGTGATACTGGAAGTGTCTGCTGCCTGACGTGCTGTGGAACTAATGTACACCCTTAGTGGCTGTATTTATAGCATGCAACAGCCAGAGACACCACAACAAGCAGAACTGCTGTTCAGTGTCATGGGAATTCCCTAGCGTTATGGCTTAAACAGAAGGATGGGGCCATCTCCTCGCTGAGACATTTGGTACTCAGACTCTCCGAAGCAGTTTTCATTAGACTGTACCATGTGCCTCACGTACTGAGTGTTTTATGCTGCGGCTGACACAAACCAAATTGTTGACGCTCTGTTTACCTTGTACTCCATACCGTGCTGTGTTCCAGATAGCACAGGAAAGTGTTGTGTCTGCTGCCCTCATTGCCTGGGAGAGGGATTAGGATGGGAAGCAGAGCATCCACTATAGCTGGAGCTGTTGCCCATCTATCTGCTGCTCACATAACCGATAATCTCCTACGTTCAGCACGAAGCATCCGGAACAAAGTGCTACCCGCGCCATTCCCCTGCTGACATCCATCGTTCCAGTTCCCATCTGCTCACAGGTTTCCAGGGCATCAGCTGTATTCCCAGCTGCTGGTCCTCTCATGTATCGCTTCAGTCCTGGGACAGGCTCTGTGAGGAGTTGCCCAGTACCTGCAAGTTATGGCTTCCAAATGTGATGCCTTAAGTTTCTCATACTTGGGTGTAGATGTGTATGTTTATTCACCTAATGCAATGTATAAAATCATACATGTGGGATTTCTAGAAAAAGAATTAATTTGCCATATGCTGTTGGCTGCTTTGCTAGGCTTCTCTCTCCTCGCCTGATGTGCACTCCCAGCCCTCTTTCAGTCTTTCAATTTCTTCAGGTGTTACACATGTTTTTCAGTCACTTACCCTGCCATGGAAATATTTTTCTCCTCTGGACCTCCAAATTTCTCTGCTTGAAGCCGGCCTCAAGTGCAATTTAAACAGCCATAACTTTAATCACATTTGTGGTCTGCTCCTGAACAAGATTTGCACTGCAAGAGAAGTGGGAATTTTTCCTTTCGCATGGGACTTGTAGCACTTCCATCTTACCTTGGAAAGGACCCAAGATAGTGACTTTTAACATTCTTACTCTTTTCACAAGAAAGTGTGAGTATTCTACATCATCTAAGAGGCTTTAGCGTCCTCCAAGCCTTGTATCCGTCATATTAAAAGGATAGAAAAAATAGTCATAATAGGATTTGAAAAGCTGTCTGAGACATTCCCAGAAAAGTGACATACGGAGGATGCAGGGCAGTGGAGTGTAAGGGTGGCTATTTTTAACATTTCTATCTTGCCATCCAAACCCAACTGTGGCTTTACCACCTGTGTACAATCCATGGTTTGAAACTCATGCTGAAATCACCTCATATGCTCCCCTTCCCTGTGTATATTCCAATTCACACTCTCAGATTCTGCTACAAAGTGATTTAAAGGGACTCTTTAAATTTGGCAGGAAGAATGAGACTGCTGTAGAGTCTCTGATGCATCCTTCTGTATTTTACTCATCACTGACAGGGGGTTTGGAGAAGGTGGAGATCTGAATAAAGTGTGTAAAATTTGCTGCCAACGGCATGATAATTAAAGTAGAGAAGATAACAGTATATGTAATAATATTGTTACACATGCACAAAGCAGGGCTGATCGTAGTGTTGGAAGTTGGGTATTTCTGAGCTATATGCCTTTAAGACCTACATAATGCTGCTGCATTACCTTAGGGTTTTTCTTTTGAATTTCCAGCTTCAGAAAACCAAGCTTACTTTTTTTTTTCTCTCTCTCTTCCTTCCCTTGACAGCACTCTCAAATCCTTGGAGGTGTTTATGTGAAAGAAGACTCGCTGCATATAAGACATTATGATGCGATAAGATATGTTGCAGTAAATAGGGGTAGAATCATGCGGACTGTCATAGAGGTGGCATGGTTGAGCTGACTGTGTTACCTCCCTTTTACAATAGCAGCTTTTTGACCCAGGACAGCTACAACTCATTTTTCTCTATTGCTCTCTGACATCTGGTGGCAGCAGCAGGTAATGCAGTTAATTGGCTTAAAATCTTGCCAAGAGGGTAGCTCAGATTTTGAAGCTTCAGTAGCTTTGCCTGAAAAGAAACTAACTTGGCTCTTGGCATTATATTTTGGTGTGGTCTTGCCCCCTGGGTAGAAACACTCCTACAAGGATGGGATTTGAACAAGCCAGACCCATGAGTAGGTTGTGTTAATATATATCTTAGAATTATAGAATGGTTTGAGCTGGAAGGGACCTTAAAGACCACCTAGTTCCAATCCCCTGCCATCGGCAGGGACACCCTCCACTAGACCAGGTGGCTCAAAGCATCATCCAGCCTGGCCTTGAACACTCCCAGGGATGGGGCATCCACAGCTTCTCTGGGCAACCTGTCCCAGTGCCTCACCACCCTCTCCAGGAAGAATTTCTTCCTGATATCCAATCTAAATCTCCCCGCTTTCAATTTAAACCTGTTACCCCTTGTCCTATCACTACAGGCCCTTGTAAAAAGTACCCCCCCCCCCCCCCAGCTTCCTTGTAGCCCCTTCAGGCACTGGAAGGTGCTATAAGGTCTCCCCAGAGCCTTCTCTTCTCCAGGCTGAACAAGCCCAACTCTCTCAGCCTTTCTTCATAGCAGAGGGGCTCCAGCCCTCTGACCATCTTCCTCCACATTAGAAATTAACGGTAAGCGTGAGTTAAATAGCATGTCTCAATTTAAATTGTCAGTGTAATTTCACTAAGCTTTGATGCTTAAAGAGCATAAGCTTGATGGTAGCAATGCTGCAGAAGAAATTAAGGTTTTTGACTGTCTTTTCAGTATTTTCTTGCTTTAACAGTGAATTCCCCAAATGAGCTAGAGTTTGCCGTTAGCTCCGAGAAAATGCCCAAGCCAAAATAAAATTACTCTGTCGTTCTCTGCTAGAAAGAGAATTATTTTTGATTTTATTAGAAATGATTGAGTCCTTTCTGTTCCTTTCCTTTCCTCCTCTTCTGAAGTGGTGTGTAGAGACAGCAATGAGGATAAGCCAAGCGAGACGGGCAGGAGACGCCCACGCGTGCGCGGCGGGTGCAGCAGTGTATGAGCTCACCGCAGTTCCAGCGCGGGGGCTTCAGGTTTGCGTGTGCCTGCCGAGGAGGTGTCAGTGAACCTGATACTCTGGTGCTGTGCCGCTAACAAGCAGCGTGGTTTCTCTGTGAAGTGGGAATAGGTGGATAAAGTGGTGTTAATAGGAAGGGCAGCTTGCTTTGTAATGGTTTGGTTTGTACCCATTTCTGCTTTCTCGCTGGGTAAGAGCAGCGAGACCTCAGCGGGGTCGTAAAGCGATCGTGATTAATTTTGTGCGGCGTACTGCAGATTGCACTCCCCTTCCAGTTTTAGGCAGAATGCTTGAAAATCCATGTTTCTTTTCCTCCTCAATCTCCAGTCCCATGGTAAGAAACCAGCCAGCTAGTACTGGGAAGCATAATCCCCACAGCTTCCTGGCTGTGCAGGGAGAAGCGCTGCATTCAAGAAGAGGCTTTTCTGCCATGACTCCTGGTTTTTTGCTCTGTGCTATCTTGCCAGTCCTTACCTGCCAATGGCATGGCATTATCAGCAGCATGTCCCGTTTTTCTCTGGCAATCAAATGAGCCAATGGCTACAAGTGTTTTCTTTTTATTCTCTCCCTTGGTTTTTCGGTTTGCTTGTTCCAAAACCCCCTCCATACTAGATTTTGCCTAAGAGATTGCCCAGCTTTACTTCTCAGGTACAGTTGCCTTTTATTCATCACCACGGCTTTTCTGGCAGGATAGGTGGCCACATATTCCAGTCTGCGATGACACTGATGAACTCTTCCCACAGCCTTCTCCTAAACAAGCGAAGTCCCACCCTTGTGAGCCGTAACATGGTCCAGCCATGCGGGACAGATGGGATCACAGAGGGTATTTTGTGACTCCAGCACAGTAAGAGGTATGGTGCCTCTGGACCAAGCATCTTATCTTGAAGGGCTGCTGCATGTTGTCCCTCTTGCTCTGGCTGATGGAGCCAGTCTGTGACCAAAAGAACTGAGAGCTCCAGAGAATGCTGCCAGAGCAGAAAAAGAAAAGAGCATCAGGATATCTTGAACTTATCATCCCCATCCTGTGGTTTGATTTGGAAAGTTTTAACAGAAATCACACCATGAGAAGGTGCCTAAATTAGTACTTCCCTTCACGCTTTGTCCTGTCATTGGTAAAACTGAGTATAATCCATTATTTTAGAAGTATTTTACACAAGAACCTTGGGGATAATATCTGTAGAGCCTTTTTCTATCTAGACTGTTATGGAGGTGTTTCATCCTTGTTGGTGTACCATCCCATGTCAGAGCAAAAAAAGCCCCTAAAGATTAAAACCTGCATTTGACAAGGGCGTTTAGTAGTCTGAATTATACCCAAGTCCATTATAGCTTAATGGGTAAAATATTCACCATATGTGTTTTCCCACTGTGAAAGACAGCTACTCTTGATTAGAAGTTTAAATGCTCAGATGTTCAAATGAGGAATTGAGATGAAGCTTTTGGTTGCTGGCAGAGGTAAAAGGAAGCACAATATGAGCCTGTGAACTGCTGCAAGATCTCCCAAGTAATAAACCTGCACTCTGCAATCTATTGTGTTTAAGGTGACTTAAATGTTAACTTACAAAGCAATAATTTCCTGCTCACCAGTGAAAAGTGATCATCACATGAAAGTCTGCTCAATCCTTTTGTGGGGAAAGAGCAAGTGCATAGATCTTGGGTTTTCAGTGAATTCGGGGAAGTCTCGGTCTACCTCCTGCCACGGACAATGGTGTCCCCTTCATACCAACTACCATCTTCTCCATGTGTCAAAGAGCAGTTTCTGCTCTCCTTCCTGTCAACTGGCTTTTGTGTGGCTGAGAAATAAACTCGGTGTGCAGAAATGTTGGGTTTCATGTGGTGCAATGGCTCCAAATCCTCCTGCAGTGTAGCCCACACCTTAGTAGAGGGGTTGCTTTATGGAACTTCAGTGTCATGTACACCAGTCACTTCTGCACGAAAGCACTGATTTCGTGTATTTTAGCTACATTTACTGCAATTTAGCCGTTGGGTCTTGGTGACAGGACAGCTCTCTGCTTGCTGTCGTACACGGCATATGACTTGAGAGCCAGTAGCGCAGCCCGTTCGTAAGAACGTCCCAGCACTGCTTGCTTTTAGCATCACTCCGGGGAAAATGAGCTCGGGAACCAGCCACCACAGAGCCAGGATGGGTCTGCAGTTGCTTCCTTTTGGACAGGAAAAGCCTCTGCATCAGAATAGCGGATTTTTATTTAAAAGCTTCATTTAGCATTTGGGAGAGATTTTTTTTCCTGTCCAGTTAAAATTGTTAAAATAGGTCAAGGTTGAGATCTAGATCATCATAAATCACTCCCCTGTAAAGGCAAATGTTTTCCTGCGTGGCCCAGGGGACTGAAATCAAGTCTGACAAGGCACACAGACCTGCATTTTATTCTTGGCTTTTCCGCACTGCCTCTGTCATATTTTTCTCCACCTGGAAAGCGGTGCTTACCTTGCACTGCTGTTGTGGGGATTAAGTAATCCCTCTGCACCGCACTTTGAACATGCCCAAACAAAATGCTGTTACTTTAATGGCCTCGTGGCTCCCTGCAGCCTCCCGTGATAGCAGGGTCTGAGAGCCAAATGGATGGGCAGAGCAACCCCCCTCAACCCAGCGAGCAACTGGGGCCACCCAGCACAGACTGCTAGAATTTTGGACCTAAATTTAAGAGGCAAAAGGTTATAATAAGTTATCTATTGATGTTTGGAACACAAGAGGGGGTTTGGCCTTTACTTAGAAGATGTCAAACCACCACAGGATGATGTCATACATCGTATGCAAATGATGGAGGACAGAATGATCACTTAACTATCTTAAAAGTGGATTATCAATTTTTTCCGTAATCTTCTAGGCATTTAAGGCCATAAACCAGATCCCTGGTGCTGTCTTTAAAGAGCAACAGGGTTTTTGCATTTTTTGGCCGAGGGCTGTCTTATGTACTTGTGGTCTCGCTCACTTGAATTTTCTTTAATAGTTGACTGTATTGTTTTGGGGGGGAATGTTGGTTCACAGTAGGACAGGGGCGGGTTAAAGGTGTAACGATGATGTTAACCACTTGTACTTACAGCAATAAGCCTTTGCATACCAGCTATTGATTTTCTTTACATCGTTTCTTACAAAAGAGATGCACTAGTAAAGCATATATGGCTTCACAGATGGGCTGTAAAATATCAGGAGAAACATTGTGGTGGTGTTTGCTGTTTCATTTCTTTACGTCTCTTCATTTGCTGTCTCACTTTATCACTCCTTGTTTTTCGTCTTGTCAGTCTATTTCCTCTGTTCCTTGCTGGCAAAGATGTTCCCAAGTGGAACTGGCTGCCAGCACGGTGATGCTCATGCTGTACTGCTCCCTCCTTCCAGCGGCCCACAGTCTTGGTCAGGCTGGCTATAGGGGAGCTGTGGAAAATGCAGTCCACACATGGACAAGGGATGGTGAGCCAGAAGACAGAATTTACTTTGCTGTCATTGTGACGGTGGATTCTTTTCCAGTGATATATTCAGGACATTTGGATGCCAGTGGGAGGTAGCAGAGTTTGAGAACACAGAGAAAGACCTCCAGAAAAAAAACCATTTGAGTTACTAACCATGTGTCAGGAAACAAATTTAGGATGACAATGCTGCATGGACAGTGGTGGCTGTGGTCAACCTGTGGTGACCTGCTGGAGCAGTGGTGTGGGCTTTCCCTTGCGAGGGGGAGTATGAAAAGGGCATCTTTCTTCAGTTACTGATGAACTGCTGCGTATGTGTAGCTTTCAGAAAATTTAGCTCTGGCATGAGAGAGGAGCTATGGGGAAGGCCTGAACTGCTCCACTTCTCCGAAGCAGAAAAACAAAACACGGTTGTAGCTACAAACATCCATCCAGGAACACCGCGTTGCATCACCACGCTTCTGATGCCAGTCTGACCATGAACACGCTTACTACACGTGGTCTGAAAAGATGTATTTTGATCTTATAAGAACTGAATTTCGCCCATCTTTATTATCAAACCTATGCTGCATTAAGCATTCCTGCTAAATGGAAGATTTGTTGGTGACTCACAGCCACGGCAACTGTGGTGTGAGACCTGTATGTTTACTGGAAAATCAGAGTTCGGAGCTGACAGGCTCAGCCCGAATCTCATGTTGGAGTGATACCAGTGTGTTGTGAGGTATGGATTCCTGTCATTTCCATCTTATTCCATGTGCTTTGCCACAATGTAAAGGGCTTCTAGATGGCATTTGATATAAAGCTGCACCTGTGAGATGGTGAAGGATAATGATTAATTAGTAGCACAGCTGACAGCCCATGTATGTGTCACTTCAACATATACTGACCTGCCTTCTTCATTTAAAACCATATGCCTTTGCTCTCCTCCTGCCATGGGCTACATCTCACAGAATAAGCTAAAACCTTCTTGAGGACCCTCCTGTAGTCATCAGGTTCCTCCTGGCCATCCCTGGAGCTATTTTATATCTTCTTGACAGTGTGCCTCGTGCTAGCTGCTCTGACATAAGCTCCTCCTCCAAAAAAAAATTAACACAGTTGCCTTGGGTAATGTTCATTCTGTTAATGTGCTTTGCTGCGATAAGGGGGATGACTGTCACTTGAGATAGCGGCAAAAGGCAATGAGGAATTTATTTAGCAGAGTACAAATCATATTGCTTTCTCATCCAGGGAGCCAGCAGGTACCAGTGGTTGGTGTGAGGTGGAGGTTTGCATGGTATCGGAGACACGGTCGTGATGTGCCTTCGTCATTCATTGCTTGCTTCCGTCTCCCTGTTTCCCCCAAAAGTGAGCAGTTAGGGGCTGTGGTCTCTTGTTCTCTGGCTGATGGAAGAACAGTCTTAACACTCCTCTTCCTACCCACTGGGTTCTTGCTGTGAAAACCGCATGAAGGGACCTTTCTTCTGCCCTTCCTGCTCAGCCCAACAGTGTCCCAGGGCTACTTCCCATCATCTCTGCGTGCCATGACCCCACCGTGCCAGGGCCTTCTGCTCTGGGGGGTGGGATGCTGAGTCCTGCACTCAGGTTCTGCCACTTCTGCCTGAGGGAAGCCAGGGGCTGGGGTGGGTAGCTGGGCCCTCTGGGGTGGGGAGGCAGAATGGCTTCCAGCAGAAATGCCCAGGCACTCCTACGTAGCTTCGGCTTTTGGCTCAGCTCTTGCTGCCCTGATTTTGGTTTGGTTTGATTTGTTTGGGGGGCAGGAGGAGGGAGTAATGCTCTATGGTGGCACCCTTCCTCTGGCTCTCCTCTTTGACATGCTTCTTTTCCTTGGCTTCTTCATGCTCATCTGCCCACGCAGTTGGGAGCTGCGGGAGCAGGGCTGGGCTGAGCGCTGGTGTCACTGAAGCCGTGCTGCCTTACACAGCCACACACGGCTGCAACCACGGTGTGTCACCTTCGGTCGCCTATTATAGCTCCTACCTGAGGGGTCTGTCGTGTGCTCGCTTGACCCACTGAAGCCTGATTTCAGTCCACAGTTTCCAGGATGCGATGGCTTGGTCAGATCTGTTTGGCTTGGGGAACCATGCATGGCCTGAAGACGGCAACTCCTTCCAGCAGCAGCAGCCCAAACTGCAGCTCAGGAAGGGCCCGGCTTGGCGACGCTGGTTATTTTGGCCCTCACCTGGGTCTCATCTCTGCCACCCTGGGCAGCTGTGTGCTGTGATTTGGTGGTGGCCATCCGCGTTGGAGATGACGAGGTGTGCTGGAGCAGTAGGTGCACTCCCTCGTAGGTGTTGCCTGGTGCAGTTTTGACCCCTCTAGTGCTGCCCCGTTTCTGCCTGCCTCCTGTCTGCCTGCCTCCTGTCTGCCTGACTGTCAAGAAACTAGGCTTGTGCGTTAGAAATACATACTGGTTTTGTCTTGCTTGCTTCTTCCCAGGAGGCAGGAGAGAGAGGGAGGAGGCAGAGTGGAGAACGCAGACTGATGGGCTACCAGCGGTGCTGCCAGCAGAATGGGCGATTTTTGGCAGGGAACTTTTTCTCCTGCTTTCCTCATGATTCCCAGAGGTGCTTGTGGGAAGAACGCAATCCCCTTGGGAACTGGCCAGGGAATGGAGGATGGGAAACACCCTCGTTTTTCAGATCAGGGTCCAGTTCCAAGACAGGAGCTCAAGCCACTTAAATATACTCATCCGGGGTTTTGAAGGAGAAAACCATTTGAGCAAAACGTACAAGGTTTAGTGGATGTTTGTGTAGGGTGAAGGGAGTGGCTTCGTGTTTAGTTTTGATCAAAGTATTTTTAGAAGCAGGTCAATTACTTAGAGTATTCCTGAGTTTTCACTGCCCTGCTACGTGATGCCAGTCAGTCGTTAGAAATGTTGCATCTTTGTTGTCTTTCACCTCTAAATCAAATAAAGGAAATAAATTTCATCAGAACTTCTGCTCAAACATTTACTGCTTGCTCTCGCTACCTCTTAAACACTTAAAGTTGGTTCAGAACCGTGTATTAATAATTGCATTGTATTCATTTATTCTTAACTTGACTCAAAGCCTGAAAGCAACCAAGCAGAAAAAGTATTTAATAACCGAGAAACTTAGAGGAGCAGTACACATAGCCCATTGCTGTTAACATCCCTCAGCAAAAAAAGATTAAGTGCTGCTGTCGTCATTTAAGCTTCTGAGGGTGGGAGGGAGCAGGGGAAGGGAGAGGGGAGATGTCTGATCCACTTAATGCAAAGTATAAATTGATGTCGTTTTAATTTTCTTCTTATAAGATTTACCACTTTACATGTAAATACCAGGCAGTGATGTGGCTATGCTGGATTTCCTATTCATATGGAGAATGTGTTCATCTACTGGAATTTAACTGATCACACTGAGTTAAGGGGAGGATAATAAAAAGCTATGGAGTGAATAATGGAAGGATTTAAAATAGAGGCGTGGGGGACAGAAGATAGAATATAGCATAATTTTGGAGGTAAAACTACAGTTGAGATTAACAGTATATTACTGGACATCTGGCTGGTCTAAAGTCTGTCTGATGATCAACTTGTAATTGTTAAACCTGCCGCCTTTATGTATGGGAATAAGTCGTTTATGCATGCAAAAAAAGCAGAATGGTTATTGATTCTGTGCGATATAATTTGTGTGGATCTTAGTTTGGAGTTGAATGGGGTTTATTTCTACTCTAGTTCATGTGTATTTGGTTCTTGGTTTGCTTTTTCTCACAAGTAGTATCAAAACGAGAGCATCTGCAAGAAGCTTAGCAGTAGGAAAGAGTTTTAGATAAAAAACCATTTTTAGAGGAGCTGATTTAGAAAGGAAAAATGGACATCTTACTAGTTACTAAAAATGCATCTTCCAAACAGTTGTATGAAAATTAGCGTCTAATAATGCTGCATCTATATTTAATCCCTTTCACTGTTACAGATTTTTAATTAAAGACTCTTTTGTTTTTATGCCAATTAGTTTGAGATCCTAACCTTTGTGCTTAACAAAAATGGTTGCAGGAGCTCTGCTGACATCCTCAGCACAATTTGTAAAGAAAGAAAACTACTAGGAAAAACACATTAATATCAGCTCCCATAGAAACACTCAAGCATTTCGTTAGCAGTGGTAAGCTAGAAAGACAAGAGGAAAGGCTTTATTAGGCAAGACACGGTAAATGGCAAATTGGCAGTAGAAAATCAAAGTTTGATCATGAATAGCCCCTCACAACTGCAACATCATCCTATTGTTCATGTCTTTGCATTTCCATCATGCCCTGATCACAAGTGTCTAAGTCCACGTAATAAATAAATAGGCCAAACTTCATGAGCAAGAAAAAACAGTAAGATGGCTCAGCACCAGCAAAATCTGCTCCACAGCCAAATGCTCAGCATCAGCCCAGCACCAGCCAGCAAGCTGTGAGTGGGAAGTACAGATCATTCCTCAAGGCCTGATGGTCAAAATGTCACTGATTTTATGTTCTTCGCAGGGTATATTTAATGTGACCTTTTCCTTACAGGAACCATCTCTGCTGGTGTTTCTAGTTGCACATCTATATTAAAAATCCACTGTAAATATGTTGTGTCTATATTAGAAGGCTAGCAGTAGGGAGTTGAAATACCGAATATGTTGCTATGTTACTCTAAGATGGATTAAATGAAAACAATGAACACATATCAAGAGATGTGAGAGAAGGGACAGATAATTGTAAGCACAGGAGTGGCCAGAAAAGGTGGTGTTTATGTAGAGCCAGGTTTCTAAAGATGTTTAGGTACCTAAAGGTGTAGATGGGTCCTGGGATTTTCGGGTGATCTGGTTGCTGGACCTCTGTGCAATGAAAGACAGTCTTTGGAAACTGGGTGCCTATTTTCTACTGCATTATCCCTTCTGAATATCTTGGTGCTTTTGAAACTTCCCTATTTACACGCCAGGCTTCTTACAACCTCTGGGAATCTGGTTTTATAGTTGTTATGCAAGCTGCTGCCTGTGTGTTTTATCCTCTGCCCTGTGACGCCCATTCTTGGGTGCAGTCTTCATGGTTCAGTAGCGTTTACAGCCAAGCGTCAATGCTAGGTTTTTGGACCGAGAGATCGATGAAGGAAATAGAGGTCATGAGGAGCTTGGAACTCTGGCTTAGTGTTATGATACCTAAAATGTGTTCAGATAAGCAACCTGTAGTCTACCAAGTGCCTCTGTGGATAGAAACTTCAGAGCCTTTATTTCAGTGTTTCTGCAGAGTCAGGGAGGCATTATTTTGTGGGTGTAGGTGCTCACTTGCATGTTGAAAAAGGAAAAGTGAGATCTGAAAACTCTGTTCCAGAGGGACAGATTTAGAGAGTTCCATGTGCTTAATGCTTCAGAGCAGGGGGTTGAGAGTTTAGCAGGCATTGTTAACTTGGAATATAAAACCTGTAAACCAGAATGAGTTCTTCCCCACAAAAATACCCAAGCTTTTGTTCCCAGCCAGCTCTAATTTAAACTGGCTGTTTATCCAGTATGATCCACATTAGTCACGTGGGTCATGTGTGCTTGTGAAAAGGAGTTAAAAGCATGACTGGAAACTACCCTTAGACCTTGCACTTGCACCATCACGAGTGTGACCCGTGCTGCGGCTGGAGGAAGACAAGGAACCCACTAGGTAGCTTGGGAAACTGTGATTTCTGCAGCAGTCTCAGTGCTCGTGGAGGCTTCCTACAGGCACCAGTGACCCTGACGTGGAGTCACACACTGGAGTTTGAGAAGCTTCAGTCTTCTGATGAAGATTTTAAAGAAAAAAAGATAGGAGCTTGCTTTCTTGCACTACTTTTGTTCCCTTTCTGCGGTTTGATGCCAGGAAATGCTTGTGTTAGACTTGACGTCCAAACAGCATTATAGGTATTTGCTGCTGTGCATCTTGGATGCAGGATGACCAGGGCTTCTAGGCTGTACGGACCACTTCAAGCTTTAGTCCACTGCAAGGCTCAGATTCTTCTCTGTGCTGAGTGCAGGTCAGGCAGAGCAGAGGTCTCTTGCAGAGTGCCAGGATTTGGGGGCAGCCAGCCAGGTTAAACAACTGATTATTGGTATGTTTTAACACAGACGAAGACCTAACATGAGTATGTGGGTATTTCTAGAACTGTAGAAATGTGGGATGGAAGGCACATCCTGGAGGAAAGAACCTGACTCCCCTGTACCTACCCTGCGTGATGCCTTCATGTATTGACCAAACTCTGTCTCAGAGCTATCTGGCTGTTGCTTCCAAAAGTCCTGTAAGAGCTTATTCAGAAACTCATTTGTATGAGGTGTTAACCACCTTATTTTATCCAGAGGCAATACAGGTGTCGTTTTGTACCCACGCAGTTCCCTGGGAGTAAACAGGGGAAGCCAGCTGAGCTCAGGCAGTTGGGCTTACTCTCAGGTATTTCTGCATTCAACGAAGCAAGACACATTCTTCTGTTCCTTCCTCATACAGTAGGCAGTTCAGAGGTGGAAGAGCTGAGCATTTCTGCTCTAGATTTTCCACACTCTCATGTCATATTTGAACATGGACAGCCACAAGCATACTCAGCTCCAGAGATTTCATCAGTGCTTTGTTCTGTAGCACCCATATTTCCATGTGCCTTCTGGAAATACAACATTTGCACAAGCATTTTTAGCCCCTGCATTGCATTGGTAGCTAGTACTCACCTCTTGACTTGCTGGTACAGGTCTTTCATCTGTAGCTCCGGATGGTTGAGACCATCGTATGGCAGAGAGATGTCAAGGACATTATACAGTTAATCACGTTCCTTCTCTATTGGTGTGAAACATCTCCATTTCCTCTAGTGTCCTCTGTGTGTTTGCCAGTTTCATCACCAGTAAACTCTTTGTAGAGTTTAGAAGAGATATTTAGTTTAGAGATATTCCTAACTTTTTGTGATGCTCATAAAAATAAGTCAGCTCCAATGCTTGCAGAATTTCCCTAATAACTCCTATCGGCAAAGGCTGTTGGAGCTTCCCCCGTGTTGCCAGGTCCTTTGTCACTGGACTGTTTCTGTATGGGGTTTTTTTGTGTTTTCTGCGTGGTGTTCTGTCAGCAGGTTTACTGAAGGGAACTCAGATGGTTCCAGCAGTACTTCCGTTGTATAAAAAGTAAGTCAGCTTTTGAGAAAGAGTTATTCGGGTTAATTTGCAATAACTAAGCTTCAGTAAGCCATGCTGCATGGCTTTATCCCACTTCCTACTTACCTCTGTACCTTCATTGGATAAAGCAAGTGAGGAAAGCTAGAAAAAAATATTTTTATGTTAAAAAAGGACATCTGTTTAAATTAATAAAACAATTTTTTTGGCTTCATTTAGCAGCAGTAATGCTAAATGCTGCTAAAGACTGGTGATCTTGGTTTGAAAATTAATGCTGATTTTAAGTTTTGAAAGGCACATTTTCATAATACTGTTGCATTTTAATGGGTCATTTTGAGTGTAAGAGATATCAGTGAAGATAATAGCTTGCTGATGCTTGCTGCCAGATGCCAGCCATTCCTAAAGGAAGAGGCAAGGCTCATACCCTGTGGTATGTCTGATTGTAGATACTGCAAGTTTTTTTTTTTTTTTTCAGTAAGCAAGGCTTGGTTTTCCATGTCTGTTGGCACTTTATCAGCTTGGACAGTGAAAATGACATCAACATTTTCTAATAGGTTTTACTTTCTTCTTCTATTTGCTCTCTTAAACCGTGCCATTCCTGTAATGATGCAGCAGGGGTGTATTTACTTGTGTTGACATTAAAATATCCATTTGAATGGGAAAATGTTTTCTTCAACACATCTTCAGCATGTGTAAATGTCTTTCAGAAGCCCTTAAAAATCTGTATTTATCAGCCAATTTGATCACAGTAAGTCCAGCTTACTTTGTCAGGTTAGCACAAAGGGGAATTCAGCTGTGTCTGCGCAGTCCTCTTGGGGGAGAGGGCAAAGTATGTAGAAAGGACGTTTTTTCATTATAGTTTAAGCATTGCTTTGCTTTGAAGTATACCCTTGAGTATTCTTTACATGATCTAAGAAAGTGAGTGATAGAGTGTAGTGAAAAAGAGCCATTCTGTTCTACCTTTCTGTACCCAGCAGATCACGAGGGGCTTTTGAATGCCCCTCCATGAAGGAAGGAGATCTAGATCCACTGAAACGTTTGGTAGCTTCCCCATAGTTTTTGTTGGCTTCCCCTTTGTGTTGGGCTGGCATTTAGAAGACAGCAAACCTACGTCTGCGCTGCAAAGCCCAAGTGTCTGGCAGGCATGCCTAGAAGAGGAAGCCCAGGCACCTGTGAGGAGTATCAAGCACAAAGATGGAGCAAAATAGCCGCCAAAGATGAAAAAGGATGAAATAAAGATGGCAGAGCCTCCTTAAAACAGTTCTGTTTATTTTTCATTGGTGAGTGAAGATATATACTAAAACTGGTCCTGACAGATAACAAACCAGCTAATTTTCTTCAGGGGAACACATTTGCTTTTGAAGATTGGCTTTGTTTGCACTTATTTATGCTTTTTTCTCTATTTATGTTTTCCTGCATTGCTTCTTTATTTATCTACTTTCCATTCTTGCTTTCTCAGTAACAGTGTTGTGCTGTCAACTGTAGCACAAAATAGCTAAGGTGAGACTTCTCCCAAGCATTAAGTACTTTATAGCCAAGCCTTGAATTGTGCTGGCAACAATATTTATGTATAATGGGTACAATGTACTTGTATTGTGGGAACATTCTCACCTGATTTCCCAATCTACACGGGACATTTTAGTGAAAGGAAAACTAACTGTTGAGAACTTAACATCCTTTTATTACATGTATGGTGAACCCAATGAGCAGGTAGCAAGGGCAGAACAAATATAACTATTCCAAACGTATCAGGCTTCCTTCAGGTTTGTTTTCAGCCTTGTCTAGGATGTGCTGATGAGTTTTGCCCAATGAGGGCCGAGGGGATGCCCGTGCTAGCCACATCGAACACCCCAGTGCTGTCCTGTGTGCAGTAATGCAACAAGCACTGCCTGGTGCCTGCTTCTTCTGGCTCCCATGAGTCAGTCACCTCTGGCTGTGACCATGGCAGTCAGGCACAGAAACAAATTCTCTGATTGAAGGGGAGGCACCTTTTGGGGCGTGCACTCGCCTGAGCTCCGTTTTGTAGGCAACTTGATCTTGCAGTGGCATCATTTATCCAATGTGAAGCGTTCTTGTGATGCGTTCTTACCTGGACATTCATTTATCCATTTGTGCCTCTGCGTCCAGCCATAGGTTTTGCCTGTATGAATGGCACACGTCTTGATGTTTAAATAAGTCCGGGTTGTTTTACTTCAAATTGTGCTCTTCTCCCCAAGCCAGAGAGAGCATCTAGCTCCCAATCATCTGTCTTCTGTTGCTAAACAATACCACATTGCTCTTGGAAGAGATGCATCAAGTCCTTTTCCAATGTCTAGGGCATGGAGATGGTTGGTTGTTTCTTCTGTAATTTCTCTAGTAAGATATACATTGGGAACTTGGAATCTGGAGTCTAGGAACCTGATGGACTGAGGGACCAATCTTGGTGCCTGGTCCGTTGGGATGGTGTAGTGGTAGAAGGGGTTAGTTCTAAGTGATTTGCATTGTGCAAAGAGCTGACTTTGTAAGTCAGATTGTTTTTTCTTTCTTGCCACATCACAGAATGGTACTTTTTTTTAATTGCCAATGCATTTTTTTTAATTGCCAATGCATGTGATATCTCATTCATGTCATACCTGGTGTTTGAGTAACCAAGAGGTCAGTGAGTTTCAGCCCTTCTGTGCTTAATTCACGGTTTATCTAAAATACCTTTTTGAAAGTTTGGCCCTTTTGGTACACATAAAATATTAATTCTTGTTCATTCTAGATTTTCATGTTTATTGATGTGGCATGTTTTGGGATACTTTCTACTGATAATGAAGGCATCCCTGCAGCTGCAGTGTAGCAAAATGCACTGCAAAATGCATCAAGTCTTTGTGGTGTAGAAACTTGTAGCTGAAGTGTCAAGATCAATGTCAGTGAGGTATGAATGGAAATGTCTATATGCAAACCCTCCGTAAGAAGCAATAGAACAAGGGTTAAATGAACAGCATGTTTTGCTATGGAGCACCCTTTGTATGAGTTCAATCAAGCAACCAAGTGGCATGAAGAGGAAGAAAAACCTGACCTAAAGACAGGATAAGACAAAGAACAAGACTGGAGCCATAAGATGCCCAAATAAAGAAAACAAAAGAACTGTGAAATTCAGGAATTTTCGTCTAGGACTTCTTAGAGCAGTAAAACAAAATAATGAGGCAAAAGTTTCTGGGCAATATTCACTCTTAAATGGTATGAAAGTTGAGCCCCAAATCAGTTTATGTTCCATTGACCAGAACCCAGGAGATGTTGTGAGGACTAGGCAAGCAGCATCTCCTGACCTCTGTGGTGTGTGTACGCTGGGAATCCTGGCCAGACTAGTTGGTTGAACACATGCATCTTGGTGCTTATGAGTATTTGAATATGATTGCATCTGTAACTAAAATCTTTTTTGCAGTTCCATAAAATAACATCACCTTCCACTTCCATGAAGTCTTACATGGAGTTTGTTACACTGATCTCCTACATCTGTAGGCAGAGCCTTGAAGTCTAAGAGAGAATTCTAAGCTGAAGAAGCCAGTGATGATGTAGACTCTCAGAGAAGTTTCTGTTACTTGTTGGGCTGTGTCTTCTTCTCCAGAGGTTGATCTTGGAGCACTCCCTGTAGGTAACTCTTAGATGGGAGTAACATGTTTTTGAAGTAGCAGAACATACTGGAGCAGTTGGTCAGAACTGTCACAGCTGGAAGCAGCCTTTGTTGTGTGCTTTCTCCCTGTGAATCCTAGGAAAGTACACGATTCCCTAGTTTCGTCCTCAGCAATGTTCAGGCAGGAGAGCTCCCCAGCAGCCTGGCATGCGGTCCACCTGTGATATAATCCATATTAAAATGCAGGTATTTATATTTTTATATGTTAATTAAGTAGGAGGATGTGCTTCTGTATAGGCCTGGAGTTTGGAAGTGAAAGCACTGTAATGTGTGTTAACACTGTGGTTGGCAATGTGCAATGGAAAAGCTATGTCTGGTCTTTTCCCATAGCAGTTTGTGTCAAGGCTTTTATTATTATTTTTCATTACATGTATGTGAGTGTAGCAACTTTATTTGCTGTTGCCTTCCTTGCTGATACTGCTACTACTTTGTTCCTGGGCTGCCAGGCTCTGATACCTTAAGCTTAGTGCAGCCCATTTGGTAAGCCACCATGTTGTCGGTGTGTCATCCTGGATTAACAGTGAAGTATCAGCTACAGCCAGATAGGATGGCAAATTTGGGAGCTGCATCCCTGCCTGGAGCCAGTCACAGTACGGTCCTAGTGACAGCTGCTGGCAGTGTGTAGTAAGAGCCAGTGAAGGAAAATAGGAAACCTTGGTAAATGCATGTAAGAGCATAATCAACTAGGAATGTGTATGGCTCATGCTCAGCCTTTTAATGCCTTCTATTTTCTCTCGTTAGTAGGTGGCTCCCCAAATTGGAACCTTTAAAGATCATAGATGAGGCTTGAACAAGACTGACTGGCAACAGTGCAAACCTGAATTTTACAACAGCCAGTCAAATGAAATAAAACAGAATGATGTGTATAATGATGGTCATATTAGCTTGCCTTAGTGCTAATACGAATACTAGTAAGATAAATATTGAATATCTGTAAATATACTATCATTATACTAGCATGAAACCTCCCTTCAAACTGTAATTCTTCTTGACAAAGGGGCGATGGTTTTCTTTAATCTTTTGAACGAGCGCTCTACACTGAATCATTTCCTTTAATTGCTGTTCTAAAACATATAACAGGGTTTTTAATGCCTACTTTTTATATTTATACTTTTGCTTTCCATTAATTGCAGTACTTCCATTCAAGCTTCAAAATGAAATTGCTTCCTCAACATATGTCTTCTCTGCCCTATGTAAATACGAGCTTTTTTTTTAATTAGCCCTATTTCCAGCGAAGCTGAAAGTGCACTAGCGGAGAGGCTTTCGCCAGTTGTCTGACTTCCAGGCGCTTTGAGGGACACCCAGAAGGGCAGCCGCGCAGAACAAACCACCTCCCTTTTACTGTGGGGAGTTCGTCTCGTGTCTGGGGACTGGAGAGCAGCACCAAGCGCCAGTGGGGTGGCTGCTCACCCCTGCTTTTCCAGCGGCTGCTCTGAACGGCTGCAGCCAGGCTTTGAGAGTCAGTCTGGAACTGTGTGTGCTAGAGCTGGGCAAAGTCCTCTCTCCTTGCATTTAAACGATCCACCTACTTCGTCTATTATTTGCTTTGATTGCAGATTTGGTCAGTAAGCACGTTAATGATATATCAAAACCTGATTAGGGCTGATGAGAGGAATAGGAATAAAGGAGTCTGAAAGTATATAAAAATGAATCATCTTTTGTAGCAATAACTTATGCAAAGCCCCATGCAATTTGGTCCATCTGTCATTTAGGACATCACTGTAGCCATTTCAAGAAAAGAAAACTCGAAGGAGAAAGGAGCAAGTGAGCTACAAGTATTATATATAGAAATCTAAGAGTTTCATTAGAAAAATAATAATAATATTCCATACCTTCTGTGAATCTTACACTGCAGATCAAATAGCAGGAGCATTCCCACTCAGAAGTTTTTAGGTATTTAGTTGATGTTGACAAAGGATGTTTTAGAGGCCAGATGGAGGTACATCAGCAGGGATGAGCAACCCGGCAATGGAAGCAGCAGCCGTTGCCTCCTGGGGTTCCTCTGAAAGGACTCGCAGCAGCTCAGCCACGGGTCGCGAGGGCACTAGTCCCTGTGCTCCCACAGAAGCTGTGGTAAAGCTTTGGGGTGAGATGAGGGAATCCTGCAGGTGTCCCACAGCTTCTGGATCCACACCAGGATGAAAGATGAGTTTAAGTGGTGGGAGACCTATATCCTGATGGCCTGACCATCCTGTTGGAGAATAGAGTTGCAGGTTAGTGTCTTAAAAGAGCATTGAAGTACCAGCAGGGTAGTTACATGTGTGCTATCAGCAATCGTGTTATTATGATTATCTGGTATTTGCTACTGTCTTTTTTTTTTTTTTTTAACACCACAAAACTTCACAACTTCAAACATCTGGGTTGAAATTTTCAAAGTTTTGTCCCTGCTCTGACTGACTTCTTTTGGTTTTGTTTCAGTTGGAACTTAGCAGTTTGAATGCAAGGCTAGATAAAAAAAAAAAATTATTATGGAAACACTCACCATCACACACACTCTCAAAAGTGTCAATATTTTTATTAAGCAACTCTAACATGTAGCAAAACCCAACCTGTATGTGAGATATATGGCTTTATTTTCAGGCACGTACACAAGTGCAATACCCACGAACAGGCACTCCTGTCTCTTAACCATCTAGGCAACAGTATGTGTGTATGTATGGAAATATAAAACACAATTCAGCTGTCCCTTTAATCCAGGGACTTTCGGTGAATGGTTATAGCTCATAAACTATTTTGAAATCATATTTATAAGCTATGGTGTGTTGTATGTGGGGAGTGGTCGTTTTGAATTTTGATTCTGGGAAGTATTTTTATTTTAACAAGATGGTCTACTACAAGGCCCGTTCACTGTGGTCTTGTGCTACATGCTAGGAGCATGCTAGGGAGCTCTAGCTTCTCTTCTGCAGTCCTTCAAAGCTGCCTTGTTGTCACTTGCCCCTTTCTACCAGCCTGGCTTGTGGAGCAGTCATCTTTTTTTCCACTGAGGATAAGGATATTCTGATCGCGCAGCTTCACACGCACAGCCGAGCATCACCTCACTGAATAGCCGACTTGCTTGCAGATAAAGATACTGTACCCCTGCTAAACCTGCGAAGAAGGGGGTTGATGGTCACTCTAGCTGGCAGCTGGCCCCTGACATCCACATAGTTATTCCAGGGGTGTGTGTGTCTGATTTATCTATAGGCAGTTGCTGATTTTAAGGATTGGACAGTCTAAAAATGCACACTTAGACATTTCAAGGAACTGGCTACGCATGCTGTCTGTTTACCGTGTGGCCTCTGGAGGAACTGCAAATTTGAATTTCATCTGCATTCTTCCTCCTCCTTTTAGCTGTTAGGAAGATGGGACTTGAGAGTACAACTTTGCTTATTAAATCCATCTCCCAGCAGTTCAGGAGAGTGCACAGAGCATCTGCAGACCATGGACCATGGGAATGCCTTCCTGTTGGGATTTGGGGCAAATATTTCCTTCCTCTCTCTAAAAAAAAAAGTATTTGAGTATTAAAAGCAACTTCTGGCTTTGACTTTATCTTCTTTAGTAAGAGCAGCACATGAAAAAGCGAGCCATGCACAATGAAAAACAGAGCAGTATGAGAACATATTGTGTAGACACAGAGCCAGAGTGCTGGACCTTAACTGGGACAAAACTGGGTTATTTGAGAATGGAACAAACCATACTTTTGCCCTCCTTAGCCTTGTTTTGTTACTTTTTTCTCTTCCTTGGCTGTGTTTGGGAGAGAGATACCTATGTGTGAGTGGGAGCACATGCAGATGGGTACAGAGAACATCACTGGTTTTGAAGGACTGACTTGGGTAGGCTGAAACAAGCGCACTTGCTTTCTTGTGCTGGCCCGTGTGAGCTGCACAACACCACGGTGGGGATCCACCATCTGTGCCCTGCATGCCGAAAGCAGGCCCGTGTCCGCCAAGAGGTTCACGGCGGCACACTGCCTGGAAGAGCTTGAGAGGAAAACATGGCTCATGCAGAAGGAGAAAAGGAAAGAACCAGAATTCTGAATTACGAAAAAAATGTGTCGTTTCTAAGAAAAAAAAAAAAAGCAGTCCCGCTGTAGCAATGGCAGCTCTCAGCTTGTTCTGAGTATGATTAGGAGAATGTAAATAACCAGTGATTTTCCATAAAATGGGATCAGCACATTAGGGGTTTGGTTGCAATAATAAAACCCTTTTTAAACTTTAAACAAAGCCCTTATCAGATTATTACACATGCTGCCAAGCCGATTTTTGCGTGGATTGAACTGAAATGAACGCTGCAGCTGACGACCTCCTTGGCAGAGGTGGCCTGGCACTGCAAAGGGGTATGCTGTGAGCCGCCCCCCCCCCCCCGGCCCCTTGCTTCCTCTTCACAGGTTCCAGCCAATTAGGGATTTTAGCAGGGCCCCCCTGCTTGTGCCACTGCCCAGCAGCCCCCCTCCCGCAGGTGAAGGGATGAAAGCTGCCCAGCTGTCATCTTTTGATGGCAATGGTCCTGTTGCCAGCTTCACCCTCCTTCCCTCCCATCCCGCTTCTCCGAGAGGAGGAGGCTGCTCCCAGCCTCGTTACTCTCATCTCCACCCTAAATGCATTCGGGGCTGGCGTGCGCCCACTTTGTTCCCAGCGCAGTCTTCCTTTGGTTTAAATAGCTCTCTCTTGTCCTCGGTGTGTAAATCCTCTTTATCCCAACTCGCACGAGGCTTCTGCAGTGGCAGCGGCAGCCTGTGCGCAGCCTCGACTGGAAATACCTTGCCTTTGGAAAGGCACCCTTGGGTTGCACGTGCCTTTTTCTCTGTATGTGGGGTCCCTCATAAACACCGCAGTCAGCTGACATTCAGAAATCCTTTTCCTCCACTATTATTTGCAAATTTAGGAGCTTGAAGCTTCTGGCATAGGTCCCAGCAGCACGACCTTGTATTTGGTACTACTGAATTTCATGGCATATCTATTATCTCCCATTTCAATGCCATATTCTGCTGTTTCTGAAGTTTATTAGGGGCATAGATGCTTGAATATAAAGTGGTTTGGAGAGAGTTTCACAGGACTGCTGTTGTGTGCGGTGACTAATGAGCTTGTAAATCACTTTTTAGTTCTTTTCAAGCTGTCTTACTGCTAAATCTTAACTTTGTAAGACCAGCAGAGAAACAAACCGGTAGCTCTGCCAGCAAAGTGAGAAATCGCTGTGGGTCTCATTGCTGCTGTGGATGTCATTACTGCCTCTCATTACAATCAGAAGGATGCTGTGTAAGATCAGCGAAGTCGTAATTACGGAAATATAATAGCCATATGGTCAGTGGCAGACTAGTTAAGGATGAAGTTGGCCTGATACCAGTCTGCATCTTGCCCCAGAGCTTTTGTGAGCCCAACAGGCCTGGTTGCTACCCTCACCCACTGGGCACACTGCTGGTGACGGTGCAATAGGGAATCCTTTTTCCACGTGACAACTGTGTGTGTGTTAGATGGGTGCAGTAATTTATTGGAGGAGCTTCCTTTCCTGAACTGCATTGCAGACACTCTCCTTCAGTGTTGTTTTGAGGAGCCTTTGCTGAGTCTGTCCATTCTGGCAATTTTTATGGTGTCTGCTGGTGCTAAAGAGGATGTTTTTTTCCGTACATTTGACTCAGGATGCACACATTATATTTTATCCCTCTAGAAACGGACGAACTACACCACATGGTCACTGTATGCTCACTGCATGTTCTGGGTTTGGTTCATTCCTGTTGTGTGAGGAAAAAGTTCTGACGATTCACTTGGGTTTAAAATGGTGTAGTATGATGCTGTTGTTTGTTGCTATGTGTCTGAAGACTGTTACATGTGCAGGGAGGAATTCTGTGCTGACTGATCCAATGAAACTACCAAAACCTCTTCATCGAAGACTCTTTCCAAGTCTTCCCTACCCTGATCACTTCTGAGGTACAAGAGAGTCTTTCTACTGAAGTCTAGATCATTCTTGTGCCAGTATGGGCTTTGAACGTAGTGCTAGTCTGATGACCACAGATAGAACTAGAGGCTGTTTCTCAGGGTGTTTCATTTTTCTTCCTTTACTTTCTACATCGTGAATGTAGAAGTTTATATTTTGCATGGATTTATTAGGAGACAAGCAGTCAGCAAGAGCATTTAAGAAACAGTAAAGTATTTAAATAGGGCATATTCATGTTTCGAAACATCTAGTCATGATTATCTTGCATTTTTTATCTTTTGAAGTCATATTTCAGTAAAACTGGAGAACAGCTTTAAAGTTTCAGGTCAAACTGTATTATGTTGTGTAAACCACATTGCTATCATCTTTGTGTATTGCTACTGCAGGGGTTTGAAAGTGTGAATATGAGGGACAGCTGCTGCATTTAAGCTTCCAAAAATTTTCAGGTCACATGAATAAATATTCTTGGCCTATATCAGTTTGCTGATGACCAGTTAGTTCCTTCTGTTCTGCTATATATAGTACTAGACCTTCAAAACAACCACTATTTCTTTGTTTAGGAGTGTGCCTTCACACTGATACTGAACCGAGTATGCACAGTCTTGTCAAACCGAGTATTGTCAAAGTCTTGGCAATTTTCAATACCATGTTAATCACCTAAAAATAGATTTTGACATTTTAAAAAGCACACCAGTTCAGCTGGAAGGGATGGTCATCTCTAAAAGAGGTGGACATCTGCAAGAAAGTAAGCCTAGCTTGCCCTAAATATTTGTAAAACAAGCATGTAAGCCAAAAAAAAAGGCCACATGGTGACCACAAACTTCAGATGTGAAAGGAGACCTTGAGGAGGACCTGCTGGCTTGTTTAGCCAAGGAAATGTGGAGGTTTACATCACCTGAAAGGGTATAGGTTGGTCTCTATCACCTCAACAGGCCATTGACTTGCAGTGCTGCACCACCAGTGCCATCCCGTGCGCCCACAGGCAGGGCAGGGCAAGGCAAGGCTGGGCAGTGAGGGCAAGGCAGGGTAAGGCAAGGCTAGGCAGGGCAGGGCAGGGCAGTGCTGCTGGTGCAGCCCCATAGCTTCTAGACAGAAAACGGCCCTGGTGCTGAGAGCAGCAGTGCAATGGGGTAGTGCCAGGCTGCAGGCCCTGCTGCGCTCTGCTCTCAAGGCTGGTGTCAGAGGAGAGCTGTGCTGGCAGCTCTGAGCTCATCGGTGGGCAGAATGATTGACTCATTTGAAGGACGGGCTGTTACAGGGCTGCTTTGTCTGACTATCGAAATCTTCAAAGGGGCAGGTTCCCATTCTTCCCTGGGGACCAGAAGAAAGAGCCTGGAAACCCAGTGCTGAGGCTGAGGGGCCACCACAAGAAATTGCTGCATCTCTTGAAGCTTGTCAATGAATAGCAGAAAGGCAGAGCTTGAAGAGGGCCACAGCTCTCCTGGGATGTGGCTCCTTTGGAAGAGAGTCCTCTTGTGCAGGATGGTAGTTAGCTGGACATCAGTCCTGGCAGTGGCTCTCAAGCTCTGTGGCCGTGCTCTCATCCACCAGTCGCTGCATTGCCCAGGAGGAGTAGAAAGAGAGGTGGGCACTGTCATCTTTGAGTGGAGCAGATCTGGAGAAAAGCCTTCTCCATAGAAACAGACACAAACTTGGAGTGACTAATGAGGTGGGATGGTCTCCTTTCTGTGTTCATCCATATCTAGGATGACAAGGCTGGATTCCTCTGTGCGTGCTTTGCCCGCTGTCACATCTAGACAGTGACTTCATGGCTTCTCATTGACTCCTCCCATCCCAAAGGCTGCCTGAACCATTAAGACTGGTTTTAATTAGGTTTAATCCGAGTGAGGGAAGTTTCACTTTTCCTTTTGTCATATACAGAAATACCGTGTCTGCTTTCCTGTCCATTAGCATTTGTCTGTGCTGAAATTCAGTTGCAGTGTGTTGACCAAGCCTTGAACGCTGTGAGTTTGGGAGACATTCATGGATAAGCCATATCCAGACTTCGGTAGCAAGAGTAGATCTCTAGCCAAATACCAGGCAGACTAGGCTCTCTTTAACACAAATACATGATGGAGGAAGAGGGATATTCAGCAGAAAACTCAAGGAAGGAGCAGCTTAGCTACTGAGGTTTCAGTAGTTCAGGTTCTGCAAAGATGCTGCCTCACTGCTGCACCAGTGATGACCATGGCTGGCTTCTGCTGTCACCATGTACCTCTTGGAAGGGGATGGAGACAGGGAATGTGAAACACTCATCGGTGCAATGTCAAGCTCGAGCTGTGTTCTTGGTCCTGTCTTTCAGTCCCAGCCTTTGCCCAGCTGCGGGGCCTTGAAAGCTTAGCTCTGTGAGCCCAGTTCATGACAGGGAGGCTATGGCTGCCCGCCATCTCTAAACACAGCTCAACAGAGGAGGTGTGGGGGAGGGGATGGGAGGACTGGTCTGGCTTCCTCCATGGCTTGGACAAAGGTGTGACCTGCAGCTGGCCACCTGCCTGAGGTGCATGCTACTGCCTGCTGCAGGCTGCAGCTCTGCAGAGGCTATGACTGCTCCTCAGGTCGAAGCTGAAGCTGTCCTGCCACTCTCCAGAAAAAAACTATGTCCCCACAAGCTCAGTCCGAAGCAAGCTTGCCGCCCACCAGCCTGGTTTTTGCTCTGTTGGCCGTGGTCCACCACACAGCTTCCTCACGAGTGACCCCAATTGACACGCGTAGGAGCCGTGGCGCACGCGGTGAGTCAGTATTCATGAAGCGGGAATGGCCGCAGGGCTCTAAGCCACGCTCCACGAGCTGACGATGGGTGCTGAAGGCACGTCCCTTCTCTAATTACGCACTTCAGTTTGCAGAGCGGGATGCTGCTTTTGATGTCTCCAAACTGTAAGTTCTTTTTCCTTAGACGTCCAGTCATGCATATTTAAAGCTAAGTTTCAAGAAATTAGGTCTGAAAATTCCCAGCAGAAATGTAGTTTTGCATTTTATTTTTATCCAGAGATGACCACATTTTTGTCTGCAGCTGACTTAAAAGATACATCAATTAATAGAGCCACTGGTGACTAAACTGTAAAACAGAATATTTTCTCTCATTTAATGAAGTGTCTTACATAAAAATAAGCATAAGCCTCATGATGAAGAACTTTATTCTGCTAAGATTTCCAAGTCTTTTTCTGTAAGTGCAAGGTATAATAAAGCTGAGTTTTCACCATGAGAATATGACTGTTTATTATAACCACTCATTACGTGCATGGTGTTAGTATGGATATCAGGTCCCAGATCTCATTATTCATCCTGAATCTTCCTACGAAGGGCATGTAATTAATTATTTCCTTATAGGAAAAATTCTGTAAGAATAAGTATTTGCTACTGTATTAGCAAGAAGTCTTCATTTTGAGCTATGCAGCAAGGGTATTTCCAAGCTCTTCTATTGTGCCCCCCCTACACTGCACTCTTTGTTAATGCTTCTAGGACTTCTTGGGTGATATCCAAGTCTTCCTCCTGCAGCAGACAAAGTGACTCATGTTTTCTTCCCTGCTGTTCATTAAACGATCCCTGGCCCCTTCTCCTGGTTGCAAGGAGAAGGTTGCAATCACACCTCTGTGATTTTTAACCTGTTTTCCCTACAGAATAAGTGACACAGCCCTGGTTTCTACCCCAGCCTGTGGGGAAAGTGCTGTTAAACCTTGGTGTATGGTTAGTGTGTGGATGGGTGGGGGGTGTTGGGAAACACCTGGGTTGTATATCAAATGTTCACTTCCTATCCGAGGTCATTTAAATCTACCTCCTTGTTGCTGATAGAGGCACGGTTCAAGTTAGGGATAAGTAGGTGCTCTAGTCTGCGGGCTTGGTACTGAGTAGCCAGACCAACTGTAGTCTCCGTGATAACTTCGTATTCACTTAAGTGTCTATCTCAGAGTTGGTATTTTACTTCTTTTTCATAATTTTTTTTAAACCATCGCTGCAGTTCGACTTCTGAGGACATTAGTCTGGTGGCGGGCTCGCTCACAACTAGTATTCTTGTACCTGTAACGGTGTCACAGCAAGGAAAAGCACTGAACCTTAAAAATATTTTCACAAAAGAAATGGGATACCAGTTCACTTATAGAAAGTAGCTGTGAAAGAACAGGTTGTTAAGCTTGACATCAGTGTATCTAACTGAAATCTCCTGCATGGTACTTCAGGCCAGTCTGGTGGCTGTCCCCTGACCCGGCTGCCTGTGATACTCAGGTGTGACATGTGATACTCAGGTGTGACATGGTGGCAGCAGGAGAGCAGAGGCAGCATCCCTCCCCCTTGCCATAGTTTGCACCTGCTGGTGTCCCTGACGACAGTTTCTGCAGGGAGGGCACAGGCCAGTAGGTTTAATACACAGGAATCAGAGTTTTGGATGGGAACAGCAAGGGCTGTGGTGGATAATCAATTTTGTGACAGTAGCTAGTACTGGATGGACGCTGAGGAGCAGAGATCATAATTCAGACAGATTGCTGGGGCAAAGGGACAAAGCAAGACCCGTTGTGCAGGACATCCTACACATGCAACACAACCCAAGACCCGTTGTGCAGGACATCCTACAAGTGCAACACAACCCCGAGCCCAAATTGTCTCAGCGTACTCAAGTGAGAAAAGCAATGGATCACAGAGAGGAATGTAATTAACAAATTCATTTTTTAATACCTTTTCTTTAAATGCTTTTGGCTGGATTTTCTTCAGAAGCGATTATTCAGATGAGAAGCTCTGGCGGGAAAGGAGATGAAGAGCAGGGACAGGCCTAAGTTAGAAGAGCAGGAGAAAGAAAATTGTCATGTCAGGTACTGGGGGATGTATTGAGAGACGGTGAAGTCAGGGACTGGAAGATGTTAGGGCAGTTTTGTACTGTAACGGCCACTGAAGGTGTTTTCTCTTTACACAGTGACCTCTACACAGTCTCACAGCTTGTAAATGGTCCAGAAATGATTATTAATTGGCTTGCAACTTTTTCTTTAGTAGAGTCTTCATTGAGTAAAGTGTAAATATAGTGGATTTAAAAAATATATATATACAAGGAAGTTTTACCAGAAGTATTTGTTCCTGTCTATCATCAGATTTTTTTTTTTCAAGCATCTTCATTTTTAATGGAAATACTGGGCAGTACTATTGGTGACTACACATGTGGTGGTGATTTTGTGTTTGACTTTTTTCTGTCTATGTGCATCCTTTTTTTTTTCCCCCCAAAGAGGAGGGAAGGGCATGAAGGAGTCGCCTTCTTCCAAAGGTACAGCTCATGCCATCCTCATTTCTTACTAGCTCCAGCAGAGGTCAATCCTGCACAAGATGTAACCCAGGTTGGCTTTGTAGGTGTAGTTGAGAGCACCAGATGTGAGAACTGAGAATTCAGCTGTATTGCTGGCTTACATTCGTCGCTGTGTTGCATCATATCGCTTCTCCTTGCTTTGCTCCTGCCTGTGAAGAGCTGACACTGAAGCTCAAAGGAAGATTTATGTCTGGTTTAGTCACCTGCCTGCCTAATCAGAGCCCGGAGGCTGAGGCAGGAGGAGACTCAAAGCCAGCCACTCCCATTGCTTGGCAGGCTGTAAAGCAAGAGCATTTTGAATGTGATCCCTTGCCTATTCTGGGTAACTTATACAATTTTCAGAGGTAGGCCAGTTATTTTTAAGCCTCTCTGGACATGCTTTTAATGCAGGATTTGTTCTGGATGCTGTCAAGGTCGACAGTGTTCTTCATGAAAAAGTTTCCATCCTGTGGGGAAATGTCTGGGAGATCTAATTAGCTGTGTGCCTTGGTCCTCTCTCATTTCCTCACAGCCTGCGAAACCTATTGCTAGACCTTTCAGCTTCAGCCAAGATGGATTGCATTAGTTCTCGTCTGCCTTCCCCAGCTTCATCCATTTTACGTACAGACTTTCTCTAGCCTGTTCCAGGGGAAGATTGCAGCAGAGCAGTGCGGAGGCGGTGTACCTCTACCGAAATGCAGGGAGGCTGGTGTTTGGAAAAGAAAGTACTGGAGTCGAGGAGCTGAAAAATACCCGCAGCTTGGATATATTCTTTGCGTTTGACTCTTTGCGGCCACTTCGGATCTCTTTTCAAGTTGCACACATTTTACATTCATTTCGCAGGGTTGTGAACATGAAATGAAATAGAAAAATGATACCTACAATGAGATCCTGATTAATGAAACTGTCCTCCTGCATCTCCGTTCTGTGGATAAAGAACCGGCCCAGGGAAATGCTGAACTCTCTCCGCTGCCTTTGGAAGCAGTAGGGATTGCTGTGTGCTCAGTATCAGTCAGGATTGGGTTCCAAGTCTTATTTTGCCAGAGCTTAGGAGGCAAAATAGCTGACATCTGTAATGAACAGGAGGACATGAATTATGTAGGCAAATAAACTAGCAATTACTGCTGCACATTTATCTTCACCTCTGTAAATGATAAACTTCAAATGTTCCATATGGAAGCCCTGTGTATAAATTTGTTCCTCTGCATTTGGGCCTCTTGCATCTCTGCAGATCATAGAACCATAGAATGGTTTGGGTTGGAAGGGACCTCAAAGACCATCTAGTTCCAACACCCCTGCCATGGGCAGGGACACCCTCCACTAGACCAGGTTGCTCAGAGCCTCATCCAGCCTGTCCTGAGATACTTCCAGGGATGGGGCATCCATAACTTCTGGGGCAAATGAGAGATGTAGTAGCTTTCCTATCTCCTACCTCAGTTCAAGGGAGCAGCTCCCCTTATATCATGCTCCCAATGCTCTCAGAGATTCAGAGTATGAAGGCAGCAGGCTCAATTAGGATGTATCATGCATCCAGTTCTGCTGGAGGAAAGGGGTGGGGGGGAGGTGTGAGAGCGGCTTCGTGTTATTGTGCTGGCCGGAGTTAAACCACGAGAGGATTACATGGTGTTTCCCTCCCTAATTCTGACAGAATTCAAGGTAGTGTGCTTTCAAAAGCTATTCTCTGAATCCTCTTCGTTTATTTACATATTTCCTCGCAGTTACCCAGAAGGAAGGGGTTGATAGTTAAATCTTTGTTCGGGCACTATTAAACGAAGCAATTGTTAGATATTTTTCTGTAGCCCTTTATTAAGAAACGTTGTGTGTTTAGCATTAGTTCTGATACCAGCACTGCCCAGTGTTACCAGAACCTCACTCTCCCTGCCCCCTATGAAGCTGCAGGACATCCTCTTGTTTTAACAGTATTGGCTATATCTTTGTCTGTGTGTCTCTTAAAGGCAGAGGGTTTATTGGGCAAGTGAAGTTCAGTTTGGTCATATTTCTGCCTGTCTGTAGCATGTTAACTTTTTCACCACACGCACTCAGTCCCCAACCCGGGGGCAGTACTGCATATAGCATTGGAAACGTGTACTAACGCTGAAGGAAGGCAGAAGAGCTAGAAAGCCTGCCTTTGACTGAAATTAGTGAGGGGTGGCATGTGTCCCTGACACCATGCTTGAGGAGGGGCAGGACGAGTCAAGGAGAGATGCTTTGGTGGTCCACGCACAGTCTTGCAGTCCTTCTGACAGTCCCCAGTTCATTCAAATGCAAGAGTAAATGTGTGTTACACAGTAAATGTGAGATACACGGAGATGTTAGCTGGGAAGGAGCAGGGGAGCATAACCATGGTGGGGAAGGCAGTGGGGTTTGGGCATGATGCATGTGGCCAAAGCAAGGGGTAGAGTTGGCTGGCCTTTTTTTTCCCCAGGTATTTTATTTTTAAAGCCAGAATGTGCCAATTAATCTAGATTAAAACACTCCATTGGAATGTCTTGATTTCAGTGGAGTTTTTCTTAGAAAATGACCGGGTGGCCTGCCTGCTTCATCTCCTGCCATCTCGTCAGTGGAGGATATCTGGGATGTGTTGGCTGAGCTTGAGTTCACAAGCACCAAAATGTGAGACCTGCTAGTGCTAAACAATGCAAATTTCTAGTTGTGTGTAGTCTTTACAATCATTGCCCTACTTGGATATCTCCTACGCTGTGGGGTTTTTTTTAACCTTTATGATGTTTTACCTGAATGAAGGGCAGGTCTAATAATGTTTGATTGACTTCTACATCTTGGGTTTCTGGGCTGAGGAAACGTGAGTCTAGGGGTTTCCACCACAGTGGTGCGGTGGTTTCAGGTTAAATGAAGGAATTGCTGTGTTAATTGGGTACAGACATACAGGGCTCATTTCCACAGCCTGTTGAGGCAAGAGGTAGAGTAGGAGAAGGTACATGTAGGGATGGTGAGTGGCAGGAGCAGTGTATATTCCTGCTGCCTTGTTTTCAGGCCATGCTGTCCTGGTCCTCCATCTGCCCTTGTCCCTCCTGCTTTTATAGAAAACAGACCTAAAAACCAAAGCAAACCAGAGGCCAGTACATTGATTGTTCCCTTGATTACGTGATGGAGCAGAGGTAGGGATAAAAAGTTTATCTTGAAAACAAGGAAACAAGGTTTTCCTTTGGGTGGAGGTGGGCATTAGTCACACCACTGCTTGTGCTCTGTTAAATAAAGGTTGTTGAAAGGTTGCAGGGAAGTCTTCTGGTTTATCCTCTCCACGAGCAAAATTCCAGCCGGCACTGGCGCATCTGCAGCGTGTCTTTGTGGGAACATCCCATCCCCTCTGCAGCGTGTCAAGCTTTCTGGGGGTCTAGACCTCCCCACGAACTGCAGCATTTCCTTAAATCCATGTAAATCAGAGCTCTGTTAAGAAGCAGAAGGGGAATAAACCGCTGAGAGAGGCTTTGCTCCTTTTTTCCAAAGGCTGTGTCCCCCATAAATTGGATAGGCCTCCCTGAGACTTGGGGAAACCACACTCTTAAAACGCATAGCAGAGGGTTAGTAATTGTTTCAAACAGCTGACTAAAAATGCTTTTTATTACAAGGCTTGAGTCCTCTCTCAAACATGAAGCTGCTTGTTCACTTTGGCAGCGAAGGCTGCTTTTACGTCTCCCTGGGGACAGTGGTAAAACTTTCAGCAGCTCAGGCACAGAAACCAGCCTTTTGTCGAACCGGAGGCGAGAAACCAAAAGTTGTTCGGAGGATGCCCGAGTTCCCCCCCAGCTCGCTTTCAGACTTCGCTTCTGCACCCTCTGAAAAAGCTTTTGTTAGGGAGACGAGGGAGAGAGGGGAAGATGGTGTTGTGGGTGGAAAGGACCGAACTCAGCGGAAGCGTTTGATGCCCATGGGTCGGTAAGCTGCTTGGTGACTTTTTTTTGGACATTCAGCTGTTGGTGGGGTACAAGAGCAAGGAATCAGCGCTTTTCACACTGTTGCACTGAATGATGGACAGGAGCTGGTTTTATTCCTGTCGCCACTGTGGGCAGGAGAGGAGAAATCCCTGCTAATCCTGTCCCAGAGGTGTGACAGAAATGCCGACGCCGGCTGCGGCTGCTCGGGGGAGCAGGGGGGGGCTTAGGGAGACAGAGGGATGTGGTGGGCTTCCCTGGCAGTGCTGCATGCTGGTGTGCTTTGAGTAGGAGCCATGTCTTCCCTACAGCTCGGGGGGAAGGGAGGGGATGAGCTAGGAAGTGTCAAAATTGCCAGGTGATCTTTTCTCTCTGGTACAGAAAGGATCTCCTGCCTCTGAGTACACGTTAATTTGCTTCTGTCTATCTGATCTCCTCTCTTTATTCTCTTTTTCTGTGGTTTATTTTCTTCCCCTGAATCCCTCCCCCCAGTATCTTTCTCCAGAGCATCTATTTTGTATCCTCCCTCTTCCTGCTGTTTTCCTTAGGTGGCTCTGATTATTCAGCAGCTCTGCTGAACAGGGTTCCCTCTCCGGAGAGGGAGAAGTACCACACCAGAGTAGCACTTGCCGCGGGTGCCGCAGGCACAGGTCGAGCAGAGGATGGGCTCCTTTGCCTGCCAGCGCCGAGCAGCAGGATGTTGGGAAGGGCACGGGGGGAAGGCAGTGACAAGGGGGTTGCACACCGCGTAGTCCTTTTTGAGCCTTTGGGTAAAAAAGCCAAAAAGCTGGGGTTTTTTTTTCCTTTGAGAAGGCTTGCCCTGAATTAATTCACATCAGTCTGCATGAAAAGTAGCTGAAGGATCTTACAGCGTAGCTCAGCTGGGATTTGGTTTAGGTGCAACGTAGCTGTGAACAGGGATCCCCTCCACAAACAACTGCAGGGCAACCCTGGGGTAATACTGTTGAATTTCAAGATTTCACAGCAGTGTAAAGATGTTCACAAGAGAAAACTTGGAAAACTAACAGAAGAAGACTGTCAGAACATTTCTTCTGCTCCTGCCCCTCGGCAGTGGCCTGGAGGAGCTAGTAAGAAGTCTGGAGGGAACTGAGGAAGCGCTTGCAGAGCTGGCTCTTGGGACTGACCCTTCTTGTCCTACCTTTGGCTGCGCCGTGGGGATGAGTTAGGTGGGCATGGCCTTGCAGCAGGCGTGTCAGCACCAGGTGACCATCAGTCACCTGTGGTGGCCACTGCTCGTCGTGGGTGTATGGCACGCCACGGGCTTCCCCCACGTCCCTGTCGGTGCTGGGATCTTGCATGCCCTAGCTGCCCTGTGGCATGACAACCTCTGCTTGCATGTCTTGGGCAAGAGGCTGGACGCTCCCAGAGCCCACTCCTGTCCTCCCACGCTGTGTCAGGGCGGGGGGAGAGCTTCTGTGCAACCAAGGGCTCGCTTGCTGTGTAGCCTGGGGAGGAGGGGAAGGCTCACTTGCCAGAGAAATGCACCACAAGGGATGCTCGTGTTCCTGCAACTCTGGCATGAAGGACGGGACATCAAGCAGAACGTTTTTGTGGTTCAGGCAGTTTTTGGGGCAAAACTCAGGAAGTGTGAGGTGGCAGCAGCTATCGTTTGGTTTTGGTAAGAGTGATGGAGTTGGCCACCCCTCTCGGCCTGCTGTAGGAGCGAGACCCTGCTCCTGCAGGCAGTACACTGCTTTCTTCCTTGGCAGCCGTAGGCTTTGTGGTGATTAGTCCAAATGTTTGTCCTCCAATGGCAGTCTTAAAATAACATCTCCAGATGCTGGCAATTAATTTTCTCTGTCCATCCCTCTGGAGTTAGTAAAAGTCTTGAGGCTTCCTCCTGCCAACACAACAGCAGCAATAAATCGCTTCAGGATCACACGGCACTGAACTGGGATGCCTTCCCTGGAAGCTCCTGACAGCCTTCTCCTCTTGCTTTGCAGATCACAGGTGTTATCCTTCTCGCAGTTGGCGTCTGGGGCAAGCTCACCCTTGGCACCTACATCTCTCTCATCGCTGAGAACTCCACCAATGCCCCCTACGTGCTCATCGGAACGGGTACCACAATCATTGTCTTTGGGCTTTTCGGCTGCTTTGCCACTTGTCGTGGCAGCCCATGGATGCTGAAACTGGTAAGCATGCCAGAGTGCCTCGGGCAGGAGGTTTTGTGGATGTATTGGGATTCCCCCCATCCCTGCCAAGCTTTACCAGATGTTAACATGTTTTTTTAGGCACATAAGCTAGATTTTATTGATCTTAATGTTCAACACGTGTGTCTTTTGGACAAAGAAGAGGAAAAAAAAAATCTTTGCCAAAACCAGTTGTTGATTGAGTATGAATGAATTTTGCTACCGCACGGCGTACAGGCCCATGTGTGGTTGGGAGCAGGGTGAAATGCTGCTGATGAATTCCTCTGTGAGTCATTCTACAACCCTTCTGTTTTTCTGTGAGCCAGATAGGTATATTTACAATCTTAAAAATGTCCAAAGCATCATAAATGTGAAATTAATTTGAATTCTATTTTAAAGGGGTCGTTTTAACTCTCTGATGTGAAATCTGTGGGGAAAAAAATAAAGGTTGGTACCTTCTAAAAGCACGCCAGCCTTTATTTTTCTCCTAACATTCACTAGAATAAAACAATTCAACACCAGGAAACAAAGTGGTTTGTTTCCTCATCTCAGAAACAGCATGGACTTGAGGTATATTAAGCAGCTGTCTCTCAGTCCAGTTGAACCTCTCTCTCTATGAGTTTCTCTGTTCTGAGGTTTCCAGCCTAACTTCAAATGCAGAATAACTATAGGGTAAACAAACCTAGATGATAAACTGTGTTTCTAGGAATATTCAGATGCAAAATCCTACATGTGTAATGATTTGAAGGGTAGAAATAGCACTTGTGAAGCACTGAGATAGTGGGAAAGACAGTACAATACATCTCCTGCTACAGTATTTTGGGACTGATTTTCTAAGGAGATGGGACGATTCTTCTCCCGTTTGAACTGGGTTTAAAAAAAGGACACCTGAAAGAGAGCTCATTTCCTCAGTTGATGGCGCAGTATGGGAGGATGGGTCAGCAGGTACGTGCTGGTGGCCAGTCGGTAGGTACCTAACGCCGTTGTTGTTGCACGGCTGCGGTCTCTTGCTGTTGATGTGCTGTCCGTGCGCGTGTAGAGGCTTGTCGGAGTTACTGCGGTCCAGATGGTAAAGGGATAAAGGTGAATGGTGATACAAATCCATAAGGAAATCAGGCTCTCCTAGTTGCTCTGTAAGTCGTGTAACTGTTTTAAAGGTATGCCTTAACAGTGACATGTGCTGTTCTAAGCACATGGTTTTATTTTCACTGTACACGTAAGAAGTATTTCATAACTTTCTTTCTCTCCTAAGCAGAATACAGGCAGTGATTTGACAGCTGCGTTACCTGGAGAGAATGATTTTTATAGTTCTGCCTTCACTATTGTCCTCCCTTCCGAAACAACCTTCCATTAAAAATAAATTTCTGTCTTTCCACTAAATCCTGCTAGAACTGAATTTAGCTTAAAATGTTTCCTTTTTTAATTAACTGTTATTTAGCACATGGAGAAAAAAGGTAATTTTCCTGCCAGAATATTAAGCCACAACTTCAACTTTTACCATCACACTTTGCATTTGTCTCTTTACCTTCTTTATTTCTGCTTAGATGTATTTTTAAGAGTTTGTGAGTGTCTACACTGAAAGCGCTGTTTTCAAGGTCTATTTAGCTTGGGATCCAAATGCAGCTCCTAAAGCCAAACTTGGGTCTTGGCTCAGCAAAGTGTTTGAGGCATCTGTCTAGTATTACCGTGAGAATATTCTAAGTGAAGTCAGTGGTTCAGTTCATTCGAGACACTTCAGGAATCAGACAGCAAATCCCAGTCTAGCAGTGAGATACAGAAATATGAACCAAAACACCTGGAGAAGGCTATTTACTTCAGCAGGGTGCTGTGCAAGCATGAAGGGTCTGTTTGTATTCCTTACTGCAAGATCAAAACCTGAGTGACTTGGATCCATCTCTGGCATGTAAGTGTGTGTTTTAATTTCTGTGAGAACGCTAAGAAATGTGGGAACAAAAATGTCAGAAAAGCCGGTAATTAGACAATACGTATAATTTGTGAGTTGTATAATCACATATAATATATTCAGGTAATAACGTGTGTATCGCCTGCAAAACACCTTTGCTTCTTTGACATCTTTGAAGGGTGTCTAGAGTGGAAAGTTAAATTTTATGTGATAACTGAGCAGTATCTGTGCTGAGAGGAAAGCCTGTCACATTCTGACTTCTCTTGCTTCCTTCCTTTTCAGTATGCCATGTTCTTGTCCCTGGTGTTCCTGGCTGAGCTAGTGGCTGGCATTTCAGGGTTTGTGTTCCGCCACGAGGTAGGTGTAAATGTGCTGAGTTTGCATATGGCAGTGCCTCCCCCAGCAGCTGAGAAGTTCTCTGGAGCGTGGAGAATGTGCAGGTCGCTGAGCTCGGCCGCTCCATACGCATCTCCAGGGATGCAGCTGATGGGCAACAATAACATGTACAGCTCTTAAAAAACTGATGCGATTCCAAATGAAGGGATTTAGCCAAAGCTCTTGGCCTCAGCTGCCTGATAATTTACTCTGGAGCTATCAGGTTTTGTGTGCCCAGCATGTAAGATCTTTACTCTTTTACATATGCTAAAGGCTGCACAATAGATTAAATAATTTTCTTGAACACGGCTTCTTCAGGCAAATGCTTGTTTATATAAGGCAGAGAACAGTTCTGCATCAGGCCAGACTCCATGGTAAACCTTTTTCCTTTTTTTGTGGGGGGAGGGTGTGCATTGGGTTTTTCTTTCTATCCTGAGAATTAGGAGAGATTAGAAATGGAGTGAGGTAGGAAACTGGGACAGGAAGAAGCTTTTAAAAAGCATGATGGTCTAGATTTGTAGTAGCACTTCTGCTTTATCCACTGTAATCAGGTCTATCTCTGGCTTTAAGCCCATGGACCTACATGCCATTAGTGCTCAACCAGGACAACCCCAGAGACCCTTCTTGTCTCTTTTCTTTGTATTAGCTGGGTTTGTAGTCTCCTCTTTTGACATGAGATTTCCCTTGCTATAGGCTTTTCCGGTGTCTACCCTCACAAGTTGTGGGTAGTTTTTAATGTGATCCCGCAGTACCTGTCTATCTGCAAGGGATTGCCGTTTCATCTGGCCTGACCTGCAGCAGCCTCAGCATCAGGCTGCTGCTCCCTTTTGGGAGAGGCAGTCTCCTGTGAAGGTCACGCTCATGTGGGTTGCCCAGATCATCTGCTATCCAGCCCCTTCACCACCCAGTCAAAGTGCCTTTCCCAGCGACGTGCCTGACCTTCTCCAGCTGAGCGATTTCATGTTCCTTAGCCAAACGCCTGTGGTGCTGGGGATGAGGGCTGCCGCCTGGTCAGGGCAGTCATGTTGTCTTTGGAAGCCGTTGGCTTCTGTTGCCAAGGCGTTTGCATGAGCTTCGGCTCCCACCAGGCGTCCATGAGCAGAGAGAAGCAGGAAACCTCCTTTAGACTCAGTGTTGGAACAAAGTGTTAGGGGGAAAAGCACCAAAGGATGTCTTTCTCATAGGTCAAGTCATTTTCTGGTTTTTGTAAACATAGCAGTTTGCCGGGGTAGTTTTCTTTCTACGTCCAATAGGCCGCCGTGTGAAAAAAGTCATGAATGACCCCTGACAGTCAAGAAGGAGCTCTGCCAGCTCTGAAAACACTGAAAAATTAACATCAAAGGCTAGTTTGGGTGCCTTGCTAGGTTTGGAAATGCATTTCTTCCTGTGAAAACTGCTTCAGATGTTGTGCTTTTCTTTGCTCATGTGGGCTGTTTATTTCCTCACCCTTGTAGATCAAGGACACTTTCCTTAGGACATACACTGAAGCAATCCAGAATTACAACAAGAATGATGAGCGAAGCCATGCAGTGGATAACGTACAGGAAAGTGTAAGTGTAAAATTGGATATTAAAAATTAATAAGTGAAGAGAGAAAAAGCATACATTTGTATTTGATCACAGAACATGAAGTGTTGATGGCTCAATCTGCAAGGTGTATATTGGAAGGCAAATTAGAGGCTGGCAAAACTCATCTAAAGCAAAAATATTTCGACTGATACGCTTGTCCAAGATGCCTAGGTTTTCATGAACAAGCTGTCTAATAAAGGCAGGGCCTGTCCTGCTTGCTTGTTGTTGGTCCCAGATCTTGAATTAGGTTTAGGGGCCGGTTCTATCCCTTAAGAACACACCTTGTTCTTAAGGGACTCTGTCAATAGGGTTGTGAAATGTTGCAAATTTGAGCTGGATGACACAGGATTTTATTGTCTAGCATCCTGTATCACTGACAGACTGCAGTGGTTCTTTTCACAAGTGCAGTGAGAGTCTGGCAAAGGAGACCTGGGGAGTTAAGTGGAGAAACAGAGGAAAAGGGGGTGGACAAATGTTCTGCTGAGGTCAGCAGTGAAAGCTGTTCTTCGGCTGTGCTGGAGGGATGGATTAGGTGCTCGGTGGAAGAGCCTTTCTGGCTCATGGGGTGCAGTAGCAGGGCAATGTGAAGTTGTCCAGCAGGGCACAGGGCACAGGAAAATGCCACAGCATGGCCAAACTAGTTGGAGATGCCAACCGCAGGGGATCAGGTCCACCAACTACAATGCAGAGCGATAAAGTTCACATTTAAATTCCTGCTGGAAACTGTACTGTAGCAAAAGGCTATAGGCTATATTTTCAGTTCACAATCCATTCTATGAGCCAATTTGCTTTTCGTATAATTGTAGCTTGCTGAATGGCTGAACTGTTAATGTAATTGTATTGATGACTTCTAGGTCTTCTTCAGAAATTGCACCTATTACATTGGACCCCTCATGTTTGAAACAGTGCCTCTAACCTGGCTTCTCTGGGTTAGCAGATTACTGTGCTCCTCTAAACTGAGTATATTCTGCCATCAATTTGTCTGTTTGCCTGATGTTAACCTGTATTTTGAGCTTCTGATTCCTTGGAGCTGGCTAAACTAAATAGTTTTGAGTAATTGTTCACTGTTTCTGTCACAGCAAAATGTTCATTTGTAGCTCTGTTTTTACAGAAACTGCATTTATAGGCCCTTTTCATGCAGAAAATTCAGCACATACTCCATACCTTTCAGTGACTTGTGCCCTAGCTTAGCATCTAGATCAGAACATCCTTCCCAACTTAGTTTTTTTCAGCTGATTTCATAGACACACTCTGTGAACAAATGGTCTCCTCCTATTCATGGCTCAGTGAACTTTCCTAGAAATTATCTTAGTGAGTTGGAGTGGCTTGTTTTACCTTAGCAATTTGTCCTAGTTTGACCCTGTATGTGTTCCATGTAGTTCTCTGTAATGCTTGGGGGTTTTTAAGGCCTTTTTATTTTTTTTTTTTTTTTTTTTTTGACTGCACTGTGAGGCTCTGTCTTGAATTGCCAGGATCATCTTTAATGAAATGAATAAATAAGCAAAGGATAAAAAAAAAAAAAGGCTAACAGACCTTCAACTATAAAAGACAACTTTATGGCTGGACCTTTGTTAAATGTTACAAAGAATAGCTCTGCTCATAAAATAACCTTTTTTAGTAGGTCATCTGCTCCCATCTTCTGTAAATGACATTCCTGATACTTTTGTGATAATTGGGGTAGGGGGTGGCATCTGCTTTTGAGAGCTGGAGACAACCTGTCTTTACTTTGATTATGAGCTTATTAATTGGGCAGTGATGAATCAGTACTGGTGTTAATTCTGGTTGGTTTGTTTTAAATCTGCCTCTTACTCCTCGTAGCTGAGCTGCTGCGGCATTCAGAGCTACACCAACTGGAGCACCAGCCCTTACTTCTTCAAGCACGGCATCCCTACAAGCTGTTGCATGAACTCCAGTGACTGTAATACTCAGGATCTGCGCAACATGACCGTGGCCGCCACTAAAGTAAACCAGAAGGTACCAGTAACGTTGTGCCAGGGGCAGCTGTTGTGAAACCATCGAGTACACCGGTGGAGCATACAGCTGCTTGCAATCGCATTTCGTTTCAAATCGTTGGTTGGTAACGTGTGTATTGGGCTGGAGTGATGGTAAAGTTGGGCTTTGCCCTATGCTTGCTTTCAAATTCTTCAGGCTGGCCTTTCTCAAATGACCAGGTGTAACGATGTTTCTGGTAAGGAGGGGATTCGTTCCCCTTCCCCACAGCAGAGGTTGATGCCAGGCACTGGACTACGAGTGGCACGTGCACTCAACTTCCCTTGAGGATTAGGTCAGTTGGCACTTCTCTGCTCGCTCCTCCTGAATGGGGTGGGTTTTTACTGAGGACAAAGTCGTAGCTAGGTGTGGGGAAGGACAGATTTTACCCTTGCTTATGTGCTAACAGTAATTTCCCAAATCCATCCCAAACAGAGGAAGGCACAGGTAATTGACAGCCAGCGGTGTGGTTGGCTGCGACACATACAGTGACTCTTAAAATCTTTGAACGTGTGACATTTTGGCACAGCCAAAGTGACTCCTCCTCTGGGGTCACCTGAAGGAGCAGGTTGGAAAAACAGAACAGCGTTGGGAACGCAGGTTGGGAAAACAAGAGGAAAAGGAATAATTGGAGAATAAAAATACAGAAAAAACCAAAGAAAGGGAGGAACGCAGAGAAAATAATGCAGCATATATAGCGGATACTGCACCGCAGAAGCACAACTCAAGTTACTGCTTTAAATGCTAGTGCATCACCAATTCTTTCTTTCTCACTTGAGATTTGCAAGAGAGGCAGCGGACAGTTTCTTGGTAAAAGGAATGATATTTGTGGCCAAATCACCATGCTACGTTGCAGCATAGTTTAGTCAGGCTTAAGGATTATTTTCTGTTTTGGTTTTGTTTCCAGAGTTGAATTAAAAAAAAAGTCCTGAGTAGATAACAGGGAAAATATGAAAATGCCTCTCTGTGTTCTGTTTCTGTCTTTTTCACCTCAGTCACCTGTGAATCAGGACTTTGGAGTGGTGGCTGAGAACAGCCTGAACCATCTTCCTCTGAAAAACAGTCAAGCGCACAACATTTTCTAGCATGTATCTAAAAAATAAAAATATAAATTAGAGGATTATTTTCCACTAAGTCTTTTCTGTAATAGTTTCATGAGAGCCACTTGTGGCAGCCATCCGTGGAACATCAGTGACGTCCATCACTTAAGAAACTCAGCCACCACCAGCAAAATAATCTCGCTGGGTTGCGCGAGTGTCAAGGACGAGCCACCCCAGTCTCAGTTGCACTTCATGAACTTGTTGTAACTTTCTGTTTTGGTAGCAGTGGAAAGATGGTGAGAGGCAGGACGGGCTGGATCTAGGGGGTGTGCAGCACGGCCAGCATCCACTGCAGGCAGAGGGACTCCTGGGCAGCCCATCCTGAGCCCCTGCTTCCGCCCACCTTCCCCTGCAGGAAAGCTTTCTGGTGTGACTGGTACTCCACCAGCAGGTCCCGCCTTTTCAGTTTGGGATGGCCACGCTCTCTGAACCTTTCCTGGCTGCAGGTGCCATTTGCATTCCCAGCACGGATCTGGCATTCCTCCCAAGTGCCAGGGCTGCTTTGCATGCACAGAGAAATCCCTCTCCCTTGAGGGTTCCTCTGGGCAAAGCATGCCTGCTAAATTGCGGGAAGCGGCTGAGGGATGAATGAGCTTGCGCTAGGCATGGCCTAGTAGCTCACTTCCACCCATGCTTGCTCCTAAGCATCTCTCCTGTCAAATGGACCAGTCACCTGACAGAAAAGGAATGCTGGTTCCTCAGGAAGCAGTTGATTAATTAGTTGACTTAATTACCTAGGGGAAGTTTGGATGTCCTGTGACACTGTGTCCCATTTTCTGAGATAGCTGTTGGTAATCAAAGGTTGTAAGGATTGCTGTTTAGCAGTTGTGAGATCTCAGAGTTGTCCCAAACGTTTCAGCAAGGTGGGATGTTTCTGAAAGGGGCATAGGAATAAAAGCAAGCAGGAGGAAATGTTGTGTGGCTCTCTGCTTTTACTACAGATAGGAAGCAAATGTCATTGCCTCTGACCCAAGCCCCTCGCTCGTCTTGGAAATAGGCACTTTGCTCTCTGTGTGTTGGAGAAAAAGGAAAATACGTATTGTCTGTGTTGTGGAAGACCCTTGTTACCGTTCCTGTGGATAAGTATATTTGGAACACATCTTCTTGGTGGATCTTGCAAAACTACCAGTAAGACAAGTTCTCTATTAGCTAATCAAATTACTAGCAGTTTATGAGGACTAATGATGAATTATCCGAAGAGGATTGAACTAATGATCTAATTGCAGGACTAAAAGGCAACATTCCTGGATTTTCTTTGCCAGTTCTGCCAGTAACTTGCTTAGTGACCTTGGGTAAATCATTTAGTCTCTCTGTTTCTCATCTCAGATGGGACTAATTCCTAACTTTAAGAGCTGTCATTAGGATTAGCTAATTAATGTCCATATAGTGCTTTTTAATCTCAGAGTGCATTACCAACAAACCTCAAGAACTACTTCTCTCTAAAATCTTAATAAAGGAACAGATGCATGGAGTCAAGAAGGATCGGATACTTGCTAAATTGTCACTTCTGTCCTCTGAATCAGCATCCAAATGCACGCACAGAGTGCCTCGTGTGCGTCTGTACTGCACATGCAGCTCTCGGGTGCTTCTTGCACTCTCGCTCCCTGCGCAGCAAGGACGGAGCAATTAAGCCATATTTATGCAATGTTCTTCAGGAAACAGATGACTGTGATTTGGGAAAACACAAGTCTTCGCATGAGGAGAGCGATCAAAACTCTCTCGCTTGCATGTTTTTTTAACGAGATCTTCTGTCTCTCTCAAATTACCGTTGCTGTTAGATGTTGCATCTCTTGAAGGCTGTTGAACAGAACAGATTTCGAAAGAGCTGGGACAACATGAAGCCATGTCAGAGAGAATGAAAGCACTGCTTTAGAAATCTAATCTCATTTCACAACATGGGAGATGCACACAACTATAGTTGCTTGATGTGTTAAATAAGCAAGCGTGAATCTGACACACTGTACGCTGTTGTAAGACGTAATTAAGGATTAATAAGTACACTTAAACATTTCAGAAATGAATTACAGCTGTGCTGATCCTCAGCTTCTATTATGTTTACCCCTTCATTACTCTCAGGATTAAATAAAATGTCTTCTGATAGTATGAAAGAGGTTAAAGAAATGATACAATTGAGTTCACGAATGGCCTGTCCCTAACAAAGGACATTGTCCTTTCCTTCTAGCTGTTATTTTTTTACAAGGATCTAAAGCTCTGAGGTCTTGTAAAGAGTTCTTACAGTCTTTGCAGAAGTGAGGGGGGTGTGGATAGAGGAGAAATGTGGAGACGCTTCTCTCTTACGGGACAGGTATGCAAACTAGGAAAGGGAACTCACTGTTATTGCAGGTTTTTTTCCATTTTCCAATAAAGTGGATAAAGTTATAGCATTAAATAAAATGCTTTGGGACTGGCCTTCAGCTGAGAGTGGTGTTGATCATTTTAGGAAGTGTGGCAAAAGGGGCTGAGGTAGCTTTGGACTGTGTGGACAGTTGGGTTATTAATGACATTAAAAACGGATGTCATCTTTCTTTTCTTTCACTGCTTTTTGCATCACTTGTTTAGATTCTTTCAGGCACCATAAACTAGGAGAGCTAATTTCAAATGCTTTTTTGAGGGTTAGAGTAGGTGGGGGGAAAAACTTGGTGAAAATCATCATAACATCTCCAAAAAAAACCTGTCCAAGAGAAGGGCAGAAGTGAGTCTTCTGGCCCCGGTGTGGGCTGTGAATTGAGGAAGCAAGTCAGCTGGAGTCAGGGTCTGAGCTAGCGAGAGGAAATTTGGTTTGGGGAGAAGGACAGGGAATTTTATGTCCACGAGCAAATGAACCAAGAAACTTCATACAAAACCCTTGATAACTCAGTACCTTGCCTGGTGTCCTTTTACAGGAGAAGGCAAGCAGAATGTCTTGCTGGACACCTGAAGCATACTTGTATAAAGTATCTGGAATATTAGGAAATCAGCTTAATTTATTCCTTTTTGACACCTGTATTGTAGCGTACCATTACCTTATATTGTTACTGGGTTTGTTTCGGGTCAAAGCTTTATTAATTTTTTTAAAACAATGCAAACTGACTTCCTTTAATAAGACCTATAAAAATGAGTGCAACATCACATTAGCTTTTAAAAGTACTTAAATACATTTGTTTCTAAAAAGAACCACTTTCCATCATTCACTCAGTATTGCTATTAAATGAAAAGGTGTCATTGTTGGAAATTGTAGCAAAAATATTGTCTAGCCCAAGTCCATTTTAAATGAGTAATGTGTATGTATGCATTCATGGCAGGGAAGGTCGATACAAGGAATGATTATGCTTGTTTTCCAGGGCTGTTATGACTTGGTGACCAATTTTATGGAGACAAATATGGGAATCATAGCTGGAGTGGCTTTTGGGATTGCATTCTCACAGGTAAGCGCCTAAACGCTTCCCTTCGCCCCTGTTTTTTCCCCCTCTCTCTTTTTCTTTACCCAGACTTCAAGGAGGGAGGGATTATGGAAAGGGTATGAACTCAGCATGCTCATTAGTCCTGAGGTCATCTGTTCATTGATTTTCTTTTTTTCAACTTAAATGAAGTTTCTCCTTGGGAATATCAGTTACGGTTGAGCTAATGACTAGCTCAAGGAAAACAACTTGTCCCTCCACTGGGTCAGGTAGAGGTTAACCCAATAAAACATTGGCTTAAATGGAGCATAAACAGCTAAGAAGACAAATAGCTTATCCATTGTTCAGATAGGCTCCTATCTTCTAAGGACTCTTATTTTTTCTCAAAGGAGTCTGGAGTTCAAATAAGAGTGTACCTTCAGGCCTCCCCATCCTGGACCTGGAGCCTGGAAGGGGGCATCTGGTTTTGGTGACCGATTTTATTTGTTTTTTGTTTCCTTTTAGCACTGAACACTGAGCAGAGATCTTCCAAAATCAGATTATTAAACCAGCTCCTTGCCTGCACCAGAAGGATTTTGGCATGGGAGGGATAAGAGCAGAGCTAAGAAGTTGTTTGCTGCTCCCTGATACTCAAACTGCCTTTACCTAGACAGGAGTTGGGGAAACTAAAGGTCAGGTCAGAATCTTCTGATCAAGAAGGGGCAGGAAAACACATCTTTCAACAAGATGCTGCTTTATACTAGTCACTTCATGTGTGATGGCAAGGACTCTCCTGTAAACATGCAAAAATGAGAGAGAGGGAAATACGGGCAGTGCAAAAGTGCTTGCAGAATGGTTCAGCAAAACGCACAGTGGCGTGTGTGATGCCTGAACCACTTCCACCTCAGAGGCAATCTGCTTTCGGTCTGCAGAGAGTACCTAGTACAACTGCAAATGTCGTATTCAAAAACTATCGCGAAACTTTCGTTTGTTTCATTCTCGCAATATAAAAAATCTGGGTCCTGAGGCAACACTGAAAATACGAATATATCTGTTGAATGAGTTACGTTTATCCCACGGTTGGAAAAAATGCGGTGCTCGGAAAAAAAATCTTATGCCTTAAGTTAGCAAGCCGTAGGTTTACACTGTGCTGCACTGGAAACAAGTGATTTGCCAGTGCTGTTGCTGCTGATGGGCAAGCGAATTAAGGGGGGGGCTATGGTTTCCCTCTTGCCCCTGCTGCCGCATGAGGTCAGGCCGTGCTTGGCTACAAGGTGGTTCAGTTACACCTCTCTGAGGTTCAATTTGCTCAGCAACTACAACGGCTCCCAGGTTCTTCACAATAACTGTCCCCTAGCCGTGTGGACAAGATGCAAGAAGCCCGTGGTTTGACCTGTCAGCCTGTTTCATGTGGGTGTAAACGCTGGTTCCTCATACTGCCAGCCACTCGGAGCATGTTCAGTATCCAGAAGTGGTGAAACCACTGGTCTGGAGCTGTTGGTGCATGGAGCAGGGGAAGGGTTGGGGTTTTTTGATAGGCTATTCTAGTTCTTCTGGAATGGTCACAGTGGTCTTGCTACTCTTCTCCAACCTTGATTATTACTTGATTACTACTACAGGGCTCCGAGCTCTTATTTCACTTGGGTTTCTAGACAGTCAGAAGGCTATAAAGCATCTTTTAAAATGCCTCGTGTAAAACTATCCAAAAGAAAAATGGGATAATTAGAATTTTACAATTCATACGCTGCTGGGGCAAAAGCCTCAGTGAGGACCAGTGCTGCCTGAAAGCCTTGAATCGGTGTATTGTGCGTACGATAGGCAAAGCATCATCTTACCTTGCCTGAAAGTTGTTTGCAGCTGGGAAAGAGACTGTAGGAAGAGCGCAGCTGGAATCGTTTGTACTTTGGCACATGCTAGGAAGTTTACAGTAGGTCATCAGTTGGCTGTGAGCTCGGTACAGGACAGCGGGTGCGCAGCGTGGACAGAGCGTGGCCCCTGCAACCGCAGCCCTTCGGCGCAGGGCGAGGTGAGCCTGACGGGCAGCAGGCAGCAGCGGGGGGAGGCACTTGGCTGCGGCAGCTCCAAGGGAAAACCAAAGTGTGTCTTGATGTGGCGTTGGCAGCTCATGCTGCCTGATGGTAGCGTGCGCCCTGCTGCCGGATGGGGATGCTGCTCCCCGCCTGAGCGCAAGGCTCTGGCACGCCGAGTAGGTATCCGGCTGCCTCGGGTGTGTGCGAGTGGGTAAAGAGGAGAAGAGAGGGGATGCAGGGGAGAAAAATGCATCTGTCCTGGGGTGTGAAGAATTGAAGGTGGCCAGTTATCATTTACTGCCTAATCTGTTTTGCTGGACCCGGTTAGGGATGGTGTTTACAGATTGATTTCAGGTTAACCGTGGCTGGCGGTAACGCCAGGCAGTGCTCCAGCTGTAGGCGAGGTTTCCCCGTTCCTGCTGAGAATAGGTTTAATCTAAATAAAAGACAGATTAGATCATGTTGCTCTTCTACAGTAAAGCATGCTCGAGGGCCTTTCCTTCACATGATTTGTTAGGTGTTGACTATCACTGGAACTGGCATTCTGATCCCCAGAAACAGGGGAAGTTGATGTAACGGCATTGCACATCTTACAGGCCTGGCACAGACCTCCAAGTCAGAGTTTTGAAAAAAAACCCTGCTGTGTTGCTGTCGTCGTCTGCACTGCTCCCCTGGTTTGAAATAGTAACAGTAAAACGCAATTTGGTTGGGTTGTGGACTCGGATGCCAAAACTGACTTCCAGCTGCAATAATTTCAGTTTAGCAGGTGCTCTGCAGAGCAGCAAAATGATCGTTGTGTTGTGCCCAACAGAGAATAAAATTATGCAAGCAGCGTAGCCGATGCAGGGTTTTGCCTAGATAAAACTACAGCGCAGGCGTTGGCTTAAGGGATGCAGGAGACGGAGTCTGGAGGGTTCATAGGTTGTGGCTGCAGCGGAGTCTCTGAGTAGGGGAGTCTCGGTGCAGTGTTAAGGCCAAATTATTCCCTTTGTACGGAAGGGCCAGGAGTCAGGTGCTCTCCGTGTGCTCAAAACCAGATCCTGAGAACGCACAGTTCCTGTTGTTTGAAGACATGTTCTTGTGCGGCTACGGTCCCTCTCTGACGTGTGACATCCACCTGCCCTCTGTACTGTCAACGTTAATGTGGGTAACTCTGCCTGTCAATGCAGTTCTGGTGCAGACATCATCCATCTTGCCTGCTGTGACTCCTGTCAGAGTACAGGGAGGCTTGGCCCTAGCACAGGATTACACCCCTGTCACCCCTTGCACCAGGGTTAGGGAGTGGGATCCATATCGGGATCCAGTATGTGACTTGAAGTCTAATTTAAGGCTGGGTTGCTTCTAAAGACTAATCCCTGTGGATTCAGCATGGAGCTAGGACCTGTGCCAGAGGCATACCAGGGCACAAGAGGCTGATTTGGGTAAGTGACATGTGGCATAGAAAATTCCTGGTCTTCTAAAATAGGGCCAGGGAACCTGGATGCTTGGGGATTTGCGTTTTGAGAATATGGCAAGGTAAATCATTGAGCTAGACAATTATTCCTGATGGACTAAAAAAACAGTTTGCACTTACCTGATCTGCTGATGAATTCCAAGTTAGTTCAACGCGTTTCTATTTATAGAAATTCTCTTGAAGAATGAGAAATGGTGAAGATACCCAAAATAAAATGGAAATTCAAACTGCACTTCAGTTTCTCTTCAGTATCATAAGATGTAATAAATATGTCATGCAGGACAGCTTCCCGTCAAGGTTAACTCCTGCAAAATAAGTATATTAAAAAGCCAGTTATCATGTTTGTGCAGGAGATAAACTTGCTAGGAAGTTGCTGTGGATGGATTTCAGTGGTCAGATCTGAGATATGCATGAGATGACTGCTAGAAACCATGAAGAGATGAACAACACAGGCACTGTGTTCTGCTCTCTGGAATGAGCCTTGGCCAACGGGATGGTAGTAAAGAAGACACACCTGCGGGATACGGGTTTCCCAGTGCTCTACGCCAAATAATTTTTCACCATTTTCAAGTTTCCTGCAGCAAAACCAGAGGTACCAAGAGAAACTCTCAGTTTTCTGTGTAATAGTTCAGAGGACCTAATCTTAGCAAAGAAAAGGGAAAAGTCAGAGAGAATACAAATGCAGAACCAAGCCTGACATCTTAGCACTCGAAAAACTAGGACTATTAAAATAAGTAAATTAATAAGTGGATAAAAGTTGAGATGGGGCACTTAGGAGACAATGGGAGCAAAGGGAAATTAATGCAACCTCTGGCAGCTAGTTTCTTTGCGAGGATCCTTTCATGCCGATTCCTCTGGTTTTTCAAAGGAGCGGGCGGGGTCCTGCTGCACAACAGGACGAGGGGCTTCCTCCGGTCTGAAGAGCAGAGGTTGCAAGTGATCAGGCAAACGCAGGGAGCAAGTGGAGATGGAGAGCGCTCATTTGTGGGTCACAGACCGGGAGCCTCTGACCTGATGTAAATGCAGAGGGCTATTATGGAAGAACACCGTGAGGAAAATTTAGCAATGTAATGCAGTATCAACTCTCTAGGCTACAGGAGGGATGGTATGCTTGTGGCTAAACGTGGAAGTCTACACCTTGGAAAATACATGTGTTTATATGTGTTCAAAGTACATCTAAGATATCTGTTATAGCTCTGCTGTGTCCTGGTAATTGCTAGAAAAGCTGTAGAAAATGTGTACGCAGTGGCTCGATATGCATGCCATTGTTTTTGAAATACAGAAGTTTAATATTATGGCACTGTAACCATTTAAATGCATAAACCAGCATATGGTCAGGGCCAAGGATTGGTAAGTGGGCCAAAGACCAGAAAGACACATTCATGTGTAACCTGCCATTCCTTGTACCAGTGACTTGAGTAAATCAAAGCGTCACATGCCTCCAAATGCTGCAAAGCTTAGACACGCCGACTGTTAAGAGTTACGGTCTGTGTAAAACAGAAGAATCCCTAATTAAAGGTAGCTGTGAAGGTCTGCTACAGCTGAAGGGGGGAAGAAAAGCCCGTGGCTTCCTATTTGTACAGGCTGCAGCATCTTTACCCTTGTAAACCTGATAGAAGCAGCAGACGGTGGCCAGGAACAAGGGTGGCCCTAATCTGGGTGCTCGTGGTAGGAAATAATAGGTGCCTTGTGGCATAGGCATTTAAAAAAAAAAAAAAAGTAAACTTGAATGTACATACTTTGTTGGCCATCGCAGGGTGAGGGAGGAACTGATTTGGGTCTGGGATGGAATTTGCTCAGTGAAAATAAATAGGATGAAATAGGCTGTGAATTTAATCTTAATGAAAAAATGCAGTAATCAGAGGAATAACCTCTGAGAGCAGCTGAGGTAGGTGAGAGAAAGCTGAAAGGTACCACAGACACATAAAAGGCATAGCACAGCAGGTGGGACAAGGTCTGCCTGTCAGAGCACCAAAATACACATACCAGGGGTGCACTAGGGGCAATGTCGTTTTCCAAAACTGACCTGAGCTAAAGAAACATTGCAGGAGTAAGCAGTGGGAGTGTTAAAGACTCTCTAGTAAACCCACAGAACGTGGTGGGTTTTCAGCAACGATTTCCAAATGGCCAAATTGATAAAATCGTCCTCCTGGTGACTGAAATATTTAAGTACGGAAATGCAAAGCCCAGCCAGAATATGCTGGCATCCTCATCGTCACTGGTTCATGGACTCATGGACAAGTGCGTGAGCACTCCAGCTACCAAATAAGTTTCCTGCTGGAACACCCATCTAGAGAAGTTTAGGAAAAAAGGCAAACAGATAGTTAAATGTCTTCTTGGTATCAAGTGAGATTTTCAAAAGCTGAGGAGGGTTTTCAGCACCCACATCTCTTTTGGCAACTGTGGAAATACAGCCCCAAAACCTGGTAGCTTAGCTTTTTATTGGAGGTTGGTCGGAAGGTGTTATCTCTGCCCCACGTCTCGTTATAACCAAGTGTCATCCTTGGTACTTGGTGCCAAAATCGGAGATTGCATGTGGGGGGGCGGTGGGAATTCACGCTGCTTTTAAAGATGTTTCCAAGCCCTTTTGAGATGGCCAGAGCAGTCCTGGTAGACACTGAAATAGGAGAGGGAGGGGTAGCAGCAAATTGCTGGCAAACAAAGTATGTCCTGACCAGAAACGTGACATCTTGGGGGCAGAAAACCATTTATCTGCATTTGAGGTACCCTGGCTTGGTCTTGCTCTGGGCTGATGCCAGCCCAAATCAAGCAATTGGCTGATAGAGAAGATGTATATTTTGATGACGATCACATTAGCAGGGAGCACTGACGGTCCAGGGGAAAAGACACACAATCCTAAGGGTGAGATAGAAGGAGCCAGTTTGGCCGAGCAGCCAGCCAGGCGTTATCTATGCCTGCTTGGCTTGGTCTGAGGGAGCCCCACTGCTGCCAAAAGGTTGCGATCCCCCTCCTTAGGCACCAGTCCCTTGCCATGTGCTCTGCCCGCGGCAGAAGGGGACGGGCAGAGGTGGTGCCCGCAGGCACGGGGGAGCCGGCCGGAGCAGCTGAGACAGCCCTCGCTTGGAGCCAGGTCTGGGAAGGCTGGTCCGTCTGCGGAGACGGCCCTCTCGCCTCTCCCCCGTAGCCGGGGATGAGCTGTAACAATCTGTATATGCTCACGGGTTAATTAATTGACCAATCCAAATGAGAAAAGCGAGGTTGAATTATTTATGGTATATTAACGCCGTTGGCATACGCAGGAAACGCTAACAAACTGCGATAGGCAAAACGTTGAAATGACTGAGTGCTTATTGACGAGTGGAAGCAGGGGATCTGTTTTCAATAATCTGAGTGACAGCCAAGGGAATACTGAAAGACCCTATTTTAAATTTATTTCCAGATTTAGGACGCATATTTCTCTGGTGCTGCATCCTTTGTAAAGAAAAGCGTAACCCCTCTGGGGCATTAGGAAGCTTTTTCCCCGTCACGCTGTTAACAAAGCTGAGGGGTGCCCCCCCCAGCTCCCCGCGGTGGCGGGGGACCGAGGCGGGGGTTGCGAGTGAACCGCGGCCGGTAGCACGCTGACACCCCCCGCCAGTTTACCCATGGCGCCTGACTTGGCCAGGCAGCGACTACGGGATTGAAAAGCAGCAAACAGACACGCTGGCTGCCGCATAAATACGCTGCGATAACAGTCCAGAGGAAGATCTGACGAAGAAAGGCGGGAGATTTTAATGCTGTTTTTAGAGCAGTCCTTAAAATGAGGCATAAATCCTGGAGTGCCTAAGAACTCCAGAACATGAAACCTTTGCTCACCTTGGCCTCTCCTTTGCTCTGCGTTCATTTATCTTAATTTCTTCTATTCTACTTCTATTCCTGTCCGGAGCAGTTGATCGGGATGCTGCTGGCGTGCTGTCTGTCCCGGTTTATTACCGCTAACCAGTACGAGATGGTGTAACCAAGGTGAGCTTTCCCAGTTTTCCATGCGGTGTGCTGTGTACGCCCCGGTATGTTGTCGTGGCTGTGGCTGCTTCTGCTGAAGATAACGGGCAGGTTTTGAGATGCTCAGTGTGTTCATCAAGAATTAAGCCCTCCCACGGGATTCTTTGCTTTGGGATTTTCATCCCACTATTCTGTCTGGTGGGGGAAAAAGGGGAGAAATGTACTGTCAGATGTTTTGTCATTTCAGTTTTCTTCTTGCAAAGGGAGGGCAGAATACCTGCCGTGAATGCTGCTAGCAACCAAAGCAACCCACTTCTTTTTTCTTTAACCCTCCCCCCGCTCTCTAGTCTTTCAGAAGTGCGAAGTCCAGAGCCTGTCTGAAGACCAGGAGCTGCAGAATTGGAGAAAGACTGAAACGAATGTTATAGCACACACTGTCTCTCGCTCGCACGCACGCACGCACACCCGCACCCCCACGAGCAAGCACGTGCGCGCGCGCGCTCGCACCCCACCTCCCGAACTCTGTCCCATGCGTAGTGTACCATTCTGTGAAGCACCGCGGTGCCGCCGAGAGCAGCCGGGTCCCCTCGGCCTCCGGACCCCCGTCCCCGTCCCCGCGATTGGGCGTAGGACGGCACCGTCTGTATGTTCTTGGTCACACAGTAGTTGCATCGTAAGTTAACAAAGGTAATTCATTAACAGCATTGATCGGGCTGTGCATGTAGTGACTGGAGGGCATAATTAGCCTTTCACCATGGTTAATAAGTGTTGCACACGGTCATATAAACTGGTATATGAAATATATATTCTTTTGGTTTTATCTTAATTTCTTGGTTTGTTTATTGCTTTACTAAGGTTTTCATCCTTTCCCCCTTCCTGGCGCCTGCCCCCCTTCCCCAGAAACAAAGGAATCAGTAACATAACAAAGATACTTGAAAATGACGTTAAAATGTTGTGCTTGAAGGGAACCGTTATTCCTGATGTTCTTCTACATCTTTGATTCTTACTCAGTGTTGTATGCCTAGTGCGTATCCTGGTAGGCTTTGTCTAGTGCATCTTGCCTCTGAACCTGATCCTGTGTAATACTGTTATTAAGCTGTGTCGTTGCTTACTGTGAAGGCAGGAATTTTGCTTCCTTTATTTTTATTAGGTAGTTATGAACTAATTGAACTGTGCTGTACTGCGGCCTTCATACTTTTTTCCTGTTCTTTCTTTTTCTTTTTTTTTGTTTTTTTTTTGTTTTTGTTTGTTCGTTTTTGCATTGAGGTTGCAGCCACCAAATACATCGTTGAATCAAATAGAAATAAAAACACACACAGAAAAAAAAATACAAATCACAGGAGAAAAAAAAAAAAAAAACACCACAACAAACCAACAGGCATATGAAATATTTTTGGGGGAAAGCAAAAGTTTAAAACCTTTTTAAAAAAAATAGGACTTTTTTAATAATGCCTCTGTCTAGCATGCCAACGAGAATGCATCGATATTGTATTTGTGATATACGTATTAATAAATGGAACCATTACAGATTTCTAGCCGCTTCCTTTTCGTTATTGAATCGTAACAAAACCCTCTTGAGAGGGGGGGAAGTGACCATGAAACACAAATGCACAGCTTGGAGTGACACGTCTTTATGCATATTTTAACCAACTAACTCGCGACAGAAAAATATTACTACCCTGGGAAAAATAAAGAGCTGGAATTGTTTCAAAACTCCTAGAAAAAAGCCTTCCACAGCTGTTTTCACCGCGTGACAAACACATAGCCTCTGCTTTGCAATTTTTCTTCTCGTGACCGATAACGACCTGCAGTGTTTAATTAACCCGTCCTCAGCGCTGCACGTGATTTTGGCATCAAGCATTTCTCTGGTTTCGGTGAGAGGGGGGAGAAAAGGGATTCGGAGGTGGAAGGGGTGGGTAGCGACACCTGTGCTGTGTTCGTGGAAAGGCAGGGAATTAACCTCTTTCTCATTTGAGTATGTCAAGCGTTGAAGATCTGATGGAAAGCCCCTGAAAGCCTAAACGTGGAAGTTTTGGTCGGAGCCCTTAAGTTGGCAGCGTGGATGGAGAAGACCTGAGGAGGGAAGCCCCGGTGGCACCTTTGGCTTTATTTCAGAGAGCACTTCCCGAGCAGGGGAGAGAAACAGAGATGTGTAAATAACAGAATAGGAAGCCGGTCCACAATTCCAACCTACTCACGACAAAGCACCTGCTGTGAGGGAGCGGGCCATCTTTAAACGTGGAGAACGCCGGAACCGGTCCTGCACAAATGCCCGGCAGTTGGCGTGCACTTCGCTGGGGCCAGAGCCAGTGGGCGCGAGTCGCGGCACTCCCGTTTGCCGTCCCTTCTCGGGGCTTAGAATCAGTCGCAGCCGCTCGCTCGGTTGCTGGGGCTACGCGATGCTGGAGCGATGCCCTTCTCCAGCGGGTGCAGGAAGTTTGCGGGGGGATGTTTTTCCACACAGGAAAGAACTGGCCCACCAGGCGCCCCAGTTTCCCTCCCCTATTCATCCCTGGGGAGGTCTCCCCAGCCCACGGGGACGGAGGGAGGGGGGGGCAAGGCTGCTGCCTCTTCCTTCAGGAGACACCAGTGACCTTCCAGAGTGGAAAAGCAACAGACTTTCCTCGGTTTTCTTTTTTTTTTTTTTTTTTCCTTCTTTTTCCTGAAAGAAAGAGTTGTTTGTGCCAAGAGCTGTTTCTTTTGAAGATGCTGATGTTGGGTGACAGGTCAGCAGGCCCCCAGACTGCTCCAGCTTGCCCGTCCCCATTCAGTAAAGCATGTGCTCAGCTTTAAGGCGTAAGCGGTGAATTAAGCCCATTCAGCCAAGCCCTTCAGTGCGTGCTCAATTGTTCCCCTCAGCCCAGCAGCACTCCTGCTTCTATGGGGTAGGTGTGTTAATTGGGCTCTTGACAGCTTCCCTGGAGAGGGTCAGGCTGGCGAAGGACCTGCCAAGGGCTTCCCTGCTGCAATCCCCGTGGCGCGGGCTGGGGCCAGGCAGCAGCTCCGGTGGGGAGGGTTTCACCAGCTGGCACCGTGGCATTCCCTGCCCTGGGCACGGTATCCCCGTGTCTCCCTCCTGTAAGGAGAAGCAAGGCGGTGGAAAGGAAATAAAGCCGGAGACGCCCAGTATGGGTTAATGTCAGCCGGGCACAGATGCATGGGGTTCCTGGGGTGTCAGGGGGGTTTTGCCGCAGGGGCTGGTTCACTCTCTGGCATGATGAGCAGTGGAGGGGGCCAGTTCCTGCTGCCCTCGGCTGGCTCTGGCTGTGTGATCCCTCACGGAGAAAATGGCACTCATTGCAATCACAGGGCCAGAGCTGGGCAAAAGAAGGGTGGGCAGGTCTGGGAGTCGATGGGGCAGGTGATGGGGTGGCTGGAGGAGTCCCAGGAGGGGCAGGAGGAATGGAGCATACCTGGGGAATGAGGAGAGTGGAAGATGGAGCGGGACTGTGGGAGGAGGGAGAAGGGGCATTGAGACCACCTCGTTCTGGCCCTGGTGAGCTGCTAGCTTGTTTTGGCTGCAGGCTGGTCCTGCGCTGCCTCCCAGGGCTGGACTCTGCTGAGCAGGACAGCCCCGAGCACCTCCGAGAGGATAATATGTGAAGGTGATTTTTCACGCCCCCATCAAACTGGGGCTCTGGGATCAGGCAGCCGTGCTGGAGGGAGGGCCATGCTGGCTGCCGCCATCCTTGGGCGAGCATCGCTGCGGAGGAGACTGGCTTTGCAGGACTGCCTGTGGGATTTCAGCCTGCTGCTCCTCGGAGGACCCAGTGTGGGGGCTAAAATGATCTTATCGTCCAGTGACTCTTCCCCTTGACTTCAGTGGCTCATTACCATTTAAGATTAGCAAATTAACGTGCTGCCAGCCAAGTCCCAAGCACTGTTTAGTTAACCCTGTATACAATACCCACTGGAAGGACAGGCTTGAGCCGGATGTCAGACTTCTGCCAGGGCTGAGTTGGGGCTGCTTCAGAGCGCACCTGTATAATAAAGTAGAAATCTTCAAGATTCACCATACAAATGGCACTCCTGCTTTTTTGTAAGTAAAAACGTTTTGCACCCAAACGTGTGAAATCCAGTCAACCTTCTGCAGGCTGCTTTTACCAGCTTGGCCTAATTTTGAAGAAAAAACTGTTGCTTTTGCTTTTTGCTCATCATTGTACCTGTTCCTGTTGCAACCAGGCAGCGTTTTATCCAAAGGGGGCTTCATTTCTGCCCGCTGTGACCGGAGATATTTGGCACGTGCGAGCTCATTAAAAGCGAGTCGTGCTGAGGCAGCATCTCTTCAAGCTCTGGAGCCTGTTCTGCTCCGCGGTGACTGTAGCGTGGCTATTCTTGGTCCCTGCTGAAGCTATCTATAGGCGACACCGAGTACTTACTGCAGTCCTTCCATCTAATCAATAACTGAGGTGTGTATAGCCCTGGCGCGCTACACAACGGCGTAACTCATAATGTGATGTACGTTCCCAGCGGAACTACTCGACCACCGGAATGCTATTTTTGGTTCACCGTATTCGTATAACACAGCCTCTTGATCGGGACTTTCAGAAGCACGAGATTTTGGGCAACCCCCTGGAGGTATTTCCAAAATGCTGTAGCTTTCAGAAAGTGTCGAGCGACCTACCTTTCGGGAAGCCAGCCCTTTCAAAACTTCTCAGGGCACCCAGATGTGACAAGTCATTTTTGAAAGCCCCATCTGTTCTTAAGATGGAGATTATTCATCCAAGTGAAAAACATCCGTGGTTTTTCAATTGCAATTATTTCCAGAGGGGAAGCGAGGACAGCTTTCTGGCGTGCGTGGAAGCCAGGGTTTGTGTGCTTTATCTTCTTGACTAGAGGGACAGTAACCATGATGTGAGAGGAGAACTGGGTAGGTGGAGAAAAAAGAGCAAAAAATATGTAACCCTCTATTTTTTTTTCAGTCAAAAGGGTTTGAAATGGGAAGAATTTCAACCTGATTGTGTCCCCGACACGGCTGTGCAGTGACCTCCAGCTCCGAGCTGGGCAAGCTCGGCAGCTCAGGACAGCACAGGCGCGTCTGCGGTAGGCTCCGGAGGGGACTGGTGCCTGTCAGGACACCCCTTCTGTCCTCCTGATTGTGGGAGCAGCCTTTTGTGGCAGCCTGCAGGCATCGGGCTGCTAGAAACTACCATGGGAACACACGCGCAGCGAAGTGCACGGCCAGCGTCAACCCGTGGCGCTACCTGAGGCTTTGCAGGAGCGGTTTGCCGCTGGGAGTTTCCTACTCTGGTTCCCATGGGCTTACTGTGCGTCTGCGGTGTTTGCCTTTCATGTCGTGTTTCTAAGTTATTGCTTGCTCAAAAGCAGTGGTTAGTGCTTACGTTGATTACTCAGTATCTTCAGGCCTGTAGCTGTTTGTGCTGAAACGCAAACAAAACATTGCCCAGAGTTTTCTTCACCCCGAAGTTTCCCATGACCCAAATGTCAGGCGAAGGAGAACTTCTCCCAAGTACATTGAGCCGGTGGGTTATTGCAGTGTGCTGCTCCCTTTACCCTCATGCAATCCTGGTTCTTGCAGGGCTGAGCACTGCCTCCTCCCCGCAGACCAGGTGGAATTCAGCTCAGCAGGGAACCAGCCAGAGCCCTCTGCGCTCCCTCTGCCACGCCGGCACCGACAGCCAGCCAGAATCAATGCCGTGCCTTCGGGGAGTATGGAAAACGGGTCTCCACCTGCTATGTGGAAGCTTGAGGCAGCGTGAAGGTAGGAAACTCGGAAAAGGCTGGCCGGCACCACAGCAAGCTCGAGCACTGAACCGAGCGTGGACCAGCGCAGTCCTCCCGTCTTTGTAACGGTGGGGTTTCCTCCTGATGCTTCACCAGACAACATAGGTGCTCCCTGCTTGTTTGGACTGTGCCTTTTCAGTGCTACAGTGTGAAAGGGATATCAAAAAGCTGCTCAAAATCATCTCTGTGAGACCCATTCAATAAAAAAGTTATTGGCAATTAGCAGGGTTTTTTATAAAAAAGTAATTAGCCCTTCTGCCCTGAGAATTAATGAATGCTTTTCATTACACCCCAAGGGGTAGTCAACCCAATAATAATCCACCTCAGATAAGCGTTGTTCTAAAACGACGTCGTTTGGCAGCGCAGGCGGCGGGACGGTCACAAACAGGCGGCGATCCCACTCCGGTGAACGCTGGAGCTGGTTGCTTCGAAATGAAAGGCCATAAAATAATTTGCTTGGATTAGTGCCACACACTGGACTTCTCACTCGTTAAGGGGATGAAGCAAAGCATACAAAAAGACCCGTGCCTCGCATGTCCCTGGCTGCCAAGCTCGGGATGCCAGTGGAGACGCACCAGTGCTGGCTGCTGCCTTTTCCTGACCGCGTCCGTAGAGCTTGACAGGGTGGAACACGGCTCGGCTGCGTGGTTGTCTGGATGTGGCGGTTTTACTGGCGGAGAGGTGTTTGGCAGCCGGATGGCGGAGGGTTGGACGTCCCTGCTGTCTCCACGGCTTAACCCATTGGCACCACAGAGAACGAGCACCAGGCGAGGGCACCCCTTCCCCCTGGCCCCTTGTTGGCATTTTCAGCAAGATATGCCTTGGTGTAGACGCAAAAACTGCACAGACTTCTCAATTCAGGGGGTGCCCTGCTCTGACAGCCCATCTGCAGCCACCACAGCCACCTGGTTCTCCTCGGGGTGGTAAGGACGTCACAGGCAGGTGCTCTGCATCAGAGGAAAGGACCATTTCCCTCCCCCTGCCCTGGGAGCATCCTTGGGAGGGTTGCTGGCATAGCTTCCTGCAGCCAGGCTTTAACATTTACAGACCTGAGGATTCAAGTGAAGAGCTGAATCCTCCCCTCCAAGCTGGGCTGCCAAATTAGGAAGAAGTGGTCCAGGATGACTCTGGGAAGCTTGGTCCCCCCAGGCTTTCCCCATGGAAAGGTAATGGGATGTCTAATTAAGGAGGCCAGCACCAAATTTACATGGAGCTGATATGATATTCCTTGCCCTCTTCTCCCCCTGCTATCTCACGCTTATTTGCTAGGGACCACGTTCCCACCCCGAGGCAAATAGATGCCTCCATCCCTCCCTGCGCTCTCATGAGGAGCAGGGACCTTCCACCCCATGGAGGGGACAAGGACTTGCTGCAGCCCCAGAGGCAAGGAGGGCAAGCGTGGCAGCCGGCTCGGGCGCCAGCGCTGATTTTAACAGCCAGCTGTACCAAATGCCTCTGGGGTGGCCACGGCCCCGCTACGGCTCCGCGCTGCGTGCAGCCGGATAAAACACCCAGAGGAGTGGTAAATGGAACGATTGCTTTGCTTGCGTTGCGGTGCTGCCCGGAGGCGATAGCGCGGCATCGGAGCACCGTCTCGCTGGATGTGTCAAGGAAATACCATGGAGCTAAGGCTGTCGGTGTAAGGGTAGGAACAGACGGGCAGAAAATCAGGAGCAGAGAATTAGGCAGCGCGGAGGCTGTTGAGATCAGCGCAATGAGCGCAGGGCTGCATTGCAGTTGCTTTAGGCAATCTCGATTTTGGCATTTCGTAGATGATGGATGCCTAATTTCTCCAGCTGTAAACTTCGAGCACACATTTGTTCTGATGTGATTACTTAACTCCCATTATAAAAGTACATGGGGGAAAATACTTTTTTCATGTGGAACCATAACCATCCTCTGAGGGGCCTTAGCGGGGCTGCAACCCCCAGATCAGCCCTCTCGCTGCTTGTCGCACCAGCTCTTTTTGGGAGGGTGGATTGGGACTGCTCAGCTGCGGGCCCACAGGCAAAGCTGCCTGGGCTGCCGAGAGCGGGGGTTGCTCACACAGAGCGCAGAGGCCGATTCCCATCTGTGTCATGATTTCAGTATAAAGGGAAAGAAAGGGTCCCTCAGTTTAATATTGGCTAGAGTTTTATTCACCCCTTTTTGCTGGAAGGGTGGGCAGAATTCCGGGGAAGGCTTTACTAGAGGTGATTTCCCCCTCCCCCCCCCCCCCCCCCCCCCCCAATTTAGAAGTTTTCAAAAGTTCAACTAGCTGTAATTAGCTTTGACATGAATTAAGAATCAATTAACTGCCACATTTAAAGTATCTGGGCTCCAGATACATTATTTGGTAATAGAATGGTATGTTAAATGAACGCATTTGTATTTGCAGTTTCCACTTTTTAGACAGTTGCCATTTTTTTTGCTTGACTTTTCCTTTTTCCAACAAGCAAAGTGGATGAAGACTTGGTGTGATCTTACTACAGAACCAAGAAAGATCAGGGCTAGGTCTCCTAAGGATTCATGCAGCGCGCTGGAGGCTGTATTTTCCATCACTCATTTTCTTGCAGTACTAGGAAAGGCAATTTTTGAAGGAATGGTTGAACCCTGGAAAGTATCCTTTCATGCCATCATAGCCACAGAGCCAAGAAACACAAGCCGCTGGTGGCTGCAGCTGGGACGGGTCAGACTCTAAGGCAGAAAGGCAGCTACAAGCTCCAAACCAGGCTGTGCCAAGGCTCTCCCGATGGAGTTACAATGGGATGAGTATGTTCTGGTTCGGCAGGAGCTGTGACCAGTACAGAGGTGCACTCACTGAAGAGGGAGATGCTCACAAACCCTCCCTATAAGTTACCTGCCCTGCCAAACTCCCATTAATAAATATGGCACTTAAGGAATCTATTCCAGGTAGGCATAGCAAACATGAAGCCTGGAGGGCTATTGCCTACGAGCTGCACCACGCTGGCCCTCGGCCAGGTCTGTCAGCCCCCAGCAGCCTGTGGGGTGGTTACCATCCTTCCCAGGATGCTACTGCCATGGGGTAGCACATCCAGCACCTTCTCTTTCCCCCCCCCCCCCAGGCTCCCCGTCTGGGTGGCTTTGCTGGGCTTCCAATAGACAGCCATCCATGGCAGCGATTCAAGAACCGAGGCTGGCAGGGTAAGGGGATGGACAGCTTTGCTCTTTTTCACATTTTATCCCATCTTCGAATAGCTTCCTTCAAGTCCTGAGGTGAATGCGATGGGCCTAAGTTTCCCCATTAGAGAGGGATGTCGTGACAGTAGGTTGGGAGATGCACAGGAATGCAGGATGCCCCTGGGCCACTGCAGTAAGGAGCTCAGCTCCTTCCAGCTACAGAGTTGCAGCTCCCTTAAAAAAAGCAAAACAACAACAAAACCCAAAATAACACCAATTTCTGAGCCCGAACTGGTTTTCTTTTTTATTATTTCCTAGTGGATGAACTGATACTTGCTTAAATAATGGCCAATGCGGCTCTCTTTGGATGACTGAGATGATTAATAATAGCTCTTTTCTGGAGTCAGACTGTGTTTCTGCAAAGGCACTGAAATTCCAGCCCAAACAAGCACCAACCAACCGGTTCAGACCATGGCAGGGGCTGCAGCAGCGGTCCTGCTGGCCGAGCCATGGGCTCCAGTCCCCTGTCCCTGACGGCCAAGCTCTTGCTGTCCCCGCGAGCAGACTACGGCCGGACGCTCAGAGAACTGTTAGATTAAAAATGAATGCTGGAATGCCATGAACTGTTTCTCTTGGCCTGCAGTGGCACAGCAACGTGATGATCTGTCACAAAAGTTGAAGCTGTCCAACCGGCAGCCGAAGCATCGCCAGTGTTCTTGCTGCGTTGCTGCCTGCAACACGCTTGCCTGCAGCGCTGGAGGCGGTTGCACATCGCTGCCTGTCCCAGGGGGGTTTCAAATGCTGGACGCCCTGCACAGTTACAGTAGTCAGGAGGCAATTTTTAGCTGGGGCATGAATGAGCTGTTATGTTTCCCTTTGGCTTATTCCCAGACTGGACAAGTTATGGCTGTTACTGGTCCTCAGCCTGTCCAATTCTCTCTTGCCAACCAGTGTCTTGTATTTGGGAATAATTGAAACCTCTTTTCTTTACAAGCGGGATGACTTTAGCAAGGCCACGCTAGTCCTCTGCTTGTGGTCGAAGAAGGCGTGCTGTGTGCACAGATGCCCAAAAACTCACAGCAAACTCGGTCATCTGGGGAGAAAATAGGCTGCTTTTAAGACACGGCTTGCAACAAGGCACGATATATGTAGTGCTGAAGAAGGCGAGGATAGAGTTAGCAGGTGAACAAGGAAGCCTTTCCATCTGTAGGGCCTCATCTTCCAACAAAGGGGTGCTGGGCATGGCACAGGCTGCCATACCCCACCTCAGCCCAGGCCATGCAGCCCACCCTGGCACCAGCACGCCAGGGAGCTGCCGGTAAATGGCCAGGGAGGGTTCATGTGTCATCCCATCTCCCCCATCCCGAGAATCTTCGGCCCTTCCCTGGCAAACACACAGGCTGGTGGAGAGCAAAGCTTCACCTGACAGCATTATAGGGTCCCGGCACCCAAAAGACATTTGGAAATTCAGCCCTTCTGCAGCAAGTCTGCCAAAACGCCATGGGGGCAAATAGCGAAGGGCCGGGCTTTTCTGCCATGCTGGAGTTAGTCTGGTCTAGCTGACTGCACCTGAGCCATGCTGTGGAGGGCACAACCCATAGGCCCAGCTGCAGGGCTCTAGAAGAATTGCGTTTCTCCGTCCTGGCTTGTCCCTTCCAGCCCCGTGTTGGTGCCAATGGTGCAATTCTCAACACCACATTCAAAGACCAAGCTTTTTGGATTTTTCTCCCCCAGTTAACATTCTCAACGTTTTGATTCCTTGAGGAAGGTGCACCTCTGTGCTCCCTGGGGAAGGTGCTGGTGAAGGTGAACATCTCTGCGTCCATGGAACGGTCCCACAACAGCCCAACAACCCAGGGCTGTTTGGCCAAACTGACTGAATTAGCAGCAGCCTAACGAACTGGCCTGTAAAATTTTTGAAGTGGAAGATGGGCATGATACACCAGCCCCTCATGTCAACCGTATCTTCTCTGTTTTGTGCAGGTTAACAAGCAGAAGAATCCCTAGCCGTGAGAAACCCTATAGGGGCTTTCCAATTTATCAATGTTCTTTATTTTTACCGCTTATCCATCAGGGAAGAAATAGGATCAGATAAACCATGCTTAGGTGACATTTCTCATACTGAGTATATTCTGCACAGTATAAAGTAAGAGAGGGGTGGTACTCACATCTGTGTGTGTGTGTAAAAGAGAAATATTACGCCATGTATCATCATCATCACTATGTAGTACACCTGTATACCTTATACGCTGACTGAAATTGAATACATTTGCCTCATGGGAAGAAAGAGTATGTGGCAAGGGAAAGACACCTTAAAAGTGACCGAAAGCTTTTAAAGCTGGTCCATGTTTTTGACAGGTAGCTTTCCAGGGCCACAGAAATGTATTTAGTAGGTCAGCAGCGTGGTTGCAAGCATGGGCGTACCAGGCGCTTTCTTTGAGGTATTCCCAGTCTCAGCAGCCCTCGGCTTGCTCTGGACCACGAACAAAGGGGACGCTGAGTTTCGCAAGCTCCGTGCCTGAGCACAGGACATCCTTGGGTGCCACGGTGAGGCCATCAGACAGAGCCTCAGCGCAATACAGCATTGCATCTCCCCTCACACCCACGCCGGAGATGAGGAGATCTAATTTGAGGTCTGCAAGCTCTGACAGTGTCCCTTTCAGCACTATTGCAACTACACCTGTTACACCACCGCTCTTTGTTCCCACTTAATGTATTGTGGCACTCGCGGTGGTGTTGCAACGACAGCTGACAGATCCCCTGCCTTCGAGGATCCGCTCCTGACGGGTGGCGGGTGCTTGCTAATCGGATAACGCTGTTGTTTTGGTTGCGCTCACGTTTGTCTCTGCTAAATGACAAGCAGTAGCTTGTACTCTGCTTTCTGGCGCTTCCCTTTCAAGCCTCACAGTCGTACTTGCCATTTCACCTCCTGAGCGTATCAAAGTTGTTTTCACTGCTTTGCGATACGGTGGCAGTTCAGTCGCGGGGAAGGATGCACGGTGGCACTCCGCGGCAGCGCCTGGCACCCAGAGCCCTCCTTAGCCTGTCACGGATGCAGCTCGGAAATCGATGGGAAACAAAGGGCAGCCACCTGAAACTGGTCCCAGTTTGGTTTCTGCTGATTTTAGTTAGGAGCTGGGGAGGTAAATGCAGGAAGAGAGGAGACCCCCACTTGCCAGCAGTAGTTGTTCCTGTAAATCTCGCCCTTACTAATGGGACCAGGTGCAAACAAGGTGCTGCTGAAACACGGTTAGACACTCTGACCATCGGTTGGGACTCAAACCGAAGATTTCAGCACCAAAACCACAGGCTTAAAAATAAGATTTCTCATTACACAGTCATGACCACAGGCACAAGGCTGGAGTTTTACCTATTACTCCTGTTAAACAAGCTTGTCCGCCAGCGTCTGAAGCCTAGAGCATCTCCAGCCTCTCCCAGGAAGAGCTCTGCCCGTCGTGCCGTGCAGCCAGGGCTTGTTAAGAGCTCTCGCTGCAGGATCTGAACTTTCATGCAGCTCAGGTGCTTGGGAGCAGACTGCCTAATCAAGGAAGGCTACAATTAATAGATTGCCCTCGTGCTTGAGATCAGAGTGACTAATCTTGCTAATAATACAATTTCCCACTTCGTCACAGATAAAGGACGTCTCGCTTGTGCCAGTGGGAAGAGCCTGCGTGGTGCAAGGCTCAGTCTCTGCACACAGACATAGTTTCCAGCGAAGCGTTAAGCCCAGCGGCAAATCTGCAGCGACTGTATTTCCTAGTGGGTTATTGGGCAGCACCAAGTTTCCGGCTGACTTTCACAGTTCCTCGAACACGGAGCTGGGAAGCGGCTCCAGAATACAGCCGGACTAGAGCACAGTGGCATTGAAGGGCTGCTTGCTGTGCAAGTGTACCTTGCTTACTTTAGGAATCCTACTTCCTACAGATCAGCTGCCAGGCCTAAAAGCTTAAATATAGGGAATGTGGAAGGGTACTGTGGAAAAAATTCAAACGAAGGCTTGCTCTTGGCCTGAGCTAGGTGGGGAAATGGGAAACAACACAGTGGCACTTTTTGTTGGTTTTAGTTTGGAGCTGCAAGGCTGAGAGTGGTGGTAAGAAGGGAAGAATGTGACTTCAGAGGTGGCACATTCGCACAAATGATCTACCAAAGATCAATGATGTGCTGCATGAGAACTCAGAAAAAACTCTTACATCCTGAAAACAGCCTTACAAGGAGTAATTAGACTTGTTAATCAAGCATATTAAAGAAAGCCTGTAGCTCATAACGGATCAGCTCTCGACACATCTTCATTTAGCACCCTGCAAGTGTGCAGAATGTCTCCTGACTGGGCTACAGAAAGCAAAGCTACATGGCAGGCTCTACACGGGTGCAACGGCCACACTGGGCAAAGCAGCGTGCCCGCAACAGGAATGAACAAACACACCCTAACGCGATGCCTAGAAAGTGTCAAAAAGCACGTGGCCGGAAATGCCAGAGTAAAGCAGGCAGAGCAGAAGCGCACACAAAATCCAGCGAAAAGGGGAAAACCTTTTCTATCGGGAGAGGCAACAGGACAGACTGGATGCATACACTGAAGAGCTTCCAACTAGAAGGAATCACGAAAAAGTTCACAGTGGGAAAAGCGAAGGGTCTTTACGGGAAAGATGGAGCAAGTTCAAGTGCAGTGAGAAGACAATCTGCCAACTTTCAAGGCTCTCGCTAGTGAAAACGCACAGTGACGGGCGTAACCAGCCGCAGCCACACAAGCAAGCATGAGAGCAGAAAACTCAGAGCGTTTCATTTGAAGATTGAAACTTGCAACGTCTAACTTTGCAAAGAGGGACATCTCTACACTGGCTGCCTGTCGCTAAATCCACTAACGTCCATGAACCTGACAAAGAAACGCGGCAGGTCGTGAGCTTGCATGTATGTGAGCTGTTAGGCTCGAGACTACACATCATCAAAAGCTACAATAACTAGCAAAAAGGCTTACCCAGGAGCAAGGGGACTAACCGTATCCTTATGAAAGATACAGGGATGTCACCCAGGGACATAAAGGCATGCCATGGAAAAGATGAGTTCTGTTCTTGTAAACCACCTGCAATGTTTCACAAACCTGAAATTAAGGGATTAAAAGAAGCATTGCAGAAAAAAAGCTTGTATCATATGAAACGAGAAAGCTTCATATCGGCAGAGAAGAGGAAGGGGGGGGGCAGGAGAGGCACCGGTTCTCGCTTTGATCCGTAGGCAAGATCGCTGGCAGCAGGAAGGGACACAGCTCTTCCACAAATCAGCAGCTTTGGCAGGGTTTTATCAGCCACCAAGGGACTGAGGGATGCTCCAAACCAGAGGTGCTGACAGGTGGAAAACGTCAGCCCTGAAGAGCTCACGGCCCTCCTGCGAGGGGACGGGGACCCCTGTGACTTGCTGTAGTTTGATGCAGGCCCGTGGAGGCTCCAGGATGCACAACAGGCACCACAGTGGAGACTGGGTCTTGAAATAACCTTCCGGAGTGCTTTGAGAGCCAGAAACACTTCACAGCGTTATTGCAGATACAAGAGAGTCTCGCAGGAATGAAAGCACCCATTGATGATGTGCCATGCGGGGGCAGGCTGATCAGAATCCCAAATCAAGGAGGATGTTGAGGCAGCCAAGGAGATACAACCCAAACCCCATCAGAGCCAGATGTCAATGCTAGACAATTTAATTAAGTCTGGAGAAACCAACCACAAAGGCAGCACAGGCTGCTGATTATAAGCAACAGTGAACAAGCTGAGAATGAGAGGGATAAACAAGGAAATTTAGAAATTGCAAAGGAGGTTGAAGTAGGTCAGTGTGTTCACACCCAACGATGCAACTCAAACCACTTACTAAAGAAATTGCACGGCTCAGATACAGAATAAATATGACAGCTAGAGCAGTGGACACAGAGAAAGGGCGAGAGCAAAGATTTGAAGCATTTACTAGCATCGCCACTCAGTATTTTCCCCTCCTTCCTCCTCAACCACTAACATCAGGCTCATGCTGCAGGCTGAAATGCAGCTGTAAATAAATAATAGGACTTTGCCAAGCTATGGCAATGACTGTAAAATGCCCCATGGTCTCTGGTTCCCACCTTCACAAGTGTCTGTTTCATTAGGATGGCCATATTTTTACTCTTAAACTATAATCCATCAAACAATGTGACATTTGTTGATGTGCAGCACAGGCTTAACATGCTTGGTGAAGCTGAGACGATGATCAAGTGTCTCTGCTCTTGGAAAGCGGCTAAATTGAAAAAAAAGTCATTGAGAGAGAGCAAGATGTCCACAGGGAGAGCTAAAGAAAGGAGAGGTGGTGTGTCACCCCAGAAACACAGGCCGTAGCGTGTAGTGAGCTTTGCAGGTGGCACAACAAGGACAGGGGACACAGTTTGGAAAGAAATGCTAGGTCATGTACATCACCCTGCAGCTTTTTGATGGTCATCCCCTCGCTCTGTAGCATCCTGGTAGTAATTACCCCTAAACTACTGTATTGCCACAGAAAAGGAAAGGGCAGGGGGCAGGACCCTGGCAGGTAACCAGAAGTTCCTTTGAAATTAGGTCAAAATTTGAGAGAAGAATGATGTCAATTCAAAATAGTGGCTAGCGGGCCACCCAGTAAGTGCCGGTGTGTTCAGCTTGATGAGATACAGTGATTTGGAGAAAGCAGAAGCCTCCCATGCGAACCCCATAAAGCCTAATGTGCTGTATCTCCAGCAAAAAGGGGAGAGTGGGGAAAGAAACACGGCCAAAGAGGAAATACTTTAACCAGCGACAAACCCTCAGAGTAAAGGATGGAATAATCAATCCCCCTACATCTTCCCAATATGAACACTCAGTCATTTAGGGAGTATTCATGGAAAGTGTAGACACAGCATTTCCCACGATGCTGAAAAGGAAAGCATGCAAGGGGGAGTGTGGGAAAGCGCTCTGCGATGACTCTATGCACTGATGTTGAAATGGAGAGAAAACAGCCTGAAGTCCAGGGATGGACAGTGAGAGGGATCGCTGTGTCTCATCTGAAAGGAGTCAAGGGTGGGCTGTTCACCCAGAGGCAGCTGAGTGAGGGGCTCCTATCAGTGGTGTCAAATCCCCGCTGCTCCCCACGGCATCCCCATGCCATGAGCCGTGCTCATGCCCTAGCATCCCAGCAATGCTCCCAGGTAAATAACTTGTATCTCAGGCACAGGAGAGCTGCGGAGTTAACTATTTACAGACTTTGAATGGCCAACCTGCTCTGAGTGATTTGTAGCTGGGATTTTATCGCAGCCTGACTATCGCTGTCCTTTCTAACTACCAAAATCCGACTTCTGAAAGGGCCTCCATCTGTCTCCTATCTTCCTTTAATTTACTAAGTTGTGCCATAGCCCCATCTGCCAATTGGCTGGAGTTTTGTTTTTTGTTTTGTTTTGTTCTGTTTTCTCCCCTTGAGTTAATCAAGGAGACACAGAGCTGGCTGAGTACATTAGATCATTATATGTCTCTTAAAGTAGTTGCTGGATTTATTTGAATAGGGATTAGCAAGATTAAGAATGTTTTCTTTAAATGAATCTAGTAGTCCACAATTTTCAATTGGTAATTTTTGTCCATTATATTGATTTGTAGTTAAACAACTTTGATGGTTTTTACTACAGTATGAAGAAAGCAGTTAAGTATTGCTTCTGTGAAAACCAAGAGTTTTAGAATTCTGTTCAAAACCGTGAAACAACAGATGCACCAATCCCATTGAAATTCAATGAAAATTGACCTCTCACCCCTGTAAGTTGCTTGAAAAGCTCATTTATATAACTTCCAGAAGTAGCTTTATACACAATTAGTATTTCCTATCAAATATTCTTCGTACATCTTCACATAGTGTTATTTTTTGGGGAAAAAAAATCAGAAAGGCATTCCTGACAAAGCGTTACTGACATGGAAAAGTGTTTCAGCCTTCTCCTTATCTGTCTCTATCTCTCTGAAGGCCTACTCCTCAGTTTAGCTATCTGTGCTAATACAGTACAGAAGGAAACCTCAGTCTAGTTTATCCTTCTTTCACCTCAATTCCACCTCCAGCCACATCCATTATTTTATCCTGTGCCCTTCTAAAAAACAACTAAGCTTCTGCAGCCCTAAGGACCTTTAAAGTAGTCATCCAAGTTTCCTTTATCAGAGGGGAGTATTTGGATGGAGAGCTGGCTAGTCAGGATCCTGTGCACATTGTCCCATCAGCTTCATGCTCAGCACATGGCACAACACCAGGAGCTGGTGTAGGCCTGCTGTCTCTGGGGTTGCTCCAGCATCTCCTAGCTGTCCTTGTGTCTGACTCAGGGAGATGGCCATGGGTTATGTCATTAACTTGCTTTCATGTGAATCCAAGGAAAGCTGAAGATGCACCACCCCTTCCTTCCTCTGGTGCTTGTAGGGTTCTTCCAGGTGGTGACCCCTATACAAGCCCACTACACTTTGCTGTTTATGCCCATCCATCAGGCTTCAGCCATGCTTGGCATCGACCCTCAGACACAGATCAGGTCAGCGAGCAAGCGCTGACTGCGTGCAGCCCCCTTCTACACTTGCCAGCCCACCGGTAAGCTGACACCTCATTTCTGCAGTGGCACTGTCTGCGTGTTTGCAGACAAGGCCTAAGCTGGCCTGTGGGAAAGGAGTGCTTAATTATTTGCTGCCTGCCTCCTGCACAAGGTTCTGCATGAAAACCATGGGATTTTATTCTTCTTGCTGAAGGGAACGGGATGGGGGAATATGAAGTGCTTAGAAACCCTTTTCTTTCCCAATCACGCTGCGTCTGTCCAAATAATTTAGTCATTCTCTGTGGGCACTCACTGGGAGAATAATACTAACAATAACAACAACAATAAAAATAATATCTTAATGAAATACTGCAAAGGGAAAGTAATTAGTAGTTACCGTACGGTAGTTACCGTACCCTTTCTGTGTGTTCGCTGAACTGCAGAGGAAGCACTCGCGTCTGTGTGCTGATGGCAGGTGAGTAATGAGAGCTCAGCTTCCTCTCAATGTGTAACTACCAACAACTTTAGAATCCGTAAGGAGTCAAATATGAAGCACTCAGTAATTTTTTTCCCTCTGTCTCTTTGTACATATATCCTCAGACTCCGTAACTAGTATTGCTGTAAGAATACAAATACATATAACACATCCTGCCCCGAAAGTTAAACTGAATTACAGCTCAGCAGCAAAACTTTCAAGGACTTTCAAAACTTTTCAATGGCCACTTCTTTGCCTTTGAACACATCTTTGGCACTCAAGTCCTTGGAAGAGGAGCATTTACAGGTTTGGGTCTGAGGTGTCACCTGCTGCGTGCTCTGTCTCTTTTAGGATCTGTGTGATTGCACATCTCCTAAAATCAGCTCGGCTGTGCTTATGCATTCACAGCACAACTTCGATCCCTCGTATTGAGGGGAGATTGGCTTTGGGGTGTCTTATCTACAATAATGCTCACAGTTTGCCTAGTCTAGCCAAGAAAATGCTGAATAAGATGTCTACCATTTAAGTTCTGACTTCCTTGCCTTACTATGAAAAAACCCTGACATATTATGTCGGAGCAGAAATCTATCTGAACATCTTTCTCTAAAATTTCCTCTCCCTACTCTGATGTGCAATCCATGTGACTGCCTTTGTCCTATCCAAGGAGGCACTGGACTTCAGCAATGCTGCAAAAATGTAATGCATTTTGAGAAAATTACTCTAAAAGCGGAAAAGAGAAGCTTGAAAAGCACTTTGAGATGTAAGCTGTTACGTAAAAGGTCGGCAGTTATTGTTATTACTTTATTAGTCATTATTGTTGATAATGATGAAAATGCTTGCCAGGCTGTAAAGAAGGCATCCTTCCTTCAGCGATTCAATCCCATTTGGAAGGCTGAAGTCTTCATCCCTCCAACTCTGCGTTGATTAACTTGGAGTTTGATAAGGAAGCAAGACTAATTCAATCCATCGGTTGATTTTCAATCCAGGTAACCTCAACAGTTTTTAAACTCACCAGCCAATTTAACCAGATGTGACAAAGATGTCCAAGACAGAAATTTCCTGTGGGTTGCATGAAAGCAGGAAGGTGGGTGGAAAAGACCTTATTAATGTTCCCAGCTGAGAGAAAGGGAACAGTGTGAGCATAACTGCTATTACACAGTACAAAGTCCTCTTAGGTGCTCAGCCTTAAGCCATGAATCTGTAGAAAACCAGGTCTCGCTGGATCTTGTCTTCAAACACTTCTTTGTTATCCTCTCTTGATAGCAAACCCAATAACCTCCTAAGTAAAGATTTGAATTGTAGATGACAATACAGCCTGTGCTAGCATGTAAAATTAAACCTTGGTATTATTCATAGCTCGCCGAGCCTACGGGGTGTGGTCTGGCTTTTACTTGAAAGCTGCTAAGTTTTCTTCGTGGCGGTATGCCTCTTGCCCTGTTTTCCTGTGCAGCGGTAGAGGTGCCCTGAATACAGCTCGTTAGTTTATCGTCACTGTCTTCACTCTTTCTGACTACCCCTCATCGCCCAGCTCAACTTAGTTTCTTTTTGTTTTGACCCATCACCATCTGCTTTTTAACCTGCTTGGTACATGGTTTATGTTCCTGTTCTTTACCCAAGCAGAGCTGACTCCCCCCCATGCCAAGTTCTTGTGAAGATGTACATGTGGATCCAACTGCAGAACAAGTTTTATGTAATGGAGCCAGAAATGAATTCTAATGTTCCTGTAGAAAATGGTTACTCACAAAGATTTTTTTTTCTCTAAGGGAATGCTATTCAAAGTCCAAATTTGTACCCTTCCCCTCACCCCCTTCAGTTCACGAAGCATAAGAGATTTTAGTTCTACGTGCTGGGAACTGATTGTGAGGCAGCCAAACTCACTTATCTCTGCCCTCTCCATTTTGAAGGTGACTAGAATTTGCTGAAATTAAACCTAAAACTGAAAGGTTCAGCAAATATTAATTTGTGTTTTGAAGGAAATTAGGTTGCACTGCATCACAGGCATTTTTTCGTATCTAGTTATAGTCTTAAAAATGTCACAGCCCCAAAGTTTGTAGACACAGCACACTCTAAATGAACAGGGAAGAATGATTTTAGAAAGTAAATCATAAATTCGCACACATGAGTAACCTCTGTGTGTCTTGGCCGAGAGGCTTAGCACAGTGTTTCTGTGCTTCCAGTCAACCAGCTAAAATCCCTTCGATTCCAAGGCTCCCCCAGTAAACTGCTCGCACATCCTTTAAGGATGCTCCACGTTCACTGAAATTATTCACCAAATAATTTAGAAGATTGAATAAACGTGAGAAAATCGTGACCCACTCACGGACGATCACCAGAGGAGGGGGAGGGCCTGCCAACTGGATCGGATTCATTACTCACTGTCACTGAAGGCGATTCACCTGGCTCTGCTCCCGAGCCTCCCCGTGTAAATCACGTCCCTCCACAACCCGACGGAGCCTCGTTTGCCAAACAAGTTAAGCAGCGGCGCTCAGCTAATGGCCTCGGCTCCGTCACACTTCCAAGCCCTAAATCAGGAGATACGAATGACACTAAATATCTACTTTGAGGCGAGAGCTGATCGGCAAGGGAAGGGTTTCCCAGCGAGCCACAGATAGCTCGTGCAGCCGCCGGTGATTTATCCCCTTACCATTGCTATCGACAACACGAAATACGGCCTCTTTGAGCCAGGGTTATCCAGCCATTAGGGAACATAAAATATTGATGCAAATTAATGTAAAAAAGAAAAAAAAAAAAGCTGAAATTCCTGTAATTCTAGCTGGGCCATAAAACTGGGTTTCTCTGAGAAGCCTGGCCATGGGGGAGCGGGGCGATGGGCTCTTGCAATCTGGACCCGCGGCACTAGATGGCAAAGCAGCGTCAGTTTTGGCAGCGCAGGCCGGGATGCTGCTTTCGGCACCACCCCACCCCCACCCCCCCCGCCAAAAGCAGGTGGCCGTGGGCACATCCTTGCCCGTGGGCATCCCGCGGACGGTGGGCTCTGCAGCCCCTGTCCTTTCGCCTGACCTCCCTCCTGCCTTCAAACCGCAGGGTGACCTGCGGACATCGCGCCTCGAAGGATGCGGCTCTTCAGTGCCATCGGAGAGGAGACCGTCGAGGCCGGTATGGATGTATGGGTGGCTGGTTTTCCTTACTGGCATTAGCTGTTTGCTCTGCAGTTACCCTCAGCAGCTCTACATCCCGTGCAAGACGAGCAGTCCTCACTCCGAAAGAGATTGCCCAGCAGCTGGGTGGAAAAACTGGTCTCATCACCTTAATGGACAAAAAGAGATTTACATTTGATAGCCCCACGGGGAAACATCCCTCCTTTCAATTTTATGTCGGTCCATGCCCTGGCTGGGTTACCATGTGAGGGAAGCTGCCACCTTTGCAGTTCAGCTGCAAGGCGTTTTTATTAGCAGTCTGTTCTCCTCTTCCTCCTGTGCAGATCATACCTGTTTATGTTAAAAGGAGTTACAGAGGAAAAGGTGGAATCACCAGGACCCAGTTTTGGATCAAATAACCAAAATTGTCTAGGTCTGAGTCAAATAAAAAACCCCAAACCACCAGAGGAAGGCCAGCAAGTTGCCTTTCTTTTTTGTTTTCATAAGGTACTTAGTGTTACGGACATGTCCATAAACTCCTCCTCACAACCACAATACTGTAGTTTATCCTATTTTAGGGATAACCTCTGTTCCCAAACTACATCTAACTGTTAGACTCAAAGCATCAATTTAAGTTGGAGATTGTGACTTTTACAGTTTCAGCTGAAGGCAATATCCAACCGGCTCTGTCCTTTTAGTGGTGGGGAATGCAGAGAGCTGAAGGCAAGAGCGCTGCTCCTCTCCCCTACAGCTGCAAGAGGGTCATGCCAATGGTCATGACGTGACTCCCTTGGAGATGCCGTGTGTTTGGTCCTCTTCCTTGGGAGCAGGTAAGCCCGTATTCCTGAAGCGTGACTTCCAGAACAGAGCTTCCGCTCAGGAAGTTTTGCAGCAGCTCCCAGCTGTGTCCCTCCCTTCAATTTTTCTTTCTGTTCTTGCAATATGCAGTCCTTCCCCCTCTCCCCTGCCTGCGATGAGGTGCTGGCCAGACAGTCCCAAAATGACCTTCCTTTAGGCAGCTCAGCACAGCTGTTCATCCAACGATGGGTCCGTCCATATTGATTCCCATAAAACTCTGCATGGAGGAATAACAAGGCAGCAGCAAGCCCGGGTGGGCAGTGCACACACAGTAACCCAAAGGGACTTTTCTCCTCTGAGTCGAAAAGAGCTGGACATGAGCCAGCAGTATATGCTGGCAGCCCAGAAAGCCAACTGTATCCTGGGCTGTATCCAGAGAAGTGTGGCCAGCAGGTCGAGGGAGGGGATTCTCCCCCTCTGCTCTGCTCTCGTGAGACCCCACCTGGAGTGCTGTGTCCAGCTGTGGAGCCCTCAACAGCAGAAGGGTATCGACCTGCTGGGGCGAGTCCAGAGGAGGCCACAAAGATGGTCAGAGGGCTGGAGCCCCTCTGCTATGGGCACAGGCTGAAAGAGTTGGGCTTGTTCAGCCTGGAGAAGAGAAGGCTCTGGGGAGACCTTACAGCACCTTCCAGTACCTGAAGGGGGCTACAAGGAAGCTTGGGGGGGCTTTTTACAAGGTCCTGTAGTGACAGGACAAGGGGTAATGGGTTTAAACTGAAAGTGGAGAGATTGAGATTAGATATTAGGAAGAACTTCCTCAAGGAGAGGGCAGTGAGGCACTGCCACGGGTTGCCCAGAGAAGCTGTGGATGCCCCATCCCTGGAAGTGTTCAAGAGGCTTTGAGATCTAGTGGAGGGTGTCCCTGCCTATGGCAGAGGGGTTGGAACCAGATGATCTTTAAGGTCCCTTCCAACCCAAACCATTAAAAGATTTTATGATTCTTTGACAGTTGCCAAGTCCAGATAATTTCTACTCTTAGAACAGGATGAGGCTAACACAAAAAAAATCCCGCTTTCTGCTGGTGTGGGCTTTTAGCAAGTAAGATGTATAATGCTCATCCTTGGCTATTTAAATAACACTGTCTCTTTATAAAACAACTTATAATATGAATGAAAAAAATAACTATGGATCGTGAAGCAAGTGGGAATGGATGATCAATTTTTATCACTAATATTGTGGGTAAGACTAATAACTCTGAATGAGTTACGAAAGTCTCTGAGCAGACGTGTCTCCTTTCCAAGCAGTCTCACTTTAGCCCAGCCTTAATAACAGAAAAAGCGTCGAATTAAACATGTTAAAACAAAACAAGACATTTATTTTCACTGTCCATTGTATTTCTTCTTAAAATGTAGGAACGTGAAATTCTCACAGGTGGGCTGGCCGTGGGAGGCACAATAACGATGGACTAGAAAAGCCTTTCAGCTTTACAAACATGGGTTCCAATCAAGCTTAAGTAAGTGACAAGCGAAATGGGGCTATTGATTTCAATCTAGTCCCGTTTGGCTACAGCAAAAAACACGGCACAACAGTGTCTTAGCACTTAAAGGGACGCCGTCAGCTAAAAACGATAACGCTTCTGCTGAAGAACATTTGCAGTGTTATTTATAGCAATTGAAATTACTGGAACGGGTGAGATTACTAGAGCTGAAAGATATCAGAGAGTAAATTTACCTTCCCTCATCTGGGGTTTGAGGTATGTTTACCTTGTACTTTTGGCAGTGCCTTCTGCCAGACCTGCACCCCAAATCTCTTTTCCAGTTATGTGGTAGAGCAGACAGGATGCGTGTGTGCAGGTCAGGGTGGGAAACATGTTTTCCTTGAAACTGCTACGTCAAAAAAAAGATTCACATGGAGTCAAAAAACCTCTGATGACCCACTAAGGTCATCATCATCCTCTTTACCAGGCAAGCCATAATGTCTACCTGGGTCTCCTTTCTGCCCATGCGCCCATCTGCCCAGCATCCCACCTGGAAATCTGCTGAGGAGCTTTGGCTACCAGGCCTGAGGCAACCTGCTGCGAGCAGTGATGGTGGAGGAGGACAGGTTGCCCTCCAGTCGCATCACACGGGGCAGGTTCATCTCTGGGGGATGTACAATGTGAGTGCTGATGAGTCTGGACCTGGGTCGGGAAGCCTGTGTGGTAAGACGTGATCTTTTTCCGCCTCGTTGGGCATGTGAGTAATTTTGTGTCGTTCAGACTACACCTTCCACTGAGGTCTGGTGCCTGCAGGAGTGAAAAACCTGGTGTTTGGTAGAGCTGTAAGCGGGGCGCGCTGACAACTCTATGGTGAACTTGGAAGACCAGACCTTAAGGATCCTATTTCAGAAGACCCCAGCGTCCCACGTCAGAACCTGAGTTTTTAAACACCTCGGTGCTCTTTTGGGTGCGTAAGTCGGGTCCGAAAGGCTCAGAAAGGAGCACAGGGAGTTCCGTTTAAAGCCTGGCCTTCGCTGTGACTGCCTAGCGCCTGAATCTCTGGCCCGAGGTGACTGGCTCCGGACCATAGCGTAAATCAGAGCCAGGGTTAAAATGCAGGAAAGTGCTCCCACACTGCCCTATTATCCCTCGATCCCCGCTGCTGGTGCACCCCTCCTGCTGCTGTTTAAAGACACAGCAGGGCTCAGAGGGAGGCTGGGTGGCTGACCTCCCGGTTTCCTTACACTGGGGGATTTGTGTCGGAAGTTTGGCATCACCAAATGTCATTTTGAATGATTTTGTAGTTCTAGTTTAATAAACCGCTTATCGTGATAGAGGAACTGAACTGTGCGTTACTCCAGCTGCTACAGTGGACCTTTCCCTTGGCCGTGTATGTAAAATGTGCAGTTGCAGAATGATTATCAATAGCCCTACATTTCCAAATTCACATTTTTAATTAAACAGCATTTTCTTTCCTTCATTTCTACATGGACACGCAGTGCCGTTTAAATCTCACAGGCCTACATGACTGGAACCTCTCACGCCCTCGTAGCTGCAAAGCTCCACTCTTGCTGCAAAGAAAATATCAGAGAATGTTGAGAGAGCATAACTTACACCAAGCAAACTCTCTGTGCAATTATTAAATTACATGGAAAAGCATCTTATCAATTCAAAGTCTCTTCGTAGTGACCCAGCTTCAACATTAGCTGAAGATTATGTTCATCCCTTAATTAGTGAGGCTGTTTGTCAGTTCAGGAGGGGAATGGAATGAAACTCCCCGCCGATCCTGGGAGGACTAGGATGAGTATAAAAAATTTGCTGGTAGTGCTGCCTCCAATGTAGTACAGTGGTACGTAGGATGAACCTTCTTACGCGTGTAAGAAGGTGGGATTCCTAATGCTGTTCTGAAAATGACCTTAAACCACTCGAACAATAACATAATAATGAATAATATGTTTTGTAGATATATAAATCCCTGGAGTTTCCTTGATGCTGTGGGGAGTCAAACACCTACTGATGAAAGGATCCCTTTCGGAGCCTTAGGCTGCTGAACACTGCATGTCCCTCCTCTGAAACCACCATTTCCTCTGGTTTGAGTGGGGGAACATAGTTTAGGATTTTGTGCTGACTTTCCTAGGCACGACCCAGGCATGACGAGTGCAAGGAGACTGCTGATTTACCTTTCGGTAGCGTCCTTTCACTCGGAAGCTGAAGAGGAGCCGTCTTTTGTTCTGAACCGGGCTCAGCCCTTCACCCCGCGGTAGTGACGGGAGTGTGGCAGCTCGCCTGCCCGCTGCCATTTCTTCCTGCAGGCACCGCGCTATATATCCCTCACGAGCCTGACCACAGCTTTCAGAAACATCCAATAAATCAACAGTTAAAAGGGAAGAGTAGACATGGGGAGCAGGTGCTTATTATCTGTGCATCTCTGGAGAAGAATAACCCACAGTGTATTTCCATGCCCATTTGAAATGGAATATGACCATGACCCTGCAAGTGGCTCTGCTTGAATTGTTCCTGGCATCGTGTTTTATTCCTAATATTTTCATTGTCTGCCTCCATCAGTTTTACCTCCCACTGTAACATTAATTTTGTATGTGAATATGGAGGCTGTGCTTTAAATAATACAGCATATGCTTTTTATTTGCCATGTAGAATAATATTTTTTTGGCTGATTTATGTTCCACCTGGACAAAATTATTTTTTATGATGGGCTTATTTCATTTGTTCCCACATCCCCAAATCGGGGGCCGGCGAGGTGGGGGGAAGAGAAATCTTGTAAACCACCAATAATGACGGACACAGAAATCTGCTTTGAAATACAAATTTACTGCAAAAACAGATTCTCTCCAACCATGCAAATGAAAAAATGCTGTTGTAATAACTTTAAGCTCGCAAACGCATGGTACTACTAGAGAGGGTAATCTTCAGGCTCTTCTATCATCCCTTGCACAATGCTGGGAGTATGGAGAAATTCACTGACAGCTATAAGCTATTCCAGTAGAACAAAATTACACATATGGCTAAAGCATGGATTTAATTTAGCTCTTTTCAGGACTTCATCAGGAAACAAAGCCAGGACAAAACCCCATGGTCTTTCAGTTTGCAGATTTGCCACAGAACTTCACAGGCTAAACTGCCAAATCTACCTCATTTCCAGTTTTCACAAGGGCCGTGGAAAAATGCGCTACTTGCCATTGAAACCAGTTAGTTTCAAACAGGTAATCTGGGTTTAAATAACAACAACAAAAAAAGTATGATGTACTTTGCTTTGTGTTTTACAACCCTGGAACAGACCAGCAGTATTTTTATGTTAATCTATCACCTACAGAAATACTCATTATGAACAGATTTACTGGGGGGGGGGGGGAGGGGGGGGGCGGGGGGGAAGCCATATGCCATCCTTAGCACAACTTTGTTCTAATTTTCACTTCCAGCTTTTGGTGCTTTTTGTAAAGCAAGTAATATTAATCATACAAATCCATAATAGTCATAGCAGTCAGAAAGCTCTGGTTCTATTTCTGGTTGTAATAGTCATCTTTAACCGTGCACCATCCTCCAGCCCAAACCATATTGCAATAGCAGTGCATATAATAAGGACACATCGTGCCTCCATGTCAGCTCTGAACTGCAGAGCCGGGAAAAGTAGGATATTCCTTCCGAGCAGCTTCCCTGTTAGTGCTGAATGTAACAAGAAGGGATAGGACTTTCACAGGAAAGCCCTGCTGCTTCTAGTCCCGCACTGTAACTCCCCATCAGATGGTAGAATTCCAAGCTGGTATCTCCCCCTTGGCATCTTTGGGCAGCAACCTTAAGATTTGTTCCCATGCAGGCCCTTTCCTTCCCACACAACGCTCTGCTCCAGCCCCTCATCCGGCCACGTCCCTAGCTCTTTCTCCACCAGCTAGTGTGGAAAGCTTGAGTGAAGGTGGGCCACCTTTCCTCTGCTCCATCTTCTCTTTCTGAGTACCGAGTGTACCATTTATCAACAGCAAGCTAGGCACTGAAAATCAGGTCACGGGTTTAAAATGAGGAAATATAATCAATAGGACGAACGTGTATCGGATTTGTTCCACCATCATGCCAGCCCCGGGGCCTTTCAATCAGAACGAGAGCTCTCGTTCTTCCCCAAACTCCTCAGGATGAAGGAAGATCCTGCAGGAACCGTAAGCCTGCGGATGGGAAGGGAAACAGTATAAAAAAGCTTCAGTAGATGGTGCTAGCAAGGTGCAGAAGACACCAGCTAGTCATTTGAGGATACCTGCAAGATTTACCCCTAAGCTAAGGGGTTTAGAAAATGTGCAATTTAGATTTATCAGTTCAGAAGGGAGATTCAGATAAAAACAGTTGAGCTGGTGAGATTATGAAACGCAGAACCCCATGCGGAGGCGATGCTCACCTTACTACACCTGCTGAGGAAGGGGAAGGAGGGGGCCGGCACCCCCCCCGCCAGCTGCACCCAGGGGATCACAGGGAAGGCAAGGTGTGGCAGGGTGACGGGAGGAGAGGGGGCAAGCCGCGGGCAGAGACCTTCCTTCACCCAGCAACTTCTCCTGGGAGCTTGAGGTGGCACCCTTCCCACCCGTTGGGATGGGGACGGCTGAAGCAGCAGGAACGCTGCCGGTTACGGTTCGAGTGGGAAGCGCAGATCGGTATTTCCTGATGTCAGCCCCTGCGTATCAAACCGTTAATGTCACAGGAAGGTGGTCTTGTGTATTTAATTTTATCAGGCGGAAGAACGGTGATATATGCTACGCTCGGTTCACCGCTCCCGTGCAGATTTACTCGGCGTTTTAGCATGCGTGCTGCCTCGCTGACAGAGATTAAAGGCTCTCCTCAGAGCCCCAGGTATTACGTTCAAATGTATAAATCAGGGCTTAATATATAATATTTGTCCATAAAAATATATCATGGTGGCATTCGTTTGGCTATCTGCATATTAAATACCGTTACAGAAAGTCACGAGTTTATTGAGGATTATTTTGCTACACCAGTAAATTCTCCTGACACCCTAACCAGGTATCTTTTCTGGCAGAGCGAGGGCAGGGCGGCCAAGAGGACGGGACAGATTTTACTAACAACGTTCTTGACCCGGCAGGTGCCCCAGCCATGCGGCGCTGAGCCAGGAACCCGCTCCCAGGCCGGCCCTGGGCTCTGGCTTCCAGCAGTGGCCAGGCAGGTCAGGGATCACGATGGAGATGACACCGCGAGCCTCTAAAGGAGAAAATCGCATGATGTATCACCACTCACCAGCACCCGCCAGAGAGCTGTTTAGAGGGAGATTACAGTCTCAGAGGAGACTCTCATGCCTCTCGGTCACAGGGTTACTACGATGATGCAGTTGCAGCTTCCATGCAGGAGGTAGGAGGGATTTAAATGATGGGCAGAAAGAAAAGCTGGATCAAACCTTCACAAACCCTGCTCAGATTAACCCAGATTCCCATGTCCCCAGCTTTGAGGGACTTGAAATCCGCCAAATTGTTTTCTCTTGAACAGAAGAAGGAAAATGGGAGGGAGAGGATGAAGTTTATACTTTGGCCGCAAGTTTACAAGCAGTATTTTAGGGTGAAGGGAAACAAAGCTCCCCAAAATAAGGGTTTGTGCAGTCCAGAGGTCTTGATCCTACTCACGCCAATTCTATATTAGTAGCGCTACATGGAATCCTCTGCCTTTGCTGCTGACTTGCAGAGACACAAGAGAGAGAAAATCAGACTCAGTTGCAGTCTTTCCCCCTTCATCTTCTTCATATTCAAGGTCGTTCGGGGTGTTTTTTTTTTTTCTTGTAATTTCTTACTATTAAGGCAGGAGAAAAAAAAAAAAAAAAAGTCTCTGGTATCCCTGGCGCATCCTCGGAGTGGCTGCAGCCTCATCGTGGATGACTAGACAACCGCCACTGTGCCACATAATGAGGAGCACACATGCTGCACCGGGAGATACTAATGAGGGAGCTGCAGCCCCCTTAGCCCTCTCCAGTAAATCCGTGTCTGCAAGCCATGTTTTATTTATCAGGCTTATTATGGCAGCGCTAAGGAGCCATTTGAAAAGGGCTGCCGTTGTCCTAGGCGCTGCACACCACCGTCCCTGCTCCGACCAGCTTCCAGGGGAAACGGATGAGGCTGGCAAAAGGTAGGGGAGAGGGATGCTACGCACACGCCGTGCGAACAACATCGTGGCAGCATTTATCCCATCGGTTCCTTTATAGGTGGTTTCCAGCCTGTTTTGGCCTCGTGGTGCTAGCTGTGCACTGGCAGGGAGGGATCCCAGGCCCTGAAAATGCACAGTGACTGGCAAACAGATTGAAGCCGAACTTGCAATGATTTCCTGAAATGCCTCTGAGGAAGAGAGGACTTGGCAGGCCTGGAGAGATCCAGATGCAACCTGCAGAGCCTGGCAATTCGGAGGGGCTTCACAGGAGTCACCTGAGATGACCAGCTCCCTGCCCAGCACCCCTTCCTGCTCCAGTTCCCAGCAGAGTTCCCGTCGAACTCCCATGCTTTTCACCATGAGCACGAAACAGCTCCTCTGCGCCGAGACACGACGCTGCGGAGCCCTTGTGCCGCTTCGGGCAGCGTGAGGTCTCGCTCAGATTTGCATGTGCGCTGGGGGAAAGGGGATTTACGATCGCCTCTCCCTTCTCCAGACATCCTCTTCCTGACCCCGCTGTACGCCTTCCCAGAGGTTTCTGTCTACTTTGGAGGATCAGTCTGCTCACAGAGGACCAACAGAAACGGGAGTAGAAGGTGGCCAAGTGAAAGATAGGAGAGAGATGAATAAATCCTTGCAAAAGTTACACTGCAGGTCTCAGCAGGACTCAGACAAATTGCTCTGCATTCCTTTAACATATTAGATTTCTACTTACCCTGTTCATTAGCACGTTAAGCTACAAGGGCTGATTATATGAAACTCATGGAGAGGCATCAATTAAGACAGTAAATTTACATACATTCCTTCTGGATGAGAAACGACGGGTTTCCTCAGTTCAGAGTTTGGTACAACTGGACTCGGTTTCAGAAAGAGAAAGGAGACGAGAGAAGTGTTAAATACGTGCATCTGTACTGCCACCCAAAATGATGGAAGCAGTTCACAAGTTTGAGAAAAAATGTATGTCGGATAGGAATAGAAGGGAACAACGCGCAGCTTCCGAGGCTGAACTCTAATCTGCCATGTCACATTGACAACAAATTACGAGAGGAAGTGAAATTCCCCAGAGATGTTGCTCTTACGAGGCCGGCCCAAATGGCGTTCCCAGGCTGCAGAATGCAACACTAAATATTTGCACATATTTATCACTTTTCGCCCACACAAGATCTCATCTTATTTTGCAAACACTGTACAGCAGAACAACTTCCTAACTGCCAAAGCGTAGCCATCGCTGGTCTGCAACGTGCCAGTGGCACCTATTCCGTGCCAGCATGCGTCCTGGGAAAGCTGCTAACAAAGACGGTTTGTTATCCTGTTGCCACTAAAGAGAGAATTTAGATAGGCCTTGCAAACAGTACGAAAACCCACGCAAGTTGACAGAATCATCTGTCTTTCCTTGAAAAATACTGCGCAGCTGCTAACGTCGCCAACCACTAGCAGCATTGTTCCTACTGGCAGCCTTTGTAGCACTAAGCTTGGCGCTACTGTGGCTCAATCCTGACGTACAGCTAAGGTAACTAGTTAATACTAGTCACAGCTCAGTCGCAGTAACAGCTAAGCAGTAATAGCAATAGTGCATCCCTGTTCTTCAGGAGTCTGCCACAGAAAGAAGGCCCTCGTCCAGAAAGGGCTGAACACCACCAGCTCTCATTCACTTCCATGAAAAATTAAGGTTTATAGCTAATACAGTAACTTACATGCACCTCCTTCTTTCCTGAACGGAGGTACCAAACCTATTCAGGCAGAAAGGCATTTAAACCCCACACTGCTGGGCTTGTAGGTCAGGAGCACTCCATCCAGTTGAGGTGCTGGATACAGACTCCTGCTGCACGTTGCTGTTGTGGTTTCTTTACCCAGGTCACCGTGCTGGGCAAAGGTAAGCGTTTACAACTCCTTGGGATGCCAGACAACGAACATGCTGCTTCCTCCTTGCTCAGCGCATGAGATAAGGGTTTTCCAGCTGATTCCCCTTCCGGGCACTACATAGCCATGATAACCAGATCATTCTGAAGAGGAAGGATTTTAAGCAAATGCTGCTTGCGTATAGAAGTTTGTGCCACAAATGGGATCATCTTTTCTTAACAGAAGGGGGGGAAAAGTGCCCTTTCTTTCCCTCTTGTGTGCACAGCCATCGCAATTACACACCACTGGCGTTAGAAATACGTGCTCCTTTATTTCGTTCTGACTGAAGAGCAATCAAACCTACTCAGGCTTGTGTTAATGATATACATTATACGTACCAGAGACATTTACACCGCATATCAAAATCGATCAGAACATAAGGAAGTTAAAAAAAAAAATAAAGCCGATGGCCTTACGCTGTGAAGTTTGACTTGAGTGTGATCTATCTCAGCCTAATGGGTTAGACATGTGCAGCCTGCACAGGCTGCAGCACTGTTATTAGCGCTACACTGCAACGATGTAGCTGCTACGGTCAGGGGTGGAAGCAGACCAGGTGGCTATACATTTTGGGAAACAAAGAGGGCAGGTGGGGGTGAAAATGATTTTGTGCTCCTCAGGCCATGATTTGTATAGTATGGTCGCGCCGAAGACACGGCGCTTCTCCGTCTGGTGCTTTTGCTAAACCACGTACTTCCCGTCGGCAGCTTCGGGCTGGGTTCTTTCTGTCAGCTTTTTCTCCTCCACAGCCAGCATGTTCTAACCACACGTAAAGCCTTCAGTTTTCTTTTTTTTTTTTTTTTAATTTAATTTGGACAGGAAAGTTGGGCAATAAACCAAGTCTCCTTGTTCCTAAAGATGTATCTCTCTTTCCAATTTACTGAATGTTCAGCGCACGCTATCTCAATTAAAGGCAGCCAAACTGTTAATGGTGTATTAATGACACGCCGTGTCTACATAACGATGCAAATGTAAGTCGTGGCCAATTTTCTGGCCTGGTGAGATTGTTTTCTTTTTCTTTCCCGTAGCGAATTATCTGCAAACAGATCGTAATACCAGCCCGCCGTATCTCTTCCCACCGCTTCACCGCAAGTATTTGCGGCGCCCGTGCTGCTCATCTCGCACACAGCCAGTTCGTCTCCCGGGGCCCGGGGAACCGGCCTCCTCCCTTCGGGCCGCGGCCTAGGAAAAAGCCCGAAGCAGCGGGGGCCCGGAGGGGGTTTGGGAAGCACACAGTGGCCCTCCACGGGAGGGACGGCGGGCCGAGCCGCCGCTGCAGGCAGGCGCTGGGGAAGCGCTGGGGAAGCGGAGCGCGGTTCGTCGGGTTTCTCGGAGCTGCCCAGCCCCGGACTCCGCTGCTCCGCGCCGCCTCCTCGCAGCCGATAAGCCCGCCGGTGGCCCCTAGCACCTCCCCCCGCCTTTCCGGACCGCTGCCCTGGGCTTTCCCCGGCGGCGGGGGCCCCCCGCCTCTCGCTGGCGGTTGATCCGTTGCCACGACAACGCGCTCGCCGCTACACCACCCTCCCCCCTTCCGCCAGCCGTGCTGCCCCACGTGACCCACGGCGGCTCCTCCAGCCCGCGCGCCTGTTACCAAGGGCCGCGCGAGCCGGCGGGGCGGCGTGTGTGGGAGGGGGGTTGCTCTTTCCGATTGGCTCCTGCCGAGGCTCGCTGATTGGCAGAGGGCGGCGGAGCCGGGCGGCTGGACGGCCCCGCCGATTGGTTGGGCCCGGAGGTGAGGCCGTGGGGTGATGCCGGCCGCCTCGCGGCCGCTGCCAGGCGGACCTCCGCAGCGCTGGCTGCCAGACAAAGGCCGCCCGGGAAGGGGCGCGCCCGCAACCCCCCTCACTCCCCTCCCCCAGCGCCCTCGGGCGGGGGAGGGCAACGGGGAGCTGCGGCTTCTCGGCGGGGTGCTTGGAGGCGGCGACGCGAACCCGGCCGAGCGCCGGCGGGTTCCGAGGCCCCGGCGCCCCCGGCTCTGATCGCCGCTGAAGGCACGCGGAGCTGGGCGGGGGGGGGGGGGCGGCCGTCACGCTCCACGCGCCCTCGGTCGCCCGCCAGCCAATGGGCGCTCTAGGCGAAGGCGGACAGCACGCGAGGCCCGCGTGTCCCCGCCGCCTGTCCTGTCAATCACTCTGCCCCGGCCCGGCGTACGCGCCTCACGGCTCGGGGAGGGGGGCGCGGCCGGCGTCGGCCGCCTCAGCGCGGCGTGCCCCGGCTGGGCTGAGGGGAGCGGGGTGGCGGGCCGCGCGGAAGCACTTCTCCATCGCGGCGCCGTCCTCCGAGAGAGCGAGGGGGTCCTGCAGCCGCCGGTCCCTTCTCTCAGAATGGGGAAGCAGGGCAGAATGAGCCCGGCTCCCCCGAGGTTCCAACCCCGCAGTTTCCACCGCGGAAGCCAAAGCAGCGTCCCCGGGTGTCACCCTGCGAGCGGGATACCCGCGCGGTTGCTCTCTGCCGCCGGCCCGGCCGGCCTCGCCGTCGTGTGTCCCCCCCCCCCCCCCCCAACAACGCGGTGCCCTCCCCCGGTGCCGGGCGAGAGGCGGAGCCGGCGCGGCCGCCGCCTTTATCTGGCGTGCCGGGGCGGGGGGGGTGGCACTGGGGAAACACCTCGTTGGAAGACAGGCGCTATAAATACCGCGCCGGGGATGGGAGCGAAGCCACGGGTGACGGCGGGCTGACCGGCGCGGCGGTGAACGGCTCCGGAGCACGGTGAGTGCTTTTCCCCCCGCGGCAGCTCGGGGCCTCGGCTGGCTCACGCCGGCTGCTCCAATCGCCGCCGTTTACCGGCGTGGTAAATGCGGGGCCGCTTTCCCCTGGCCGCCTCGCAGCGCCACGCCACGCGTGTCTCCCGGGAGGAATTGAGGGTTTGGAGGGATTTTTTTTTTCTTTTCTTTTTATTTTTGCTTTTCGACTCTTTTTGTATGGATGGGAGCGGCAGTGGGCAAGCCCCGGCGGCTGTACCGGGAGGCCGGCCCGGGGCGGCGGAAGGGTGAAGGGACGGGAAGCCTGAAAAAGGAGATGGGGCCGAGGATAAAGGCGGTGGCGGCGTGGGAGGAGGAGGAGAAGAGGGCGCTGGCGGGAGGGGACGGGCAGGCGGGAGGTGGGGAGAGAGCAGCCCCTAACCCCAGCGTCTGCCGCCATCAGGACTCTGCTGGCGAGCAGCCGCCCAGCCCCCAGCCCGCGGCGGAGGGCGGCCGGTGCCGCCGGGGAGGAGAAGGAGGAGGTCGCCGCCGGAGGAGCCCCGCGGTCCGAGCCGTTTCGCTGAGCCTGCTCGCCCGCTCGCCGGCATGATGCAGATCTGCGACTCGTACAGCCAGAAGTACTCCCTCTTCAACGCCATGAACCGCTTCATCGGCGCCGTCAACAACATGGACCAGACGGTGATGGTGCCCAGCCTGCTGCGCGACGTGCCGCTGCTGCTGGAGGAGCTGGACGCGGCGGGCACCGTCTGTCCGCAGCGGGAGGCCGCCCTGCCGCCCGGCGACCCCGGCGCCTACTTTTCCCGCAGGGACATGTACAGCCACTACATGCTGCTCAAGTCCATCCGCAACGACATCGAGTGGGGCGTGGTGCAACCGCCGGCGGGCGAGGAGGCGGCCCGCAAGAAGGACAAGCTGGGCGGCGGGCCCGCCGAGGAGAGCGAGGGGGAGGAGGACCTGGAGAAGCAGTTCCACTACCACCTCAGCGGACTCCACTCGGTTCTCTCCAAGCTCACCCGCAAGGCCAACGTCCTCACCAACAGATACAAGCAGGAGATCGGCTTCAGCAGCTGGGGGCAGTGAGCGCCGGGCAGGGAGCAGGGGACGGGGGGGCCGCCCGGCCTGCTGGCCGCGGGAGCGGCGCGTCCCCGCCTGGCACTGCTGCCGCGGCGGAGGGCTGCGCCCCTGGGCGGAGGCTTCCCTGCCCGCTTCCCGGACTGCAGCCGGTTTTCTACCAACGCACAAGCCAGAGAGAGATGTAAATTAATCAATACTAGTTTATTAATTATTTTTCTTCCCCCTTCCTCCTTTGTTTTTTAACGTACGGTCTGGGGCGAGCGGTTGCTGCGCCTCCCCGGGCGGGGAGGCCGAGCCTGTACTTGTACGAGGCGGTGGCGGAGCTGACGGATGGGAGGCTTGACACAAGCCGATGAGCGTAACAAAACTGGCCTAAAGCTGCTGTTTCCCGGGAGGGAACCCGGTGGGCTAAGGAGCATCCCTCTGTCATGGGACGCATGGCGGGTCCCAGGGTTGTACATGTACTGGAGTTTATTTAAAACTTTTTTTATTCAGATGTAGAGTATATTCTAAAATAAATGCAAATGTATTGACTAAAAGTGACTTAAAACTTTTTGGTATGATTTATGTTTCTTTAATTAAATGATATTTTTAACATCTGGATTTCTTCTGTTGTTCTTCTAAGTTAATTCCAGTGCTGCCTTACTAGGCACAGAAATCTCTGCATGTACGAGAGGGTTGTTTTGTGGCTTGCTTTTTTCCCCCCAAAGGGAGCCATGAGGTAGCGATAACTCAGCATTTCTAAAGTGGTTGAATGACCGTATTAACTGCACCATGCATGGCCTGAGTTTTGGTTAAACTGTTCCCAACCGGGCAGCCGAGTCGCTCCGTGTGAATGCTAACGTGAAGGTCAGTGTCCCTTTAACAAAACCCGAGAAGATTGAGTCGTGGTTCCTTTGCAGGCAGCGATTCATGGAGGTTGGAGCAAAGCCTAGGAATGACTCTTGCTTTTTTTGGGAAGTATCTTAATGTACTGTGGGGAGTTCTTTGCCTCCCAGTAGGTCCAGGATACTTGCCTCCCCCATCTCTTACTTTTCTTTCCTTTGTAATCCCCCCCTGCATACCAGGAATTATTTGGGTTTATGTTACCCAAGTTGTATTGATTTCGTTTCTCTCTGTATTTTTTAATTTGCTGAAATAATGTGCCTCGGAACTGGGTGTCTTATATCACATTCTAATATTGAAAGTGTACTTACTGATTACAATACAATGTGTGCATATCACAGAAGATAACCACTTAATAAATACGTATGTCCTTCTGTAATGTATTAAGTTTTCTTCTCAGGCACTGAAACGCTGAGTTTGGAGACCTCTCCTTAAACTGGAATTTCATTTTGTATTATTGCCATCAAATGTAGGGCTCATTTGGTGGGGTTTTTTTTCCTTTTAAAAACATAGGAGGATAACGTTTCTCTCAGCTTTAAGGATGTTTTTTGGTTAAACTCAGATATTCCCTGGCAATTTGGTTTTCAGCCCAACTGTTAGAACGTTGTAGTAAAGCCTTAGCGCCCCAGAGTAGTTGGCAGACGTTTGTATAGTTAAAACAATCGGCCTACATCTATGTTTAAAAATACATATCTTAGAAGGTTTTTCCCTTCTAGGGTAAAGAAGAACTTTGTAGGGCCTGATGATTTTTTAGCTTGGCGATGCTTGTTCTTTGCGTAATGTTTTCAACTCCTCTTCCCCCCCTCTTCCCCCCTTGGGAAGACGCCAGGAAAAAAAGTCCGGAAGAAGGCGAGGGATTACCCTGGTTTCCTAACATGTCAGCTCACCAGTCCTGCTGTAGCCTTAAGAATGCAACGCCAAAGATGCGATGCCTTACGCTGGATGGTGAAGTTTGCTCTCCTGAAGGCGAGGGTGAGAGGGAGAACCTGTTCTGCTGCGTGTCTCCCTTCGGCCTTGTGCTCTGCCGCCTGGAAACCGCGCCACAACCCTGGCTCCCGGCAGGAAAACCTCCGGCAGGAGCGGCTCGGGCAGTTTCCACAACGTTCCTTTTGAACTCCCGGCAACTTCTGCTACGGCTGTAGACAACCCTGTGTAAATGTTGCTCAAGAGACGGTGTGGTGCAGCTTTACACTATGAGTAACATGAGAAATGGTGTTACATTAGTGCAGTTGTTGCATCCGTTCCCTTTGCATCCCGAAAAAAACGAGCGAAGTGTTAGTGAAAGAGCAGCTGAAAACTAACGCTCTTTGGCAGCGAGGATGGCGTTTCCTTATACGTGAGGTTTTGGGTGACAGAAGAGGTGAGACGACACCATGGCTCGAGGGTCTGCCTTGCCCGAGTGACTAAACCTCGGTTGCTCAACCGCACGTGTCTCCCATGCGGGCGCTCGGCCCGGGCGATCTTAATTCAGCCACAGCAACAACTGCCGACGCTCCCACCGGCAGAGGAGACCCCACCTGGGAGCTGCTGTAGAGCTCCCCTTTTTCCCTCTCATGGGAGAGGGTCGAGGCTCTTGGGATGAAGGACGCGATCTTGTGAGGCAGGAGAGGGAAAAACCCAACAGATAACGCTAAGGACGTGTTTCTCGTGCAAAGGACGAGGGACGGGACTTCGCTGTCGGCTGCTGTGGAGAACGACTTGACCTAAAGGTGGGGTGGGCAGGCCATTACGTAAAGGCTGGCAGCAGACCTTGCAGTAAGCAAAGATGAGATTGCAGAGTCTTAACGCTCTGATTTTGTATGTTAAGGTGCTGAATTGGGAAAAATTTCCATTAGTGGTGCTATATAATGCAATTAGGTTTATCGTGAGGAGCTGGTCTGTTGGAGGACCGGATCATTTTAAGTGCTCCTGTTGGACAGTTCAGTGAACCTTTAGCCTGCTCCGGGGAAACGGTTCTGATACCTGTAAGTGATAATGACAGATGACATCAGTCTAACGTACAAGTGTCTTTATGATGTCAAATCTTCTGATAAAGGCTTTATCTCCAAGCCAGATGTGAACAAAAGGATAACTTGCCAAATTACCGTAACCGTGCCCAAATCAAGGCAATGTACACACCCACTGTGAGAAGCAGTCGTCATTTTTAGCTCGCCTAAATGGAAGAGACTCAATATACAGTAAGACAGTCATTAGAAGAGTAATAAATAATGAGATTCAGAACAGTTTGCACTTACTAATTGGTTACAGCAGAAGGTATGTTACAACCAGGGACCCTCAAGGATGTTGTTCATGGGATGTGTCAGTATGAAAGTGCCCGGTACGTGTCTTTATCGTTTATGAGTCAACCCTTATTTTTGTTTAGACATGAGAAAGGGAAGCAACTGGAGGTGGGGAGCCAAGCTTTTCTCTCAGGGCATGTATGTATGTATGTACATGTGTATAAAAATAAGGGCATTGGGGATGGCATGAGTCCCATGGGAAGATTGGCCTTTCAAAGGCTGCTTTGACTGCAGGCTGCTCTCCTGGGTGAGTGGCAGGTCCGTGCTGGGTTCCATTTGCACTCCAGGGATCGTACGTGCCTCTGGCACCATAAGGTTTCCTCCATTCCCCTCCAGAAGTGGGCTGCCATATCCCTTTCTGCCCTGGAGCAGATGAGAAGTCTGACATCAGTACCTCGACAGCCACTTGGCCGCTGCAGTCCCTTGGGCTGGACGAGCTGCGTTGCTCCTGGGCCTCCTCCCCAGCGCACAAACCCCTTCTGCTGCTGCCAAGGGCTCTCTCTGGTCAGTGCTTGGGGGAAGATGAGGCGGAGTTGGGTTAGGCTGTCATCTTCCTACTTTCGCTCTGAAAGCTCTTTTCTGGCAGAAGAAAAGCTTTCTCTGGCAGACTGAGATATCTGCGTTTTGTGGTTGCTTATTCCCGCCCCTCCCCAGGCTCTTGCACCAAGGCGCATGAATCACCAGCACGTTGGCTTGGCTGAAAGATGCGCTAGCGCTAGTGGTCAGATAGAGGGTTATGTTAGGATCTCGTTATTAAGGAGTTAAGCTCTGCACCCTGTCCTTATCAGGAAAAACAAAAAAAGGAAAAAATAAGGTAATTCCCACAGAACTACTTCCCTGAAGCACTGAATATGGGAGGGGATTGCCTGGAAGTACTGCTTTTTATGATTTATATCTTTAAACTTTATATCTTTTTATTATTTATATCTTACTAACCATGTGCTAGGTACTGTATTCCAAAGAGGTCAAAGACTTCAGGTGATATTACGCATGGGGGAAAAAAAAGAAGAGCTTGATGGGTTATAACCTGCCATAAAATCTGAGGGGAGTGCAAGCAAGGTGAGCATTGCAAAAGCCATTCCAGCATGCGTTTTTCTCTTATTTGTTCTTGTCACCTCTAAACAAGCAGAAACACTTCAATGCATTTGTTCTAATGTTGCAAAATCGTTTTCCTTCCACACCACAGAAGTGCATGACAAGTTTGGGTCAAAATCAGTTTTAAGGAATGAAGTTACAAGCTCCTTTCCAAAAGGAAATTTGCAAGTAGGAGTGCAGTAATTGTATATCTTTTTGTTGGTAGCCAACCTCCGGACTCGACACTCCTTATAAAAAGTAATATTCCTTCCCTTCTCAAACACACTCCTACTTATTTGAGACAAAGTGATGGAATGAGGAAAACACCCTCTTGTTTTTGTACTTTTGAATTCTGTTCTGGAAGAGATGGCACAGAAAGAGCTTGGAGAGCTTAGGGAGAAAACAGGTGGCCCTGTATTAAATCACAGAGCAGTAAATGAGCTTGCCTCGTGACATTTGTAAGGCTTGTCATAGTATCAATTAGAGCCTTGTATCTTTTTATCAAGTTTATCTCCATATGTCTGATTCTAATATAATTCTTTCTTTTTGTTCTGGCCTGTTTTACCTTAGCAACTTTGGATTGAAAAACACCAGGCTTGATGTCCCACAGACACAGATGTGCTACTTAGGGCTCACTGAGCCCTTTTAAGTGCATCTCCCTTTTCATCTGTATTTGAACTGAGAAGACGGGCAGAGTGCCTAAAACCTTGATTCAGGGCGTAGCGCAGCAGCATGGCGACCCCCTTGCCGTGGGATCGCTGTTGGGGCGTTGGCATATGTTGCCACGGTGCCGGAGCGGGGAGAGGAGTGCCAGGTGAAGCTTTCCTTTGCGGGTTTCCTCTGGAGCGTGCTGTGGCAGGGAGGGAGAAAGGCAACAGGGAGGTTTCTCACCCCATAACTGACGTGGGAGCAAAGAAAGGGGAATGATGGAGCATCCTTTGGGAGGGCAGGTGCCTGTAGGCAAAGGCTTTCCACCATACTCGGGGCAGAAAAGATTGATTTGAGGTCCAAGTTGACAGCTTTCGTAGTTTATCAAAACACCTGGGAGGTGACAGATTAAAGACTTGCTGACTCAGCACTCGTATGCCAACAAGCAGATGTTGCAGGGATGGAGGCTGTTTCGATGCAGAGATTAGATAACGTTAGACAGACTACACCCTTCCTGCTTTTTTAATGGATCTGTAGGAAGCCTGACCACTCAGCTGGTTTCACTTGTACCGCACTCAGAGGACATTTTACTGGAATCCAAGAGTTACTTTTTTTTGTATGTGAAGAAATAGTTTTAATTCTCAAATATTTCAGGATAATCTCAGCTCCCCTCATCTCTTTTGCAAGTAGACGGTCTAAACGCAGATCCAACGAGACGCAAGGTCCCAATTACACGTTCCTCAACAAAAGCGTATTTTCAAGTTTTAATATCTGTGCTTCTGAGACATGTATTTCATCTTATTTACATTTGAAATGGCTTCTCCAGGTTTGTCACCACAAAGAGGGGAATGAACATGCTCCCTCGGAAGTCCGGAACTGAAATCTGGTTTTCTTCAGTTTTCAGGTGGGATAAGCAACCTATAGAACTTCCTGTGCTCTGCACCGAGTTAGTTCGCATTTCACCCGTGCTATCAGACCATTTTGAAACAGGAATGCATGTGCTTTTCATGGCTCGTACCTTGTGACCCTGATTGTTTGCCGCTAACTGAAGAGCCAAGCAGGCACGCACCAGTTAGAGTATATTGACAGCTACAGCGGTATTTGGCTTTTTTGCAGGGCTAGTGACAAACTTGCCCATTTAGAGCACTGAAGCTAGAAGCCGCCAAAGCCGCCAACTCAATACGGTCATCAGGCTTGCTAACCACAGAGGAGCCTGCTCCTGCAGCTGTGAACAGCCCACACGAGGAAAGTGCCACAGCCTCTCTCCAAGCCAAACATCTATCAACTGCACACAGGTTTTGTTACCTCAGTACCCACCGGCGGGTAATGCTCAGGATGGCTCGAGCCACCTGCCTTTGCTTCTTGCTTCACCACGTGTGCTGTCCATCCATTTTCCCTCACGTACTCTTTCCTCATTCCCTGAAGGCTCTTTCTCCTATGGACTTGTCCCTCTCTCCTTCCTAATTCCCTTTGCCATCTCTCTGAGATGTTTCCTCCCTGAAATTCCTAGTAAACCAATCTCATTTCATTACCCAGACGCGTCTCAGTTTTGAACTGAACTGTAATTGGCAATAACAGGCTATTAGGTGATTTTATGATATTTCCTTGTTTGAATCATGTAATTAAACCTGGCTTCTTTTATTAGCCTGTTATTTTTCATGTGGAGGTACTGCTTTTTTGAAAATGTTTTAATAGAGAATGGCTGATCACGAATCCATACTTTGAGAAATATGAGTGCCTAAATAGCTGCGCTGAAGGCAGAGCCAACAACGCAGAGAGACGGTTTCTGTTGCTAATGTGTGCTGTGTTCATCTTTTGATGTGCACTAATAATTGCCATTAGTATTAATTGTAGTGTCACACTCACGCTGAGAGGAAAATACACCCTGTAGCGAGCCTGTACAGCGACAAGGAAAAGCAAGGGAGGTGGCAGATCGTGGCCTTTGCATTTATGATGCTGGCTTTTGTACTCGAGCTCAGCATAATGACAAAATGCCTCATTTAAAGAAGTTAGAAGTCTGGTTTTAATGAAACAGACGGTGGGTTTCTTTCAGCTCTTACTGGTATTAGTACAATATTTAACAAATATATTAATTCATATATTTTTGTAAATATATATTGTAAATATATATTTGTAAATATTTTACAAATAATATATATATTATTTGTAAATAACTAAAATAATTCTTCATCTAGTTGAATGTAGACACATCAGTCTTATTTTTAAAGCCAAAGTAAGAACACATGCAGTATTTTCAAAACACTACGTGTTTTAAGACCCAGAGGTAGCTGTTTCTTGACTGGCTTAAACCTACGCAGCGCTGAGCGGGCTGGTCCCGTCCCCTGTCCCCCACCCCTCGCCCTGAAAACTCTCCGTTTCTGTTGTGCTGGCACTGGCACCCCTGCAGCGATGGAGTTCCCAGACCAGGGAGCTGATCCAGCTGAAAATTAGCAGAGGAAAAAGGCTTTCAGCTTTACTACTTCCCTCATTCAGCAGAAGGTGTAGCTGCATTAGCTGCAGGGTCAGCGTGGAGGAAGGGTTGGGAACACACTGCCAGGAGGCAGGGCGGGACCCCCCCTCTTAGCAGCCACTTTCACGGAGGTTGGGTTCAGTGGGTTGTGAAAGGGGTCCCATCTTGCAGGGAGATTTGTATGCTGCTGATCTGAGTACCACTGACACCAGTGGGGTGGGTGCCGGGCCGAGATCCTGAGCAGGACTCCAGCACTGGTGTGCCACCTCGCCCCCACACCAGAGCCTGCGGTCCCCAGGGAGGCAATGCCAGCTCCCCACGCTGTCCTCCTGAGCAACCGTGCGAGCACCGAGGAGACAGGGCTGGTTGCCCTGGATGCCTCCATCCCCTCACGGCAGCCATCACCAAGAGGAGAGGCTCCCACATGGTCCTTAAGAGCGAGATGATCGGCTTCTTCAGAGCAAAGCCAACAGCGATGCTTCCCCCCTTACCAGTGAGGGGGGACCCCCTCCCTCCCAGACTCTGCCGCAGGGATGGCTGTGACATGCTGCGTCCCAGCTCCTTGGAGGGCACCCAAGAGGTGATATGGGACAGCGATGCCAAGTATAGCGTGTTAGCAATTTTGCTTGGTAGGGAAGGCTTCAATATTTATGAAGTGTGTGGGATGGAAAGTGGGTTTACCTTATGTGCAGGCTCCGACACTGGGACGGGAGCCTGGGACTTGCCCTCCCTGAGAGCGCCCTGGGCACAAGGTCTCTCTTGCTCTCTAATTAAAGGGTGCCATGGAAAGTAAGGCTGCGACCGCAGGGTTGAGAGCCAGGAGAGCAGGTTGCTGCTTGAAGGGATGGGAACCACTCTTCAAGGAACCTCGAGAACTGAACTTGAAGCCACTCAGAGGATTGAAAATAAGGCCTCTGCTAGCCCTCAAAGCTACTACTGGGTAAAAAGGCAGAGAATTTTGTGGAGACCCTTTCTCAGCAGACATGGCCCAAGACCACTGACAAGGCTGAAGCCATGGAGTGAAGATTTTGGGCACGGTTCTCTCCCCTGGCTCAGCTTGCCTTCTGCAGGAGGTAGGATCTGGCTATGCTACAGGAACAACCAGATGATTTCTCTTGCTCCCACATCGCTGTATAAGGTGAAGTTTTCTGGTGCTGCTGCTGCAACCAGAGCAGGGGGAGAGCTGGTGGAGAGCAGCCTCTCGCAGCAAGTTTTGCCAGAGTATCTCTGCGGGGTAGGCATGGCTTTCCCAGCCAGCCTCCCTCTCATCCTCTCCCTGTGGCACTGGAATCTTGCTATGCCCACCTCCATTTCTCCTCCTGTTTTCCCTCCCTATTCTTGGAGCAGCTGCCTGGAAAATGCAGGAGGGTGCAGGCAGGAGCCTGTACCATGTGGAAAGAGAAGGAGGGATTGCCTGCTAAGTTTGCCAGGGGATGCTGCCTTCATGGGACAGGAGACCAGAAAGCAAGCTGCTGTAGCGGTGGAACAAGGGTGTTAATCCACAGCGCTCTTCCAACCTGATTTATTTTTCCCACATCCTGAAGCCAGACTTGCCTAATATATGAACTATTTCTGAAAGAGATGCCGAGCGGTTCAGTGTTTGCAAGAAAAAGGCACTTCTGTCAGGCTGGAAACAACATTTAGAGGACTCAGAGCTTTGGTGTGAAAGCACAGATAAACTGTTCTTATGCACTGTCGTGGCTTGGTGGCTGAAGAGAATGGTACAAAAAGCTTTGTATTTTGTAATTAAATGTTTTTATTCTGCCTTTGCATCCTTTACCAGATCTCAGACCCGGAGCAGTGTCTAGATGGATGTTGTGAGCCCTGATGTGCCTGGCAGTCCCCAGGAGCTGTTGCACAGTCCAGGGAGCAGCTGTGGAGGGCTATGTGACCCTGGCCAGCCTCCCTGCCCAGCTTTCCTTCATGCAGAAAGCGGGAAGACAGGGGAGGATGTTGTTCACCAGGCCCGCATCTGACATGGAGCCAGCACGTAGGGCGAGGAAGATGCCTTGACATCCACAGTGCCCTTTTGGTCCGTGTGTACGTAATGAATTACCCAGAAAATCCTGGGGAAACGTTCCCATCAGATAGGTGCTAAAGGCCCTGACCCATGGGCTGAACCAGGCAGTCAGGCAGGGTGAGGATGTTGATGATGTTGATGGCAGTGGGAGCCACCCCTCTGCAGCAAGGGCTGGGCTTCAGAGACTACCACACTGGCTCCCTCCTCCTCTCTCTCCTCCTCCTCCTCCTCCTCTGAGTCAGTGACTAGGAGGCATCTCTGGGTGCGATGCCTTGCTCCGTGAAAGCTAGGCTCAGCAGAGATTTGCTGTCAGACTCTGAAGCAGTTGCTGCTTCTGACTGTATGTTTTGGACAGGATCCTCTTCCATCTGCATTGATGCAACTATTGTTTGTATACACGATTTTAAGAAGGGATTTCCCTTCCTTCCTGCTCCTTTTAATATCACGTAGGAGCTAGAAGCAGGGAAGAGAGACTGGCGCCATATGACCAACCAGCTGTCTGTGGACTGTCAGAGCATATTGTGGGGAACACAATGTGACTACCTTTGATGCTCAATCGTTCAGTCTCTGTTGGCTAAGCTATATGCCATCTTCTTTCCATTCCGTTACCATGAATGCCATGTGCTGGGTCAGTGTGAGGTTTACATGACTGTATTTTGAGTTAAAAAAAATGGAGTACGAGGTCCATCTCCAGTGCATGGTAAGGGCCCCTTCCTAGAAAAGTGACTCATGCTGTCTGAGCATCTACTCCCCAGTCATCCTTTCTGTTGCAGAGCCATGTCTTCTCTTTTATTTGTTTCCCTTTTCTAAATTGTTTTTAAAGAAGTGAGAGCAGGCCACCTTTGCTCCAGCCTCAAGGTAGCAAGCACAAGTGGTAGGAGCGAGAATACAAAAGGATGTGGAGCAAAGCCAAGTATAGATGCTACATGTTGACTGATGTCAGAGAGACAGTGAGTTGTCTTTGACCTCAGTCCTCTCAGTTTTCTCTGCAGAGGGAACACAAATGCAAGGGAACACAAATGCATTTTAAAGGTCTTTTCCATTATTTGTTAGTAGCAAGGATGTGTGAAGATACACAAGCATCCTTCAGTTCCCACTAGGAAATCAAGATGCTCTTACAGAGGGAAAGAAAAGCACCCTGAGGTGCACTGAGAGCATAGTGCATGATCAGTCACTCTGCTGGGGTCCCTTCAGTGCACGGCAGCATGGAAAGGCAGTTTGTGGGCATGGGGGAAAGGTGTTCTCTGTGCCACATGAAGCATTCATCAGATAAGGCATTTACTGAGGATGCCTCCTAAACTCTGCTCTCTGATGCAGCCAGTCTCCAGAACAGTTAGCTCTTCAGGGCAAAGTTTGATGTGTAGAGATCCCCAAGAAATTGACCCCAAAAAGGGGAGACATTCTTTCAGGAAAGAAAAAAATTAATTTCATTGCTAATCAGATGAAATTACTAATTTCTAGGGAGCCACACTTTCTGTGAATCGGCAGATCAGAGTTCCCCCAATACACAGATGACAGTATTATACACTGCTACTTTGCCAGCAGACACACTGCCTTACTTACTCAGAAATATGTTAGGTTTCAGTTGACAAGTGGTAAAAACATGGCCTGCTTTACTTCTCGTTAACATTCTAATTTCTAGGCTACTGAGGTACACATGCATTCACCTATTCAGGGAGTATAGGGTCTCAAAAAAACTGTATGATGATTGTTATTGATTTTTGCCAATAATATGTCCTTTGTGTCTGTCCCTTCTTCCTTCCCTCTTCCATTATTTATACTGCAATCCTTTTCCTTCGTGTGCACATCAACATGATTATCTTTATTCCCAAACTACACACTGCTGTTTTTGAAGTCTACTGATTTTTGCAAACAAGTTTCCAGCTATTATTTTGGGGTTGTAATTCATCTGAATGGACATAGAATTATTGTCTTTTCCTTCCTGCAGATATTTCTCTGAATTTATGGAAGTCTGTGGACAGACATACTACATTAACTCCACGTTACGGGCTGAGATTAGGACACGGAGCTGGTGTCACGTTGAACTGCCACGCCTCAATGCAGCAGAAAGAATTGCTAACTACCCTGACTGGAGTAGAAAGTTTGAGTAATCAAGAGAGGGGAAATGGTGAGTAGCTTTATGAGTAGGGTTGTTCATTATTTTCATCTCAGCTCCTGCTGTAGAAAAAGAGGAGAACTGAAACCTGCCAAAGCAGGTCTTCTGATTGCAAGAACATCATGGCAAATACACATGATTTACTGCTGATGCACTTCAAGAGCTGTGGTGGCTAGATAAGGCGAGTCACGGCAGTTCTAACTTACTAGCACAATTTATTTAATGGAATAATAGCTGTTTCGAATTTTGGTGAATTAAGAGATTTTTGAATTAAATGTTCTATAACCCTGTTTTTCTTTCCTTCTTTCTCCTTCTATGTATCATCTTTCTTCCTCTCTCTTCCCTTTCACTTTCTAAAGAACCTGGCTGGCAACTTGGAGTGGTTTTCCTGTCTGCATTTTTTTTGCATTTAGCCCTGCGCTTTGGAGAAGTGCCTGCCTGCAACAGCCTAGCCAGGCTTCCAGGGCTGGAAGCATGCTTTCTAAAACATGTAGGTAGGTTTCCTCCACCTTTGTCCCTCTTCCACGGTGGAACTGAAGAAAACTCTGGGCTGCACGGCTATGTTCAGTCTTCTGCTCCCTGTGTTGCTCCCAGCACTCTACCCTAAATGTTACTGCTTTCCTCAGGCAGGTGCTTCACAGCCCACAAGGAGACCTAGAAGAGGCGTTCATCCTCGCTCCCCATCTCCTCTCACATCTAGGAAGAGGATAGGAGACATTTGTATTTCTCCACCTTTCTGGTTGATTTCTGTTGTTTCCTTTCCCTCCTGGCCCCACGGAAAGACTAGGGACTCCAGTAAGGATCGCTGTCTTCTCCTCCTGGTTTTGGGGATTGAGAGGATCAGGATCCACTCCTCTTTTTGCTGTTGTCAGGGCTGCTGAATCCCTTCCAGACCTGCTTGTACCTCTCCTGCGATCCAGTTTGGGTGAAGCACTGAGCTGCCAATTTCTGCTTTACTTCCCAGGATAGCGCAGATGTTTGGGAGAAGCAGTGGCTGTGGGAAAATGACTTTCTTATGAACTATGAGAAAGAAATAGCTGAGATCACGATGGGTGGTTCCTCCTTTACCCTGCTGTCTAGGTCAGCCTCCTAGAATAACCCTCCCAGGGAGTGCGGATTTGTTTTAATGAAACACAGATTTCACGGGAGATCCTGATGACAAGGGAGAAGGTCATGTTTCAGGTAACATGGGCTTTCTCAAATGTCCCCTTTTATTTCCCTATTTTCTACAGATCTCTCTCACATCCATTTCTTTTTTTCAACATCCCTTTTCAATCTCTCTTCTCCCCAGGGCGTGTTCCTACTCCTGGGGAGTTTAATCTCAGTCTTTCCATTGACTTGGATGACATTACATCAAGCCTCATGTCCTCTTTTGGGGGAGAGAGAGAGACAGTAAAGCTCTCTTGTATTTAACAGGGTAAGTGCTAGCTGCAGTTTTCTGTAACCCACATCTCTGGCTCTCTGTTTCTACAGGAGAGATAGGGAGGGGCATGGGGGAAAGAGGCAGAACTACTGCAAAAAACACACACCAGCCTTTTCGACTAGTTTGGGAAGGAAGGAGGAGGGACCTAGAGAGATCCTAATCTTAATACGCGCCGGCATACAACAGTGGTGGGTGTGGACTGGAAAGCTCAGTAGCTGGCTAGATGGCAGATTAGGCAGTTTGTTTACCCTGAGATGGATAGATAGAAAAGAGCAGGAAAGATGCGAGGAGGGGCTGGAGCAGAAGGGCATGAGGTGAGCGATGGAAAGAAAAGTTCAAAGAAGTTGCAGAGAAGACAGAGATAGAGACAGGAAGTGGGATGGGGAGGATAGACAGAGGATGCGGACAAAAAAATGATGGGAAGATGAAAGCCATGGGAGTTAATGCAGCTCCTATTAAAAGCTGACAGCATTACTCTTTAGAGATAGTAGGCTTGGCTCTCATAGGGAGATTTTGAAATAGGACAGAAGAAGAAAAGGAGGACTGGTAGACAAAACACAGGAGAAAAGAAAGAGCAAGGAGAAAGAATATGCTAAAATGCAAATAAAGAAGAAAGTGTTGAAAATGAACACTGGGAAGAATGCTTCATATGTTGGAAATATGCTGGAAAAGGGAAGGGAGATGGAAACCAGAGCAAAGAAAAATGCATGAGATCATTTTGTGATTTCAGATTTCCATCCTAAGGAATATGAGAGTTCTGGCTGTGGGACTGATTGAGGCCTTGGGAGAAGTCTGTGGCACATGTGAAGATGTGCAGGGGAGAAAATGCAAACTATAAAATATATTATTTTATGCAGATTAGATTGACTTCACTTTCCTCTTAATCTTTATACCCCAGAAGTGGAGTGGGCTGGTAGACCATGTTGGGGGACCGGGTAAGGAAGATGACAAGTGGGGAGTAAAAGGGCCAATGACCAGATGGTTTGCTGCAGATCTGTGTGTTAGTGTCAGTTGACTCTGACATCTAAGGAAAGGACAGCTTCTACTGGAGCTCTTCTTGAAGCTGGAGTACGATGAGGTCTGTCTCCATCCTGTTTTCTCTGACATGTGCGTTCCCTGCAGACAATGCTTGATGGCCTGCTTTGGATTTCGCCCTGGGTAAAGCTCAAATACCACCCAAACCTGCAGAAGCTGGGTATCTCTGGTTGCGTCTGGACTGTGAAAGCCCGTGAGCCTCTGCATTCCTGGATACCTGGCCTTACTCTCACCCTGTGTGGGGGCAAAACACAGCCAGATGTCAGTGCCTCGTCCCCTCCAGCCCCAGGCTCTGGTTTCTGGAGGAGGAAAACTTGTGTGGGGCATGCATTACACTCCACTAGGTACTCCAGCATGTGCCACCTCCAACGTCGCATGTGAGTGCAGTTGGAAATGCCAACTCCTTTATCAAACCTGGGTGAAGTGGGCTGATGGATTCAAAACTTGGTTAGGGAGATCCAGGCATTCATGCATGCAAAGAGCAAAATCACTTTTTTTTGCTCCAGTTCCCTGTGCTTTAAGCCTGGAAACCAGGCTTAAAGCAAGGTTCTTGATCAGGCATCCTTTCTGGCGAGAGAAGACGGCAACAGGCCGCTTGTCAAGGGAGAGTGATCTGCATGGGCTGTATGGGGTGCTGGTTCCATGCCAACACCTGGGAGAAAGCAGGTCCCAAACCTCAGAGGGATTCGTGGTGTACGAGGGTCGACTGCCTGAATGGCTCTGGGGCGGGCCCCTAGACCTGCCTGCTATGAGCTGGGTGAGGTCCCTGCAGTGAGTGAGCCGGAGCAAGGAAAAACTCACTGCAAAGTGTAAGCAAGACCCGTGCCTGGGGGCAGCCTGTTGGCTTTGCTGCGGTGCTTCTCCGCTCCTCCGGGACTAGTTCAATACACTTCGGTGTGAAGGCATTGGGTCCCACTTGCTGCAATTGTACACGGAATCCCATGGGGGAAACTGCCGCTGGAGTGGGTCAGACCTGCTCAGACAGGCACAGCTGGCCTCTCAAGGCGAGAAGTGTTACCCATCCCACGGACCCGCAACCCAACTGGCATCCCTGTGGAAGGAAACCTGCCGAAACGAGGGGGACGTTTCTGCTGAGATGAGGTGCTTTTCAACGTGCTCCGTCTTCTTGCTTATGCATTTCCATGGCACGAACAGGGTTTGGTGGGATTATCCAATTTTCCTCCTCAGCATCATAGCAGGCATGGGAGCGGGAGTGGTGTGTGCGTAGCCTCACTGTCCGAGATCTCTGTGCTCAGCTCAGCTTAAAGCACATCCCCAACGGGAAATGAGGGTCTTACAAAAACAGGATCCCAAGATTTAAGAAGCCCAGTAGGTTTGTGGCAATACTCTTTGAAGAAAGAAATACAAGCAGATAAATCTATTCCATTACATACGCTTCTTAAAAACTTGGTGTGTTGCTGAGAGCATTTGGTGTATACAAATCATGGTTACAAACTTCCCAAAGCAAACTCCTAAGCCTCCTTTTCTTTCCGTGTCCCTTCCCACTCCATCAGGAACGTAGAGTCCCTGAGAGTGGCAGAAAACAGCTACCCCGACTCCTTAAGGTTTGATCCCCGTCCTAGAGAGCTTGCCGTAAGGTAGGATATCGGAAATAAACTCCAGGGTCTTCTTCAAAGTTGGGAAATAAAGGTGTGTGGGGTTTTGACCGCAGCCAGCTACAGTTTTAGACTCCTTGATTTTTCTTTTCCTGGCCGTTGCAGCTGTATATGCAGCACACACTCCCCAAGGCTGGAGGGTTTTTTGTTCCGTTTTCAATCCCCGCGCATTTTGTTCGCTGTTCTTCAGTCTGTTTATTGATTCTCAGTTATTTTCATGACTTTAAGTGCCTCTTACTTTGTACTCCTTCCTTTCCTCTCTCCCCCTCCCCCCAAAACTTACCAGCCTGCATTCTTTTAGGCGGAATCTCCATTTATTTACTGCTTTTTTAGGAGCATTTTTTTTCCCTAAGGCTTGCTGAAAGAGAGCGGTTGGTTAGGGTTTTTTCCCACTGCAGAAAAGGCTTTGCCCTGTTTTCTCGTGGTGTTTGTGGCAGATGCGAAACTGTGGAAGACAAAATGTACTTTTTTTTCATCAGTACGGTTTGGAATCCTTCGGGCTGAAGCCAATGAGGGCTGTGTGCAGGCGGATGGAGGAAGGGTCCCAGGGTCTGGCTCCTTTTCAACTCTGGGATGGGGCATGTGAGTTTAGCAAATTGTTGCTAGTGCCCGTTTCAGCATGGGGCAGTTCTCTAGCCCCAGATAATCCCCCCAGGGTGTCAGAACTGGCTGTGCTCTTTGGCTGCTGATCTGTCACTTCCCAGCAGTTGAATAGCTGCTACAAAACAGCTATTCCAGAAACAACATTGCTGCGAGATGAATTAATTTATTTAAGCTTTCTACATTACTGTTGAAGAAGTACGGGACTAATGCATGAAATTTACTTCATGTTGATGCCAATGATAAGGAGTAAGATACACCTTTGCCAATATTTTACTCTCTTATCAAAAAAAAAATCAATAGAAGTACTTCCTGGCAAATAGTGTGACATGTAGCCTGTCTGTCGAGGTACTCGAAAGGCTAACAAATACCCAGTATCCAGAATAACAAATACCCAGTATTCAAAATACTGAGTCTCCCTGGAAGAGGAACAGCCTGGGGAACAGAAGAGGTTGTGCAGCTCTGCAACGTGCTGTGTCATTGTTCTCGCCGTCCACTGAGATGCTGCAAGCCTTAACACACCGACCCTGCTCCTTCCCCTGTACCCTCTTTCTTTCCACTCTTTAGTTCAGTAAAGGGAACACTGCACAGTCCCAGACATACTCAACATGGTAGTAACCCATCAAGGGCTTTTCTGGAGCCTAGTGCAGACCGTTAGTGCCAGACTAATGATTTATGATATATTCATGGTCCTAAAGGGGCTTTCAAATCCAGGTAACACTTTTCAGCCAGGCCCCTTCAACCCCTTTCTCATCCCTCCCCCTCATTTCTTGCAAGCCATGTGTTACTTGCCCTGAAATCCTTGCAAACCTGAAGGCACAGCTCTGATGGGAAGGACCTGCACTGTCTTCAATCTTGCTTATGCAGGTCCAGGTACGTTCAGCAGTACCTTACTCTCAGACAGTGCTCCGCAATGTGTCCTCTTCCTTGCTGATTTTGCTTAAGGTATGCTGAAAAAAGCAGAAGTGATTGGATTGCTCTCCCCTGATTATCCTCCTGCTAACATAATTCATTGTCATTTAGAACATAATTTGCTGCTAGGGACGTGATTAGCTTGGATTAAGACACCATTAAATAAACAAGGCTAGATAAGAGTAAGATGGCTACAAAAAGAGACAGTCTTTGTGCATCGGCTCACCTCTTGTAATTAGCCAAGATGGAAAAAGAAACACCTAAAAATTTCTTGCAGGCCAAGGGGAGTCCCAAAGCAATCTATCCACTATTTTACAGTTATTTTGAGTGTGATCAGCTGTCTTAGAAACGGTCAGTATGTAATAGTTGACTGGGGAGAGCCTGTATACCTCTCACACAGTCTCCTCAATGGTTTCCTCATCCTCCTAACCTAGTGAGTGCTGGTGTAGTGCTCACTGGGTGCGAACACCTAAATGTCCAGTTGAAGCCATGGCTCTCAAGCTCTGTAATACATGTCCCACAGAATGGGAAAATTTAGGGGAACTCAAGCCTCCTCCTTTTTGTCACCCGTCTCTAGAGTACGTGGAGGTTGAGGTGGTAGTTTATTGACTTTTTAACAATGCTGTGAAGTCAAGGAAGCCATTGCTTCCACCCACGGGTTGAAGGATGAGTTCTGCTTCAAGAGCTTCTGATATTCACGTTTCTATTATACCCAAGTGGGACATTATAATTTCCATTTTTCTTGTGGCTGCAGAAATATCTTAAAACAGCTAAACAAAGCTGCCCTGACTGCAAGCAGCAATAGAATACTGTTAACTAAATGTAGGACCAAATCTTTATGTTACACATCAAATGAGAGTTTATAACACCTTCTACATGTCCTTAGTATGACCTAAGGACAGATTTAGCCACGAAGCAGAATGCATCTCTGTAAAAAAGAGTCTTTTCATTCTCCTCAGCCTGAATCTCTCTGAGCCCAACTCTGCCTCCCTTACAATAAAAAAAGTAATGTGGTTTTGAGTTGTTCAGGGGGACTAATTCCAAGAAAAGTTGTGTGTGTAAAGAGTAATGCAAGCGGGCTCCCCAGCATTTGTTTTGTAAGTTGACTGGCCTGATGCCTTTTGTTTGCTTTAATCTGGCTGTTAAGTTTGACCCACAACTTCCCTGAAAATAGACCTCTTGAAATTGCAACTCTGCCCAAAACTCAGGGGCTGCATAAGAAAGTGTTTAAGAGCTACAGGTTTTGACAGTGGTCCACAAATTGTGACAGCCAAGCTTTCATCAGCATGTGTAGAAACTCAGATTCAAAAACTTAAATACAGGATTGACTGATGTACTTGTTACCAACTTGGTACACTTAGGAATGTGGATTAGCCTTTTTGCAATGCTTTTATGGAGAAACATAACAGGGAAACTTTTGTACTGTAATTTGGCTAAGTGCATCTGAGCTAGAATGAAATTTGCTCAGTATATATTTTCCCAGTTTGAAAAACTTACTCTTTTAAAAAGTCTGAATGAACTCAGCAGTATCAATTGTTGACCCACCTGGAAGAGGTGACCTGTCGGGGTCTGTTGACTTTCCTGGAATAGCTGGAGGAGGCTGGCAGGGGGATGGTGACCTGCAGACCTAAACTTTTGGTGGAATATAATCTTTGTTGACTTTTGTGTGTCATTAGAGGTGGTAGTGACATTCATTTACATACTTCTGTTAAGTAAGCAGATGGCTCTTGTGTTGCCTTAGCCCCATGCAGCACAGCCGCGGGTACGCTGGGTATGTGCAAGGATATGAGGAGCATGACTGCCATATCTGGGAAAGATAAGAAGTGGAATGCTTATTAGGAAACGTAAAAACCCCAGCTATATCTGGATCCCTCAAAACCTGATTTGAACAGGTGAAATTCCTTCTACCGATACGACTGCATCTACTTCCAACAACAGCCTAGAGAATTAAAGGAAAGAATTCAAAATAATGGAAAGCTTGAGAGGAAACTGTGCCTGTGCAGCATATGGTAGACGTTTGGCGTGACCCTTCACTTGTTAGCATTGCACGGGAGCCTTGTGAAGGAACCTTGGCAACCCAGAATTGTAGCATTTTACAGTACAAATCTACCCTGAAAAGGGTCTGGTTAACTTCAGCCTTGATTGTTTTGCTTCCTGAGCATGCCCAAACTGGGCCAGATTAATTTAATAATGGCGTAAGTTGTTATGACTTCATTGCTCTTTCTCTAAAGCAGATCCAGCCATGCTTTGGAAATGTGAGCTGTGCTGGCCTTTGCTTTATAAACAGGAGCCGTCAGTGGATTCTAGCTGTAGCAACTTGACTTTTGGGGTAGGTGAGCCAGAAATCATCCATCCTGATGAAAGGGTCAGTTCACAGGGCTGGTAGGATTTACAACACCTAAACAGTGGGAGCTGAACACACTCGGCACACTGCGGGTAAACTCAGGTCCACGTCAGTCCTGCCAGTGGCCTCAATTGCATTACAAGGGAACCTGTGCACGCGGGCAAGCGGGGAGCTGCGGGATGTGCCAGTCTGCTCCAAGGGCTGAGACTGCGACACACGGAGAGCAGACTTGCCCCATGGATTAGGTATGGCCGCAGGGGAGCAGGGTGTAACTCCATCTGCAGAAGCACTCCAGCCAGCTCAAGGTCTCTGTCGCTACACTTCGGTGCGTGCTAGAGAGGTGCACCACCAAACCTGGACAACCCCTTCCCGTGCCGGACAGCTCGTCCGGGGCCAGCTCAGCTGGGTCCAGGCAGCACTGCTCTCTACAGCACAAACAGACACCCCGAGCCCTGCACTGACATTTTCAGAGCATCGTTTCTCCCAGGACAAAATGGTACCTTAGCACTTGCTGATGCTCCAGCTGGAGCCATCTTCCTCTGTGACTGGAGGATCTCTCTGGCAGCAAACGATTGGCTTGCGGCAAACAAGAACAAGTGGCCTCAAAGACAGGCAGGCAGGCAGGCAGGCAGGCAGGCAGGCAGGCAGGCTCGCTGCTCGACTCATTTCATACCTGCTGGTGCCTTTCATCAACAACAACAACAAAAGCCCAGGAGATTGTGCGTTTGCATGAAAGTCCATACATTTCTGTATATCCCAGCACAGATTGCCAGGAGCCTGTACTCCCTCATTTGCTGTAACGTTGGAAATTGCCGTAATTTTCCTCCAGACTTGTTCCTTTAAAGAGCAGAAATGGTGCCTGTAGAGAGGAAAACCAGAAGGCTTGGCAGGACTTTGCTGTCTGAGACTCTGCTTTTTCACTCTTATCCCCAGGTGGGGAAGTCTTAGGTTTTTACTGAGCCAAAGAGGTGGCAAAGTGTTTTACAGCAGCTTTCACCCAGCCCTCTGTATCTGCTGAAACAAGAATTTCAGATCCCTTGGCCCAGGAATTTCAGGAGTGTGACATCTGGATCCGAAATTAACCATCGCAGCATTGGCCCTTCTCAAATTCCAAATGTTTTAAATCTGATTTCAATCCAGTATACCTGTCACAACGGAGAGCCACCAGCCAGAAAGCTCTTAAGCGATGCACTTAAAATAGCTGAGCAACTAAAGGGTGGGAGCAGGGAGGTGATGAGGGTCGGGTCTCTCAGCCACCATCCAGCTGTAAGAGACTAGGCTGCTGTTTCCAGTCCACTTCATAATAAAGTCAACCTGGGAAATTAACATCTCCGTCACCGGGAGAGTAGACTCATCCCTTTGACATGCCCTTGAAACCAACGGGAGTCCATCAGACAGCTGATTGCTCCGTCCCAGGTGAGAGGGAGCAAACTTCTGTGATTAATCATTATTGGGTTTGATGCAAAGTCACATGGTTAAACTCAACAGCCCTGTGAAGGGCTCAGCTGCAGAGCTACGTACTCCACACCCGGCCTCAGTATTTCACATATGACTTGCCGGGTCGGTTGTTTTTATTTCTCAGTATATGGAGAATGCTACCCCCAGTGTCTTTGCCCACAGAATTAAATCCTGCACGCATCGCTGCCATACGCCACTATGGTAAATAAGGGCAAGTTCCTTCTGTATCTTATGAATTCAATCAGCTTCCTGGTCCATGCTGAGCAGCAGCTCAGAGCTCTCCTGCATGGCTGGGTGGCACAGGGCATATTCTGGGATGTGTTGCTTCTGTTAAAGGCAGATCCCTTTTTCCCTTTTCTCAATGGAAAATGTTAAGCTAATCCCACCAGTGACATCACGCCTTCTCCACTCCCACGGCCACAAAGACGTATATTGATAGGCATGACATTTTCCTTTAATGCTTTCATTGTTTCCAGCGTTTCATTTGGGTTGTTGCTGGAAGCCAGAAAAACAAGACAAAAGGCAAAGTATGTTAAGAAGCAGACCCGGCCTCAGTGCAAATATGTCGTGAGAGAGAATCTCTGGCTCCAGGCAATTTTCAGGGAATTTTCTTTCCATGAATCTTCTCCCAAGTGACTTTGCATGACACCGTCTGTTGTACACACACACAGAGCTCAACGCAGTTCCATGCTTGGGTTTTGGTGCACTGTGCAGGGATCTGGAACGGGGTTTTGAGTGATCTTTTTAAAAAGATTTGTGTTACCTGCACAGAAGATCATACTTATGGGAGCTCCTGAAGCCAAGTTTGCCTTGTGAGCTTCTTCAGACTGGGACAAAACATCCTCAAGGGATATTTGTGCAAGGCAGATGCTGCCTTTTGCACCACATACCTTTCTAAACTGATGGCAGAGGTCAGGGTAGACTTTGGGTTTGCTTCTTACAGTGTTGATCAAAGTTCCATATTGTTGTCCTTTTGGAGAAATTTGGCAGGAGGCTGGGTAGGGGTACTGAGTCTCCTAATCTTGTCCACCATCAGGAAGGAGAAGGTTGATGAGCGCAGCGGATGGAGGTGAGCTACGGTTGAAGATCCTTGTAAGCTTCAGCTCTTCCATAGTGAGGTAAATCTTTTCCATGCAGTAATAAGCACTTGTGTAGATGAATTTTCTGGAGCTTTCTGACCATCCTACTTTCCTCCCTGCTTGCCTCTTTAGATGATTCATTCTTTTACCTGATAATTACCCCCAGCACTGCCAATGAACTGTTGTCCAGAATGATGTGTTAGTTTATAGATAGATAAACTGACTGTTACGTATTTCATTAAATATTCCTTAAGAGTTGCTTTGTGTCTAAGGGAGTTTGCAGACATCCATATAGACCCCTCTTAAAAGTTAATTTGTCTGGCAGTCTGGACAAAACAATACTCCAAAGGTTAATAAGCATGAAATGAATGGCTTGGTAAACCCAAGCTGAATGTTCATTTGGAAAAGGGAGCAGCTACTACTCTATTACATGCTGTTTCTCTTAAACCTGAACAAACCTGCTACCTAAGTGAAGAAGAGCTCAGAAGAGAGGGGGCCCTAGGTCTCGTCTCTCATCAGCCTCTAGATGTGGTCTTACATAGTTCTTGAACAGCTTGACAGACTCATGAGCTTTGCTGGCCTTTGCTCTCAGAGGAGCCCTGTGGTTTGGTTTTGGGTTTGTTTTTTTTTTTTTTTACAAATTAAGACCCAGGTAGCCAAGGTGTGGTGTGCAACCACCATGAGGGCTTGCCAGTGCAACCTCTGGGGAGGAGGGGAGGCTTCAGAATGTGGCTCTGCTCACCCAGGCTTGCCGGAAGGCAAGAGCCACTGGAGGTGCTGAGAAGACCATCAAAAGTATTCTGGGATTTTGCTTTGCCCTCTTCTTTAAATGTGGGGTGTTTTGCTTCTTTTGTTCATTTGGATGGTTTGATTTTTTCTTTTCCTTTTTGCAAAATGCATCTGAAACCCCCCTGGCCTGTTGCCTGTCCCCAGCTGGGATGGAAGTAGGTGAGTGTCTCCTCGCATGCCTGCTGCAGAGAAATCCCCCGTTGCTGCTGAGGATGGCGAGGAGGGGGAAGACCCTCCTGGCAGCAGCCAAAATCTCTCTCTCAGGCAGCGGTAGCATGATTGGCAGCCGCAGGCAGAGGCTCCGTGCTGCTCCCGCTCATCCCCAATGGCTCTTTGTACTAGGTGCAAGTTGGGCAGCAGAGGGTACCAGGGTCAGAGAGTGAGGGTGTGCAGGGTGAGGTATGCATCCCTTGTTGCTGGTGGTGGTTAGAGCTGACCCGCTGCCCTGGGTGTCCCTCACCCCCTCATCAGCTCCTGATGCGGAGAAACTTGGTTGGCCTTTCCTGGCTTGCACTGGTCTTGCGTGGCTGACAGATTTTCAAGTACCAATCATCAGACTGCTGCCTTCACTCCTACAGAGACCAGGGTGGTGACAGCTGTGTTTGTGTCCCAGTGATATAAAGGCATACTTCTGCAGGAACTGTATTTATAATTTTGATGGCTTTTCCCTCCCCCGCAAGACTGACTCAGAAGTTAAATCAAACCTGTGGTCACATAGGGTCCCCTGTGCTTTACATGGACTATTTAGCCGGTCTGAGATACTGCTGCAGAGGACCACTCGCTCCATTTTGCCTGCTACCAAAGCCAAAGAGGACCAGTTAGTCCATTACCTGATTGCATGAGCTTTATCAGATGCAGATAGCATCACAACAGATACCAGCATGGACTGAGATCAGGGGGAAAGTGGAATGACAGAAAATGGGAGAGAGGGCTGGGGGCATGGCTGGTGTGTGAGGGGAATATGTGAGGTGAAGACTTGGCAGCAAGGTGCAGTGAGGCTGGCCAAGCCAGGGCCTCACTTAAAATGGCCTTTATCACCTGACAGCAGCAATTCTACATGCCCTTTTTATTTTACTTCTTCCATTGAATTACTTTAAGCAAACAGAAATGAACCTAAACAACCTTGCCTTTTGCCCCAGGTTTGACTTGGGGAACTGGTTCCTGTCTGGCGAGTCTCCATGAAGACAGCTTGTGTCTGTGCCTACATGTGTGCTCTGCTGGATCCTGCTCCTTATGAAGCCCTGGAGAAGTCTGTGGATGATGTTTTAATCTTAAACCCTGGCCCTGGATAAATTAGTTGTGCATGTTCATCATCAACTGAGTGGTGTCTCTGTGCATAGCAGCTTGCCTGGAGCAATGCAGCTTGGACAAGGGTGAGGGAAATAGCCAGGGAGGGTGGCTGGGGCTCTCATCCTGCCCCATCACTGCGTAGCAGGTAGAGGAACCTCCAAAATAGTCTTCCACTTTACAGAAGGAGCCTCTTGGGGATGCATGGCTGCCTGGGATACCTGTCCCACCTCCTGTCCTGGGGCATTTGATCCCAGGAAGGGCCTTCAGGGCTTGTCAGTCCCAAGCCACAGTTCAGAACTGCATCTCCAGGACCTGGGAGCTGCACCTTGACTGTGACCAAAGGTTTTGGGATCTTGGCCAAGAGGAACCAGATAATAATCCTAGAAAAGCTGGCGCATCAATTTCTGCTAAAATTAGTAGAAGGCTACTTAGCTCAGCATCCTGCTTGTTGATGAGGCTGCTGCCGGGCAGACACAGGTGACGCCGGGCAGGGCCTGGAACATCTCCCCTCTGCCCACCTTGTTCCAGGCAATCAATGCTGGGAGAGAACCTCCTCGCATCCCTGGTGCCTGCCAGCAACCGGGGGAACCAGCCAGGGGAGTTGGCAAGCATCTCTGGAGCCCCAGGGGTTTAAATGAAACACGTCTAGACCTCCGAATTGACAGCTCTCTTCTCCTCCTGGTTCCTTTCATCTCCAGGAAAGGAAACCAATTTCCTTTGCAAAGTAATCTGAGCTCCAGGAGTTAAAAGTGCTATTTAAAGAGCTAGGTGATGATGTTGCACAAGGAGGTTACAGGCTGGAGAAAGTTCTTTGCCTCAGTGTGTAAAAACTAGGCTAATAATGGTTTTCTGCCTCACACAAGCTGGTGAGAATTAATTAATTTTTTAAGCAGCTTGAAGGACAGCCACAACATAAATGCTGTTTCATTTATTAATATTCCATACTCAAAATACAAGACTAATTCCTTACATGCATGGCAAAGAGTGCATTTTCTATGCTACTAATTCAATCGTAATGGTTTAGGTAGAACTTACACTTATCTGTACCTAAAAAACCCCCCCAAACAGTGTTGCACGAGATAAAAATTGTGAGCAGGGCTCTCTTAAGTGTGATCTTTATTACGTTGTTTCAAACTCATTTCATGCTGAGCTTGTCAAGACCAAACATCTGGCTTTTGCAGTAGCAGGCGATGCATCCTGAATTACCAACTCCCCACCAGGAGGAAGAGGCTTAGGAGAAGTGTGTGGAGGTGGAGGTGTGGGAAGGAGCCGGATTTTTTCCCTGTACTTCCGTTATCGATGTCAAGAAGGCAGAAGGGGTTTGTGCTTGCTGCGCGTTGTAGAGCCCATGTAGGTCTCTGAGCTCAGGATGTAGAGGTCTTCCATATGCGCTGATAGGGATGCAGGGGCACACACTCACTGGAGGGCTTTAGGCAGGTCTCCGGGTATCACGTGGTCTTTGCTGATGCTTTATCCCCCCTGCAGTTAGACCCTATTTCCAGAGTTCTAACGAGCAGTTAGTTTACAAACAAAATAGTGGGATCCTGCAAACGTCTTTGGCCATTTTCCAGTTGACCCAGAAGGTAGGTTTGAGTTTAGATGGGCTTAATTATTTCTCTGTGTGTATCTGTGTCAATGGTTTAGGGAAGACATCCCAGTTGTACATGCTGTGAGGTAGCAATTGTTTCTTCCTACATGCTTGTATAGTAATTAATTTAGAGGGGCCTGGTTTAGAGTGGAGCCCCTGGATGCCCTGGTAGTGAATATGTTCCATGTTCCACTCTAGAGGGGAAAAAAAAAAAATAATTAAGAAGCTCAGAAGTGAAACTAAAGATAAAAATATTCTTTGGTGCATTTTCTCCATGCCGAGTCTGATAAAGTTGGAGAGGGAACAGAAAACCCCTGGGAAGCACAGCTATGGAGAAACTCTAGCTATAAGGGGATACAGATATACACCCTAGTATATGCAGGAGATGGGAAAGAAGTTCTGTGCTCCAAATTACCTAGAAGTTGCAGTAAACTGACACTTCCTAGTGCTTCAGTCACATGCACAAGGACTGCATCTAAACAAGATAGATACAGACGGAAAGGATCCCATCTACTCCCCTCAGCTTCAAAGAGGCCCGAATTGGAGGTCAGGGAGGCAGTCACCAGGCTCAAGGGGGCTAAAATTTAAATGCGTTGAAAGTAAAAAGTCCTCAGTTTGGGTGATTTTTTTTTAAAGGGAATTATGGCTCAGGGAAGAAAACTTGGTCATGCACGAAGTTCAAAGTTGGTCTTTGCCACAAGAGCAAAAGAGACGTCTGAAGGGTGATTCAAAATTATGAACAGAACCTGGAGAGGTGCCCATTGTGATAGTCTGAGCTCAGCTTAGATGTAGATAAAGAAGGAAAGTTAATTTTTAACTTTAACTAAGATTTTTGCACGTTAAATATGTGTTGTAACTCCCTGCGATGCAGCGTAATGAGAAACAAATATATTTAGTGATTTTATGTTTGTCTCAAAACGTGGGAATCTGAGACTTCTGTGTCGACTGTTTGTCACTGGATTTGTGTCTGTCTCATCAACACTTGCCTCTCCTTTCTCTGAAAATTGCTGTTTGCCTCCAGATAAATTCATACTGATACTGGCTCGCCTTTAGCTACCCACAACGCTAAGGCCAGGGGAAAACAACAGGCAGATTCTCTCCATCCTGGATGCAAGTGCCCATATGACGATGGTATCCATTTCACCCGTGCCCCTCTAGCTGATGTCTCCCGTGGGCTCAAGGGAGCTATCACTGCCCAGTGCCCCCGACAAACCCCACTCTCCGTTCCTCAGAGCCTGGGTCGGGGTGAGGAATTTGCCTCCAAGGGACATATTAAACTCTTCTGTCTTATAGGGTTACATGCACTTTCTTCCATGAAATTATATCTTCGTTTTAACCCAGACTCATGAGTTTTTGCAGACTCCATTTCCGCCTTGTATGCATATTGTGAGCTGGGAAAGAAATCCTTAAATGGTTTGAAGCTGCCGCTGCCCGTAAGGTAACCAGAGCTGACAAGCAGGCTGGTGCACGCATGGAGCTGTAAATCACTTAAACGTATTGCACATAATTTCCTGGTGCCTCCTCTCCTTGGAAGCAGAGCCCTGCTGGGATGAATGTCATCGCAGCGTGTCAGCTGCTGGGTTTGACGCTCCTTTTGTTTGCAGGGGAAATGGGGCTCGGACGAGGGGAATGGTGCGGGCTGCCACAGGGACAGCAGCTGCCAGATGTCATTGTAGCCTTTCCCCTTGCAGCCTCAGGGATCTGGTACTTCCTCCATCCCACAAAATGCCCAGTACTTTATTTTGGGTGTGTGGGGCAAGTGGAAACTCCGTCCCCAAATGCTGCTTCTTGAATGGGCAAACTGGTCGGGAAATGGTCTCTGAGTGACTGAGGGCACTGTGTTTCTGTTTGTCCCCTGGTAACTTGTGATGAAACCTCCCAGTAAGGAGAGAAAAGCTTTTTATTTCACCCTGGAACTGTCTGGAAGAGATTTTTATCATGTTAGTTCCATTAGTTATTAAGTAAAATTTCCATGCCCTTGCTAATACATACAGATCAGTGTTTGATAGCATAAACCACAAAACCAGCAAACCCCACAAGGTAAGAAGGCAAGATATTTTCAGAAACATCTCAAAGCAGTCATTTTTTGAGGTTATCTGTCCATGCAATCATTTGTGAGCATAGCTATGTTTTTGCCCTCTGTTTTTGTGTTTGTTTTTTTTTTTTGTAAACCCAGGCATGTTACACAGTTACATCTGTTTATTTCTACCCTCACTACTTCTTGAAACTATGCAAGCTATTTAAAGCTGGCATTTCCAGGAAAGGGTGGATTCTGCGGGGTTTGAGGGGAGGCGTGTAGCAGCTATATAACTTCCTACCCCTGATTTCTCCTGGGAAAGGGGGACCAAACACCAGCACCATCTGCACATCCTGGGAGGCTGAAGAACTTGGTACCCTTAAAGCCAGCTAAGTGGGATCCAGTGACCCAAAGGCTGGGCTGAGGGATCTCAAAAGGGAGCTGATTAGTCCCTGTGCTTTTAAACTAAAGACCCAGGACTGCTTGACAGCGATTGCGACAGATTTCTGTCCTTCGGGAGCTGGGCATGGGAACAGATGGGGCACGCGAGCCAGCAGATAAAACAAACACCTATCCCGGGTCAGTGCTTGCTCTTTGTATCTGTGCCGAAAGCCCGATTCTTCTGCAAACACCCATTTCACAAAACATTGCAAACATTGAGCTAGGAAACGCTGAAAAAACAAAACCAAAAATAATCTGGATGTAGATCTTGCACCTGCTGTGAGGTGACCCAGCCAGGCGAGGCAGGAGGAGAGGTGCTGCTCAGGGGCAAGAGGTGAGGGCGGGCGGGCGTCTCTCCTGCTTTGCCTCCTCGGGGCTAAAGGCCCTGGACTGATTGCCCCCAGCCTGCCTCTGCACGGCTCACAGGAGAAAATTGCCTGTTCCCGCCTGCCCCCTCCCCTGCCTGCTCCAGATCTGACACGTACGCTAATAAAAGAAAAAAAAATCTCATTAAAAGAACACTGCCCGGATTTGAATGAGATCCCAGCTCTCCTAGCGCTGAAGTTGCTGAGGAAATGGAAGTGTAGTTTGCTCTCGCTGACTCTCTGCAAAAAACCTACCTCTGCAGAAAAAAAGCTTCCAAATTTGGGCTCTTAAAGGCAGGCTCCAAAAGCTCTTCACAGCCAGCTCAGCACCCGTGACCCAGGGCAGCTGGACCTGATGCACCCACAGAGTGGTTTGGTGCGGGGACAGTCGCTGCATGGGGAGCAGAGCACGATTTGGGGAGATCCCTTGGTGCTGAGCTCAGCCCCACCGAGCCCTTGAGTCTTCAATCGTCTCTGCCAGGAGGATGGGAGCTATACTCTGCTGGAAACGAAGTTTTCGGCATGGACTAAGCCGAGAAGGGGTGGGTCAAGGTGCTGAACTCCACAGCCTTGGGTGCTCTGGACACAAAATCAGCAGTCCTTGATGGGCTCCCTCTCACCCCACTTTCCTTTCCTCTCGTGGTTGGGTAGATGAGAATAAGAAGACTGCTGGTGTCAGTTTATTTTTCTCCCCCGAAGTGCCTGTGCTGATGAGCCTCTACATATTTGCATCCTTTGGGCATGCCACTGGATTTGCAGTGTGAGCAATCAGGGATGATGGGTACCACTGAGGACAGTTCACATCCATGACACATTTCAGCCTGTATCTTCTTTTCCTTTCTCTATTCTCTTCGTCTTCCCCTGCAAATCCAGCTGCTGCCTTTGAAGTTTGTCATAACATTATGCAGGACAAATAAATACCAACAAATGATACATTGGGGGCAAAAAAGAAAATTAAAAAAAATTCCTAACTAGTTTAGAGAAGCAGCTTGGCAAATTTTTGACAGAGTTACGGCTTGCCTTGACGGTGCGTGACTGGTCTGGACAGGCAGAGCTATCCCTTTGGTCCCCATGTTTCCAGTGCCAAACACAGCATTGCTGCTGGTCCCAGGACACAATAGGTGGGTGTGCTGGAAAGCCACCTGATATATGGGGACTGTGGAGTTGATTCAGGTGTGATTCAGTTCTTTCTCCTCTCCCAGACCTTTTGTGTGAATAAAGCAAGTCTCTGTCTCATCCTCACTGGTGAAAGGGCCGGGGAGGGGACAGGGTGAAGGGACCAGAAAAGCCAGAAGTAGGACAGGGCTGAGCAGAAGAAGTTGATCCTCCTCCCTGCCTAAGTCCTCTCCAGAAACTTCCCTGCGATGTCCAAAGGTCCCTGCCATGATTGCTGCTGCACCTCCTTCCGCTGACTGGCAACCACTTTTTTGTATTTTTGCCAGGCCACATTTGGAGAGCAGGGGAGGGGCAGTGTGTCTCTCCCAACATCCTGATCTGGCAGGATGCTGGGGGGAGAAAGGAAATTGCCTCTACTCAGTCCCTGTTAACATTTTCCCCCATTGTGCCTTTGGCTACCTGTTTCTCCTAACTGCCACCTCCAGCTTTTAGTTATATACCATGGTTATCTATAAAATGTTTTCATATTCTAGGCTGGGCTGCATTTGTAGGGTGAATACCATTCCCCCTAGAACTCACAAGGCATGCTGATGCATCGCACAATTTTTGGTACAAGCAATGTCCGTTTGGTCTTCCCTCACACCGCGCCGTTTTAAAACACGTTAAAATGGAAGAGAAAGTACTTGAGGCTGCGTGTGTGCGTGTGATCACGGTGTGAAACGAAGGATGTTCTTAACAACATGGGGCGTGATGTACTTCCAGGAGGACCAGGCCCCCAGCGCTCTGCAAGGAGGTGCAAGCCCAGCGAGCCCCAAGAGCCTCAACCCACCAGCACGGCTGTTTGGGGTGCAGGCAGGGGTGCTGCCAGCAGCCAGGCACAGGCTGGCATCGGCACTCTCCTCCCAGTGCCCGGGGCGGAGGAATAGGCACGGTGAGCTGGGAGCAAAGGTACATGAGGAAGCGAGCTGTGCCCTGCAAGTGCCTGTTTGTCCATAGGAGGTCAATGAAAACAACACAGGCCCCATCTGACTCACTCAATTGCATCGTGCCCTGTAGACACTTAAAGCTCCCACACCTGAGCGCAGATCGCCCTAATTCCTGCCATCCCTTGCATGGCTGCGGGGAGTTTCTCCAAGACTGGGGAGGCAGGCTCCTTGGCTGCGGCTGGCTCACCGTCTGGGAATCCTCCTCTCTGCCTCTGCAGAATGTATTTCTTACTTAAGCCAGCTTAACCAGGTTGGCTTCAGGTCTGTCAGTCTGCTCTCCCGCACCTGGCCCCTGAGGTGCCTCTTGTGGGGAAGGGTTCCCACCTACCTGTCATCCAGCATGACCCCCTGCCTGATTGTTGTTGGAAGGTAATAGGGATGGATGCTAACGCTGCTGGTTCCCAGCCCACCTGGAGACAGGTCTATTTATGTCTTGATCTTTAATAGGTAATCGTTACACTTTAGGTGCATCCTCCTGACACATAATTAACCCTTACAGAAATATGTGAAGCCTTCTGAGAATGAGCAATCATAAAAAGGAAGAAAAACTTGGAGAAACTGAGCTGAGCATCTCTCATGTCCACACGTAGCACATCTCTGTTATCAGACCTAAGGTATTTCTGGAGGTCCCAAGTCCACAGAAGGGCCACAGAGGGGCCAGGGAGGAGGCTGAGTGTACCGGCCACTCGGAAACTTAGAGCAACTTTCCGGACTGCAAATTCTTTGGCAGAGAGATGGGGAAGGCACCCTGTGCTCCCTTCAAGGCTCACCAAATCTTGGAAGATCCACCTGAAATTTTTTTACAATGAGGGTGGTGGAACACTGGCACAGGTAGCCCAGACAGGGGGTAGATGCCCCATCCCCGGAAACATTCAAGGTCAGGTTGGACCTGATCTAGTTGAAGATATCCCTGCTCATGTCAGGGAGTTTAGACTAGATGACATCTAAAGGTTCCTTTCAGCCCAAACTCTTCTATGATTCTATAGGCCTTCCACTTTGGATTGCCCAGCCTCATCCTGCAAGACAGAGCTCCCTTCTCTGAGGGGAGAGCAAACCTGAGTCCTGTGTGGTTCATCCTCAGCTCCATAACACAACAGCTGCCCCAGACAATGTGCCAAGCTGCTGAAAACATGCAAATGCTCATTTTTGCACAGGGAAGCAGAGACTGCTGCTGCTTTCTTTGAGAAGTCCTATAAAACAGAGAGGAGGAAGGACCTGGGCTGTTGCCTGGCAGGGTTTGTGTGCTGCTCGGGGTTTGAGCTGCTGCTGGAGAGTCTTGGAGGAGACATGTTCAGCTCTAAAACACGTGAGTCAACAGCAAAGGGAAAAACTATTGCTTGAGCAAAGACAAGCAGACTTAAAATGCAGAAAACACCTATGGCTTTGATCATGGGACCACAAGACAGAAAACATGGATGTGGGGAACACAGGAGAAATCGTTAGCTGGAAACTGATAATATGACAGGAAATAGTCCCGTGAATTCCCAGTTCCAAGATCTTCAGTGTTGAGTTGTGTTTAATAATCACAGCTTAGCTGTGAACTAGGAGGAGGGCTTTTCCTTTGGAATGTGGATTGTTCCAAAGGACTTTGGAAATCAATTATGGTGTATTTTCAAGCTACTCTGGTCTATGAAGAGTTTTTAAAGGTTTGAAGAAGATCGCTTTGGAAGGATTTCAGAAGAATGCTTGTCTCGTTTCAAGGAAATGGTTTAGTACACCTAAAAACTTGGGAGCTAAGAAGTTCAGCCACTTTAAAACTTTTCTTCATGCTAAAAATAGCATTGTCGGTATGCAAGTTTGGGCCACAGCTTGAGAACTGGATGCAATACCTGCAAGTGGTCTTAGTTGGTTTTCTTTTTTTTAGACCTTTTTAGTGTTTATTAATATTCTGGTGAATTCTGACACACAGGCATAATTGTACTATGATGTGCCTATGATTTTACTATAATACATTCGATATCATATGTAATAAGTATATGAAAGATACTCTCTTGATACTCCTATCTTTTGTTTGGGTGTTATTTGGCATTCTGATGATTCAGTGTATATCTGTACCTCCTTTCAGCCACTTTAATTTTTTTAAACTTCCTTAATACATAGACATGAGATCTTCTCTTTCAGTTAGGAACAAAGATAATTTCTCTGGACCAAGGTGGAGTTTTTCTGCTATTTGTGAGTGTGCCAGTCAGAAAACTCTTGCAGTATTTTTCATAGAAATGTGTATTTTCTTTACAAACAATGTTTTACAATTCTGTAAAATCTCTAAGACAAGAGATAAAGCAAACCCATCAAAAGAAGGCTGAAATGTCCATAAATTCTCATATGTGCAGGAGTGGGTCCTTTACGTGACATACCAAGTGTCACAGAACTTTCGATAAAAGCCTGAGGTCTGGCTGTGTAGCTTCTAACAAATTAAAAAGTGCAAACCCATGTTTTCAACCCGGGATAGTTTTATCTTTAATTGAAATCTGCAGAAGAGGAAAACTGAACCCGGCCATGCAGATCATGGCTGGGACAAGGATAGTCATCCTGCTTGATGAGTTTCCCAGCGCTAGGGATCTAGTCGCTCTTCTCCTCCTGATGGAGGGACAGAGAGGAAAGTCCTTGCAGAGGATGCCTTGGTGGTCGACCACGTTCCCATGGCCAGAGAAACCCTCTGGAGAACTCTGGCATCCTCCTGGTTGCAGGAGGTGCCCTGGGTGGGGGGACTAACTAGCTGACACAAAATTGGGAGTGGGAGGTAAATCTCTTTGAAGGCCTTTTTCCCTTGGAAAGAGGAAAATTAGTCCTTTTAAAGAAAGCCTTCTGGTGCTAGGATCTCTCTCCCTTCCCGTGTCCATTTGGGTTTTACCAGATTAACAGTGACTTCAAATCCAGTGAGTAAGGAGTGGGGAAACAACAGCAAAAAAGGAGACAACATCCTTTCTTATATATGGATAAAAGATGAAGATTTGCTGCTCACCTAAAATTAAGTGAAGCCAATGTTTTGTGTTATAAATGGTGAAATTCACATGTGAAATCCTTCAGGCTTTGGACCAAGCCTGCTGCTGAAGTCAGCAATGTCGTGAAGTGCAGGAGGGCGACATCCGACTTCCCTGCTCCTGCAGTACACCCCGGGAGGTAAAGGCAGGGGGTGTTATGTGCCTTGGACAAAAGGGCTGGGACTTGAAACAAGAGGTTTTTATTCCCGCTTCTCTGTTTAACGTGCTCCTTACCCTTCGTCCATGTCAACCAACTTCTTTCTCCACTTTTCGTCAGTGGGATTGACCTCATGGAGTCTTGTGATGCTTAAAGTAGCTCAGCAAAGTTACCTATGTGTCGAGTGCTCATTTTTTTCTAAGATAATAAAAATGGCCCAGGAAGGCAGGTGCCTGGAGCACTGAGAAATGATGACAAAATTAATGATGGCCATATGGAGAGCCAAATAGGAGCAAACCCCATTTTATTACCACTGGGAGCCCACGTACTATGTTTCTGGGAGAGGGGAAATGGGTGTTTCCAGAAGTTGTTGGTAGAAGTAAATGCTTCTACAGTGAAGCAAAATTTCCAGGAGAAAACAAAAAAGCAAAACTACATTTCGATAAGTCTGTTGAATATGAAGAAGGCTGAAGTGTGCTCCTACGTGGAAGGCGGGCAGAAACTTGAGTACCACTGAGGTCAGGCTGTAAATACACTGAACCCAGAGGTTATTCTCAGGAATTACGGGGCTAACAGCACAGATCCTGTTGTAAAATTGAACTTTAGCTTTTACTCATTTCTCAGCAATTGTTCTGCTTACTGGCCATTTCTCATCATCCTCTTAAGTGTTTTTCCTTGGAATAGAAATCTGTAGATCATTTCCATGTAACTAAATATTTATCCTGAGACTTTTCAATGATTAATGTGCATTTAATCCCCTACCTACGTGATTGAACGTGAAAATGCAAATAATACCTAATTATATCCTTGAAACCTGGTTCTCTTTTTCCACCTTTTTTTCCAACTGTTTTAGGGACATTTTTGCCAAAGCAAAACTCTGTTACCCTGCCAGCCCTATCAACCCTTCCAGTTGTCTCTGCAAGCGAAGGAGCGCTCTGTCCCTTGGATGCGCGCTGACCAAGAGCCAATCCCCCAGTGGGAAATTTCTCCGATGAATGAGTCACTGGGTAGCGAGCTCAGTGGTGTTTATTTTCCCTGCCCTGCATGATAAGGGATGATGTGTACTGTGGATCTCAAAGCCCCTAATGTAATTTAAACCCACTTGTAGCAAAGAACAGAGAATAATAGCAAACTTCATTTTGGCGCGCTAAAGGGAGAAAGTGCCATCTGTACTTTATATTCCCGCCGTTAATGAACGCGCAGAAGAGACGGACCCACTCGCTGCCTGGGCAGTGGGGTGGGTGTAGGAGCAGCAGTAAAAGCAATCCCCAAAGGGACGTTCTGGCAGCGTGTTAACGACTAGCGCATGGTACAGACATGTCCCTGGCCCGGCCCCCCAGGAAGGGGAGTCGCTGGCAGTCGGACCCTGAGTTAGGACCTGTATTCACCTCACTGTCAGGAGACAGCTTTAAACTGGGAAGAGATGGGGGGATCCCGTTTATGCAGTCAGACCTCCCGGCAAGAATGAATATGCTGCAGACATGGAGAGCAGCTGGAGGAGGCTCAGCTATGGCCAAGCACTACACATAACCAACTGGCACCAGAAAAAGAGCCCTTCCCCTCCCCGCAGCAAGCAGCCCGTTCTTAATTGTCTGCAGTTAACTCAGGTTAGCTGTGAAAATGCGTGACAGAAGCTTCAGCATCAAGTATGTTGTGTCAACGGGAAGCACAGGAGATGTACATACATCTTTTCGCATGTGCAGGCAAGGGAAGAACGGTTGGCAAGTGATCTCGAGCTGCAGAAACACCTTTATGATTTCAGGAGCAAAGTCTGTGATAAGGTTGTGTTATAACGAGGGTTTGGACTGAGACCTTCTGGGAGAGATTAAAGGAAGGCGTGGAATTAATGCATGACAAAGAATGAAGGCTTGTCAAGGAAGAGAGGTAAATCATAGAAGGAGGAGGACAGTGTCCTGACAGAAGGGACAAAGTAAAAAATCAAGATACTGCAGGTAAAGGCTTGATGCCAGAGGTCATGTGAAGTTCAAAGTCAGACCCTAGCAAAAAATGGCATGTGCAGAGGCACAGCCTGTGACAGGCAGCATAAACTAACCCCCCAGGAGGTAAGGGTTGTGCAAAAATATAATGCATTACACTGCTGTGCAGAAGAACCTGCAAGCGAACTATGCATAGGCTGAACAGGGAGAAAGAGGAGGATGCTCCTACCTCAAAGAAATCCTGTGGAGAAACGAACCCAGTGCAGGCTGACAGAACCAACCCAACCCAGAAGGAAGAGGAGTGTCTGAGGATCCCAAGCTGGACACACCGAAGAATGGTGCAGATGAACTGTGGTGGGTGAAAAGATAGAATTTCCAACAACTGCAGGCAGAAATGCTGTGTGAGTTACAATGCTGTCATGCCTTGGGTCCCACCCAAAGGGTGCATTCGTGCTGAGCCAACGCAATGAGGGAGGGATATCTGCCAGGGGACATAGATGTTTTGAATCCAAGGAGCAGGTGGGAGAACTCATGTAGCAGGGCTTTGTGGGGCCTCCTGGTATACAGTGTTGACCAACAGGAGTTCAGAACATGAAGCACAGCCCTTGATTGTGGGTATTTTCTGAACCACAGCATACAACCTTTTTCTCTCTGCATATCAAATCTCAGTCTCCAGCTTCAGGAAGAGTATCATCCCCCAGGATGACTGGGCAGTGTCTTTGTGCTGTAATTATATCTCCAAAAAAAAATGGAAAAGGGTCACTTTTGAGCAGCTCATTGCTGTCCCTCACAGCGACACACCTGTCCTTCCTCTCCAGCAATCGCAGGGTACCTTCGTGGCAGCACCCTCTGCCCCCTACCCTTGCCCTTCCCTCCCGGGTCTCCCAGGCAGCTGCATTGCTCTCACTGGTCAGACACAAGCAGTTTCCAGTTTTCCAATGATCTGAACATAAAGACTGCGGTTTTTTCCTCCCTAACACCAGCTTTCCAGGGATTTTCTTTTTTTATTTTTTTTGCCAGACTGTTTGCTTACTAAAATGTTTGCTCTAAAAAATATACGGCTCCTTAATTTATTGGTCCACTAGAGAAAACTGCATCATGTCTGAAATGCTTTAATAAGGATCTAAGGTGAAGGAGGATCGCATAAATGATAATTAGAGTGTCAGAGAGGCATTCCCAGATCCCCCACCCTCTTCAGATGTCAGGATACCGCAATAACCAAGCAGAAGCAGGAAGCGGGTGTTGAAAGCCCATGTAATGCTCTAGATAGCCAGCCACCCGCAGCAGCTGGTCCCTGTCCAACTGGATACGGGAAGGACTCCTTATCACAGCAGTGCTCCCAATCTTCCTGGTGACTAACACCTACAGAGTTAGAGCACCAGTGGACTCAACAGCGCATGCTGGTTTTTCAACAGGCTTTACCTAGCTACCCCGGGTAGCCTGGGTCATCACTGCATGTTAGTTGGTGATGAAACGTTCATGGTCCCTGGACAGAGAAGGCCCAGTTCTGTCATGAGCCAACACAGCAAGACACCAGGTCATCACTGATAAGAGAGACCTGAGTTTGAGGATGCGGTCTGGTGGTAAGTTTTCAGGTGAGTGTCCCATGCCTCCGGGCAGCATGTGCTCCACCTCGGGGTGTGTCTACATGCCAAAGGGAAGGGATTTCTACTGGTGCTTCGATACACATGGAAAACCCTTGCTTTCCTCCCCGTTTCTCTGTTGCCAAGACCACAGTCTTGATAGGAATTGCATGTGTTGTGGGGGCTCTGTTAGAACCACATGCCTCTTTTACTCAAGTCTTTACACACAGACTTCTCTGTAGCACATTACACACCTCCAAGTGGCAATGTTTGATGTTGACCACTACAAACCTCAAAAACTAACTCCAGAAAGGACAGATACATCCATAGCTGCAGTTGTGGGTGTCCTTGTGTCCTGAGAGAGAGAAGCACCCTGCTCTGATCTCTGCCCTTGTACCTGGTGGGATGCAGGGGTTGCTCCCAGCAGGGAGCGGAGGGGAAGACCCTCTGGCTGAGGTGCAATGGAGGCCCCTCACAAAGACCCTCAAGCTCCTCTCAGGGGGCGGAAAAGTGCTAAGGGCAAGTTTGTGTGTTAGGGACAAGGCTTCTCTGAGGATTTCCAGTGGAGGTCTTCCCAGAGGCTGAGCCGGGACCCTGCTGCTCTATGTACGTTGCAAGTACACTATCTTTCCACCATGGCTCGCTCCAGTAGCACAGACTCGTACAGCCCAACTCCACACGTTCCCATGCAAAGCCAAGGGGCTCCCAGACACTGGCTGCCTCAGCCTCCACCGAGAGTTGGGACACCTTCTCCAGATTCAGCCCTTCTAAGCCCTCTGTGTGATAAGGTCTCCAGTAAAGTCCCTCCATAAAGCTTCATCCATCTGCTTTTGCCTTCCACTGAAAAATCCAGCAGTTACTTAATATTTATAATCCACTGGAGCCAAGATAGTATTACATGGTGTATCAAAATATGCATATTATTTTATATCAAATATAATTTCAAGTCCCCTTGAATGTAGCAAGCAATGTCAGCTCTTTCACCTTCATCCTCCTGGCCTTGTGTGCTGCTGGTGAGGAAAAACACTGATCTTATTATACACAGCTGAAACTTTTGTGGCATAAGGCCAATTTACAGGATACTTAAAAAAAAAAAAAAATTAGTTCTTCTGAAATGTTTCTGTTGTTGACGAGGATAGAAATCATATACGTGGGAGTGGCACAGGCAGAGCCCACTGAACTGGCAGTGACCAGAGCCCATCTCAGTCACCCACTTCTGATGATCCATACCTAAGGCACCGCAGTTTTTCAAACACAGAGGAAGACATGGTCTCTCTTCTCTTCTCCTCAGGCACCCCAAACCATCACAGTGTGATTAGGACACTCAGAATCGCAGGATGGGAGTTAAATGCTAAGATTGTCGATGGAATTGCTAATGAGGACCTAAGATGACACAGTGAATGATGGCAGATCAGTAATTGCTTTTTCCCTGTAGTGACTTAGCAATTAGAAATGGAAGAAGAAAATCAGGATGAAATTTGAGAACTGTGCTGTTTAGAGTACCCTATTCTGTTTATTCTTAACCCTCTCTTTTGCTGTGCTAATCCCTCCCATGATGTTTTCGCTCCCTCGCCCTGTGCAGTGCTACATTATATTTGCAATGCCCTGTCATTCGCATCATGTCTGCAAGCTGTCTTCTTCAGACATGAGCCTATTTAGACAAGTTGTCAGGCTGAATGGGGAAAATCTTAAATCAATGTATTTCAGCGTGCAATCATATATAGGCTAATTTATCTGCTGCCCTGTTCAGCCTGCCAGTTTAAAATGAGGTCTTTCAGGCATGGTGCGTCTGAAAGTCTCCTGATTAACAGAGCAATTTTTATTGGTAGGACGACAATGCAATTGTTTTATGGTAATTGTTGTCATTTGCACCTGTGTATATGCAAATGGGGGACATTAAAGTAAAGAAGATATAAAGATGATGAATATGCAGCACGTAGCCAAGATGGCAGAGGGATAGAAACGTTTGCCATATTGATGTTGGCCGCCACGGCCGGGGCAGAGAAGAGCTGGCTGCCTCTCCAGGCACAGGGAGGTCCCTGTCCCAGGACAGCAGCCAGCGAGGCACCCTCCCGAGGGTGACAAAACCCCATCCACTATCCATCCTGTGTTCCCCTTGTCCTAGCCCTTCTGTCCCACTACCAATCAAGGTGGCTGCCTCTCCCCTGCCCTCCCTGGCAAAGGGCTTTGGGATGGAAGGCAGATTAGCAGACAAAAAGGATGAAACAGTAGTGCAGTCACATCAGTCCAAGCAAGATTTCTTGAGATGGCTGCACTAGACCTAAGGGTAGAACCTTTTTTGGGGCGTGTTTCAAAGTATTTTCATCTGCTCTTTTGCTATCTTTCCTGTTAATTACTTCCTATCACTTTTACGTCTCTCACTTTTAAGTGAAGTTTGGATTTGTGGAATGCATTGCCTCTATGGGCATGGAGCTTTCCTACCCTCATTGGCATGAAAACACGTAGCAAGGCTACCCCACCGGTCAATTAAATCCCCCACCTGGGAAGAATTCCCTCTATGAATAAAACCCACTCTGGTCTCGGTCCCTTCAGCTCTGCTGCCCCTGAAATCAAAAGCAAAACCCCAGTGTCTTCCCCGTGGGAGGTCCGGACCCTCAGTGCCACGACATTCTCACTGGAAGCACCAGCAGGTCAGGAGCACGCAGGCACTCACCAGGCCTCGATCTGCCCGCTCAGAGCTGGACTGAGATCAGCAGCTCACTTTAGATAAAGCACCGAGCATGAGATCATACCCCTGTTATTTTCCTTTTTTACATTACGTTATTGAGGCTTACAGGAAGGGGAGCAGGACAGCAAATTTTGTCTCTATTAAAAACATGTCAGACTTTTTCTGCTTTGTAATATATTTTGGAATCCATCTGGGAGAGCGGGTTTGGCTGTTCCCTGCAGTTACAGCTGCGAAGCCCCAGCCACCGCAGCCTCCCTTTTGCTCCATCTGCTGTAAATGTGGAGACCGGTGTAGCCTCTCCATTCTTCTTCATGTGCCACAGGCCTCTGCTATTTATTCTTGCCTTGTGAGCCTTAGCTACTCCTTCTCACACTATCTCTGAGCTGCCAGCTGTGGCTCACCTGCTCCATCTCTTCCTGGGGAGCTGCTACGGTACAGAGTGACTCTGCCTCGCCCAAAGCCCCTGCAGAAGGGTGATGGCTGGCAAGAAGCTGGGCACAGCAAGGGTCATGCCCTGTGGATGGGACTGCTCATCGCTTTTGCAAAGGACTGCAAGTGATTTTCTGAGTCTGCTGACATTTGTGCCTAAGAATATTAGGCATGCAGTGCTCTGGTGTCAGAGATGCTCTGTCTTCCACTGAATATTGACTGGCTGCTCAGGAGTCTGGTCCTGTCCTCGAGGTCAGGAGGGCACGTGGGGAGAGTGCACGTGTTCCTTAAAAGCTTAATTACTTCAGCTGCCCAAGCTGGGAGGCAGTGCTTACATAGCACAGGTTTGTCATGGGTGGGAAAAGCTGAACAGATTGAAGACATATTTCTGTCTCCTCTTCTGTCCTGTTTCATGCCTCTTCTCATAGAATTGTAGACCGGTTTGGGTTGGAAGGTCATCTAGGCCTGTGCTTCCAAAACATATTTACAGTTGTTTCGTTATGAGCCTCTGTCCTATTCTACTGCAATTTCATTCACCATAATAGAGCGCTCGTCCCTCTCGTTAAGTTTTGCATTTTGTTCAACCACTGTGTGGGTCGTGGATCCAACCACGGACTCAGCTGAGGATATTCTCTTACCCTCCCCTCCCTTGCACTCCAGCTGGCAGCACAGAGGTTGAAAACCTCAAGGCATCTCCACTAAGTGGAAAAGATGACAAAAGTGCTTTGTCATTGAGGGCTGCCTCTGATTTTCTTGTTTTACCATGATGCAGAACTTTCCTTGCAACTCTTACCCCAAATCAGCTAAAATGTGGTAACTTGCTGCAGCCCCAGGGAAATAGTGACTCCCACACTTGCTTCACTGAAGGATTACTTCACTGCCTCCTACTACCTCATCCAAGCTGCTTCTCTGTGCTAAATAGTACCATCAGTGGGAAAAACCTATCCCAAACCTCCCACTGCTCACACAGTTGAGGTCTCTCCTCTAAATTAATCTGCCATTAAACATATCTTTGTTCTACGATTTCACCATTTCTCCTGTTTTCACTAGCGTTTTCCCTGAGAAATTGCCATAATAAAGCAACAGACCCGTTCCAATATGCTAGTCTCTTTGAGGAGCATTGGCCAAGGATCTTGCATAAGGTACTTTCACTCTTGAAGTATGTACACCTGCAGACAGGTTTCCGAGTTGTGCCTTCCCCATGTCACTGGCAGACATCAGGGTTAGGGAGGAGGCAGCAGCCCTGTTCAACTCCATCCCAGCAAGGAGCTAACTGCAGCTCGCAGTCCAGAAAGACTGTTTTTAAAAGCTGAAAGACAAATTGCTGGAACAAAATCCTACCATTTCAACTGGAAAATCTGTTCAGCTGGAGCTGGGCTGCAGAAGAGGATGGCTGTTTCATTTTGCATAAGACACCAGCGAGTAATCTGATGGTTTTCTGTGACTAATATAATAGGTCATATCTGAATGGTCGATGGAGAGATGAGAGGTTTCATATTCTATTACCAAATCCCTGAGCCATCTGGTTCCTAATGACTTCTTTCAAAACAAAGGGAATAAAAGTTCTGAATTGTGCAACGCATTCTGACATCCTCTCTTAGACAGAAGATGTCCGTTCCTTCACATCAGCAAATGAGACCAATGCCTCCATCAATTACAGCTTCCATGCACCCCTTTCAGGTGTTTCTGACCATGCACTTGATGGCAAATGCATCCTCCTTCTTGCTCAGGCTGGTATCATCCACCACCAGGAACCAGACAGTGGAAAGTAGAGGGCAGTGCCTATTGCCACAGTGTGTGTTTGCAAGGGGGCAGCGGGGGCACGAAGAGGGAAAAGGCCCATCAGAAGTGTGAGACTTGGCAGGGTGTTGTGGGCCGTGCTGCCCATCACATCTGCAGTGACAGCAATAGACTGTGCTGGGGTGAGCAGCACACTGGAGGACACATTCATGTCCTTGTCCCTGTCCCATGAGGTGACAGCTGCTGGCTGGGCGCTTCTGGGTGACCCATGCAAGCTGGAGGCGTAGGTGAGGAATGAGACTCTTCCCCGTTTCACATCCTTTTTCTCTGCTTTAACAGCAGGAGCGTGAGCTGTGCTGCTTTTGCTTACGGGTCCTGCTGCAGCTTGGCATGTTTTGGGGAGGATTCCTCAGCAAAGCTCGGATGCTCACAGATGCTCACCTGCTCAAGGAGGGGTGCCCCGTGCCAGCCTGGATCCTGGGCTGGTTGAAACACAAAGTGCAGACAGAAAACCCCAAAGAAACAAAGCGTTTTAAAGAGGAAGCCTCTGCCTTCGCTTCCTGAGGCCAAGCCCCCGGCAGAGCCTGGAGTTGCCAGCACAGCCTGGGTAGGTTGGCCACGCTGCTGCCTTTTGCACTATTGCCCCGGAGCTCAGCATCTACGGCAGTGACGGCCGCAGGGGCTCTCAGCAGCCTGTGGTCACCAAAGCCCGCGCCACGCTCACCAAACTGGTAAAATCACCCGAGCTGGTTCACTTAAGTGATAGCTCAGTCATGTTTATTAGTTGCGGCTGCAGTGCAAACCTGCCCCAGGGAAACCCAGGCCAGAAGTTTATCCGTCAGCGCTTTCACTGCTGCGAAGCTTTCAATGACGTGGGGTTTGCACATTGTTCAGCGAAGACCCTGAGCCCCCTCCCTGTGCTGCAGCCTCTGCTCCAGGTGGTCCTGAGCTGCAGCAGGGTGGATACAGAGGTGCTGACATATTCTGCCTTTAGTCTTGTGTGTCCTTATAATTTGAGTTAAAACCATACACAAATGAAAGGTCATAAAATGCATATATTTATTATTCCCTATATATCACTTACATAGTTTAGCCAAGCATATTTTAACATTGTTTGTGAGATGCTATCTGGGATTACATATCCAATAAGTATGGTGCATTATCAGCATGCTATAGCACTATTATGTATAATTATATCTGTTTATAGATACCCCATCACAGATCAGTGTGGTTCTTGGTTACATTTGTGATACGCTGTTTGTTGCGTCACATTCACAAATGATATGCTACCTCTAATTATGTACATTTATCGATGTATGCCGTATTTAATGCACACTATAGTATTTGCATCATCGATCAGAGTCATCCTGTTGATAGGCCAGCTGATGTTTAGTTGCTTAACATCTTCTGATTCTTTAAACATCTGTCTTTTAAGTGGTGGGTGCTTTACAATGGATTCATACAGTAGTTAGACCTGACTTACACAGCTGATTAATGCAGTCGGTGAAATCTTGGTTTCCCTAGGAGCTGCTGGCTGAGTCCTGGGCCATTTCCCAGCACCAGGGTTTCACTGCGTGCAGCTGGTGCTACACATCTACCCAACTGCGCTTATTGAGGAAGAGCTCTGTTCTTTGGTGGGTCCGAGGTCACTGTAGGCATGAACTCAGCCCTCAAGTGAAAGGATGGATGAGGGGCTGTAACGCCACCTAAAATCTGGGCTGCCAGGTCTGTAGCTCCTCTGTACTGATTGCTGAAGGGTAAGGATTCTGGGGTCTGCAAATAGCATTGGTCTGCTGTGCTCCTTCGTTCTTTTCCCTAATGTCTATTGAATCGCTTCTCTCTCAGTACTACATAATTTAGATCTGGTTGAGTACAGAGTATTTTATTTATTTATGTATTCAAATTTTTAAAATGCACCTCTAGGCATCTTAGCAGTACACTGGGCACCTACCACATAAATTAAAAATAACAGCATAAACTTAGTCAAAGGACTATCCATAAATAACTCCTCCTCAATTCACACCCTTAGCAATAGCCTTAGCTTGGAACAGGGAAATAACAGGGCAGGTTAATAGATCTGGGTGCTGGTGGACCAAAGGGGAAAATGAGTTTCAAAACTGAGGCACCCCCCTCTCCATCCCTCTGCGGAGATGCCTTGCCTTGAACTCTTGACCTATCCTGATCCTCGATGGGAGACCAGATCCAGCTGGCCAACTCAGGGCTAGAAACATGGACTGTCAGGGACATCTTACACCGCTACCATGCTGCAAACCATGGCCACATTCTGATCACATGAATATCTATGTTTGAATAACTTTTGTCCACAGCTTCAAAAGTGATTTAATTTATCATTACATTTAGGTATTCAGTCTAAGATGCATTAGAGAGAGCTAGATAGTCAGAAGATGGCTATTCACCCTTTTCTAAAGATCAGGCACTTTTTATAGATGTCAGATTAAACGCCGAAATCACAGGTTAGTTTTGGAAAGGTAAGACTGTGTGAGTGTGCAGGCAAAAACATCCTCTTTAGAAGTAATTTTCAGAAAACAGTTTTAGTATTTTGTTCCTGCCTATGGCAATTTATGAAACACAAATGAGAGATTGTACCAGTAGCGATGCTGAAATAAATCACTCTAAAAACAGAACTGAAATTTTATTTCATTACTAAAGTAAATATAAAAGTGCTTTAGCACAGTTTCAAATTAGATTGGGGTTTGGTCAAGCCTGTTATAAATCCAATGATTGTAAAGCAAATGGCTCGAGATGAACTCTCAGTAGAGCGCTGTTGCGAATGCGGCTAATGGGATGCTGCGTGGTGCAGAGCAATAAACAGAGAGAAGCAAAGGGGCGGCTTTCGTGCCTGCGGTACAGGAATCAAAGGTAGTGATACAGCATGCCATGTCCGGGCCTGCTGTCCGATTCTTATGAGGATGCTGAGAAAACAAAGAGGAGGAGAGAACATACCTCCAACCTGACTCACAGCCTGGACAAAATGCTTTCCTCTGAGTAAGCAGGGGAGCGGGGGTTGAGCTCAACCTGGGGTCCTACAGCCCACCCATAAATGACGCTGGAAGACCGCAGGAGAGAAATGCCCACGGAAGGACTCCGCGGTGCTGGCAAAGACCAAGTGGTGAGACATGTAGCGGTGGCTCGACCTCCCCGAGAGCAGAGCTGAATCCCAGCTCGGGGTATCCGCACTGGTACCTGCCTCCACCCAGGGGTCACCAGGAGCCTATCGTACAGATGCACCTGTGCAGAGGGATGTTCTGGTACCAGAGCTGTTTCTCAGGGGCAAATATGTGTAACATCAACCCGCTGCTGGGAGCAGATGTTCACACCAGGAACACAGTGCAACCCACAGCAAGAAAGTACCAACTGGCAGGTGGAAGCCGGGTAAACTTCACCTGGGGGGACACTGGGAGAGGCTTGACAAACCCCTGTTGCCTGCGATGTTCAGGCTGGGTGCTCCTGCCCCGGTGTGGAGTGACAGACCCAGGGAGCTGTGGTGCTCCTCCCAGCCCATCGACATGTTGCTCTCAGCTTGCAGAGCAGCAGGCAAACAGCTTCAGCAGGATGAGGGGTAACCATCTCATCACTGAATCCAGCAGCACCTTGGGTGGCTGGGTGTCCTGCAGCCTTTCTTCCCCAGGACAAAACTCCAGGTTACCCATTAGTAGCTGGCTTCAGCTCACTTCTGATTTCCCATGCTGCCCGGCAAGCTGGCAGCACCCATGCCTACAGCAGCTGTCCTTGAAGACACAACCCCTCCTTCACCTCCACAGGGCTTTGGTGGGACTCCTGCCAGAAAACCCCATAGGATAGCACTTGCTTGCTCCTAAAGCCTCACAGCCCAAATTCCAAACTCCCATCTGATTTCCAAGAAGGCAGGTCTTGATCCCGTCGCAGACTCACAAACCTCTGTTAAGCAATGGACTTTCCCTTCAGCCTTTTTTTCAAGCTGGTAGAGAGGGAGCTCCCGTGTTGTTATTAACCCACACTGGGGGGTAGGTACAGAGCTAGGCAAGTTATTGGCAAGATGCTCGTTCATATGTCAAACCCTGCATCATAATGACCAATAAATAAGATCCGTTGCTGAAGAGTGCAGATGGAAACTAGGGTTGCAAGTAATGTCATAGCAGGGTAGATGCTGCAATCTGTGCAACAACCCGGAACTGACATGTTTTCTATATGCTGTGCTATACTCTCCTCCCGCAGCACCTGCGCTAATGGAAATGAGCATTACGCATGCTCACCAGCTGAACAATAAGCCCTGTGGAATGAATGATTCATTATAAAATGGTTTCTTTTGGAAGAGAAAGAAGGTTTTGTCTAGTTTTTAGAAGTACCACAGGAAAACTCCATTTATTTATGCCTGCTTTTGTTTGACAGTAGTTTCTTTGTTCCTCTCTGCTCTCGCTTTTCTAGTGCCAGTTAGCAGCAACATTTGGCCATGGGAGCCCGGGAAAGAAAGGAGAGGCAGAATGATTGTCAAGAAGGAAAAAGAAATGTGTGCCTAACAAAACAGAAATCAAGCTACATGTTTAAGCAAGCAAACTAAAGGCATAGACATCTGAGGGTTTTCTCCAAGTGTGTTTACATTTTCTAGTCATTCGAGCCTGTCATTTCCCACTGCAGGTCTGATTTCTCCCTTCAGGCTGTCCCTAACTCATTACCTTGCCTCTGATTGGAAGAAGTCCATCCTAAAGACACAACCGATGTTTCGCTTTACAGCTGTGGTCTAGAATGAAAAGCTCTTTGAGGGGCACAAGTGGAATTGTATCTATCTGTCAAGGCTTTACTGAACGGACGGAGAAATCAGCAATAGCTGTTATACACTGATACCAGTCTACGAGCTGCTCTTAGCTTAATGAGCTGTCTCAAGAGGCCATCCTGTGGAAGCTAACACAGGACCTGAAACACCAGCATCTCCTGTGACTGTGAAGCCCCAGGACTGGGGGCTTATGCCCACCACCACCCACCACCTCTCTGCCCGGTCACCAGCAGCTCGCCGCTGACGGCGAGAGCACTTACCTGTGCAGTGCAAACCTGCCCAGCTCCCAAAGAAGGCAGCTCCCTTCTGTACTGGATATGAAATTTGAATATGCCTGCTCTTGCTGAGTTTTGGGACAAAGCTTCTCCAGACCTAATACAGTTTAAGGCTTCCCTGTAGCTACAAACACGTGGGGAGTTTTATAAGCCATAGGCTGGCTGGCTGAAGTTATCTGGGAGGTTTGGAATGCCTTTGACTCTTGTGGTTCACCTGTAATTTCTGTACACTGCCTCACCAGGTGTCTTCTCTGTAAAGTTTGTCCACGAAGTGAATTTCAGGTGACCTTCTTATTCATTTCAAACATACAGTTCATGCTCCAGAGGCCGTCTCTGAGGAGAACTCTAGTAACATCAGAACTGCTGTGTTAAAATACTCCCTACCTGCCACTGGTAATTTATTTGTCCCATAAGCTTTCGTAAGTATTCAAACAGACAAGCTGTCTCGTCCCTGGAATTAATTTCAGTATTTAGATGCACTGTCCAAGAAAGACACAGCCAGGCCTGAAGATTTTTAAATATAGGATAAGGAGCATGTTTCCATGTTCTGAGGTATTTTTCTTCTTATTTAACAAAAAACCCACAGAAAAGAGGGGAAAAGTATCCCAAGAGAGGACACATCTTCCCACCGATAAAATTAAAGGAAGGTGCTAGACATAAAATAAAAGACGTGCTCTTCCTCTTCAAGGCTTCCCTCTGGAAGCTCATAAAGTAGCTTTGGTAATGAAAGAGCAATTTGTGGTGTATGGGAGAGGTAGGGATGAGAACAGACACACAGAGGGAATCAGGAGCATGCTATAGTCTGAAAATTTGCTGTGCACTTTATAATTCAAGGCACAATAGGCATAAATAAAATGGGATGCAAAAAAATCAATGTGGGTAAATAGCAAAGGATACTTCGGGGGAGATTGGAGAGGAAAGGTGTAATTGCTGCTGAGGAATGTTTAGAAATAACTGAGATAAGAGGCATTAGGACAATGGTATATGGGACTGGCTCACGGTGATTCAAATCAGAGGAGAGCCTCCCTAGCTCTTGCGACAGATTAAAGGATGGTTTCAACAAGCTCCTGGCTGGGATGGCTGAGATAAACCCAGCCCTGCCTGATCTCCAGAGGACAGAGTGGAGTCGCCAGTTTGCCCTTTCCTGGGTTTCTCTGCTTTTACAGCCCCTCTGGCACCCTCTGCAATCTAACTGTGACCTTTCCTGGAGTGTCGGGGGGAGCTCTGCGGTGGGTCCACTCCACCACGTTCATTTTCACACCTGTCCAATCCCACCGGCTTCATCATGGCATTGAGCCAGCCCTCAACCTGGCACCTACAGCACTGGCTGCTGGGTGCTGCTCCTGCCCCCATCCAAAAAGCATTTGGATAATGTCCAAAAACGCAGTCTGATTTCTCTCAGCTGTTTGACACGAAGGTCCAGCCAGGGATGAGGACTCATCCAAGAGCCCCTCATGCCACCATCAGTGGCAGCTTGGGATCAGGTACCAGCAGCATCCCCAAAGGTCAGCACAGTTCTCAGCTCAAGTGGCTGGTGAGGAAGAAACCTGTTGTCCCCCTGCTCGGAGCGATGCTGAAGCACAGCGGGGCCTCAGCCCACATCAGTCTACAAGGACAGGTGCTTGCAGTCCCAGACCCACAGGACCCACAGCAGAGGGTCCCCTGTCCTCCCACCCCTCCATGCCCGCCTTCCGCCAACCTGCCTTCAAGAGGGGTCTGGCCTCCTGCACTTCATTGACCTCCTCCCAAAGATTCGTCACTTCTTCAGCAGTCTGATAGTCTCATCCTACCTTTCTGTGATTCTGATTCTTCGGGAATATTAAGGAAAACAGTTAATTTTCTTTTTTTTTTTTTTTCCCCATTTACCAGTGGTCAACTCACATCAAACACTCCACTGTGCTCCCCTTGCAGATCAGTCTGCCTTGTGCCTTCTTGGAAATTACGGAGGCTCCCACCCGTGGAATGCTGAGCAAAGGTTTAGGGAATTTTCCGAAGTGCACGTTTGCCTTCAGGAATGCAAAATAAGCCATCTTACAGTAAAGCAGAGAGGACAGAGTGATGCTGGAAAAGTTACAATCAGACTGCAAGGTATGAAGTGTGGCAGTTTTGCCAAGAAGAGATCCGCCTCTCCGATGTGCGGCTGCTCCCACAGCAGGGCTCGGGCATCGCCAGACTTGATCAGGCTAGCTATTAAATGACTCTCTGATTTGATACCGTAGTACAAAGCCTCAGCACTGTCCGTGACATTCCCAGGCCTGGGTTCTATTCTAAGCACCATCTTCATATGCGTTGCCACCCCAGCTGCATGTGAAGGGCTGGAGGATGGGGGGTGCCTGTGCCAGCAGGGAGCGCGGCAGTGGTGAGACCTGCCAGCTCTGCCGACCAGTGGGAAAGCCTGGCAGCATCCACCGAGACAAGGGGCAGGCTGGGATGGGAATGGCAAACTGCTCCATCAAAAGGGGCCAGGCAGCATTGCTGGAAGGATGCTTGGGATGAGGGGCTGGAGCTGAAAGTGCCATACGGCTGGGTGGCTCAATCTGGAATGGCAATCACCCTGTTACACACAAGTTTAAGAATTAATGGGATCCAGTATTATGTGGCTTTTGTGACCGATTTGATGAGCTGGTTTATCAGGCTCCCTTAACCTTCCCCTCAAGCCTGCACTATCAGCCTGTCAGGGTACTTTTTTTAGCCTCCCCTTTTATGTCTGTGTAAGCTCCAAGGGCAGATACTGTATCCTGTAAAAAGGATTGTGTTCAGGAGACTGATAAATAACCTGTGCCAAATGGAGGCAGCAGCATCCCTCATTTGGTTTTAGAGGACAGCTCCCAGCTCATCTCTGTCTTGGTGCCCACAGTGCTAAAAGAAAACTGTTGCTAACCTCTGTGCTGGATTTGGACCCTTTCTCCTCAGGGACCCCTGGGAACTGGCTGAGGACCATGTCCCTGTGGCTTTCCCTTCCCTATGGGTCCCTGTCAGGGGCAGCACCAGCTGCATACAGCTCTGATGGGTACTGGCAGCAGCACGCCTGTTACAAAAATAGTATACTAAGTTGCTGGAGTAGAAAACAGTTGTAGTGAAATAAAAGACTGCAACACCTCTTCATACTTATTCTCCAGGTCAGTCCTGAGGTTTCCCTCTCATTTCATCCAGCTAAATATATGTGTCCAGCTGCTTGCGTAGCCTTTGGTGGTAGGAAGCAATCTGCAAAAAAAGCCCTGCTCCTGTGTGCTGTTTCCACCTGCCAGGATTCCCTGGAAGGGCTTCTGGACAAGCCCTGCTCTTAAATGGGCATTTTTCTCCCTGGAGGCCTATTTCCCCAGCAATCTCTCGTGATTCATAAACTTTATCCAGACACCAGTTTTCATCGCACGGCCTGAAGATTAATGGCGTCACGGTTTCACTTTGGAAATGCTTCGCAGAGCCCTCTGCTTCACAGGCAGGAAACCTTCTATTCCCTGGGGCTAGGAGCCTGAAGACCAGCATTGCCTATGACCAGCTCGCGTCCTCCACACGAATCGATGACTCCTTCCAGAGCGGCTGTCAAGCTGTGGCTCATAACCCTCCATGCCCTGATGTGTTTCACAGGAACACCTGAAGTGGTGGCCTGGCCTCCTGGGGACACTGGCCTGAGAAGTCCAGCCACTGCTCTGGGGACCACAGCCACAGGAGGGATTGGAAGGGCAGGCTTTACAGCTCCCATCTGTCCTAGAGGCTGTTGGAAGCCTTGAAAACCTTCATTTTTAGTCTTTGTTTTGTGATTTCTAAACCAATGCTGGTCCCCCAAGTCACTCAGCAGCACTTCTCTCCCTCGGATCATCCAGAGGAGCCCATGGATCTGCTAACATCCACCAAGCTCTGACCAGGATAAACGACTGCAGGCATTTGACCTTCTCCCTTGTGTTTGTGGGAAAGCTTTTTGGGTGCAAAGGTGTGAACAGTGTGGCTATACCAACATAAGCGACCCTGTAGCTGCTTCCATTTTGCAACAAAAATGCTTTTTTTGTGTGTGGTTAAACCTGGGAAACAGATAAAGAGCACACGAAGAAGGCAGTAATACCATAATAGTAGCATCCGTATGGAAGTCAGCTCTTTTCCTGTGCTAGGGCATCTGGCAAAATTTCCCTCTGCAGGTAACATCAAGGGTAGTCGGTTGTTTGGGATGGGGCCTGAGCCCAGCTGAGATATTCAGGCAGTTCTTGTCAGACTCTCAGGAGAAGAAAAATTAACTATAAAGTAAAGAGAGCCCAAATTTGAATAAGCCAGAAGAGTAAGTGCCTGTACCTCCACCCCACAAGATACTGCCATTTTTCATTTTATTTGAAGTCTTCTACTACATTTTATATTCTTACTTTTAAAATACCTCGCTGGGGAAAAGAGTGTATTTTATGTCATATTTTCAGGTTTTCCTACCCTGTTCCACAAAGCACAGGGAAGGAAAAATACTGGAGCATCTCACCTGTCCCCACTGAAATAAATCTAACCAGGAGAACAGTGAGATGATGTGATTTCCCACAGGAGCCTTCCCATACCTGGGAACACGTGTGGTTTGCTCACATGTCTGGCTCAGGCAGGTGGCAGCCACTGACCAGCTCTGCTCTACAGGTATCCCAGGCCCAGCAAAGGGCAAGGCACCAGCCTGGTCCCAACCAGATGGGAATTGTGCTTGGTGCCTGAGGTACGTCTTTCCCCCACACTGTCCCAGGACACCCTGCATGTTTACTGTTCTCTGTTCTTCACAGGGCGTTGGGGCTGTACCCCATCTGCCCTTGCCACAAGCAAGGAGCACCTGGCTGACCCAAGGGGGAAAAATTGATGTCCCCCTATGTCTCAGCACTCTGTGCCCTTTTAGAGACCTGATGATATCCGAGGTGGGCAGATTCAGCAGACAACCTGCTGGAAAACCCCACCGTCCCAGAGTGACAGCTGGGAATCAAACCGGATACCCTAGGGCATCACAAATGGCTCTAAACCCCTATATTGAGGCACCCGAATCCCACCCGGTGAGTCAGCAAAGCCCTTTTCCAGCAGGCCCACTCCCTTGTGACAAGGTGGGGCAAGAGGGACGAAGCATGCCAGCATGTCCCTGCGTGTCCCTGCTAAGCATACCCTGAAGGTAACACTCACAGGAAATTCCCGCAGTGCGTAAGAGAGAGGGAGAGCCTTTCAACAGGTTTATTTTTAACCATCCTGCAGAGCTGTATCATTGCCTGGGAATACTACGAGCTTGTTTGGGGATGTTGCCATTCTCCAACGGGTTCTTCAAAAGAAGAAAAAAAATAAATAACAGGCTCTTTTGAAATCTTTGTTTGCTTCTTGTTAGACAATGCTGGATGTCATTTCTAAGTATAGTTCATTTTTAATTCTACATGGAGTTACGAAGGCTGCCTGGGGTTTTGCGGGGCAGATGTGGTAAAGGAAGGGTCTGTCATCTCCAATAATATGGCACACAGGCTGTGTGAGTGAGGAGTACATACATTCAGAATGAAAGCTGAATTTCCTTGGTGTAGGTTGTCTTCTAGCCTCTGGATGCTTTAAGCACATTGCAGTGGGGGATTTTTTTATCTACTTTTCTTGCTTTATGAAGCAAAAGTGAAGTGACTGAGACCCAGAGCACATGAACCCCAGGGAGCCAGTGGGCTGCTTTAACCACAATTACCCAGATGAAGGGGGGGGCCGTTGCAGCTTTCCATGCTACCGCTCTCCAGTGCCTGAACACAGGGTCAGCTGTTTAACTTGTGCCAGAGCTGACTCCTGCAGGACGGACAGCTGGGAAAAACCTCTCATGGGGGTAGCCTAACCTCAAATGTTTGGGGTTTGTGCCTGGAATGCTCTGGAGCATGTCCTTTCCCGGCTCCGCAAAGGACAAGCACAACTTTTATTTCACCCTTGAGCAAAAAAGAGAAGGCACCAGTGACTTGAGTTTTATTAAAGCCAGGCCAACTGCTTGGGGCCTTCTTGTGACAGGAATTATCAATCTAAAATATATATAGTGGAACAGGCTGGTTTTGCCGAAGGCCTGAAGGATGAGCGAGGCATTGCACTGCTATGTGCCTTGTGTAAACTCTCATTCGTTGGTGCCTAGGTGTCTGGGGCAGGGCCAAGCTTTCTGGTCTAAAGGCTGCCCCCTTCACTACGGCCCCTTCTCCTAGCGATGCTGAGGTGCATTGTACCCACGAATGAAGAGCAGCATACGACCCTAAACACATCACTACGATGAGAAGGGGGAGCTCAGGAGCTGGCGCAGTTTGTTTTATCAGCTCCAGGGTATTCCTGTGTTCCTCTCACCTGGGCCGGCAGCCCTTGGGAGCTTGTACCTACCCCACGAGCCCCCTGAGCATCTGCGGGTTTTCAGCAGGTACCTACCTGCATCGCATGGCATCCCCTGGCACCCAGCATGGGCTTCTCGGCTCCCCCCTCCCACCCCGGTGACTGGGAGACAGGCTGTGGTGCAGTGATGCTTTTTCAGCTCTGAGCCTAGGATCAAAGGGCCACGGGGTTACACGGTACCAGAGCCCGGCGGTGCTGTGTCCTGCAAAGCCCTGATTCACTGGGAACTCACTCTGCCAGTTCAGAGCCTCCGGGAGCTGTTTGAAGGCTGTGGGCTGCCAGGCGTCCCGTCAGCTCAGGTATTGTCTGTCCTCCTGCAGCCCTCACAAAGGTGGCATAAAAGCAGAAAAGCGTATTTTGCTCTTTGGCTGCTTCATCAGAAGTACCCACGCCTGCTGCCAGGCAGGTTGAGAGTGGAGGGCGATGCTGGAGTGATGGATATGAGGGGAAGCGCCTCACTTTTTGGGGGATGCATCCTCAGACGGACTGGGGTCTACATTCTTTTGTTCTTGATGCTCTACAGGCTCAGAGGAAGAAATTATTTTTAATGTCGTCCTCCCACCCCCATCCCCGTGAATGTAGGATCTAATTCCTCCCTCCCTAAATCAAAAGCAGGATGAGAAGGAGAGAATCCAGTTTTGTCTCATTTCAGATCTCTGTCTCAGGAGGATACAGGGCTTTAAGATCAGTGCGCCTCCATAGCTTCCAGCTAAGAGAATGACATCCAGAACAAACACCAAAATTGGTTAAAAAGGATCACTTAGAGAATAAAAGTAAGTTGGGGATGACTTCCCATCCCAGATTAAATTAATGTAATTGCGTCATCCCTTTCCTCTCAGGACCAGGTTGCCACGGGGCAGCTTGTTTTGTTCTCCCTAATACACACGATGTGTTTTTTGGACTCATTCTCCGGTCACCACGTGAGCTGCCTTCCCCTCTGATGCACGCCAGCCTCCGCAACCAGGGGAGCCGAAGCAGGCCCTGGCACTTCTGTCACGTTCCTTTTGATGGTCGCACAGCTCTTCTCGTGCCCCAAAAGACAAGAGCAGAGAGGGCAGGCTGCAGTCCGAGGCCCTGGCCTCCCCCAGCTCTCTGCCAGGACAGTACCTTTTTGCCGCAGGACAGAGATCAGCATCGCACACCGAATTTCAGGTGGTATTTTGCAGCACTCCTCTCTTTCTGGCAGTGAGGCTTTGCGTCTGTCGGCGCAACTGCTAATTGTCCCAAGAGCCTCCACAGAAAGGGCTGATAACAGTCCCAGAATTTCACAACCGCTAAGCAAGTACAGACAGGGTATAAATGCAGATTGAGTGGGTTGCCAAGCTGTTAGCTTTTGTTCATTTTGCTGTTTAGGAGGCACCTTTAATATTTTATTTTTCTTTTTCTGCATTACAAAGCGAGAAATACTTAGCATTTATTTAATTAGCTTGGCTACAATACCGACATTCCGTGATTACAAACCAAAGTCAGTAAAAGCCTAATGTGAATGGTACTTTTTTGTACCATTGGAAATTAAAAATCAGTTGCACTATGATTAAATTGATTCCGGGTGGTTTCTTTTGAGTAATTATGTTCAAAAACTGTCTGCCAGTCCAATTTGCTATCAAATCTCACTTTATCGCTAGCATTCCACCTGCAGGTGCATAGACAATATGAACCCAACATCCTACAAAATTATCAACCTTTTGTAGGAATGAAATGCTGATTGTTTATTATCTGATTTAATTTCTGGTGGTTAAATCTGAGCAGTCTGATTTAGCAACATTTTCAATCAACCTTACAAATATTTGAATGCATTTATGTAACAATTAATGTGCAAAATAGCGCAGGGCAAAGTCAGGTCTGCTGCTGCTGCTTAAATCAGGGGGCCCGATTCCTGTCCCTGAGGCAGTGGGATGTCCCCATGGCAGCCTGGCACAGGACCGCACGTGAAAAGAGCTGCGGTCCATGTGATGTTTGGGCTGAGCCAGGCAGCCTGGTCTGCCAGTCCATCTCCCTCAGTGGTGCCGTCCTCTGGAGAAGGGCACCGTCCACACATGGCAGCCCCAAGCAGCCTCTCCTCCCCATGGGGTCACCGGCTAGAGGGGCTGGAACCAGGGTAGCCCTGGGATGAATTTGAGCCCGCGTCCCTGTCCTGGATTTGGGCTAAGGCATCTGGAAGCAGGATTGGTGTCCTCGGACTGTGCTGACAGTGGAGGGGGGAGCCTGAGGCTGGCTGCAGGGCAGGAGGCTGGCTGCATGGGGCACAGCACTGCTGCCCTGAGGTTTCAGGGTACCGCTCCCTTCTCAGGCACGCTGCAACAAGGTCATCAAAGAGACCCATTATTCACTGTGAGGATGAATTCAGCCGGGCACTAGAACAGCTCTAACGCAGCACTGTCTGCCTTTATTTACCAGAGACATTGCATGGAGACAGTATTGCCCATAATCTTTCAGCCACCCCTTCTCCAAGCCATGAGGTGCCATCCCTGTTTGCAGACAGGTTTGCTTCCACGGCAGCGGATGGGAGCTGTGCCAGCTGACGGAGCCAGGAGGGGGATGCCCACCCCGCACAGCTCTCCAGCCCGGACATAGCTGAGCTTCGCTTGCAGCACTTCTCGCTGTCAAAGGGGACTGAGCGCAGACCATGACAGCTCTGGTAGTATTTTTCTTCTGGTTGTCTTGCTTCCCGTCTGCACAGCACGCTGTAACTGGTAGCGATGCTGTTGACAAAGAGGTGACTCATTTCCACCGCCAAATCTCTCTCGCACAATGCATCTATATCCTGTTTAATTTCACACCTATCCTGTTTGCTTAGTTACACAGCATTACTGTTCTATTTGGTGAATTTTAGATGGCGTTATAAGGAGTGAATTATGTATTATATTATACTATATGTTAATTGCTCATTTAATTTTAACTTGGTAATATGTTTATACTGCAAACAGTTAGGTAAATGACTTACAAGAGTGTTTTAACTAGATGTGTAATTTGAGGATACAAATTTAATATGCTATACAAAATCTTCTGGGGCAAAATTGCTGTGCCCTTACTTAGTTAGGTAAGTGGGAGTTTACTTGAGTGAAGAAGTGTTCGTAACCCACAGAGTATTTGGGGACCACTCTTTAATTACAATAATTACTACTCATAAGTCACAAACTCGGATGTTGCGCATCACCAGATCTGTTCCTGACTTTGCTGCAGATGGGCAGTGCGATGTTGAGCAAGGAGCACACAGCCTGAGCTGCAAATGTCTTACTCAATCCTGTGAAGAGTTACTCATGCTACTGATTTTTTCCGCAGGAGTAATGAGAAGATGAACGCCCCTGTTTTCACTCAGGAGTTCCTCAGGTGGAAAGATGCTGTCGGAGCGGAAGCCACACTACTTCATTATGTTAACTATCTTTTTGGCCTGAGATGATGTGTTGTACCCAGCAGAGGGTTGATACCAGAGAGATGGGAGCTTTGTGCATCTCCCTGTTAGCACCCCGCTCAACCTACCTGCTGAACATCCCTCCAAGAGTCAGAATCCTCCTAAGTTCATCCTCCTTATCTTCCCAACCCACTGCTCCTCTGGACCCCACTGAACTATCACCTTTAAATTACTCCTATATTTCATATAACTTAATGGAGGAGCTGAAGGAGTGGAAAGGGATGGGGAAGGATGATCAGGGGGAGATGCTTAGATGGTACTGCAGAGCCTGTCAGCCCACAAGAGGCCCCATGGCAGACTGGGTGGACAGTTTCCAGCTTTCCCCACTGTGCCCACCCTATATAGACTAAAAAGTTGCACTCCTCCTGTCTCTGTTTCTGTGGTGGATTTTAGTATTGCAAATACTGATCAGATGAATGACAATGAAAGAAACTGCTCAGAGCACCTGGAGGTTTGGTAGGTAATATAATTTGGCCTGCTGTGAACACTTGTACTTGAAATTTCCAATCTCGACATGGAATTAAATTTTGACCTCATCAGCATACCTGACTTAGCACTACTGGCAGGTTTGCTAACCCTTTATTTAATGTTCTGATCTACTGTTTGTTTCAACTTTAGCAAAACCCTTTCTTTTCTTCAGTAAAGTGTAGCAGCCAAGTTAAACAAATATCAGAAAATCCTTTTAACTGTGTCCACTTCTTCTTTTGTTTGAATGTCCAGAGCTTCCCAGCTTGTCATGGCACTGCTCCTCTCCTGCAGCCTCACAGCCAAGGCACCTCATTTCTGCCAATCCTGGTGTTTGTGAACAACAAGAGCCCTGCTGTCCCCAAGTGCGGAGAAGTCTGATTTTCCCATTTCCATTTATCCCATGTAAGTAGAAGAGGAACATTTTAGCAGCTTAAAAACATGCTTGGCTCTGGACTGATGGCTTCCCCCACCCAGGAGGTACACAGCAGAGGGTCCTGCTGTTTTAGCTGTTGGAGGAACCAAGCCCTGGGATGCAACAATCCTTTGTGCACCCTTCAGGACGCAAAGCCTGGCTCAGCTGTCCCTGAGCTGATGGACAGGCAGCTGGGCATGAAAAGTGGGACCATTGAGCATCAGAAGAAAGTTTTTAGGGTAATGATAGCTCTGGCCCCCTTTTCCCCATCAGTGCCTTCACAGGGTGGGCTTTGGGATAGCCTGGGAGCAACCACACATATGAGGCAGAAGACGAATCCCTGCTGGGTCACTCATCTCCTTCACCCAAGGCTTCTGTTGGAGCTCACTCCCTCTGTGAAGATTGGAAAGCACACTGGGAAGCCAGGGCAAGTTAAGGGATGTGGGAGGGCATGCACACAAGCTGCCCAAACCTAGACAGACTGCCTGAATGGGGCCATCAGGAGACGCAGACACCTACCCACTGGGCATGCATCCCTCTGCACGTGGCTTGGGTATGACCCGAGGGCAGGTGTCCTGGAAGCAAGCTTCCTGCAGCACTTTGAGGGTGGCCAAATTCCGGCCAAAGAGCTGCACTGAAACATCCATTTCTCTACTCATAAACTAGAGGAGGGTCTGGAAATGATGCTGCAACCCCAGACAGAGCCAGCTGTGTTTGCCAGCAGCTCCCAGCAGCACCCCGCACAGTATGCCCATGTGCTGCCTGGCAGGCAAGGCCAAGACCCACTGTCCCCACAGAATCACCTCACTCTCAGCAGCTGGGTGCTGCCTGCAAATGGACATCGTGCCTCGGTCTCATGGGTTTCAGGCAGCTGCCCATTTCCCTCTTTGCTCCTGCTCTGCTGACCTTCTGGCTCACAGCCTTGGGACCCAGGGCTGTGTCCTCAGCCATCCCTACAGCACAGGATCACACCCTTCTAAGTCAAGTGCAAAGTCAGAAGCTAAGCAGAGATTAGGGATCAGGTATTTTAGTCAGGGGACATCCTAAGAACTTGATCCGAATGGCTTGGCTTAAAATAAATAACCCATTTGAATCAGGTTTTACTTGTGACAGACACACCTCTGGGGGCATAGGAGAAGAGAAATAGGGGAGGGATGAGACAAGGCTCTGGAGCAAATCCTCCACAGTCATGTATGGCAGTAATACCTTACCAAGCAACATCGACTCACTAATGCTCGTGTTTCCCAGTTTAAGTGCTGTGTCCTAATTTTCCATCTACATAGTGTGCAAGCAGCCATGTTCCACTGACAGCTTGGGTTCCTGTGGGACTGTTCCCATAAGGCCAGTCTGGGAGGAGAAAACTCAAGGGATGATTTTTCCCAGTGGTTTCATTGGCTTTCAAATCAGGCCTAAAATGTTGCTGATGCTAAAAGTATACGCTCTTCTGGCTGCATACAATTAGCCATGCCCTTTAATAACTTGATGCAAACCCTTTGCAGAACCAACAGTAGTATCAGCATCGGGGTGATGACAGGAGACGACAAGCCATCCTGGTTACACTTTAATGGTTCAGGAAGACAGATTTCTACTGCTCCTGTCTAAGAAAAACAGGTCCTTTCTAACTCCAGCAACCAAATACTGCTCTCCCTTAAGCTGCCAGGTGCTTTCTCCCACAGGATCCTACTTTCCACGCTCTGTGCCCTGTGGGGTATTAAGCGTGCCTGCATCACCTGTGCTTGCAGCCCAGCTATTAATTTTGGTTTTTCCCCTGTCATCATGCTGTCTCATGAGCTGTGGGGATATGAAAGGGATCTGAAAGGGTCTGGGAAATACATTGGCACTTCAGTTGCCAGTGGCAGGCCATTTGCAGTGCGCTGAAGCCCCTGGTTTTGCCAGTCATCAGCGTGGCATAGGACAAAGTTGACTGTTGTGTGTCATAGGGATCCAAGGAAGAGTGTCTCCCCAGTGTGCAGGGCTGGCAGTGCCGGGGTCTTGCTGCAGGGAGAGACCAGAGGATGAAGACCGAGGGCAGTGTCTCCTGTGTTCGCAGTGTGGAAACAGGGCTTCTGAAGGCACCTCACGCTTGAGATGGTTTTGCAGGTATATGCTGTAATCCTGTGAAAGTAAAGCCTACTTGCACGCGCAGTTTTTCTGCACCTTTCCCTTGGTCCTGACGTCCTCCCGCTCTCCTGGTGCCAATATTGACCCCTTCCCTGTGCACTCTGACTGGTAGGTGAGAGCTTAGCCTCAGCATGCTCACATTTGGCTACTGTTTTCCTCCCCCGGGCCAAGGGATGCATCTTTCACAGCCAGCCGCTATCTCCCTCTCCACGCAGCCATGCCAGTGCTGCCAATGGATCTGAGCACCAGGCCAGCCTGGGCTATGGGAAACCTGTCCGACTCCTGCTGGAGCCGGCTACATGTAGGCAGGTAGTTCGCAGCATGACATCCTGTGTGGCAGGCACATGAGCAATGACACAGTGGGGGAGTGGGTCGCTTGGATGTCAGTGGTGGGGTTGAAAAAGAGAAGAGAGGGAAAGGAGTTTTGCTTTCTGTTTTCTTTGCTGTGATTCCCAGCAGCGTACCCTTGCTGGGTTAGCATGGGGTCTCTGGTTTTGGGACTCTAAGACGCAGATGAAAAGGTAGAACATCACACTGCCTCTGTCCCAGCCAAATTGTGCTCTCTTGTAGCACCTCTTCACTGCCTCCAGGTAGCAGGAGGCTTGCACTCATTTCTCATCTCAATTTGCCTGCCCTGGCATGCCTCCGGCTCCTCTCCCCTCTGGCATCAGGAGTGGGTCTCCCCAGGGCTCCCGGCCTCCAGGCACCTCGACTGGGTTGTTGTGCCATGATACATTAGAGCAGCCCTAACCCTGTTAGCCCCACTAATCTCTCCAGGGCAAGAAAACACTGTTTAATGTGAGGACTGCAGCAGTGCACAGGGACCATGGTGGCAGGAGCAGCAGCGGGGTCAGCAGGGATGTGGCAGGGATCAACAACGGCACTGGGGGAGGCAGCTCCCCTGGACTCCTAACCCCCAGGTCTTACCACTGGCAATGGGTCTCTTGGGCTCCTGAGGACATGGGCATGGCTGAAACCCAGATATTTGAATGCAAAGTCTCCAGGGATTAACAGCCACAGCTCAGTCCCTCCACGGTGTCCACACCTCGTCACAATCATCGCGTACAAAGAGGCTCGAGCCGCTGTTTCCACTCGGAGGTTTTCTTTCTTCCTTGATTTACTGAAAAGAGTAGGGTCTCCTGGCTTCCCTCAGGATTTCTAGGAAAGGTATTTAAAAGAAAACCCCTTGGATCTGTAGGTTTCCATCAAAATAATGGTGCCTATGATGACAGGCAAAGTATAAACGCTTAGGCAGACAAAGATAAGCGTTAGTGCTGTGGCTGGCTATTTAAATCAGATCCCCACAAACGCAGGTCTGGACAGGAGAGACCCAAAGCCTTTCTTGCTTGTTACGTGAGCCTAAGCAGAAGACCTGTATTTGAAGCTTTTTTTCTGCTTTCATATGTCACAGCAGCAGTATTCTCCAGCAGTGGAGGGCAGCTTTTCTCTAATTTTAGATCTTTCTCTCAAAAGATGGCAGCTGACAACAGAGACGGGCCTCTGAAAAGGATGGATTTGAAGGCATGCCTTTTGACTAAAGATGTACAAGCTGTGCAGCACGGCAGTTCTTGGGAGATCAAACCGAGTGGATTTTAGATTCAAATCCCACCCTGCTTTGAGGTCAGACTCCAGGCAATGTGTCCCAAGCTGCTCACCAACGGAAAGGCAGGCGACGGTTTTTTTAGCAAAAACATACAAATAGTGAGAGCTGAGGAGGAGGAGCAGGAGCAGGGATAAACGATTTACACACAGCTGACCCGCTGAGGAAGTCAAACAGATGCTTTATTGTCTCCGAGGGCTCCTGGCTGGATGTATCCGTTTCTAAACAAAGCTTGTCATATCTCGGTGAATCGTTTCAGTCAACGAGTTGTCCTGCAAGGTTCAAGGCAAAGATCCTCTGTTTCCATCCTGAACAGCTCATTGCACCTGAGAAAAGGCAGAGTCAACCCACCACACAGGCAGAAGTAGGAAAAAGCCCCACCAGGTCATTTGCAACCTCCCGTTTTTGTGTCCACGATGTGTCCGATGGGTTTTCAGTAGCAAGCTGAGGAGATACCTCAAGAAGCTGCTTTACAGCATCTGTTTAAGTTATTCAGACAGTTCAGTGAAAACCTTCGTGCATAAACAGAGCATTTTGACTGAGTAGCCTCGTGGCTTGTAATATTTTGCTATTTAGAACAAAGTTTCTGCAGGTACAGCGTCAAAGTGGGCAAGCAGACCCGCCAGCTGAGTTAATCAAGGGGGGTGAGTTCACCTTTTTTTCTTTTGTGCTAGTCCCTCATCACACATATATGTGTCACCCTTCATGTCATCTCTTGGGCCAAGTGACGCATTCTCTCCAAGGCCCTGTTTATGTCATTAGAAGGCAATGTAAAGCATCCGTCTGTGTACCTGCCTAATGTCACCCTGGCCGGTGCTGTGATGCCCAGATAACAGATATGAAAATTAGGGGTTGTCTAGCCAGGCACAGCTTTCCTTCTGAATGACTTCTGATGAGGAGAGGTCAATCTGAGTAACACAGAGGGCTGGCAGACCGGCAGCAGCCCAGAGGCCGAGCTTCCAGCTACCACATAGGTTTGCATTCACTACTATGCAATTTTTAAACGGAATTCTGCATCAGACTTTGTTCAGGTGTGCATTCATCCACATGTTGTGGTGTTGTGAACTTTAAAGGGATGTTGTTAGGCCAAAAATAATCTTGGCCAGTTTCCTTTTTGCTAATCAGTTGCTGACAGCTGCACGAGCTGAGTGGGAAATGCCTGTCTCTTGTTTGCATTCCTTGTGCGCAGGAGGTGCACACAGGGCAGAGCCCATCACAGACTTTCCTCAGGGAGGTTGATGCAGGGAAACATCCTGCGGTGGGGTTCAGAACTGCGGACCTTAAGCATATTCTTTCTGGACTGTTGAGCAATTCCTTCCTTAACTTAACAAAGTGAATTTTAAATATCTAATTTAGCTTTCAGCTGCATGTTAGTAGCCCTTCTTTCACTTTCAGTTTAAATTGTAAAAATAAAAAAAAAAAAAAGAGAGAAAAAGCTAGGCTTCTGTTTTGGTTTAACCCCATTCAGCAGCTAAGGACCACACTCACTCACCTCCCCTTCTCCTTCAGAGAAAAAGGTAAGAAAACTTGTGGGATGAGATAAGAACAGTTTAATAATTGAAAATAAATTAAATACAACTACTACTACTGATTATAATAATATGTAATGGAAAATACTACTACTAATAATAATAATAATATGTAGTGAAAAGGAAAACAACAACAGGAAAAAAAATTATACAACCACCCACCGACTGATGCCCAGCCAGTCCCCAAGCAGCAAGAGAGGGTGAGCCCCCCAGCCAACTCCTCCCAGCTTATATACTGAGCATGACTTTTTATGGCATGAAATATGCCTTTGGTCAGTTTGGGTCAGCTGTCCTGGCTGTGTGTCCTCCCAGATTCTTGTAGAGCTGGGAACACAGGTGCAGTATGAGAAACTGAAGAGGTTTTTGGCTTAATGTAAGAATTGCTTGTCAACAACTAAAAGCATTAGTATATTGCAATATTCTTCTTAGCACAAATCCAAAACATAGCCTCATACTAACAACATCAGTGTGTTATCAACATTCTGCTCAGCACAAATCCAAAACATAGCTTCATACTATCTACTGTGAAGAAAATTAACTCTATCCCAATCAAAACCAGCACAGCTTCCCTCTGTAGTCAGGCCCCCAGTTAGTTTTCCTTTGCAGTCTGACGTACAAGGGTCCACTGTAGATATGCAAATGCTGCCGGAGAGTGTTCATTTATGTCAGAACACACTGTTTGCAACTGATTTTTTTAAGCCCATTCTCCTTCTCTATTAATTTTACACTGTGAAACAAAATTGTGCAAAAATGATACATACAAAGATTTTGACAGAAAACTAAATAAGGGGCTCTGTGGGAGATGCCATCACAGATTTAGCCCATTTTGTTTAGCTGAGAAGGAGAGGGGGAACACATGCTTAAGGAGAAACTGTTCTCCAAAGAACAGCAGATGGACAGGTAGAGGCTGGTAGGCAGTTGCTGACTGAGGAGTACCTAAGTTTGGGGGAACTTACCTACAGACAGTTGCTTTCCCTTTGCAGGGTAGGGAGTTATATGTGCTACTCTGCCACCCGAAGAAGAGGAATAATCTCTCTTATCCTACAAAAGGAAACTTTTCCAATTGCTCACTCTCCCCTGACAGAAAAAAGCAAGTATCTGTTCTTCCTCTCCTTAGACCCAGAATGCCCTGCGGTGCCAGACCGTCTTTAAAGCAACTTGGGGTGCGTGCCTACAAGCACATCTTGGAGGGAACAGGAAGAGAGCAGTGCAACCAGCCATGGCAAAGACTGCTGTTGTTTCTACAGGAAGCAAGACGAAGCAAAGATCTTCAGGTGAAAAAAAATGCAAATGCCAAAAAAACCCCATCCAAACAAATGCGCAGCCCATGCACCACACAAATCTTACACTTGTCTGTGTGCTTGGGTCTCCTGTGATGAGACCATACATGGAGAAGAGGCTGTTAATATTGTTCCAATAATCATGACATTCCCCGCTTCTGCTGCTGCTGAGAAAAAAACCCAGCGGTGGTGGAGAAGAGCCGGAGCACAACCCTTTCCAGCACCTGTACGTGGCCTCCTGGGTGACCCGAACTCCCGTTTCCCCTCTCCCCCATTTGATTTCATCCATTGTGCGGTGCTCTTAGAGGTCCCGTGTCCTTCCCCACCCTATGGTCCCCAGGGGTGCCATATCCTGCTAAGTGCCCTGGCATGACTGGGGAGTGAGGAGGTGCTGCCTATTGCAGGAGCAGCTTTTTGGGGTGCTTGCATCTCTGGCAGTCACCGGTGTCACCGGCCGGAGACTGGCACTGCGCTGCAGGCTCTGTAGCACCAAGCACATTACTGGAGCTCGCAAATCATCCTCACAATAATTAGCAGCAATTAGTGACTTAATAGAGAGTCTTTGGGGATTCCTAAGCGTGCCTCCTTAGCATGGTTGTTTTAGGATGGTGGAAGTTGAGAAACCCTTCAGGAATGCTGGTGGCACCTGCCGTGACGGCTGTCCCTTATCCCTGTTTCTGCCCGGATGGGTTTGTTTGTGTGCACCCTTCCCAGCCATCGCCCTTCCCAGCTGCCTGCGGTGGCGTTCCGGGCCAGCCCTGGAGCAGCCACAGTGGACTTCCCACCACAGCACCCACCTCGCTCCCAGCCATGAATCCCATGCACGAGCCCAAACTCTAAAAGGTGAGGGGGTTGAGCTCAGCTGCTGGGTTTGCACGAGAAGGGGAGAAAACGCAGCAGGAACCAGTTTAAAATTAGATTAATTTCCTTTGCCCCGGCTGGTCCTGGCCTCTGCCCAGGCTCGGGCTGGTGCTGGGCGGTCACACAGGGCTTGCCCGTCCAGGGCGCACAGCATGAACTCCTCCGCCAAAAAACCTCGCCTAATTAAATTTTCTCATTCTCAAAACAAATAAGCGTCCTCAGAGGAGACAACGGAGTCTCCCTGAGGTTGTTACTGTTGGGCAGATTTTTGCAAGTCATTAGCAGCCTCAGGAAATTGTTGATCAAATGGCTGAAAATGCGGCTTTCCAGTTTTCCAGTAAACCGAGCGTAGTAAGCCACTGTGGCATAAGCATCTTCATAATGATGTTTCTGAGTTAACAGGAGGGGCCTGGGGTGTTTTAATTGCCTTAGTTTCTAAATAAATGTAGAGAGGTTTGTACACGTCCTGGATGCAAACGGCCCCTTCCAGAAAGGCTGGCTGGTTTTCCTTGTGGCTTTTTGCCTCTGAAAGAGGGGAAAAAAAATCCCATTAACGCTGGGCTGTAAGCATGGTATTAGCATGTGCTCAAGGCTATAATTAACGCGGACACTTAACACCTCAATTTGAGCAGCACCTTTATGTCGGTGAACCTCTCCCAGCTGCTCAGTTCCTCAGCCTCTAACGCAGCTTGGCAAGCCCGCTTTGGCCTAGCCAAATTTTTTCAAGATTTTTGTGCTGTTTCACTGGCAAACGACGAGTGACACGAAGTCACGTCAATAGAAATAGCAAACTGCACAATTACAACAGCTCGACAGATAGGTGGTTCTTAGGTCAGCATGTAAATTGGTGTTTTTAGAAATTACGCGTTTTTCCCTTTCATGTGGGATCTCATCTTTTCTTTCTGTAACTACAGGGATTCTGCTCTATAATAGGGTCTACCACTGTATGACAAGTTATTTTGTAACATGTTGGCAGCAGTTTCAACTGCAGGAATCGATCCAGGCATTGGAAATGTAAAATAGAATTTTTACCTTTATTGCCTAGTTTAGTTTCTACTTGTTCTCTGCAGGTACACAGGGAACATTAGCCTCAACTATGTCATTTAAGTCCAAATTCCAGATCACTATTTGCTTGGAGTAATTTTAATTGAGCTGGCTGAAGGTGAAACTCTCTCCAATGAATAATAATACCTGCTCTTTTAGAAGAATGACAGAGATGAAAATAGAATTAATTCAGAGATCCAGTCCCGTGGTGTAGCCACTGGGCACACATCCTCCAAATTAGACAGGACAGAATGGGAACTCCTTTGAAATCACCAGGCAGCCGGTTCAAAACAAATGCAAACGCTTTTCCATTCTGTACATAGTTGAACTGGGGAACTCAACTGCCATCAGATAATGTGGAGGCCACCCCAAAGTAGAAGGAGGTTTCAACAGGACCTGGAGCTGGCAGGATGGACTCCCTCGTGCTGCAAGGCACAAAGGTTCAGCCACAAGCTCCAGCCCAGACTGTCCTTTGTTTCACATCTGCCAGAAGCCGAGAAGGTGGCAATGAGATAGATCATCTTCTGCTGGCCATGTTTCTCCTACTCCTGCCCTCCTCATCCACCCCTGTCTGCTTTTGGGGATACATTACCAAGCTGCCCCAGAAACCTTGGTATGACCCTGTTGTACAATGTGTAAATTCTCATCTGCTGTGTTGCAATAGTGGTATTTTGCCAGCTGGAGTAAACCACGACAGCGGGCCAAGCCGCGTGGTCCCCAGCACAGCACAGCACAGCACAGCACAGCACAGCACAGCACAGCACAGCACAGCACAGACAAAACTGTCTGTCCAGAGATACTATTTGCACCCCGGTCTGGAGACAAGACTTTTACACACACCTTATCCGAGTAGCAAGGTTTGCAGGCAGAGAACTGTATTTTCCTGGAGGGGCTATAGGCAAGACAGAGCATTCAACACAGACCTGGCTTTGCAGTACCTTAGTGACCCTCCTGAGGAATTTCAGGCAGACTGCATTTTTGTGTGTGCGTGCTTGTTATCTTATCTCTGAAGTCCTTTGGGAGGCCGTGATCTGCCTTCAACTGACATGAACGCAGTCTGACTGCAAATCTTTGTCTGAGGAAGCGATTGCGTGACTTTTTTGCTCCCATATAACAGGTAGAGATCCTGCCCAGTTCTCTCTCATATTCACCACGTGCCTCCTCAGTGCATAATGCACAATTCATTAGCATCGCTATCAATGATGCCAGGTCAAAGCTCAGCCCTCCACCTTCAGTGGGCCCAGTGCAGTCAGTGCTCTCAGACCTCTCCTCCTTTCCCTGATCCATCTAACCCAGGACTCACAAAATAGCTATAATTCCAGCTCTTCCAGAGAAATCTAGGGGTATGGGTTTCCCCCACTTCTCCCTTTAGAGTACTGTTTTCCGACATGTAATCTCTTGCCCTGTTCACTTTAAGGCAGTGAGCGTGCTGCCAGGGACTGGAAATGACCCTGTGGTTCACCGAGGGGGAAGCCATAGATGAACACTTGTGGCGGTGGAGATGATAAGACTACTAACAAAATACTATTATCATGATACAGGAGGCTGACTGTCTGGGTCCCACAGGGTGACTGCTTGCACAGCAATATATCATTCATTTTCCCCCATTCATACAATTCCATCAATGCTCCTAGGTATCAGTTTTCCATAAATACTGTGGACAGGCTCTGCCAAGTGATTGAGGCATCCATTTTCCATGTAGGTGCGTGCATCCCAAGGGTGTCAGTGGGACTGTGCTGACATCGCCTGCTTGCAGTGGTGCCCAGGAGGCTGATTTTCATTTCTGCTCAGACCCCTTCACACGCTCTGGCTGTGTGAAGGAGACCTGGCTTGCAGGCTATGTGTTGTAGCTCTCCACAGACTACAAGGGGTGGGTAAAATTCACCCTGCCAGGCCTTTCCTGAGAAGTTATGGCCCAATTTAGACAGGAGGACAGTGGGAGAAGCGAATGTACAGAGAAGGCTGTTGTACCGCTGTGCCATGAGCAGTTTTTCCCATGCTAGCCTGACAGTCAAAATGGAAAACAATGGTCCAGGAGACAGATCAGAAGAGCACACAGACCTGAGCTGGGTAAAGAGAGCCCAGAGGAATCTAAAATTAGCAGGCTCTCATCATCTTTGTTATACGGCTTGTTAGCAGGGCTTTTGAATGAGACTTTGTTGAGAGTTCCATGAAAGATCTTGGCACTGGCTGACACAACTCTAATTCCAATGCTCTTGTTTCCTTCTGTGACTGTGGAAGGTGAGGAAAATTTCCTAATGCACGCGTGGGGTCTGGATCAGAGTCTGTGCTGCCAGCTGATCAGCTCCTCCAAGGCTCAGCCCTGCCATTTACCTGGGACAGTGCAAATTCTCACCTCGCAAACCGGAAACACTTCCAACTTATTATGATGTGATCTTGTCTAACTCCGTTTTTCTAAACAATGGTGTCCCTTGTGACCTAACTATACACATTCACTGGCTTCAGGCTTGCTAATAATTGAGAAATACCTAGTGGCACCTGTTGTGGAAGTACCAATGACTGATGCCAGCAGAACCATGTCCTGGAACGGGCCGGTGTTTATTTACAAATCCATTCCTTTCAGGTTAATAATTATCTGACTAACATTAATCTACATGTATCTCAAATATGGAAGGGAGATGGACTTAGATCTCACATTCTCTTCTAGGTCCTGTGATATTTGGAGAATCCACCGTATAGGAGGTGGTGTTGTAAATGAGTCTGTTACATGGAAGCCTGATGTACAGACTCATAGTTGATTGGGTTGTTATTTTGTAGCAAGGACTTCCTTCTAAGCTGAGCTTTTTGTGTCCTGGTTTATAGGCACTTTAAAGTTCAGCTGTAATGGAAATCTCATGGTGGTGCTCCTGAGAAATTCAGGAATGTTCTCATTCAATAGTCACTGAAATACAATGGGGAGACTCACCAAGCTTTGGATAATGCCCAAGCAGCTGGCAATTGGAAAGGGTCTGCAACCCAGTTTGCTCTAGGACTGTTGCCTAGGAGTGAGCTGGATGCCAATGGCAGAGGTTCACATGGGTCTCCAGTGCTCACGTGGTATCCATAAAGCGTGGGTCTCCCCTAAGCATCACAGAAAAGGACTGAGGAAGGTCAGAGAGGCGTGAACCCTTCTGTTACCCTCAGTCAGCAGCTATATCCCTCTGACCAATGGCTGCATCCATCATTGGAAAGGAAGCATTGGAAAAGTGATCTCAGAGGGGCCACAGGGATTTTTTGCAGGTGTAGGGAAAATCCTTCTCCATGGACCTGCTGTCTTGGCTGCAGCACAATTACTCCAGCAGTTGGGGTGTGCTTGGAAGGCCATAGAGCTAAATGCTAAATGCATTTATTTCTCTGGTTGGACTGTGTCTGTCTACTTACCAAGCATAAACACATGTCTCTCTAGCCTCACATGGGCCCTCACGTGTCTTCTTCTCCCATTGCCAAGCAACAGTCATCTGTTGCAACAGCTGGCTGGGAGCACCCACAGCCCAGGGTAGCTGGAAGACAGAGGATAAAGAGACTCTCCTAGTAAAAGGAGGGAGCAGTGGATCACATTCCCTCAGGCAGAGCGGGAGTTTAGACCTGATCTCCCACATCCCACATAGATGGCTCAGCCACCTCCTGTTCTGCACCTCTGTATGTAAAAATAAATGTGTTTACAAAAATGCAAGCCACATTTTTATAAAGTGTCATATAAATTGTGCTTGCACAAAATGTGGATTCCTTCTTTGAGTAAGAGGGGCACAGGTTAATAATTTTTACAGTACTGACAACTTTCATTCCCAAATGCTTCACTTCTTAAAAAGAAGGTGAGGGGAGGGAGGGTTGGTTACGGTTTCTTTGATTTACCTCATAAAGGGAAACAGGCATGTTCTTCTATAAAGGAAACAGGTACATTTTTAGAGCAAATGTAAATACAGTGACTTTGGACAAAAAGTAGAGAAGTAGCATGTGTCTCATTGGAACTGCAAAGGGACTTTAAGTACGTAAAATGGATAACTTGTGCTGGAGTTTGGACACAGGGAAGGCCTGGACTCCTGGTACGTGAAGGCAACTTGCTGAACTGATGCTGGGACAATTTACACCACTATTAGTTTTATTAGTGTCATAAAATGCCCTATCTGAACTAGTGGTCAGGATTTAAGAGTGGGTCGATATTGAAAAAAATCCATTAATTGATTATGGTGTTTTTCAAACTTTCTGAACTGCCAGAGCTGTTTTGTTCAGTCAGCATATCTACGGAAGGAAGCTATTTACAGAATGGGTGGCTTTTTAAAACCTTCTTCCTCTTTAACACATTTTTCATTGGACAAAGGCTGTAAAAATACCATGTGTGTTAAACCAACAACCACACCCTGCAAGGGACAAATTAGAGACAACTGCTCCAAACAAAACAAAACAAAAAAAAGCCACCCAGCCTTGTGGCCAAAGAATGAGGTTGAATCCGGCTAATGATTTGCCCACCCTTTTTCTGCCTGGGGTCCTGCCTGTCTTTGGTGTTGAACAACATCTTCCAGAAACACGGAGCTTTACCTCCAGAGCTCTCACTGCCGCAGAGCCACCCTGACTCAAGGCCATCCCGCAGGGGACAAAGACCCCCAGTCACCAGCGCCAACCACTTCCCCCTGCAGCTGGGTCTTCTGTGAAACACCCTCTGCAAGTGTCAATTTGGCTTCGTTCTTTGCCTGCGCTTCATCCAAGAACAGCGTGAAGCAGTATGGCTGGAGGTGCTGTTTGGAAAAGCTGGTCCATGAAATGTAAATATTTGTAGGTGATTGCATAGATAATATGGTCTCATGAAGGAACTGCTTGATATGTCAGTGTTAATACCCGTATCCCTTCATTCCCCCGGTGTTTGTATGCACAGTACATATTTTGCTTATAGAATACAGAGCAGGGTTGTAATAGAGATGTCTTCAAGCTACATTTATTTGATGTATTTGTTTTTACATTATTTTTATGCTACTAGTGAATGGGCTGTTTGGGAATCAAAATGCCAAAGCTGAGGTATGAACGGGATCGCTCATCTCCATCCCCCATCATCCCTGATAAAGAAATCAGAGTGGTATTGATTGTGGTGGAGAGGGGAACCGAGTACACTGTACTAAGTATGCAAGTCCATGCTAGTCATTTAACACCTTGGAAAAGGTGGTATTTTCACCTTAACTTTCTGCACAGTTTAACGCTGCGCTATGTATTGTGGGACAGCATCATGTCTTTCGGGAAGACACAGGGGAAACACCTTTCAGTAAGCATAATTAACAAGCAGCTTCATCAAACAGTGGTGATTATGCATCCTTCAAGACTGAAAAATGGCAGGGAAAAGCCATATTTCGTTAACCAGCACAGCGCAGGCGGCCAGCTGTCTGCGAAGAGGGATCCCGGCAGGGCTAGTCCCACAGCTGTCGCTTCCTGAACTTCCAGCCTGTCTTTGTGGCCCCAGTCCCAGTGACTTTGGCATGCTTGCTGGCTGTAGCTTTAGCAATCGCAGCCCCGGAGCCTGCTGGGGCAACTCCTGCTCTCTGCTCCCCAGTGAGAGGCTCGGCTGGCCTCTTCACCTGCACGCAGTGTAAACTGCCAGGGGTGCCGCAAGGCATGCCCCGGGGTTTGCTTCTGCTTTGGAGATGCCCATGCCAGGGTGAGGGCTGACGCTTGGTTAGCTTCAACTGAATCCCAAAAAATGCTTGATATTTCAACCAAGATAAACGCACGCTCTGCCACTTGCGAGCTTTTGGCTGAATTGCTGCCAGGCAGTGGCTTGTCTCCTCATGGAGACTGTGGCCAGGGCAGCCCCACGCCTCTGAGATCCTGGATCCCAAAACACCTCTCCCTTTCTCTGTCAGAGCTGCTGCTTCCTACAGGCTCTCATCTTTTTGTCTTTTGTCCTCCTGGACGAGGTCAGCCAGACCACATCTTCCTCCTGCCAGGCAGAAGTTGCTGAAGGCCCATTACCCGCGCTGTGCAGAGCACGCTGGATTTGCATTTTATCACTGCCCTGTGTGTTCAGACCCTTCTGAAAGTGCTCCTTATCTCTCCCACCCATTGAGCAAGGGATGTAATAACTTGCAAGCCCTTACCGATACCCAGGATACCAACACCACCATCTCCAAACAGCCTGTGACATTGCATCTGTCACCCTGGCCTCAGCCCTGCAGGAGCTCTTGCCCAGACCAGCTCCAGGCAGGTGCACATGGATTATATATCTCTGCTTTGAAGCAGAAGATTTTATTACTTTTTTGATGGTTATAAAATATACTCTTAGGTCTGTGTGTGCTTTATCCTTGTCTTTTGCTGGGAAGTGTGAAAAACATGGTCTGAGAGTTAAAGAGCAAAGAATTTGTGTGTGTGTTTAGGTTTGAGGTCAATGCGTAAAAATCCTTCCTTCAGCTCCTAAAATAAACCGTGGAGGAGGAGTCACCGGTCTGTGATACACAACTGCCTGAGGAACAATTGCGTTTGCACAGGAAAAGGCATGTGCTAATTGATTTGTGCAGGTACAGATGCGCATGCTCATACGTGGACAGACCAGTGGATACGAAACAGACAAAAAATGGAAAAACGCAATACAAGTGGACAACAGCATTTTAAAAATGCAAGTGTTTGGTTTTGTGGTGCCTGTTTATTACAGGCCATTCATATGTCTGTAGCCCTGGCAGGCTTGTGCAAAAGCAAAGTGAGATCTCCAGGGGGAAGTAACACATAATAAACAGTTATACTGGGACACACAAACCCTTCCCCAGGCCAGAGCAGAGGTTTCTGTTCAGATCCGACAAAAAGCCCATGTACCCATTAAACTTGTCTGGTTTTCACAACTTTCAGTGGTTACAGTTGCTGTCAGGCCATGCAATGAAGCTGCCAAGAACAGCTGGGGGCTGGCAAGGGACCCTGTACCCCCAAGGATGCCTGCATGCTGTGCGCCCCAATCCCCTGTCCCTGTGCTCGCTCCTGCAGCAAGCAGCTCCTGGCCAAGGGCCTCTCTGATGCCCAGTGTGAAATCAGGGATGTCTGGAACAACTTTTCTGTGGAAAATGTGGATTTGTGTGGTCAGACACACTCTGTGGGGACATCAGTGGTCTCCAGTGGTCCCCAGTTTCCTCCTGGTGCTTGGTCCCATGCTCTGGAGCTGCCCAGTTTCCCCAGTTTGCCCAGTTTACCAGGATGGAAGTGGTCCAGAAGGGTTGGAAGCCTTGAGGGTCTCACAAAGTTGGTAACACTTCCCTTCCTTGGGCACGGGCAATCCTGGTAGGGAGGGTGCATTTGGAGGATCCTGATGCTTATATTGTTTAACTCAGGGGTGTTCAGCCTTTTGTGGTATCCCACTTATCAACTGGTGCACCCCCAGTGACCTCCAGAGCCTCAAAATAGGTTTGAAAAGGTCAAAATAAATAGTTTGGACTTCCATGAGTAAAAAAAAAAAAAAGAAAACCCAAAAAGTAACTTATGGTTTGTACCACATTTTTGTTCCACACTAGAATAAGATTTTTTGAGGGTTGTTGCCAAAATTTGGAAAAATCCTGTAAACTCACCATTCCCTGACCAGTCCTTTGCAGATTCCTTCCTCAGGAGCAACCCTACAGACTCCTCTGGGCGCACTGCCAAATGGAGGGGATGCTTTTGCAGGCATGCAGAGGAGAGGTGCAGGGTGGGCCCTTCGATTCTCTCCTATCTCTATATTTGTACCCAGAGAAGCTAAAAAAAGAAATGCTTCCATACCTACAGTCGCACTAAATATAACCATCTAGCTAGTTCTATATATACATTTTTAAAAGCATGACATGCAATACTCGCAAAGAGATGAGACTGGAGAATGAATTATGATGCCAGAGGGCCAGACCTGTCAGTCACTCCGTGCATGGCAAACCACTGATTGATTTTGTCCTAGAGAATGGCTGACTTTTCTTTTTGCCTTCCTCTGACATAACAAATTTACCGCATTTTGTTTTACAAAAAAAAAAAAAAGCACTCTAAAAATAATAGAAACTTAAATCATATGAAATCCCAGAGAGTACTACAGATGTGATATAGAGGAGATTTTGGTTCACCTAGGGTTAAAACCCCCAGCCAGCAGCGCCGGCGATATCAGTCACTAATAGTAACCTTGCGTAACTGCATGCATTAAGGTGGTATTGGATGATAAGGCTGAAGAGCGAAGCAATCTGTTGGGGCTACAGCTGAAAATAGAGTCGCTGCTGCAGAGGGAAGAACTTCATTCCCTCCCCGTCTCTTTCTTCAGAAATGAAAATGCGGAGAGTGGCGCTGAGGGAAGGAGAATCTGATTTCCCACTGCTAAGAGGCAGGGTGGCACTTGTGAGGAGGATCTCAAGGTCACGGTGGCGATGCTATCAGTGGGGACGGCGGGAGACGAGCAGGCGTTGCAGAGGCGGCGGTGGGCTGCCCAGGGAGGTCATCCCATAGCGGCGGCTAGCTGTCTGCGGGGGGGGGACCTTCGGGTTTCCGTTGGGAACCTGGCCGTGGGGTGGACAATCAGGAGGGGCGAGAGGTAAAGCAGCCTTGGCTAATGTGCCTGCAGGTAACTGGGGTGTCTGTGGTCACGCTGTGCTAAAGATCTCCTTGGCTCACTTCTTTAGCTCCGTCCCCTTTGTCCCTGGGTAGCTGTATTTGCACGCTGACATACAGGAGCGACACAAGCTAGTGTGATTCAGACAGTATATGCCACAGCATGGCTCTGAAGTATAGCCCACGGTCACAGCCGTGTGGGTCGCACACAGGGATGGTCACAGTCCCCACCTACGTGTCATGGGGGCTGAGCGGGGGTGGCTGCAGCCATTCACCATCACACACACGCTGCCCCAGTAAGTTCCCTGTTGCGGAGGTCCTGGGGTATCAGCAGGACAGGCGGTGGTCTGGGAACAAATTCATGTGTCCTATAATTACATGGATTCAAAAGCAAATATGGCCAGGGATTGGGAGGCTCGACAAAGGCCAGACAAACTCTGGTGGTGTCTTAAAGACTTTTGCTGTCTCCAAACTGCCAGTTCTGTCAGTAAAAGGCAGGGATTTGAAGGCAGGACCCTGTATTTCCGTTGATACCTTACTCCTCCAATTGTGTTCCACCAACAACTCCATCCTTGGGCAAAGCGCCTACCAGCTTGGCACCTCTGTTTACATGAAGGAGTAACCTCTTCATGTAACAAAGGGCAATCCTAAACCACTTCACGGGCTTGCGTTAGAGTTTGACAACTAATATTTACATGGGTCTTGGAGAACCCTGGCTGGGAGGTACTACAAAAGGGACATCTACATCAAAGGTGCAAATATACACAGAGGTGGTTCAGGGAGTACAGTAAGTGGTTTTTGCCAAGAGGCTACTTGAACCAAGGGCAGCGGTGTGAGCAAAGGTTGCACAACGCAGTCAGGTTATATTCTAAGGTGAAACTCAGACCTTACTTAACTAAGGCTTTTCTAGAGGGCGATGGAGATTTCACCTTGTTAAAAACTGGTACAAAGCATTAATGACCTGAATCTGGACCCCCTTCCCTAAGTTGTCTGATTTGGGTGGGGAACTAAAAAATGCCACTTGGCATGGCAACAAGCACTCTGACCTGATGCTTGGTTTTCCACCAGTCTTTTTTGTCCTCATATGCTCTTGCTCTCCAAACTCCAGAGCCTACCTGGACACTTGAAAGCCTGCAGTCAAGGACTTCTCTGATTATGCCAACACTCAGCAATCCCACTGGCAGAAATACTTACAGATCCTCAGTGCTCTTTTGCAATTAGGGAACAAGTATATTCTTGCACTTTAAGCACTGGGGAGGTATGTGGGAGATCTGGATTAAACACTAGCTTCGACAAAACCTTCTTGCAGAAACTTCCATAATGCTGAATCTTTCTGTAAGTACATGAATCACATGGCTCCTATTCCCTACTCACAGCGAATTTGTCCCGTGACACCTATATAAACTTATTTTGGTGCTACAGGCTGCCTGACCTGCTCTGTGTCCTAAATTCCCAGCTGTGTCTCTTACAGCTATCATTACCCACCTCTTAAATGAGGAATGTGCTTCTTTTCTCATAGAACATGCAGTGCAGTCCTGAGCATCTCTTGGAAATTCTGTGTACTATTTTTGGACTGATAATAACACCAACATAGCCCTTGTCCTACCTGTAGGATTAAGAAGATATGGGGACCTAAGTGATCTTACAATGTGAGTGGGAAGGGAGCTAAGACTCGTGATATTTTGGTTTGTTGTGGTTTTTTTTTAACTAGTGTTTTTCTCTGTTTCTCAGTTTTCTATTGCACCTCACTGTGAAACTGAGGACTGCCAGGGACTGACACCAAGATGCTTGCCTGGCTGCTAATTTGTAGCTTTAAATAAAAAGGAAAGTGAAGCCTCCTCATAAGACCACGTAGGGCTGGCGCCGTTCCACCAGGGATCAGTGGGAATGTGAAAGTACTGCTTGCACCACACTGACCCCAAGCACTGGGGAACCCTGCACAAAGCTGCTGTCACCGTGCGCTGTAGCTGCACCCTACAGACCTGGAAAACCCTGTCTAGCAAGGCGGGTAGCAAGTCCTCCGAGCTGGAGTGTGAAACCGAACCGGAAAAATGCAACTCAAAATCTACAAAAAAACCCTACTGCCCTGCCTTCTTTTGCCCATTTTCTGGGGTAAGGCACTGAAGGCCATATCCTGAGCCAGGGGGAGCCCAGTGCCACTTACACCGAGACCATAGCAGCGCACTGGCTGCTGCTGTTGCCTGTGTGCAGGAGGGTCTGGAGAGGGAGGGGCTGTGGCTCTCACAGGGGCAAGGACGCTGAAAGGAATCATTTAAGAACCAGCGTTGGTGCAGCTGCCTAGACTAAGCTTTGTCCAAGAGCCCTAGGAGTAGCGGACAGGACTTTACAAATGTACATACAGTAAAAGAGTCCCCTGTTGGGCACTGAACTAAGTGCGTACCTGGCAAAGCAGAGTTGTTATGGCTGTGCTACATTCACCATTGCCTTCTTCAACCAAAACTTTCCTTGTAGCACAGGCCAAATCCTTTTGCCTTTGTAAGGCTTTCCAGCCAGCGCTATTATGTCATTAAACAGAAAGTATCACATTTAAACATCGAAATTAGGTTTTGCTATCTTCCAAGCATGGTCAGAGAAAGACAAACACCACACTGTTACTTTACTACAGCAAAATCCTTCAGGTGGAACTTAAAAACCTTTTCTAAAGTCCCTGTTTTAAGAAATACCACACTGTGACTTTCCATGCCGGCAAAGTACGCAAGCTGTTCTTTGTGAAAGCGAGCTAGAAGTGAGTAACTTCCCAAGCTGACTCGCTGCTTGGTGTCTAGCAGTCCACTGTTGGCCATGCCAGGCTGTGGCTTGCAGATCATCAGTGACCTGTGAGGCCAGGACGCAGTCTCCAGCACACCACGTCAGGACACTTACCCCAAGCAGCCCTTGAGGTGGCACCTGTGGTAGCCCCAGTGCAGGGACTTGGCTTATCCCTGGCTACACCGTCATGGTGTGACAGGTATGCCCCAGCACGTGGCAGTGGTCCACATGCCATGCTCTGTTTGGCATGTTGAGCAGTGATAAAAAGGCTTTGGGCACCACTGGTCTAGGCTATTCCGTTATCAAACTGGGCTGTATTCCCAGCATGCGTGCAGGAACTGTGCAGGAAGGACAGCCTTAGGGCCAGGGAGCGAGACTAGAAACCAGGGGAATTGGTTCACTTTGGGGATTGGCCATAAACTCCCTGTGTGACTGGAAAGCCAGGCATTTTCCCTGCTTCACAGTCACGAAGGAGGAAAATTCTCTCTTAATATAGACCAAGGCGGTAGGAAGCACTGGAGTAAAACCAAATCCTTCCCAGAGATCCTGCTCTTCTCGCTGCTGTGTTGCCTCTTTCCACACTCCAGAAAGGATGTGGTGCTGTAGCATAAAAGCATGCCTGGCATATAACCCAGCTGCACACGCAGAGGCAGCAAGAGAGCTTGTGGCACCCACCGTTTCCCGTACCCCAGCATTTCCACTTCTAAGCGGATCCAGACTTTGTGTTTATCTTTCTCAGACCCTCCAGGTGCACGCTGAGATGTTAATGCCTGGAAGATGTATTGAGGAATGAACCTCTTAAGTACAGCCACATCCCCCTGGGTATCTCCTGGGTCTCCTGGGGGATCAGGCTCTTTCCTACTTTTGCCACTGGCATAAAGCAGTGACAGCAGGATGACTGCCACAAGGGTTAAACTAGGGCCAGGTTTAGATCAAAATTTTGATTTCTGAGTCCAGGCCTTAAGGAAAGTGGCAGAAACCTAGAGAGGAGGAGGGGATACCCAAGCAGCACAGTGGGTATCCCAGGCTAGCATGGGCACCAAGGGCATACTGCACACCACTGCCCAGCACCACACTGAGCAGCGCAGACGCACCCAAAGCCCAAACCCCAGGAGAGCTGGGCTAGCTCGTTTTTTCCAATGGTCTTCCTCGGTAAAACAAAATCACAATTTTCACTTTTTAATTCTTTCACAAGGTTCTAAAGCCATGTTAGGGGTAACCTAGAGCCTTAGACTGGTGTTGTCAAATCCCAGAGGAAAGGAGCCAGGAAAGGGAAAAAGGAAAGTGGGAGGAGAACTGGGGTTCCTGGAATTGTTAGGTGCACATACAGGAAAAATAAATCTGCCCTCCCTTTCTCAGTAGTAGAACAACCAGCAATGGAGGTGCTTTGCCGTAAACACTGAAAACATTCATGTCTTCAGTCGTAGGCCTACAAGTGTCCATGCTTGCAGCAGTCGCCAAAGAAAAAGACCGAATTCTCTTAATCCTGAATTATTTGCCAAGCTGTACATCAGACAGAGGGCAAACTGTTAATAACCACCTCCATCCCTTATCCTCTCCTCTGTACCTGCTGTGGAGCCTCATGGTCTCAGCAGTTTTCAGACACTTCCACTGCCTTTATCTCTCACAGAGAGAATGAAGCTCCCAGGGCAGCACACAGCGAACATTCGGCAATGCTCCACCTCCACTGCTGCCTGCTTCGTAGAGCTGGAAATGGTTAGGAGAAACAGGAATGATTCTGGGTGAGTTAGTAACAAACAGAGCTGTGACAGGAATGTTGTTTACATTTTATGAACAAGAATTTCTAGGTAAGAAATTAAGGACAAGAAGGTTCTTTCTTCCCAAATTACATTTCACAGGACAGAAAGTGCAAATGAGCAAAATAGTTTTTTTGGTTAACAAACTGATTTTAAAATTTCTCATTCCAGACTTGTTTGCAGTCTCCCTTGCTGTACAAACCATAATGTTACTGCACCTTGAGGTTCAATTTTCCTCTGTTTCAAAGAAAAAATATTAGTTTCTGTCTTGTAACACTCTAGGAGGATGTCCAAGACAATGCTTGTATGGATTTCATCAGTCTTAATCTTATCTCCTCCAGAACTTCCAGTAATCTCTGTGAAAACTTTGTAGAATTGCCCCCTTCATCTGATGAAGAAGCACAAGGCCAAGGGCAGAAGGAATCGTTCCAGATCCCTCAAAGACATCCTGATTATCAAACATCCTGTTAGATAAGCTGGGTCAGATTCAGTCCTGCTGTAAACTAATGCAACAGTGTTTAGAGGAGTCAGACTTACATCTAGTGAGTATCTACTGGGCTCTGTTCGCTTAGATAAATGACCTCAGGCAAAACAATATTCGTTTGGAGCATTCCTTTATGAAATCAGCCAATTATCTTTTTTGTGGGATTCGTAGGTTTAACTGCAAGTCTACTGAACTTAACACACGTTCTCCTGTTTCTGTGGGCTACAGAAGAGGACCCTTATGGACACTGTGCTTGCAATTTTTCAGTTTTCATCTGTCTGTTCCTTGCGGATTTTTAACTTGGACAAACCTAGATATCTAAGAGGAACTCCTCTACCACCTTGCTGAGGGAAGAGTCAAAACAACAAAATAATTTAATTATAATGGAATAGTTTAGGACCCAGTGAAACATGGATTTAAATTTTAATCTGCCACAGGCTCCCAGTATGACACTGGGAAAGTCACCTAACTCTGGGTTTATTGCACCTAATTCTTGTTGTCTCATTGGAAGTCCCTGTGATAGGAGCACGGTCTAAATTAGGAAGCCGTATTGCCTTGAGGGCCAGTGAAGGAAACTGGGAGCCTGAATTACCCTTCTCTGTTGCCCGTATTTCTCCATAGACTATGCAGAAAATTTAGTCTGCTACCTTAGATGCTTCTGCTAGCTGCCTAAAGGGACCTACGAAAAGTCCAGGCTCTGACCTTTACACAGGGTTGTTCCAAACATGTAAAGAGATACTCAGCATTTGGTCCACACTGTAGCATTGTGCAGATAGATATTAAATATAGTGAAGTAATGAGATCCATCCTTCTGTTCCAGACAGAGGAGTCGATGGCTATGTAGACTTTAGGAGAAAATCTGAAGGTTGGTATGAATGCTGACACAGAAGTTGGCCTGGGTCTTTCAAACCTGCACAGGACCTCCTTATGTTTCAGAATGTTAATGAGCCTCCAGAATAATAGCATAACAGCATCTTGTAGCCAAGAGGACTGAAGGTCAGAAGAGAGAATATTACCTCTTCCTACAAGCCTTGCTTTGCTTTGAAAAAAACACAGCTTGAGGCTGAAGCCTGAGATTAATTTCAAAAGCCCACATTTGGGATGATTTTTGGAATTCAGTGAGACCATTTGCAAAATGCTCATGTTTACATTTCTTCTTGCCTCTTGTTGTTAACTTCCATCATGAAATGCAGGTTTTAGAGCACAGCTACACTTGCTGCACTCTCTGTGCTGTTATGAGCCTTTGATCACTTTAATCACTGTACTTAAGAATTGCTTGCTCTATTTTTTTCAACTAATTTGACATTCTACAAGGTAAGAAAGTAATTAGTGATGTCTGCTCTACTGAAATAATACAGTATTTCACTTGTTCCCCCATGAGGTTTACAGTTTTGCTATAGCCATTGCTAGATAGAAAGAAAAAATGCTTCCTTCTGAAAGAATGAGAAGTAAAAGACAACTTGGGGTAACCTGATTACACAGCTTGCTCTCATTTTGGTTTAGCTTTGTCTTTGCTGCAACACAAGCAATTAATTTTAGATTTCCTTTGCCCTGGTAGGTCCAGCTGCTGGAGTAGCCAGTGCTAGTTACCTACCCAGCTCTCTCTTGTGCATATTTACTGACTCTTCGTTTGGCAATACGCTCAGGTACACAGTTAAAAACTAGGTTTTCTTGTCTGGGGCATGATTTTGCACCCTTAGAATGTTTTTAGCAGGAGTTTCTGCTGCTTTTACCGCATGATCTTAGATCTGAGTCACTTAGCAGGTACGAGCTATCTGAGTATTATCTGATTGCTGAATTTGCGTGTGTTTGTGCATGCTTTCATAAAAGATAGGAATTGCACCGGAGGGGCAATGCTTTCACCAACCCAAGGGGACCCTCTAGCTGTGTGACCTGACAGCGTTACGCTGCTCATTGCAGGACAACACCGATCTGCTGTCTCTTGAGCAGCGAGTCTGACCTTTGTTTAGACACACCATCTGATTTCTCTGCTCTCTCTCTCTGATCTACAGCCACAAAGGAAAAGGAGTGTCCGGCAAAACTTCAAAAACCTAGAAACATTTAAGCCTGGATATGCTGAGGTGCCTGGGATCCCTGCCTCCCCTGGGAGGCGGTGGCTAAATCAGAGCTGCCCAGAGTGTTTTCCGGGAGGAGATGCTTTTGCAGGCAGCCAGGCAGTTTATTTCTTTTGCAAGCTGGGCACGATGTACTGCTCGGGGAGGACTGGATGGCCTGCCCTTCGCAGCAACGGAGGCTGCTGCAGCAGCTCCTGTCCAGGGTTTGATGCTCAGCGCACTTTCCAGTGCCAGCAGCACTCTGAAGCCTGGCACAGGAGTACGGCATTGGTAAAGCATCTGCAATCCCTCCTGCAAGTGCCCTCTCACCCTTATCTTCCACAAAGGTCCAGGTAGTCCATCCCTCCCAACCAGTCCACATGCTGTGACATGAGATGCTGTTAGGTCAGGGCTGTACCACAGAGCAGTCCCTTGTGTTGCTTCGTGCTTCGGAGTGTAATGGTGGGAAGGATTTGAATGTACGGGGATTTTCCTTTCCCTGGGTTGTTCAGCAGGGCATGAGCTGCCGTGTGTCACTGTGCATTAGAGACTGGCAGGCAGCCAGGTTTTACCAGATAGATTCGTCTGGGCTCAGAATAGCAGAGCAGGAGTTCAGGGATCCATAGGTCATCAGGATAGCCTGGCCACTCTTCCTCTGCTCTCCCCAGTTTCTTTCCCTCCAAGGATGTGGGCTTCTACATCTGAGGAAGAAAAGAGGTGAGAGGATTCAGGTCCATCTGAAGACCCTTCAGGTCTGTCTGAAGGTAAGGAAAATGTATGCCACTTCCCCAAGCATTCAAACTTTAGTTTCTTTCTAGAAGTGAAATATCTCCTCCTGCTCGTATAAATCCTGCATCCTCCCTAGCAGGTGAAAAGACCCTCATGTGTAGCACACAGAGCTCTTCAGAGCAACACGGGGCTTCAATTAAGTGTTGCCTCTGTATTACAGCAGTGTGCAGAGCCCCTAGTGAGTTTCCCAGGTCTCACAGGTGCCGGACTTCAGCCAAACCCAGCCCCAGAGGAGTCAGTGAAGGCACCAAGTCTTCCAGCTGCTCTCACCAGCTGTGGAATGACAGCCAGGATGCTCCTGCAATTAGCTGATGCCAGTAGGGGTTGAGTGGGTGTCCAGAGCTGCTCACACTACTATGACCTGCACTCCCTGACTCTTTTACTTGTATAGTAAGGGACAAAACTAAGGTGACCTGTTGTTACTGCTAAGGGTCTATCAAAGGCGTGGTCTCTTAGCAGTCATGGGAGGAAATGCTGATTATATTGCAAATTTCATTGTAAATGAATGACTCAACCCCTCCCTGCTCCCCAGGTAATAGGATTTCTTCCACCAGCATATCTTACACAAAACAATGAGCCTGTCCATTAGAAGGAGGGGAGACAGATGACTGTCTGTGGATGGACAGTTGTTAGAAGAGCAGTGTAGGATCCTCCTAATTCAAGAGCTGCTAAGATGTTTGATCCTGTGCTACAGAAACCACATACTTCAAAGGCAACAGGAGGTGGGCCATAAGTTAGTGAAGATGGGGAAAAATCAATTCACCCTATCAAATAAATGTGTGGCTGGAAGCATGTGTCAAAGACAGTGACGCATTTTTTTAATGCATAGAAATTAACAGTCTGGCAAAAATCTGCATTTCTTCGTTAAAATGAAATCCCGGAAAGCCCATGTGCTTTACACTACCAGAGTCCCAGCCCTGAGCTGGTGCCTGCAGTGCCCTCAGAAGCCCTGGCTATGGCCCCGTGCTGGGATCTTTGTTACAGCTGCCTTGCGGCCCTCTCCTCTGTTTCCCTTTGGTCTTACAAAGAGAGAGCCAGGCTTCAGCGAGGGACACGTCCATAACAGCCCCAGGCCCAACCCCTGAATATCTTAAATGTTATATAAAGAGAATGGTGGAGTTTTTTTTTCCAGAGAGAAGTCTTTGTATATGCTGGCTTCTTGCTGCAATAAATTGGCAGATGATGCTCTAATGAGAACAATAATGCACCCACCCTACCGCCTTCGATCACTTATATGCTGTTTTCCAGCTTGTGAAAGGCTCTAAAAGCTTTCACCAGACGGGTTGTCTGATTTTTAGGGAGTGTCACTCGCGCTGTTTACCCCAGACAGTCAGAAACCTGTTTTCACTGGGACAATTAATGTCAGGCTAAGTGACCAATATCTAGTCTGACCCCAGAAATGCCTGATTCTAGCCATTTGTCAGCAACCTCAGCAGTGGTGGCTGCCTCAAACCAGCATATCCAAACTGAGTGCTTCAATAAACCGCTTAATGGGTGGCGTGCTGGGGTGCAATCAATTGGCATCAAATGTGCTGTGCCATTTAGCACCAGCTGACGGTCAGCAATACTAACTGTGTGTATACTGGTACTAGCTGTATTCTCCTGACAAAGTGATCTGTGTTCGCAAGCCATTTCCCCTACTCGGAGACAGGCATGCAAGGGACAGAGTTACGCTTCAATTTGCACAATCGTCTCCACTTGTTCAATCCTCTAGCTACAGTCCCGTGACCATCTTTACTCTTTGTTAAAACGTTATTTGGCAACTCAGATGAACACCCGTGGGAGGTTATAACCAGGTTATGATTAAAATTACCCACCAAACAGCTGTTTCTTTGGAAGAAATGTATTGTTTCATTAATCTGTAAACCCACAGCAATTAAAAAGGGGTTTTGAAACAACAAAACCAAGCTGTATGCATCCTATCTCACCACTTGGCTTGCCGTTTCCCATGTGTTCTGCTTGTCTCAGTCACCCCTTCCTGCAGCACCTCATCCTGAGTGAATGAACAGACAGGTGATCTTTTACGACTTTCAGCATACCTTTGTCTACTTTAGGACCCAAATCATGGTCTCTACTTACTTATGCATCTTTATCTGAAGTGGAATCGACCCTATTTTAATTGCATATGAAGGGGATGATAATAAAATGTTAATTGCTTTTTCTGCCCATGAACTGATCTATATCTAGCAGAATTTGCCCTTGATGATCCCGTAACATTGGCACAATTGCCAACAAATAAACACAGACATGCCGCTTGCATTAGAACAACCTAGGTCTCTCTCCCATTGTTCCCAGGCTGCTCAGTGCTTTTTCATTTCAGCAGCTGCATGCAGCATCACTGATGTGGAACTGCTCAGCACATATGCTAATATCACATATCTGCTATACTGGCCATCCCTACATGGGAGCATATGTGGGATTTCTTTTGGAAGAAAGTGATGTCTTTTTTTTTTTTTTTTTGTTGGGACTGAAATCTTCATTACCATTGATTAAACCACTTAGAAATGGCCCACTCATCTACCTCAGAGGAATCCTAGGTTCACAATACCCTGTTAAAATGTAGAGCTGCTGAAACATGTATCCGTCATCCATAGCTTTCTATGTCCTGCAACATACCTACTGCTGTGATAACTGAGCACCTGTCAAGATACAATATTGCTAGCCATGGAAATGGAAGTCCTCTCAAATTTATCAACAGAGAAGCTTACATTGCTGCCTGGCAAGTTTCTCAGCTTTTGTGACTCAACCTTGACCTCTGAGGATCTACTTCTCAGGGCGAGAAAGCAGCAAATTTTCCTTGCAGATTTAATCACTGTCTCCTCTGCTGTGGGCTCTGACTCATGAGATGGTGAAGATATCTTTAGCCCAGACAAGACCATGTGAAAGCAGTCACTGCTATATGACACAGACCACACACTCATGTCCTAAGTGGTCTGTAGCACCCCAGATTCCCAAATGCCACCCACACTGGAAAACTGCCCACCACCTGAGGCCACCAGCAGACCACCAATGGCACTGTTCACTGGCATCAGACACTGACTCCAGGCCACATTCTAACTGCTGCCCAAGTGCAAGTCACTCTTTGTACCCTTGATGTCCTTTGAGCTTCAGAAGGATGCTTACAGCCTTGCAAAAAAGACATCAGGTGATATTAGACTGCAACTGGAAATTACCAGAGGTAAGTGCCGAGAGATTCCCATCTTTTAACAGTAAATTGCTCCATTATAACTTCCAGTAAAAGCAAATGTGATTCGTCCTGTGTACTAGCGTCTTTCTTTTCACAGACGTTCAGGTTTAAAGCACCTCCCTTTCTTTTTCTGGGTGCTCCCCATTTCCCAGAATGTGTCCCAGAGCTAGAGCCAATTCCTTTGCTGAGACGCTGCATTTCTCACCTGCTGATTGCAATTAGCCATTGCCCGCTGGGGCCTGGAGAGCTGCTGAAGAGCTAACAAGAAGCAAAGAGCAGCATGAGGCCTCGGCAGTGTATGCTGTGAATAAACAAGAAATGCGGTGCTGTGTTCCCGAGGTGGCTCCACTGCAAAACAAGGTTACCACATCCCCATGTGCATGTCAAGGTCTGCTTTCGGAGGCTCAGCTTGCTCCTCATGCACATACACATTGTCATCACACGTTTGCCAGAAGGGAGACGTGGGGAAGTAAAGGTTACTGTAGGTAAAAACCAACACAACCATGGTCTTGTTAAGAAACCCTCCCAGTCACCCTTATCCTCAGGCAGCATCAGTCATCACAACGGAGAGGTTACCTCTGACTATGGTGGCTGCCATAATGGGTACACACCAGGTGAGCTCTGGAGGTGGGCAGAGCCACCCCCATCCCCTTCCAGCTGCTGGGGTGCTGCCAAGCCTGCTGTGTGCTCAGAGGCATCCACATGCACTCTGAAGCATGGTTCCCAGTAGTCTGTACCTCGTACTTCACCTATTTGTAAAGAAGCCAATAGCCATGCTGACTTACCTGCTGGGGTCAGGTAGGTTTTCATTTTAGATCTCCAAGAGAAACTCCCCAGGAGTCTGTGAAGATAAGTCAGCCTCCCCCCATGTGCCCCAAGAAACCATCTTGGCCTTCCCTCACATGTTCATTAACTGCCCAGTGCAGAGGGAAATGCAAGGCAGGCGTGAGCCACACCATTCCTGAAAACATCGGTGCCTGCCTGTTTCAGAGCAAATTTTGTGACCAGCAGTTACGGCCCATAGTCTGCACTGTCATAGCAATGGGAGGCAGTAGTTGAATCCACTTAGAAATTTATAATTATTACCAAGGCAAGGTGTTAAGAATGCACACATTATTAAGGTCTTTCCCAGGACACATCTCCCACTTCTTACTGAATTTAAAAAAAAAACCAGAAAAACAGTGAGATGGTTTCTCCTCAAAATTAGAGAATAGACCAAGGATGAACCTCAGATTGAAAAGAAACCCCACTACCTATGGGCCCTAGAGACCTGGGTGGCCCATCAACAGACCCCTCATGTCACGACAGTGGAGCAGCCCAAAGGATGCCAAGACCTCTCCTCCCCTCTTTCTTGAGGCTCCATGCAAAGGAGATGGCACCTCTCCACACTTCAGGGGCAGGGTTGGAGAAGAGGTGCCCACACAACACTTGGCAATCAGCAATTCTTTTATTGAATGCAGGGAGACCTTGCTCAGGCCAGATACTGATGCATGGGGTGTGGTTCCAGCCCAGAGCCTTGGATATGGTGAGGGGCCAGGGCACATGGCACATGAGGGCAGGCTGAGGGAACTGCCTCTGGACATGAGGGTGGTGAGACACCAGATTGGGTTGCCTAGAGAAATCGTGGATGCCCCATACCTGAAAGTGTTCAAGGTCAGGTTAGATGGGACTTTGAGCAACCTGATCTAGTGAAAAATATCTCTGCCTGTGGCAGGAGGGTTGGATGATTTTTAAAGATGCCTTCCAACCCAAGCCAGTCTATGATTCTACGACCTCCTGCTTGCCAAGCACTTGCCTTTGGTCTGTGCCAGTCTGCTTTGGCCTGGTGTCTTGGGTCATGTCTGACATTCCTCTGGCATCTCTGAGAGGTCTTGCTGGGGACTCTTTCTCCTGATGTCCCTGTAAATCACAGAGTGGTTCAACAGCTGCTTTAGTCCTGTGTATGTGTTCCTGTCCCTAATTAACCCCTGAGCTTTCCTGCTTTATGTCTCATCTCCCAGCTCAGCAATCCTGATACTTGTCTCCCATACTCAGGACAGGTCTGAAATGTCACTATTTCAAAAGGATCCCAACACTTTGTAGATTTGGGATGCTATATTTTTGAGTAATGACAATGACATTATTTCCAATGGAGCCTTTCTATATTGTATAACCATGGTAAGCCTTCCCAGCTTAACCTCTCCCTGTGAAATATCTCTACGTAAAGCCTGCCAGAGTATTGGAGATCATTTTTCTCTAATATTTGCCCTATTTCATCATTCCTTCTTGATATTTAAGTGACTTCTGTCTGCAGATATTTAACTGAACTTTGGGTGCTGTCATCAGGTGTCTCAGGACTTGTGCTGAAGTGAGCTGCTTTGGGCAGAGGACAGACTTGTCAGACTGTTCACACTAAGGACTCTCTACAGGCTCTTTCAGGGGACCCTCCTCTGTTCTATGTGGACACATTGACACAGAATAGAGTGCTATCACAGTGAATCCCTGGGGAGTGACCCACCAACACCACCTCAGCCTTACCTGGCTCCCTGGTCATAATCCTTGCCAGAAAACCAGCTCTGGAAGGAGGATTTTATTCTCATCTGCTGACTGCCTTGTGGGGCCTAGCAATGACTCACGACTTTCTCCAACGTGGTGCCATGTTCAGTTACAGTGTATGCCATACGTGCTCATTGTCAGGAGTTGCTAAACGGAAAGTTCTCCATTAACTGGGATTAGCTCACCATTATTTTAGTAGCAAGAGATATAACTATAGAATCATAGAATCATAGAACAGTTTGGGTTGGAAAGGGATCTTTAAAGGTTATCTGGTCCAAACACCCCTGCAAAGAGCAGGGACATCTTCAACTAGATCGGGTTGCTCAGAGCCCCGTCCAGCCTGACCTTGAATGTTTCCAGAGGTGGGGTATATACTACCTCTCTGGGCAACCTGTTCCAGTGTTGCACCACCGTCATTGTAAAAAATATCTTCTTTATATCTAGTCTGAATCTGCCCTCTTTTAGCTTAAAACCATTACCCCTTGGTAACAGGGATAATGGCCCTGCAACAGGCCCCACTAAAACATTTGTCTCCATCTTTCTTATACGCCCCCTTCAGGTACTGAAAAGCCACAATAAGGTGTCCCCAGACCCTTCTCTTCTTCAGAATGAATAACCTCAACTCCATAAATCCATATATCTCCAATTTAGAGAGAAGAACGTTCTGGGGGACCGTGTCAAAGACCTTAGAGAAGTCCAGATAGACAACATCCGTAGCTCTTCCCTTGTCCACTGATGTAGTCACTCCATTATAGAAGGCCACCAGGTTGGTCAGGCAGGACTTGCCCTTGGTGAAGCCATGCTGCTTGTCTCAAACCACCTCCCTGTCCTCCATATGCCTTAGCATGGCTTCTAGGAGGATCTGTTCCATGATCTTTCCAGGCACAGAGGTGAGGCTGACAGGTCAGTAGTTCTCAGGGTTCTCCTTTCTACCTTGGGAAGCATTCAGCCAGAACCACAGACTTATTTTGTATTGAAGAAAGATCCTTGTTGGTCCTTATGATTTGCTTGGTTTTCCACTGAAGGATGTAAGGAAAAGGATAATTCCACTTTCTGACTCTGAATGAAGAGGTTTCAGGGTGGTTTTACCTCTGAGATGATGTGCTCTGCATAAGAACCTACCCTGTTGGCGTCCACCTCACTATCTACAGAGTGTTTGCATCCAGTCATTTCAGAATGACACGAGGGCAACCCAAATTATTTAATGGAAAAACTGGTTACAAATTAGGGAGTTTACAACCTCTGTTATGATGTAAAAGACACGCTGTGGAAAGAAATTATTGCAAAAAGGTTGACTAGCAAGCACATGCTATATATGGAAAAAGTCAAACTGTAACTTCCTGTGGATCTGTAGAAGACTGTCATTGCTCGCTAGGCTGAGGGAGTTCCTTGGAGGATTAAGCTATGCTACTGTCCACCATTAGGTTTATAGATGGGGTCCAGAGTTTTTCAGAATATAGCCTCTGCCTGTTGGTAAAAGCACAATGAACTTGCACATTTTTACTTCCACGGCAGAGCTCTTTTTGTCATTTGATCCAATCTGGGGTTGCTGTAGCATCCTCATTTTGCTGGATATAGAGGATCCAACTGAGAAAAATGTAACAATTTATTCGGCAAGTCAAATTTTTTACTGGTGAGTTCCACCTTTTTCTGGACTGTTTCCCAGGGGAATCACAAAGGAGTATGGCCTCTCTCCGGGATATTCAGCACTTTGGAATGTGCTGTAAAATTATTTGCCCTGAGCAGCATTACAGGAGATGCATCCATCATTTAACTTCACTGCCAGCCTTCTCTTCTGAGGGATGCATTGCTGATGATGAGTCATAAAGACATTGATTTTTAAATTTGCTTTGAATCATAATTGCGTTCGTAAGATTACATAGCGGCTCCCAGGGATCTACTGAGTTTTTAAATCTATAGTTGATGCCTATTCTTCTCAGTTAAGTGCTATATAATGCACAAGATGAACTGGCAATTTTTTATTTTTATACTCATTGCTTTTGGAAAACGGTGTCTTACATCTAGAAAATGGAGTTAATATGAAAAAAAAAAAAAAAAAAGCTTTCTTTTCAATGGTAGTTTTGTTTTAAAAATCTCATGTAATGGTCCAGTTGGGTGAAACAGTGCATTATAACTGAAGGTTAATAATATCCATACTGCATTCATATCTGAGGGGTTCCCATCATGATCTGAGATCCCAGGGTTCTAAGTTAGTATAAATCTAAAACAATGGTCTCTCCTGATAGCCTTACATTCAGCCACTTTCCCATCAATTCACTGAGTCAAAATGCTAACATTAAAATCCCAAGGCACTAGTGAGGACAGCAAGAGATGGGGGAGAAGCTGATCTGTGTTACAACCTGACACACTCTAGTCTCTCCAGCTTGTTCATGTACCACTCTTTGCCTCTCCTTTCCATGTTTTCTTTCCAAATACTTTTCACAATTAGCCAGTGAGAGGTGGGATCCGATATCTTCCCAAGGTTTAAAAGCAGCCAACAGGATTATAAAATGTGGTTGTCACATCTCAAAAAAACCAAACATGAAAATTCTGTCTCCCCGCTCAGGAGCCCTTAACAATACTTTGAATATGATCAAAATTGAAGTTGTTTATTGCAACTTACAAGAAACAGGATGTTTTTTGTTCGACTGGTCTGTGTCTCTCAGTAGCCTCCTGGACTCTTGCTGACTGTTTCTAGACCTGGCAGGCAAAAGCCCCAGGTGCAGGCTCGCTGTTCAGGCAGATGAGGGAAGGGGCGTAATACTGAGGATGGTAAATGTGTATGAACCCACTGCTCCATTTGGGCTGTGAGGAGTCTCGATTTGTGGTTCTAGAGCTATTAAGATTTCAGGTGCTATATAAATGCCAAGTATTGTATTCCTGGGGCTAAAAAGAAGGCAATCTTTCCTTATCCTACAACTGTAAGGTCAAGGTAAATGTGACTGTTTAGAAACACTGCAGTCCTGAAGCCCCTGGGGAATTTTAATGTGTTTTATAAACTTGTTTCCAAACCAAGCTATTAGGAAAACAAGATATTTCTCCATAAAGCCTTTCTTTCTCTCTCTTCAGGGACAGTACTGCCTGCCTTACAGTGCTTTAACTCAATCAGAATCATCATTTTTATAAACAGACCATTTTTCATGACTTGCTTGATCAACATGGGAAGGCAGCTTTGAAGAAGTTAGTCATACGCAGAAAAAACCTGCATCTTACTCCATCTGTTCCAGCCAGCGATGTAATAGAAACCATGTCCTTTCTCTGAAGGTAATGCATAAGGGAAAATACAGACATACGCACTTGTTTTCCCTTCACACTCAGCTGCAGTTATGCAATATTATGGAGGGAAAGGAACAAGCTCTTTCACAATTAGATTGCAGAGCTAAACCTTTTTTTTTTTTTTTCATGTAGAAGATTGTAGTGGGAGATGCCAATATTTACCCAAAGCTTCGCCTGTATCAGGAGGAGATTTCAAGCTGGTGGCTTTTGAATACTTAGGCTGAGACAAAGGGGGCCTCAAGGACAGAAAACCCAAATAACCGCAGAGAGCCACAGCAGCACTTGTAGCCCCGCAGCCAGAAGGGACATCTCTCTTTCCCCTCCCTTCCTCACACACACACTTCAAACATGTAAAATATTCAGTGAAATAAAGATTTAGTGCAGAATCTGAAAAAACCACAACTTATTCTGAGTCAAAGTGGTCTCTAAGCAGTGATGGCAAACTGGGAGTTTAGAGAGCTATCCAAAGAAGAGGAAGCTTTGAGACTGCTGTTTTAGAGAAAACGTGGTGCCACACACCCTACAGAAAGTAAATATGTATAAGAGGAAATAATCTGCTTATCTGAGAATTAGTATTACTCAAACATGCCTTTTGCATATAGAGAGGCAGGGTCTGCAGATTTAGCGGCTAACAGAATACCTGAGGCAGGTGTGTTACACTCTGTAGGAGTGGACTTTGCACCACAGCATGGATTTAATTCCACCACAACTCATAGGAATGGAGGGGTTCGGTTCTCTCTGAAACAGATCTTACCAGCTTTCTGCAGACCTTTCAGGTAGAAAGTCAGCTTCCTAATGACAGTTGAAACTTCTACAAGGTTTGGCTGAGAAAAAGGACACAAATGCATAGTTCATCCCCCTTTATAAGTATTTGGAGCTCAGGCAGTTGAGGAGTTAATTAGATTACTCTGAGTTTGAAAATGATGAATAAAATGCTAAAATGCAAACAATTTTAGAAAGTTACTGGTTTTGGCTGAGGTCTCACTGTGTTTCAACAGTGGATTCTCCTTTGCAAGTGCTGGTGCAAGTAAATTTTTTTAATAAAACCAGCTTTTTTTTCAGAGCAGTTGTTATCATTGTTAAGAAACAACTCTAATCAATATTCTGCATCTCTTTTTGAGAAAAAGCATTAAGAAGGGGGGATGTGCAGCAGAAAAGTAATATCAAGTAAAGCATCTCTTTATTTCTATACACTGTGAGACAACATGCGTAAAGAGAAAGGAGGAGTCATTAGCAAAGGGAAATAGGAAAGAAGGGGATTGAACCAGCTATTTTCGGTATGGTTGTTGGAAAAGACTGTACGTTGTTCTCAAAGTATGTGTCAGCTATCTCGAGAGCAGAGCACATTACTCAGATTCCACAGATGGTACCAGGGACTTCTCTGGGAAGTTACTGACGATATGGTGAATAAAGGGAAAACATTACCTTGACAGGCTGGAGAGGTGGGTCCATGCCAACCTCATGAAGTTCAACAAGACCAAGTGCAAGTTCCTGCTCATGGGTCGAGGCAATCCCAAATACAAGTACAGGCTGGGCAAAATGGATCGAGAGCAGCCCTGAGGAGAAGGACTTGGGGGTACTGGTGGATGAAAAGCTGGACATGAGCCAGCAGTGTGCGCTGGCAGCCAGAAAGCCAACCGTATGCTGGGCTGTATCCAGAGAAGCGTGGCCAGCAGGGCAAGGGAGGGGATTCTCCTCCTCTACTCTGCTCTCGTGAGACCCCACCTGGAGTCCTGCGTCCATCTCTGGGGCCCCCAACATAAGAAGGATATTGACCGGTTAGAGCAAGTCCAGAGTAGGCCACGAAGATGCTCAGAGGGCTGGAGCACCTCTGCTATGGAGACAGCCTGAGAGAATTGGGCTTGTTCAGCCTGGAGAAGAGAAGGCTCTGGGGAGACCTTACAGCAGCCTTCCCGTACCTGAACGGGCCTAGAAGAAAGCTGGTGGGGGGACTTTTTACAGGAGTCGGTATACAATCATAGAATGGTTTGGGTTGGAAGGGACCTTAAAGACCATCTCGTGCCAACCCCCCTGCCATGGGCAGGGACACCCTCCACTAGACCAGGTTGCTCAAAGCCTCATCCAGCCTGGCCTTGAACACTTCCAGGGATGGGGCACCCACAACTTCTCTGGGCAACCTGTGCTAGTGCCTCACCACTCTCTCTGTGAGGAACTTATTCCTGATATCTAATCTAAATCTCCCCGCTTTCAATTTAAACCCGTTACCCCTTGTCCTGTCACTAGATGATCTTTAAGGTCCCTTCCAACCCAAACCATTCTATGATTATTAGATCCTTATTATAGACTGCAGACAAGAAGCATTCTGGGTAGTAGTGAATGTTGAGTCAGAAGATTGTCATGGGATGTGTCTTTAAGGTAATGGGGATGCAAATTAACAAGTCCATTAGAGAGAAACTTGTGAGGTGGTGGGAAGGTTCTGTGTTTCCCAGTATTGCTCAGGGTGCAAAAGCCACACGACATCAGCTTGTTCAGGATGGCATGTTTTATGCCTCTCCTATGTTCAGTTTACCCCAGCAGAACTTAATGACGTGTTCACAGTTGCTCAAGAAGCAAACGAATATCTAGTTCTGAATAACTGAAACCTCCCTATGTCTTAGCCAATTTCCTTAACTACAAAACTGTCTTTCCTGTTTTATGCCTTGTTTTAAAGTGAATCCTTGACCACAGTTGTACTTTCCTCTGCCATGTCATCAGCCAAGCCTACTGTTTCCCTGGTACCAGTAAACACTCAGTTGCATTTATCACACGGTATTTCTGTCTCCTTGGCCAAACTCTTCATATCGCTCAGCTTGCAGCAAAGCCACAACAGAACAACCTCTGCTGCCATTGCTGGTCCTGTTCCTTGCTTTCTGAGGTGCAGATGGAAATCTGACCTTCACCTTGGAGTGATTTCCCATTCATCATCAAGATGAATAGCTGTCGATCCACCCCGCACTGCTGATAGAGGTGCCTGGCAAGTGATTCGGTGCATACTTCCCAGCCGCACCAACAGGACTGCTTCTCTGCAGTGTTTGCACTGGGTGAATAGTGCTCATAATCTGAGACTTAACGTCAAATATTTTCTGCAAGGGAAATAAAAATGTCAACAGGAAGTGAAATGTGACCTGATTAACAGTTAGACCTCTGACTCTGCTTCATTTTTGACTGATGCGGTGTTTTACAAGGATAATAATACCACCGACTCCTCTTAATTGATGGACCCGGATGGAAATATAAATTAAGCAATTAATACAATTCTCTGAGACTCATAAAAATAAACTGTGTGGAGAGACAGTCGTATTTATTTTTTGAATTACTTTAAAAACAAGTGTCATACAAAGCATTGCAACAGTTTTCCTAGGGAAAGCCAAGGCGAGTTTGACCTCCTGAAGAGCCAGAATGTGCCAGAGGAGGCAATGCAAATGATCTGCCACAGACCAGGGCACTTTATGATAACCTAAGCTGCCTTCTGTCTGGAGAGTCCTGCAAGCCTTGGTGTTCATGTGTTTTGTTTAAAACAAAACTAACGCAAAATAATTACTGTTTAACATTTAGAGTTGTGCACAGAGGCCCCATTCAGGACGGGGAGCCCTTTGGGCTAGCTAAGAGTATGGCAAACACAGTGGGAGAAACAGACTCTGCAGTAAATGGCTTGCGATCTGACTCCTGATGCTTTTAATGGTTTCCACTGTGGGAGGTGAATTTAATAGCGAATAGTAGACCAGTGTGACCTTGAGAGATGCCAGCTTGAAACCAATGGGAGTTTTTGGGAGAGAGCAGGAATTCTGGGAAAGCAAAAATTTAGAGGATTTGCAATGCCCAAGTGATATGAAACAGTATTTACAAACATTTACAAACAGGCTGCGATTGGATTCAATCGTGTTTGCATCCCTCCATGCTTGTACTAATGGGCTTCCTGTGACTGATATATTCTCCGTGTTTCTCATTTGACTTCTGCTTTCTGAGAAGTCAGAGTTCATACTCAAAAGCTTTCCTCTGCCACCATGAAAGCTCGGCAGTTGTGTTAATAGAGGCTGAGATTCTCTTGTAACATCTTCAGGTGTAAAGAAAACAACTTGTTCACCCAGAGGCGCTCAGTGCTTGCTGTTCTTTAATTCTCTTTGAAAAGTTACTCCCTGACACCAGGAGCAGAAGGCACACCACAAATTACAGGGAGTGAGTAAAGCAAGATTGTTGCACATGCAATCTCCTCCCTGCCTTTGAAATTTGAGAGCTGAATAATTTGGAAGAGGGACTTGACTTCTTCTAAAATCAAAGCAAAACAGATGCCTGTTTTCTGACTGTGATTTGTAATGTCTGCAATAAATGTTCCTGCCAGCCAGGCAACTGGCTGCTGGTGCCACAGGGAGAGCTACCACATGGACGGCCCTGCACCACCATCCTGCCCCTCCAAAGCTGTGTGAAAATGAGTGAGGGGCATGTGCATACATGCACACCCAGCCATGTTACATCTGCATTTCTAGTCAAACCACAGGGTGCCAGGGAAGTCCCATGGGAGACATCCCCAGGTGTCAGCCATGCAATGGGAACACATCCTGTCCCGGGAAAAGGCACGTGACAGGGTGCGTGGTTTTGCCTGCCTCCATGGCAGGCCTGTGGCCTACCCTGATAGCCACATGGGCTATGCCAGCAGAAAGGCCACTGACTACTCAATGGCATTGACTACTCAGACAGGTACAAGGCAGGAGGAGCAGGTAGCACACCCAGCAAGGGCCCTGTGCATGGCTGCAGAGGTGGCCAGGCTGAGGGCAGCCAGCTCTTGCTGCAGCAGCTGGTCTGTCACGAGGGGAGAAGATGCCTCAATGGACTCAGTTATTTCTCTGTTTCTAGAGAAAAGACACGGAGCAAAACCAGGAACTCCCTAGCTGGGCTGGGACTTTCGCGGCTGCTTTGCAAAAGCTGAGTCAGGAAAACAGCTCTGAAGAAGCTGTGGCAGCATCTCTCTCCCTGTGCCACCCTACACTGGGGCTGTTGGGATCCTGGACTGGCCCTAGCAGCAGCATTTAAATGGCTCACAATTATTTGTCAGAGATAGTTAGCACAATATAAATAGTTTTGATTATACAGTGTACCCTGCGTCTGCCACCAGTTTCATATCCTACATTATTTCCCTTTATCTTTTCTATCCTCCATCTCCCTCCCTTTGATATGCACAGAAGGGAAAGCCTTGTATCATGTAAACTAAGCAGGATAACCACCCCTCTTGTCTCACCATTACTCCTAACCAGCTGCTGTAACCAGCCTTTGCAAACAGCCATCAGGGCAGAGGAGGAGCTTAATCGAATAGATGTGTGTGGGCACCAACGCCAAGCCATGGTGCACTGCAGGAGCTGCTGAAAAGCAACGTCCTCCATCTCTGTCCGGGGAATTGTCCTGGAGAGGTGAAACAGGGCTTTACTTCTGTGTTTCTGACACTTCAGAGGAACTAAAAAGCAAAACAATATATCAGGGGGAAAAAAAGGGGTGTTTGGTGATCGCAATTCATTTCCTTCAGCCACCTGGGACTTCCTGCAGGGCTCTGCATCATGGGTTAGCCATGGCTGGGTGCATGGCTTTGCCACTGCCACGGTGCCTGCACCTCTGAATATATGTCCAGGCCCGGAAGGGTTAGGGCTCTGAGTACTTAGCAATCTGCAGGACTGTCTACGGTGTGTACAGCATCACATCAGTAGGGCTGTAGCGACCACTTCCCATTTCCAGCCCTGGTTTGGGGCCCCTGCATCACTCCTACATAAAGGTATATTCCCACGACTCCAGCCCATGTGACTGCCTTCCTAACATGCAAGCAGCATTAGTTTCTTCTGACAAGGTCTGCTTCATTTCTTCAGGAGTTTGTTCCATTACACACACACAAAGGCCAATTTAAGTATGCATGTGCAATGATAGTTTATGTACCTAATTTGTACATTTCTTACACACACACGCACTTTAATTACAGCTTACAACTTTACTAAAGCAAAACAAGACATCTTTCATGAGTCCTCACTCTGCCTCTGTAATTTTTCAATGCAACTGAAGCTGAACCTACCTGAAAAGATGTGACCCAAATAGGTCTCCTTTGGCAAAGTTCCAGACAAGCCAAAATGGGAGGCGCAGCATGAGGCCACCATCGTGTAAGCTCTGGCTTTACCCTCACACAGGCATCGCCAAGGAGGTGGTTGGATATAACTCATACGCAGGAACAACACGCAGAAGAAAAAAACGTGCTTTTCAGGGGTGTGTGTGAATGATGTTATGGGAGGGACTGAATTCACATACATTTCTGCTCTGCAAAACTTTCCCTGCTCCATCTTGATAACAAATGATAATAATTCAGAAATCCTTAGATTAATTCCAACTCCTAGCACAAGGATAAAAAACCTCAGTGCGAGCTCTGTTGCCAGACCGCCTGGGCATGGCAGAGACTGCTTTCTCAGCTTTCTGAGCGATGCCTCCACCTTGCAGCGGAGACAGCGCTGGCGGTACTGCTGCCTCACTGGGCGCACGTGGAGGGCTGCCGTTGGCCCATCCTTCATCCAAAAGGCAAGGAGACCATTGCTATCAGCTTATTACTCTGTGTGAGACAGGCCACCTTTGTGGGTCACTGTGACCTGCAGAGAGAAGAGATAGCGGGGGAGGCTGGGTTTGCTATCTTTCTCCCCCAGCTCCCTGCTGGCTTTGGAGCAAGGAGGGGTGTTAAATGGCTCTGCAGAGCGTAGTCAGTCACTGTCCTTAGGATCTGACGGGAAACACAGGTTTCTGCTGCTGCTTCTCTGCAAGGTGCTCTGGGCTCTCAAGGACACTGTGTAAACGTTGATTAGACAGAGTGGCGTTGACCCGGAGATCATTAAGCGTCACAGCTATTACTGCAGGTATATTGGATTGCTACTACTCGCAGGCTGAGAGACCGTGTCTCCTACTAGGCTGCGCTCTGTGGCAGTGTTTTTCAGAGCAAAGCTGTTCCACTCACCACTACCGGTGCTGTGGTGTTAAAAATGCTGGTTTTAAAGTAATGCAGATGTCCTAGCTCCCAGTCCCTTAACCTCTGGGCTACAGCCTGCAGCAGGGGATTGAACAATCCCCCTCTGCCTCCTTTTTTCTGGGAGATACGGGAGGAGAGGTCAAAAAACTTGGGAGTTCAAACAAGGGGTCATGGCATGGAAAAGGCTGGAAAGCCAGGCAGTAGTCCTTTTACAGGGCAATTAACAGCTAATGGAAGCTGGGCCAAGGTATGGATGGAGACTGTCTGCCTGCAAAGCCCTTCCTGTGCTGGTGATGTGCTGCAAGAAGGTCTGGGGACACTCTTCATAGACAGTGTCCCCACTCTGAATAATGCTAAATCAGCTGTCTGCAGTGACTGTCCAGGGGGATTAGTGCCCTTCCAAAAATATGCCACTTGGGTGGAGTAGACAGGGGGAAATGCCTGCAAGAGGAAACAGAGGGACCAAAAACATCAGGGCAGGAGACTCCTTTGCTCCACAGTGCAAAAAAGTGACTGCGCCCAGGCTGCACCCTACCAGCCCTTGACTTCAGTGACTTGGCTCTCTCTGTCCTGACAGGTAGGTCTGAAGAGCATAGGACTGAAAGCCCCAAAGTCTTGAGCAACACATCAGAATAGCTGTTGCAGTTGTGTAGGAAGTCTGAACACGGGTTACACATTCCCAGCTGTCCTGGTTCAAGCTGGGGTAGAGTTAAGTTTCTTCATGGTAGCTTGTACAGTGCTGTGTTTTGGGTTTGTGCTGAAAACAGTGTTGATCACACAGGGACGTTTTGTTACTGCTGAGCAGTGCTTAGAGAAAGGCCAGGACTTTTCTGCTCCTCTCACACCACCCCATGAGGGTTCATGGGGCATAAAGCAGCTTGAAGGGAGAAATTTTGTGGACACCCTTCTACTAACCCTTTGGACACCCTTTGGACTAACCTTGTTACCCTGAATTACAGTTCTTTGGAAAGTGGGACTGAATGTTAGCTCTCCGACACAGAAGAGTATTTTTTCTATGGAATTAATGTTTCCTAATTATTCCAGCACTGCCTAGAGGACAACCACTTTTGTATAAATATGATCACTTTTCTTAGCCATACTAGAAAATATTCCTGACATGGGAATTTCTCTCTTCTTCAGAGAGTGTGCATTTGCTTGATCATGACTTTTTTTTTTTTTTTTTTGGCATTTGGCATTTGGCTAGGACAAAAGCCAATAGGAAAAAGAAAACCAAACCAAAAACCTCTAGAAAAATCACTGGCATAGTTTTCTAATGGGGTACATGAGAAGTTTGATTATGATCCATCAGTAGCGGTGAGTATGTACGTAACTGTATTCTAGAGGGTTAACACAGACAGCATGTAGTGTGTCTGTCTTGAGCAGAAAACGGCAAATCCCAGTGGCCTTACTTGCCCTCCTAAATAATAAATCATTTTTATGAATGATTTCAGGAGAAGCTACCCGCCCTGCTGAAGTTATTCAGGTGCTGTTGTTGAGAACAGCTTTGGTGTCAGGGGCTGAGGACATGATGGCTGAAACCGCTGCTGGTGATATTTAGTCAGGCAGGTCACAAGCAAGTCAGGACTAATCCCTGGTTTTGTTTTTTTTTTTTTATTACAGTTTTTTTCTTTATTAGAAATGGGGGAACACAGTAACAACTTTGGGGCATTTTTAAATTAAACAACAAGGGTGAAAAAGAAAACCAAACTGAATGTAAGTGATTGATGCTGCTTATTTGCTCTTATGTTGCCAGGGAGCTCCAGCGAAAGCAGGGAACAACCAATAGCAGGCAATGGGGGTGGAGGAGGTCTTTTTAATTATATCACATCATTTTTCAAAATAATATTATTTTATCTCTCACAGGATCTTAAATAAACATCTCGGAAACACATCACATCATTATATTTTTGCATGCGGATTTCCTGCTATGCTATGGTTAGCCACTGGCTCCATGTTTAGGTTCCTGTTTAGATACTGCGTTGTCACCCTTACACTGTTGGAAAGGTAATAGTCTAGAGGAGATGGAAATTGGAGAATACCTGCAAGAAAGAGCTCAGCATCCAAAGGAGCCCACACTTAAAGCTGTAAGAAAACCCCTCCATCTCAGCACCTGTGCAGCAGAATGAGCAGAGAGGTGGCCAGCACATAGGGTTGCATCCACAGAGAGAAGAGGTCAGTTCTGTCACCACAGAGATGTCCCCTCCCTGGGGAATTGGAAGGGCCATGCTGCATGGGGGCAGACCAGGCAGTGGTGGAGAATGGCCAGGTGAGATCCGAGGGTGGTGCACAAAAGCTACACGGATTGTGCTCAAAACTGCTTTTCCCCATCTGCTCCTGAGGAGGTGGAGCGGTTGTTAAACACAAAAAGCAGAAAGATCCTCTCGTTCACCAGTGAAGCGACAGAGTGCAGAGTTAGCTTGGGTGTTTGGTCTCCCTCATGGTGCTTCACCGCTGCTGCAGTGGTCTCATGGAAGATGCAAGAAGGGAAATCCTTTCTCCTGGCCCTACCTGGGCTGGAACTTGCCCATGATGTCTTCTCCAGATTGTGAACCACAATACAGTCCCCACTGTGACAGGCACTGCTCAGCCCAGAATATATGAAGCACTCCTGCTGCTTAGGCACCTCTGCATGTTAATATGTGCACCCAGGCAAAAGTTTCAGTACTTCCAGCGGATATTCTTGCTCAGGCACAGAGGGCATCTGCAGAGGTAGTAGCCATCCTGGCAGGATGAAGACCTCCCTCCGGATACAGACTTATCAGAGCAGGCTCTGTGCAATGAAGGGTTATGGGAAACAAAGTAATAGATTTTAAGGAAGATGCTGAGAGCTGAATTATGCAATTAACATTCTGTTGTGGAGTGATGCGATTAATCCATGGAGACTGCATCCACAGGAGCATGCTAGAGGATGTCACAGAACATCCCAAGTTCCTGCCTCTGCAGTGGTCTAGACTGGGTGCCTGCCCAGACCATGCTGTTGCTCACCATCAGCCACCACGGCCAGGTTTCCCTTGTGTTCAGAAACCCGGACTGTGGCAAGGAGGTGGCGGGGAGGTGTGGGATCAGAATGTGGTGAAGCAAATCTGAAGGTAGCAACTAGGAACTGCTGGCCAATCTGGTAGCACAGACACCGTTTAGAAACTGCGGTTTCCTGTAATTACATCAGTATCGATTTGCACTCAAAGGATGGAGCCGGAGCAGATCCACAGAAAACCTTACAGAAAAGACACGTACTACTCATTCCATGACAACTACCTGTGCTTACAGAAGACCCCACACATCACAGAGGAGTATTCAATGCAAGATCCGTGGCTGCAGAGGAACCACAGTGATACTGACTCACAAATGAACTTCAGCAGCTGGGCAGGAAGAAGGCAGTGGGCATTGTTTTATTGCCCTCTCCTGTCCAACAAAATATCTGCTGGGGGAGGCTTGGTTACTGCTGCCTCCACCAAGTGACCTGCAGGTCACTCATCACACTGTGCGGCTTATGGGCTTCCAGGTGAGAAGGGGGAAGCAAACCTCATGGATCTGCCTAAGGAACACTCCACTGAGGGATCCAAATGATTTTCACCCAGCCCTAGATCCAAAGCCTGAAGAAAGCAGTTGGGGTTTCAGCTCTTTTTTATTCCTTTCCTCTGCTCATCTGTGAAAGAGACATGCGCCTTTCTTGCTACAAAGCCAGGTGCCTTCTTTCCCCTCGATTCTTGGGGATATGCAGTTTTCCTTCAGCACATTCCCAAAAGAATTAGAGGAGAGAAAAACATCTTTTCCTCCACAGCATGTTGACATGATGGCAAGATACTGCTAGGGCCAGAAATAAGTGCAGAAAGAAGATTGATGGGTAAGACCTGAGACCCTACCTTCATGGCTCCAGATTTCCATGAGTGTCTCCAAGTCAGCAGGTTTGCCATCATATCAAATGGTATATACCAATAATATCAAATCATAACAGATGATTTACAATGCAAAAAGCCACATGGGTCTGATGAGGAAGATGTGCATTTCACCAGAGATCACTGGAGAAAAGACAAATAAAAGGGTGGAGTGAAAAAGATTGAAATGGAGACTGCCTGGCAAAGTTAGGGTGAGGTGAAGTCCCCACATTTCCTGTGTGGGTTTATATCTGCAGGGTCTGTTTTTGCAATGATTAATATAACAAACAAGGGACTCACAAAAAGGCTCCTAACGCTCACTGATCAGAAGTATAATGACGTGTAAGCTGCAGCTGTTTCAGTGGATTTCTGAACAGCAGGCTCTTGTTGAATGAGCCCCATGATTATTTATCTCCATCGTGGGCTCTTTATTCCAAGGCATTTGTTGTCTTCCCTGCATTTTGACCGTCTGTCCTTACGCATAGAGAGCTCCGATAATGGATTTTTTTTCATCAGCCTCCTCTTCCTCCTGCTTCTACAAACACAATGCATCCCCAAATCACTGCATTATGAAAGGGAAGGCGCTGCCAGTGTTTTAACAAGGGCCTCCCACAGCATTCTCCCCCATTAGCCTCATAAACACAGGGCAGTGCCGGAGCATGTGCTGCAGAGAGAAGGGTCAGGAGACTATTTATTCTCCCCATTTAAACAAAAATCCTTTCTCGTGAGCAAGGAGAGAAGCAAACAAATAAATTAAGCTGTGCCTTGATGGAAGCATTTATACTGTGTCCTTGGGAAATGTACCGAGTGTGGGGATAGTGCAGGCCAGTGCTTAACTTGGCTGATTTGAAATGGTTTGCGTGTGAGCGGAGACCTTGCAGGGGCACCAAGTGCATTCTGCTGCTTGATTTTTTTTTTTTTTCTTTCCTAATATCTTGTGTCTGGTGCAATCTGCTCTGTTTCAAGGTAAAGTGCTCGTGCTTTGGAGTCACTCTGTGACAGCAATGGTGAGCTGGAGTCACAGGCCTGGCTTGGCTGGGGCCTGGAGAGAGAAGACCAGAGATACAATTGTGGTTGCTGCAGATATGCTAACTGATGCCAAGGTAATGCAGTTTTCCGATTTGCCAGATAAGGATAATGACAGGATAATGGCAAATAATGGCAAATATTTTTACTATTTTCTTGAGATCCGCTGTAGGCAGACATGGCTGATCATGGTCTTCTCCAGCAGAAGGAAAGAACTCCAAGCCAGTGACTCCTGGCCACATCCCCAGCCTTTCGGTTTATTGCTGCTGTGAACCTGCATGCTTGGTCCAGTTGGAGGTTGGAAGTTATATTCGGGAATTCATCAGCTCAAAGCAGAATATAGTTAAAGGAAAAGCTCTTTGGATAGTGTGAGCTGGCATAGCACTCCTGACGTCAGCAGGGTTATGCTGTCTTACATTCAGTAGTGATATGGCTCTAAATGTCTATATTTATCAACATTTTAATAGGAAAAGACATGTTCTTATTACTGTATTTCATTTTCAGCTGGCTCTTTTTCTCCCTTTTTTCTCCTGAGATGACATCATTGGAAGCTTGTTAGTAACACTTCTCTCCCTGTCACTCACTGGACCAACATGCATTTTCTCTCCATACGGTTCTATTGGAGCTGTAAACTAAAAAGGGTCTTTGATTATCGCTTTTATGCAAGGTCAGCAGAAAGAGCATGCCTGCTATTTTTAAGAGAGTTTTAAACATCGTTTCACATTTTTTTCTGAATATGTAAACACAGATATGAAAAGGCTGACTCTTTGATGTGTTCCTGCCCTCCTTCCCCACTGTACTTTCTCCCGGGAAACCAGTGTTACACAGGCTGTACAGAGCAGGGCACCAAGCCTGTGCATTCCTTGAATGGTTTGGCTCCACTTTACAGTGGGTGATGAGTGGCAATAAAACAAAACTTAACGTACAAATGAAGTCTCCAAAGCAGTATCGGTGTGGGCACGGGCTCCTCCAGTCAGGCAACTTTGGATGAATGAAAACATGCTATTAAAAAAGCAGGGCAGCCTGAAATCAAAGGCTTGCTGCGGCTTGCTGCGACAGCAGTCACAGCAGCATGCCGTAACCCCTGGTCTCACAGTGCTGGAGGCATAGCCACAAGGTTGTGTTCTTTCACAGGCCGTCTGGGATGTGATGCAGAGGCAGGAGGGCAGGCAGGTTTGGGGTTTTTTGACAATTTCAGGCAACTATTTACTCAGAGAGCTGGGTGGCTGGGGCTGTGAGAAGATGCAACATCTGAATGGACCAGACAAACAGAGGCAGCAAGCAGGCCTGAAGGGCAGTAGACAAGCCCAAAATTCATACAGTGGGTGGCAGCTTTGGTTCACCAGCTGCCCTACCCCTAAGGGGCGAAGGTCATATCACATCCAAGGAGGGGTCAATAGAGGTTGTGGTGTGATATGGGGACTTTGGAGAGGACAGACATGACTTGTGTAGTACAGCAGGAGACCTCTGCAGTTCATTCTTCACCTCAAGTACTTCAGTGATTCATGAAAGACTGCGCAGCTCTTGTGCTCCGCAGACCTTGTGGTCTCCTTTAGCCCTGTGTCTTGTTCTGGATCTCCTACAAGAATCTTTCCTGAAGAGTCACTGAGCACTGTCTTGTCTTCCATGGCTGCATTGTCCCCGGGGAGCTGAGAATGCTTCTCAGCTCCTGCGCACGCTTCTCAGCTCCTGCGCGCATCCTGGCCATGCTCTTGTGACATACCAGGTTCAGCCTGAGAAGGAGACAAGTTTGCAGGGCATCAGGGATGAAGCACTCACTGCAGCAGGTGCCTCGGCTCTGCGTCTGGGGTGTGAGCCTGCCGGGGCTCTGGGGAGGTAGTTAAGAGCTGGCTGAGCTCTAGCCACTGAAACCTAAGGGCATGTAGGGACCTGCAGGATGGAAGCAGCAGGGAAGTCACTCTTGTGCAACTGTATTGATTGCATCAGGGCTAAATTTGCTCCTTTAAGTGCCGAGAATGCATCGTGATTATTATTAGATACTGCTTCTTCTCTTGTTGCAAATGGTTGCATATTTAATACTCATAGGAACCGGACAAATTTACTTGCCCACAGCTTTTTAAAATATCTAGAGTTCAAAAAAAGCGTGGGGTGCTTTTAGCCAGATTGTAACACTTTTGTCTCACACAGATGATGGGATGCCTGCTCTGCATCCATCCATTTTCTGCTTATAAGGTCATGTTTAATTTTCTAAATTAGCCCACCCCCTACCTCCCCAAGCGCTCCACTCCATGGCAAGACATCACTCCATTTTTCCTCCACTACTGTGCTGAAAAGGTGCTCGTGCTTACAAGGCTTGTGTGCAGTGAGGGAGAAAAAACATCTGCCACCAGTGACTTCCTAGACATGGTATATTTCCAAACCTTGTTAGTTGCCATGAATACGTCATGCCTGGGTGATCGCCTTATGGGCAAAGTAAAATTGTATGAAGAGTATTCTCTTTTCTGCTCCCCTAAGGAAAAAGTCCTCATTTTGTAAAGTTAGCACATAGGTGTGAGAGCCCCAGGAGATGGGGAAGAACATCCCATAATTCACTTGAAACCAAAGCCAACTGGACATCTTTAAAAGTTCTGTCACAGGTAGGTAACTGCAATCTCTCTCCTACGTCCCACAGCTGACACATGCCAGCTTTGGTCTATGCTCCCAACTAACAGAATGTGGTGCCAGGGGAATGGTATGAAGTATTTTCTCTGGTAGAGCTGTGCACCAGTTAGTATTCACCCATAGATGTGACTATCTGATGTCACCATTGCTGCTAGCCTCCCCTGCCCAAGAGGAGGTCCTCCACAGTGTTATCTTCCAAGGCTCTGTCACTATGGCAGGCACTGAGGGGTGCATCTGTGCTGTTTCAAAACCCCAAATGCCAACTAATGATAGATATGGAAGCATGGCTCTTACAAGTATTCTCATGACTTCTGAAAAGGCATGTTCTTTTCCAAGCAGCTTCCTTTTAATGGGATCCCTTTTAACAAGATCCTCTTTCTCTACTGTTTCCAGGAACAGTGTTCTTCATTTCTTTTAGTAGCTGAGCCTCGGGATCTCTGCAAGGCTGGTTATTTTGTAAAGGGACAGTAGATTAGCATGAGAAGTTTGTGTAAGCAACAGTTAAACCTTATGTAATAGCTCTGACTCAGTCCAAGCGAAACAGACACTGAACAAGAAAAACACGAACATGTCAGTAGTCAGAGGGCTGGAAACCCTTTTCCATGCCAGCACCTATTTCTGTAGCAAAACCTTTTATTAGTCCTGATCCAATTTTCTCAGCGTTTATGTGAAGAATTTGGAAATGCTCGCAATTGCTTGAGCTGGCCAAATAATCCTCCCAGCAAGACCCAAATAGTGAAGTTTGCCATTCACCCAGATACAAAGCTAATTAAAGAATCACTCAATTGCTTTTTGTTGAGCTTTAAAAATCTGAAAATCATGCAGTGCTAGTTTTTTGTTTTATTTTCAGGTACATCTTACTGTTCCTGTACCACCTCCTCATAAACAATTGCTTCCCATTTAAAAACAAAATTGCTGCTGCCTCCCTGTTTTTATAACTTAACAGTAACAGAGCCATGTGTAGAGAATATTGTCATGGTCCTAAAAAGGTTTCAAAATCTTCTCCTGCATGGAAGAGGTAGCAGAGATAGGCAGAGTAGCAGACCGTCCCCTCCAGCTTTCCTACAGGAGGGCTTTACTGATACTGGCTCCTATTTTTTCCTCTTGAACTGTGGAGACAATCTTTGTGTGCTCTTTTGGATGTGCAAGTTGCTCTTTGTTTGGCACAGCACCTGAATGTCAATGATCACAATTACGGTGCTTTACAATTCATCGGGACTTTCCGGCACATCTGCACACAGATACATGCATTATGCTGTCACCTATATTGTGGTTTGTCTCTAGGCTTGCATTCGTTTTTTCCTCTCATGCTAGTGCTCTCAGGTTTGCAAATACTGCCACTTACCAGCTAAAGAGTGCTCGGTCAGAGACTGCTGCATGTGAGCTCCAACCCTACCTGCACTGTGCAGCACTGTGCAACAGACACAGCAAGCTGAACAAATGCACATTTGCCTTTTAGAGGCATGCTGAGAAGCTGGCAGCTACAGCTCAAAGAAAAGCAAATGTAGGAAAATAGGAGTGCATTAGGGCCCAGTCCCGCAAAGTGATGAGCATCCTTGTTCCCGAGATCCAGCTCCCAAGTGCTTGCACAATCTAGCATCAGAACTGGAATGTCTTACTTAAGTAAAATGCCCTTTTCAGGGTTTGTAAGCGAGGAAAGGGCCAGGTTTTTGCAGAAGTGCAAAATGCCAAAGGTCTATGGGGATGGCAAACAAAAGGCACAGAGCCAGAAAGGAGATAAAGGATGTGATTAAACCAGCAGTAGCAGCAGGTGAAAGGCCATGGTATAAGCAGGGACAGAGTGCACCTCAGTGCAATTCAATAGGAAAGGATGCTGCCAGACAGACTAAAAGACTGGAAAGAGGCTGTTGGTGGCCAGAAGAGAAGATAAATCTGGAAGCGGCATGAACCAGTCTGTTATCTGGCTGAAGCAGTCAGGCAGCACTCCGTGATAGACAAATTCAGGAAGCAATGACATTAAATAGATGTAAACAAGCTGTCTCAGCACTAAAATTTTGTTACTAACCAATTAAATTTCATCTTCAACTCTTAGCTGGCGGCCCTGGCTCACAGCCCCTTCGCTCTTATTGTTTCACAAAGATAAAACACGTTGTATACCATTTCCATCAAAATTGGGTGATGGATGGAAAACCCTTCCCTTCTCTAATGAGGCTGAAAGACTCCTTACCCTACGTATCAGAGAAGCCTGTCACATTTACATTAATTGATGCTGAGAGTTGTAGGGTTGTTCAGAAGGTGTTCGGGGCCAAAGGAGGAACGGGGAGGCTCATGAAAAGTGTGGTTAAAGCAGCTCAGACTGTGCATTAGTGAGGCCTGCAATTTCTCAATTCAGTGTTCTTTCCCAAGGTTTAGCATTCGTGCCACACCAAACAGTGCTGTGTGAGGAGCCAGAGGCCCTTTGGCAAGCGTCTGTTTCATCCTCCAAGTAGACTATGGACAGGAAAAAGTCCACAGAGCAGAAACGTGCTGCTGCTGCTACAGCCATCGCTTGCCTCATTCTGCCAGTGATTTTGTCCACGCAAGAGTTTTTGTAACTGTAAATGGCAATGCTGCTTGTAAGTCTTAATGTTTCAGCTTCTATCTCTTCAGCCCTTTCAATGCTCTCGGAGCTAATGATTTCAGCACAGTTTTCATTTTGCATCACCCTCACCATTTACTGAAATGGATCTGTCCTGGGAACAGTTTCTTGTTTTTATAGCAGCTTTTATTTCTGGATAGAGGTCTTCATTTCCAGGCATGATCCGTAACGTAACGACCGACAGTAAAATTGAGGGAGAGAAAAAAACCCCACAAAGTCATGATTTAGAGAAAGCAGAAACTTCTGAAACAGTGCAAACCTTAAGCTGTTAGTCTCAGCGGGCCAAACACTGATGGTCTGTATGAACAACAAACGTATGTAAACACGGGGTGATTCCTGGCCAGGACTGAGCCCAGTGTGACCTACATCTCTCCAGATACCCGCTGCACCCTGTAAAAAGGTTGCCTTTGAAATGCAGCCATGAGCACTGCCACATGCCAACGAGCCTCTCCTCCTTGACAGCAAGTGCGTTTGAAGCCAGACCTTAAACAGAGCATTCCCTGGTCATCGGGGTGCACAGTGCTCTCCCGGTGCCTGGCCTCTGAAACGGCATTACCGGGTGAAGAAAGACAGGTTGGGGGGGATTCATCATACTCAAATTAATCGCAGCTGTAAAGCCGCCCAGAGACACTCCAGGCTGGAGCTGCTGAAGGGCTGGTGTGAGCGAGGAGGGGAAGCGGGCGGCCATGGCCGTTACATACTGGGGGCTGTCCGTGGCCCCCACTGGCTGCCGGTGGCGAGCACCTGAGCACCCATGGGTGCCCTGCGCCCCCTGAACGAGGCAGCTGCCTTCCCTGCGGTGGTGGCAGAGGGGCTGAAGGGGCCGCAGCAGGCTGCGAGGTGGCCGCGGCAGGTAGCCCTGCCTTTGGGATGTGGGATGTTGCTGTGCGCTTCCCCAGCAATGAATTCACCTTGGCCATTCATCATCACCACAGGCAATCTAATTACAGCCCTGTCTGAAAAGGAGAGGCTCATTTATAATAGAGACTTTGTTATGAAAGTGTAATACCTCGAACTACATTTTTGCAACATTTTTTAAAGGAAAATTAATTAATTGTCTGGTGCATTTTAAAATAACCAGCCTCCTGAGGTTGGCGCAGCAGCACCTCTCAGCGTATTCCCTCCCCACTCAGATTGCCTGCTGTGTGACAGCGAAATGCTAAAATTATTTTGGCAGAGAAATAGTCTCAGAGGCTGTTGTTTGTTTTCTACAGCAGAGGAATATCTCAGAATGCAGCCTGCACCTCTGCCCTGTGGGACTGTCTCTAATTGCACACGGTGCACTGTAGAAGCATTCAAAATGCACAGTTCAGAAAGCAGAATTAAACGGGGGGGGGGAGGGCACCCACATCTAGCATGCGCCCAGCTTCATCTTTAAAAGAGGCAAATGTAAGAATACGCTTCCGCGAGAAGCACAAAAATGGGTAATGGAATAAGGCAGCTAATCTCCTACCGACATGCACGCAGCACCATCACCAGTCAATCAGGCCAAGAGCCGGGAGTCTGGGCCAGCAGCTTGGCTCCCAACAGCCTTTCTCACACCCGGTTTTGTCCCCTTGAGCAGTCTCGGCAATGGGACAGTCCAGGTGTGTGCTGCTCAGGAGCGGTTTCAGAGAGAAGTGGGGCCAAACTGCAAAATGGCACAAGTCAGAGAAAAGGCAGGTGTCCCTGTCACTGCCAAGGATGCATTAAAGATGGCATGGTGTGAGCTTCACCACCTGAAAAGCCTGGAGCAGACTGCAGATCTTTTCATGTGAGGCAGGTTCTGTTCTGAGCTGCTGTTCTTGCCCAGGATAGACCATCTCAGGTTACTCCCCCAGAAAAAAAAGTGAAAGCAGTGGATGGATGGCTTTAACCCACCTCCTTTTTTGTTATCTCCAGGGCTTGCTAGACAGTTGTATCTCTTCTAACTGAATTTTTTCATGTGAAGAGGCCAAGCATTAGATGAGGCTTTAATGCAAAGGCGCTGTCGCAAAAATTATGTCAGATCCTTGGGCAGCATGAGAGAGGAATAAACTGCAGTAGCATCTGGGATGAGGGATACTCCAGAAGCATAAGAAGGGATCAGCTGAGTTTGGAAGTGAACAGTAGAAAGTAGGATGTGGAAGAAAGAGCAAGTCTTTGCAAGAAAGAAGGGAACTATATTGCAAGAAGATGCTGGAGGAATGGTTGCTGTTTTTCCTGTACAGGAGAGGAGAAACGGACACCTGAGCTTCACAGCAGGTGAGCAGGGGAAGACTTTTCTGAGGAAAAGTCTAAGTACAGGGCAGGGACCACTTCTGAATTCTGGCTCATTGGCTTTTATCTGGTGGTGGAGTGCTAATAAAGACATGGAGCCAACATACGGACCATTAGGAGCAGGCCCTCCAGGAGAAAGAAAATGTTGGAAGCCTTCCTGTAAGTAGCATGCCATACAAAGTAGGTGCTGTGTTGAGGTTGTACACATCTTCTTAACCAGTAGCACTCTTTACTACACCATGAGTTCTCTGTTACCCTCATGCTCTCTCAGGTAATGCTTTTAAGGCTACTCTGATGTTTGTACTTGGACAGAGGCTCTTGTTCTCATTGCTTGGAAGAGTCAGTCACTAGACACATGAGATATTACCCCATGGTCAGTGAGAACACCAGGCTTTGTGAGCGCTTTGCCACATCCTGCTCTAAATTCTATCCCAAACCAAACGTAGACAGACTGTCTGCGCAGAGCAACCTGTCCTCCGAGGTGTTTGGATGAGCGCTGATCACCACGGGTTTTCTCTTCCCAAGCTCCACACTAACCAGCACAGGGCAGCCAGGGCTGGAAGGAGGGTAACCACATTATTGCGATGCTGCGTCTAAGCTAACAAACCAGGTCAGCATTTATCCCGAGAGGTCTGCCTTGGGTATACCTTACACCCACACACACAGCTCAATTTAAAGAGAGTCTTTTCAGGTTGGAGGCCTACACCCCTACGAGGACAGGGAATAAATGCACGACTGGGAATGCATGGAGAACTGCGATGAAGAGGTTAGAGTGGCTGCCCAGCTAAGGCATGCCTTCATCTCTGCAGGAGTTTCTTACTTGACTGCTTAATGGTTTTTACTTCACAGGGCTTTCATTACACATTCTTGTCTGTATCTTTGCAGTACTAACCGTGGAATGCTGCATGCTTTAACCCATAGTTTCACTATTTTGATGTTGAGCTACGTGTCTGGTCTAATTAGGTATTCATACAGTGATAAACACTCATTTCTTATACGCATTATGCAGAACCTTGCATGTTTTCTTGTATTTTATTTCTTTTGTAGTGTTTAAAGCAGGACATGATTCCTTTGAAAGTGGAAAAGGAAAGATATTTATAAAAGGGCCCTGCACAAGCGGAAAAAAATGCAAAGTGCAGTGCTCATAAAATCGAAGGTTAGACCAGAGCTGGGGACCTCTAGACCTTTTGTTAAGGCCAGGTGAAAAATGTCATGGAGGTCCACTAGCTTTTGCCAGGTTTATGGGGTAATTTTATGCAGGTCCCTTCAAGCAGGAATCGCTGCACTTGCTCCACTGAAGCTCCAAATCTACTGAACCAAACAGGTGCTGTGTTGTTGCATGATGGCAAAGGTGGCAGCAGCTCTCCGACAGCCCCCAAGAACTGCAGGTTCTCCTTCAGCTATAGGGGGAACATCACATATTTGGGGCCCTACAAAACTTGCACAAAACTTATGGATTCATTGAATGTCATCATCCAGAGTGTAGTCTGCTGTTTGTACATCCCAGGGTGTACCTGAACAGTTAAGTTACACTGCTCATGGTGTCCTCTTTCTGCTTGCCATTCATTGAGTTAACACTGCAGAAAGGTTACCACTACAGCAGTCGGTTTCTCTGTTGTCGGGTGTAAATCTAAAGGCTAGCAGGGACTTTACAAATCACACCGCATATCCCCAGTTTTGGCCACATTCATGTACGTGTTTTCACTCCTGCCATGTGGGTTACGTCAGTATTTTAATGGCATAGCCTTTGGAATTGATTTCAATCTCATGTTTTCTGGTATCCATTGACAGTGTCTTCAATGAAGGAATAAACTTGCAATAATACAAACGTGGTATGAACAAGAGGAAAGTCAATCCTACAGTTTTTAAAGGGAAAAATGTATGCCAGAACTTGACAAAAGCTTGAATCTCAATGCAGAAACTTACAGTTGTCAGGGTTTATTTGATCAATTTGGTTCTTTTTGAGGGAAATCCGCAGACACACACACACAAAACAGCCATGTTAACGGGTTTGTGTAATAAAAAATGGATTCATTTGAAAAAAAATGTAATGTTACTGACTGTTACTGTATAACATGAAATACAGCCTAAAGCTATATGCTATGCAAAATGAAGGAGCATGCCAGAAATAGTTTGAAAAAGTGTATGCTGTGCATTGCATTGTTTGTTGTTGGGGTTTTCTGAGCTAGACAAAGGATACTATGGCAAATGCAGTGTTCTGTACAAAGATAATTTTACAACCATTTACATAAGAATGATAGATTTGACAAATCTGCCAGTCAAATCCTGCACTTGTTTACACTTTACATTCAAGTAAGCAATTTCACACGATAGACATTAATGCAAAATTTAGTGCTGCATGTATTGTACACCTGGAAAGAAAGAAAGAAAGAAAGATGAAGATGAGAAGATGCGCAGAGAGCTCTTACAATTTAGATTTTTACATTGTGTGGTACATGCATTTCTTTCTAAAATCATCATGAGAAAACAAGGAAACTACTATTAAAGCAAGCCTGATCTCCAGACCTGTTTCAGCTTGCAAGCCTTCTCTGCCCAGTAGGTCCTTGTCGCCCTGTTATACCAAGCAGCCCAGAGATTAACTAGCACCTGGAAGGTTGCTAGTATTGCCGGGTGCATTTTTTATTCCGAGCTTTGCAAAAAGTGCTGTGCTTCTTAAAGCTCCAGCTTCTGGATTCATGTGCTTTCTTCAGCTTCAATGTACAGGGTAAACCTCGAATATGTAGCCTCAGGGATCCTAATGAGCTCAAAAGGTCGAGGGGCATCCTTGCCATCTGCCCAGTGTGGGAAGTTTCAGAAGCTGTGGAAGGTCTGCCTGTGCTCTCATCCTGTCCCGTGCTGGACAGAGCATCAGAGTTGCATCCACCAGCTTTAGATGCCATCATGGCATGATGAGTGTTATTGGTGGTGCTCTGCTTCATGTCCCCTCCATACAGTTCTCTTTTAATACATGTCTGATCCTGTGATTCTTACATCCCTTCCATTTATTTCACTCCTGACCCCCATACTATTTTATTTTTCTTCTTTTCTCTCTTTTTTCTCTAACCTTTCCCCATTCTAGGGAACTTTGAGGTTTTCTAAGGGTCAGCCTGGTCCTAAAAGCAGAATTGCAAAACAGAGCAGCTGTCTTTTGAGGACAAAAGCCACATTGGTGACAGCCACCACTGAATATGTGCAAGGGTAGTGCCTGCTTATTGCTCCTACTGTCCTGTGCTTCGTAGCACAGATGGGAGGTCGGATGGAGAAGACAGGGAAATTTTTCTTCTTCACAGGAATTTCTTCTGGTGCTGATCTGTACCTGAACACTTTCCCTTGGGCTTCCCTCCATGTCTGATTTGGGGTTCTATTTATCCCTTGCCATTGAAGCTGGAATTTTCCTTCCAGGCTATGTAAAACCGCCCCATGGCACTTTGTATTGCAGACTGACATGTGCCAGGGGTAAAAGGCCTCTGTAGGCCAGCAGGGCCCAAATGTTTCAAACCAGAGGAACTTCATCATGTTTGATAGAAGAAGCAGAAATGCGGCATTGCGTCACACAGAGAAGTCAAGCTCCATTTGCTTTTTAACGTGGTTCTGCTTCAGAACACATTAATTTTTGCATGTATTTCCAGGCAATTAGACTGTGCTTTCAAATTCCAGTTAGACAGGCTTTAGCTCTGGAGCCTCCAAGAAGTTTCACAATTTCTTATGGACCCTTTCCTCTATCACAGAGATGACGCATCAGGTGTTGGGAAGCACGGGATGACACTATACAACAGCTGTGGAGAGGCAGTGAAAAATGCCATCTTCTGTGGAAGCTGTAAGAAGAAATTAGGTAGACTGAAAGCATTTACTCAGTGAGGACTTGTCTGGGGTACATGCACGTTTTGTGAAAAATGCTGTAGTACCTTCTGTCAGAAGCAGCTAGAGCCCTAGTAATGCATCTCCTTCAGACGATATGGAGAATAGCGCTCCTTTCCAATACTGTGAAGTGAGAACACTGCCCACCAAATACTTCTCACAGTCCCTGACTGTTTAGTGTTGGGCTCCAATGTAGCCTTTACAAAGCCCAAAACTTCTCAGGTGGTCCTTGATGGGGGTGTGGACTTACACTGCTCTGTACCAGGTCTGCTTGTGGCAGGACTCATCATACAACTTCCGTTGTTTATCTGTGATTGATGTCCTTTGATTTTTCATCTTTATTGATGTGGATAGTCCAGTAGTGGAAATCATGTCATAGAATTCCATGTAGCTACTCACGGGAGGAAAAAAGCAGAGAACAGCGGATCTCTTAACAACAGAAGAGGCAGAACAGGAAGGCATTCCAGGGAATTGAGTATGGAACCAGTGTTTCACCGAGACAGTTCACATGAATCCAGGAATAAAAGATAATCACCTGCTTTAGTTTTGACTGCCACAGCTGAATTTTTTAGATTAGGAAATATGAGATCTATCATAATCCATGGGTAGGCTGATGACTTCAGTTGTTTGAGATTCATCTGACTTGAAACAGACGAGCAGGGGAGAGTTGGTGCTACGGAAGCAGGCTAGAAATTCAAGGGAAGGAGCAGTTCTTGGGGAAGTGCACAGGTGCAGGAGGGGAAGACAAAGATTTGCCTCATGCAGCATTGTTGTGAGAAGCTTTTCAGTAGAGTGGATTGAAAAAAAAAGAATCAGGGGAGTGGTATTCTCTTGGTAAAAGTGTTTTTGTCAAAATGCAATTATTTTGTGGAAATGTGTCGAAATTTAAAATGGGAAAACGAGAAACAATTATCTTTTGACTTTCTCATTTCACTGTGATAATGTCAAATTGTTTCATTTGTGCAAGGGAAAATGTTTAATTCTGATTTCATTGTTTAGATCTGGACTTTTCTATTGCAACATTTGCTATTGTATTTACATATTTCTATCTATATATTCCTTATTTATATTGCCTCAGTGTTGCAGAAGTACAGAATTTCTGGTTCTGCAGAAACACTTTTGTGTGTGTGTGTATGTGTGGTTTGAAAAGTTAAGTTTTTTTTTAAATGGTGATCTTCCCCACCCCTCCCCCAAACAGACATGCAGATTTTTGTGGCGTGTCTGCTTCTAAATGAGAAGAATCCATTTTGCCCTCAAATTGTACATGTACAGCGAAACCTTCAGAGGCCAAGGGGGTGGTTGTGTTTGGATCAGTTCCTGATCTGAGCTCAGATTTTGGTTCTGAGGACTTACAGTGATTGAGTAGCAGTAACCCATTCCAGAATAATATGTGTCTTTCTCGTGCTTTCTAAGAGCAATTTGGATTACTTTCAGCTTCTTCACGTACTTTCCTTCAGAGTCCTTCCTCTCATGCTCCGGTGGTGCCACTCTCAGGTCTACTATGCAGCCGTCACTATCCCTGTGGAAATGTGCACCGCAGAAAGAACAACTATCCAGAGCCTTTCTCATTGTTTCAGCACTGTTTCCTTCTTCTTCTGAGGTACCTTCTAAGCTTGCAGTGCTTTTCTTTGGACTCTCTGTACCACTGACTTGTATTTTGGGTTGGCATTTAAAATGTAATTATTAACAGTGACACTGGGAAGAATTAAACAGCAATCAGAAATCAACAGTTTTTAGGAAATAACTGGTTGTGAATAGCAGGTCTTGTGCCTCGCTTCAAAATCCTTCAGCATCCGTCCGCAATTAGGGAGAGAACAAAAGAGATTCCAGAGATAGAGATGTTTTTCCCAAGAGGGTATGTGTGTGCAGAGGGGGTGAGTGCTAATTGTCCCCCGTCTGCTCCTTGTGTCCAAGCCAACCTGGCAAAGAAATCAAGTGGGATTTAGTGCAGATGTAAACCAGAAAGGCAAGAGGAGCAGTGCCTTTCCCAGCTACTGCCTTATGTTTTCCCTCCCCCACTGGGGCCCTGGGAGTTTGCTGCTGCATTGGTGGAGGATGATTGAAACGTGCATTCATAGTAGCAAAAGTCAGTTTTAAAAAATTTCCCAGGTGAGTGTCAGTGTGCTGCTAATCAAACTGCGGGTTGATTGCAAAACTAAAAGTCATTTGCATAATTTGGTAGACTGCTGCTGCGTGTGTGCGTGTATGTGTTTATAGTCTTTTCCTTAAGCATTGTGAATTGAATTAATCATGGAAAGAGAGGCACTCTGTGTTCATATTCTTCATGCAGTTCCAGAGCTGTTTTGTATGTTCCAGACCAGAGTAAGGAATGGAATAGGAGATATGGGAGAGACAGTGCCTTGTTCTCCAAGCGCTATATATGTGGGCAAGATTTAAAGACAGTTCAATGTATTTTGCATGACTTGAAAAATTTTAGACTGCGTTCCATGTTTACTGCGTAGAAAGTGCTGTTTCATCTCAGCTTTTAAGAATGCTTAAGTTAAATGTCTGTTCCTACTTGGGTAACCACAGCTATTGAAATAAAGCACATGAAATCCCAGATCCCGTTGCAACACCCCAAAAATGCAGCCTTAATGCTTCTGAGAAGGCCCCACAAATTGCCCGTTCTCATCAAGCATCAGTCAGTGCCCCTGAAGCCAGGCTTATTTACATCAGCCCAGAGTCTGATCCATGAAGTAAATACATGTTCTTTCACTAAGACCTCCCAGATTCCCCAGCCCTACCTAAGCCTGCAGCAGCTTTCTGTCTCATTTGCATTGGTTTGAGTTGGATGAGTTAAGATAAAGCAGAGGAACTGGCACAGTAAGAGAGTTGGCCAGCCCTCTGATGCCTTTCAGTTGGCTGCAAATAAACTGAACTTACCTTTTTTTCTCCCTACGAAGACTTTACAACATAAACAGCTTCTTGGCAGTGCAGATGGACTGCTTGATTCAAGCCAGCCCCTTTTTCTTCTGTGACATGAAACCAAATGACCACAGCTTATTTGACTAGCTCTAGAATTATTGATTGGATGCGTTTTCTCAGTAAAGCCAAACACAACTTGTGCCAGTTACCTGGAGTATTGAACTGGACCCATTGCTTTTAATTCTTTTCTTTCTTTGATGAAGGAAGGAGCTTCTAAAAGGTTCCTTAAGGCCTCTTCATTTTTCCTTCCATACAAATCCTGTCCTTCAGGATATTACCATCAGTCGTTAGGTGCTGTCAGGCTGCTGCGCAGAGCTCATCGACATGCCAGGTCCTTATCCCCACATTTGTGTTGTGTTACAAAGCAGTTTGTAGGAGTGCTTTGGCAATATGAAAGGAATGGATGTCAAGGGCAACAAGAAAAGCTTCTATAGGTACATTGATGACAAAAGGAAGACTAGGGAAAATGTGGACCTTCTCTGGAAGGAAACAGGACACTTCATCACCAAGGATGTGGAGAAGACTGAGGTACTAAACAACTTTTTTGCCTCAGCCTTCACCGGCAAGTGCTTAAGCCACACTGCCCAAACCACAGAAGGCAGAGGCAGGGACTAGGAGATTGAAGAAACACCCACTATAGTAGAAGACCAGGTTTGTTCAGCCTGGAGAAGAGAAGGCTGTGGCGAGACATTATAGCATCCTTCCAGTACCTGAAGGGGCCTACAAGGAAGCTGGGGGGGTGTTCTTTTACAAGGGTCTGTAGTGACAGGACAAGGGGTAATGGGTTTAAATTGTTCCCTTGCAGGTGTAGGTACAGGAATAGCACGCTCCTCCTGCAGACAGGCTTGCCTGCAGTTGGTTGAGGGGCTGAGGGAGGCCAGGCAGAAACAGCAAGTTGCCTTTGGAAACAGCCAGGAATCGCAAGGAGCAGGGAGAGCTCTCAAAATCCCACCCAGCCTACAGGTTCCCTGCTGAGCTGGTCCTGGAAGAGGAAAGAAAAGATGGTATTGTCCCTCAAAAGCTGCTGCCTTGCTTTCTGTGCCTGCCTTCTTCTAGCTGCTGAGGGTGTCTGGATCAGCACAGCCAGAAAAGCAGAACAGGGCAGGGATTTCCTCCCCACGTCCATCAGCCTGGGAGGACTCATACTGGCAAGGCCAGAGCCTCCAAGGAGTATGGGACAGCACGTGGTCACAGTGCAGCAGGCTGAGGAGAAGCGAGAAGACAGATGGCAGAGTCAGGAGGTGCTTTGGGTGGTCAGAGATGCATCGCTATCGAGGCTGGGAGGCCTACATTTGCAACATGGCCGTGTGCTGGCAGTATCAAGCTGAAGAGGCTGCAGAGAGTGCTGATGCCTTTCTGCAGAGGTGGTCCATGGCAGGAGCACTGTGCTGTTGGATGAGAGAAAGGGGAGGCCTCAGGGCAGCCTGAGAAAGTGGAAGAGGGCACACTGAGCTGGTGTTTTCCAGCAAGTTGTCATTCCCTCCTTGCTCAACCACCTCGGTTGTTCCCTGACTCAGTCCTCCACTCCAGGCAGTGCTTTGTGTTGTTGCTTTTCTGCCCCTCTCAGTCTCTCATCCAGGTGTAAATAACCCTTCCCACTCCATGCTCTGCTATTCTCCTGCAGGGCTAAAAATTATCTGCAGCAAAGCAGCTGCTCTGTAGAATTTATCTGACTAAAAGATTAGACTCCCTAAAATGCATCAGAGGGCTAGATCCTCACGCTGGTATAAATCCTCATTTACAACATAGAGCACAGCTATAACCAACATGTAAATCACAATGCTCCCTTCTGACTTGAAAATCTATGAATCTATGAAAATTGGCGTAATTGCATTGATTTCAGGAGGGCTGCTGTGATTTACGCCGGCTGGGGACGCGGCCCGGCGTACGCCCATCCTGTTAGAACAAATTAGAATTCTCTCTGTGGTGCGGCAGTTCAGCATCCAGGCAGGCTGGGTCAGCGGCAGCGTGCTGCGCCTGCCGTCAGCTCCTCCGGTTCTCCTGGGACCCAGAAAGGAGCCCGGCTCTCAGCTTCCCCCGCCGAACACTAAGCCTGTGCCTTTGCCTCCCTGCTAGGCTGTCTTTGAAAAATGCTATTGCCCAGCAAAGTGGTACAGCGTAGAAATGTAGGAACGGCAGCGCTTTGACCAAGAGAAGCCTGTGGGGGTTTTCAGAAGCTAACTTGCCCTGTCAGATGTGGTTCAGGAAATGCTCTTGCAGAATGCATCCTGCACTTCTGTCCACAGACCTCTCTCAAGCCCTCGGAGCCCGTTCCTTGGCATAGCAGGGGATGCGTGCACAGCAAGCATCAAATCAGATCAACAGCCAGCGAGTCTTCTCTGTGTGCAGTGGAGGGATCTTGCTTTCTGGCTGCTGTGTAAGCGAAGGCCGCTGCAAAATTAGAAGAGGGCGAACAAATAGCAGAGGGGAAATATGGAGAAGAATCCCAAACAAGGCATTTTGTTCTGCATGCAACCTGTCAGAAAGCTCAAGATTGTTTACTATTAACTGGGTTCACATGGGATTGTTTTCAGGTAGAATAGCAATTCACCTTTAAGTCTCTGGAATAAGCATCAAAGTCATTAGTCTCACATAGCATTTACTAAAGCTTTTGTTGATAGTGAAAGCTCTATTTAAGGCTACACTTGCACTTGTCCTAAAATGGCTTGTTTTCTGGTGCTTACTATTTCCTGAAAAAAATTCTTCCTCTGGATTATATTTTCAATGTCTGGCCTTTGTTCAGGAGCAAAATTGTGTTGTTTTGGCAAGAAACATATTCATCAAGTTTCTATGAAAAAAGAGAAAACTTTCATATTATCAAACTACATTTGGATTCTTTTGTGTACAATTTAATCCTGATGAAAACTGCAGGTTAAAAACGTGGTTTGCCTAATTGTCACCTAGGACCAGAGTCAAGGTCAATTGATTTTGGACATGTTCAATGCAGAGTTTCCACTGTGTTCAGAGTCATGAGAGTGCAAGTCAGTCACAACAAATAAATATTGACAGGACTGCAAAAGCACGGAATGTGGCCAAATTCTTCTTTTGACTACACAGTTGTATCTCTCTGGGGATATTGTGTTGCTTTTGCATATTTTCATAATCCAGGCTTTGAACACTTTCAGATTTGGTTTTTTATATATATAATTGTCTGGTTATGGTGCTATGATGGATGTTTAATTTCTCTAAAGGTCTGTGTAAATAATCTCTTTTTGGTGGCCAACCTGAAACTTGCAGTTTCTAGTGAAAAAACAATAAAACCATAGTGTTTTGCCCAGCTCAGTTGCAACAGTCACTTCCAGTCTAAAGCAGAGCCCTGAGATTGTATCAGGGGTATGAGTCTGCCACTAGCTTCTCTCATTAGCAAGTAAAAGAGCTGGAGGCACTGGACGCAAGGTGTGTACCCTTACCCCTACTTCCAAACACTGTTCTTTGTTGGAGAAGGGATGTTTGGTCATCCCACCTCCTTGGTCCCCTGAGCTGCACGGTGTCCACCAGGGAGTTCCTCCCTGTGCTGGGCTGCCTAGCATCTCAGCCACCAGAACAAAAGATAGGCCTGTGCTCCAAAATGTCCTGAAAAAAAAATCCACCTGCTTACGTACTTCTCTGTCTCATCCTCTATTATGTTGAAAAGAAAGCCTGGACACATTTTAGTATGAGAACTGTGACTGATGGCAGGTTTTATGGGCACTTGCCACAGCTGGCTCCAGCACAAGTTTCTGTGAGTGAGGTGTGGTCCCGAAAACCTCCATCCCACACATGCCAGACCTGTCCTGTCTTGCTTGCGTGAGGAAAAGAGCTCATACATGGTTCACAAAAATCCTTCTATGGGAAGGATATCTTGACCTAGCTATAAATAGGCAGAGGATGCCTTCTTAAGCAACACATTTTTCTGTCCCTCTTTCATCTTGTGCTGCTGTGCTTCCTTCCCACCTCATTGCCGGGGAAACCCTTTTCCTCCGGCAAATGCTGCTCTGATGATGAAACTGTTTGTGTGGAACACCTCTGCCTTGTCAGAAAAATCTGGTTTTGGTGGCTTTTTCCTGGCTGGCTTGCTTGGGAGGGTGGTGACTCAAATAATCTCCACGTGTGTGAGTGCAAGGAGGGCCTGGCATCTGCAGCTAGCTGCCTGATGGGGTGGCCATGCTGCTCTTCCTCACCTTCTACCCCTCCCAGGGAACTGGGGACCTATCTAACATGGAAGCAGGGCAGATCCCTGACTGCCTCCTAAGTTCCCTGGCTGGCAGGAGGGTGGGCTGGTACCTGCCACTGAAGCAGGTTGTTCTGGCCCTTCTTAGTGTATGTTTTTATTACATGAAAATATCGATGCTGGCTGAGACTGTGTGGTGAGGAAATCCTCTGATCTTGCTAGGTCTGCTCAGTGTTCAGCCTTTTATCAGGACATGAGCTCATTGCTGTTTCAGGCTAAAGACCAAGCTTTGTACAGATGCTTTGCTTTCACTCTTTAAATCCTCAGTTTTACTTGCAGCTTGTGTCAGAAAGGGCCTGATCACAAAAAATGTTAATGCTTTTACCCGGAAAGTTAGCAAGCACTTATGCATCACTCTTCCAAGGGACACAGGTGTGTAAGTAGAGGAGTCACACATCTCTCTTTGAATCAGGTTCTCAGAGCATCCATCTAGATACTAATTATCTTCTGCAGAAGATGCCCAATTTCTTTTATGTCACTGAGAGCTCTAGTTGCCTGGCAATGCTCAGTAACATCCAAGTGCCTCAGAGGACTGGATGGAAACTGCAGCACTGGCGCATTGTAAATGGAGGCAGGCGTATTTCAAGATTTTTACAGAGGAAAAGGTGCACAGAAAAGTTTAAACAAACAGCTGGAGTTCTTTTTACTCACATGATATTTTATTCCTTGTGATAACCAACTTCTGCTTTTATTAAATAAACTCCAACAAAACCTCCCCCAGCCTTTGTCTGTTGCCGTATTTTTCTGTTGCTGATCTATGATGTGTCATAATCATGATTCTGTTGCTGCCAAAATGTAGGCATGGGGATGTCTGACTAGGATATCCAGAGCCTAGTTGGAATATGCAGGGCAGGATGGAGGGACACTGCCCAAGGTATCAGTCTGCCTTGGTGCTGGCTGGGCCATCTCAAGAGGTGTCACAAGGCTCCTGACATGCAAGTATGGGCTCACATGCTCTGTGACAGTCAGCGTGAGTTGTGTGAGGGTGTGGGCAGCTAACCAGCAGGGCCAAATGGCCAGTTTTTCCAGTTGTGACCATGGCTCTTTCCCCCAAGCAAGCTTGTTAATCACTCATTTAAAACAGTCCAGAGACTTGGTGGTAGATTTAGCCTTAGCTTCCAGAGCTGGCACACCGTGGCAACCCCAGTGCCATGTCTGGTCTACTGCAGAAGAGGCACTCACCCTGCTCCATGACTTTTCCCTCAAATATAGCCCCCACCTAAGCAGCATGGTTGCCTTCTCCTGGCTTCCTAGGTCCTGTTTCCAGGCTGTACTGCACAGCAAGGTCAGGGACTCAGAAGACCACTGTTCTGTTACGGAAAGACTCAGACTTCACCAGTCACAGGCCTACTCAGAGCATTTACGCTATAATTTATGGCTTAAATCCAGGCTCGGCAGCGGGCGGCCGCACGCATTACAGCCTGCCTTCAGTGCAGTAGCCCTCGGTTGCAAAAGCAAGAGAAAACCACAGAAACAGCTGGTAGAGTGTTGGCTTTGGTTTGTTTTCTGTTCTGTTTGGTATTTCATCTAACTGTCAGGAGAGTATTTACTTTTTTTCATAACAGACTTTGTCCTCATAGTGCCTCTGAACACAGGACAGCAGCTGAATGCTGTGTTTGCCACGTGGCTGGGGAAATGCATGTTTCTGTCAGCTTACAGTTTTCTTCCTTTAGCAGTGACAGGAATTAGTTGTAATTGAGCACTGCTGTGGAAGTTACCCCTGCTTAACTCTAAGATGAAGTCTGTTTGTTTGTATTGTAAACTCTAATTCAGCAATGACGAGTTCAAATTGTGCTTTTAAATGCAAAGGCACATAAAATGGTTGTGTCATGGACAGCTGACCTACCATCTAAGAGTTTTTCTTACTCAGGTTGCAGTTCCTCCTAGTCTGGAATAACAGCTTTCCAGAAGCTGGTCTGTGATAAAATTACATCAAGCTGTTTCCTGGGGCAACAGGATTTCTTAACTGGATTTTTTCCTTTCTGTCTCAACAGACTCAAAGTGGAACCTGTAGCAGGAAGAGGAGCTGCCATATCCCAGACCATTCCAAATGGAAAGAGGATCCTGATACTACCTCTAGCTGTCCACCAAAAGACTCACCATCATATGCATATTCCATGACTGGGTGAACAGCACCTGCACACACTTCACATCACCAGAGAAGTGATGCTGGAGAAGGACAAACTATTGTATTCTGAATCAGGAAAAGTGTAACATAAAGAAGGATGTGCTCTCTGCCATCTCTCTGAACACCACAGCCAGCACTAGTTTCCCTGCATTTCCTTTCTTTTGCTTAATATCAGCGAGTGACCCTCAAGAAGACATTGTGGTCTGGCTGGTGGTTGGTACAAGTGCAAGAAAATTAAACTTTCATGGTGGTATAATTCAACATCCTCTCATTGCACAGCTCTGTGAATGTTCAACCATTCCCTGCAGTGTGGGCACTGTGTCATTCTTGCCATTTTCTCTTGCAGTAACCTGAAGAATGAATGCTGTTGGTCAACGAGAAGGTAATTTAAATATTAAAAGAAATGTAGGAAAGGCATGCCAGGGGGTGGGGACTTCAGGCTGAAGTATCTGCCATAGATTAAAGATCATAAGATTATTGTATTTTCCTAGTTTTAATTAGATATTTTCCTTGGTGGTTTTTTTTGTTGTTGTTGTTGTTTGGTTTGGGTTTTGGGGTTTTTTGGTTGGTTGGTTGGTTTGGTTTGGTTTGGTTTACCTGCTAATTTAGCTCCTTTCTTACTTTGGGTATATATAAGTGTCTCATACAGTTTATTGCAATGTGTTTGTCACATCATAAAAATCAGTGTTACATTCATCAACTACAAGCAACAAAGTTCCTAGAAGTAATAAGGATAAAACCCCAAATTTGTATTTCAGTGGACTCTCAAAGGCTTATCTCCATGCTGTATGTAAATCTGCGGTGTTTTATCTAGAATGTCTTTAGTCCTGCATTCGGACTTCAACTCTATGGTAAGTGCCAAGGATCTTTCTGCAATAAAAGTGGAGTAACTTTTAGGTGCACAAGATCAACTAGCTAATGCCCTGTATGTCCTGCTTCATCTTGTCTTGTGGCAACTCGTGTATACCTTTGGTTAATACTTTTGCCTGCAATCACACTGCTAGATAAATTAGGATAGTTGCAGTGTTAAAAAACAGGTAGTGTAGTGGAGAAAGCAGCATTGTGCTGCTTTATTTGAAGTGTACCTGCTGCCTGTTGCAAACCTTCTCAGTGCTTCCTCTTTCCCATTCCTGACAAGTCAGCTGTCCTGTCTACATGGAGTAAACACTGATTACAAAATCCTTTAGTACACAGGCCTGCTGTAGTCTCACTTCCTGATGTACTGGCTATGGTGTCTGAGCCAGCTTCTCAATCCTTCATGCTTTTAAGCACAGCTTGGTCTAAAGTGGCCACTGCACTCATACTGGTTTTGCTGCTCCTGCCTGGCTTTCTAGAAGTGAAAAGACAGAGCTCTGTTGATCCCAGGAATCATGCTCACCACCTTTTTCTGGACCAGAATTTTGCAGTGGCATAAACTCATGCTTTCTCAGAATCTCCCTTCCCAGTTCTTATCATAAATATTAAAAGTAAAATTATTATTTATTTTAGTAGCATAAAAAATACCCTAACATAGACAAAGCAGTGAATTATCAGTCCTGTTTCCTGCCGAGCTTTCTCCAGTATTCTCAAGTGCTCTTGGGATTAAGATCAATTTAGAGGAAGTGAAGATATTGCCTTATACACAAAAAGTATTTGGTAAAATGTTTTTCCAAAATACTCCCTTTAGTAGCTCACCATTTTTCCAGAATAACTCTTCTTTACACAGAAAGATCCAGTGTCATGATGGCAACATCAGAACTGTCATGGATGTACATTTTCACAAGTAAGGAGAAAATGCAATTTTACTGGAGCTGATTCTATACTGACCCATGCATTGGACAGTCATTTCGTCTTTTACCATGCTTGGCATGAGACACCCTTGTCTTAGAATAGTAGAGGTTTAAAGTCTCTTAGTGTTGGTCTGAATGACTATGTAAATTGAAAGAGTCAGAGAATCAGATTCTGTGCCTATAAATTTTATCAAGCCAGCTGCTTGTCAAATTTCATTTTTGCTTTATTTAATCATTATGTATTACTGGGAGAAAATTGCACATTCTGCTGTTAGTTCTTCTGGTGCAAATCTGGAATAAGAGCCTAATTCTTATCTTCTTCGGTGTGGTATCTGTGGAAATCAAATGCAGTGAAATTCATTTTAGATTTAAGCTATGTGGTCTTTGTGGTTCTTACAACAGGTGCAAGGAAATGCCTACGGTTGTAAGAAACTATTTCATATCATAGCATTTACTGTATTATGTTCTGCTGCACACCTTTGAGCATCAGACCCTCAATTGGCTGGCTGTTGAGCGAGCTGTAGTTAAAAATATAGGTACTGGCACATACTGAGTCAGCCATCGGGTTTACAGGGAGAGGCAAAACTGCTAATTGTTGCGATAGTACCTGGAGCAAAGGTGTGGTTGTTAGCGAGTATCTACCATTCAAACAGCGATCAGCTTCCTCCTTAACAACTTGAAAAAGCCCTTTGTGTGTTATATAAACCCTTCAGCACAATTTTCCTGCAAATTGGTCCTGGGAACAGAGTGGGTAGATGAGGTGATGTGCCTTGGTCAACTTACTTTCTGTGGGGCTGAGAACATTGCAAAACACTAGAGGAGGTGCTTGAGATCAAACATGAGAGCCAAAGTCAGCGGTTGTAAGCACCGGGGGCAGAAGCAGCGGTGGGAAATACAGGAGCCCGGCTGGTTGTGTATAAATTGAACTCAAGCCCCGGCTCTTCACAAGAAGGAATTTTGTGTAACAGGGGAGAGGCATAAGTTATCGTCAGTCTTAGAACAGACTTCCATACTGTGCACGCATGGGGCAATGCCAGCACCTTTTAGCTAAAGAGATATAATGCTACCATGGCTGAGGGGCAGAGGATCTGCCCAACAGGGAATTTATCCAAGCTGGTGCCATTTGGCTTTGTCTTGGCAGTTCCCACGTACAAAGTGTTCAGGGAAGGACATCTAGCTAAATCTCCAATTACCCTTGCCTTGTATAACGGCTCCCAGAAGCCCATTTTTTGCTGCTATAAATCAGAATAACCCTTAAGGTTGACTAATTTGTCCATGCCCTTTACTAGGGATGAGGGTGATACGCAGGAGGTGTAGAGCTGCCTTCTCCCCTCATAGCCTCAGGGCTCTCTTATCCACCTCATCCCAGCCAGCAGTGGGGATCAGTTATAATCCTGACTTCCCGCTAATGGTAAGAAAAAGCCACCTAGGCACGATGTCAAATGGGCAATTCAATCCCTGCAGAAACATGCCCTCGTTCTCTCCAGTGGAAAGCCTGCACAGCAAGGCACTACCCGGGCACGCTGCTGCCCCAATCCCACCCATACTCTCCTTACAGGTGTGCTGGCTTGGGGTGAAGCTGGAGACCTGTTGTTGGGCTGGTTGCCCCAGCCTAAAAGTTCCTTCAGAGTGGGAGCTTGGATTTAAAAGAGGTTTCAGAGGAGCCTCTGCATCCCTACCAGTGGCTGATGGAAGTTGGCACATCTATTTTTACAGTGTAGAGCTGGGAATGGGGGTGTCTACACTGGGTTCCATGTAGGCACCTCACTCTCCCACCTTTGTTAAGCTGTATTTATGTGTACCTGAAGACCCTTGGGATTCCATGTCCTATCCCTTGCACCCTCCCAGCAGCTTGGGGAACTGATTCCCCTGAAGAGTAACCTTGGGAAGAGGCTGTGTTATTTTTCAGCCACATCAGCTTCCTGATCCACTCCCTCTACAGCAGAACAAACATTTGTCCCAGCACCCCAAATGGGTGTTGTGAGCAGGGAACTGGTGGGGAAGGGAGAAGAGATTGAGTCTATTAAACCAACACTGCTGCCAAATAAACGTGCCTTGAATTGCAGCTGCTGGAAGCTAATCTGTCAGTGTTTCCCACACGGAAAGGTGCCTTTTCAAAGGGAGACAAGTAACAGGAGTCGAGTTTAGGAACTAAGGTTTGAGAAGCAAATTTATTTCAGTTAACTGTAAAAGAAACCAGTTGTTTTGTTTGTTTATCCAGCCAAACCACTGTCAGTTGCCCCGTGTCCCTTTAAATTCCCCCCGAGTTCCCTGCAGTGCCTTGAGTTTACTCTGGAGGGAATGGGAGCAGAATTGAGCTCTGGCAGCTCATTTCCCTGTGGTTTTCTGAAGGAAACGAATCTGTGATGTGGGGAACCTGCTGACTTAGGCAGAAGGTGGGTGAAGGCATCTAACTGCACCCAAATGCTTGTGGAGTAGCTGTCAGTCACAGTCGGAAAGGGCCAGTGTGATGGAGGGCAGGAAAAGTGTGTGAAGGATGAGGAGACAGACTCCCCTCTCACTGATGCGTTTATCAAGAGAATTCTTTAGCGTTATTTTAATTACCCTAGTGTAAACCAAGCAAACAGTGAGAAGAATCAGGCCAAAGTTCGAATGAGCCTGTTTTTTCATGCATTCACCTTCTCTGACTGCTCCCACCACTGGCGCAGCATGTTGTAAACCTTGCTGAGTTATATACCAATTCTAGCAGTACTGGACCCTGGTCAGACCCAGCTTCCTCCTCTCCCCTCCCACCCCTCCCACATACTTCTTTTAGGGCCTGCAGGTGCTGCAGATAGTCAGCTACAAGGGGATGCTGACTGACCAACACGAGACTCCATTTTTTGCTCTGAGCTGTAGCCCTGAAAATGAATCTTTTTGAGTGGGGGGCTTTTATCTCCCCTATTTCCTTCTGTTTCTACATCAAAGCAATAAGGAAGCCCTAGCCCTCACACTGATTTCTCTGGAGAGTATTCAGCTGTACTCAGACTTTGTCCACAACCTCAACAAGGTTTGGTCAGGTCTCACAGTGGGAAAACAGCCTGCTTCTTTCTCTGAATGTGTGGAATTGCACAGGGGACTGTGATGAATGAGAATGTTTTTCTTTCTCAGCGTATCTTCTGAAATCCCACTGGACAATCTGTGTGACTGGCAAAACTCTCCCATAATTCCGAATGTTGTGGCCCATCCCAAATCTTATCTTGCGTTAAAGGATTAAAGAGCATGCCAGTATTTCTCCACCAAAGGTTTCCAAAAACCCTGTGGAGAAAGCCTCTGCGGTTCTCACTCTCACTAGCTGGGAACCAGTGGTGAAGCTGGAAGCCCTGACTCCGAGAATGTTGGGCAAGCTGTCATTACCACTCCTCCCTGCCCTGAGGCTGCCGCCACTTTCCCCAGGCATGGCTGACTCCATCCAGCCCTGCCTTGGGCATCTCTGGCCCAGATTCACTGGTGCTCCTGATTCCTGGAGAGTGCTGCGGGCACTGGGGCTGATGTGCAGGAGGAGTGAGCAGAGGTGGGATAGATCTCAGCTACCTGAGCTGCATGCTGTGGAACGTATCCCTCTAGGAGGTGCTTCTTTGTTTGCTTTCTTGAAACTTAAATGGAAAAAGGGAGACTAGTGAGTCCCCAGATCCCTACCAGCAGACAGTTTTCAGCTGGTGCAGATCAACAGGCTGTTACTGGACTGAACTCCAGCCAAGAGCCTGGCCCCATGTTCTTTAAATGGAAGCAATACCCGAAAGCAGCATAGAAAATAAACGTCTTCTCTTTCAATGCAACAAATGATTGCCCCTTTTGAGTTGATAAGGTTGTTTAATTCTTTTCCTCAGTGTCCTGCAAGGAGATCAGTGCTGGATAATACAAATGAAAACCATCCCCACCTTGAAGGGCCGACAACTCAAGAGACAGACATACTGCAGCCTCGTTTTGCCAAGGGAATAAACAGGCGAGCATGGTTTCATGTTTAGCACCTTTTAGCAGTGATGAAGAGCAGGACAGATTCAGAAATGAGTAAGCCTGAGAGAGGTTTTTTTCCCCAGTTGTTCTTGGGATAAAAATGCCATCCAGTGAATTTAGGAGAGTTCAAACGGGGAAGTAGCTAAAGAGCAGTGTTTGGCAAGGGAGAGGAAGACAAACAGTTCAGGGCAAAATCTCCCCACAGGAGAAAATTACCTCAGAAATTCCCTCTTAAATAAATCAGCAACGCTTTTCCAAATAATCCCATTTAATGCACACGTACTGCAAACTGGCTGTCTAATTCATTACCCATGTAACAAGACTCACAATGTTGAGCCACGTTTTCTAATTTAACCAGAGTATCTGACAGCAAAGGGCTACTGAACAGCTTAAGTACACGTCTTCAAAAGTCAGAGACAATTGACCAAACCTCAACTTGCTTTTCTGGCTACATGAAGCCTATATTTCTAGCCATGCCTTAACTATTAAAAAAAAAAAAAAAAAAAAAAAAAAAAAAAAAGTAAAAAAAATCCTTGTTGCAAAGATAAGGAAAGTAGCAACACCCTTATTTTGGCTGCATAGCTATGTACACCTGCACAGGCAAATCAGGTACCTATATACCATAACAGCATTCACACACACTCATGTGAAATTCTAGGTTGTGGTTCTCTTATTGATTATTGCTCTGTAACATTTTCAAGCTTGTGCCCAGATTTATAAATGCTTATATGAACCTTGCCTGCTTCCTGCACAGAAGTCAAACAGTAGGGATTTACACCTGCCCTTCACACAGTGCTGGAGGTGATGTACGTCTTTAGCTGCATGTTTTTGCCAACTTGTCTGCATGGCTATTTCCACAATATTTACAACATACCTTTTCTCAAAAAAATTAATTATATTTGGTTATCTGTTCAGAGGTTTTAATGTGTCACAAACCATGGTTAAGCATATAGGCTTAATCATGGTAAAGGAAGAGGGCAAAAATTACATCGAATGCTCTGTATTAAAAGGTTAAACACATCCACAGATACAATCAACTAACAATATGATTACCCTGAGATTGAAGACTGAGTGTTTTGGTATTTCTAAACGCCATCTGTACTTAAAACAACTAATACTTTAATGCACCTTTTTATTTTAGAACTTGAAGTGTGAAATTCTCGCATACCAGTTTCCCAGGCTTGTATTCCTTATATGCCCTCATACCTCACTGGCATTCGTAGGAATCTACCGTGAAGGCTGGGTCGGGCCCTGCTGCAAGTTTCTGTTTTCTAAGTCTGTCAGAGAAACATAAGAAGCAGCAGATATTACATGTGCAAATTTTTACTTTCATCTCTAGGTGGTTATGAATAGTTGGTCATTAGTTAATGGTGATATCAGAGCTGGCATTCCTGATAAGCCCACAGTTCCTTCAGGCTTACTGGAAGGCTGCAATTCTATTAGTCAGATGCTGTAGAAGTTGGTTTTTTAATTACCTTGTAGTCAAGATAACTCTCCCCTTTCTGAGCTACTAGGTATTACTCACAGATGCATGTCCAAAGGAAGGATTTGGCCTCAATGTTTTAATTAAGATCACATTTAAATACAGGGTAAAATACAAACCTTTTTCTACGATACCCAATAAATATCTTTCCTACTTGACCTGTCTCCTACATCTTTGTCATCATCCTTCATGATTCAGGGTTCACGTGACTTCCTTCACATCCCACCCTCAACCTCACACTCGCCACCACTGACAGTCTGATTACCTGGAGCAGGGGACCTGAGGACAGCCAGGGGACAGGTCTGTACTACAGTTTGATTGTGTCAAAGTCAAAAAAGACTGCGAGAGGGGATCTCAGGACAGCATGCTGGCAGACAACCAAGGGGAGCATGTCAGCTGCTGTGTTTTGTAAACTCGCAGCAATCCTTTTGCCACTGTGGATTGCAAAAGCGGCAGTGCTGCCAATGTTTATGTGCTTCTGGCATCCTGACTAAGAATCTTTTAATTACATCATAGGTATGTGCAGTAGGGTTTGGTTTTTTGCTAGCTAGCAGGGAGATTTTTGGCTAGATGAAAGACACGTGGTCGAGCGTATACCTGTGCATCAGAATTATAGCTGCGGCTGTACCGGAATGAAAAGGAGATAGATAGCCTCATTTTTTTAGTAGTGATTGGGGTAGTAATGAGGGAAGGGAGATATTGCTCCCTTTAGGTTGCAAACCCACCCAGTAGTACTGCCCTGTTTTGTACCAGGTATTACTCTACTATGTATAATTTTATTTTCTCTACATTGTCCTGTGTAACTGGATTTCATATAGCAACCCTCCTTTACTGTGCTCCGCCTTGTAGCTAATGGGAACTGGGAACATTGTAAGGGAACACAAGACTTAAAATCAAAGGTTTGTTTTGGTTTATTCCCTGTAGTCCATATCTGTAGCTGTGGGATTAAGTGTGCACTGTGTCTTTTCCTGCTGGAGTCTGTCCTTCTTGGGTAAGGGCTGGTTGTCAACGGGAACTTGATCTGAAGAGTATCAAGTAAGGTCTTGGTCTAACCTCTTACAGAAGTCCAGCAAACTTTCACCAAAGGGACAAGAAACTCAAAACTAGAAAGGCCACTATTTTCATGTCTGAAGTATATGGACAGGAATCATCCTTTAAACCTTCTATTGTTTGTCATTTTCTTGGTTTCACCAGCAGTATAAGCAGTTTTGCACCGTCCTTCTTTAAGGAGGTAGGTACTATATTCTAAGATGATCAAGACCCCAGTTGATCCTGTCACTATGAATGATGGTGTTACAGGTAGAAAAGATGAATGCTATTTGGTGGAAATAGAAATGTGATCTTGAGAGAGACAGGGTGGCATGGCAGTGGGGAAAGCAGCCTGGTGAAATCCATACTCAGTTTCCTTCCCTGCCCTGGCTTCTTTGTGAACTGAGGCGAGCCACTGGGAGGATCTATGGACATTCTTCCCCACCTTGTTCCCCACCTGCTCCCCTCTGAATGGGGTTCAGAGAAAGCTCGACTGTTTGTGAAGCAGCTGCAGAGCTTCATGCCCTAGCGTTGTCCAAGATAGTGGGCAGCAGAGCTTTGGTGGCTGCTGTATGAACAGACAAACCTTTGCTGCAGCGGATAAGTTGCAACCCTGAGAGTTGCTGTAGCAAGTACAGGCACTGTGCTACTGCTGAGACAGGTAGACCCATCCTGCTCCTAAGCCAGAACCCTGCACAATTCTTTTATCTGTAAAGGGTGTAAGAGGATTGCTGTGCCTCACAGCCATGAAGTTTAGATAACTGCAAGTGTGAGACACTGAAATATTACACTAGTAGAAGTACCTCAGATGAAGAATTGTTGCTCTCTCAAGGCTAATGTGATTTTCTCCAGGTTGTCCAGTTCAGTTGGATTCTAAAGGGCCCGGATATGTTTTTCTTAAACTCTGGAATGGTGCTAGAATTCTGTTCATTGGCTTTTATTTTCTGTGATAGTCTATAGGACTTTTCCATAAGGGATCAAAGCATCTCTATAGACCTTGTTCACCACATCCTTCTTCTTCCTTCTCCTTCTCCTTTGAACTTGAATACTTCACTGGAATATTCTGAAAAGTAGCAGAAAAATCCATCTGAGTGGGTACCAGTTTTATATAATTTAGATTTCAGAGTTGCAACAGACCACTTTCTATGGGGAAAAAACCCCCAAAGGGTGAAACATCCTGAGGTGGGTGCAATACCTTCAAGAGTAAAACCTTGGGTCCTAAAATGACAAGTTACTGCAGGCAAACTGAACTGCTTAGCTCCCAAATCCTTCGCAATCATAGTTCATAACAAAAGAAGGATCTTTTCTCAGGTTAATGTTTGAGCTTCTTCTCATCTTCTGTGCCACTTTTTGGAAATGGCTGCAATATTATATTAATCTTTTCGGATGTGAGTTTATACTGCACATCAAATTTCTCTTTTGCATGCAATAAGGGCCCAGTGGTTCCAGCAAACTTCAAAAGGGATTTCATATTCTGTAAAATACTTCACATTTCTCTGTATCAAAGTCTGACTTCTTTTTTCCAGGGCCGTACAAGCTCACACTACCTACCTAGTCTGTCTGTCCGCATCACTTTCATGTGTTTCTGAATTGCTGATGAAGGCTACATGGGCCTCAAAGCTTGCAAAGAGTTTCTTTCGACTGGGTTTGCACAACCTGAATTATTTCGCCTCTAGAAATCCCAAAGTGCCTTGTCCCTTTTTCCCACTGCTTACAAAGAGAATTTCCCTTGGTAGGGAGGGTGGGGTCTTAGAGGGCCAGCAACAACTTCAGTGACCAAAGGTTATTGCTTTTGCTTTGCAAATTATTCATAGGGAAACAGAGAGGATGCCGAATCTGGGGAGATGTTTGCAGCTGAAATTCCTACTTCTGCTCTGCTCTAACTGAGCTTCAAGTCTTCTTGTAAAATACTGAGTGTTCACTTAGGAAGCCTTGAACACTGCTGTTTGTAATGTAACATCCCAGAACTTCAATAGCTGACTGGAAAACCGCTGAAATCCCCAAATGTGCAACGTTACTTACAAACCACTGCTATTGTGATGTAGTGGTGCAGTGGTACTTTTTCTCACCTTTCCTTTCTTCCTTAGCTTAGCTATAGATCTGGTAAACACCTATTCCTACAAAGGAGGGACAAGAAATGTCTTCCCTTCTGAAGTCATTCTGCTCCTGAGATGGGACAGAGATGGTGTCTCAGCTGTTCCTCTATATTGTACACGCATGCTCCGGCAGGGCACGTTCAGGCCTTACTGCTTACATGAGACGTACAGCAGCCTGTTTGTAACAGCAATCTGGTGTGTATACACTCAGCCCTTCTGGTCAGATTAAACCGCTGTGTTCACCCTGGCAAAATGTCTTATCTGTTCCCGTGTCTATCCCTGCGTTTGTGGTGTCTTCCTGCTCAGCATATATGACTGCTACATTTTCTGTGCAGAACCAGACCTTCTTCCTGAGGTGCTGGTGCCTGAAAGGACCGCCAGAAGGATCAGCTAGCAGTACTTCAGAGTTGAGCAGAAATGAGCGTTTGACTCTCGGAAGATACTATTTTGTGACTAGGCATGGTCTTCTAACAGATAACAACATACTTGTTCTTTGTTCATTGTCTGAAAAAATATGGCAAATCCTGGTACTCCTCTGAAAAAGACCAAATCACATCGGTGCCCTGGTCTATGGTCTCCTTGTCTAGCGTAATGTACATCAGTGACAAGGAGAGACAAGCAAAGAGAAAGAAATGGCATGGCTGGGTAAGAAACTGTTAGTAGAGATTTCTTTCTAGTAGTTAACTGTTGGCTTATATCCTAAAATGAAAGGTTAACAGATTTTGTATTCTAGTAACTATTTTTTAATGAACAATTCAAGCCTTTTTTTTTCCCCCCCATTCCTGCAATTTCTTTAACTCTGAGAATAGCCTGTGACTGTGAACTCCCCATGTTGATAACATGTTGATGGGGTGTGCTGGAATGAGAGATTTGTCTTGATGATTTAAAATTCTATAGTGAGGACAGAAGGAAAGAATGAAAGTATTCTCAAAAGGCAATAAATTCTTTATTACGGGTTGCTTCAGAAACTTTCTGGAAACCCTTTGTCCTCTGTGAAAACAAAATGGAAAAGAAACCAAGAAGGTGTGGAGGGCTGATGCCAAAAAGGACCTATGCACAAAATGTGACATATAACTGAAATAGAGGTGCCTAAGTGCAAAAGTACATACCTGAAGGTGTCCACCTCATCTTGCATTCATAAACTTCTTCCTTAAATATTCCTTAACCAGCTGAAGCTGTGCATCTGCTTATGCCCAGAAATGCCTCGGTCCTGAGAAAGCTGAGCAGTGACACCTATCCCATCTCAGCAACTATGCACTCAGTGTTTATTTCCCCAGAGAGATCTATGTTGCTAAGGATTGTCACAGCACATTTGGCATGCAGGATTCACGCAGAATTGAGTGGAAACCTTAAGACTTGGCAGGGGAAGGTGGCAGGGGCACGTGCCTTCTATACAGTAGCCTACAGGTTCAATAGCCTACTCTTCACTCGCGAGGCTCTGCCCAAGTGGCTCAAATCCGTAGCTTCCCTAACAGTACCCAAACGACCAGGTTAGAAGCCAATCTGGACAGAAAAGGACACTTTAACATTGTGTCAGCTTCTGAGAGCAAGCCTAGTTGTGTCTTATCCTAAATTTTAGCAGCTGGGACAGGTAGTCCTAGGATCCCCACGCACACTGGGCTCCCCTCATTGCAGTTTCTGTGGCAACTGGTGCTGTCATTATCATTGGTCACCCACCACAACTCTGTTTTGTGGCAGTCACGCATTCGTCCAATGTGGCACAGACAGCTGTACTGATGTGTTTTCTACAGCCTGGGATGCCTGCCCTAGGGCTTGGTTCTTTCTTCAAACCAACATCAGTTCAGGGTAATGCAGTCAAAACAGTATAAATTGGAGGGAATTCTAGTCCACCAAATGTCTTAAGGATGCTCCAGTTGCCAACCAAGCAATCAGAATTAAAATCATATATCTATAAATATGTCCCTATATGTTTTTCTTTCTCTCTGCAGCCCTTTTCTGACATTTTGCTGAAAGCAGAGTAATTAATAGCATCGGTGGCATGTGTTTGTTGCTACATGGATATAGAAAAGGTGCCAGAGCCCTGTAATAAATTATTTCTCGGAAGCATTAAATATCCGGAACCTAACTGTCAAGGATTTTCCATGCACAGATGGGAGCTGCAGAAGAGCAGATCTGTGGGGTCTGAATCTCATGCAGCACAAAAGGAGCCCTTTCATGTTACATGAAAACACCCTGCAGTGTTTGAAATTAATTCCTTTGGATCAGGGGGAATCAATTTTGTTCAAATTGCCTTCAATCAAATGACTAATGGTTTTGTTAAAAATCTCATTGTCAGTCTTGAAGAGAGATGTTGATCTGGATAAGCTGTGCTGAGCTTCCCTCCACTCCCTCACCGCTCATACCTTGAGAAAACTCCAGAAAAATATCCCATGCAGCACATTATGATGTTATCATGTGTTAGCACATCTCATTCACAGAGCCATCCAACCTGATTTTAAATTGCGCGTAAACCCTCAACTAAATATAATCCAGGTTTCATATTGTTTTATTATATTCTTCCTCTGTACCTGTTCCCAGAGTGTGTTCAGTAAGGCCATATTATTCCTTCCACTATCATGAATATGCATTATGTTCAGGTTTTTGTTTGGGGATCTGGGATGGGAAAAGATTGTGGGGTTTCTTTCTTGTGAAATCCAGTTGATCAGGGGAGTTGTGTTTTCTTAATTTTCTAAAATTCAATATTGGGCCAATTCAACTTCTCTTTATCTGATCAGATTTTGGTGTGGCATTAGATTAAAAAATGCCGTTGTGGACTGTACCATCTGAGATTTAAGGAAAGAATTATTTCTGCTCAATTGTGATAAACATTATTTGCCCTTTGTGTGCAGGTCTTCTATTAGATCCAGCAGGGTTTGCCTTGGATAATAAGGAAGGGATTATGTGAGAGATAAGTTGATTATTCAATAATTCCCCAGGAAAAAATCCTGAAGCAAATTCAGGTGATAAACACCATCTGTGTGGGGAAGAACAGTATGTGAACAGATATAGCAAATCTCTCATATGTGTGTGAGAAATATGTTCTCCATATCGCAGGTTGAGGTAAACGGGTTCACTGCCTAAGTCAGAAATCTTACGCCCACAGTCCACCCTCAGGCAACAGAGCACTTGGCCATATCATGGACATCCAGTGCTTTATTTCCAGATCTTTCTTTGGGTTAAGCAGAAAAAAGTAGCAAGTTTCAAGTGTCTGTCTCAATGCTGGCAAGCTCCAGTCTTTTCTTCCTTCCTAGCACACATCACCTGAGGATTTCTTCTCCATGTTTTCTTTGAGTCATTCTAGTGGTTTGCTTGCTTCTCACATCTCTATATCGATATCGATTTTTTTGCTTCTTCATGTATTTTCTAAATACACGTAGCCAATGGGATGCTGGTGCCAGGTTTTGGCTGCATATCATTTCTTCATATAAACTACGCAACAGCCAGAAGATGCTCCAGACTGAGTTTTCCAGTGTGTCTTGATACCCATCGGTGGCTTCACTGTTTCATTGCTGCAGTGTCGTGTGGGAAATCATTGCTTTATTCCTTGGGAAACCTGGTTATCGGTGGCCTCCAAATTCTGCCTGTGACGGTTAGGGAAGCCAAGCTATATGATCTGGGGATTATGCTAGGCCTGCTGCTTTGAAGGACTCCGTAAGATGGTAACTGTCCTGCTGGCAGTGCAGCGTAACACTTTTCTAGCCCATTGACCTGCTATGTTTGCCTTCTCAGGACACAATAGGCTCTGCCGCTGCACAACACACAACGCTCACACACAGAAGTTTAAGAAAGACTGGTTGAATCTTAAGCAGAGGAGCTATAAAGAATGTGGATGATGTTGGAGTGAGACTCGCAGCATTGTGACTGACTGTATAAGAAGAAAGCACTGGAGAATGGGGCCCTTGGTCTTTCACGCAATGCCTTGTTGAGCCCAGACTCAGTACCACAGTCAGCTTTATACTGTACGTGTGGTTGTAGTGCATGAAACTGTTTACTGCTCTTTTAAATCTGCTTTCTCCAAGGTAACATTACCGTAGGAAGCATAGAATGTTTAGATGCCTATCTTCGGGAGGTTTTTCCAAATGTTAGGGAAATTGATACAAATGTTCTTTAAAGTTTGATTGTCTTCCTGCCTTTGATTGAAGTTAATAATTGTAGACAATGTTTCCAAAGGGCTGTGAAACCGACCCAAACTTGCCTAGTAACACAGAGAAGGGGAAAGATTTGGAAACTGAAATGTCATGAGATTTTTTTTATCAGTGTGGCAAACTCTTTTTGAACCGATATATTTTGATCTACCTTATCAAAGGTTTAAAAAGCATAGTGATAACAAGCTCATCGCATAGACATTTTCAAGATTAGTAAGTTTTCTTAAAACTTCCTCCATTATCTCCACACTTCAGTTCACCAAGATTTCTGCATCTGAACATTTTAGAGAGGCTTCAAATAATTTTCAGAGGCATTACTTAAAATTCAGAGCATGCCATGACAAAGGCTAACTTTTCTGCAACGGTTTTGAAGTGACCAAGTAACCTACTGGCTTGCATTATAGTACACAGTTCATGACATACTGCCCTCATGAATCACTGAAATTGCTCTTTCCAGTCATGGCCAAGGCTCTCCTCCAGCGTACCCTCACACCCTTTTCGATACCTCTCACCAAGAGATGCTTTTATCTCTCTGATTCACACAAGACACCATTTAACAAATGCTTCTCCAGCATTTGGACGGTGGTAGTTTCCCGTGTCTAAGCTCAAACACGTCCTCTGAGATGGTAGGAATACTAACAGCCTTCTGGCAGTGGGGTAAGAGTGACGTACGCTGGGCTCATCATTTGTTACGCTAACACCTCCTTCCCCAGCTTTTCCTCTTATTGTTTGTTAGTGGTTTGTGTACTTTTCTTGGAATTGTAGAATTTTGAGGGAAGAAGACAGATTCTTACTGTGTGTTTATCTGGAGTGAACTGGGGACGGACTGTGGTCTTAGTGGCATTCGTGATAGTGAGTGGCTTGGTGTTTGGGAGTATGTTAAGGGATGTAGCTAGGTGTTTGAGGTTATTTTAGAGGATGTAGTAGACACGGGTACTGCACTAAATTCCCACATAACAGGGGACTGGAGAAGCAGGGGCTGTTACAATACTTCCTCCTTCTTCTCAACACCCATTTTAGGCCAGTTAATAAATGAGATAGCTTGTGGGTAAGGGTCCACAGCCCCTTTCTGTAGTGCTTTTGAAAAAGGAGTGGCTTTTTTTTCCTTGCTGAATATCCAATACAAATGAACATTCCAAAGATTAGCTTTGGGATGGTTCAGGTTCTCCTAGGCCAAACTGGACTGTGTGGTCACCCAGTCTAAAGCAAATAAAGATCTTCCTGAATAGATTATGTTTAATTATGTTAACTAAACATGGTAGACTCTGTTTAATATAAATGTCTAAACCATGGAAGAACAGATAATGTCTTTATTTTTTTATTCTCTGTCTTGGTTTCAAGTAGATGTGTAATAATGATCTGCATTGCACTGAAATGCTCTGGTTTTGGTGTTTGGTTTTTTTTTCCTGAAAACGGCTGGGTGCGTAATGGTGAGAGCAGGGAGAACAGTTGTCTTGGAGAAACCTGTATCCCCTTCAGCATTCCTCTGGCTTGGTCTGTAGATATTTTGTTGGGCCCAGTGTCTGTGCCTGTCTGCTGACTCAGCATGCTGCTCATGACAGGCTATGCATCCCATTCTCAATTAGAATGTTTTAATGAAATTAACAGCACTGACGTAGCTGCATGGCCAAGTGCCATTCAAAAGCAAAGTCTGTGAGCCGTTTCAGAAAAACAGAAAGGGGAAAATGGCAGGTTTGGATTTAACTGCCATAAAGGTTGAGAAGATGACTAGAAGGATGCTCTATGCAGGCATGAAAAAACCAGCATGTGAAGTTTTCTGGGGGTGTGTATGGGGAAGGATGTTTGGGCAGACACTACAAAAGCAGAGAACTTCCCTAGCTGTTGGCTACAAGATGCTTTGAGGAGGTGGTGTTGCACTCAGGAGGTTCTGAGCCATCACAGTGATGGTCACTCAGGCTCTGGACTCAAGCACTTACCACCTCCTTCTGATTGATTGTAGGAGGACTGTAGTTCTAGGTAAGAGGAGATCCAAAAGGCAGTGGCTGAGATTTGGGGCTCAGATGGCTCCTGCTGCTTAACCTGCAGCTGAAAACCCTGGTTCAGTGAACAGTGCAGAGAAACAGCTTAGAGGAGCTAAAGGAGAAGATGAGAATATGGATGCACAAAACCACTGCTCCACCATCTTCCCTTTCCCGCATTCATCAGCCCTGCACACTCTCTCGTGGACAACCTGGAGGGCATTTGCAAACACACAGGCACCCCCTCTGCATTTCTTCTTATTGCCTTACTTCTACCAGTAATGGAAAAAGGTCTCCGTTGTGGTCAGACTTTGTGTTGTCTGGTTTAAGCACAGATCACAGTAATGAGGGCTTACCAAAGACCTTTCCTGTGTCTTTAACACTGCAGCTGCCAGGGTAAAGAGCAAACTCAACGGACTAAGCAAGGTGGTCTAAATACTAATAAAGTCTAAGGGTGATTGGAAGGAGTGGAAATGGGAAAGCCCGCAATCCAGGTAATTAAGCTGTAAAGCCCACAAGGGAAGGGCTGTCACCAAGTCATCTGATGTGGGATGAAGACCAAGGCACTGTGTGATCCTTTGTTTCTTAATCCTCTCCTCCGCCCCCAGCATGTTCTTATTTCCCTATAAAGTCTTTATACGAAAGGTGGAAAAAAATGATTAAAAAAAAAATCCTGAAGGATAAATCTTGTAATTCAGAGCACTGAACAGCTGGTAGTTTAAAGCACAGAACAGCAGTTTAGTGATTAATTTACCTCTTTAAAATGCTGAACAATACAATGCAATAAAATATAAAATTTTATTTTGTATGGCCTCCTTCAAGCCGACGGTATCCTGGAGCTCTTTCTTTCTAAAGTTAAAGTGCAGCTACGGAGTTAAATAATCAGTAATAGCAGAAGGGAGAGGCGTAAAGAGAGATGTGCAAGCAATAAAAAGATCTGGCCTTCAGGAAATACACCCCCCACCTCACCCCACACCCCCCAGTCCATTTAATTTTACTGAAAGAAAGTAGCCTTCACGATATTTTTTACATATTGATGGATTTTCGCCTTGCATTCCCTTTCCCTTTCCTTCCATCTTACGCGAGCATCTCCGCGCTGCTTCTGCCACCGGTGCTGACACTCCCCCACGGCATCAGAGCGCAGCCGGTAGGGCTACAGGCTATCTTACTCTGGATACCTGCCAGTCCCCCGCTGCTCTGCTGCTCCCCGCTGCCTTGTGATTAAATGTTACCTCCGGAGGATGGTTGCCCTGGTACCACCACCAAAGGGGATGCTGCCCTTTTATCCTATTGCCCCAGACAGAGAATTCCAGCAACCTGCTGTATATTTGCATCTGCCGTTTGTGACCTCTCTGGAGACGCTGAGGAATGAAGTTCAGTCCTCTTGCATAGATGGCTGTGACTGACGTGACGGTGAAAAAGAGTGTCCGTGCGAGCATGTGCGTGCTTGTGTGCGTGCGTACAGAAAGGAGTGATAAGAAAGGTGGAGGGGAAATCAGGCGGATAATGATTTTGGTTATGGGGAGAATTGCATTAGTGTGAGGCATACGTGGGCAAATTCATCCCTGGCGTAACATCGCCAAGCTCCTGGAGACAACATCGGGAATTCATTTTACCTGCGAAAATAAGAAGCCAGTCTACCCTCATTTGTCAAGCGCAGCACAAAGCCAAGATGTGAAGAGGCCTGTCTGGGTGGGGGTGGAGGGTTCTGCATGTTTTGGGAACCCTTCACATCTGCAGCATTTGGGTGACCTGAAGTAAGGCTCTGTGATCTTCTTCCACTGGGCAATAATAAGGGAGTGAGTTAGCAGACAGATGCTAAACCCGGGTCTTTCTGCATTTAGCGTTTCAGAATAATGAATAGATTTGCAAATGATGTTTCAAGGCTGCTTCTTTTTCAAACAATGGCATCGCTGATGTTCCCAGCTCCTTTGACTTTGCAATTGTCTTTTTCAAACAGTAAAACATTACGATTAGCTTTCTGAGGAGGGCAGAGGGGAAACGTCATTTCTAAGTAATTTCAAGAAATGCCTTGTATAGGGAGAAGTTTCTGCTGATAAACTATTCACCTAGTCTCCCTGTTGAGCTGCACCGTGCTCTGCCCTTAGACCCCTGTAACTTGGGGTTACACACCCTCCTAACTTCCCTGGAGTAGTTGCTTCTCCAGTTGGCTTTTACCCCAGGGCCGATGAGCTCACACTCTGGCCCTGAGACCACAGAACAAGGCTGACGGCTTAGTGCACAGCCTAGGGTTTGCCTGAACGCCTGCATTCAGCCTCAAAATCTTGATGGATCTCGTCACAGGGATCTGAAGGTCATCCACCCCAGAACGAAGCATGTGATACCGCAGCCAGCAATCATAAAGGCACCGTGTGCTTTTCGAAACCGAGCCGTGCTTGTCTCTTCTGCTCTCTCCCCACTAGCCCATCTTTAATACAGATCCAACTCTGACTACCTTGCAGCGCTGTGAAATCACATTAGGCAGCGCAGGGAGACTCGCCGCCCCTGCAAGCATGATAAACTCTTGATTGCTTCCCCGGAGCTCTAATGAGCCCGCGTGGGCTGGGCGTGATTGAGAGCTGCTGGGGCTGGTGAGGCCCGCAGCCAGGGCCTGCGGTGAAGAGGGGGCTCTCATCATCCTCCTCCTCCGGGGAAGGGAAGGCAAGAGGAGCCACAGGATCAAAACCCGGGCTCGCTTTCTTTTCCACTCACATACCAAGACCCTTATAAATGCCCCAGCAATGACCAAAAAGGCATCAAAGCCCCCTTCCCTGGCACTCCGGGGCTGCATGGAGCAGAAAGCGATGCTTTATCGCGCCTCTGCATGAGCCAGACTGAAAGGTTGCGGCAAAGGTGGGACATTCGAATGATTGGTTGGCACAAGGCAGTGCTTATCTCTTTAAGAAATGGAAATGAGGTCTAATTAGCATATACTGGTTGCAATTAACATATAAGTCCCGTTTGGGGACTTAGAGGAAGGAAAAGGACCAGGCAGCAACTTAATGGGATTTTATTAGACGAAATTAGCCACCACTGAACAGCCATAAAAATATCTAAATTATTAGTAGCTCTGCAATTTACTGTGAGTGCTTCCCGGACATGCTAATATCTATTGGAGCTGCATCGTGCCTGCTAATCACAAAAACAAACTGTGGGACAAGGCGTAATCTATCTGCTGTACATTGGTATGCTACTGTAGGCACACTGTGACAGCTTTATACGGATATATATGCGCGTGTGGGGCTTGGTTTGAGGGGTGCATTTTTGCTAATGCCTTATGAGTTATGTAAATGGGATACGTTCGAGCAAAAATGACAAACTGGTCTCTAGAGAAACAATCTCACCTATAATATGGCGGGGCGGGGGGGAGAAGAGGAGGCTGAAGCATACGACGGCTTTTGTTGAGTCAGAATGAAATGCAAAACCCCTATAGTCATGGCAATCGCATGCATTCAGAGGCCAGAAGAAAAGCCCTTCTGTAAGAGTCAATGATCTCTAGAGACAAAAAAGATATTAAAAAAAACAGTCAGATATAGGTATTTTTAACACATCCATGCTTTCCTTCATCCTCGCACAGGTTAGATGCTCTTTTTAACGAGCACCAACCGCAATATCCACTTTACACAGGGTCCGGTTATTGTCTCTTTCTCCAAATGTGATCAGCTGGGGGTGGATGTTGTGAAAACGAGGTGGTGAAGAATCAGCATTTTTAATTTATAGAGAGAGGTCAGGCAGACTGACCTGAGATAGGGTCTGACAGAAAGCTTACTATGAAGACAGGAAAAAAATCCCAGTGACGAGCAATTATACTGCTCTAGCCAAGGTCCTTGCTCGGTGCTTGAAGGAAAAAGCGGTTCCTGCAAGCCTTTTCTATTGAACATGTACCAACCAAAGACTTCTGGGCTGGGTCCAGCAGGAACTTAGCTAACCAGTAGGTGTGGATGCTCAGGTGCTGGGAGTGGGATGACACCAAGGATTATCTTCCTTGTCTTCTTATGAAACAAAGTGGAATTATCCCAAACGTTGCCAGGGCCAACGCAAGCTCTTGGCACCCAGTCATGGCTGTGTTTTCACTGCAAGAAGAACCAAAGGACAACCAGGGGAATGCTGTAATGCACCTTTTAGGGGTCAGATTCTTTGTGTTAATTTGTAAGTAAGTGGTGCATTTTATCATATATTACATACGTAACTCACTCTGTAAAAAAGGTCACGTTTGTCTTGGGTTGGCAAAAGAATTGTAGGGGCTAATTTAACACAAGCTAATAAGGTTAAAAAACAAAAACAAAACCAAGAGAATAAAAGTAATCTTAAATGGTTGGTATAGCCTACCTGGCCTCCCATTTTGGAGTAGTAGTTGTCCCCATTTTGGAACAACTTCTGAATTTCATCTGTTTGATATGTTCAGAGCATGGCGAGTGTCTCTGAAATGTTGACTGTGGTGCCTGATGAGGAGCCCAATTTACATATTCTCAATTTAATCTAAAGTAGGTGCTAATTGATTACTGCTGAATGTCAGCACGCTCTGATTATCTGTTCAAGATGCTCTGGAAAAGAAAAAAAACCCTACAACCCTGAGCTGCAAGTGGGAAGGCGGGGGGGGGGGGGTGGGGGGGTGTTGGATTCAGTATGCCACAGAAAGACTGTTTACTCTTTTACCTGATATTTTATAGAGGTTTTAATTATCCAGGCCTGAGGCTGTTGAGCGACTGCTGCTTTGTCATGTCCTTCCAAGGCAAATGAGACAGATACAGGATTGTCCTTGCTTTCTGTCCTGGATGATTTTTCTCAAACTAGACATCTCGTCTACAGGCTTTTTCTCATCTCTTCCCATCCCTGTCCTTAACAGCTTCAGACTTCAACCCTGAATTTCCTTTCCCTGACTTTCAAGGCACAGTATGAGGTCAAAGAAGGAAGGTCAGTCTTACGTTTAATATAGCACACTGGATTTCAGGAGACGAGCCATGAATCTCAGCAGTGATGTGATCTCTGAATTTGGGGCTGGGAGGAAAGCAGCCTGTAGTTGATGTTAGCTCTGCATACAACTTGTGCCAAATCCCATGTCTTCGATAAATCTCAGATTCTTTTCTCATGACTTGACTGCCTCTTCTTTGTAGGCAGCAAGGACCATCTCTCACTATATAGTTGTACAGTGCTTATCATAGGGAAGTCTTAACACATAGGCTGACGTAATACTACTAATCAGACATTTCCAGGCAGGTGCATTACAGCTTTTCACTCTCATACCTCATACATTATTTTGGGACTCCTCTTTCGCTGAGACCTGAGCTTTTGGGGTTGGCTTGTTTGGTTTTGGTGACCTTTGTTATCTGGACGCTGAGCCCAGCTTTAATTTGTTTACATACTTTGTAGCATGCCAGATTCTGTACCTGAAGGTAGGTATCTATCTATTATTTAAATAAATGCCTACACTCTGCATGAGTAAGTCACCACGAATAAAAATTTAGGAAGCTGAGCTAGTTGTAGTGAGGAAATGCTCTCTTACTGTTTCTTATTCTTCTTTTCTTTCCTTTCTGTGGCTGCCTACAATTAAGTAGTAAATTGCTGCTTCTTTGGATCACAGTAGGATTAATCAACAACACCCTAGCGAGGCCATTTTTTCCTGGCTCAGTCTTGGTATGTGGGGCTATTTCCCCAGTAGAGGTACCTTCCAGTTTAAATCTTGTCATGCAGAAAGCTTTTTCTTCATGTATGCTCTCCCCCTGTGGTTTCCACCGGAGCTCTGCCCTCCAGCTTTTCCAATTCAGCATTCACGGTGTGAACTTGCGTGCTTGGGAAGCTGCCAGGGGATGGGGAGCTGAGGCAGCAGCCAGTGCTGTGTGGAAATGTTGTGGGGTTTTATTTTCTTTTGAGCAGTTTATCTCCATTAGATTGCCCAGCTCATGTTACGCATCTCTGATATGGATAAAGGACTGTGTAGGAAATGCTATCATTAAGAAATTTCCCTTTCTGTTAGCACTGTTAAGGTCTAAATGCCCGAACGCTGTTTAGCTATGTCAAGTAGTGGCTGTAGTACTATTTAGATTTCTTGTTTCTTTTTTAATCCTGCAGTATTTTGGCCCCCTCCCATGTAGGCACATCCGATACACTTCGGACTGTCCCAAACACTTGCCTCCCTGCTTCCAGTTCTTCCCAGTCTCCCCTAGATGGACCAACCCATACTGTCTAGTGCCCAGCAAAAACATTGCTGCCTCCCAAAGCCCAGCAAATTCATCCCACATCCTGTCCAGAGCTGTCCCACAAATCTCCCCAGTGGCAGGTTTCCACCTCCTGTCCCTGCCTTGCTGCCTGTGAGAGGCTCCTGTCCATCACACTGGAGTGTTTCCACGGTTCCTGTGCCCTGGGCATGGGGGCTTGCTCCCTCTCAGCCCCCTCCCAGCCAACAGGCCTGAGGCTTCCCCACGAGAAGTGAAATACAGATGTGCCTGTGAGAGTTTTGTTCCTGTCCCCACTCAGCTCAGCAGATGAGGAGCATGAGCCAGCCCTCACAAGGAAGGTACACCTCCACCCCAGTTGCAGCCTTTGGTCCTGCTCTCCTCTGGCTTCCAGTAAGACAAAGCCAACATCCACAGGTGTTGGGAGAGCCAGGAGGAGAGGTGAAGGCTTGGTAGCATCTCCCCAGTGCTTCACCCCACCTCTGCCCATTCTCAGCTCTGTGCCTGCTGCCCTGGCTGGCCTGCCCCTTGTTTGAGACCTGTGTCTCTATGGGGACTGCAGAGAAGGAGATGCTGGCCCAGCAGCCCTGGGCACAAGGCTGGAATCGCTGGATGGCCTGGAGAAGCCCTCATGCTACCCCTCTGCTCACCAGTGTGAGCAGTGTGCTGCGAGGGCACGTGTCCCGTGTACATGGCTGCTTTCCACATACAGCTGAAAGGCGCAAGATGTTGTCTGAAGCCATTTCCATACTTTCCTTCTGGATCTTATTCCTCTTCGTCAGGGACATCTCACCAAGCCCTGTGGATCAGGGCTCAACCTTGGCCAGCACAGGAGGAGCTCGGCTTGGCCCGGCTGCACCTGCACACAAGCAGAGCATCCTGCCTCTCTCTGTTTTCTACCTTTGGATAGGCAACAAGACACCCCATATCTCCAGGCACTGCTCCCACCTTGTCCCGCTTTTCATTTTCCCCTTTATTTCCTCTTCGACACTGTTATATTCCATTTGCCTATTGCCTGTGCACAAGGCTGCCCTTCCCTCAGCCTCCTCAAGCCTCCTCTCTCTGCTGCAGAGTCCGGGCCACCCCCTCTCCGCCCCCATGCCCAGCACCTCCACAAAGCCCCCTCTCCTGTTTGGGCCCCGTTGTTCTTACAGTTGTCTGTCAGCTAGGCCTTCATCTTGAAAGCAAATCAAAGGTGGTCTGTTGTGAGAAAATGGAGAAGTGGCGAAATGACTGTGGGTAGGAGGAAACTGGGATTAGAAAACCCCATTTTCATTCTCTCTCTCCTTTTTCTGGTTTTGGCACAGGTAGTGCCAGAGCAGTAAGCTGTGTAAATACTTCTTTTCTCATCCTGAGGAAAGACCCATGCCTGTTTTATCACAGAGAAAAACATGGAGCATGCTATATATTTTGATTGTAAAATGCTGCATTAGAGGAACTAATACGAATTTCCATGCCGAGCTGAAGATTTCAACAAAATACTAGGCAAGAATTGTTGGAAAGCATAATTAATAATTAGTTATTATCCTATAACTATCACAATAATTAATGCGCAGTGTTTCGCTTCACCAGTTTTTTTCAAAATATTTGATTATTTCTGCCTTCGCGGTGCGAATTTCAGGTGGTGAAAATGAGTTGCTTTGCACCGGTAGATCTCCTGAATATGCAATGAAGAAACCCGCAGCAGGCAGGAGCCCCAGCCAAGGCAGAAGATGAGACGGTGAGCTGGGAAACAAAGGTGAAGGAGAGAGGCAATGAAAGTGAAGCATTTCATACAATCGCTAAAATACAAATCTCCAGAGACTTAAAAGATATTGCATGAACATCAATTTCACATGCCTATTTTCTGAGTGGTATTAGTGTGCGTGGGACTCGCCGCCCCTCTTCCTCTGAGCACGGGGAGCATCGTGGCAAATGAGGAAATAGCGTAATTGAATCAGGTCCAGCACATGACTGGGCTTAAAACCCGCCTGGACGAGGCACGGAAATGACCACATATCACAAGCGCCTTGGCGTCCTGCCTCCCCGCTCCCCTCCCCAGTGAATTACTTATGTGAGTAAAGCAGGTAAGATTTAAGCCGCAGCAGGAGACGGTCTGGCTGTGGATTTCATTAGTGGTCTCTTTTGCCATCTGTGAGACTTCATGGCTGAAAAGCTGGACCAAACAGCTTTCTAGAAACTTCTTTTGAGAAACGACAGCTAAAAAAATGCGAGAAATGCTTATGCTGTTTACGGTGAGCTTATATTGTCCTGAGGAACAAACCAAAATGCCAGTAGTTTACAGCTATTTGCAGCTTGAGATAACACATGAGAGCCAGAACATGCTGCCGCAGGTCGGAGAGGTACCATCCCCATCCCTCCCTCCCCTTTCACCCCTACATAAAAGTTGACAATTAGTTTTTACTGCACATACATGAAGGGAGATACATGCTTTGGCCTCTATGTGAGAGCAATAATTCTCTTAAATTGATGTGTCAGCGAACTAAAACTCAATATTTTTTTCGCACAGTGTATTTTGCAGTCAGAGGACCTTCACTAATCGGAATAAAGCAATTTGGCTCCCTGTCATTGCTCACTGAAAACATATGAGCTGGTTGGCACGTATGGCCTCCTAGATTTATCAGTGTCTCCCATCTAGTGCATGGGAGGTTCAGGGCTGCAGCTCAGAGAGAAGCGAATTTTTATGAATGTTTTTTTCCCCTCCCTGAGAATTCCCAGAGCTAGATTTATTCCTTAGTTTCAGAAGTATTTTATTTATTGTCTATATCCCACATTCTCTTTAGGTCAAATGAAAGTCATATTTTACATTTTTTATTTGTATTGCTATGTTCTTATTGCTTTGTTCATTAAAATAAAAAGCACGACAACCCCAAATTTGGGAGAAGTACTGTTCCCATAGCTCTCCTTTCCTTTTCTTTGTGAGAGTGCTGTGACATGAACATACACAGCTGTCCTTTCAGAGAGACCTGTATAAAATGGATTTGCTGCATCTTACATCAGGTTCACCAAAGGCCACATTTGGTGTCATGTCTTTGTCATGTTGCCTCTAAGGAAGTCCTCACCTCCCTCCCAGCTGAACTGGTGCAGCTTACACTGGTGCTCTGCCAGTGTAGGTGAGATATAAGCATATTTTAACAGCCAGCCTTTACAGCTTGATTGCACCAGAATATACCCTTTTGCCTCACTGACTCTGTACCCTGTAGTCCTCCTCTCTCCTTCTGCAGCTCCAGGGATTGCTCTTTGCCAGTTCTTGAGCTGTGCTTTTGCCTGGAGGAATGTTTCTCGGCCTTTGGATAACAGAAATGCACTGGGATCCCACTGCCAACACAGCATTGTACCTCCGGTCACAAAGAAAGGGATGTTCCACATCAGGTGTGGCAGACACTGGTTGATATGGAAGTTGCTTCAAAGTCATGCCAAGGAAAATGCCTGTTTGGCATAGGAGAACTGTTTGAATGTCCGGAAACTTTTCCAGTGTTTGCTCATGATGGAAGGGTCAGTCCATTCAGCGCCAGCCTTTGCTGTGGGGGAGTGTGGTTGGATTTCCATCCTGGGCTTGTGCACAGCCTGGCACAGGGCTGGGACCAGTGCTGTTGATACCACCACAGTGACAATCTTGTGTCTGTGAGGATGGTATCCAAGGCCTTGTTCCTGTCCTCTGTAAATGACCTTAGTGTCAGGTGAGACCTAAAACACAAGTAAGTGCTCCAGTGGGGACTAGGAGGAGATATTTTAATCATGTCTGAAAAATCTTTCAGTGTGTGCATTTGAGGAGTTAGATTCTTGCCATCTACTGTCCTAAAACCTCCTCTTCTCTTAGCCTTTCTCACCTAGAATTAGAAGTACTGTGAAGGCTGGCTGCCCAGCTGACATGGCAAAAGTCACATGAGCACTGATGTCCTTCTAGTTATGAACTTCAACTTGCCCACATGGTTCTGGGGACATCTCCTGCCTCTTCACTCACACATGAGGCTTGACCGTCCAGACTAAGCCTTCAGCGGGAAAGTGGCATGTTCAGTTCTATAAAGTAAGAGCTTGGTCTTATCCACAAAAGAGAACACGACTTCTGTGCTCAAGAAGGAAGGGGTCTGTTCTGTGTGTCCCTTTCAGTTTTTCCACGGAGGTGACCTGCTGGTCTCAGCAGCTGGGGGACGACATGCTATCTTTGGCTTTGCTAGCCTTTATTCCAATCTACCCTTGGCACGTTGTGAAAGGAATGCTAAGAGGATTGGTTAATAACCAGAGAAAAATGTCCCAAGCCTTTGGAAGTCCATTTATCCTTTTAATCACACTCTCTCTAATGAGCAATATTTTTCTTACTTATCATTTCCTTTGTTCATGCCCATTATGGTGTTATTCACAATTTTAGCTCAAACAATACCTCTTAAATAAGAGGATAATATTAAGTGCATCAGCACAAGGAGAGGAAGCTGCTTTTAGAAACTGAAAGTACTGCTTGATTTCCACTTTCAAAGCATTTAATTTCACCTGGTCCACACTTTTAATATTTTCCAATAAAATAACTAGATGGGGGCACATTAAAATGGTCTCAGTTGAGCTGTTTTAATAAAAGGAGAAAGTTTAAAGAGCTCGGCCATGGATGAAAAGCTATTTAAAGCAGGCAGGTTGGATATTTCTGGCATGGATGCATGAGGTATCTGTCTCCACCTCTAATTAAAAGGTCTATATTGTTCAGTTCTACAACAGTCCACATGATAGACATATTAAAGACCCAAGAGACCACCGTGTTGTCCCATGTTGTGTCTCGCTCTCATAGTGGCCCAGTGCATGTATATATGCTGCCTGCGTTCCTGGGCAATTTGGTGATTCCATCTTGGCCCTTCACAGTCCTACCGGCCTGGTAGGGTAGTTGCAGCCTTTGACAGTTAATTGCTCTGGGTAACACTGAGCTCCTGGAAAAACAACACAGTCTTTCTGCAGCGCAGGTTAGACTACAGAGTCCAGAACTGGAAAGGGCGTTAATGGTATGAAGAAAACTTGCTTCATTCTGCATCCTTACACACAAAATTTTCCCATTGGCATTTCAGGGGGAAATACACTGAGGAAAAAGCAGATGGGTGCTTTTCCTGCAGTTGTTGACCTTTCAGCACTAGCAGCGAGCTGGATTTGCTTGGATAGGGAGCAGGTATGACTGTCCATCTATCTGAGCAATTCCCAATCTGTGGGATTCTGCTAAAAATAAAGCCAAAGAGGCTATCAAATGGGCTAATAGACTGAAAACCCACATAAAATACTCATGCATCAGCCTTGGTGCTGTGACTTTCAACCCTACAATCCTTTATAACATTTGTAAGGTATGAAACAGCTAGAATACTCTCGGACAGTTTACATCTCTAAAAAAAAGGGAAACAAAATATTATCTTTCTTTCTTTCTTTTTAGAAACCTGGCTTAGACAGGCTGTAAGTAAAGATCAGGCAGTTTTCTATTTTGCCATGCACAGCTATTGTGTACCAACAGGTGGGAGGTGTACGTAGTGTTTTAAAGTATGGATGTCTCAAAGTGCGGAGGCATATATCTTGCTGAACTTGGTCAGGTAGAGAAATATGTGAGTGAATATAAACCGAGATGCGATTCCCTTAAGAATTTGGCAGCAAGTATGGCTTTCACCAAGGGTTTCTTGGTGAGGGAGGGTTTCAGAATGGCCCCCAAAAGGATCGTTCTTCCCTTCATGTGTAAACAGCCAATGCAAAGCATGATGCTGTGTGTAGGTGATGAGACATCCATTGTGTAACTGCATAGAAACAGTATTTTTATAAAATGCAGTTACTGTCTAGAAGGAATACTCTGATGGCAATAGCAGCATTAGAATTCCTCATACACAAAGGAACTGATTAATTCTGGCATCAAATAAGAAGTGTGGGTAGTTAATTGTTTTAAACCCCATTTCACAGCTAGGTGTAGGAGCAAGTAGGACTGTGTGCATAAGTGATATTACGGAAAAAAGGTCAAGTGACTTATGTGAGGTCAGACAACCAAAGAAGGAGCAGAGGCGAGGATTTAGACCATCTTGGATTCCAGGTTGATCTTCTGTTTATTAGATCATATTAGATCTTGAAGACTGTGTGGATATTGGTACGCTTTTATTGGCCATTTCAACTGCATGTTATTTCCCCATGGTTTTTAATCTTATCCTTTAAGGCCAACATTTGTTGTCAAAGATTATAACAACGTACAACAAGATTACATTTTAATGTAGGATTCCAAAGTAATGAGGTATATTTTCCTCTGCTGTGTCTAGTCTCATTGCTTCCATTGCTATCTCATCTAGGGTGAGGACACTGGAAATGTTAACAGACAAAATGATGTTGGGATTTTAACTATACCATCAAGTAGTAGTGCCACCAACCCTTTTCTGTGTTGGCATTTCTGAGAAGAGCTGCACTGGTGTGGGAAACTCTGAGGCAGTATCTTTGAAAGGGCTGCAGGAGGGAGTGGAGGCAGAGGAAAGGTAGAATCATGGAATGGTAGAAGCAGGAAGGCACTTCTAGAGATTGCCTAGTCCCAGCCCTCTTGGTCAAAGTAGGATCACCTACAGCAGGTTGCTCAGAGCATGTCCAGTCAGGTTTGAAATAACTCCAGGAATGGAGACTCCTTAACCCTCTGGACAGCCTGCTGAGTGTTCAACCATCTTTACAGTAAAAGTGCATTTTTCTTATATTTAAATTGAATTTCTCTCTTGTCCACATTACCCTGCAACCCTTTCTTGCTCTACTGTTCCACCACTTTCTCACATGATGGCATTATCTCTTCTCCGTGCCAGCACTAGTATAAAGTTCTCTTCACCAGGTTGGCTGGCCTGTTGACAAAGATGCTTTGTCCTGCTTGGTCAGGTGGATCCCATCACTTCCTACCAGTCCCTGATCCTCAAAGAGGGTTCCCATGATCACAAAAGCTGAATCTCTGTTGTTGATGTTGGCTGCGTAGGTGTTGACACACAGAATCTATCCATTCCTCTTCAAGCCCTTCCCCCTCTCTGGCATGACTGAAGAGAAAACCGTTTAATGGGCTTCAGGTTTCCCCTGCCTGTACACGGGTGCCCACACTGAAGAGCAACAGGTGTAATAATTGGAAGGTCTGTAAAGACATGACAGTGTCTCCACAACGTTCTGTATCCAAGGCCTGAGCAAACAGCAAACCTCTCTAGATAATGGATCAGGTTGGCAGGTGGGGACCTCTCTTCCCCACAGCAGGGAGTCACCCAGTGATAGCACTCATAACTTCTTCCCAGTGCTGCTGGGTAGCTCGGACTCAACCATTTCAGATGCTTCATCGAACACATCTTCCAGCCTCTTGTCTCTTACCAGTGCACTGACTCTGTTCTGAAGGTGCCAATCTGTGGGTAGAGCAGGAGTCTTCCTCCTGGTGCCAGAAGTCACCAGCTTCCAGCCTTCACTCTCACCAGGCCCCTAAGAGCACACTCTGTGCTTCCTTTGTTGCAGTTATGGGTTTGGGCTATTTTACCTGCAGGGTCTCAGAGAATATCCAGTCACTCTCCTTTTGTCACCTCTGAAGGGACACAGGACATTCTCCTTCAGCTTCTTTACTTGACACCCATCTTCCACTAGTGCACACCTTCTGCAAGCAAGGAGACCATCACCCCTTCCCCAGCCGCCTGCAGAAGGCCCCCAGGCACCCCTGCGGTCCCAGGCCTGCACAGCTGCATCCTCCTCCAGTAGCTGCTCCATTGGGTGAGGGGGAACTGTGCCCCACAGCACGGCAGCACTGCTGCTGAACAAGGAACACTGTCCCCAGCAGTGCTGGCACCCTTCTGCAAGCCTTTCAGGACAGAGTGCTGGGCAAACACGTTCTCTGCTGGAATTCAGCTGCTGGTGGGACACAGCACAGTTTGAGTCTAGAGAGACTTGGCAGTGGACCTCAACAACCCCCAGGGTGAAACAGCAACCACAACAGCAGAATGCTCCTCGTGTTTTTCCTTCACATGATAAGAAATAAATAATCTCATGAACTCCAGCTGCTCTGGTTTAGCCAGCAGACAGCCACTGAGTTTGGGAGCCTGTTTTCTTGTGTCATCTAGCCTGCCAATGAGGAACTACTCCAAAACAACGGATGTAACTTCCTGCAGCCCTTGAATTTTCCAAGGCAGCCTCCCCTTCATCTGGCTCCTGTCTCATGCTGCTTGGTTTGAGATCTCTTGAAATCACCATGACAGGCTGTATGATTGTTCCTGAAGATGCAACTTCAACACTAGGGAGGGCACTATCCCCTCCTGTACTTGCTCCTTATTCCTGGTTGCCTCAGTTCTTTGCTCCATTTAGCAATGTGAAAGGTGGGAATGCAAGTGCTTTGAACAAGTCCCAGGGGCTTCAGAACAGAAAAAGGAATATATCTGAGAAACGGAAGAGTATCTGAGAAGAGAGGAGTTATCAGCATGAGAGACCTCAAGCTGAGTGACTGAGAGTTGACATTCCTTCTATTTATTTATAAAATTTGTAACTGTGGAAATTAGCCTTAGAAGCTGTAGACCCATTACTGTTAGTTTTATCGTCCTTCTAAGACATACCCCGAGGCATTCCTGGAGATTGAATCCTATTGTACTTCGCAATAAGCCCATAATTGATTATGCTATGGAGCTTTAATATGGGTTGAGAAATGGAATCCAGAGTAAATACATTCAGAATTTTGCTAGCAGGCCAAATTTAAAACTGGTTTTCTGAACCTACCAGGATTATACCTTCTCAGCTAATGATTTAATTTGAACTAGCTGCCCTGAGAGGTGCAGTGTGTAAGTCCAAGCTATCTGCTTTCTGGGCTTCAAAAATTTTATCCCGTCTACTTCACTTGTAAGTTTGTAAAGATAAAATTAGATTATAGTATTATTCACCATAGAACATTTTAGGTCCTCCTTGGTGCTTCCTCAAGTAATGCTTCAGATGCCTATCAACAATGCCATCGCATACAAATTTGCTGATTTCTTTCATTTCTGGAAAACAAGTACATTGCACCAAATTCCCAAAAATGAGAGAAAACTGAATTAGGTGGTGATGGTAGTTGTCTTTATATTTATCAGCTTGAAATGTAAGCTGATATGTAATCAGCTCAGCTCATGTAGCTTCCTAGTCTTCCTTAGACTTTTTTTTCAGTTCACTCATTTGATGGAAATGTATCCTTTCTTAAAGCAGCTTGTCTATTTTGCTCATTAATGAAGGATAAAAGAGAGACGTTGGTGTCTCTTCTCTCATCCATCCATTTCTCTTCCATCAGAAATGTTCTTCTTTCCTTTTCTCCATTGCTAAGGACCATATTATTTCCTTTGATATGCAGGTGGTTCCTGCTGACTGTAGCTAATTCCAGAGCTTAAAGTGGGCTAACTTGTATGCCTGGTAGAAATTGAAGTTTCTTAAAGCACATAGTTTTCTGTCTAGAAAGCACCCTAAACAAGCAAACTCAATGACGTTGGCACAAGCCAAAGGAATTTTATTCAGAAGTGGCAGTGTTAGCACTGTTTTCTGACCATTTTAAGTTCCGGATTTGTTTCTGGGTTTGATATCTCCAAGGCAAAATTTGTTCATGATTCAGTCTTCAGAGCTGGTTTGAGGTGGGGTTTTTTTGATTCACAATATATATTTATTCGAAAATACTCCTCATGAAACATTGTTATTTTCTGTGTGTGGTCTTAAGGGAAAAAATAATTAGTTTCATATTTCCCACTGGAAAAGAACACTCTCTTTTTCTCACTTTTTCTTTTTCTGTCTCTTTCTCATGAATAGCTTAAGAATTGGTTATTTCCCCAGAACTACTACACCAATGGGTCTGCTCCATTAAAAAGCGTTACACCAGATTGTATGTTTCTATGGCCAGTGTGCTAATTCTGGTAAAGTCTCCTTTCACGTGTTCTTACCAAATGTGATGATACTGTATTTTTGTTTTTCTATGACCAGGTAAGAGGAACAAATGCAAACCAAAGAGATAAAAATTCATCATGTCAAATTGGAGAGAGCTGCAATGAAAAAGCAACTTTATTTCATGGTTTGAACTCCTTCTTACTCAGCTCCACTGTAAAAGGACACATGACATCTTTGGCACATAATGTTCACAGCTGCACATAGGTCAAGATACAACAACAGACATATGTGGGAATACAGGACATAGGTCATGAGGAGTGCATAAACAATAAAACCTTTAACATAAGCTTCTTTAGCAAGCATAGCAATATTGCATTTGAATCAAGCTTTGGATCAGCTGGCAAGTTAAATTGAAAGAAAAGTGAATTTTTGGTAAATTTTGTAAGAAAGACCTGTTCCTCCTAACACCGGACTCGGTCAAAGTCTAGAAATGCATACTTAGTGTTATACAATAAACTTAAACTTTAATGTTATCCTTCCTCACTTTTTATCTGCACTTCCATTGCTCCAGGGAGACCTTGCATGTAAACTACCTAATTTTTGCTCAGGCACTGCGAGTTTCCTACCTCTGCATACAATAGCTCTCTGCGAAGCTTTGCCATACTAAAATGTTTTTCCCATTTGAAAACACCACCTAGAGCTGTTTGAAACAGGAGTAGGTGACGTGATCATTAAAACCTGAGGGTTTCACGTCTGCTAAGGGAGTTTTTGTTTCTGCTGCAACAGAGGGTTGACTGCAGAGGTTCTAGCAGAAAAGGCTTGGTGGTGTGAGCAAACACAGATCAAAATCTAGAATCATTGCCATCTGTCTTGTATGAAGGAAGAACAAGAATTTGGATGGCAGAGTCTAGGAAAACTGTTGCTTGTAAACTCTATGGCTTTGCTGGATGGAGTGACAAAATGCTGCACGGAGGTGAGGCACTGGTGATGCGCGACTGAGCTGAGCTCTGTCCTTAAGAAAAGGAGCTGGCATTCCCTAGATCAGCTCTCTCCTGGCTTCTTTCATATGGACCGATTTTAACTTTCCAGAAGGCCTAGAGACACCCCCTCTGCAGCAACTGTGTTCCTTGATTCTGTTGTTTCCTACTACCAAAGTAGACAACCCACCATTGTCTTTGCAGTATGGGAGGAAAAAGAAACGGCCCCAGTAGTTAGTGTCTTGGCATCTTGCTTGTGTAGGGCAGTGATTCCCTGCCTTGCAAAAACTCATACAGGGGGAAGAAGCTGCTGATGGGCTGATAGAGGGTACCGCTCCTCCCTATGGGAAGTACCAACTCTCAGACCTCAGGAGCTACATGCCCATGCACACACTCAGTGGGCTATTTATGGGCAAATATGTATGCCTGCATCTAAACTGCACAAATTTGGAGGGACAGTGAGGAGCCTTTACTCCTTGATATGTTTTTACATGCATCTCAAGGATGATCAACAATGTTCTTTACATTAGCTTCGAAGGGGAGATTCCTTGATTTTGAAAGAGCAGACTTACAGCGAAGGATTTTGATTTTTGTTCTCATTCGTAACCTGGCTTTACCCACCCCACTTCCCCTATTTGTTAGAAGTGGGAAAACAGCCCTGATTAAAAAGTCTGCATTAGAATGATGTCTTTCCCCCTCCCTCTATTTATCTCACTGTAATTCATCAGTGTATTTATGAGGTCTTTATTAAGACAGGTAAGATTTATTTTTCATTTGTGTTAAGTTGTTCATGCCCTTTTAAAAGTGCACTGTATCCTCAGCACTGGGCTTTGGGTTATCTGCCTGACAATGATGAAGTGTTATGTTCTAAGAAGTGCGTTAAGATCTTGTCCTGGTGCACATTCTGTGCTATTTGTGAAATGATAGTGATAAGGAGAGACAGACTGGCACGGAACGGATCAGGTGTGCATGTATCTTAATTTTTGGTAAATTGCTCAAGCAGTCCGAGTTGGTGGTGGGCGGTGATTACTGACCAGGTTTCCCAAAGGAGTCTCATCCTGTTTAGATGATTAAATCAGGGTCATATTTGTAAAAGAACTCATTGCCAATTTGCCAAGAGTGCTTACTAAGATCTGCTTGCTTATTTTGGTGCCTGGAATGACAGCTGATTCACCCAGTAAGAGGACTGGTACCAGTCCTATTTCTAGTAAAGCTATTACCTTACTAGTAAGTGGCTTCTAATTGGTATGCAGAGTCGGGAGCTAATTTACTTGTGTTAAACATGCTGGTCAGGTTTCTGGGCTTGAGTGCTCTGGCTAGCCTCTGGCTAGCCTGGAAATCTGAGAGGTGCCTTGCCAGCACGCTGCAGTTTTCCAAGGGAATATGTAAGAGTAATTAACAAAAGCCTCTGCCTGCCTACACTAGTAGGATCTGTGCCATTCCAAGCCTCTCGTGGTTGATGAAAAACCACTCACCACAGAGGCCAGCAGCCTCAGCAAAGAGGGTCGATGGTGGCTGGGGGTGGGTTATGCCTTCCTGGGTGGGAGGTGGCAGTTGCAGCCTAACTGTGCCCACGCTGCTTAAGGTACAAGCCAGCCGTGGCAGGTGAGCTCCTTTGGAATGGGCAGGGCTGTATACAAGCTCTGGAGTCAGGAGACGCATCATGCAACACAGGTGGGAAAACCAAAACTGTTGTGTGCTAGTGTCACAGCATCAGCCCTGCAAATGCTGCTCATGAATAGTTCCTCCACTGGGAAGAAATGGAAAACTTCTGTGCCTCCTAGGGGAACTTCCTCCATGTCTCCTGCAGGAAAACGAGCACTTTAACTCCGTGACAAGGATGACAGCAAAAAGAGTTTATGGACTAGAGCCCTATGGCCACTTGAATTTCTCAGCTTAGCTGGTCTTAATGGATGGATCAGATCTGATTTAAAATGAGAGAATAAGCATTATTGATGTTTCTCTGCATATGTTTTTTTCTCAAACCTCCCAAGAAATAAGGCTATTCTGAACCTTTTCTCCACGTTAATGAAAACTGCCTCAGGATTTTTTCTCACCCAGTTCCACACTTTCCTTTGTCATCATATTAGAGAGCAGCACAGCATGGAGAAGAAGCAGAAGAAATCTCACTATGTGAAGAACATGAAGGGAGAGTGACACAGGTTAGAAGATGGCTATCAAATCAGCTCATTGCCATGGGAAGGGAAGGGAAGGGAAGGGAAGGGAAGGGAAGGGAAGGGAAGGGAAGGGAAGGGAAGGGAAGGGAAGGGAAGGGAAGGGAAGGGAAGGGAAGGGAAGGGAAGGGAAGGGAAGGGAAGGGAAGGGAAGGGAAGGGAAGGGAAGGGAAGGGAAGGGAAGGGAAGGGAAGGGAAGGGAGGCACATGGCCATTAGTTTGGGGAAAGAGCAGATGTGATTTCTCCCTCTGACAGAATGGGTTTTGCTACATTCCATGATTTCAGGAAAGTTGTTTTTGATTTACAGAAGTGTGCAGGCCATTATGTTTAAACCTCATCTGACTAGCAAGTACAGCCATTGACCAGATACTCATTTTGGCACTGGATTTTGCCTTTTCCTTTTGTACGTGTGATTTTCCCTGGAAATGAGCCAAAAGAAACTGCCTGGCCAGCTGAGAAGACGGTGTCATGCATACCCAGATGGCTTGCCCTGGGCCCCTGTTACACAGTCTGTGCTGTTCATGGTGCTGCAGGTGGAGAGCATCAGTACTATCCTGCTTTCTCAGCTCTTGCATCCAAACCATGGAGGGAAAACAGCAGCGAAAGAGGGGTCTCTTCCAAGACACTGGCCAGAGCTCCAGCTTGTTGTGCCGTCAGCCTGTTGGGGCATTAATGCCAGCTTGTGATTACTTAGGGTATTGTATTTATGGCAAAGCAACATATGAAGCAATGCTTGACACCTCTTAGTTTGTCAGTAAGACAACTGAGATCCTTAAGAGCTCCGTTAGCTAAGCTGCAGAGTCATCATCCCCCTTCTGATTACCTATGGAGGGATGGGATGGGTAGCTGACGCACTAAAGAGGACACCTCGTGTCTTACCACGTTGGAGTTTGGAAATTCTGCTCTTAAGCTGCCTTTGCAGAATCTCATGTGGCCAGAGCATAATTGAATAATTTGGTTCCAGGGCAAATTTGAAAATTAAACAAGAACTTGAGGGAGTGGCCCCTATGGAAACCATGTCAATGGACAAACAGCATCAGAGGATTTCAGTGATGTTTGTATAAGGAGGATAATGTTTGCTTGATTCTTGTGGGCTTTAACTGGCTGTCATCCTTCTACAGCAAAGCAACAGAAACTAATTGAAAGGAACCAAAACCAAATAGAGGTGTGATAAGTTGTTTGGAATTTGAAATTCAAGTTGTATGGCACAGTTTTGATAGGATGCATCATGTCATGTGGAAGATTTGTGTTTGTTATTGGAGCAGTGTAATTTTTAGAAGATAATTTCCATTGTAGATGCTGTTGTTTGCCTGTTGAGAACTCACTGTTGGAAATGAAGTATGTTAAAATGAAAAAAAGTGGTAGATTTCTAGTCTAAGATTTGCAATTTCTTTTTAACTCAAGCCACTAGCAAAGCTTTGGGGTGATTCAGTTAAAAGAATTAATGAGTTTCTCCCTGGATGAACTTCCTTTTATTTAGAGGGACCGCCCAAAGACCTTGCTCCCAAGGGAGCACTTGCTCCTCATCCTTCCATGCAATTCAGATTCCTTAGAAGCTTCACACAACAGTCAGTAGCCCCCTTGGCCAAACTTCCAAGCCCCTTTCAGTCTCTAAACATCCATTTTCACAGATATTTCTCAGGGCCCTGCCATCAGCAATTCTGTATCAGTCCCTGAGGTTCTCTTTCTGCTTCCTTTTTACTTTTTTTCTGCATTTGCATTTTTTTCTTTCTCTTGTGTGTTTGTGTACATACAGACACAGAGCCCTCCCTTAAAACTGTATCTAGCAAACCTCATCCTTCCATGCAATTCAGATTCCTTAGAAGCTTCACATATTTTCATCTGGGCCTTGACATGAACCCATGTTTTGGCTGGAGGGTGCTATTGCTTCAGCAAGCTAATTTAATAAAAGAGCTTATGGCTTCTCACACCTTAAATGAAGAGTAGATGTTTCACCCAAATATGTTTAATCCAATCAGAATGCCATTGCGAGTTTAAATGTGTTTTCTAACACTTAAACTATAAGGTTGAAAATTAAGATTACCTTTTATTCCTTCAAAGTACAGTGTCTGGGACAGGGAGGGCCTCAGTCCCATTTCAAGTATGCAGATTCTATTTGTACCACTGCACAGGAATGAATAGTGATATAGATAATAGTGAATATTGATAATACAGTATAAAACGTTTCTCCAGGTAGAAACTGGAACTCACACCCCTTGGAAAAGAGAAAGCATTTATGTCTGTACTTCATGCCTGTTCTCCATGAGCCTGAATTTGGAAGGCAGATGGAAAAATTTCAAGTATTCCCAACAGAGAATATCCTGTGTGAAGGAAAGCAAAATGTTAAAGGCGCAGCGTGAGAAGCTTCATAGCAGCATTGAGCCCCGTTCCAAAATTTAGCTGCAACCCCTTCTGGTCCTTTTTCAGCAGATCACTAGTAACACTGTTCTGCCTTTGCATGGTCGTGCGTCACTGAGCTACCATGAGCATTTTCCAGGATTAACTCTGCTCTGCTCCTCAATTGGTTTCAACGGGTTTAGCAAGCCTTTTTTTAGCCAGCGTGGAGAAGCTAATGCTCTTAGTTCTCAAGCTTTTTAAAAAGTGCACGAAGCCAGATCATCCCCTCCCAGTTTTGCTACAGAAGGGATGTAGCTAGCAGAAAGCCCCCAAAGATAGTTTGAAATCTCTTGGAGGAAAGGGAATGGAGCTTAAGAGACCTCAGCCTTCAACCTCCTTGTTCTCTCAAGACTGCACTGCCACAGCAAAGGCTGCGAGGTGTTGGCAAAGGGCTCTGTCAAATCCCGGAGACCTGCACAGGACAGTCCCATTCCCAGGAATGCTTGGAGGAAATAAGTCAGGACAGAAAACTCACGATTCAGTATGACAAATTACCAGTGATGACCCTCTTAAATTCAAGGCTGACCCAGAGAATTTATCTTCCTGTTCCCAGAGGAAGGAGGCTGTGGGGGGAGCCCAAGAGATTGGCTCTGTTCACAAAGGCCCCAGCAACTTCACCAAGTCAGTGTGGGGCTTCCTACCCCAATGGGGAACATTAGTAATGCTGGACAGGTCTGCCTTTTGCTCTGCAAAGAAATATCTCCCACTTTCCCTTCCTCACAACCTCTCTGACCAGAAAATTATTCAGGCACCACCAGGAATTCTCTGCAATTTAGCAGGAGTGTCTTCAAGCCTCAGCTCCCTGCCTGTGATACAGCCTAGGGAACTCACCTCTGCACAACTCCTGCACTGCATGTGAGGAATGGCACGGTGGACCTTCCCTGTGCCTTTTATTGTTGGTGTTACTGCTGACAGCACGTCGGAGCAATGGTGCTCTGGCTTTGAGCAGAGCCTTCCAGGCACATCCAGGCTGAGCGAGCTAAAATCAGAGTAGCTTCAGTCTTCCAAATCATCAGTGTGTCAGGGTTTGGGCTGGCACAACAATCATTTGGATCCAGATCCTGCTATATCAAACCAGCAAATATGAGGGAACAGGATTTAAATTCCTTACAAATTTCCATAAAGAAGACAAGGCAAAACACTATTACTTCTTTGGAAAGGTTTCTTTTTTTGTTGTTTCTTTGTTCTCCAGACAGAGCCTGTAAGTGCTCATCCTTGCTTACTATTTCTACAAGACTTTTAGGTAGACCTTCCCAAGACCAGAGTGAAAGTCAGCCCTGACCTTCCCACAAAGGTCTGGACTTCCTGGTAGCTTGTGTGAATGACATGCATGGGTTGTGATTGACGTAAGTCATTCATGCTAGAGTCTGTGCAGAAGGACAAGGCTCAGATATGAAGGCCGGGCCATTGGATGGTAGTCTACTCTATAAGGTGATGGGCAACATTCGGCGTTTTCTGCTCCTGCTTCTCTCAGATGACGTCTTGAAGACAGAGGTGAGAGCAGAGAAGCCCTCTGACTGTCAGGGATGCTGTGGTGGTGAATGCCCGAGAGCCGCATTGCCGTTGTGCTGTGGCTGGGAAGCCATGCCCATCTGTGGGTTCCACCAGTGAGGTGTGTCCCTTCTGGGTCGACAGCAGAATGGGACAGAGAGAAGGTCCCCTGGCTCTTGTTCTGATGCTTTATTCGTGGATAAGATGGGTTTCGTGATTGGATGGTTTCAGTGAGACTCTTACCGAACACATTTTATATCTTAGAGAGTTGAAAGAAGGCAGGCAGATGCCTTTTGCTATGCACAGCACAGGTTGTACGGGCAACAAGTGTTGCCCTGAAAAGCTTACAAGATAGATGAGCCTCGTATAAGGCAAGGGGGTGTGTTTCTTGATTTTGAGGACTTTTTGAATGTGTTCCCAGTCTCTTGAAGAGTAACAAATAGCGAGTGTCACCTCACAGAAGACAGAGTAAAAGCACATTCAGAGGGGGAAAAAAAAAGTTTTGTTTCCAAAGCAATACACGAGGAGCAGTCCTGAACAGAGTGACTTGAAAACTTCTGCAAGACAGGGAGGAAATCACAACTGGCTGTTGCCAGTCATCAGTAGAAATAATTTTCTGGTAGCAGCTTGGCTTCTGTGTAATTTTGACTGGCACAAAGATTTGGAAGAAGACTGACTGGTATACATATGTGGGTGACTCATCTCTCCCCCTCTCTACCCCTTTTTACACAAGCATAATTAATGGCTAGTTTAAGAGCAAACTAATGGCTGGTTATATAACCTTGTTAAGTACATGACAGACCTATGGAAAATGGCTTTTCCTTTCGTCTTTCCACTGACTCAGAGATTTTGTGTTTGTTAAATCAGTCTATCACATAGCAGTGATGGAAGAACTAATGTAAACTAATTGAGTTTGGACCGCTTGAGCAGCTGGCCTTCCTCTTTCTCTGCTGCAGCCTGGTCACACTAGGCACTAGCCTGTTCGAGGGGGATTAGGATCGTGTTTTTGTGAGTGCTGGGCTAGGCTAATCTCAGATGGAGGGCTGAAATCACGGGAGTAGTTCAACATGTGTACAGCACCTGGTGGGTCTGCAAAATGAACAGGGCAGAACTCTCCAGATGCAATTTGGTTAGAAAGCCTTTGCTGAAAGCATTTGCTGTTCGTGATTTTTTTTGTATATCTGACCTAGAGATATTTTCAAAATATTTTCCTATGTAATCATGTCTGTTGTCTGTGGTTTTGGTGGTTGTGGTCTCTTGACATCCAAGTGTAGGTTTATCTTTTCCATCATTCCAACAGGAGGAACAGTGAGTCACACAGCAGAATGAAACTTTGCCAAGAAACCCAGAGAGCTCAGAGAATTCAACTGGTCCCACAGAAGTTTGGATACGGGGCTTAGGACTGTAGAAGGGTTTAATGGAATGTTTGTAATTTCAGGATGATTCCATGTTGCAATCTGGCATAAAGGACCATATCTGAGCATGGAGAATCTTTGAATCTGGAAGTCCATTGCCAGAACTGTGGGTGTCAGAACAGGGGATGCTGGGGAGATGCTGGAGAAAAACTGACGTGATGTTTTGCATGTGAAACTGCCTCAGGCCTTCCTGCTCCAGGGTAGAGTCTCATGGATAACAGTGCATGCATTTATCTTTTTATTGTGAGCTTCTGACTACATTTTTTTTAAACATACACGCACTGAGACACACACACAAACGTATACATATGTAATGTTCTTGCCACATAACCAGAAGAAGACATTGATGTGTCTTGTTAACTGATAAAAGACTAAATACCTCCTTGGAAAATACTCTGTCCTACACCCGGCTGTAAAGTAACTGCTCATTAACAAGGGAAGTGTCCCACCAGTCTCACACTTGTGGAATGTGCTTGCCCTACAGCCCACCCACTGCCCACCCTCTCCATCACAGCTGGGGTCTTCTCTTTGCCCAGATTTTCATTTTGAACACTGTGTGGCAAGCCCAGCATTCCGATGAGGGAGGGAAAGCAATCAGAAGCACTGGTCTTGTTCACCTGTACATAGGATTGCTGCAAAACTACTGAACTTAGCCTAGAGGATGTCAGTGACATTTTTTGTCTCCAGTACTGATAGCAGCTGGAGAGGTGGTGTAGCTACTACCACCAGCAGGGGCAGGTCCCAAGTCTTTATTTAGCACCTTGAAGAGATCTTGCCGTACATACTGGAAGTTGGAAGACCCTCAGCTCCAATGTTGGTGGTTTTTTCCATTGTTAGTACCTTAGAAAATTTCCTAAGCTGCTTCCCCCTCAAAATGTGGACACCATCCCTTGCATGGATGGTCCATGGAAGATCCGTAGCAGCCCCAGCAGCACTGGGGTATATAGGAGAGTATGGCTGGAGAGGGATAACCTGAGACGAATTTGTGTGTCATGTGGACCTGTGTCTGTGGGAGGGAGGAGGCAGGCAGGAACACCATCACACATCCCCTTGGAGACACTGCTGGGCACCGTGATGTGCCATGGTGGTACTTGACCGCTTGGAAGGTTGTACCTGTGACACCAGCAGCCCACAGGCTGACCGGCAGGCAGTTACGTGACCTGGCTGGCGGTGCCTCACACAGTGTGGCAACATGCCCAGCATTTGCTGGCGCAGGAACGAATGGGAATGGGTAGAGGTGGAGGAGGAATAGCTCCTCTTGACTTTCTCTGTGGGAAACAAGCCTCTGACATGAAAATGGATGGTCCCTCGTGCTGTTTTAGCCAATGGCACCATGCAGCTGGACAGCTGTCCTAAGGGAAATAGCTGTTTTTACACAAAGCAATCTACATCTGGATTTTCTCTCATTTTAATTTTAATTTTGAGGCTGGAATTGAACCAATTGTACACATGAAAAATAATGTGTTCGTCATGGTTATTTCAACAACTTTTTTTCCATTTATTACTGATTTCATTACACTGTTTCATATCCCTACATGGTAAAAAGAACTCAGAGTTTAAATAAAATTAATTGTCAGGGTTTAAATAAAATTAATCGCCTGTTAGAAAGTCACAGAGGCCATGGAATTCAGGTCCTCATTCTTCCCCTCTCTCAGCAGTTTCAGCCTCAAGTGGCATGGTGTTTAAGGTCTTCCCTGGCAAAGTACTTCTGGTAAAGGTCTACTGGGAGAGGTCTTCCCTTCTCCAGTATACATTTTCACTGTCTCCATGTAACTAAGACTAGAAAGGGTTCCATAACTTTAAAAAAACTCTTTTTCTTCACCAGATTCTTCGTTTTGCATCGTCAGTGGTTTCTGAGCTGGGTTTCCCCTTTACCTGTAGTAAATTTAAAAAATAATATGGCTTACACGGGACTAATTCATCCATGCAATCCATAGTAAAGAATTATTTGGAAAAATACTTTTGGTATAACTTCATCATAGAAATGACAAGGACAAAATTTAGTGCAGCTTTCAGTTGTTTCTAAATCTCCTGCATTTTTGAGAAGGAAGGGAAAGGTAACTTAGCAATAAAAGATCTGTTTATTGTTTGCTCTCTTCCTGCCTTCTGCAATATCTGCATATATAGGGGCATGCTTCCCATGTGTCTTTAGCTAAAAAGCTCTGTGAATTCTGTCTGCAGGGTATTTTTCACGGATGCATGGTGGCTCTGAGTCCAGGCAGGTGCCTCTACTTCGCTCTTCTGCACTGACATAAATCTGGAGAGGTTGTGTTTCCCTGAAGCACCTCGGGATTTAGATGAGCATAGCTGAATATTGAATCTGCCCCACTGTCTGCTCAGCGCCAAGACTCTGAAATGGATTTGTGAGTCTCAAATCAGTCCCTGGGGCATCCTAGTCCACACTGTAAAACCAACGTATGTAAATTGTTGCCATTAAACAAGTTGTTCAGGAGGGAGGGAGAACAGGATGGGAATTGGAAGTGACTTGGTGCTTATGCTAGGTTTCAGCCAGGGCTGCCCTTCCAGTTCAGAGGTTGCGGAAGTGGAGGGCAGGAGATCGTGTGGCTGCCATATGGACTGCATGTGGCAGATGGGGAGGTCGTCTCCGTTACTCCCACATTGTGCAGAAAAACAGGAATAAAAAGTGAAACATAAAAACCGAGCCTCTTTCCATTCAGCTGTAGGAACGGTGTGGAAGAGGAGAGCAGGCCCTCCTTTCAGAGTATTTCTGTGATAATTCATTAGCTGATGTCCCCTGTTTTTCATCTCTTCAGGAAAGTCTGCTGAGAATTTATTGCTGAGCCATTAATGAATTTTTAAACTGTCAGGGAGTAACGTAAATAAGTGGGATCCCAGATTGTTACACAGCCATTATCAGGTCAAAATGCATGCACAGGAACTGTTGCTTCAAGCAGAGGGTAAATCTTCACATAGAGCTAGGCAAGGGACAGAACCAGCCCCCCACAGAAACACCTGCACGGCCCTGTTCAGCGAGAGTCTGGCTGTTGCCTGAAATTTCTCCCCACTGAGGGGTGAAAGAGTGTTCCTCAAGGAGAACATTTTGATTTTCCAGCTAGGCCTCGACAATAGATTTTTGTGGCTTTATTGTGACAGAATGAAAAGCACAGTTTAATGCCCTTGGACTTGGCTTTTCCTTCCACCGGCTAGGGAGACAAGGTTTAATCATATGGCAATGAGTTCTGGCACAGAGATCTCCAGAGCACCAGCGTCCATGGTCAGTGCTGGCCACTGCAGCTAGCTGCTGGCGTAGGACAGATTCTTGGAAAGGGACAGGGCACTCAGTCCTTGGCAGGAGTAAGAGGGGAAGGAGGAAACAGCAGGCTTACAGGGTAGGAGCAAGGACTTGGGGGGGGGACAAAACATCTCAACAGGCATTTCCAGCTGCCTGCCCTCTCACCCACAAAGTCAATGAGTTTCACAGATACCATGACGCTTAAGCGTAATGAGTGTTCTTGTACTGAGACAGGCAAGTGCCCTAGCAATTGTCCCAGTCCCTGAAACCTAAGCCCAGGGATGGTGGCTCAGTGGGCTCTGACTGCTAGAAAGCTATTCAGGTGCATCTGCTATACCTATGGCATAGTTTTGTCTCTGTCGATTAACCTCAGTGAATGGGAACAGTATCTTGTGACAGCTGCAACAACCAAGTAGGAAAGGTTTTAGTGACTGTTAATTTCTCACTTTTAATTTCATTAAAAACCTGAGCCCTTTCAGCAGAACTAGTTACTGCCTTTATAAGAATAGAAAAAAAAAAAGTAAACCAGAAGATTTAATGATGAGACCAGTTCTATGAAAAATTGTCTCTGGTGCTAGGGCTTGACTGTACAGAAGAGGAAAAACCTTTCCCTTTCCAAAACAGATAATCATGCATGAAAACCAGACATGTTAAATATCACAAACAAGGACTCATGTGCTCAGGTTCCTGAAGTCCAAAGGAAAGAGTCACATTAATGTCAATGTTCTTTGGATCATTAGTTCTTAAGCCTCTAACGATGTTCCCTAATGACCCTACTGTTCTTTCTCCTCCATCAGACTCTCTCTAACCTGCTGGAGCTGTGCTAACTTTTCAGGGTTTTGCTGTAAGAGAGCCTTTGAAAAAACATGTAAGTATCCCAGTAATATATAAGAGGCATTATGCATTGGGAGTCTGGAATGTAATTTATAGGAGGTTGTATCCACAATATTCATTATGTGAAGGCTCAAGTTCTTATTCATTTTTTATTTCATTCATTTATTCTGCTACAGGGACAAGAATAAAAAAGAATACCTGTCCCAAGATTAAGACAATTTGCCATTAATTTGAAACTGCAGTATAGATGCTTGTTACAAAATCAGCACCTCCCTCCTTCCCCTCACACACACCCTGTCATATACTAACCAGGGGTCAGCATTTTCTCCTGGCCAGGTCCAAGGGTGTGGCAGATCAGCATCATGATATTGCCTTCAGCTTTCCCTGGGTGAGGTTTGGTGTTCACACGTTTAGCTCTGCAAAGCCAGAGTATACTCTGACTTTGCTTTGAGACTGTCAATGCATCTACCCTGCTTGGGGTCCAGAGAAGGATGCACTGGGTGATCCCAGCAGCTGTTCTCCCTCCACAGGCACTACGAAGACTTTTGCAGCTTCAGCACAAAGTGGATTTTAAACACCCACTCTGTATTTATGGGCTTTGTGAACACCACACATCATTATATTTCTCTCTGAAATTAAGGGCAAGCAGGGCCCCACCTTGCAGCCCCAGGACAACAATTAGAGTTGTGCTCTGGGCAGGGATACAGCCCGAGGTGTTCTTGGTCAGCCGCTCTTTCCACTTGGACCAGGGTGACGTGAACTAACTCTTGGAGAAATTGTTCTCAGTTTAAGAGGGAGCAGAATTTGACTCTCCAAGTTGGGTGTTATTGCAAGAACATAGGGAAAACTTGGAAGACACATGCAGGATGCGGGAAATGGGTACTTTCCATTAAAGTCGTGTGCTAAGGAGTTCTCAAGCTATTCAGAGTGTTTGTAACATAGCTTACTGTATTCTGATAGATCCTAGAATATGGTCTGGCCAATAGTACAGAGGTTGCCAGATCTTTCAGATTTGGGCATGATCTCTGGACCTATCACTGCCCGCCTGACCTCATACGTTTCTGTCACACAAGGAGCACCAGAAGCATCGCAGTGATTCTGTTAGGTAGGTCTGTCTTGCTGCTTTCTGACACTGCTGCCACTCAGATTTAGATAGCCAGGGAACAAGGCTTTCTCAGCCCGTGCCTTGGAGAAAGCACGCAGCACAGCAGCGCCAAGGGAAACGAGGGGAATCCTCCTGATGCTTACACTGACCAGAAAAGGCACAAGAAAAGTCTTCATAGGGAAAAGTCTGGAGAAAAAAAAGGGTGAATGAGTAAGCAGAAATGGTTTTTCTGACCACCTGGTTGGCAATGCAGCATCCTTTGCGCAGTGGGAGCGCTTGCAACCAGGAGAGCCACCTTGGGGAAGTTGGCTCCAGCCAGCTCCAAGACCCTGAAGGGCGGCAGGCGCCTGAGCTCCCTGCCTGCAGGCAGCCACAATACGTGGAATTAATTTCCCTCTAGAGGTGCTTGTCTCTCTGCTGAACATACTGGAAGCCTGCACAGCTCGCTTGGACTTGGGCCTTTAAAGAGCCATTAAACAGCCACAATTCAGCCAGGTGACTCCTCCATAAATCTCCAGAAGCTCAGACTCAAAAATAGATGGGAATTCACTGTCTTAGTATCATCTGTCCTCCCTCTCTGAGGTCTTGGTTGGGCACTACAGGAATCATTGTGCAATCAATATTATTAATACCAGCAAAATGACTCTGCCTGTAAATATGCACGCACTAAGAAAACAAATCGAAATGGCAAAAGAGGTCTTTGTGGTAAGACAGTTTCAAAGCTGAGGTTGTAATCACATAGAAGCTAAGAAATGTAAATGTGTGGTAATCAGAGTATTGTAACTCATCCATCCAAATGTTAATAGTATTTTCTCACCATATATTACATTAGCATTAATGGCTTAGGTTCAAATTCTGCACTGTTTTCTACAATTATGACTCATTTTTCAGCTAAGGGGACTATCCATGGTAATCGGCATCACAGGAGCAGGATTTTTAAAGGCTTATGTGAGCATGGCATGTGCGTGTGATTCTCCCCGTAACAACTTTTGAAACCCTCTGGCCAAAGCCAACAAAAAAAGCACAGAAGAGGTTGGTTAGGTAATTCAGCTCCTACAAGGTCTGTGAAAACAGGCAGTTGGGAAGAGACTGGCCACTAGACAGGATGCCGTGCTGCTGAATGAGCTCAGGCACTGTTAGGTGTTGGAGACCTCGCATCAGAGAGAACACCTTCCTAAACCAAGGGACAAACACCCCGCATCCCTCAGGGCCCTAACCAAGCCATGCATGAAACACAAATCCCTGCATTTTGTTCCTCTCGGTGCCCACAGCTGAGGAACTGCTTATGAATTGAACAGTGTCTTAAAGCAAGTGAGCGAACACATCACAACGTGTGTTTTAACGTGCCATACTCTGCAATTATCCCAAAAGAAAGGGAAAATAAGCATGTAGGTTGCTTTGTGTATACAACCTGGCTGCTGCCCTTCCAAACAGAGACACCATCACAGTGACACAGTGCACCCAGGCTCCCATACTCCTGCCCGCACAAGGGCTTATCAGAACATTAATAATAATTAATAATAACAGCAGTGCCTGCATAAAATACATTCATATGGAAAGCAGTGGGCTAGACAGCCCCCTTGCCTTACGTCGTGCAGGGGAAGTTTGCTTCATCGTGCTTTCCCCCCTTGCTTTGGGTTTTGGTGTTTCTCAGGTATAGGTAAAATGCATGCAAAGAGTAAACTCTTGAGCCAATATCCTTTTAGTTACCTGAAAACACCACAGCAAATATCATGGGTTTCTGTTCTAGGGGTTGCTTGAATAAACTTGCTTTACCTAAGCTGAAAAAGGACTACAGAATAAAAGCATGAATGATTCTGTATTGCAGCTACAGTGATTAGTAAGGTGCTATAAGCCAGGGAGAATTTTATTAGAAACAGTCCTAGAAATGAAGTTTATTCCTATCTGGATAAAACCAGGCCTGTCTCCAATCCCTCTCCCTGCATAGAGTTTGAGAGTTTTATTGATGCTTGTTCCTAATTCACCTTGCAGCTCTGCTGCACCTTGCATTTGTAAACCCCCAAGCACTCAGAGCGAACACCCACAATGCCGAGAAGATCCCTGTGTGGGAGGATGTTTTAGTATCATCATGTCAGAAATGGCTGAAATGAAGTATGTCAGGAAGAAGTGGTGTGGCTTGTCCTCGAGCAGACTGGTGACAGAACCAAGAACAGAGCATAGGAGTCCGTATGCCAGGAACCATGGTCTAGGCTGGACCCTTCCTGTATCGCTCTCATCTGAACCCTCAGCAGAAGGACACAGCCCTTGAGGGCTCAGCATAGGCTTATGGACTGAAAAAAACAGACACGCTGATTGGGACATCCGTGGTCTTTTCAATGACATTGAACTTTGAGCTGAACTTCACCTATTCTTCTCCCTAATCATCAGCTTCCCTTTGCTTATATTCTTAGGTATGGATGAGAGCGGATGGCAGGTTGCTGGGTTAATCTGCATCTAATCCATAGCACAGTCACAATGCTGAGCAGAAACCACGTTTAGCTCCCTGCTGCGAGTAGCTATTCTGCCTGCTGAGGGTGGGAAATCCAGCAGGGTGATGCACTTCCACCACTCTTCCACTGCAGAGCGCGTGACAACAAGGTTTCAGGTCTGAATGGGACCGGTTTTGTGCCGTACATGGGAGCAAGCCTACCTAGTCTTCTGTGGGCAGACAAGAATGTTTTCTTCTTGAAGTTTTAGTCAGCTGTACCCCAAGAAGCACTTTATATCCTGCTGCTTTTTCAGAGCACTTGGAAAAGAGAACAAGGTAGGCAACTCTGCTCGTAAGACTTACTCTCAGTTTTCTGATCTCAGGCTTGTTATTCTTTCCACCATGAGTCACCCCTGTTAGAGTGGCCCAGTTTACCCACCCTCTCCCCCTGCTTTATTAGCGACAACGAGAATGACTGTGCGATGGCAATGCTCGTATGCTGCAGGATGCTCTCTTTGTGCAAGCCTTCTTTTGTATTTTGACATTTGTGAGTGTTCTCATCCTTTAACAAGCAGGCAGAGCCTAAATTTCAAAAGTACTCGCTGCCTGCAGTGACAACGTCAGATGAAGTATGGGCACAGCGTTTTATACATTCAGGCCCACAGGTAAATAACATGGGAGTGGCATGAACCTTCACTCAGACAGACACATAACCTGGGCTTCAATCTCATTTGTAGCCTGCTTTCCAAAAGAGAGGAGGTTTCTACAGTCATGTGTCTCTTGGTTCGACCTTCCCATAACTTATGAGCCCATTAGTAGATTTTCACTGAATTTGAGAGAGAGAGAGAGAAGTCACAAATACAATAAGACTCCCAAGTCTTTTTGGACTAGGCAGCTGGAGATGGACTTTACTAATTCCCCAGTGTGGAAGAGGCCATGGTGTGACTCTGTCCGTCACAGACACCAGTGAATCCATAAGGCTTTGCTCACTCTTGAGACCCAAGCTGACAGCAAACAAGACCTCTTCAGTTCACTGACAAAACAAACTTGTGCCTTAAGTTCATGAGGACCCTCTCCGATGAATGTGCAATTGATTTTGTTCTCACAGGTAATACTACACCTGGGAAAGGAGCAAGGAGTGCGAAGACATTACGGTTCTGCTGTGGAGGTGCTGGCTTGCATGACTTCAGTATTTGGAGAATTCCAAGCCTGGAGCGCTGCAGCTGATTAAGTTCTCAGGCTCCCACAGAAAGAGAAAGATGATCCACGTTTCTGCCAGCTCTTCAAGAGGGAGGGAGCAGGAACACCTCCGTGTTGGATCAACTTTAAAAAAAAAAAAAAAAGCAGGACTCGCTAATTCACTGAAGGTGGCTAGGGAAACATAGAAATGATTTTAAAAAATCCCTTAGGTCAATAACCAGTCTGCCTTTGGAGATGCACAAGGGTCTGGTGGATGTAAGTTTAATTAAGCCAGTCAAAAACGGAAAGGAAAATTAGAAACCTTTTCCAATAATGCTTTACAAAACCTTCCCATCGAAAGAGACACATTAATTGAATAGGAGCTGAGCTGTACTTTGATACATGAGCCCCAGCCCAGGGTGCCTCTCGCTGCAGAAAGCAGCATTGTGAGGTTTCATTTAGAAGCAGCAATCTCTCACCGTTATCCTTTCCTTGTTGGCAAACATCAGCTCCCTCCCTCTTTTTTTTCTTTTTTTTTTTTCCCCTCCCTTCAATTAAATGTTTAATTAAAGTAGCATGACTCCCTTTCATTTGGAAAAGTAATTGAGGACACTAGTGTGTAAAAAATAGGCTGAGAAGCGAGCTGGAGTACACATAGCACAGAGCATCGACAAGACCTACAGAAAGGTAGCTCTTAATTTCCTTTGGCGCCACATCAAATTGCAGTGATGCTGAGGTGATACAGCTGCAGAAACATTTGGAAGGAGCTGATAAACATGGGTTTGGTTGGGTCTGATGCAAGTGTCCAGTGTAGCTTGTTGTTTGCACGGGTTTTTTTAAACCTGAATGGTTAGCTCAGCACAGCTGGGAGAGAAAAGCGATGTTTGCAAAGATTTATTTTTTGGTAGGTTTTCATATAGCAATTCAGGAGAGCTTGTTGAATTGCTTGATAAACAGGCTGGTGCCTAATAAGGATTTTCTGCTGTATCTTGTTGGTCAGGTTACCTGATGGCCCATCACCCTGACACGTTCCAGGACCAGAGAGTGCTTCTGCTCTGGCTGCATGGCTCTTCTGGTGGCCTGACCCTGGCTGGATGTCAGGTGCCCATCAAAGCCGCTCTGTCACTCCCCTGTTCATCCAGACAGAAGGGAGAAGATATAGCAAAAGGCTCATGGGCTAGGACTAGGACAGGAGATGGCTCACTAATAACCATCATGGACTAAAAAAGCTTGACTTAGGGAAATTATTTTAATTTATTACCAATCAAATCAGAGTAGGATAATGAGAAATAAAACCAAATCATAGAGTCTTAGAGTCATAGAATGGTTTGGGTTGGAAGAGACCTTAAAGATCATCTAGTTCCAACCCCCCTGCTATGGGCAGGGACACCCTCCACTAGACCAGGTTGATCGAAGCCTCATCCAGCCTGGCCTTGAACACTTCCAGGGATGGGGCACCCACAGCTTCTCTGGGCAACCTGTGCCAGTGCCTCACCACCCTCTCTGTGGAGAATTTCTTCCTGATATCCAATCTAAATCTCCCTGCTTTCAATTTAAATCCATTACTCTGTCACTACAGGCCCTTGTAAAAAATCCCCCCCCCCCCCCCCCCCCTCCCCCCCCCACCAGCTTCCTTGTAGGCCCCTTCAGGTACTGGAAGGCTGCTGTAAGGTCTCCCTGGAGCCTTCTCTTCTCCAGGCTGAACAAGCCCAACTCTCTCAGCCTGTCCCCATAGCAGAGGAGCTCCAGCCCTCTGAGCATCTTTGTGGCCTCCTCTGGAGTTGCTCCAACTCACTCCTCCTTGTGTTGGGGGCCCCAGAGCTGGACATATTACTCTAGGTGGGGGTGGGGTCTCAGGAGAGCAGAAGGGGAGAATCACCTCTCTCAACCTGCTGGCCACGCTTCTCTGGATACAGCCCAGGATATGGTTGACTTTCTGGGCTGCCAGCACACACTGCCGGCTCATGTCCAGCTTTTCACCCACCAGTACCCCCAAGTCCTTCTCCTCAGGGCTGCTCTCGATCCATTCTCTGCCCAGCCTGTACCTGGTTTTGGGATTGCCCCAGCCCAGGTGCAGGACCTTGCCCTCGGCCTGCTGAACTCTGTGAGGCTGGCACAGGCCCACCTCTCCAGCCTGTCCAGGTCCCTCTGGATGGCATCCCTTCCCTCCAGCGGGTCAACCACACCACACAGCTTGGTGTTGTCAGCAAACTTGCTGAAGGTGCACTGGATCCCACTATCCATGTTGCTGACAAAGATGTTGAACAGTGCCTGCCCCAGTACTGACTCCTGGGGAACGCCACTCATCACTGGTCTACACTCGAACATTGAGCCATTGACCTCAATACTTTGAGTGTGACCATCCAGCCAGTTCCTTATCCACCAAGTGATCCGCCTATCAGATCCATGTCTCTTTAATTTAGAGACAAGGATATTGTGTGGAACAATACCAAAGACTTTGCAAAAGTCCGGGTAGGTGATGTCATCTGGTTTTACTTCTTATTCCCAATGATGAGTTTGTGTGGTACACAAGCTTGATCAATGAGGGCCAAGAACAAGCCAGCTTGATTCATTACTGGAACAGTATATGTGCGTGTCTGATTGATAGAGGAGGACTTGGAAATGAACCCAGGTCAAGAGCCAAGCCCAGAGCCTACCTAGAAGAGCAGGATAAAATAAAGGCTGACAGGCCACATCCCTCCCCTGCACACCTTGACCTGGAGTCCAGCCTTCTGGTGCCGTGACCAGTTTCCCCTGTGCACCAGCACTGCACTGCCCACGTCTGACAAAGTCGGTGCTGAATGCCATGGGATCGATGCTATCGAGGTAGGTGAACTTTCTCCCGAGGTTTCTCTGGCTGTTCATTGGAAAGATGAACAGGGCTAAAGCTGGTAGTTGCTGGCTCTCAGTGTTCACAGTACAGCTGGTCAGAAATTTGCTGGCATGCTTGTCTGGCATAGCAAAATCTAATACACCAGCGTGGAAACACACTGGAAACGTCAATTTTTATGAGATCCTCCCAGAAATCAGGCAGATGCAGGATGACATCCTCCTTGCCAAGCAATTTTTGAAAGCTTCCCTACCTCCTTCTCCAACAGCCCACCTGGCAAGCTGATGAATAATGGCAGACAGGGGATGGAGGCTGCCAAGTCCCATCTCCTGGCTCCCTGGCAGCAGGTCTTTCCAGGACTTTCTGGCTGCTGGGCTTCCTGGCCAGCCATTGAGCCCTGGGAGTGTGCTGGAGTGAGCAAGTGGATGGCCAGCCTACCCTGTCAAGTCTCAGGGACTTCCCACTTCAGCCCTTCAGGAGATACACAGGTTCCTCTCTTTATACATTCTCATTCTCTTTTGGAATCAAATTTGATGGAGGCTTGTTTGCTTGGCTGGGTTTCTTACCTCCTTGTTTCCCTGTTTTCGTTTTTTTTTTTTTCAGAATTTCCCAGGGCTCAGGAAAAGCTGTTTCTAGTCATCCCTTAAGCAATAACTTTTTGTAAACAGAGAGTGGACTTCTTACACGTTTTCTTGGCCTACTGTGATGATGCTTCTCCTTGGGTCAAACAGAAGAGAGGATTGGAATCAAAGATGCAAGGTGGCAGTGGGGGGAACTTGCATTTTGCTCTTTCTTTCCCAGTAGCCTCCAACCTGTCAGAAAATCATGGCTCCAAGGCTCATGTGGCCATAACCACGCAGCTCTGCACAGATTGAGAAGAGCTTGAAGCGTGATGTGGGCTTTCCCAGCTCAACCTCTCCAAGGACCTGAAGTGATGTGGCTGTCCTCGTGCCACCCTGCTCAGCATGGCAGGCCCACCCCCAGCCTGACATTGCCCCTTATGTGACCATTGTGTCCTGGCCAGAATAAGGAGCTTCTCGCAGGCAGTGCTCCAACATGCTGCTTGCAGACACTTTACAGGCTATTTTGTTACAGATCAGTTAGTGGATTTTGAGGGTTTTAGGTGGGGGAAATATTTGAAGGCAGCTCTGAGGCATTCCTGTGTCAGATGCACACATGGTTCAAGGGTCTGAAGTATGCGGCAGTATCTCCTGGCTGCTTCGCCCTGAGGGGTGGAAAGGGAGGCCAAAGAGGGGAATGAAAGGCCAGCTTCCTGAGGCTTAGCTGAGAGATGGAGCATCCTGGAACAGTGTCAAGACCCGCTGGAGATGTCAGTGGGATCTCCCCTTCAGTAAACCCTTAGGGGTCATTAGGTGATGTTTGTTTCTTGGCACAGCTGCAAATACGGTCCATTGCCCCTGTTTTGCTCCGCTAGCGCTGTTTTCCCACTGACTTTAGTGTTGATCTAACATAACCGTTGCGTCTCATTCCCATCCTAAAATGAGGTATAATCTGAGGGAGGCCTGTTTTTCATTAGCATTGAACTTGCAACACAGGAACTTTCTCTGACGCAGTTCACAACAGGGCAAGGAGGTGGGAGGGAGGGTTAGTTATTACCTCTGTTTCCTTTGCTGGAGCGTGGGCTTCTCTGCCGGCTCTCCCAGGGGCCAGCAACTAATTCCTCCACCCCCCTGCACGCCAGAGCCTCTCTTTAGAAGAGACTTCCAATCATGACAAATAATCTGTGCTTATTTTGTGACATGAACTGTTACCCATTAGGGAATGAACTGACACCAATAAATTCATTTCACTTACAACCTCACACTGTGCATGAATTGAAGTTCTAGAGGTGAAAGACATAAATTTACCAGGTGGGCAGACGCACAGCCTCCCTCTAAGACTGTGCACTTCACCTTTGCTACGTGCGCTGCTTCTGCTGGGCCAGCCCAACATTAATTTTGCATAGAGTAGATTTCTGCTGTACCGCATGCAGTCCATATGATTTATACTTGCCTCGAGTCGCTGTGCGAATAGCCTTACCGCAGAACAAACTGCTGGTCGTGCCTTCGTCAAAATAAAAACTTCAAACCCAAACGCAGCCTTTTCCTTTATGAGATAAGAACAGTTAGTATTTGCATAGCATTCTCTGACTTCCAGGCTGTGTGGAGCCAGTAATTAATGAGTCTTCCCTATGCCCTGGTGAGGCAAGTGAGCGAGCATTATTTATTAGGCAGAAAGGAGTTCCCATATGTGCGGATCTACGTCTTATTCATTCTGATGGTAAATTCATCAAATCATTCCAGCAGATAAAGCTCTCCTTCTCCCCAAACACTCCGTCAGTCAAGTGGCTGAAAGTTTCACTCATTTACCCAAATGAAAATCTCAGAGTCCCCTGGCCAAATAGAAACTTCCAAGCATTTAGTTAAAAGCCTCTTGTCGTGTAATTCTGCAGAGGAAGGTGTGGGAAGAAAAGAAAAAAAAGAAGAAAAAGAAAGAAAAAGCTTTCCCAAAAGGGACAGACACAAGCACACGCAGCGGCAGAGAGGAATGTAGGTGTCTTTGTGTCGCCGTGGTCCCGAGAGCTCCCGATCAAGACGGGGATGCTGTTAGGTTGTGTGGTGCGGATACTCAGTGAAGGTGGTCCTCAGCCTGGAGCACTCGCTGACCTTGTCCCCCTTGACTAAATGTTTTGAATATTTGTTTTGAAAGAAAGCTTACTGGACATAATACAAAATAAGAGGTCTGGAGGATGAAGTGTCTCCTTTCCATTTTTTTACAAACAGCTATAGAAAGGATTGAACACGGTCATGGGTGACAGGTCCATAAATAAACATTAAAGGGAAAGAACATGCAGGGATCTGCCCTTCAGCATCTTTAACACACCTGCAAGTGTGGGTGTTGGGGGATGGAGGTAGGGAGCTCAGAGTGCCCATGTGCTCTCCTTTAATTGCTTCTCTTAAGACCGAGCACTGGGCATGACAGACTGCTTGTCTGACCCAGCAGGGCATTTTCTGTGTTCTCATGTTAAAAGAGAAGGCTGGAAACAGCCTCCAGAAGCCGTAGGAGGGAAGACATGGCTTTGCTGGGTCTTCCAAGTACAGTAGGCACTGGAAACACCTCCAGGGTTGCTGCTGGCTGAGCTGCTTCCTTTTCACTTTCATCCAGCAATCATATATTTTCCCATCCCTCTGAGGAGCCAAGCCTACCCCCAGCAACAGCATACAAAGGTCACATTCCTTGTGAATGTGCAGGAGAACCTGAAAGGAGCCAGTGGCTGAGCAACGAGTCTGCTCTGGAAATGGTCTTTTTTTTTTCTGTTTTCGTGATTTTGGGGGTCTTTTTTTACCTTTTGGCAAAAACATCAAGCATCGTGATTTGGGAATACTGTCTAAATGCATCACAGTAGTTGTTACTTAGAAGCTTTATTCCTCTCTTCTCTTGTATATTCTGTGCTCCCTGCTTGAACTTCATTAATTCAATGAACTGAACCTTATTTTGGTAAGCATCCTGTTGACCTCTCTGTAGCTGCAGGAAGCTCTTCACCATAAACATTGTCTCTCTCTCCAGTCACAGCTTGTCAGTTCCACGGAAGAGAGATTGTGGTCACCTCTCTGCCTGGAAAGTGTCATAAATAAACTGGACAGTCTAGGAATGGGTAAGGTGCCCAGAAGGATCTCTGGGGGAGAGATCAAATCCCAGACACACCTCTGAATGTCAATTTCCCCAGAGCCTTTCCACTGAACATGAGAGGAAGAACCACGGTTCACCTTCCACAGTTGCAGAGCAGCAGGACCCCAGCCCTTGCTTTGGGTTGCTGTGATGCCCTCCCCTCCAGGTACCCCTCATGCACTCCTGTGTGAAGGCATGAGGGCAGGGAGTTTGCACGCCCATTACAGTGTGGCAAAACTTGTCCTGGGCAGACCCATCCCACATCAGCAGCAACAGCAACCCTGCCAGGCTCCTCTGCTGCTGAGCTGGCACCAAAGGCATGGCTTTACAGAGAGCTTCATGCCAGTTAAAAACAAAGGCAAGCCAGGAGGAAAATTCCTTCCTTACCCTCTCTGGTTCTTAAGCTGGAAAGTCAGGGTTACTGGTAAAGGTAGGAGCCTTTACTGGAGTGAACTGGTGCTCCAAGCAGAGGCTGTGTGGGGTGACCAGGCAACCACTCCTGGGGGCACCATAATGTGGCATCCCCACTGCTGCTTCCCCCTCCATCCTCCCACCAGCATTGTCCCTCCTCACCACAGACCACCCCTTCCCCAGCCCATCTCCTGTGGCCTAAGGGGTCGTGAAGCGTTCCTGTGCCTTTGGGGTCAGAGCCAGGCACCCTGGACACAAGAGAGGTCACTCAGGGGAGAAGGCAGGGAAACCCAGGTCCCTTCGTAATGTCAGCAGCAGGCAGGACCCGTTCATGTTGGAATTCCGGCACATGAAGAATTACTCTCCAGTCTGATTGTTTTATAAAAATCTGTTCCGGCACCTGTCCAGAGCCATGATCACATCTTCAGTCATGTGGCCAAATGCCTTTTAGTTTTAATCATTTGATCAAATGCCTTAGTGAAACAACCATTTGTTCAAATGATTGAAAGTTTGTCATTTGACCAAATTACTAGTCTGGCAGGATAACTAATGGGTTATGCCACAATGTCAAATTCTATTAATGTCACACGAGAGAGACAGGTGAGGAAAGTAAGGGTTAAGGGAGGAAGGTTGTAGAAGTGTTTATTCCCTTGCCATGTACCCCCGAATATACACTAGTGTGGTCCCGAAATCACTAGGATGGCTCTGTACCACCTGGGCAGGTGGACATCCCTCAAAACCTGGGGAGAACAATTTATGCCACTGAAGGATCACAAAGGTGCTGGATCAGAGGAGAAAACTGGAGGTGCAGCATCCATCTGGACTTCAGATGAGGGCTGCCACTTCTTGGACTAAACGGAGAAGAAAACCTGGCCAAGCCATGAGCCAGGCAAACGCAGTCCCAGGTACTTCCAGTGCTGCTGGTGTTGCCACACATTCCCTGCCTGGATCAGCTGGGGACACTGGCATCCGTTCCTCGCTCCTTCCCTTCTCATGTTTCTGGTTCTGCTTTTCTTAGATGGAAGGAAAGGAGGGAGTGGAGAAAGAAAGACTAAAACATAGCCACTGGAAGAAGTGAGGACTGGCAGCAGCCATATGAGGGGGTATTAACCTTTCATAAACCTGCTCCCTGGCCTGTGACTGGAACTGGGGAATAAATATCATTCTTGTAGTAGGTGTCCTGCTACTGCTCCTGTAGTAGGTGCAGGACAGCTGCTCTGGCACATGCTGGTTTCCTGGGAATTGCAGGTATGTTTACAGGATGTCAGTATACAGGCGAGATGGATTTTGCTAACATTAAAGAAGCAGCAGAACTCAAGCAAGAGGCCAGGACTGAGGAAACAACTTCCCTCGTGTTTCAGGAAGGGTTTGTCACAGATATTCCTGGTGAGTGATGCCCTTACAAAACCCACACACCTCCCACAGTCCTGTCCCCAGGTAGGTGCTGTGGTGCGACTGACTTTGCCTCTGAGGGTCCTGGCAAGAGGGAATGCTGGATCTGATTTCTGTCCCTTCCCTCTCAGCTGCCCATGTTTTGCTTCAAACAAGATACAGAGGGGGACAGTGTGCCACCTCTTCTCATCCAGACGTACAGTTGGGTGCTTCTTCGCCCTGATACCAGAGCCCTGCCACGTGGACACAGCCAGTGAACCCTACACTCGTTCAAACACCATAATAACAGTCTGATTATCTGACTTGAACTCCTGACCTGCAGATGCGACATACACTGGGTCAGGAAAGTGAATGAGCAGAAGTGTGCGTGTGTCTTGCACAAGCACATACGCGTACGTGGGCGTGATCTCTGCCTCTTCAGGCCAGCTCCACCACTGCTCTGTGAAGGCAAATGGTGACGTGGGTGATTGCTGCTGTCAGTTCCAGGACTATGATCAGCCCATCTGACCGGCGTATCAGTGCAATGCGCCCCGGAGCTCACTGCCCAGCCCATGGAGGTGCTGGCCTGCAGTGCATGGTTCAATGCTGGTGGCTGGGCACGGTGTCACGGCACGGGCAAATGCAGGGCACTGACTTGGCATTATCTGTGCCTCCTGCAGCCACAGCATCTTCCCTCTTCCTGTGCACGAGCTGGAGTGCTTGAGAGTCATCAGGTGAGTGTGGTTATTGCTGCTGTCTCTCCTTGCTTGCTCCTGTCCTAAGACATCAGATGAAGGTGATCTGAGCTCCAGCCTATCCCTTTACACTTCTTCCAGTTGACATATACACCTCTTCACTTAATACGCTGCTTTCTGCCTACAGGCTCTGTCCTCTCAGGACACAGACAGCCAGCTTCTGCAGCTGAGTCCAGAGCTTATAATATGAGAGAGGTGTTATATACCCCCTGCACACCTACAGGTTCTTGAGAACTGTCTGTTCTGGGCCTGCAGAATTATATATACACGTGCATGGAGAAAGCTGGTATTGCAAAGACCTACATCGGCCACAAAAAATTGTCAGTTTGGCCTCAGCTTGAGGTAAACGTCTCAAGCAAACCCATTACATATTCTGTGTATACACAATGGGTTTGATTTGAGATGTATTTATGCTCAAGAATATTATGTATTCTCTTTATACACCATGCAAGGTTGAAATTTTTTTAAAATTTATATTTGCTTTTTATCATACAGACATACCAACGATTTATGGACAGACCTACTGAATCTATTTGAAAATGCCAATTTATTCTTGATTAACTCCAGAAGTGCTGGAGATCACTAATTCAGTCACTGCTACCAAAGTATTTAGGAGCTAGACTTTGAAATGTTTAGTTAAACTGTTCTGGAGGAGACTGAGAATCCAGATTTGGCCTGTTATAGATAGGGTCGATGTGAAAATCCAGCTTTGTATTGCAACTCCTGACTGGGGACATTTAGATTTATTGTTGTGATTTGGACTGGTCCCTAATCAATTCTTAGATAGCATTTTTTCATCAGCTGATCCAACACCAGGAAGAAGGTCAGGATCATAAATTCCCCCTTCCTGAGACGGGGGAGCAGAGGTAGAAAGTGTCTCCCCCAGATGAGCAGCAGAACCAGGAGCTGGGGTCAGGGCTGCCTGAGTGTCCAGCCCCGCTGAGAGCCCTGTGTGCCTGCCACCTCTACTCCAGAGCTCAGCTGCAGAGCAGCCCAGCTTGCCTGTGGGCACTCAGAAAGGGTGACCACATGCTTTCCAGAGCTGGTGGGATCAGCTGGGAGCAGGGTGTCAGCCTAGGACATCAACACAACTCTCCCTCATCCTATATGCATCTCCTGTTCTTGGCCCTTCCCATATTCCTTACCATGGCCTCTCACGCTCCCAAAAAGTCTGAGGTATGCTGTGCAAGTCAGGCCAAGTTGTCCTTTGAGGGGCAGCATGAGCAGAGAGAATGCCGCTGTTGGCGTGAGAGGCATGAGGTCCATAACAAGGTGCCCTGAAGTTAGACACTCACCACTATATTTAGCCGTCTGCGTAAGCCGTCTGATCCTCAGCACTGTGCTTTTTCTTTCTAACTTTATACATCTTAGCTAACGCTGTGTAGGTGGATCTGAGCTGCGAAGTGCTCAGGTTTGGACTCAGTCCAAAAACAACACTAAGCAGAGAAGAGGAGAGTGCCGTCTTCTCCTGGGCCACCTCCATGGCTCTTTCCCTTCACCAGGTCCTGTGTAGCCTCCAGAGCTAAACCTTAATCCTCACACCCTCCTCTAGCTCCTGAAGCTAAAGTATTACCCACCCTTCCTACCTCCTTCAGCTGCTTGGAGCCACCTCCTCCTCCCCACATCCTCGTGCCTGCTCCCACCGTGGTCCTGCAGTCCACTTGTATGCTGCACAATCAACCCCTGCCCATCCCACAAGGCATTGAAGGTGTTGGCGTATTGGTTTGCCTCCCTCTGAAGACATGTCCAGACCTTCCCTCATCACCCCTGTGAAGTCTTTTTTGGAGAGAAATATCAGCAGGGAAGTGTGGTGTCACATCAGAAATACCCAAAGCACTCGTGGCCAGTGCCATGACTTCGGCTTGGCTTGGTTGGTGCAGGCTGCCGTCTCCTCCTCTTTGGGGAGAGCTCATGCGATGGCGACTTTATTGACTCTGCTTTGCGATGGCAGCCTCCATCTGCCCACTAAGGAAGTGCAGTAGGAAACCCAATCCCCTTGTCCTCCAAGGCCAGAATGAACATGAAATTATGTATTTCACAGAGCGGGTGATGATGCGCTGGAAGAGGTTGCCCAGAGAAGCTGTGGGTGCCCCATCCCTGGGAGTGTTCAAGGCCAGGCTGGATGAGGCTTGGAGCAACCTGGTCTAGTGGAGGGTGTCCCTGCCCATGGCAGGGGGGTTGGCACGAGATGGTCTTTAAGGTCCCTTCCAACCCAAACCAGTCTGTGATTCTGTGATATGCATCCCTGTTTAAGTTACGATACTGCAAGCTTCTAAGCACCATTGCCCAATGACTATTGGGCAAAACCACCTGACTCAGTTAGGGATTGTTCCAAATAACAAACAGGGACTGTGCACACTCTCAAATGAAGTGCTGACGTGTAGTCTGTTGCCACCAGAAGTAGCAAAGCAGCCAGTTTGGACTTTGTAATGTCTTCATGGCAGCACGATACAATTCTGCCCAGCTTATCAAAACCGAAACTAGCATTTGATGTAACAATAGTATTTATCTGTCACATCCAGCAGTGTGAAATATATCGGTCAAGGAGAGTTCCCACAGAACAGCTCAGCACTTAGCTGCGTGCAAAGGCTGCAGGAGGGTGTGAATTATTATGAGTATTTTTAATCATGTAACAGATACGGTTGGTGCAGTCAGGGTTTTCAGAGAAGCTCAAGCTTCTGATAAATATGTCACAATCTATGATAACTTTGCCAAGTCCTTTAATATCCTACAGCTCCAGTTGCTGCCGTCTCACTCCTGCAAAATGTGGGAAGGAAGAGCAAATGTCAGTAAAATCACTTTGTCTGTTTTAGACCAGCGTATCATCTGCCTCAAGGGTAAATCCATGCCGCCTCCTTCTCCTCTGCCGGATGCAGAAAAGGCTGTTTGTTTACCTTGTTCTTATCGGAAGGTTTTACCCAAGAAAAAGGCCTCTCCTATCTGATTTTTGGAAGTGATTTAGAACCCACCCACCCCGGCGGCAAGGCTCCCATATCCACCGGTGATAAAGCTTGCACCTTCTCCGCTTCGTTGGTGTAACCTTTTGCCACTTCACCCGATCCCCATCGCATCTCGAACACGTCGCTCCCAAAGCAACGGTATCGCATCTCATTTCTTCAGATCGAGCTGACAAGGACAAAGGAAAGCACCCGAGGATTGCTGAGCCCTGCAGCTCCGGGAGGTGACCTCCCTGAGCCAGGAGAGTAGAGAGGGCAGGAAGGAGGGTTGTGGGAAGGAAAAAGCGGTGCCCACATGGATGAGAGCTGGGGGAGACAATCCCCTGTGCCAGAGGGACCGCTGGGTGAAATGGGGGTGAGGTATTTGGCTGTTTCCTTGCCTGTCAAACAGCAAGGGTAAAAACTGCAAGGCTGGATCTCAACCCCCTTGGACACTGACATATTCGGAAATTGATTTCATTGACATGTAGGAAACAATACCTTCTGTTCAATGCAGAATTTGAAATTGCGAAGAGAGATTTTGATTGAGTCTTAGCTCAGGGTGGTTTTCCAGCTCACCGTTACAGGCATCTCTGGGAAGTGCTGCAACACATGGCTCTTACCCGGTAAATGAGCACTGCTTGGCCTCTTAAAGCATGGGGAATGCACTGGGGTTTGGATTTCTACGATTTTTCTTTTTTCTCTCTTAATTCCTCTCTTCCCAGATGTCTGCTATCACACTACAGATGAGCAGCAGTCTGTATCGCCTGTAGGAGTAATGCAGGACTTGGGGAAGGAGGAGTTAGAAGTCATGCCATCAGTCTGGGAGATGAACTGGAGAATGCATAATGAGCTTAGTTTTATCAATTATTACTTTTAAAGGACATGGAGGAGAGGGCAGACTGAGGATATCTCCTCCAAGGCATTACAAATCTGTGCTAGAAAATGGCAGTTCAATGAAACACATGGTAAACAAAACAACAAATCCTAAAACACAACCTAAAACTCAGTACAACCTGGAGACTGAGGAAGGTTGGAATTCCAGGAATAGCAAAATCTCCCAAATAATTGAGACAAGGTGGACCCCCAGTGTGTGGGTAAGCTCTTACTGCATCCCCTGGGAGAGCCTTGTCAGCGTGGAAACCACAAAGGTGCTTCTGGAGAGAACGGCTGGAACTGGGGGAGACCGGCATGGTAAATATTAGCCTAAATAAACAGGTCGGGCCAGATCGGGCAGGGGTGGGAGGATGCTACAACCCCGTCTGCCAGCTAGCTGCTCTCCTGAAGTCTGACCTGCTTTCAGAATAATCTTTTAAGTCTCTCTTTTCACCTTTTTATCTGCGTCTGTGATGAGCAATCCCAAAATGACCGAGCTTTCCGCTTGCCTTCCGTTCGTTTGGTGTACCAATCTAATCCTCTTTCAGGGGCTCCTGGTGCACGGCAGCCTGGACCACTCAGGCACCATCCCAAGAACCTTCCTTCACTGTGGGTTGCAGGATTAGTCCTGCAACGTGAGATCCACCAGAGCCTTCTGCTCCGCACGCTTCTGACTGATTTTCCACAGCCAGCAACGTTTTGAAGGGGAATTTCCTTTGACGCTTCCACCGGGGATAAGGCACTGTCAAGAGGGCTTTAAGAGCAAAGCTGCTGCCGGCTGATTCACTTGAAGTAACCCAAGCCAGCGCAGGAGCTCACGGCCACGGCAGCCAATAGACCGTCAGACCGGGGATGCTCTCACGGTGCGGGAAGTGGGCATGCAAGGTGCTTTTGGGATGGGGCTTGGCAGCCTGGCAGTGAAATTAGTCACGTGAAATTAGACCATGGCAAGGAAAGCCTGTGAGCAGGAGCTAGCCTTGGGTTTTCTGGTTTCTGGGAGGGAGGCTGAAGAAAGTCATAAACACCGCACTGGTGTTGGCAGTGAGGAGGACAGCACCTCACACCCCGGGCTTGAAGAGTCAGCACTGCGGCTGCGCAGGGCTGCGGGGAGACAGGTTGCTGGGAAGCAGTTGAGACAGGAGAGGATAAAAGAGCTCTGTGTGCAAAACAGGAGCTCAAAGTGCAAAAGTAATACAAGGAAATATTTTATGTCTTTTATTAACCCATGTGAAACAGCAGGACAGAGAACATTATTGAGGAATAGTCACACTGGGGAAATTTGCAGACCTTTCCTTCTGGCACCACTCCACCACTGGCAGCCATGCAGATGAATTTGCAGCCCCAGTATCTAACCCGGGCCGTTGCTGTAGTGATTTGGAAAACAAAACTCCAGGTGTCCTGACTGCCTCGCAGTGGAGCAGTGACCCACCGCATCCCGGACCCAGCACAGGCACCTTTGGCTTGCTCTTGCTTTAGAAGGAAAAAGGGTCAGCAGATGGGCCTTTGCAGCGCTTTCTCTGCTGCTCGCCTGGTCACAGTGGCTCTCTGGAGAGGTCGCTAGTGACTGTACGGTGATGGTGGGTTTGGCAGAGAAGCTCAAATGCTCCTGTGCCCTGTTTTCCCTTCTCTGCCTGTTCCTACCAAGGCTGCTGAAGCAGAGTGCAGGAGTGGCTCATGGCATACAGGGCAGTATTTTGGAGAAAAAGGTTTCTTGGATGAAGAGAAGCAGTGGGTGAGCCCGTCTCTCGGGGAGTGACTGCAGCACGTGCCTGCGAGGTCACTGCTCCGTTTGTCAGGGCTCGGCTGGTTTCGGTGGCCGTTCCCCGCAGTGGTGGCCGGCACCGTTCCCGTGTCACACAGCACCTATAACTCATGGAAATAAAGCACGTCCGACACCCCTCCGAGACATGTATTCTATATGAAAATTTGGTTTATTACTGTCAGGCCCACAAATCTGGATCCGCTGTGTAATTCTACCGGCGTCCATCAGTCAGACAGACACATTTAATGAGAATGAGAATTTATACTGCTACTTCCTATATTGGCTGCTACCGAAGTGCAATCGACAGTCAAGATCTTCCCTTGCCAAGAAAATTGTCCCTGAAAGAGTGCCGACATCTCAACATTTTGGGAGAGCAAACCCATGGATATAGGGGTGCCTCTTTGGTGCATGCAATTCTCCCATGACGGTTACAGAACCAGGGCATCTGTCCTGTGTAGGGAGGAGGGGGATACACAGGCAGACAGCAGAATAGATAGAAATGTATAATGGATGATCTTGCTCAGAGTTTGGGAATGTACATTCCCCGATCTTCTCAGGAAGCAACATGTTTGATTTCCTCCAGCTGTTTTTTTCAAGTGCTGTGTTGCAAATGCTGATGCATTTAAGTGCATTTGCATCAGCTGTAGCTGTGGGGGCAGGGGAGACTTCTCCAGGTGCATGTGGTAAGTCAGGTGCCTGGCTCTCATAGAGCAACACTGCCAAAAAATTCCCTTTCCCCTCCATCCTCCCTGTTCTTTCTTCAAAAACCTTTGCTGCCCTTCTGGCTGCCGCAGAGAAGTCAGTGGATGTTAGCAGGAAGAGGTGCCATCATATTTCAACGTGCGGAAAGGTCTCCAGTTTATCAGAGAGGCAGCCCCATCTCAGGCCTTCCCTTGTACAATGTACCTTGCATTACATTTGTCCCGCTGGGGTTGCCCTGCCATTAAACTCAAGACTTCAGCTCCCAGTGACTGGACATTCGCATGTACGACTTCCAGCCGTGACCAGGATAGCCGCCCTCACACTCCGGTTACGTGGCGTACACCAGCAGCGGTGTGCATTTTCCCTGAAGAAGTGCTTCAGAAGACTGCAAGTGTTTTGGGATGATTTTGCTTCTGTATTAAATACTTGCAATTATTAAAACCAGGCATCTTGCACTTTGAACCCTTTAAAAATCAAGAATAGCAAAGGGGCTGAGTCTGCCCTTTGAAATTACCCCAGTTTTGCTCAGTGACTGAATTTAGTAACAGTTTCTCTGGAGTAAAGAAATTTTGTCTGCTTGGATTTTGAGCCAGATGAGAGACCGAGAAACAACCCTTCTGTCCAAAGTCAGTTTGGACCAGGATCATTTTCTTTCTGCTGACAGATAGGTTTTCTGACTCAGAGCAAGGTACTTCTCATGCACTCCTCCTGCTTTACCGAGGGGCAGAGGTCGCAGGAAAACAAAAGACCAAAACTACATTGGATAAAACCTGTCAACGCCTACAGTTTAATCTGATGCTGACCCACTACCCTGCATGCTATGTTACTTGGAAAACCCACACATGTATGGCTCCTGCAAAGAAAAGGGTGTTGTAACTCACCAAGTATACCTTGTGGGTGGCACCTAGCCCGAGCCACCTTCTGTGTTGGATCAGATCCTCACCGTGCTGTGACAACGCAGTCAACTGACGACTCTGTGTTGGTGGTTCTCGGACAACGTCACTGGTAAAATGCTGAAGTGGCAAAAAAAGCACATTGAAAGTGCTGAGCATCCTCATTTTCCTTTGATTTAAATGGGAGCTGAAGGCACACAGCACCTTGCAGGATTTGGCTCTGTGTCAGCAGATACTGGCTGATCTCTGACTGTCTATCAAGACTGTCCTTTTTTCTGCATTTTTTTCCAAAGGAAAAGATGTGTCTATGATTTCAACTTTGCAGAGGCAAACTAAGGCACAAGCTATTCTTATGGAGACAGAAGAGAAACTGCAGTTCCCTTTCCATCTGTTTTCAGTGTTTTCAGCTCTAAGCGTCCGTACTAAGTGACTAGAAAACAAAACTGGGACAGTTTGGACAGCTCCAACAGTGGAGCAAATTATTCTTCACAAACATAGCTAATTGAGGCAGTGGGGTCATGATCATTCATTATAGATGGGCATCAGAGGAGAATAAAATGTGTTTTCCAGCTCACTGCTAACCCCCAAATTGGAGAAGCCAGGGAAGTGCAAAAACTGAAGCTGCCAGTCTCCCAAAAAAGGGTCCTGGTTCAGTGGGAGGGGAAGATTCCTGCCCTCTGGGTCCCTTTGACAGCTCAGCAGCCCTCCTGCCAAGGGAGGGATAATGTTTAGCACCCTGATCCTGGTCAGTTGTCATCCACTGGCAAACAGAGATCGGACACGTGCACATCAGAGGTGGGCACGAGGAACAGCGATGCTGGAGTGCCCCTGAATTGTTGACACGCTGGGCTGCGAAATGTGAAGTTGCCAGGGGTACATCAGCATTTTTCCAACCTGTGAGTTGCTCTCATCGGACGGTAGAGCCTGGTGACATTGCTTGCCCCTGGGAAATTCCCTGAGGGAAGAAGGCAGTTGAACTACGGTGGTTATAACTTTGATATCCGAATGAGTATCTGCTAGCCTCAGGCAACCGGGCTTCTGTTAATTTTGACCAGGGAGCATGATACACTGTGGCAAGCCGTGTCACTTAGGATTGTGTCTGCTTAGACATGATGCCTCTGAGTAATGTAATTTATATTTCATGCACAATTGAAGCAGCTAATGGTATAATTCTCCAAGGGGGAAACAAGTTGTTACAGCATTAATTACATTGCCATTGCCATTTTTTTTCCGTCCTGCGCCGAATGCTTTTGAGTCATCAGCTCAACGACAGCAATAGCTGGAATCACGTAAAAGGGTCTCTGCCCCAGCACCCACAGGGGAGGGTCAGGTCCCTTCCCTTCAGGGCTGTCAGCCCAATGGTCTGGGCTGAGGGCTGCCGGACCCACCGGCTGCCCTGTTCCTGTCCCAGCTGCCTGCCGGCTTGCGAGGGCAACCTGGAACTGCAGCTTGGCACTGTGAGACAGGGTTTGGAGAAGCATCCAGACATGCAGAAATAGCATCAGAGAAGTCAAGAGAGGGTGTCAGTCTTAGGCATCCCAAGAGGCGGTGAATACTTAAGTACCCTGGGATTTGGAGGAAGGATAGCTGAGTGCCTGCGTGCCTGCATCCTCGGTGGCTCTCTGCAGTGACCATGACGGCTGGGAAGCAAGGATAATTCAACAAGTGTGGGAAGAGTGGACAGAACTGACAAAAAAACCCTCTGATGTCGCTGCTAGCCCAGCTTTCACCTCTGTGCAGCAGCCACGGAGAGGATGTTCTGCCTTCCACCTCCCAGCCGCTGCTGCAGCAGCAGCAATGAGAAGGCATCGCAGAGGAGCTGAGCACAGCCCTACCAAAGAAAAGGAGCCCCTGGGTGTCACAAGGAAGGAGGTTTGTTCCCGGGGAAGAGCAAGCGGCAGCTTCTTAGGCGAGAGCCTTACAGTCTCAGCCAGTCTCGCAGTTCGGGTGGCAAAGGGAGTTGGGGGCTCCCAGGCATCGGATTTGAAGCTGGGGTGGGGACACGGAGCTGGAGAGGTTGAGCCAGCTGGAAAGCAGCTGTACTGGGGTGGGGGAAAGCCCTTATGACCAGAGCCAAGCTGTGGCAATGGCTTCGGGCAGGCAGAGCTGCTGAGGCAGCCTTAGGCAGGGGTTTGGGGACCGCTGGCTGTGTGTGTCTCTGGGCTACAATGGGTGTTTGTTTTTCCAATTTTCCTACGGCATCAAAAACCACAGAGCTGGCTGGGAGGAGGTCACAGCTACGTACCACAATACGCCCGGGCTGGATGTAACCCGCGTGTGCACTGCCGTCAAAAAAAGAGGAGAGAAGGGGAAAGGAAAGGGCAGGAATGCCACAACCTAGGCTGCTATGAAAAGCCCTGAATTAAAAATAAATCTGTGTGTGTGTTTTGGCAGCGCGGCACGGCTGAGAAGGAATGCAGCTCGCTGTGCTGCCAAGTACAAGGCTGGGATCAAGAGGAACGTCTGGGTTCGGGCTTCCCACACCATCAGGAGACTGGCAGGGTCGTACAGATGACAGCTCTAATCAGGAGGAGGAGAAGGGCAGAGGGATGGGCTGGGCGAGGGAGGTGGCTTTCGCTGAGAGCACTGCCCGTAGCAGCAAGCATCGTACGCACCGAGAGCCAGCTGTTGCCTTTGTGGTGAAAAGCTGGTGCCCCAGATCACCCCGCTGCAGAGTCCCAGGGAGGATGCTAAGGAACATGTGCGCTCCCCATACTCAGGCACTAATTTTGCGCAGTCGTTTATTTCAAACTGAAAAGGAACTGAGTGCAGATCCATATGGAAAATGATGCGGAGATATTCCAAGCATACCATGGGACATAAGATCTGAAGGAGGGAGAACTGGAAAATTATTGATTCATGGAGAAATGCAGCTTGTAGGAAGCCAAGATTATTCAGTTCAGTTGAAGTTTAAACTGGAAAACAGCTTTGGCAGGAAAAAAAAGTGCAAAGAAATTGTTTCTAAAAATGAATTAATATCGAACTGTTTCATATCGTCACTTCCAAAAGGAAATATTTCTGTGGGGGAGAGAAATACAAGTATCGTTCACTAGGGGACTCAAGGACTGTTCTCCAAGGGGAGGAGCACAAATGCTTATGTATAATGTGCCCTCAAACTGATTAAATATAAATCAGTGATTAAATAATATTAGCATATTAACTATTCATTGATGTGGGGACTCCACCTTCCCAAGTGGATGTTCTCCAAGACTGTTGTGTCCCTCATGCTCTGTCCCCAGCTCCGTGGGGATGCTGTTATTTACGCAGGAACTGGTGAGGAGACAGAGTAACCTCCAGCCCTCTGGGATGTGCTGCTGGTTAATTGCTGGACACTGCCACCCAGATTAAATCCTGCGTTTCAATCTCTTTCTGCAGGGGGAAAAAAGAAAAAAACAACAACACTACAAATGAATGCCACTTTGTTATATTTTAGCTGTGAACCTTAATCCAGTATTTTTAGCTTGTAAGCCCAGCTCTGGATCCCTTACCTGAGGAGCAGGACCCATTTTTTCTTGATCTCTATTATAAACCTAAAAAACACAACGATCCAAGGGGAGATTAGAACTAGATGTACTCCTGTGGGGTAAATCCTTTTGGCTGATTGAAGCATTTCATGGCACAGCCAGGAGGACAGGTATAGATAGACCCATGCTTGCTGCAGCCATGTGCGGGGCTGGCTAGATCCAAGCCACCTCCAGCCTCGGAGCCAGATAGACATGAGTCAGTTCAGGCCCAGCTCCAGGCTCAGGGGGTGCTACGGTGGTGTCTGAGCCGGCTCCAAGCGCACTCCCAGCAAGCCTGAGTCTGGCTGCGGTCCTTCACAGCTCCAGCAGTGACCCAAAGTGCTGGTCACCTGCTGAGACCCACTGGACTGAGTAAAAGTTGCAGCAGAAGCCAAGGCTTAGAGTCCTGTCTCTGCACTGCTTTTTTCCTTCTTTTTTTCAGTACAGATAATTCATGTTAGGGTTAGGGGTTCTTCTGCAGCTCATCACCCTGGGAAATCAGGTTAGTGATGTGGGGAACCTTCCCATGGTCTGAGGTTGCTGGCTTTAGGCATCAGGGGTTTCTTTAGCTGTTTGTTTAAAATCAGAGCTGGAAGCTACACAGTTTGGAGCTGGAGCTGAATTTCTGCTTAATCTCCACTTGCAAGAAAAGTGTGTCAATTTTTTTTTTTTTTTCCCTTTAGCAGTGAGGTAATTAAAGTAAGAACAAGGCAGTTTTGCTGTTCTGGGAGCTGCTGCGGTATATCTGGGCTTCCACAGAGGAGGCTGGGTATTGCTATGAAGCTGTTCCAGAAGGAATGTCAGGAATATGCCTTTACTGATAAATAGGCAGAAGTAATGCTTTCAGATAGGAATATTTACCTGCCCTGCCGTACACCCCAGCTGCTGCTATGCCCAATAATAATCCAATCCATCTTAATATCCCACTGTTCTGCAATAACCAGAAATCTCTCCATTTGGAAGAAAGAGGACACATTAACATTTGGATTGTAACTCACACATCCTAAGTAAGTTTATATTTCCTGCCATATACCCATGGACCTAAATAAGGGCTGCACTCCACATTTCCCATCCATTGTGGGAAATGGTCCAGGAGGAGGGCACAGGGCTGTGGCACTGCCCTTGGACCATGAGCTGCATGAGAGGACTGCTCACAAAACCGAGACCCAGCAAGGCTGCTAGTGATGGGCACTGCTGCATGGCCTGGCATCCCCTGCCCATCCTCACACAAGGAGCCGCAGGAGGGGTTGTCTGTTCTGAACAGGCTCAGAAGAACCTGAACAGGTTCTTGCTGTATGTTGGGCTGCAACGACCTACCTGTCTTTGCCCTTTACAGTCCTCAGTTAAGTGAGGTGCAGCCTGGTCTGCATGCATAACCATCTTTGCAGCTTCCGTGTTGGATAAAGGCATCCCAGGCGTTTAAAACCAGACCCTCTGACAAGCCAGGTCCCCTTGTCCCCAGCCGCACCTTGCGACCCTGCTCCGTCTTCAGGCAGGGCGGCAGTGCCAGCATCCAGCTGGAGAGGTGCCAGGAGCACGCGGGGAGCTCTGCCCGCATCTGGGAAGGCTGGAACAAAGCAGCCACAAATAGCCAGGGTTTCGTAAGAGGCCTTACAGAGGCTGTCGCCACGGCCCTGCTCTGCAAAGCAGCAGAGTTCAGATAAGCTTTGACCAAGCATCCAAATTCTCGTTTAATATCAGCCTTTTCTCGCTTTTGGCTCAGCACCAGCCTGGCAAGAGGCGCAGCGGAAGGGGTGGAAAAGAGAGTGGGAGTGAGCCTGACAAAGAGAAACCCCACACCTTTACGCACACTGAAATTATTTTTGCCCCAGCCTTGAGTCCCATTGTGAAACAAGCATCCACGCCTGCAAAAGCTCCCTAGAAAGTAAATGATGACAGATTTGTGTTTAGCAAAAGCTTCCACCCAGGCTTTCTCACAACATTAAGCAGGTTTTGGTTTGTATGTGTTAGCCCCAGGAATGGGTGACCAACCCTCTCTGTGTCTGGTCCTGCTGCCCTCAGTGACAACCTGATCCTGTGACAACCCATTTTCCCTTGGCCCAACGGCCTCAGTTTGGTTTGGTTAGAAGCCACGGCATGGAAAGACTAGGAGTTAATAAATATTTGCTTCATATCCCAGTGAAAGAATGGAATCGAGCCAAAACACACAGGCAAATCAAGGAGCGCACCAGCTTGGCTGTCACAACAGGGAGCGAAGGCCAGGGGCAAACGGCCTTTGGCAGCTACTGGATGTGAATTCTTCAGGCGCATAGGAGAAGCACTCGGCCTGCGTGTCCTACCAAGTACCTACCAAGCCCACCCATAATGGTGCTAAATGTGTAGTTATCTTGCAAGTAAAAGCTGTTCAAGGAGTACCCTAAAACCACATTTCACAAGAAACATCACGACTTTCAGACAGTCTTCAGTCTTTTAATCCTTGTTAGATATGTGAGCGCTCTTCCTTGTGGCTCAAATGGACGTTAGGCTTCAGACTGGTTACCCATAGCCCTACCACTGACATACAATCTGCTGTGAGAGTAAAGACCTCAGCAGAAAAGGAAAAGTGAGACTCCAGGAGCCGGTTCCTGCAGCTCTGGCCAAGTCTCCATCAGCACTGAACTGGGTGGACATGCAGGTTTATCAGCAGAGCCCCAGACAATTCAGAAAAGAAAAACATGAGCCGCATCCATGTCATGTTGCCCAACTGTGAGCATGTGGAAGAGGGCTTGAGGCACCTCTGCAGTCCTGGAAGAGATCTGAGACCTGACAGCCAGTCCAGCAATTCGCAGGACCCTTTGGAAAGGAAAAGAAGCAAATGCCAAAAAAAAAAATCCCTCCTGTGCCCCAAAACAGATTTCAGATGAGTCCGCTTTATGCAGGAATCACCTTGTATTGTATCACCGAAGAAGCAGCCCTCGCTGCCGCACAAACAGACGGCAATCCTTCCAGATTTAATGCAACAGCCATGTGTAATGACACACACAGTTCATCACACAGGCAGGTAGCAGGGCCCTTCACTCTCATTCATATGAATATAATGCCCACAGCAACGCAACACATCAACATGTTTAGAGCCAACAGTCTGACTTTCATTGCTCTGTTATTTTTAATCATTTTAATTTGCATTTTTAGCATTCTACTTCTTATCCATTTTAGTTCAAAACAAGACAAAAAGTATTCAGCAGCTCATACCTCTGTTTTTAATGGCCTGAAAAATAATGAAGGAACATTAAGCAGTTCCTGAGCCTTCCGGAGCATTGGTATTTTTAAAGATGAGATTGATCAAAGAGGCTGTGAACCCTAATGGAGATGGATTGGCTCGGCGCAGTAATGCCAGCACGGAGGCCGGTTCAGCGTGGATCCCAGCCTCTTCCTTTCATCTGCTATGCACTCCAGTGGCCAAAACCTCTTTGCTGAAGCAAGACCCTGCCAAGTATGAAAAACTCTGCATTTCTTATAAAGGTCCAGGGATGGGAAATTCATTTTTATGCCGGCTGATTGTTTGTGCCACTGCTTCACTGCAAGCAGGGGACAGAACAACCTCTCCCCAGGGCTGCTCTCATGTGTCTGAGCTACCTCAGCCCAAGACCGCACCATGCCCATGTTGCACTGCATCTTAGTGGTGCGTGAGGAAGGCAGGAGAGCAAATGGCAGTCCACTTACTGGGACATGAAGCACACACACCTATGTCTGCTGTGAAACTGCCCAGTCCCCTGGTGAAGAGAGGCTTGGCAGCCTGTGCTATGGGGATGGGGAAGACCCACACGGGAGGCAGCGTGGCTCCTGAGCCCACCTCTGCATTGGTGCAAGAGGAGATCAGTGAGGACGCTGCCTTGTTACCAGCACCAGGGAACCCTTTGCACCTTGCTGCCACTGCCCCCTCCTCAGCCTGAGCCTGGGCACGTAGCTAATTATGGAGTATTGCCTTGGCTTGCCTGGCTTTCTGGCAGGCATTAGGTCCCTGAGAGGAGTACAAGCATCCTAAAACAATTCTTTTTGTCTTTCTTTTCTTCTTTTATGGGAGAGACCCACCAATTTTGTAGCAGCTTATAAATCCAGTGGTACAGAAGGGACCTAATCCCAGACACCCTACATTTGTGACAGCTTAAGGCATGAGCCCTGGCTGCTAAATGAGGTGAAAGCCACTCATTCCCTATTCCCAGACAGTGCCCAGACTTTGACAGGGACAATTGCTTTGGCAGGGGACTCAGCTCTGTGTCTGTTGTCCCTTTAAAATCCACTCCTCTATCTCTCCTTGTGGCAGTGCTGTTGCTTTCTCCTCCCTAGGTGAATCCGTCTGAGCTTTCCGACACAGAGCAGGATGACGACATGTGGGGCAGTGAGGAGAGAAAGTGACCAGCAGAAAGAGCTTATTCTGGGAGGAGAGTAACCAAAGGAGCGGCTCATGGGATATGCACGGCACCCTGCATGCAGTTAGCACATGCGTTCTCTAGTAGGAGCCTGGATCCAAGGGCTTGAGGATGAGGGGAGAGACCCAGAGATGGGCTGAGACAGGGGGCGCTGAGGGCAGCCACCAGCCCCAGCCCAGTTGCAGGCAGCTCGCTCTGATGTCCAAGGGCTTCTCCACCCACCAAGGAGAGCTCTCTGGGAAACCCTGCTCCAGACCTTCTCCGCTGGCAAAGCATTGTCACCAAAGCAGAGCTTCATGGCCTCCCCATCCTGTACCCTGGAAATGCACTGCTGCTTCTTTACATCCTCCCAGTCTGTAAACCTTGTCAGGGGATAGCCTTTACACCCTAGATTTAAGGCGACGTAGTGACTATAAATATTGTGCTTTGAATAAAAGAGTTGTGAATACTAGATGAGTCCATTTATTTTTAAATGTCATATTTAAATGTTTTAACACTCGGTGTCCCAGGTGCTGCACCAGCAGGTGAGAGCGCAGTCCCCACGGCACACAGCAGGTAGAAGGTATTGCACAGGCAGGATGAGGGGTCCACCAAGTGATGTGGCTGTGCTTTAAAGTTTGTCCAGCACAGCCATGTCACATATGAATGTAAAGAAAACCCCTCCCCAACCCAGCACCACTGTCCCTTGCACAGGTCCACATCCTTCTGACAGACCAAACCTTGTGCCAGCGCAGCTCAGTACAGAGCCCAGGCTGGCCCGAGGTCTCATCACACTGGTGCTTCCTCTTCACCAGTACCTGCTAGTTATGGTGGTGGTGATGGGGAAGCCATAGCTGCCTGCCTAATTAAGCCACAGTGGAGAACCCTTCAGCTACCCTGCTCCTGCACCTTCATTTTGCATTAGTACCTCGTTATCACAATGGTAGCGCCTTATAAATAAGCAAGGTGCACACAGATTAGTGTGCCTTTTATTTGTGCCAACGTTATTTTTAATTTTGGAGGCTGGTAGTTATTTGTGATCTGGTTTTATAACTCCTGCTCTTTTTTTCCCTGACTGCTTTAAGAGTCTGGAAAGCAAGATTTAACGCACCTGAAACATCACAATTAGCCTCGTCATGCTAATAACTTAAAGGAAACAAATAAATACTACGAATTGTGTCACTTTGGAAATTCCCCTGCGCTGCAGGAAGAAGGCCTGCTGGTCAGGGCACATTGATTTTTTTCTGAATCTATCCAAGCAGGATTCAAGGACAGGACAAAACACTATTAAGTCAGCAAGCAGAATGCAGTAAATAATGAGCGAGCTGGAGAGGTCTGAGGCTCTGCGCTGACTGAGTCCAGATATAAATTGTGGTGAGCTATGCATCTCGGCATCATGGTGACACTGCCTCTGGAGCGCAAGGGAAACCCAGACCGGTAACGGGAGCTGGAAAAGCCGTTTGGGACTCCAGAAGTTTTGCATGTTGTTTTCACTGGGGAGGCAGAAATAAACTCCTTCCCCCTCTCCACAAGAAGTCCTGCTGCTCTGGAAACCTGCGTGGATAAATGCTACTGCTACAGCTGGAGAGCAGCATGCCTGTGCCAGGCGAAGGCTTCAGCGTAGGGGAAGTTGTGCCAGGGAAATGGGGCTTCTACCAGCGGGGTTTGACTGGTATTGCTGCATCCAAGCGCTTAGCCATCGCAGTATTGCTGCTACACCCATGCTGGCAAAGCACTTTTCTGCGTGTAGAGATGCTCTCTGGCCTAAGGCTTGTTTGTGAAGGAAGGAGAGGGGCTAGTCCAACAGATAAAAGCTTCCCAGGGAGCAGCAGGAGGGAGAAGGCATCCCATTAGTTTTTCCGCTCCTTTGTTTGCCTTTGTCATCTCCAACCTGCCGTGTACTTCAGTGCAGCAGCTTCCCCCAGAGTTCAGGGAAACTAATCAAGTACGTAAAATGCTTTGTGTGATCGTGTATTTGCAGGGCCAGGGTCCTGGTTAAGTGACACAGGGAAACCGGAGAAGAGAGGAGACCCTGGCTTGAAGACTCACCCTTGGTCTGATGACTTGGCTGCTTCTCGTGCTTTGGTCCACACAGAGCTACAACACTGGCATCCCTTCAAGAGGGTGATTCAGAGCCTCCCTGCAGAGCACCAAGCATGGCTTGTGACTCCCAGTTGCCAATTCTTGTGATTTATTCACCAGCCTTACGCTTCACCATCATTTTCCTCCAAAAAGTAACCACGTGCAACAAGAATCTCAACTTCCCTTTTCTGGAAGAGAAATTTCTCTTGCATTCCCCGTTTCAAGAAAACCCCCAAAAAGTTAAATTCTCCTAGGCCAGAAACGTAAGGGTGCCAAAGAACCAGCAATCACAGGAAGCACCTTTCCAAAAAGTCTCATGATGTGTTAACGGATTTGGTGGTTTGGGACACTGATGTATGACACTCAGGCCCTGGGACAGACTGGCAGCATTGAACAAATATAGAGTCTAATACATTTGGAAGGAAGATGTGTTTATTCACACTGAAAACATAAAAATGAGAGAGTCTGGAGGTAAATTTAAAAAATGTGATCTCAATTTACATTAGCTCTGGGAAACAGCAGCAGTTATTGGCCTTGTAGATAGGCAGAGGCTCTTTAGTGTTACCACTGAGATTACGTCAGTGCCGGCGTGACAAGGCAGCTCCAGATGAGCTTTTCCTCTGAGCTACTCCTACAGCAACTGGTCTTAGCATCCAGCTCTGCTCCTGTCTTTAATTCACCTTTGTTCACTTCTTGGTCTTCCCTTTCTTTCTCTGCACCCTTGTCCTCCTCAGTGCCCTTAGCATCCCACACAGACCCCCAGCCCAGTGCATAGTGGGGAGGGGAAGTCTGATTCAATGCGACCCCCTCCAAGACCCGGAGCACCTCTAAGAGCTGTTCACCTTTTAGACCACCCTGCCTCTGACCCCTGCATTCTTTATCCTGGCCCTGGGGCATTCGGGGAGGGTGGCTGACCAAGGGGGGAACAGGGCAGGCTTCCCCTGACCTGAGCCCAGGATCCATCTTCTTCCTTGCAGTGGGGCATCACCAACACTGGTGCTGGATGCACTGACTCCCTTTAAACCACCCCTTGGTGGAGATAAAGAAAGGAATCAACAGCGACCGGCAGATGCTATTTGGGTTTGGTCCATCCCTCACAGAGGGCCAGAAGCCACACTCTCTTGTGACCCTGATGACTTGAGCCAGTCCTAAGAGTGCTGCCAAGCAGTGCCCAGTAGTTTTCTTTCCTTTCATTTTGGGGAGTTCTTGCTAAATGTTTCTGCTTAACTCTTGGCGTGTTTGCAAGCTGGTCACTGTCCTAGTACCGGGGATGAGGCGTAACAGAGACACCACATGTGTCCTGTACTTCGAAAATTAAGTTGTGGAGGTCAAACCCAACTCATCTACTACAGTGTACCGCAGCCAAATGTACTTTTTAGGTTTAATCTTTAATGTTTGAAGTGAAAAGAAAGGTCATCAGCATGCAAAGATAAAGCCCAAAACAGCATACAATGTTCCACACGAACACCATACACCATAATGGGGCCATGACAAGCCTTGAGAGGGCAACCACAGGGGTGTTGAAGTAAAGGTGTGGTACTTCTAACCCAGACCTCATCTCCCACACTCATTTTACACCCACTGGTAAGGAAGGACTGGTTACAAGACATTACTGAGGTCTTCGCCTGGGATGCCTATGCCTACAAGCTCCCACCTCCCCAGGCAGAGCACCAGGTGAAGGGTTAGGTGATGCCGGGCAGCCACATCACCTGCAGAGCGGTGTGGAGTCGCCGTGCTAAAAGAAGGGCCAGACTTGGACTTCAGAGCTGCGAATATCCCTGTTTCTATCTCAGCTGACTGTCCAGCTGCTACTCCCTGAGACTTCTTCTGTACATCAGTGTCTCTGTCTGCCTGGCCCCTAGCCAGGCTTCACTCCCTGCCTGCTCCCTGGTCCTTGCTTTTCAAGTATTTCTGAGGAGGAAGGGTCAGTTCCTACCCAGTGGGCCACAGCAGTGTGACAGCAGGCATTTGGGCTCAGGGGGTGTTATTTGTATGCCCATCCCAATTCCCAGCTGCAGCTTGGCTCTCCAGGGATAACCAGCAGCGGCACTGACTGCAAGCACCGGTGCTTGCAAAACCAGCTTCTGCCACACGAAGAGGTGCACACAGCCCACATCTTCCTACATGTCACACATGTTCTGGACCAGCAGATTTCCGCACCATACAACCAGGGCTGTATCTCCAGGCATCTGTCCCATTGCTGTTACCCTCTTGTGCATCCAGCCATCCCTGCACAGGCTACACTTTCCTCAGTATGGGCTTGTGACAAGCTTGCCTTTTTCCTTTTAATTCTCAGAAATGCAAATGATTGCCAAACCCCTTCTGACCCCAATTTGTAGGGGGATAATTATTAAACTGCATTTGGTAAAAGTAGGGTGACAATTCTCATGACCCGGTGACTTTCTGCTGTAGTATGTTGCAGGGCTATCACTGAGAAAGGAATAGGATTAAGGAACTCCTCGTTTATCCAATTAGAAATCCCTCTACAAAAGAAAGCAGGTAGAAAAGCTGGAGCATTCTAGAGCAGCCTCCAAGTAGGAGCAGTGGAGAGATGAAGAAATGAGCTATTTTCAAATGGAGGTTGAGCTGTACATGAAACCATGTGCATGCATTGCAACGGAAGGGTGTTGCAGCCTGTGCACCAGGAAAGCCCCTTCTCCCTGCCACGAGAGCTGTTTTTCAGGAGACGTTAGGCATGAAAATCTAAAAAGTCCCCAGGGGATTCACCAGCACAAGATGAAACTTTTTATCAGAAAAAAGTCTCGGGGGTCTGGGCTGAACGTGAGGATCCTGCCTCAAAACAAGATAGGCAGGGCCAACCCCTCATGGATTTGAGCCTCTGGTCTCAACTGGGAAAACAGAGTTCAAACTGTTTTCTTAATCCCAGCTGGGTCTGCCACTCTCCTCAAGACCTTTTTCCTCTTTTCTTGCTGGGAGGGAGAAGAGGAAAGGTTCAAGACATCAATATCTTCAGGCCCAAAATTAATCCCATCCCGTTCTGTGCCTGCTCTGAATCCTGGTTGTGAGATGGGTAGCACCATACCTTCAAAACAGTCCCTGATTTTGGAGGCTGTGTGGGCTGTGTGCATGGAAGGTGCTGACTGTGCACCTCCTGTCACACTTCTCCAGACAACTCCCACGTAACCCCAGCCAGCAGCTCCTCTCTCGGCAGCCGCCCTTTTTTCCTAGAGCTAGCTGGCACAGAGCTGTTTGAGGAAAGCCATAGTTGGCTTTGTCCCTCATGGAGGCTCAACCACTTAATCCCTGTTTTTGGCTTAACCTGGGCAGGGGGAGTCCTGCCCACGTTAAATAGAACCTTGCAGAGGTGTTTTACTCCTCATTCCTGTGCTCTCGGCGGGGAAGGAAAGCTCCCCTGCGCTGGGAGAAGGCAACACCTACAACACGCCACAGCTGTGAGTCCTTGCTCAGCCACATCAGGGGATCGCTCTCCACCCCAAGTTACACGGAGCATCAGCCTCTTGCCACGCTTGCCCCAGCCTTGTGTTTGCAAGCCCTGACCTCCAGCCGGTCCCCTGCCTCCCCTCCTGTCCCAGATCCCAGTCTGCTGCCCTTGGTATCCTTCTGGGGACGGATACCTCAGCAAAGACAGCTGATGCTCCCACCTGGAAGGCAGCAGAAGGTGGGAATGGGAACTGAACTCAACCCAAACCTCTCTGCAGGAGTGCAGGAGCACCAGTGGGACTCTCCCAGTGCATGGCAGAGACTGTTGCAGCAGTCTGAGGCGTCCTGGTGCAGACCCGACAGCTCAGCACCGTGGCTTTGCACACCAGGCAGCCTGGGGCACATCGAGTCGCCAGCACAGCCCTTTTCCTACGCTGCCTCCGGAGCCCCGGCTGGCGGGGAAGCCCTCTGCCTGGCTGCTAACGCCGCTGCACATGCATTTTGTTTTTTAAGCTGTTGCTCACAAACAAAATTGTTCAGATGAAAAATAAACCTCTTAAAAATCCCAGCCTATTCACTCCTGGCAGTCTGGTATTCCTTCAAACTGTCAGACTTAGCAGATTGTTTACTGGAAACGGTTCAATTGGCAGGACCTTCTGCTGTGCAGATGAAATTTTAAAATCCCGTTTCTTGTTGCGCTCAAAGTCTCTCTTTCCACTACATGGCTTCACAGAATTATTATTCACTTGTTTCCCATTGAATCGAAAAATACCCTCTCTCTTTCATTTCTGTGGTAAAAATGTGCAAGGGATATTAGCCCTCATGCTTCAGGACACAAGCCACCAGCACAATGTTTGGGCTGGAGGTAAAATTTTCCCCAATGAGCACAGTAATGCAGAAAGGTGAGTTTTCCCGAAGCATCCCACCTAGCCAAAATAGGGAGTCACACTGTTTGGCTAGACAGACAAGTGATCTGTGTCACTCTCTGCGGACCACCCAAAGGTCTCCTCATACGGAGAGATGTTGCTGTAATAAAGAAAAGCTCTTGTGACTCCTGATCACACAGATTTTGACATTTCCCTTCCTGTGTGCAAGTGCAGCAGGAGAAAGAACCTTAACTTGCTTTGTCAGTTCCTATTGCCAGCTCTGCAGTGTGTCCCATGAGCAGCACCGTGTGGGGTCAGGGCCTCCTGTGGTGTTGGCCTCTTTGGGCCAAATGCCCCTTTTCCATTTGGTTAGAGGAATGCCTGCCAGTTGCCAGCAGGAAAGGCTACTTCAGGCAGCTTTGTAAAGTTTGCTGAGGCTTAAGGCAGAGGAAACTGCTGTGGATCTGGGGTCCTTCCTGTCCCACCTCCCTGTGTCTGCAGTTAGGTCCCAACTCCTACCCTTTCGTCCTCTGCACTTTTGGCTACTTTGTCCTCTAAGGAAAATGCTGAAAGGAAAATGCCCCGCTGCTGTGGCGGTGCCTTCGTGAGTTGCCTGTTAGGTGGTTCAGGGCTGCACATGCCTTCTGGACAGGACATCTTCTCGGGACTCATATCCCACCCTGCTTCCCCCAGCAATGTTGACATCCAGCAAGGCTTGGAGGTGTGGGGGATTTCTATCCTGAGCAGTACGTGGTAGGGTGGCAAGTCTGACAGAGAAGACACTGCTCTGGCCTCTCTTACCTGATGCACTTCTTTTAAGGATGTCAGGATTTTGGGGTAGGTGCCAAAGCTGTCTGTGCCTCTGTCACTGTTTCTTCCACTCATCCCTGGTTCTCAGTCTGCTTCTGACAACTTTCCTTAGGATGGTGATCTTTAAATAAGCCCGTTTCCAAATGGCATTTCCTCTGCTGCTGCCCCTGAGAAATCCCACCTACACACAGCTCTCCCTTGCCAAGGGTAGCAGGCAGTGTAGGATTCCCATCAACACCCACCGGTCACACCTCACTAACCTGTTGCTCATGCAGTCAATGAGATGACCTCCAGAGACGGGCTTGATGTGCCGTTCCTGGTCATTCGGGGGATGCTACCATGGCCCTTAATCACTCCGTCAGCAGGTGGAGCAACTTCCTTTATCCTTGGGCAGACTCCTCACCATTAAGCCAACCGGAGATCCTCTTCCCCTTGCTCACACTTGCATTTCATAACGGAATAGATTGCACACCACAGCCTTACCCTCGCTGTGGGGATCCTTCGTGGGCACCTACAGTCCCTGTGCACTGCATGGTTCATGCTGCTGGGGTCCCAGATTTGTGGGACATCCTGTTCCAAAGCCAGACTCTCAGTTTAACGAGCATTTTCTCATGTTAATAAAAGAGCAGGAGTGCAAACATGAAGAATTATCAGGGTGAAAACACCCAAATGGCAATTAGCACATACAGTCCTGAGCCTCTGACTTTGCTTCTCCCACTTGTCACCCTCCTGCTCCCTGTGCCCCTCCTGAGGGACACTGAGGTTCTCTGAGCAAGCACTTGGGTTATGCAGAAAATACCGTGTCCCCCAGCATAAGAAAAGAGTGCTTAAAACAAAGATGGGCACTGAGAAGCATAAAGCACCAAGTTTTGCAACCTCTAGTCTCTGCACGTTGACGGGACAGAGCCAGGGAGTGGGGATATGTCCCACTGAACAAGTGATGGAGCTAAAAGTGTTTGTGGCGGTTCATTTCTTGCTCTGCACAGTGGGAGGTGATCCTCTCTGCAGTGGGGGACAGATAAAAAATGGTTGGAAGGGCATCCCTGCAGAACTACCTGCTGCCAGGAAAAGACATAGGGCAGAGAGGGGAACAGGGTAGCCACCTGTTCCATGCTGGGCCTGAGGATGGCTGGGCTTGCTCCGAGGGAGGCTCCCCCAGAACCATGCATGCATGCCTCTCATTCTTGCTAAAGTAGCACAGATATATTTTTAAGCTGTGCTTTGGGATGGGAATGCTCTGTTAACCAGCAATTTGTATTTCATCTTGGATACAGGCGGTTCTTATTTTAGCTCCCGCACAAAGAGCTCCCCGCTGACTCAAGCATCGCTCCCCTCCTTCCCCGTTCAGGCTTTCCAAAACACCTCTGGGGCAGAAAATCAGCACTGCCACCGGGTCCTTGCCCCCTGCTCTCCCCAGATGCAGGCAGGAGGGACACACTCAGCCTGCATCACACCCCTGCGCTACATTTATAAGTTCAGGACCTTCTCTCCCTCAGAAACCCGAGTGGTTTGGTAACAATATTCCCCAATCATTGCAACGCTGGCATCGCGATCTGATAGATGTGGTTGTGTCCAGAGGTCACTGTCATGGGCTTTTTCCTTACCGGTGTAGGTGGTCCTGCCCCCCTCCCGCCTCTCCGTACCGGCGGGCTAAGCCGGAACCGGGCGTCACGCATGATGTACATCACAACTGCTTGTAGGATAGCTGTCTTGCTCTGAAATAACAGCTGATTCCCTGCTAATAGATTCAGTAATCTGACACCCGGGCTGTAATAATTGTATCTGAACAAGGCAGGCTCCAGCCTCTGCCAGCCTTATTAGAATGAGTGATTGTTTCCATCAGGGATGTAGCTCTGGTGCATTCACCTTTCCTGGGCTCCGAAATACAAATTGAGCTTCTGACCTTGGTGGATACGACAGCTGACCTATTTCCTTCTTTTTAAATAAGGAGAAAACAGACTTTGGAGGGAAAATGCCTGCTTTCTGCCGGCTTCCTCCTGCTGAGCTCCCCGCTATCGTTAAGATCTTAGCTAAATATTTGGCCTGACGTTATTAGCCAGGATGACGGTCTGCCTAAACCACCGAGCTCCTTGCATGAGGCACAAACCTCGCTGGGTCTGGGTTTATTCCTAATTCCTCTGTTGAAGGCAGGCCTTTTTCATTGAGTCTGTTTGGACAAGCGGTCACCGTGTGTGTTTGTACCACAGTGACCGGGGGATTGTACAGGGGATGGGGCTCAAAGCTGAACGGCTGCTGAGCTGCCACGTCCCTGGGGCAAAGGGCAATAAGCCCCTCCAGCACCAACAGGGAGGCACTGGTGCTGATGGGTTTGCAGCGGGCCCCAGGCTTGCCCTGCCTGGAAATGCCACCCACCACACTCGCAGCAATGGCATGGGAAATGCCAGACCAGGGAGGAGATGACTCCCACGACAATTCCCCTGGGAGCCTCAGGGCCATCTGGTGAAACAAAACCACCTCCTGCCCTCAGCCAAGAGCCCTCCCGCTGCCTCCTTCCGTCAGCAAGTCAACAGGCCTTGGTCACTAATCCTAAATTTCCCTGGTGGTGTGCTGTGCGAGGCAGGTTTTCCAGCGGGCTGCAAGCTCCATCCTGCCCTGTGGTTGTAAATATAGCTGGGAGGGCGATTTGGCCATGGTACCCCCCTCCCCTCCACATACTGCTTTTCCTGAGGTTAAACGTCAAATATCTCTAAAATATCACCCGGGTCTGCAACCCGCACATGCTTCAGGAGGTGGCCAGCCGGGCCCCCCCCAAGGGCTCTGCCCTGATTTATGGATGTGTACGGCACAGCGCTGTAAATTGTGGCATACATCAGATATAACGTCATGGGAGGACGGCGTGCGGTTTGTCAGAGCTGGGATGCTAGCACGGGGAGGGTAGGAGCAGGGACAGCCCCGGGGCGCGAGGCTTGCTTCCCTTTCTCCATCCAAGATGGTAAAAAAGAAAAAAGCAAGCTGTCCCGCCTTGGTGGCTGCGCGGAAAATTGTGCCTGAGCTCAGCAGTCGATGCACCGGCAACGTTGTGGGAGATTCCTGCCGCTTCGCCTTGCGGCTCTTCTTTAAGTGAAAGGGAGGGCTGGGTTATGGACCATGGGCAAGTGCTATAGGGCTGGAGGTTCAGGACAAAAGAGGGAGCCAGGCAGGGTGTTAGAGCGGTGGGAAGGAGATTTACGTCTTTTACTGTCCATCTGCAAGGCAAAACAAAAATAGCTGAAACACCGGTTTTCTGCTTTATCGGCTCTGTGAATAAGCATATAAATTTCTATGACATTTCTGGAGGCTTGCTGAAGGGGAAAAAAAATTCATCCCTTAGGACCTGACCAGCAGCAATGGCAGCATATGGTCTGCTGAAATCAGTGGCTGAACGCATTTTGTGTGTGTTAGCATTAAAAAGGTGACTTTGCGAGTAATTTCAGAAGCGGGGAGGGTTTTCTCTTTTTTCCTATTCCTTTCTGGGTTTTTTTTTTGTTTTTTTTTTTTTTTAATCCCGCCTAAGCTGATGCAGCTGTCATAGCCAATAACTCTTGTGTAAGGGAGCCGGGCTGCGTGTTCTTGATCGGGAAGCACGAAGGGTCGCTGGCTTTTGCCTGCCCTGTGGGACCAGGTTCGGTCTCTTCCTGGGAGGCAAGAGAAGAAAGGCAAAGCGCCCTGCGCAGAGAGAGGAGTCAGGGATGTTTTCTTTTTCCCAGCAGCTGCAGGTCCCTCAGAGAAGGAGTCGGGGCCCTGTATGTCCGTGGGAAAGCTGCTTCAGCCTCCTGGCAGCATGTGGATGGCAAGGGAGCGCCGTTTCAAAGATGGAACTCACTGGGGGAAAAACAAATACAAATCAGCAACTGTTTACCGTAGATAAAGTGTGGCTTTTTCTCTTTCATCGTTGACTAAAACCTCATGTTCTTTCCGGTGAGGGAGGCAGGAGCCGTAATGCGCTGTCAGAAAGATGTCTTTCAGCAGGCAGCACCTCTGGATGTTTATCTCCCTGCCATTGTGCTCCTGCGCTTTGAAATGTAAAAAGAAGACGCTGCTAATCACACTGTTGCTTAAAGATCAACAGCCAGGCAGATGTACTTTGTCACGTTTTCTCTTTGGTCTCTCTTTCGCCGTAATGAAAACGGTGACATTCATTCAGGCTTGCACGCCAGCGAGTGGCATCGCGTTTTTAATGAATGGCTCCTGCCCTTTCTTTCCCTGGGCCCCGATTCAGGGCCGCAGCCGGAGCCAACTCCGGAGCGCTGACTGCCACTGGAGCCGCCAGTCGTGCCGCTTGGTATCGCATCTGGTTTCCTCAGACCAAATCCATCCCTGCGTTGCATTTGAGTTGTATCGTTGAAGACGGAGAGGCTGCGAGATGCAACCGAAGGCTGAAAGGCAGAAGTCTGATGTGGGATTTCTGACTAGTGGGAGAACGGAGAGCATTAGAAGTATAAAAAATGGGAAGCATGGAATAAAGGAAATAAATGCTTATCTGTGCAAATAAATGAGCCTCAATATATAAGACACCTCTTCCTCCCATGCTGGTCTAGGCCAGTAAATAGCAGAGCAGGAAGGAAGGAGTAGGCACGGAAAGCCGGAGCAGTAGATGATTGAAATGATGCGGCTGAAGGGAGAGTGATATTTTCATTTTAAGACCGGAATTTCTCCTGCTCCTGTCTTCTTCACTGTGAGATTAGCACAGAGGTCTTCACTTCTACCTTCTTCGATATTCTGCACATAGGGAAATCAAAAAACTCAAAGCCGTACAAAGAGCACAGGGAGAAGGAGAGAAATCTAGCTCCTCTCCTAATGCCGATTAAGTAGAGCAAACAAAGAAGAGAGCAGAAATGCAAGCCACCAGTTCTGCCCCAGCAAAGGCTCCACTGAATCCTATTACAGGGATATATCAAAAGCAATAAGACAATATTCATCTTTTGCCTGCCTGACGGCCAAGGGAGGTACCATCAGTCGACAGCGGGAAGGCTGGGATGCACAGCAGATAACACCGAGCGACTAACGAAATGCATCAGCAGCGTATGTGTCGGGCTTCGAAACACCACCCCTCCACGCCGCTTGCATTGGCTTTCCCCAAGCCTTTTTTGACCCATTCCGTTCCCCTCCGGGAGCAGCTCCCTGCCTCTCAGGCTAAAGGTGGTTAAGCACTTCCTTGGAGCACAGTCGGGGGGAAGGCTCGGCTCATGCACAAGCTGCATCCCCTCTCAGCTGGGGAAACACCATGCATTTTGAAGCCGCCTCAATCAGCTTTTTCTCCGTGGACAGTTTATAACGCTGCCACAGACGCAGGGTGCCGGGTGTTGGGCACAAGCAGGTCTGCGGGCAGTTTCAGGTTCCCAGTGAAGCTCTGGGCACCTCAAGACACAGCGCTCACAGGGAGAGCGTCCCGCTGGCTGCTGAATTGATGGATGTGTGTCCCGGCAAAGACCGCTTACCGGCCCATCCATACCAACGTAAAATTGAGGGATGAGCTCACCTTGTGACAGTCAGACTGTCCACGAGCAGCCAACTTAAGGACAAGGGGCTACCCCATGCTAAGCACACTGCTTGCCTTCTGGGCCTCTTCCAACATGACAAATAACTTATTTAGATGGTGCCCTGCAATGTGCAGTTGGATACAACCCATAAATCCTGGTGTTAAATCAGGAAAATAAAAATCCAGCACTGCGTCAGCTCGGCCTTTGAGAAGGCAAAGCTGATAAATAGGGTTTGATTGGCTCTTTCTACACCGATGCCCCAGAGCAACACCCTCTGCACGAGTGTGATATTGCTGCAAGCTGACAGTACAAAGGACAGACGCGCACCCGTGCCAGCCATTGAGCCGGCTGCCTGGATTAACCCTGATTTCCTTTCCTGACACTTCTTTCTTCTGCTGAGGAGGGAAACCAGGCGTAAGAGCGAGTCCCTTTGCCTGTCATGCTGAGAGCGTGGCGGTGGCAGCGTAATTCAGCATGCTAAACCCGCTTCTCCCCTCCCCGGTCCCCACTCTGCGGTGGTCTAACTCCCTAAGAGCAGAGGATTTACACCTTCTTACACAAGCGGCATGAGAAGGATCAGGCTGTGACAGTCCCAACTCCCAGCTTTCTGGGAAAGGCAGAGATCAACTGCCTCCCAGCTCTCCTTTCATCTCTTGGGCTCTTTGTATCCATAAGGATTTCCTAGGACGTGGGTGCAGGGAGGGGGTGTGGAACAGCATTGCACAGGCACCTTTTTGGATTTAGCTCATGGGAGGAGGGCCACTGCCTCCAACAGCAGAACTCCCACCACCCCGCAACGCTGTTGAGATGACAAAGCGACAATAAATACAAATCTTATCTGTCTAATAAGGCAAGTTCCCTGCGCAGCAGGAAGGAACCTCTCCATCGAGATGGTATCTGAGACACCCTGAATTCTGCAGCAGCACAGCCTCATTGGGGAAAGGAAGAGCAAGAGGCAACTGTGCTTTTCGTGCTGCCTTTTGGCATGTCCCCAAGCAAGCCTGGCTTGTGGCGGTGCCGGGAGTGGTACCTGCCCAAAAGGATCCTTAGCTCCCAGAGGATGCTCCGCTCCTCCCTGCCGTCTGTATCCTTGCTAGTGGCCGAGCTGCCAGGAATCTGGTGCCAAAACACAGAGCCAGTACGCTGCTTTCCCGCTGATCCCACATACCACCAGCTGGCCCAGGGCTTGCAAGAAGTCAGCCCTGGGAGGGAAGCCAGCTGCCCGGAACTGAGCAGGAATGAGGGGAAGATGCTGGCTGCTGGAGGGAGGCACCTCCGACCCCCTTGGTGCCTTGGGTGCCTTGGTGCCTTGGGCAGGCAGCCCCTGTGCCAGAGAGCAACAACACTAAGGGCTGTATCCCTCAGCTGTCTGGATGGGGGCTGCTTTCCACCATCGCCAGTTGGCTCAGGGACACTGCTGCATTGCAGCAGGGGATGGCCCATGTCTTGTCTTCATCAGCCCTAAGTAGCAGAGATGTGATTTTCCGGGGTGTGAATTCATGGAAATGTTGGGAAGGTCAGAAATTGGCACTCCCAAACCTGTCTTCTGATCCTGGTGCCAGCATCCCAAAACACGTTGGGTGCAGACCGATGAGGGTTATACCCACTGCAGAGAGGAGATGGGACAAGAAACGATGTACAGCCACTTACACTGATTGTGGGAGCACAATGCAAAGCTATAGCACAGTCCAGCATTTCAGAGTATCCCACTTGGAAACAAAGATTAGAGATGTAGGAACATTTCAGTTTTCACGGATTTACCATCCACAACAAAAAACTCAGGGTGAAAGAGGGATATGTCCTACCGGCTCAGCCCAGCAAGCAGGGCTTTTTACTCAGTTCCTCCAAGGGGGGGAGGAGATACAAGCAAGTTTGGAAACAAGACAATATTTAAAATGAAGAGGCAAAATATTTGCAATCACAAAATGTTTTGATTCTTTTAAACTGTCTCCCCTTGGCTTATCGTTGGTTAAAGTCGACGCGAGTGGGTAGACTTCAGTCTGCAAAAATTGCAGCCACTGCTAAGATGCTGAGTAACAGATTGGAGCCGAGCAGGTGTGGGACCAAATGTGCCTGCTAAATGAGAGGGCTGTGCAGGCGATTCCTTCCTTAAAGCGTCTACCAGTAAAAAGGCTCTCTCCTGCTACTTGTCCATCTAAGATAATAGTGTAGAAAACCTGTGCAGATTACCCTCAAATAAGTAATTCTCTGTATGCCTATATGTCTATTTTTTTTAATAAAGAAAACTACCTGCATCTCAAATCCAAACTTTTCTGACTGCGTGGTAAGAGCAGAATAGTGGAGTTTTCTGATAAATTTTCTCCCTTATTGCTGAAATTTCAGCTGAGAAAAAAAGCATCTTGTGCTTCTTTCTCACACATCTAAATTCTGAAGCATCAGCTGTTTTGTGGGGGAGGGATAATAACTCCCTGTTTTTAACATCCAACTCAATATGTTTGTGAAAGGGATTATACGGCACCTCGTCCGCTCATAGCAAGGGATTGAACGTGATGACCGGGGAGGGCACCTCTGCTCTCATGTTTAATTCAGACGCTGTTTTCTCTCTCAAAGGCAGCGAGCGGGGAAAAAGCGAGCGAGGCGTTCGCATCGGTTGGAACGGGAGGTCAAATTTAAGTTTGAGTAAGCTTGACTCGGCCACCCACAGTGCTGTCTTGGTCACTGCTGGGATCTCTGCCCTGCCCTCAGGGTTCCTTCTGACCCTCAAACCCTGAACCCAAGCAGCCAGTACTGGGGACAAGGACCCTTGCCAAAAACCAGCAGCATGGTAGGAGCAGGCCCAGGGTACAAACAGCCTTCTGCTTCATGATCTGCTCCTGAGAGGGTGGGCAGAGCTTCATGTGTGTGACTGTACTGGGCTGCCTTTGCCTCCATATGCCTTTAGTTTGGACCCGGCGTGTGGAAGGCACGGACTGGAGGAGAAAGTCCCAGGTGCTGCTGGGATCTAGCAGGCTGTGAGTTTCCTCCAACCAGCACAACACACCTAGGGTTGGGGCAGGGTGAAAGGGATCAGGGAATGGGATAAGGAAAGAGAGAAGGTTAGTTGGGGACATAGAAGACAAAGGCAAATAATGGTGGTAGTGAGCAGGAAGAAAACAAAAAGGAATGAAAAGCAATGGGAAAAAATCAGAATACAGCTAGGAAAGGAGAAGCGGAGGAGAGAGCATCCATCCTGCCAGCCCCCGTGATGGCTGTTATTTGCAGATAGGAAGTGCTGCCTGCAGAAAAGCTGATTGAGGCTGATTGAGGGAAAGAATGAGCCACATGTGACAGATGTTAGTCACTTCGCGTAATGCCCTACTGGAAGGCACTTGGATGCTGTGGGGATGACAGCACTCGAAGAAACTGCGTGGAGCACGGCAGCCCTGGGAGCAGGCGGGAGGGAAGATGAATGTCAGGAGTGCTCCAGTCCCCTGATCTCCAAACAGGAAGAAAAGAAGAGAGAGACAAGCAGTGGGCTCTGCCTTTTACACGTTTCCTGCCTCCCTCTGTGCTCAGTCACTCCCTCATCCAAAACCAGGTGAAGGCCCTAAGCCGATGGGAACTCCCACTCCTTCCTGCATGGAGCAGGTCTGGCTCCGTGCCCTTGGAGCCTGCTGCACCCCAATGCCGCTATGCCTGGTGCGCAAGGCTTGCCAGCAGCTGGGGATGGGGCTGAAGGGGGCTGTCCTCTGAGCTTGGCCGTGGAGTCCCCCGGCATGGGCATGCAGCTGATGGAGGAGTACTGGCAGGCAGGGTTTGGTTCATGCTGTGCGTTCAGCTCCATGGGAACAACAGTGGGAAGGAGAGCGATTGCAGCCCGGAAGGTAGCAGCTCAAAGGGAGGGCTGTATTGAGCACCGCTGTTATCAGCACCCGTACAAATTGTTTCTAAAACAATGTCTCAAGCATATCAATTACTCGGGTGTTTTGGAAAGCAATCTTTGGGAAAGAAAAAGAGCCAAGATAGCTTAATTGTGCTTTCGTACCTCTATGTTGAATGTAGACTAGCTTCCTTTATTTCCAGCTTTAAAAAAAAAAATCATTAAGCGTCAAATGCCACACAGGCCTTCGTGTGTAAAGTCCCTCGCGGTTGCAAGTTCTTTTTTTTTTTTTTAATATTCTGCCCCACCTTTTCAAAAACACGAGAGAAAAGCAAAACTTCTCAGGGACTACTTTACTTTCAGCATTTCCAGTGAAGCAGCTGCCGTACTAGATCATATTCAAATACAACCCCAAAGAGGTCAGGAGCAGCATATTAGCTGAACTGTTTATCTGCAGCCAGCCAAAGGGGGATGGTGCTGCTCAAATCAATTTTCTATGCTCCGACTGGCCCATCTTCTTGACACTTAGATGTCACTGTACTACTGGTGATAAAAAGGCCTGCCAAAAAAGGATGGATTTGGATTCACGCAGGGTCCCACAGAGCCAAATGAGAATTGACAATATTAGTCTTTAGGACAATTTTACAGATAAAATTAACCAGAAGAATAAATTTTGAACAGTTTGCTTAATCTAATCTGCTTTCTATTGCACTGAATCTTGTTCCCATCCACCGTTGCCATTTTAATACTTGCAAGAAATACCGGCTTCTTTTTCCTTTCTTGTTTCATGGAATGAAGATCAGGCACATAAACCAGGATACACTTTGCTGTGAACTGCCAGCTGAAAACAAATACACACCTGGTTTCTGTAAAGAGGAGGAGGAAGTCCCTTACATAGATTAAAAGCAAGGAGAAAAAGTATCAGCATGTTAAATTTGGGCCTGAGGTATAGTCTTTGATATGATCTGAACCTTAACTTTTCCTACGTTCATCTGGTTTTGGTCTTAATTTTATTACTTGGATAACTAAAGAGCAAAGGCTGAACCCCAGCTCCCGATCTGGTTTTGAATTTTAAAAAGCCGATAGAAAGTTCAAGACTATCCTTATTCCAGGCTACCTCTGTTATAAGCTATGCGGACCCTTGTACATCTGTGAGTATCGTTCATGGTCCTAGAAATCAGAAACTCTCCGAGTTAATAATAATACATAACACATGCGTAACACTTTCCACCCCTCAGTGCTGCACAAATGACCGAGTGTCACAGCGAGCCTGTGAAGTGTTTTCTCCGTGGCAGAGATAATGACATTTCATCCAGAGGTTGGCTGTGTTGGTCAAGGACACCCAGGCTATACAAAAGCAGAGGTTAGGGCTGTGTGGTAGGGCCAGAGCAGGGGGGGGAGAGCTGCACCTAACCTTCTCTAGTGCACTGCACTACACATCAGAGTCCCAGCATGCTTTTCTTTTACATATTTGTACAGATGTTTTCCACATCTCTGGCTGAATATTTAGGGAAACATTTCAAAAAATTATTCAGCTGGCTCCCTGAATGGAGCTGGAAGAAAATGCTTCAGTTTTGCCTATGCTAAAACCATTCCACCAGCACCTCTTTTGAGCATTTTCAGGGCTTGGATCAGAGATCTCAGCACTTGCCAGGGAAAAAGGAATTTTTTTTGCTGGTCCTGTGCAAATTTACCCCAGTGTGGGTATGCTCTAACCCTCTGAATGGCAGCCTCCGTTCCTGCCTCAGCACATCCTGGGGCAAGCGACCAGCTGCAGTCGCTGCAGGTCCAGGCTGCTCTGCCAGGGCTGGCCCCAGGGCAACAGCACTAGGATTTCCCTGCACTTGCTCCTCTGGGCTCTCAAAGGCAGCAAAGGAGCCAGATGCTGGAGATGAAAGCGCTGATGGCATGGCATGGGTTTTCCTCCCATGTGCTCCTTTTGGCACTGCCTGGGTAGGAATGGAAAGTGTCCAGCATTAGCACGTAGAAGAGGCAAAGGGAGCCCCAAGCTGGGACAGATGAAGAAGGGTGTTAATGCAGGGAGGAGGAGTAGATGGGTATGAAAGCTGCACGAGTCACCCCAGAGAAGGGAGGTTGGTTACCCCCGTTAAGATGCCATGGTCATCTTCAGCCCCTGTCAACGTGCACATCTCCGTTCGATCCCTCCAGACACTGATTCATCCGGTGAAGAATGGTTCACTACAGCTACCAGGTACACCATTAGCTCAGCTGGTGGACACCACCGCCAAAAGTTCTGCTGGGCCAAAGCACCACGTGAAGGTTGGCAGCCTTTCTTCTGGTTGTGTCTTTGTTTGCAGAGAGGTTTCTCCCTTTTGCTTTTCAAAAGCTGCCAACAGTACAACTGGAAAAAAAGCAACCTGGACTGTGTTGGGGACGCAAAAGGGAGGGCTGCCATCAAATGACCTGTGCAGCTGGGTTTGCTGCGTCTGGGTACAAGCACAGCACTAAAGAAACAGCCAGGGAGCGAGTTGGAGCGTGAGTCACTTCATCACCTGCGCTGCTGAATGTGTCCTCTGCTCCTTGACTCTCACCTGGAGCGTACCCGCATATGAGCTAGTGCTCCCCAAGGCACGGCTGGGCCACAGCCTGATTGGTCCCAAAAGTGGGGACCAAGAGTGGTTCAGGGCTTACCACCAAAAGGCAGGATGGCAGTACATCAGCCTGAGTTCCTCCTGCCATCCCCACTATCTATCTCCTCTGCTGCCCCAGCAAACCTGGCACCTTCAGCCACCCCTTGAGCCTTTAAGCTGTACCTCAGAGTATGCCATTAATTTTCATACCATAAAAGTCAGCTGTGGTGGGCTGCAACACAGCCTTCCTGTTAACTTCAGTTGCTTTAAACTGGAAAAGAAAAGTACAAGGGGGCATAGTCACTTTTAGGACTACAGGGTCTGGTTCCTTCCAGGCCCAGAGAAGACCAAAGGCCAAATTATTTAGGCACAGCCCTTCTGCTCTAGAGGAAATGCCAACACACAAGCAATTTAGTACCCCTTGTCCTGGGAACATGAATCAACCCCTGTATGCTTTTATTTAGCAATAGTGATGTAGGCTTCATTTCTGGATTACGATGCTGGGAAAGCAGGAAAGGCAGCCAGACTTCCTCAGCCCCCATGGCCAGGCACAACACCCCCTGCCTGGGCTGGGGGCTGGACGGACCTCACGTCCTTCCTCAGCATCATGCAGAGAGGCAGCAGGCAGGGAAACGGAGGGAGGTCAGATGCTGCTATCTGAATCCCCCTAACAGGGTCAGAGGTCAAATCACAAGAAGAAATGCATGGGCACTTCCAAAAAAACAAAAGCTCAAGTTTTGGTCCAGAACTGGACACAAGTCCATTTCTGCTCTTGAAAAACAAAAATGCTGTCATTCCACAAGAGAGGGAGAAAAGACTTAAAAGCCTCTGGGAAACAGATGCCATCTCCTGGTACCCAAACGGACAGTGCTGGAGGAGGCAGGAGGGTTTGTGCAGAGAATTAGACTGTTGCCATCAGGACTGCTGCACCCTTCAGTGCCCAAAAGGGCCAGTAGTAGTGAGGATGACAGAAGGAGATGTCACAGTCATGGGATTAAAGCAAAAGCTTGACACACTGATCCGTATCCATTGCTCCACAGAACTCAGACTGAATGCTAGGAAAATGGTTTAACCCAAAACTCATGCAGGTTGCCAGGACCTGGGTGATGTCTCCATTTGTGGAGTATCCAGTTTGTGAGATGAGGGGTTAGATCCACACTCCGTGCGGTGGCAGAAAGCAAGGGAGCCATGATCTGGACATACAAAGTGTGAAATACAAGGGAAAACCAAGTGTTCAAATTGGGCACCTGAAATTAGAGACAGAATTTGCCACAGTTTTGTCTCCTTTCTCTCTACTCTACTCAGCCCTTTCCAAGGAGAGACAATAATCCCTGGGGCTCAGCCTCTGGCAATAAAATGTTTGGGAGCTGACGTGGTGAGCAGCCCGGTGTTGAGCAGGGATGAAGAGAGGTACCGAGTGGCCATCCCGCCGCCATGCCCAGCAGCAGGGGTGGCAGCACCCGCTAGCACAGGCTCCTTGACATCGTGGAGATGCAAATCAGGTAAGCATGCTGCAGAGATGTAGGGTAAGGAATCAACCCAGGAAGCGGGGAGCACCGAAATCAAGAGACGCACTTGACAACGTGGCAGGAAAAAGAGGAAAATACCCTTGGCAGTAGATGGAAGGGATCGCAGCGCCTGGCTGGGACAACGCCGGCTCCAGCCAAATTGATTTCCCTGCCTCCGCTCCGCTGAGCACCAGCACAGCGCTGAGCTCCTGGGCCATCAAAGCGGGAAATGTGCTCGTCATGGACTGCTTTTTCTGATGTTTTCCCCTCCCTCCTCTTCCAGCATGCTTTTCCCCTAAGCTGGAGTTCCTCGCAGGTTCTGGCACCCGGATCACCCCCAGTGGATTTCACCTCCCCTGACAGGGGCTGCCAGTAGCTCACGGTGGGGGGAGGGAAGCTGTCTCTGGGTACCAGTACTTTCAGGGGGGTTCAGCTGGCAGCCAGCAGCTCCCATTCCCTTACTGCACTTCTGGATTTCAGCTCCCAATACAATTTACACCCCTGCCTCCACAGAACCAGAGAGCCAAGACGGACAAAAATCAAGCCAGAGGGCACCATCTCGCTTTAGGAGTTTGGCATCTATGCCCCCAAGCTTGGGAATAGAGGCAGGACCCTGTCGCAGGCACCTCAGGCACTGGATCCCTTGCTTGCTTTGGCTGCCACCTCCCCAGCATCGCTTTCCAAAAGGCACCTGCATGTCCAAGGTGCCAACAGGCAGCCTCTGGACCTGGTCTGAGTTTGGAATAAACCGCAATAGAAATGCATGCAGGCTACAACAGGTCCCTTACACTTTGAGAAGGCCAGCTGGGGACTTGGCTGCTTTATTTCACTCTCCGGCAGCCCGCTCTAATGCCCAGGTAAAGCCCAGCTTGGCTCATTCATTTGAAAGACATCAGCATTTTCTTGGGGATTGGAGAGCTGTAATTTTTTTATTGTCTCCCTCCCAGAAGAGATTTTCTGTGCACCAGAATAACCCCAAAGTGTTTAAATTCAGCGGTCCTAACAAGACACCTAATCAGATCTCTTGTACCCTCTGCTTCACCCCATGTTCTGTTTTCCAGCCTGACTCCAGGCTTGATCGGTGCCCTGTGACAGTGGATAGGGTGTCATTGCTGCAGCGGCAGTAACCGCGCTGGAAGGGGATGTGAACAGGCTCTGTGCCCAGAGCTTGGACTGCAGTGATGACAAGGACATGGGTGGGTGCACGAATGGAAATCAAGGGGGTGGCACACCTGGTATCTCAGGGAGAACTCAAGATAGATGTTCAGCCAGAAACCCAACTGTCCACTGACATCCAGGTCTACAAACTGACTCCCAGCAATCCTGATCCAATGTTGGTCTTTTTTAGTGAGTTTTCAGGAATTTTCCATCCCAATTTCATTAGACCACAAAGGCCTGGCAGCTCACACTGCGCTAAACACTTCTCAGACCTTGCTGCATGCATCCCTCCGTAGGACTAGATCATGAAGAAGCCAAAAGCATTGCATCCCTGGGGGTGGCTAAGCCTTTGTTTTAAACCAGGGAACTTTGCATTGTGTAGGTGCTCCTGGGGGCTCCAATCCTTGCCAGGATTATCAACGAGGAGGGGGTGTTAAGGCAAAGGAGTGCTTTGCCTCTCTTCGTGAAAGATGTGGTGTTAAATAAGACACACTGTGTTGCCATCATGAGAGATTAACAGCAGCAATGTGGCAGATTTAAAAAAAAAAATCTAAGCAGACTTCTTTTTCTTCTTTGCTGTTAATTATAGGAATGCTGTTAAAAGCTATTACAGAGTGAGGTGACCTGGAAAGGAAGAATCTGTAGGCAAAGCAGTGGAAGGAGTGTTAGACATCCTGTTAAAGTAGAAAAAGGAGAAAAAATAAAGTGATGGCCACAGAAGGGAAGAAAAACCAAAAAAGAAGAACAATGCAGGGGGAAAAAAAAGACGGCCATGCAATGTTGCAAGGCTGGAAGTTGGTCTGGAGACACTGCAGTCCCAGCCTGATTTACGCTGGATTTTCCACAGGGCACTGCCAGGTAATGGCTCACCTTCGAAGTCTGGCTTGACCCATTACTGTCATAGGCGGTGGCAGAATTACAATCAAAACCCAGATCCGATTCCCAATTTTGGAGGTGTTCGGATGTGAGAGTTTTATTTAAGGCTCCCTTTTAATAAAAAAGTGGGCAAACTGTGATCAAGGGGAAGGAATTGTCTCCATTTTCATGATTCACATCTCCCGGCACCCACAAGATATGCATTTCCATGCTCTGATCTGCGCCGCTCTGAAGGACACAGCTGAGAACAGAGCAGGGAGCTGCCGACTCAACGGCAAAAGCAAGAAAGAAAAACGCAGTTACCTTTTATTCTTCCTAACATTTTGCTAAATTGGTTCGGCAAGCTTCCCTCAGTCTGGGGAGCTGGGAAGGGGAGGGAGAGAAACTTCATTAAGTGAAAGATTCTCGGAGATAATTGGGAGGCCAGGGATAATAGCGGCAGCCCGCATTGTGCTGGGAAAGGAGGGCGCTTGCTTCGTATTTGTTAATTGAAGAAGCCAAGAGCGGCTTTCTGAGGGGCGACGGCTCTGACTGGAAGGCTGAAGGCGTTGTATATTTTTACTGGTTTAAATAGACATTAGGGGGCTCCATTTTTTAAAAAATAAGTCTCCGAGTCGCGTTGGCAGCCTATGCAAACAAGCGCAAGCAGCATGGTCTGCAGCCTCCCCCACCCTTCCCGCTCGCAGTCAGGTCCAGGGATTGCTCTGCAAGATGCTTCAGCTGGGAGGTACAGCTGGCTGCGGCTGGGGGTACACAGCCAGGACCCAGGGGCTGGAGAGGGGGCTGTGTGGCTGGACAGAGGCACATGAAACGTTAGGGGAACGTGGAGCCCACCCTGTGAGACATGCTGGTCACTGCTTGCAGACTTGGAAAATTAAATTCTCCCCACAGTGCAAGTTTGCAGCTCTATCATGCAGACATTGGGGGTTTGTTAAATAAGATTGCAATTCTGCTCACTGTGGAATAGATGGAGATCGGTCATCTTTCTAAAGACAGTCTTTTTTTGTAAATACCTCCAGCGTGCTGTGCCTAGTGATATTATTTTCACATCTATTTGCTTGTGCCCTAAAAGTATCCAGATTTTTAGGAAAAATCAATATCTGACAAATTAAAAATCATCAACGTCATAATGTCTTATTAGTTTCATGAATACTGCCTTGTCTTTCTTGACTTCTCCGTGAAAATCAGAAACGTTTGGGGTCTGATTCTCATTTGCCCTAAGGCCCATTTATTCCGCGCAGGAAAAGTCAATCAGCCTCAGAAGGAAAACAAGCGAGGGCTGCACCCACTGCAAGCCTTTTCTGCTCCCAGCATGGCATAGAGAAATTTCAACATAAAAGAGAACCCAATCCTTGAACATGCCATGCTGCGCAATCGGCTGGGTCCTGTAAACTGCCCAGGAAAGTGTTTTTGCCAACGTCAGTTATTGTTTCCGCTGCAAACCGCTTGCAGCTCTAGGTCCGTTGTGACAATTAGTGATAAATCACTGCTGGGAGTTTGAGCCATCTATTGGAAAAGCTCCCAACAGCCAGTTACCAGGAGAGCACCAGGGCACACGGCAACGTCATGCTTCATATTCTTTCTATTTTTAATGGCAGGGGGAGGAGGGTTATGTTTTAGTTCTGCATATACTGTGTCAGGGTAAAATAATGTTCTTTTCTGGCAGCACTGAATCAGCACACATCCAAAATTTGCCTTCTTCCGCCGCACGTACTGCCCCCATGGAAATCAGTGAAAGCTTCATGCAGGCATACGAGGGCAGGATTTAGCCCATAAATCACAACCCAGATCATAAATACATGCTTGAACCCTCTCTTAATATGATTCATTAAGAAGGAGCTTTTACGGTTGGGGTGGTTTTAATTATCGTTGTGTAATTTTATTGTTATTGTTTCCATTAAACATTAACAAACGTTCCTTATTTTTGGTTAACAAAGATCTTTCTTAGATTGCACAGTAGTTAATGAAAACCACATAAACGCATGCAGAAAGATACCAGGGCTCTCATTCAATTAAATATAAAACTTAAAGTAGAAGATCTATAAAAATCCAGATTGTGATGAATCATAAATAAATATGGAAAACTAACAACTGCCTTGGGTAGAGTAGTAAATTTATAGCCTGAAGATTTGCATTTCTGAGGTCTGCACCATTGTCTGCGTTGTGTTCTCTCTCCCCCACAGAAGATGTGCATTCTCAGCGCCAGAACCCACAGCCTCAGCTAATTTTCTCGGCTTCTTTAGACGAGCCCTGCAATTGCCACCATGCCCCGAGTAAGTCTGCCTTTGCCCAGCATCATTTCCAAGTCTCTGAAGCTGGGACTGAAGGCGCTGAGAAGTCACGGGCACGCCAGGGTTCACAGGTGTTTGCCCACTGGAGGGCTGGAGACATATCCATCAAAATTGTCCCCACGCACGGTGTGCAGGATGCCAGGCAAGACCTCTCCTCCCAGACATGTTGGAGGAGGAGGAGAAATATGGAAAGAGCAGCTGGTTCCTCATCCTTGCCTTCCCCCACGCTGAGACGAGGAATCTGCAGCCATTTGTTAGGCTGAGGTTGCCCTGTTTCTCCAAATCGGTCTGGAAACCAATTGACTGTGACTCTCAGCCAGTCATTGGCACCGGTGAGAAAAGAGATGGATAAAAGGCTGCTTTGGCTACTGATACACAGTCCCTGACCCTCTCGTACATCCCAATGATTTTTTGTCGAGAAGTATGAATAAAAAGGGTTTCACTGTGTAAAAACAAACCCACTAGGATGTAATAGTTCAACAACCCCAGGAGGACCGAGCTCTTGAGCTAATTAGCAAACGCACAGTTGCCCATGCATGGACACCATTGAACGGTGTCAAGACACTAGCCACCAGCCTCAAAACTCACCTTCCATCCTCTCATACCTCTTTCAGAATTAACCCTGACATTTTGGCTTCACAAGTGCAATAAAAAATTTAGAAACTCTTTCCAGCGTAAGCAAAGTAGACTGGTCTCCAGACCAGAGGCTTCGCTGGAAACACAGGAATGTCAGCATTGAAAGAGTTAAGGAGTGAGTGAAGTGGAGGGATTTGATAATGGCAAAAACACTGAGGCTTCTGCTCCAGGATTATGGGTGTGTGTCAGTCTGTCTGACACAGCCGTTGCCATGGTGGCAGAGTTCTCCCAAAAATCACCAGAAGTGGACAGGATGGATGATTGCCTGAGCACGACACAAGAGAGGGGAGATGGCTGCAGATGGGGATGACTTGGCCTTTGTAGGTGGGGCTTGGCACTGCTACTGGGGGCCAGCTAATGTAAGAATGAGTCTCGTGAGCTCCATGGTCTTTTCCAGCTAGACAGATGTTTCAAGGTCTGGAGCCAGCTGTTAAAAAAACTGGAAACCCCTGGAAGTTTCACCTAACCTAACCTCACCTCCGTTGCTCCAGGGAATATGGCATGGTGTGGAGAGCCGGTGCCTGCAATGCTCACGGGAATGGCTGTAGAGAGCCTTGAGAATCAAGGATTTCCCAGGCAGCCCAAGATTTTGACAAACGTGTCCGTGCATCTGCTGCAGCTGTTTGGACAAGCAGGAGTGTAGATGTGACTGTTAAAGCGAGGAAAACCCTCAGCTGCTGGCAGCCAGAAACCCTGGGAGGGACGGGCTGGGAGCAGGAGGCACGCCAGGAGTTGGGGCTGAACAGGGCTTGCAAAGCGCAAGGGGGACAGAGGCTGGACATGTTGGGCAAGCCAGGAGAGTTGTACGCCTGGAGGGGCTTGGAGGGCTGGGATGGTGGAGTTGGGGCAAGACAAGTTGGGATGGGAGAACTGGGAACCTGGGGGAGAGAATCTGGAGTATTTGGATCCTGGAGCAGGAGAGGGGAGGACTGCAGGGGCTGTGAGTGATGTGTTGCTGGGGTTCCTGGGGACAGTCACCGCTTGGACCCTTGTCACCATGCCCCATGCAAGGAAATCCTCAGCTGGGGCTACTTCCGTTCCTAGGCAGCGCTGGTGGTGCGGGGAGCACCACTTGACCAGGAGCTGATGCGGACGTGGGGAGGGTGTAGAGTCAGGTCAAGGATTTGTGGCCCCAGAGCAGGAGGAGACGTGCCTTTCAACGCGCTGGATCACCAGCAGCGTGCTAAATCAGGGCAGCGAGGGAGTTTCCAGCCAGCTTCAACGCACACGAGCGAGGCAGCAGCCAAAGCGGCGGAGCTGACTGTTGTGGGTTTCACACATCTCTCAGCAGGCAGTTTTCAGGACGCTTGTCTTTCCCTCCATCTTGCACCTCCGATAAGAGGAACTCACGGCTTAGTGCTCCCTAAGGAGCAGGCTGCGGCAAACAGGGAACGTCGAGCTGCACGCGTGACCGAAGGAGGTTACGTTCCAGCTCCCCACCGGGAGCGCGGCTCGGGCAGCCCCAGCCACGTGAACCTCGGCAGCGTGAGGCTGGCCAGGCTGCAGCTGCTGGAGCCAGCACACGGCTTGCACCGTCCCAGCGCGGCTAGCGAGTATTACAGAACAAGGCAGAGGTATGCTCAACAAACCACAGGCTTAAGAATAAGGGAAAACACATTTCCTCTCCTCGCCCAGGTGGGAAAAGGTAGCACTTTCCCGAACACTGCTTTACTAGCACAGAGAGGATGGATCTTAGCTGGTAGTTGTTTAAAAAGCGAAGCCAAAACCAAACCGCTGTGTTGGGGAGCGTGGGCTGGGGGGACCCACCCAGGGAAACCTCTGCGTTCGTACGCAGTGTGAGCAGCAAGTTGTGGTCAGGCTGGAGATACGGGTGAGTATTTACATGGGTCTGATGCGCACCGGCCACGTTGTGAGAATTAATGCTTCTGTACCGCTCTTTTTTAAGTGGAAGGGAACATTTTACATTCTTCTAGCCTTTTATCAGGTGAAATCATTTTCTAGTCCAGTTACTTTTCTATTATGCATGGAGTTAATAAAAGTTACTTTGGGTAATATTATGGTAGGCGTGTTTTAACTCTATGTTTTCTGGTTTTTATCCAGACCTCCAACACCAAAAGAGAACATTAACTGGATAAGTGATTTATATGCCAGGACCCTTTTTTTTTTTTTTAATTGATAGACTATTCCTTTTTGAAGGATCGTTTACAGATTATTTATCGTGGTCTCCAGTGTCCAGCTCCAATATCAAGAAGATGGACTGCAAACCCTTAATTATACTTGCATGTCCTGTACGTGTTAAGAACCCATAAAACAAAGCGCACGCACGCTTCAGGCTTGTAATAGTTTGATGAAGATTTCCAAATTTTTCAAGCTGCCAGTTCATTTCACAAGATGGATTACTTCTCTTAGGATTTCATCTACCTAATTATTTCTGTCCTGATTACGTAAGTGCCCCATATTTTTCCTCCTTCTGCTGCCCCCGAATCACATCCAGAGTTCTAGTAACGGTGTTACTGTTTAGTATATAGGTGACAGGCAATAAGGGCTCAGCTGTATTTGCGGGAAGATGCTGTTGGGGAGGTACAGCACAAGGACATCATCTTAGCCTCACTGTTTCTGCAGGTGGCAGGCAGATAAGAACACCAATAAAATCTTGTGTCCAGTCTAGTGGGTTTGTACCAAAGCTCTTTGCAACCCAAAGCTATCACGAGGCAGGAAGCACAAAGCTGCAATATGATGGTGTATATCACTGTGCTGAGGTGCCTAGGCAAGGAGACATGTGAATACCCAGATGGAACAAAGTCGCTTATTGACTGATGACATGCTGGGATCCTCACGCCCTCTCTCCCCAGCTGGACTCTGCAGGAATGCTGGGTGGCATTTCAAACGACACTTAGGAGCAGAAAGCTGCATAACATTTTCAAACTGTCCAAACAAGCTGTGGGACTGTCCAAGAGAGACCTGCTCTTAGGTATCTAGAGGGAAGGTTTTGTCAGAGCAGAGGGGAGGATGAGTGCTTTCTGCTCTAGACCCTGAGAGGCTGACATGGCTATGCAACAGGAATGTCTACCCACAGTCTCCAGCTACCAACGAGGTTCCCCAGGTAGAGTTCCATGCCAACTCCAGCGTTTCCAAGCTGTTTGATAGTATGATGTTGCAACTCAGATTTCAACCACTGATAAACATCGGCAGGGCTCTTAATATTTTTTGCAGGAGGAAAAATTACCCCTAGCTGCAATGCTTTCCATGGCCACTCATGCCATGGATTGAACAACACTACAAGACTTTGTTTCAGGTTTCTCTTCTTCTCCTTCCCCTCCCCACCAGTGTATGGTCTTTATTAGCATTATGGCTGTGTAATTCCTCTGTAGCTATCACAGTACAACGAGAACACCTGTCATTCATTTTCAGTGGCAGGAGGAGTTACAGCATGGGTTTGAAGCTCCCCTAGATAGGAGTGTGCTACCAGCTGTTCTCTCCCCCAGCTTTCACGGCATCCCATTGCACCCACACCAGAGCAAGCTTCCCACGGGTAGGAGGCTGTGGTCCCCATGCTTAGGAGAAGGGGTGATGGGTGCTTCTCCCAGCCATCACGGTGCAGCACGATGCAGCAAGCTAGGGGAGCACCTGAGGGTACCGGGGTATGCAGCTACATCCTGACATGCGTTTGATGTGTCAAGATCCAGCCCAGTCTCTTTGGCATCCCACTGGGCAGCAAGCAAGTTCAGACATGGCCCAGCTGGTGCTAGGGCAGGAAGGAGCAGGACTCTGCCGCTTTGGGGGGCTGGTGGTGGGAGTACCCGGCTCGAACCTACAACTGCCCTTGCCTGGGCATCCTGCATGGCCTACACGCTGCCCTTTGGCTGATCCTGCAGCCTGGAGGAGAGCCAGGACCTCCTCTGTGGGGCCTTTGAAACCGCTCCCCTCCCAGCACAAGCGGCTTTTTTGTAAGCAGTCGGCAGGGTCTGGGAGGGGAGCAGTGGGGGGAGCAGGAGGAGCACTCCCATCTCACCGGGCTGCAGGGGCCCCCTCTCCTCTTACACCCCACCAGAAAGAGGTGCTTGTTTCCAGAGGATGAATTGAAGCCCCTGCACCTGTGGTTATCAGCTTCGATATATTTTAAATTTAACCTGCATCATCTATTTATACACCAAGTGCTGAAATGCGTTTTTCCCCGGGCTTGGGGCCGGGGTAGCAGCCCAGAGGAGGGGAACAGGGCTGGCTGGGGAAGCTTTACAGCCAGGCTGATGATCCAATTAAGTCAACAAAGAGCCCCGGTGATATGATCTAAGGGTTCAGGAGCTGGGAGCAAACAGGGAACCGTGGCAGAAGGCAAAGCCAAGCAAACATATGGAACAAGTTACGGGGGAGACAGTTGAGGCAAAGTGCAGAAATGAGTTCAAGAGATGCCTGGGCTTTTCTCAAGAGAAGGAAAAGGACTCAAGGGGATCTGCTTGAAAAAGCAGGAAGGGGGGATTAAGATAAAGCCAAAAGATGGAGGCCTGCTGTGCTGACTGGCCTTTGCTTGTTCCTGGAGCTTTCTTTTTTGCCTTCTTTTTTTTCCTTTTTTCATTTGACTGCAACAGATATTAATGTAATTAAAAGATGCGGGAACTACCGGAGAGATTGGCAGTAAGTTAAGGGCGAGCAGAAGGGAGTAGGAGTGGGAGCTACCTAGCAACCAATGCACAGGAGCCAATAAAACGTACAGATAGGCAAAATCCGGGGAGGGCAGGGGGGAGGGAAATTAAAGCCCAGGACCATGAAAGAAATAATCCCCAAAGTCTTACAGTGGTGTAAGCAGGAGAGTTGACGGCTGTGCATTGGGCCGTGGGATGTGACACCAGTCACAGGGTACTGGGACAAAATTCCCCCCTGCCACCATCTCTCTGTTGCTGTGGCCTTACGTCACAGCTTGTTCATGTCCGAGCCCTGGGCAGCACTTCTGTGATGCCTGGGTGATGGATCAGCTGGGTTTATGGCCAGGGTGATGTTGGCAGGTGGATGGAGAAGGTGAGAAGCACAGGTCCCTGTGCCGGGCAGCCAAGGGTGGTGGAGGCAGCAGGAGCGAGACCTGAGAATCCAGAGGAGCCTGTCTATAAGTAGCAGGGCTATTTTGGCTGCACTGCATCATCCTGGGGGATGGCAGCATCCACCCGCCCCCCAGGAGCAGCCTGTCCGATGGTTCCAAAACCCCACCTCTGTGGGGGTAAGCCGTGCTCATTGCCCAAGGAAGAGGGAAGGGGGAAACTGGTCCACAAAGACTGTCCCTGCCATGCTTTGACCTGCCTAAGAGCTTTTTATAAAACTTATTTGCAGCTAAAGCCATAGGACTTCTTATTTCAGGCAAGACCTCACGTTTGATCCTGTAATTGTGGCATGATTTATTTTTTTAAAGAATACAACGTTACGGAAAACGACACCAGAGAAGAGCTCATCATCACTCTTGCTGTGCTATCAGGAAAGACAGTAGCCTTTCTCCAGCAAGCAAACACACAGCTTCATTTTGAACCTTACCTCCACCTTATTATTGGATGTAAATGTTGTTTGGATTCAGGAATTTTCCCTAAAGGTTGAGCAAAAGTTGACAAGTTGTCTTTTAAATTACCAGGCTTTAAAAATAAATCATTCACCCAGATTAGAAAATTTGCCCCATGTATCCTTTCTTTAATGTGGGACTTTTTATTTCCTAAACAGCTGTTACTATATCCCTGAGTTTTTCACCCAGGTGAAAAGTGTTGACAAGCTATTTCTAAGAAAATACAGCATAATTAAGGAGTTGAGGGCAAGGAGGGCAAACCCATAGCTGGTTTCAGCTGATGTCTCCACCAGTGTCACGCTGTCACCTTGCCACAGGCTTTCTCCCAGGCCCTGGGCAGGAACAACCATGGGACCAAAGAGGAAGGCTAGAGCTCCACAGCACGCTTCAGGGCTCAAGCCCATCCTTATTTTTATTTGGGCATCACTCTTCTATGCTTTTCCATACTAACGTCGGTAGCTTCTGCCGTGGCTTCCCTTGGTATGCTTGCATCGTTAAAAGTAAGCACATTCATGCTTGCAGGATCAGGGACTTGTTTTGCAGTAATGGATTTGTTGCAGAATTACAGCTAACTAGCTGTGTCTTCTGCAAAAAAAAGAAAAAAATTGGTTATGCTGGTTTTTGAGTTTCAGGCCATTAAAAATTACCCAGAATGTACAGTCACTCAGTAGCAGCTTCGTAGATAAGGATTTAATTATAAGCCCTGCACTCACTTATACTCTTTGAATACCAAATGTATTTTGTGATTGCTTTCAGAGCACACTATTTTTTTCCCCAGAAATTTGAAGGCAATTGAGCAATTTTACAGTCTGGAGTCCTGATTCAGCAGCCTTCCCTGTTCAGCAAAGAAATGATGTGCTTAACTCCAATGGGACTTGGGCATATGCCTAATTGGGACCAACGTTTAAGATCACATTAAAATTAAAATCTTAATTTTTGTACTATTTTTGCACCTCTGTGTGGAACACAATTTGGTTTCATGACTCAAACTTTTACACAAGGAAGTCTTTGTAAAATCTCCACTTTGCTGTGGACACCCTTGCGTGTACTGCACAAATACCAGGAGGTTTAATGGAAATTTTACATGCAGGTTGCACGTAAAATATTTTGACTACGTTCTACATATTACGATGTATGGATGCATGTGTGGCGTTTGAATGCGATGTGTGTATTCAGAGAAGGAGGAAGAGAAAAGGAGACTTTGGGGATGCCCCTGGGAGGGTTAGCCGAGCGGTTCAGCTTAAGGGTAGCTGAGTGCAGGCTTGTAGCTGGAAATTCTCCTGCCTGATGACAGCTTCCAGTTTCTTGCTGTTGTGGGGTTGCTTTTGCAGCATTTTTGCTTTCATTTGCCTTCTCCATCCCACATCCCAGTTCTTGGAGAATTAGATGCTTCAGGATAGCTTTGCAATGCTGATCTGGCCCAAGGCACTCACTGACTGAGTGGGAAACCCAGGTTCAAGTGCAAGCTCTGCTCAGCTGAAAGATTTGTACTCAGTCTTTCCTTGTCCTAATCATTTGGCTGCTGGCCAGGCAGGCCTGATATTATATCCTCCTCCAAACTCTGGCTCTAAGGAGAAATTCCATCCTTTTCTCCATGAAAGTTTATAGCAGCTGCTGTGCTCCTGGGGAACAAATCAGCTCAGATGAGCTTGCATTGTCTCATGGAAAAGCCATTTTATTCAAAAATTTCTAAGCAAGTCGTAGCCAGCACGCTGGGCTTTGTCCCCGTGCCTTGAATGATCTGCAAGCACTGGGGACCGTGCTGGGCTGCCAACCACCAGCAACCTGGGGGTAACTAGAGAGCAGGAACCCTGTGACTGGGATCTGTCCTCTCTCCTGCCTTCTCATCCAGTGGAATGGGGAGAGGAAAAGGCATTTGTAAGCGGTCCCTGGAGAATATATGGGAAGCATTGTGGTCACTTAGCTGGGATGGGTTAAACCAATACATGTGCACTGAGCCCCCAACACTGCTGGTGTGGGTTTAGGGGTGCTAATGGAAACCTGTGGGTTATGTGGAGAGTGGGAAATGGTAGTTCAGCAGTTTTTTCTTGCTTCCATCAGCACCTCGGCTTCACTGGAGAAAGGGATGAGCCAACCAGGGAGTGGGACTCTGGTTACACATACGTTCAAGAGGGAGAGTGCATCATGTAAGAGGTACTCCAGTTTGGACTGGAGCTGTGATCTTTCACACCTGCACATTAAAGGGCAGATCAGCTTCACCTGAATTTTCCCAACAGGATTTTTTATGACCTGTTACACCAGCATGAAAAAGAATTCCCCCTGAGAGTTCACTTCATTACACCAAACCGTTTATGGTTGTGCATAAAAATTGTACTGCCCTTTGTACCTCTGTTTTCTGCTACAAACTTGCCAAGGAGAGGAAGAGGAGGAGGAGGACAGGACTCTGGGAGGGCTGTATCCCTCCAATCCTGAACTGCCCCCCAACTGCATGGCTTTGCTCTGCTCGTGCTCAGCCTCCCTCTTCCTTCACTATTTGGGATGCCAGCAAACTGAGCTGAAGTACTGTGAGCCTTCCCAGATGGGAACCATGGCACACACCACCCCAGAGCCACAGCATCCTCATCCAGCAGCCCCTACGTTGTGGAAAATTGGCAATACACAGCCTGGCACATAGATTCATAGAATCATAGACTGGTTTGGGTCAGAAGGGACCTTAAAGATCATCTAGTTCCAACCCCCCTGCTGTGGGCAGGGACACCCTCCACTAGACCAGGTTGCTCGAAGCCTCATCCAGCCTGGCCTTGAACACTGCCAGGGATGGGGCATCCACAGCTTCTCTGGGCAACCTGTGCCAGTGCCTCACCACCCTCTCCAGGAAGAATTTCTTCCTGATGTCTAATCTAAGTCTCTCTGCTTTCAATTTAAATCCATTACCCCTTGTCCTGTCACTACAGACCCTTGTGAAAAGCACACACACACACCAGCTTCCTTGTAGGCCTCCTTCAGGTACTGGAAGGGGCTATAAGGTCTCCCTGGAACCTTCTCTTCTCCAGGCTGAACAAGCCCAATTCTTTCACCTCTTCATAGCAGAGGTGCTCCAGCCCTCTGATCATCTTTGTAGCCTCCCCTGAACTCACTCCAACCAGTCTATATCCTTCTTATGCTGAGGGCTCCACAGCCAGATGCAGCACTCCAGGTGGGGTCTTACAAGAGCAGAGTAAAGCAGGACAATCCCCTCCCTCGACCTGCTGGCCATGCTCGTCCTGATACAGCCCAGGATCCGGTTGGTTTTCTGGGCTGCCAACACACACTGCCGGCTCATGTTCAGCTTCTCATCCATAAGTACCCGCAAGTCCTTCTCCTCAGGGCTGCTCTCACACAAGCATGCTGTGCGCTGGGTCTCGGGTCCTTTCAGAGCACCCTACTTACTAAAGGCCATGTCATCGGGACCACAAACCACAGGGTGTCTCCCCAGTCAATGTGTGCTCAAATCAGCAGAGTGCACTGCTTCCCAACTCGTTTTGGTCTCCCTTCCCCTGGAGGTCACCAAGCTTTGAGGAGCTGGACCGGTCTATAAGGCAGGTGGCAAGCCCCATGGAAGTGTCTGAGGGAAAAGCATCTCCCTTCCACCCTCTGTGTGACAGCACATTTGGAGACAATAATAGGGCAGCTTTTCCCTAGGAAAGTTACTGCCAGCACATTGTACTCTACCGTACTGCAAGGTAGTATCTGGATATTACATAAGGAGCCCGGGGGTTTTTCTCACCTTTAGAATAACACTGCAAACTGCTATGTTATTTATTGTCATATCATTTTTGCCAAGGACTTCAGCTTGTCTATTGGTCATTAGAAGCAGAAATGTTTGCAAAACAGTTTAAAAAAAACCCATCTTGCGCTGTTGTTCCTTAGCTTCCATTTCCAGGCACTCTACCTCAGGAAAACAGGGAAACTGCCTGTGCACAAAACGCTGCCAGATGCAGAAAGTAAACGAGCTGAGAAAACGAAATGCCTTTTATCATTTCTTTCAGCCAGAGTAATCGTACGTGTTGCTCGAAACAATTGCAGGAATGAAATTTTCAGAGGGAAGTGTGATTTAGCTGAATTTCAAATCCCTTTTGCCTGTTGTTTTTTTTAGCACTAGCTGGATTTTGTGCCTATGGCCAGTTGTCCTGGAGGGTCTGTTGGGTTTTCCATGACAAGAGCAACCCCAAAACACAGGCTCTGCCCCTCACCCCTCTGCTTCTTTACCCGCAGCCACGGCCGAGAGCAAATAGCTGCAGCATGCCGGCCTTGTTTGCTTTCCTCCCTCTGCCCTGTCAATCCATTCGTAATTGCAGAATATTTGGAGCAAGGGCAGAAATGAAGGTCAGGACCCCACAGCCCACGCTCGCCGCCACACCACGCCGGCCGGCCATCCCTGACGCCTTTACATGATGTGAATGGGCAGCCAGCCTGGCCTCACCCCGGCCGCAGATTGTGTGGGATGTAAGGAAAGGGAAGTACTGGAGCCATCTCTCCCGGACGGTGTTTTAGTGAAAGGCATGGCGCTCCCAGGGCAGTGCCCCTGGCTCCAGCAGCAGGCAGGGATGGCTGCCACTGCACAAGGTGGGAGAGGGTCCCTCCCTGCTCTCGGTAATTGCTGGCTACCGGCTCTTGTCATTCAGAGGATGATGTCCCTCTGTCTGCACCGTTATTGGGCTCTTAATATTTAGCAGCCTGTCGGGCAGCTTTAATTAGTTTCTCTCCGGAGCAGGCCATGGTCTGGGGGGGGCCACTGCAAAGAGACATTTGCAGAGGTTCAAATGCTGGGCAGTTCAGGCTTAAACATGTAGCACCGTGAGATTAAAAGGAGTGTTATAAATGTGCCCTTTGTGATATGCCTTCCATCTCCCGGGGCCGTGCACAGCAGCTGTGGATATCCACGGCTGATGGACGGTGCCCACAGAGCTGATGCAGTCCACACAGCCTGGCAGATAATGTCCCCCGGGGACCCTGCACCACCACGATGCTGGGCCACACAGGCACTCCTCACCTCCCCAAACCACCTTCTGGTCCCAGGAGCAGCTCAAGCCCCCCAGCTCTCCTCCACAGAGGACACCCAGGACCCCAGCATCGCTCTACCACTTTGCTTGATCCTTCCTGCCCATCCACCAGCTTTCCCCTGGGCTGGTCAGCTTCCTGGTCCCCAGCTTCCCTCTCCGGTCCCCCAGCCTAGTACCTCTTTTAGTGGCACTGGGAATGGCCAGAACAGCACCCTAAGGCCAATTTGCCTTAATTTTGTCTGTCCCCAGTAAACCAAAAAGTTTGCACTCCTCCCATCACCCCACCCCTGGTATGTCCCATATGTCCTATCTATTCCAGACCACCAGCAATGGGGACGGTGGCCATGTGCTTGTGCGTGACCCGGGAATAATTCCGTCATGACCTAGGGTGGACCCGTGAGCCAGAAATAATAATTCCAAATATTTTAAACAGCCAGAGGAGACTGGCTGAGATAAAACGTCGTGGGGAATTCCCTGCCAGCACAAACAATATGAATTACAGAATTAGTAACACAAAGTATCGTTAACTGTCTTGGCTCTGCAAAAATAGGCTGTGTCTCGGCAGTCTGAAGGCAGCGTGGGGCAGTTTGAGAAGGGCAAGTCTGGCAGCACGGGATACGGCTGAAAAGAAGCCAATTAGTGGTTTTGTTCACGGCTTTTGTGGTGTTTCATGACCTCCCTGGTTGTGCATATTCTCCAAAGGTTGGTCTGACCTAGATGGCTGGGATTCAGATGTTAATTTTTTTTTTTTTTTCAGTATGATAGAAGTGAAAGTGGCCGGTTTGGCATTCGGGGAAGGTTTGGCATTCGGGGACATACGTGTGCTGCTCCACAGCAGGTCAGAAAGGCTGTTGGGCTCTCAAGGCAGCACGTGGCCTGGCTCAGCTGTTTCTAAAATGAGGGCAAGACTATAGTGGCCAGAGTAGTTGTTTAAATCAGATTTTGAATATCTGGGTGACAAAAATCCCGGTATGGAGCAGCTCCGGTTTTCCTCATATTTCTCAGTCCATGTTCACTCCTGCAGCGTGAGATTCCCACTTTGCTTGACAGCGTGTTGCAGGGATCGTTCGTACTGGCTTGCTTCTCTGCGCAGCGGAGGTGAAAGCTGCACAGCTATTTAACGATAATAAGCCTCACATTCAAGCGCTTTCTAGACATTTACTGCAGGCAGCAATACCTCTCTTCTACACATCGGAATTTTAAGAGAGGCGGGGGTAGCCTGAATTGCCCAAGGTCCCAAAGGAGAAGCGTGGTATGATATCACAGCTGTAAGCGTAGTATCCTTACCTTACAGACTCGTGCAAAGCTTGTTGGACAAAACTTCTCTGTATTAATAAAAGTGTCCTTTGGGGAAATCCCCAGTGGAGCTCCCACCCTGTGTCCATTTGGCAAATTGCTTCCTGCAGCCCATGCACTGCTTTTGAAGCCTGTCCTGAACCACTGTTCTTGAACCCAATGCTTCTTTGACTGTTTCAGGTGACCCCCAAGCCTCTTCTTTGCCATCAGAAGTATTTTTAAAACTAGATAGAAATTAGCAGTTTGGTTTTAAAATGCTGTCATTTTCAACAAGATTAAAAAAAAAAAAAGTTTGCTTAGAGTGTCTTCTTATGCAGCTAATCAGCTCGGTGATGTATCGTTTTGATAAAAAGCTCTCCCCTCTTCATTTGGTAAACACAGCATACGCTATTCCTTCCTGCATGATGATATTAAATAAGGGAAACGTGCTGCGGTCAGGGTGGTTTCCTGTGCTTCTGGTCTGATTCAGGCAGTTTCCAGACGACAAGATCTCAGCGTTGGGAGGGACGCGGCAGCTGCCTATGTAGGGTAATAGCAGCTCTGCCACTGACCGCCTTTATGGCCCTGGGCTTATCACTTAGCCTGAAATATTCTCAAATTCATTCATTTTAGGCTTTGAGGAGGGTTGTGGGTTTTACAGATTACTGAGCGTTCCCAAGGCTTTACGCGTGACTCCCTGTAACTAACTCCCTTCCATGGGAAAATGTCAACAGCAGCAAAATCCTGGACCAAGCTCCCTGGACCCCTAACTTGGGAGCAAGCAGAGGGGACCAAAGGATGAGCCAGAAAACGTACCGTGCTGTGATGTGGGCAGAACCAGTGGCCAGGAGTTTATGGGTTAACATGCTTGAACCACTTAATCGAATGTTAATTCCAGGGAGGGAAGGAGCTGGCTGGAGCCTCCGAAGGGTGCTGGCAGCAAGGAAAGACACGGATCCACTCCCCAGTCTGCTCTGCAGAGAGCCAGGATTTGATTTGGGGTGTAAAGCTGTATTAATGTCCAAAGTGCTGCTTGGCTCACACCGGAATCCTTTGTGTCCTTAATGAAGGGAAAAAACAGGGCTTTATTCCGAAGCTTTGTGTATAATCAGATGCCGTGTTGTAAGGCTCTGGAAAACACACCAGAAATAATAATTGGGAGGAAATAAAAGGTTTAGTTCAAAACAGTGTGTGATTTAAATAAGAAGTGAAAAAGAAAGTGCAGCAGGGTTTGAGCATCCGAAGAATGAACTTCTGATTCATTTGCATTGAGATTACAGGGGGAGGGGCAGCATTTAAACTGGTATAAAAAACTAGTTTAGATGTAAATGAGAGATAATGGTCTTTGGTAAGGAAATAAGCAGGGGGATGAACTTTGGCCCATCAGGAGCCCGCCGCAAGTCCTGGCATTGTCGCCAGAGCTTGGAAGCCCCAGATGCAGTAATTAGCAATGAGTTTGCAGATCTCAGCACCGGCGGAACAAAAGGGCATCTCGGCGGAGCTGGGCTGCCAGCTGGGAGAAGGGGAGGTGAGCTGGCACGCCGCAAGGGATCATTACCCAGCAGTTTGCAGAGGGGAAAAGAAAAGATCCGAGGTTGTAGCCTGGGGAAGGCATAAAAGCCATCTAGGGTTTGCGGGGTTTAATAGTTCCCAGAGCCCTGGCATTTTCAGCTGAGAACTTCCCTCGGCAACTGAGCCAAAGGGGTCGAGGATTTTAAATATGTCCTGCAACGCCCGTGGAGGCAAGTGCTGGGATTCTTTAACCCTTGACGGCTCAGCTGATTAGCTTGGATCACGGAGGCAGGCGGCTGGGAGGGATGTGATTTGGATTCTAATCATCCCATAAGGAGTGGGGAGTGGGAAGCAGCTCACAAGCACCTGCCTGCTGCAGCCACCCTGCTGCTCTCCCCTTGCTCCATCCGGGATGATGTCCATTGTGCACGCAAGTTAAAGATGTGTACATACAGCCCATATGCATCCCGTATGCTGCAAGGGTGTCATTTGCCAAAGTTTGGCCAGAGATCTGAGGTTTGTTACTGGTATTATTTGTATTTATTTGAGAAGAGCTGGTCCTGGTTTGCTCTAGGAAAAGCCCAGCTCTCCCCCCAGGGTCCCTCGGGTCGTGGAGGGATTGATCGAGCTGCTTATTACTATAATGTTATTATTTTTTAATTGCTTTCAAGGAATGGCCTCCCTGGAATTCAGCATTTGTTTCTGCTGAAGCTGTTGTGGCCCAAATCCTCCCACCCAGGAAGGCAGCTTCTGGTGTAGCAGTCCCCCCGCCCATGAAAAAATGTGCCTCCCCTCCCTTCCCTGTGTGTGGTGCTGGGCCCTTTGCTTCAGGCACATCTGACGAGCATCGTCTGTTGCCACCTCTCAGTGGCCTGCCTAATCCCAGGCAGATTTGTTATAGATTTACATGCGGGGTGACCTGATTTCTGGGTCCTGTCAGGACAAAAATAACTCCACTGTCATCCAAGTGATGCATGAGGCAGGCAGCCCTCGGGTCAGGCTCAGGCTTTACGCTCCCAGGACCGGAGAAGGAATGCAATTTGGTCTCTTGCTCCTGTGCCACTGTGCTTAGTGCCCCGTACAGGACCTAAATGCTGCCAGGTGATGCTGCCAGCCAAGGGTCCCGACCCCTCGCAGCATCGTTGAGCACGTCTTCAGCCCCGCTCCGGTCTTTCACTCATGCTTTGCAGGTGCCAGCTTTGCACAGTGAGATGGGGTCCCAGGAATGAGCCCACAAACTCTCTCCAGAGGTTCCTGTGCAGCATTTGAAGCAGAAGAAGTTGAACAGCCTGAGAGGTGGGAGAAAGAGCTTTCCACTGTGGGGCAGGGGAGAGGACGGTGAGCCGCAACTGTGTTGGTTCCCCGCTGAGCTCCAGGTTAGGAAACATCCTAGTACTGAGGCTCTGGGCAGGGGGACAGGAGGTGCAGCCCCATCCTTATCCCTGACTTTGCTCAGGCACCTCAGAGCAGCCCAGCTCTTCTACCCAGGTCTCTCACACAGAGACATGGGAAGGCATTTGAAGGATGTACAGGGAAGAAGGCACACAGCCTCTGATGATAGCCTCACGCTGCCCAGGCTGCAGCGATGTAGAAAGCAGGTAGCAAGTCTGGTCCTGCTATGCTCAGGCCCGATTTTCATTCGTTTCTTACCAGCGCGTGTCAGGGAAAGTCCTGAAGCCCACCACAAGGATCATTTTATTCCTCTCCCTCCCCCAAGCAAATCCCATCTCGCCTCAGCGCTGCCCAGCGGCTCCCCTGCCTGCGTGCTGCCTGCTGCGCTCGCTCCCACTGCTACTCTCCTCCAAAGCCACCGTTCCAGCCTCGCAGAGCATCCATGTGCTTGTGCGTTCGTGTGTAAGCACACCCATGCCCGTGTGCGGGAAAAGCAGGGTGGGAAAGGAAATGGCCCTGGGCTTTCGTCTTCTGAGGCTGCCCAGGGCTGCAGGCAGCTCTGTCTCCGCGACGCGGTTGCCAGGGTCCCGTCTCTCACTGACGGACGCTTGGAAGCGTTTCTGTGTTGCTGCAAAAGGCATTGAGTGTGCTGGCATGGGTGGCCCCGAGGGGAGGAGGTGTAAAGGCGATGCAGGTCTCTTCTCCCACCTGTACACCTTCCTAAACCTGGGCTGTGACACCGCTTGCTGCAAGTGTGGGGCTGGACCCTGGGCCGGAGCATGGGCCCCCACGGTCATGTCCTGCAGAAGGGAGCTCCATGCCGATGGCTTCAGGCGAGACCAGCCTGGGAATCCATGGGCTTTGCTGCTGTGTTTTCAGGGGAGTCAGCGAAGGAGGCACATGGGCATAACCCTTTGACAGCAGAGCTGGGTGTTGCTCCTCCAGATATCCAGTGTCTGACCTGACACCTGTGCCCCAGCGTGGCCCTGAGCAACTTGTTCAGTGCCAAGGCTGGATGCATGCCATATGGTACCCCCGGCCCTCGGGGAGAGAGATGTCTCTGGTTTGGTCTGAGGCTCCTTAGCAGGCTGTTAGATATCCAAATATGTGGAAGGAGGATTGATATTTGAAACGCAGAAATGGATGGAGGGAAAACATGAGTCCCTCCTCGAAAGAGCAACGTGCTAGCATGGGCAGCAACCATCTGTCCACACTGGCTGGCCTGCGCCAGGAAGCACGCAGCTGGCATTGCCAGGGGGGCATGGCTCCGCTGTGCCACACCGGGCTGGGGGGGGTTAACCTCCCTTTTATTGAAGAAACAGCAAACATTCCCAGCCAGATTTGCCACTGGCGTCACTCCAGCCACGTGGCTAGAGCAATGCCAAAAGCAGATTCTGCTCTGGGATGTGATTGTTAGCCGAAATGCGAACCGACACCAGGAAAAGCCGCTAAGGTCAGGATCCTCCCAGTGCAGAGCAGTGTGGGCAGCTCAGGGAAGTGAAAGGCCACGGAGGGAGAGGAGAAGGGAGCGGGGCAGGGAAGGGCTGTGCATCCTACAGAGCTGTTTGTAATAACCGCTCTTAAAATGCTGAGCTGCACAGACCGGGATTGCAGGTGTTCCCCATACCTGTCAGGTAAAGTTTTGCTAATTCGGCAGCATCGAGGTTGGCTTTTTCTCCTCCCCTCCGCCTCTCCCCAGCAAGAGAGGTCTGGATCAGCAGTCTCAGTTTACACAACATTGACGCCCTTCCCTGTGCGCATTTGCGAAGAGCAGGCAAGCTTTGGTCTGGGAGCCAGAGCGTCCTTGGGAGTCACCTCTCTAACTCCCAGAGCCCCAGAGCTGAGCTCCCACCCAAGCTCCGGGGAAGCTTACACTGAGATGGGATGTGCTGTGTTTGTTGACCTCCATTCCCCTCCAGTCATGCATCGCTCTGCAAACGTCCCTGGAGGATTTCTCTGTCTGCAGGAGGGTCCCTGAGAGAGGAGGGCAGAGGAGGGATGCAGGGCTGCAACCGAAGTGGCACCCCTGGCCCTGCCTGCTGGGGACACACATGGGGCTGGTGTGGCAGGAGCAGATGGGCAGAGGAAGGAGGGAAAAAACAGGTAAAGACGAAACAGCTCAAGCCCTTTCTCCATGTCCCAGGGGGGCATCATCACCTCTCTGCCCCCCTGGCCCCCCAGATATCCAGCTTTGAGGCAAATTAAGGCAAATCTCTTGCATGCCCCTACCCTGCCTGCAGATGAGAGCACACAGAGTTTCCAGAGAGGCTGGGACAGAAAGGGAGCCTGTGGCAGTCCCCAGCTGTGGGCACCTCACGAACCTGGGGGCTCTTGGCAAGGCCCCCTCCTGCCCCACCACCGAGAATGCCGACTCCAAGGGTAGCATGGGCACAGCTTGGAGGCTCTCCAGCAACGCCCAGCATAACTAAAAGGCAACCCCCCGCCACAGCCACACTCTCATCCCCACCACCAGCACGGAAGCACATCCCGGCTACTCCCATCCCGCTCCTCAATTTTTATCCAGTGTCGACAGCTGCTGCGCCACGCAGGAGCGAGCCAGAGGAACTGCTGGCTTTAAACTGGCTCCTGGAGAGACCTCCTGACTAGTAAATTTTCCAGTTAATCGTGTCCCGGTAGAGGGGACACTCACAAATCAGCAGCGTTCCCTCCTATAGGTACAAGTAATCCTTCAGAAGAGCGGCCAAGGGAGAGAGGGCTGTTTTTCCCTGTGTTCTCCGTTTGCTAACCGCGGGTCTGTGACAGCTCTTCCAACATAGCTGTTATCACCGCTCCTCTTCCAGAGGTAATTAGCCCGCTTCCCCCGCTGTTTGCACAGGCCTCACAGGCAGCAACGGGAGAGACTGAAAGATGGGAAGTTAAACCTGATTGCAGAGCCACAAAATCAACAGGACGACAGCAGGGGCTGGGTATTGCCAGCGATGGGATATAAAGCTCATTTTCTTTCATTTGGCGATGGATTCATTCCCAGGTTGGGGAGAGCTGCTGGCTGTAGGTCAGACGACACATTGTCTTCTCCCCATCAGGCTTTCAATCTACCAAAACCAGACCAGCCAGATGCTTTTATCAGGAGCGATAGCCCATCTCTTGGGTCTGGAAGGCAGCAGTCCCGGGATACAGTCCCCCCCCAGGATGCAGGTGACAGTACCCCACCCCCCTGCAGAGCATGGGGCAGGGGTGACCATCCCCGACGATGGGCCATGGGGCTGCGCACAAGGCTTCCCGCAGGCAGTTTGCACCACCTCGTTCAAAATGTCCCCCAGGTCCCACTGTCCTTCCTCTCCGCCTCTGGTGGGGTATGGGTGGGTTTGGGGGGTGCAGTGCCAGCATGGTACCAAGGGGGTTCTTCACACTTTTGTTGTTTGTTGCAGCCAGGTTGCATTATCTGAACCCATAAAGAGTATGAAATTACCTGGATCCAAGCTGGCTCCATACCAGTCCCTCTCCTTCTGTAAGCAGCAGCAGGACATAAATGCTGAGTTTCTGCGTTCTTTAACATTGTTCCTGGGTTTGTCGGGGTCCTCCAGCCTGGTGGCATTTCCCAGGGCAAGCTTTTCACTCCTCCCAGCACCCCAGAGCCACACGAGAGCCAGGTTGGGACAGTTCTGGCAGTCATTCTCCCTCAGCAGTCCAGCTCAGAGAGACTCCTGCAGGGAACACGGAGATACCAGCTGCTCCGTGAGGAGTCTTTACATAGGGATGACCCCTCCTGTCCCGTGCTGTCTCCTCTGACTGGTGGCCAGAGAGGAGGGCAGTCCCCTGCCCTTGCTGCCGCAAGAAAGAAAGGCCAGCAGGGAAGCTACCTGGCATCCTTAGCCTTAACCCAGCGCATGTCCACCACAGCTGGCTGGGAAAGCATGGACTGACATCTGTCACCCATCATCCAAAAGGGGCCCTGACTCCATGTGCTGGTTTGGCGGGGCGGGGGGGGGGGGGGGGGGGGCGGCGGGGCACAGCCCTCCACACCTCCCCAAGATGCAAAGACCTGCAGCAGGCACCTGCAGGAGAGTGAGTGCCTTAGGCTTGGTCCTTCCTGTAATCGTAATCTAAGTTTGGGTCCCCATGCCGTCCTTCCCCACCCGAACTCAGGCACTGCTTGTCCTTGCTTGAACTCCTTTAGGGATAAAGCCCTTATGCCAGGATGCTGCTGCCTCCTCCCCCCTCCCCCCCGACAGAAGAACTTCATCATTTCTTCCAGTGCAAAAGGCTAAGGAGCATCTAATCCCAGGAAGTCAGCAGGCCACTGGGGCACGGATGCTTCTTCTCTGCTGGCCTCTTGTTCCTTCCGTGCCAAAGCCGACACTCGCCCTCTGGCTGCGGGAAACATCCCTTGGCAGGGGGAGAAGAGCTTCTCCCTGCTCTCTGCAAGGTTAGAGCTGCTGGGACATTCCCGTCTCCTCCTGCCAAAAGCACTGCTGCTGAAATCGCATTGCTGCAAATAAAACCGTCTCCTGGCTAATTACTAGGGAACGGTTCGCCTTCTATTTTTAGACAGGCTTGCAAGCTTGCATTGAAGATTACCCTGCTCCTGTTTCTCTCCCCATCTCTCCGCTGTGGGTGTTTTAATTCCTTCCTCTCCCTCGCTGCGAGTCGCACCGAACCAAGCTCGGCTTCCCGTGGGGTCGGGGAGCAGAGGACAGCCAAAAACAGTGATTCCAAAGCCATGGAGGGCAATTGCTTTAGCATTAAGTGGAGAGGGAGCAGCGTTTTACGGAGCCGGGAGCTGCTTCTTGGCTTGCCATGCCCAGCCTCCGCCTGCTGAGTGCTCCCTCCACCTGGCCACAGCCAGGGACCTGCTTCCATCTGCTCCACACGCTGCTCAAATCAACCTGTCCAAGTTCCACACTCTTCCAAGATGCAAGGGAATAGTAAAGAAAGAAAAAGAGGAGGCCCTTGCAAAGCCCTGGCCCATGGGGTGGTCAGCACATAACATGGAAGCAGGGAGCAGCTGGACGGGGGAATAGGGGCAAGCAGGGATGGTCACACACCTTGTAAATCCTGCACCAAGCTGCACGGTGGCCACGGGAAGGCACACCTCAGCACTGCTGCTCGGTGGGCACACAGCCCCACACGGCGCTCGCCCCGCAGCGAAGAGTGGAGGCTGTTTCGTCTGCCTGCCGAGGGGGACCAGCCGGCATCACGGTGGTCCTGGTCCTGCCTCAGGATGGCAGTCCTCCCTGCCAGAAGACCTGACATGGCCTCAAAAGAGCAGGGGTAACACGTTCAAAGCAGCTCTGGAGCCCTCCGGCATCCCTCCCGCCTGCATGGATGCAGGAGGCAGAGCCCCAGCCAGGAGGTGTGTATCCAAGCCTGCTCGGCAGGGTTAACCTTGGTCCCCAAAGCTGGTTAGGCAAATTAGCACAGCATTTTCCCCGAGCTAATTAACTTCCCTCACAGCAGGGCTAATGAGCTCCAGTGAAGCGCTTGGCTGTGGCAGCTAGCTGGCCCCTGGCGAGGAGCTGGCCTCAAGGGCTCGCTGCTGCCTGTGGCATCGGCAGGCACCAGCTCCCTCCAGGAAACTCCTACTTCTGAGCGCCCAAGAATGGGGAGACTCCAGCTTCCCCACTGTCCCTGAAGGCCACCTGCAGTTTGGGGAGCATGTGGGGGTCCCCACCTTACACCAGGCAGGTCCGGGATGCTCCTCAGAGTGAGATGGTACCGAGCACAAGCCTCAGCACCTCCGTGCCACTCTGGAGGGACAGGGGTGGGACTCCCTCCACCGGGGGGATGACAGTGTTTGGGACCTGCCTTTCAGCACATCTCCTCCATTTTTGGTGAGCACGGGCACAGTCCAGCCCTGTGTCCCTGAAGTTGGTGTCCAGTTTTCCATTGATTTCAGTGGCCAGTGAAGCAAAATGTCTTCAGTATTCTCCTCCTCTCCTCCCGTCCCAGCAAACCACATTTATTTTACCCTCCACTCGACATTTCCGGGGATCGATGGGTCGTCAAGATGATGAGTTAGTGCCTGTAGTGACAGTGGCACTTTCCATTACTGCTGATATACCTGGGGGACACGTCTCCCAAAGACTCATCAAGGCTGGGAAATTCAGCGAAGAGGTTAAAACTGTCTTTTGCAATGAAGCTACCCCAAAGCCCCCATCCTGCGGTGTAGACAGGACCTTCCCAGACCTGCCAAGACCCCTCTGAGCCCCGGGAGGTCCCCAGGAACACCAGCACAGGTGCTGGTGCAAATACGGAGTGAAGCGCAGGCTTGCACCTAGCCTACTGCTGCTTTGCGTTTTTCCCTCTCTGACTTTCCACCGACTGATTTCCTCCTGGAGAGCCTTTTGGATAAACACTCCTAGTCGGGGAGTGATTTCTTTTCCTGCATACCTTTCATAAGTAGCAGACACTGGAATTTTTTTTTTTTTTCTTTTTGAGGTTGCATTATTATGACATTTTAATTGGCTCAGGACTACGCAAGTCTCAAAGCCAATTTGGCCCCAGCGCTTTCAGGCAGAACTGTTTTCTGTCTCCATTTTGATATCTACTTCACGCTGGCCAAAATGGCCTCACGTTAAATAAAACAAAACCTCCTCTTATTTTACAGCTCATGGGCGATCCAGTTCCTTCCCTTCCTGCTTTAATTTCAGCTTGAAACATGAACCGTACCTGTTCCCCCCATGGCCGAGCCGTCCGCCCAGGGATGGCTGCAGGGCGAGTGAGCAGCAGCTGGGCTGCCTGTTCCCACTCGCCTTTGTTTCGCTACCGTGCGGGAGCCGGGTCTGAGCCAGCCCACTGAGTAATTGCAGGATTTCAGGCAAAGAGGAGGCTGCAAGTCCTGAACGGCTAATGAGTAGGTGTAGCTGGTGAGGGCCGGCAGGGGCTGGCGAGGGACGCTCAGGGCCGGTGGGGACGACAGCCTGCCGCGTGTGTCATCCTGGCAAGGGCACTGGCTACGCTGCTCCAGCAAAGCCAGAAGAAACCACCCGAATGCTGGGTATGGTGCGAGCCCACCGCCCCGTCCTGCCCTCTGTGGCGAGAGCGATAAGCATCCCTGGCTACCAGCATCGTACCGGCCTCGTTATGGTCGCCACCGGAGGACTGTTAATTAGCGATGGCCAAAACATGCGGCTCAAACTTCCGCGATGGCCCAGGCTTGGCTCTCATCCAGCGACACAGCACACACAGGCACCAGCCCAGGACTTGCATCATTTATCCGCTGCCCTGCTCAGCACCTTGCTTCCTTGCAGTGGCGAGGTTGGGGCAGCTCCCCAAGCATTGAAGGCAGAAGGGGCAGAGCCGCCAGCTAACACCATGTTGCTACTGATACAGAGCCCGTTTGCCCCAGTATTCCTTGGACTAGAAATCTTTTTGATCAAAAAAAACCCTCTAGTTTGCACTACATCTCAAAATCTTCTGGGTTTTGGCCTGTTCTGAGCTAAGCTGCCGAGAGGCTCCCAGGAAGGAGAGGTGCAGGATCGGATGTCAGGCAGCTGGGATGGGTGTCAGCCCTGCAGCTGGAGGGCTGGGTAAGCCCTGCCCTGGGCTGGGGTGTGACACACACATTGATGTCTCTAACACATCACCCCAGGATCTTGTGTCAACAACTTTCCTAGCATTTCTTTCATTTTTTAAACCAACCCACCAGGTGTTGCTGCAGCTCATGACCCGAGATCCATCTTTTTTTTTCCATCTGACCTCATGCTTTCAATATGATTTACAAAAATTGTTTATAATAAGGCTCATTCAGCAGCTGGATAATGTTTGTCAGGAGTTGAGAGACGCTGTGGCATGTTTAGCACAGAAGCGTATCGCGTATCTGGGTCCCAAAGCTCTGCGGGCTTTAGGTAGTTTCTGTTAAGGGCAGGATGTGCAAAGGTACCTGTGGGGAGCCAACGAGGGCAACTCTTGCAAGGGACGTGGGGGTTGCAAGTTGGAGGAGGGACAGTAAATGGCCTCAGCAGTGAATTCACAGCTGTAAATCCAGATTAGGAGAGGAGTCCAATGTCTTGGAAAGGCTGTGTTAATCCCTTCCTAACCTTGGACTGAAATACTTGAGCGACTGGCTGTCTCCCCACTGCACCCCTGTTTGGCAGCTGTGACCTGCCTGCTGGGTGATGAGCGGGGCCAGGGAGGGACACAGGCTGCAGCCACCCACAGGACCTGACAAAGCAGGTCCCCATCCCTCGGAAACATCCCTCTTTTGGTCCGGGTGTTACTTTCAGGCCCAGAGCGTTAGTGCTCAGTGCACGGTGCTTGCAAAGCCACCCCCGAAGGTCCTTCCTCAGCAGCGGGGTTCCTTCCTCTCCATCAGCCTGCTCCCCAGCACGACCTGCCCTTCTGCTCCCCCTTTCTTCCTGGCATCACCTCAATCATCCCTGGGATTTTTTTATTTTGGTTTTTTTTTAGAGTAGGAAGAAGTGATGCTTTTGTGGCTAGTGGCTCCTGGGCTTGCCCTTTCTTCACCAGGCTCGCTCCACATAATCCATCATTCAGTCTGCGGGCTAATTAACTTTATTTATTGTCTTTATTTATTGTCTCTTTTAAGGCTTTGCATCGTGCAGGGAGTTATTTGCTGTTGCTGCTGCTTTGCTTATTTGTTTGGGGTAGGGGTTTTGTTTTCCTTTTTGCCTTCCTCTCAAGGGCCTCTATAATTGTCACCTCAGGCATCAATTACGGCTCAGCGGTGCTCTTGGGCACTGTCCGAGTTTGGGAATCTCACAGCCCTGGGGAGGGGTAGGCTGGGCGCAGAGGCAACCCCGGTGGGGAGCAATGCTGCGGGGCGATGCTGCGGGGAGGGGGCTGGGGGCACCGCAGGGATGAACTCTGAGGTTTCATAACCGGGGCTGTTGGGAGGTTTGTTGTCATAAAGGTCTCCCCGCTGAAGCTGAGCTGCGTAAACTGTTGGATAATCCGTGTTAGAGGCTTTTCCTCCCTGGCAGGAGAGCTGCTGGATGCCAGCCACATGAGCATTTCATACTTGCAAACCTGTACTTTGCTTCCCAAATTGAGCCGCTCAGAATTCTGCCAATTTTGCAAACAAAAAATTGGAGAGTTTTATACATGGTTCATTACTAGCAAAATCTTCTTGCCTTTTTTTATTTTTTAATTGCCAAGAAGTGCAAGGAATGTTCCATTTCTCCTGAAACAAGCAGAAAACATCCTTTGTAGGTTTTGGATTTTTTTTTTTTTTTTTTTTTTTTTTTGTCATTTCCATTGAAATGGAGGATTTGCATCGCAGCTGTCCCAGGATTTATTTTTCTCTCCAGTGGACAGAGGCTGGGATGGAGTTACCTTCCCAGAAGGTTTTCTGAGGAGCAGCACACCCAACTCCGTTGCACTCATGCAGAAGTATCACTGGAGACCTTCTCAAAGCCTCACTTGATGGAAAGTATGAAGTGTGCTTCTGTCAGTCAACTGTCTTCCCTTTCATCCCCTTCAGAAAATCAAGGCAATTAACGTTGCTCTGTCTTGCCCTGCCTAACACTTTGCATTGTGCTTGCCACGAGCCTGCCACCAGATTTCTGATGAGCATAGAAGGAGGGGAAAGAGGAAAGCAAGAAAGAGCAAAAGCAAAGTGATCCCGTGCAAAAGACCTGAGCAGGCGCCCAGGCGCCCCACTGCAGCCCCATGGATGGGCATAGCCCCATGCCCGCAGGGGCTGGCCGCAGGGATGCTTGAAGCCCATCTGCCTTGGAAGCCAAGTCCCAGGAGTCGAGCGATGGGATTAAGAAGTCAGCCAGACATGCTGTCCACTGGGTAAGATTAGTCCCTGCTAAAGCGTTTCCTAATCCCAGGCGCAATTGAGATAATCTAAACACAGATTAACCAGGTCCAGCTGGAGTTAAGCTCACCACTCCCCGTTTATTTTTGGCAGGAAGAGACAGCTGCTGCTAAGGTGCCTGGTCAGATGTTCGCACACCGGATCTCCCTCAGGAGAATGGGGTGCAGAAACTCAGTGTCGTAGATTTGCTTTGTGGCAGAGGTCCCAAACCCTATGGGTTTATCGCAGATTTTGTGATTTAGGGTGACATTTGGTTCCCAGGGCCCCATGTCTCACATTTCTCCGATTGCACAACAAACCATATTTTCACATCCAGGCAAAAAATAGTTGGCCCTCAAAATGCAAAGAAAATGGAATTGTCTTCAAGAAAGTCCTTCCCTAGGGTTTTTCCATGGGGTAAATTGGTGACTAACCCAGTAAATTGCCTCCATCAGCCTTCCACGCAGCAATATTTAATGGATTTGAAAAGCTACAGGGTTTGAGGAGGAAAAATAATCCTTCATTTCACAGGTCTCCTCTTTACTTTTTCAGCTGAAGGCTCACATGTGGCTGGGGCTGGACACGGGAGATGAAGGCCATTATGCTTCCAGGATCTCCCTGCTGCAGCGTCTGAATTTCCTTAAGTGAAACTATCAGTGAAGGCCTGTTGGGTTTGTAAAGCCTTGATAATGTTCCTATTATTCTTAGACATTACAAAAGCTTGTTTTTCAAAATAAAATAAGCTCTTTTTCCAAAAATTCATAGTCTGCCTTTAGGAAAGGAAGAGCACAGGGAATGTTGAAAGTTGAAACTGGTACTCCCAGACCTCTAAAACAGCTCTGTTTCCTTTTTTTTTTTTTAAGAAGAAACATCTAATTTTCAGTCTCTCGAACATTTCTGGATCATTTTAAGGTAGCAAGAGCACCGTGGCAATGACTCATATTATTGCATTTCGACACATCCCTTTGTCATCTCCAATATAAGATGCTTTGTGTTTTGGCTCAAATGTAACTTTCTCTCAGGCACACGTACGCACGCATGCGTCTGCATCTCTGCACAGAAATGATATACAGCAAGAAAAAGCTGGCTGAGGGATTCATTTGGAGCTGGCAGCTCCAACATGCCGTGTCAGGGGCTGGAGGGAGCTGCAGGCATCCCGGGCAGCCAAAGGGGCCGTGGTGGGAGCACGCACTGGATGCTGTGGGGTGACCCCTCCAGCCTCGCAGCATACAGGGTTGCTCTGCAAGGAAACATCAGCTCTGAGGGAATTCCCCTGTGAGATACAGGACAGCTCAGTCCTCTCTTTGGAGGAGGACCCTGCCCGGGGAAGGTAGAGGTGGGTAGGCAGCTGACCATCCCTGGGGATACCCGTGCACCTCACGTCTAACACAGCAAAAGCCTCGCCCTCCCCCACTGCCACGGTTTCCTGATGCTGGCAGCCTTCCAGGCTCGTTTTATTGCTTCGGCCTTAATTTCTCACGGCAACAGGCTCACTGGCTGAGTGGGCCTCTCGCTGCTTAACGAGGAGACACATCTCCGTGCTGCATCCCGGAAACTTCTGCGAGGATTTTAAAAATAGGGACGGATTCAAGAGATATTGATATATTTTTCCCCTACAAAGGCAGTCACACCACTAGAGTGCAAGATGATTGATCAAATGACCTTTTTTCCCATTTACTGCCCTTCCCAGGAACCTGTCGTTTCCACGCGCTGCAAATGCCTCTGATGGGATCAAACAGCCGTGCAACGCACCCAGTGCAAATGCTGCACACCTCAAATTCGTGATGCCTTCAACCAGCCCTCATAAATGAAGGGCTGGAATTAGACACATGCTGTCTCCGCAGTCTTTGGCAGCCGCGGGAGGCGGTTGTGTGCCAGCAACCCTCTACAGCATCCCAAACACAGAACTACCAGTACCACGGCAGCTAAAGGGAGGAGGAAGGCTTGCTGCCACCCCGACCTCCTCCCGCTGTCCTGCTTCCATCAGATGGACATTTCCCTTCCCCAGTCTCCAGTGGGATGAAGCAGAGGGCACACAATTCAGGAACAAACCCCCACGGGCTTCCCAGGCGGTGCCTTTCCTCCCTTTGGGAAGCACAGCACCGTGGAGTGTGGTTATTAACCAGACAGTCCTGAAGGACACTTTAAATTAAGAGGGTTGTTCTGCTCCTGCAGCTGATTACAGGCATGGCTTTTTTTTATCCCCAGAAAGTGGAAAAGAACGCTTGGAAAAAATTCTCTAATTTTCCCTTTTTGCCAGATCAGGCCTCTGTGTAATAACAAAACCACGGTGCTCGCCGCTCGCTGCTCTCTTTGGGACACCCAGGCTAAGCGAAAGCGTGTAAATCTGCGGGAGGCCCGGGGCCAGAGCACAGCTGTCCCGACATGCTATATGCAGCCTCCCCGCTCCCCTCCCCCCCCCCCCCCAGCCACCCCGCTACGGCTGTAGCATCTGAAACGCAGGAGACATGCAGATCTGGAGGTAAGCCCTGGTGGGAAGGAAAGCAGCGCCGAGTCCTGCGGGTCACCAGTTAAGCATTTCAGCCCAGAGCAGATCTCTCATAAGCCACTTTTTGGAGATAAGCTTATCTAGACCCGACAGCTGAATTTAACCCTGAACTTTTGATCTTGATTTTTAGCCTCAGCAAGCCTATACGTTTCCTTGAAATTATACACACTAGATTTCAGCTCCCTCCCGCTACAACGGCTGCACCGCTCCGTTAAAAGGGACCTGCACGGCTGTGCATGACAGCATCATCCAGTAATGCCCTTGGTTTCACAGCCAGCTCTGCAAATCAGACAGGCCCCCGGCCGGGGAAAGCCTTCGATTAATAACAGTGGAGCTCCAGCGGGAGAGAAGCCGGGATTTTACATTTCCAGTGATAACGCATTCGAAGGTAATACTGCACAGGAGCGGATTATAACCCCGGCACTTTGCTATGCGGGCTTTTGGAAATTTGTTTTCAGTGCATAGAAGCAGCTAAAAACGCTCTTTCTCGCTGCATGAAAAATGCACTTGGTAATGGCCTTTCTATCGCTGGACATGCTGACTGCGTTGGGGCTGTCAGCGCCGTGACAGACTAGCCAGGAAGGGGTTCGCTAATCAGTTTTCCGAGCATCAAATCAGCATCTGCTATAGACGATCAAGGAAATTGAGGAATCTCAATGTTTTTGCAATATTGCTTAGTTGGCCATGAAATATGGGTGGTTCTGAGAGGAACGGCTTATTTCTCCCTCACGGAGATAAAGCAACTTTGGCTAACGATGAAGCATCGCTGCACGATGAAGCCAGCTAATAGCGGCGCTCTGATGAGGGCAGATACACAGCAGCACCCCAGCAGAAGGGAAGGAAGGCGTAAACAGCTTTGCAAATAGGACATTATTAATATGGTTGAACTACAGAGGGCAGAAGGGATTTCTTTTCTCCTCTTTCACTCCAAAAGCAATATTCAGAAAATGTCTAGCTTCCCACAGTTAGCCAAGAAATTAAATTCTTAGAAATTTAACTGGATGTTTTCTAGCTAGATTTTTGTTTGCTAGCACACAAGACTAGTCTTCCTGGGCAAGGAGGCTGTCTGGAATGGGGATGAGGGAACGGCGCTCCTGGCCAAGGAGTGGATAAACAGCATTTGAAGAGCACCAGGGTCCCACTTTTGGAAACGATTTGGGGCTCCACTTGCTCACGTCACTCCTGACACTAGGGTCTGCAGGCTCTCTGTCACTTCTGAAATGCACCTTCTCCGTGTACCTAAACAGGTCTTTAGCACTCCCCTGTTAAACCTGTGCCATTTCCCACAGCAACAAAAAGCTCTCGGGGTCAGCGTGAAGTGGCACAACACTGTGGAGTTCGTGGGGACCAAGAGGCTCCCAGCAGCTGAGGGCCAGGCCTGTCCCCCTCGAGGCAGGGTAGACATTCACACTACCAGGCATTCCCCAGCCCCCACTCTGCAACGCGAGCACCCAGCTCACACGTGGCTTTTCCTGGCCAGAGTGCTTTCTCAGTTTCTGCTTTGGCAAGACAGCTGTGGGAGCAAAGGAGGAGGAATTTGTTTCCTCCAACACTAGCCTTTTTCCTAAGGGTAAAAAAAATAATCCTGCCACACGCCTCCCCCCCCTCTTCATCCATCCTGGGGCTGGGGGACCACCGCTATGCAATGGTGGGGCTGGAGAGTGCTCCCAGGGCCAGCGTGGCAGAGCTCGGCCTTTGGATGGCTCCGAAGGGCGGGACAGCCTATTTTTGTGGCTCTTATGAGATTTTTAGGCCAACCACAGGCCGGTCAGTTGAGATGCCAGCTGAAAAGTGCAAACCTGTTCCTGGGACCGAAGCACATATGCCTTTTTGATGTAACAGCCCTGTGATATAAGCGGCAGCCGGAGATTTGTGCTGTCTTTGAAATAAATTGCATCCCAGTGCACTATAGCATGAAAGTTAAGATTTACCATTGCCGGGACACTGAAGACCCCGGTGGAAGCGAGGGAATAAATAGCGCAGCACTCTTCTCGCTGCCTTCGGCTGGGAGACACTCGGCTTCACAGACCTTCCTCCCCTCTCCACCCCTGCTTCCACTTGCATTGTGTCGGGGAAACAAATTGGTCACATCTGCATCCGGCCAGAGAGGAACAAATGTGCTGGCTAGGCAGCAAGGAGCGTTTTGAAGGGGGATACCTCAAAGTAAAATGAAAGGCTGGCCATCAAAGGTAGAAAACAGACCAGCGGATGAAAGGGATTCTTTGCTTAGCTTTGGTAAGGCTACTAGGTATTAATAAAAAAATAAAAAAAGCACAAGAAAACTGGGGCATCCAGAGCAGCACGGTTTTTCCCCCTCCCCTTTTCCTTTGCTCATCCTCTGTCATCAGCGGAGGGGAGGGATCGGCGTCCCCCCATGCTGCGGCAAGCACTGTTTATCTTCCCTCCTCAGGACGCTGCCATTAGCAGGGCTTCAGCGTGCCGCGATGCTTCATCATTAGCCGGAGGTGCTTGATCTGGCTGGAGAAGAAATGAGCCGTTCCACCCAAAGAAACCCTCGCATTTTATGGCCAGCTGAGCAAATATTTTGAAATAGTCCAGCTCTGCAATTCCAGCATTCGGATAAAACAAAGGGGGATCTGATACAAAAGGGCTGAATTCTTCCGTTCGCTCTCCGGCATCCCCAGCGAAGTGGGTAGCGGCAACGGGGAGCCAAGTTAAGCACAGCAGGGAAGAACACGCATTAGTCCCATGGAAAATCCCTGCGGTCTTTACAGTTAATCATGTCCAGTTAATCATGTCCAGAGGTGGACGAGCTCTCAACTGATGCGCTGAATCATGACATACAGGCAATTACCCTAAATCAGAGCGGTATCTTCCCATCCCAAAAGGCTCCATTACGCTTCACCAGCTCCTGAAGGGAAGGCAGAAACCCCAAGCAGCAGCACTGTGGTTTAGGGAGGATGAAACGGCCAGGTGTTCCTCGGCCACCTCCCCAGCGCTTTTCTAACCTTGTGAAAAGTTCTGGCAGCTCTTTAAATCCTGGCTGTTGAGATTTACAGCTTCAGACCCTCCGGGCAGCTTGCTGAGTTTACTCTGGGTTTCTCCCGGCCGGCTGCGTCAAGCCCCACAGACAAGGTTACACAGGGGCTAAGACTTATGGGCCGGCCAGTGTTTGGCCTCCTTCTTCTCTCTGACTGCAAATATGTGTCTTCCCCTCTTCTGAGCATCCCAGCCCCCTTCTAAGGAACACTGTCAAGCAAAGCTCTCTTGCCACCCTTTCATTGCCTGGGCCTGGTGTGGCAGAGGGATGCTCTTCCATCCACACTCATGGAGTGGAAATCCAGAAGAAGTTGCTGCCTGCTGGGAATAGCCCTTACCCTTGCATTGTGCCACTGCCAGCAGCTCGGGCAGCCACCAGGGCTTTGGCTCCCAGGGCAGCCCAGTTTGTGCTTGCTCAGCATCAGTGAGGAAAGGATCCCTGAGGAAGGATGCTTGTTAGCTGCAGCATCTCTCCTGCTGGCCAGGCTCCCAAGGATGCACAGCCGAGACCTCGGAAAGCTGGGTTCGGCAGCCCAGGGACGGGAGTTCTTCGATCGCCTGCAGGCGTTCAGCTCAGCAGGATCCCTCGCTGCACTGCTCTGTGACTGGAAGCATTTTCCAGCCCACCGCATGCTAGGAAAAGACAAATATGAGAGGTTTTGTAGGGAGGGGACATGATGCTGGGGTGGATGGATCAATGCCTGGGCAAAAGAAAAGGAGAGCCCTTTCCATGCTGGTTACAGTCTCTAAAACAGGCGCTCCTATCCCAGGAACAGCTTTGGCATCCATTTATAGGATTATAACATTATCACACATTAAGACACAAGCTAAGCCCTATTTTTCACGTGCACATAGGGGAAGAGACAAAGCAGGAGGAGGGCCTGTGCATTCTTGTTTAGGAGCCAAAGACTAATGTGCCCAGAAAAGCAAAATTAACCCAAATACCATGATTATGCAGAAAGAAAAATCTGCCGGAGAATGTCATTTCACCAGCGATATCCTGCAGTTTTCTGCCGGCGAGAGTTCGAGAGGTGGCATAGTAACAGAGTACATCAGGGCAGGCATTTGACTGGAAGCATTAAATACCTCAGAAAGGTGAATGGCCAAGGTCTTCCCGATAATTAAAATGTGTGCAGTCTTCATAGACCAAGGAAGGGACAGAGCTATTGTTTAAACAGGTAATTAGAGCTGTATTTTAAGCAAACTCAAGGCAGTAACGAGCTCTCTCAGATGGGGAGAGCAGCTCGCCTGCTTCTGGTACCAGCATGGATAGTCATTGCCCACCCCACCTGCTGCCGGGGGGCGGCCACGGTGCTCCCAGCCCTAGTCCCCAGTGACTGTGTCTGGTGGGGAAAAAAAAAAAAAATCCTATTTGATTTCACATTTTTCACTCCCTGTCTCCTTCCTTCTGTGTTCAGGTTCAAGAGAATTGGCTGAGCCACTTTTTTTTTATTAGAGCAGCAGCAGGAAAAAAAAAAAAGGACCCAGTCAAGCCCCAAGGGAAGGGAGGAAATAGCATGAGCCAGCGCTCACTGGCTCTCACACACACCCAGACACACAGTCACTCTCCCCATCCACACAGGGACAGAGAAAGGGCAGTGATCTGGTGGGGCTGGCATAGAGGAAAAATCAGCCATCCCCCACCCCACAGCTCAACCCCAGGAGACTATAATGTCTCCCAGACAGCCAAACCCATGTGGAGAAGCCCCGGGGATGAGCCATAATCTGGTTTTGGACAGCCATGTCCAAACGCACCATGGATGCACGTTCTGCTGCTGGGGGGAGGTGGGGAGAGAGCCAAACCCTCTTCAGTGCTGAGGATGGGGCCAGGCAGCCATGCTTCCCCCTCCCCCGACCTCTGCCTCCTGCAAAGGGCTAATCCCCTCGTCACCTCCCTCTTGCTGCTGGCTCTTGACCAGGTTTCCACATTAGCTGGATGGGGGGGAGATGCCGACTTCTAATTAACCCCCTTGTACGCAAAACCAGAGAAAACAATCAGACCTGGGGGAAGGCAAGGAGGCGCCTTCGCACCATCAGCACAGCCTTCCATGAAAAATATATAAGGGCAACACATTCTCGATGAGGGAACAGGAGAATACAAAGAACTGCGTGCGGCTGCCTGGCTTTGCAGCTCATATTCTCTGGGTTCCTCTGGCAGGCCAAAAAAAAAACCCCAAACAACCTAAACCAAAATTCTTCAAACTGCAAAGGGCTTTGGGAGAAGCCTGACAACCAGGCTTGTGCGGAGCAGCGGGGTGAGGGCACAGTGAGGCAAAAGCCCCTGGAATGCCAAGAGCAGGTCATGTCTGGGAACAGCCCACGGTTGTGTGCTGGACACAGAGATAGTCTTATGCTCCAGTTTGTTTGTGGCCTGGTTTCAGGAGCTAGGGCCAAAATTTTGTATGGAAAACTCAGGATGAATTTTTGCTCTGTATTTGACTCCCTTTGGAAGCAGAGCTGGAAGACAAGGCACAACACGATGAAGAAGGACATCCTCACCCCCGGAACAAGTCACCACGCTCAGAGACACCTCTGACATTCAAGGAGGGCTTAGGCAGGTTCCCTGGAACAGATTCATTTGCTTACATCTTTTTCTTAAACGCCAGGTTCTCTTGTAATAATGACGATACCTGCAACAAATCTTGTTCTGCTTTCCACTAGAAAGAGTGGGAAAGAAGATGAGTGAGAGTATCCTGTTGCTGGTTTTGACTGCCCACACTGTGCTGCTTGAGCTTCAGAAATCATTTCTATTTCTTGCGAGTCTCAGGATATCAGGAGGTTCTGTTGCAGCCCCAGCTCCTGTAGTCCTGTGATACCGTGAAACTGTCTCTGCTCCCTTGTCTTCTCTAGCTCTACTTCCTGCAAGGGAGCTGTTAAAATGTTCATGACGGAGGGAAAGGGCGTGGGGAAGCATCTCTATGGTTTTGTAAGAGCAATTATGGTCAGATTTCCCATCCTCCATGGCAGGAGGTGTTCAGCACTGCTCCCCCAGCCAGGGGTGTTGTTCAGGGTGCTGGTGAGCCCCACGGTGCGATGAGAGCCCACAGCGCTTGGCTGCTCCCACAGCAAGAAGCAGGAGAGGATGTGGGTTAGCCCAGGTCTGGAGGAAACTCCTGCTCCTGACTCCTTGACTAAGACATCTCTTCAGGATCTGTCTTGTAGCTGCCAGTGTGTCAGAAGCTGTGAGTGTGTGCAGGGGCTTCTGGGGGTCTCGCCCCCACCCTGCAGGGGGCTGAGCACCTGGTCGTAGCATCATGGAGTGCACCACTAGAGCATCTCCCAGCTCTGCTTCAGTATGGCTGGGCAAACCCTGGGCTTTTCCCATGCCAAAAGAAGGGACAGTGTGGGCAGCACAAAGCAAAACAGCTCCATCCCCTGACCTCCACCGTGGGCTGACTTCTAAACAGCTCGGGGCAGAGACGCCCTGGTGACTCATACTGTGAAACTGGGACTGGGATTTTTTCTTATTTTTTTGAGTAGGAACGCCACTCCATCAGTCAATTACTTGAAGACCCGCTCTAATTTGGCACCCAATTGTTTCCCAAGCTGCTGCAGCGTCTGATCTCTGCTGTGGGCTGCAGGAGCAGGCTGCCTGCGCCAAGGGGGGAGCCCAAGGAGGCAGGGGAAGGATGGGTTGCCTGGCGGAACAGCCCTGCACCCGCAGAAAAGCAGCATTAAAAGTATCTCGGGGCCACAGGTGGTAATAAAAACGACTTGGGGAGGCGGTAACAGGAAGGACAGGTCCCGGCGGCAGGGAAGCAGCCTGCCGAGGTAGGCCCAGCGAGCCGTGGCCACAGCCGCTGCTGCTCGGTAATGAATGGGATGTGACATTTACGGCTTTTTCCACTGCGGGTTTCAAATCGCTTCACAAAGGTTGCTTAATAGCACTGTCCCCTTCCTCTCTCTGCCCCCTCCCTATTTAATATAAAAAATGTGACCTGCCTGCCATCACAGGAGAAGTCAGGGGCTGAGCCAGCAGCAGAGCACAAGTCCCCGACCTCCATCTCCTGCCCTTTAGCCTCTATCAGCGCTCCCTTATTTCCAAGAAATCTCAGAATAGGAGTCGTACCACAACAGCTGTTTTTAAGTCAGGAAGGACTTTCAACATAAAGAGGAAGCTTCTTCCAGTGAGGAGCCCCGATTAGAGCTGCGCTGCCTTCCAGGGACTGTGAGGAGCTGGGGGTGTTGTGGTGAGGGAAGCGGGTGCGATGTTCCCTGCTCCAGGATGCAGGTACCCAGCAGCACAAAGAGGCTCTGGTGTAGCTCCAGCCAAATACATGTCGCTGGGCCCTAGCTCCTCTTTCTTAACACAAGCATTTCTATACCCTGCCGCACGCATGCATGCATGAATTCACACAAATTCACACAAATGCTTAGCTCAGCCTGTGCTGCTGCTTCCCAACTGATCCTCCAGCTGCACCCGTGCGCAGGCAGGCTCGCTACATAGCCCTGGGAGAGAGCAGCCCCTGCCTGCACAGCCCCTCAGCTGAGCTCCTGCCCTTCGGTTTTACCTCCTGAGGCCTGTTCAGTTTGGGACGTAGGCAGCAGCAGTTCCAGCTGATGGCAAAATAGCAGCACACTCATTTTGGACAAAGCCCATCCAAAGAAGGAAAGAGATTCCTGTGGAAGAAGAGGCTGCGGCAGGAAGGCAGAGGACAGGTACAGTATTCCTGTCCTTTTCTAGTCCAGTTCTTGGGCTCACACCTTCTCTGCAAGTGTTTTTCACATCTTCTCACAGGGCCTAGACTGACAATGGCACATGGCTCTCTGCTTCTTCTCGGTGGGAAAATTAGGTGAGGAACCCCCAAGACTCACAGGCACTGAAATACACATGCCCACTCATACATGCACATATACACTGCAGCTGCCTATAACAATGCATCAAGCTCTCAAAAGTTATTCCTGCAAGTTTGCTCCACCCAGATGGAACTTTTCACCTTACTCTGCCAGGACATCCTCTGCTGAAACGGCCAGCGTCCCCCAGGCAGCAAACAAGCTGTAGCACCCCAGCCACAGAGCTTTCCAGGAGTTCCAGGTGAACCTCCTGCAGTCCTGGATTCGGGCCACTGCATCTGCAGGTGATGAGGCCTGAGACCCAGGGCTTGCCTTGGCGTGCTCAGGGCAGCTCCTGCTTGAAGGCACTAGTGCTTCCCGTCAGCTGGCATCTCCTGTGGGCAGGTGGCTCCTTGCCAGCAGGGAGGAGACACAGACCCATGCCGATAGGGCTGGGTCACTTCCACCAGGCCAGGCGAGAGAGTCCCAGCCAGATGGAGCCAGGAGAAAGCACTACCAAGTTGTTGGCCAACTTAGGATATGATGTTGGCTTTACAGGAAGCTACTTGGCTGCCTCTCCCTGAATCAAGACTCAGTGATGCCAGGAGACAGGCACAGCGGGAAAACTGAAAGCAAAAAATGGCAGCGTGGATGGCAACTCAACATTAATTCATTTTTACCATATGTCTGACTATTCATTACACTCTACCATTCTGTTCTACAAGACTCCTGGGGGTCTTCCGTGCCATTATATGGCTAGCGGGGTTCCTCTTTGCTTGCAGCACAGCGTTACCATGCTCCCAGGCTAATGGCTCACGAGGTCCCACAGCAGGCTTAGCCCCATCCCGTGCACAGGCAGCCGTGGGGAACAATGTGCTCCGGCACTCACAGCCCATCCCTGACATGCCACAGGCCTGCCGCTGTCCCCCATGAGCACAGGAGGGCGGGTGACACCTGCTACGAACATGCTCTGGCTCCTACTGAGAGACCCCCACTGAGAAGCAATGGGGGTTTTTTTATGGATTTGCAAATTATTCTGTATTTCCCTGCGGTCTTCCTCCGGAGTGCATTCCTGGCACGGGACCAAGGCCTGGCTCCAGCAGCAAGCGTGACTCGTGCTGGCAGGCAGCGGTCCGGGAGCAGGAGGATCGTCCAGGCTGGGAAGCAAATGCCATGGCTTTTCTGTGTGTGCAGTCTGCAGCGGCAGCAGCAGCTGTTTCTCCTTGTAGGTAGGAGGGTTGAATTAGCGGCCCCCTTGCCTGGATCCAGCTGTCCAGCCCCATGTACGCCGTCACGCTGCAGCTTCTCACCCTCGCTCCCATCACATACACACACACGAAGCAGCAGCAAGCTGCCTGCACAGCCGTCTGCACTCTGCCCACTGTGCCTGACAGGCTGAGCTCTGTCCCAAGGCTGAGCAGACCCCTGTCTTCTTTAGGCTCCAAGCCCTGGGCCAAGTCCTCATGGATCAGCCCCACTGAGGGACTTCAAGGGGAATCCAAGGGCGTTCCCCTTGGGGAGGTGCAGATACCTCTCTGGATCTCAAAAAGAAAGGCACAACAGCAGGCAGCATATAATAAAATGGCTTTATTAATAAGATAAGAAGAAGAATATAGAGGAAAAGTAATCCTTATGTCCCTTCAGATGCTGGGAACCCCACTTATGTGCAGCATCAGATGGCCTCCAGCTGAATAGCCACAGCACAGACTGCAGATCCCATCCCTGAGGAGCTGAGTCTCCCTCCTATACCATGGTGCCTTTAATCTCGTGCAACAAACAAAATCATCTATCTTCTTCTGACAGGTAGGGAAGTTCTCTCTTTCAGGATGTCCGCCAGCGCACAACACTGACGGCACGAGGCATCTCCGCATGTTCCCTTATGCTGCTGCATGCATGGTTCTGCAGACCCCCAGCACAGGGCCCAGTAAGGCAGACCTGGTTTGCCCAATGCCACTAGATCCTTGAATACAATGTCTTCCACAAGGGTCCCCACGGGAAGAAGACCCTTATCTTCCTTTCTGTCAGACATGTCCTTTTCCTCTAGGTTTTTGTGCCTGCTAGTGACCACAGACTGAAGTCCAATCAGTGGAGTTGTTGTCACTGCTTCCCCCAAGGGGACATGCCATTCAAGTCGTCAGTGTTGCTCTGCCTAAAACACAGAGCCAGATTTTGCCTCCCCAAACAGATTTATTTCGTCCCTTAAATTGGAGTATCAACATCCTCTCACAGGAGGGCTGTGGTTTCCCCAAGAAATACTGATGATAAAAAATTATTAATTACTTCAACGTGTTATTTTTCTTTTGAGGGGTGCCAGGTGAAGGTATTGCATGAGGACCAGCCTGGACTCAGTACAGCAGTTACACATAGGTACACACATTTCCTGGAGCACCCTGGAGATGCTAAGATTGTGTCTGTTGTGAACGACCATTCACCAACAACTGTTATCAAGACAATCAAGGCTTTCTGCATCTGCTACCTTCACCATCAGGGCAAAATAGAGCTCCCCTCAGTCTGACAATACTTGGACCTGGAGAAAAGTACCAGAGCAGCTGTGGGGGAGAAGTCCCAGAGGCTGCATGCAGAAATCAGACTCGCAGTCCTATTCACAGATTCACAGAGTGGTAGGGGTTGGAAGGGACCTCTAGAGATCATCTAGTCCAAGCCCCCTGCCAGAGCAGGGTCACCTGGAGCAGATCCCCCAGGAACAAGTCCAGGCAGCTTTTGAAAGTCCCCAGACAAGGAGACTCCCCCACCTCTCTGGGCAGCCTGTCCCAGTGCTCTGTCACCCTCACCTATGGCTGCAGGCCACTCAAAGCCCAAAACACACATGCTCAAGTGAATAACTGATGGTTTTGGGGTTTGTCCATCTCTAAGACCAGTCAGTAACTCCCTCCTGGAAGATTACTTGTATCCTGCTTCCACTCTGCTGAAGCATCTGGTCCCTAGTAGCTGCACTCCTTCATGACCAGTTTTCCAAATAGTTGGTGTTTTGCTGCAGAGCTGCTTTCAGGTGAGGTCCCCACTCAGTACCAAACCAGGAACTGGGTCAGGGTTGACAAAAGTATCTTAAAAGCAGTATTTATATCATGCACTCGGATGCAGTCTTCTGTGGCACTAGAACGATTGCCAGAAAAGGGGAAAAGGCTGCAGATGTTCCCCTTAGTTTATCCAGGAACCCAGAGGCAGATTTCTCCTTGTGCTGTGTTTGATTTTTGCAATATTGCCTCCGCATAGGAATGGCTTTTTCCTCTGCAGGAAAGGAAGTGTCCCTGTTGAACGCTTCAGGAACCTGACTTTATGATTTTTCTTTTTTTTTTTTTTTGGTTTTTGCATTCATCTCCCGCACAGTTCCCTGCGCCTCAGGACGGCAGGCAACCCTTTCGGCAGCATGCCAACGGTAGGAACCAGCAGCGCTTCCTGCCAGAGCCAGGAAATCACCGCTGTGGTTTGCGGGGCTTGGAAGCCGGCTGCTGCCTGCAGCAAGCCAAAGCTCTCCACACCCTTCCTGCTGGTGGGATGAGAGCTGCCCATACGCCCAGGGAGGGATTTACTGGTCCAGCGTTCTCCCTTCTCCAGTTCGCAAAATGTCCATCAGCAGGCTGCAACCGTCTCACATTTACTTTAATTTAATGAATTAGTTTCACCAAGAGGCGCTGAGAAAATTCCACATCTAAATCGGTATTTGCGTTCGTATTGGCACATTTCCTAAGGAACCTGAAATCATTTACGTTGCTTTATCGGCTGCCTGCTATAGCTAATTAACAACATGAATTAGCATGGAACGATCCCAAGTTCAATTTTCGGAAAAGCACCTAGTTTTTGTCCCTGAGATTAGAAGATATCAAATCACATACGCAGCACAATGTGTATGATACATATGATGTATGTGTGTGATATATACCAAATACAAAACCAAGCAATCAGAGATAAGAGCTTACTGGCATTAATCCACTTCAAATCATTGTTCAAACTACTTGAGAGACAAACATGCATTCAGTGACCTTGCAGAGCGTGCGGTTCCTCGGCTGACACGACACGGAAAGCTCCTGTAATAAATGATGACTGAATTCCTACCAGACACGGAAAAAAGGTGGGTTAGAGAGGTACCTGGATGAACCCCAGCAGCCACCAAGAATATAGGAAAGGATCACATCACTTACTTCTTCCAGTGGAGTAAAAGCAGTAAGGCTAATTAAAAAATATCCGAGTAAGGCTTTCAGGAAAGTCTGTTCCCAAGGAAGACTCTTACTCCTGGAGGGGAGCCATCGTGGAGCAGCCCCTGAAGCCAGCCGGGGATTTGGACGGTGACATCGTGGATACGTGCAGACGAAGCTTGTGCCAGCAAGAGGGACACCTGCACTCCCTGTGGGAGACCTCGCCAGCAGGAAGCAGAGCACCTAAGGGAGGGCCAGGAGGGTGAACGCGGTGACCAGCCTGACACAGTGCTGGGACAGGCTCTGTATTAAAAGTGTCTCTGCCAGTTCCTTGGAAACGACCGAGAACTGAAAGCATCAAAGAACTAGAGCTGTTGCCAGCTGGAGGAACAATAGGCGAGCCAGAGCTATCTTTAGCTCACGGGATTAAATTCAAATTGCAAATGCAAAGGCCTCCCTGGAAGAAAAGGCCTTCCCGCACTACCCAGCGCCAGCAGAAGTGCGCAGCACGGCCCCGCACTGGCACGCACCCGCAGCCCCTTTGTCATCCCTCGTCATACCCTTACCCAAAGGAAGAGTAAAAGGAGAGCCAGAGGGGAGAGGGACCCCATGCCCGCCTGACCGCATCTGCCCCAAAAGACCAGATTTATCCCTGGGGGGAGATGTTCCCGGGAGGGTGCCATGCCTCAGCTGCAGCCCCGCACACTCAGGCATCGGCAGCCATCCAGTCGCAGCCTCACAGACCTCAGCTTGGGCTGATCTTCCCTGCTCCTGGTTCAGGGAGGGGGGAGCAGGTGGCAGCTGGATGTACGAGCACTCAGTACAGCCTCCCGCAAAATCATCATGGGACTTGTTGTGGCTCCAGGACAGCCGGTTCATAGGCGATTCCGAGTTTGATGAGAGATGATAAAAATCGACCCGGTGTACCACTTTCCTCCAACACCTCCAGGCTTTCCAGGCAGTGGCTCTGAATTCTTGGCCCACCGACATCTCCCGAGGGTCCCTCCCAGCACAGCAGAGGAAAGAAAGTCCTCAGCAGCAGCTTTCAGGGTCTCTCCCTTCACTGGAAAACCTGTACAGCACAGCTCTGTGGCAAGCAGGGCATATAGGAGGGCTGTCACAAGCACATCCTTGCTGCCGCCCTCTGAAAGGGGATGTTGATGTGCGAGCTTAAGCCAGATTTGTCTGGTTTAGGTTGCGTGAAGGGACGCATTCTCTTGCCTTTAAGACACTTCGAGATGTCTTAAAGCATTGTCTCGCTTTAAGACGTTTGCTAGAGTGGGTTAGCTAAGGGGCTGACATCTTACTTAGGTCTGACAGCACACGTCAGGCTGGCTGACCGCAGGGTACATTTGCACCATGCCCTCCAGATAGTGAAGCTTGCTCTCAGCCAGCTCACGCCGCTGCCAGCTTTGCCGATAACCCCTCTGTGGAGCACAGGGGACAGTGCCGGTAGCAGTCTGGGCTGCCGTGGCTATGTGGCTACCTGACTTCCTTCATTTGTAGCCGTCCCGGGTGGCCACAGAGAGCTGTGCAGGAGAGGCTGAACCCGCAGGGCAGCGGGAGGCACAGCCAGCCCCGGCTCGCACATCGACTCGCACTTGACCAAGCGAGGTGCTGGGGTTCTGTGGCCCCAAGTAAAGAGGCTTGGAATCTGGCTCCTGCAGTACCAAATTGGAAAGAAAACGAGCTGCAAGTTAGGGATCGGAGGCGCAGCAAGGAGAGAGCAGGGGAGGCTGTTGCCTGATAACTTGCTTAATGAATTGCAGGCTTCTAGGCTGGTTCCTTCGGCTGGGAATTCCAACAAACACTTCACACTCGAGCGCTAGGAAATTGGTTTAATAGTCTCAGTGCCCGTAATGAAACACCACCGGGGAGCAGAGGTCCCAGCTCCCACCTCCGTGTGCAGTTTTCATGTTGTAAAAAAAAACCCAACTTCTCTCCGATTCCACCAAGTGTTTCGAGGTGTTGGTTTAGAGTCACCACGACCACTTTTAACTGCAGTGTAAATGACAGTCACGGAAGATCAAGCGTGCAGCCGTCCAGCTCGGCTGACGTGCAGAGCCTGCCAGCAGTGCAGCGATTTTTAACTCCGTGCTGCTGTCATCTGCGCTTTTATGTTTGCTATTTTGTTCTTAAGCGGACACTTAGTGGTATCTGGAGGGCATTTGCTACTCTAATATTCAGCCTGAGCACGTGTGAAAGGAAGGGCTTGAACAAGTGACTGAGCTCTTTTAGGAGAAAAAAAAAAAAAAAGGGAATTCCAGAGCTGGGGGAGAAGGAAGGGAAAGATGCGTCTCCACCCCAGCCCTGCTCGCGGAGACCAGGAAGCGATGTGAGGAAAGCATCTCTGCAGCATCGTGCAGGCACAGCCTCTGTCCTTGAACCGCCACAACAGCCGTGCCAGCACACAGGGAGTTAATGGTGAAGGTAAAACTTTAGCTGTTAAAATTCATGAGGTGTAAAATACAAATTGCGCTTGGTGGATGAGTCCTCTTTAAAGTTTATATATGGCATTCCCCCATCCCGCTCTGGTTCAAACCCCTGTTGGCACGAGGTAATTAGAGCTCACCAAAGGGGGAAGTGCAGCCTTGGTGGGGTGGCACAGGTTAGGTGGGGGGTCAGCTGGGACCCATCCAGACCGTGTTTATAGATGTCTGGTTACGGGAAGCCTGGGGAAACCAATGTCCTACGCATGCATGAACAACCACAGGTCAGAATTAATTGTTTCTTCCTCTTTTCAAACTTCTCAGTATGAAAGATATACTGCCTTTGAAGTTTATGCTCTTTTGTTTGAATATTCCCACAGCTCAGTTTAAGTAATTTTCCTATAAAAAAACACCAACAAAATATTTTCAAATAGTTCCCACAACAGTAAAGGTTTTGGTTTTGTTTGGTTTTTTTTTGTTTTACAACTAACTCCAATCTCATTTTTTATGTGCACCAGACGACTTGGCACACAAACACGTTCCAGAACCAAGCTTTTGGCACTTTTGCTCATACTGTTCCCTTTTCCTCAGTGCCACTACTTTCACCGTCCTGAGGAAAGGAGGAGTAAGTGAAAAAAGGGTGGGTACTGACACCCGCATAGGAGCATCTTCCCCATCTGTAAGGGTTTCTCCATACCCTAGATAACCCTATGTACTCTCATCCAGAATACAGTCCCCGAGGGGATTTTACTTACGTAATTCTCTCCCCACCCAAGAAAGACTTAGGGATCAGAGATTCAGTACGGGAAAAAATATGTAAATATCCAGAGCAAGGAGAATGAGCATCAGCTTATGCATAGCTGACTGAATTGAACACAAACAATGATTGAGAATAGGATGGGCTGGAAGAGGAAATTTAAATATTTATCCTAAACGCTCTTTCTTTGCATTTCTTGAAATAAATTACTCCCAGCAATTGCAGGCAGAGATTGTTGATTAATTCCAGCAAAGGCAGAGAGACGGGAAAAATTACTGTACATCGTCTATTTCTGAGTTTCAGACGACGCTTTTCATTTTTCTTTGTAGTCTTTGTGATTGGGCTTTTTGACTCCAGGGTGATTTGTGGGCGGTTTGCAGAGGAGTTTGCTGCTCACGTCACATGCACAGATATAGATAGCGAAGCACCATCACACGTACCATTATGAGTAGGAAGCGCTTTTCATCCAGGGGGGATGGATTCGCAGGCTGTAATCTGGCCGGAAGATAGTGGGGCGAGCAGCACTGATGCCCTGAAGACCTGTCTGCTGAGAGTGACCAGTGCTGGGGCCGTTTGCACCCCAATCTCTCCCAGTCACTGGCAACAGCAGCGAGCACCGGGAGGAGAAGCTGAAACCAGGATGCTGTTACAGCTGGTTGAGCCATGGCTGACAGAAATGCCCCGGGGCCGCTGGCAATCGGACATAAATTAGAGCAGTTGCGAAGCTGCTTTAGTTTATAACCGGGCATCGTTCCAGCCCCAGCTGCTTCAGCGGCGGAGGAAGGTCTTAAAGCAGCCCGTCCGTCCTCACACGCTGGGCCCAGTGCCGTGCACAGGCTGCCTGAGCCAAGGAACCTCCCTGTCCCGCACGAGCGTTGCTTCTCCATCGGCTCAAGCGGGTCCGCTTGTGCTACGGCAGCAAACCACAGCCTGGTTGTGCCGGTATCGGTGACGGTAGGGAGGCTGCAGCAGTTAGCCCGGTCTGAACTACAGGGGATGGCTCAAATAAGGTGCCATACTTGCTTCAGTGTGAATTTGGTGAGGGAAACTGTCCACGCAGGTATGGATAAAGGAGCTGTGTAATTGTTTTTCCAGCCTCGGGAGTCAGAGCTGAGCTTTGCACGCCTTCTGAAACTCCACAAGCAGCTGCGCTGTGATGCACAGAATGAAAGGTTGAAACGGCTTAAAAAAACGTAGCCATACGGGCTAATCCCACTGAAACACCGAGGAAGTCCAAGCTGAGGTCTCACTTGGCTGCTTCCTAACATGCCCCATGCCCCGTGCCCCTTGCCCGCGCGCTTGCGGCAGCAAGCGTGCATGGGTCCAGCTGTGGGGTGGCAGTTGTGTTGTGGGGCTCTTGGCGTTGCTTCTGACAGCTGGCCTGTGCAGTCCCCACTCCCACGGCGAGGGGATTTGCCCACATGCCAGTTCAAACCACTCCCTGCGTGGCCCACAGCAGGACATGCCAACTCATAAAGCCACTGCAAACCAGAGGCACAGGTAACAGAGCAGGTACGTGCTGCTGGCAGCGCTGCTAGCCAGCTTGTAGGTGAGCAGAGCACACACCAGAGCCATCCCAAGGGACAGCAGAAGGGAAATGGAGCACCTTCCTCTTCTCCATCGTCACTGGGATTTAGCAAAAACCACACTGCCACTTGGAGCCAAGGCTTTGCAGGCAGTGCCGTTGAAGGCAGTGCCGTTGCATGCAGGGGGTCTGCAGGCAGTAACACTACACACAGTGACACAGAACAAGTTGTGTCCTGGTAGCTGAAACTTTGCAGTGCGACAAGGATTCCCTGCGCTGCCATGAAACGTTGCTGCCTCTTCAGTGAATGTGGGCATCTTACTCAGTTTAAAGGTATTTCTAATGTCTCTCTCTGATCTAGTTTTCTTTCCTGTAGTCAGTGAGAGGGCGACCCTGGGGTTTTCAGGAGATGCAGCCAGAGGCTTCCCTGCATCCCACCCTGCCTGCTTACACCAAACGCTGTCTGGGGGGCAGCAACTCCTTGCGAAGTTGCTCACAGGATCTTGCAGAAAGAAAGGCTCCTTATTTTGGCCAGAGCTTTGTACCACTCTGGTAACATCAGCAACACGTTAGGACCAGAGCATTACTTTGGTTGTTGTCTTGCCGCTTCTGATAAACAGACAGATAAACCGGAGAGGTGACCGGAGAGGCAACCAAATCATCCCCACGCTGAACACCGACACCATCACTTGACGTCAGGCAGCACTAACATACAAGAAGTCATTCTCCCTGGCCTCTGCCTCCATTCAAAAGCCTAGTGCTGTTTTTCCATACCAGCCATACTATGTGTTGAGTCAGCAAACACAGACAGCCCACTGTCAGCGTGGGCTGAGGTCTTCCACCTCCCTCACAGCCGGCTGCACCAACTGTCTCGTCCTGGACTCACAGCCGTTGCCTCCTCCAGGGCAGCAAGCATTAGACACCAAGCATTAGGAAACTAAAACATAAATCATTAGGAAGCCCCCAGAAAACCTCCATGAAGAGATCTGTAGCCATGGCAGCTGTCCAGTTAATAGCTCAGGAATTAAGCCCTACTTTCCTGGACAGAGCCACTTCTGTTACCGTGTCAGGACAAGACTGTGCTAGCTGTGGCTACGAGGCAGCAGGCAGTGGGTGCAAGGCACGTCTGGGCTCCAGTGGCACATGGGCCCTGGCAGGTAGCACCAAGCACAGGGTCGTGAGAAAGCAGCCCTGGTTGCCCAGGCTGTCGGACCCAGCAGTCAGTGGAGAAGGTGCTCGGCACGGCCGGGGAGCCAGCAGTTGCTGCCTCCCCATCAGCGCTCTTTGCGCATCCAGTTCTGGTAAGGTTGAGTACTGTTAGCACCAGGACTTAAGAGAAACAAGAGGCTATTAAACCACTAGCAGAGCCTGGGGGGAAAGAGTCTTGCTGGTTCAAGATCCACAGAGGGATTTTAAAACCCAGGCTTAGGAATAAAAAGCAAAAAGAGGTTGCTCAGAGGCAGCGCTTTTCAAGAAACCTGCGATGTAGTGACCACCTGAGGTTAATCCAGGCAGAGTGGGTGGCAGGCATAAGGAATTGCTTGATTGCGGGGAACGGAGCAGCTGAATAAGGGATTTATTTGTGAGAAGGGCAGAAAAGGAGGGTTGGAGGAGTAAGCAACTTGGTGGTGAGCCTTTTCACAGCAAGTGATTAACCGCATTTTCTAATGAGCAGAGGGAGACTAAAGCTGACTGCTTTTTTAAAGCCATTTTGATAACATTGGCCCCTATGTAATAAGCTATTTGTTTGTGCCTACTGGCAGGGACAGCAAGTCGCTACTGAACATAATCCTCTAGACCGGCGCCGTCAGCTCGTTTAGAAGTGTCAGCAACAGCATCCAAAAGGGTCCAGGCCCCATCACAACAACCGTCCCAAGCGCTATTTAAGTGCCTTGCACTCTTTTGTGCTCTTTCTCTCTCTTTCTGCCCTCTCTTTACCCTATTCTTCTCCCTCCCCAAGCAGCGGTGGGGCTGCTTCCCAGCCCTGTGCCCCTGGGCTGGCTGGGAGGCTCAGGGCGGGCTGGCCTGCGACCGGGATCCCCGGATGACCTTCGGATCCTGTCCCTGCCAGTTCACTGAGCTGCCCTTTCCGATGAGCGTCACTGCCTGCAAAAAGCGTGCAGATTATTGATGGGGGGCATAAGAGGGGCCAGAGGGCCAAGGAGCCAGCGGGAGGGAGAGGCAGATCAGCCCGCCCACTCTGGATGTTTGAGGAGGTTTGCCCATTCCTTTGCAACGAGGGGTACTTCTGGGAATCTGTTTCTCTGATAATTTTGATGAGTACGCAAGCTTTCTTAAAATAGCATGAAAACATCACGCTGCAGCACAATTAAACGCAACCTGAAGAACAGGCTGAAAACAACGCTGAACTCGCAGCCCCAGCAAAGCCCTTTCGATCAGGAACACAACGTTCCTTTAAAGCCACAGATCCACAGATAAATGTCACTTCCCTTCCAGCTTCTTTATGGACTCCACTTGCTCCTTCGACGCCAAATCATTCCTTTTTCAAAGGGACTCAAAGTCACCCACAATCTCAAAGATCCCAAAGCCCCACCTGGTTTCCCAGCCTGTCAGAGCCACTACTGTCACCATGCATGTGGGGAGCCCAGCATCATATACTGGCCGGTGGGACAGGGTGGGCCAAATCACTGGCAGGCAGAGGGACCTCTTTTATCCCTCTTTTAGGGCGATGAATGACAAGGCTGCTTGTGTTTTGCCTAAAACACTGATGCTGGGTCATGTCAGAGGCAGGGTGGCTGTGGAGTGGGCAGACACTGGGAGTGGCAGTAGATTATTTTTATTAATTATTATTTATATTGCTGTAATTCCTCCTCTTAGCAGTTTCTGCAGCGCTCACCTTTGGATATGTGCCATCTCCGGCAGGCAGTTGTGACAAAACTCGTAGGAGATGGAGGTCTTTGTACGAGAAGGGCACACTCAGTTTTCGTCTCTGAATTTGCTACCTGGATTCCCTGCTGCAAGACAGAAAGTCAATTGGTTGTGTGCCTCTGGGTTCAAAATCTGCTACAGGCAAGCAAAATACACCATGCCAGTATCTGTATGCTCGGATACGCAGTGCCTGGTTTGCCTGGAGACTTCACACGTACACTCACACGTAATCTCTGCCTCTGTAAAGGATTGCCCACAGGTCCTGCTCTTGCTCCAGCTCTCTCATAGTTTCTGATATAACCCTCCCTTCTCCAGGGGCTCCTCCTTTTTTGTCTGAGTACCCCTATCCTGTTGGGATGAAGGATCACTTCATTTTAGAGTGCTTCCAGATTCCCAGCACTGCTAGATCCCTGATCTGCAGGATCTCCATGAAAAAGGGTGCCTACAAAATGACATGCCAAGTGCCACCTTCTTGGGGCAAGTTGACCAAACCTGTCCCCCAGGTTTGAGTCGAGTCAGTAGACACGAGACTTGGTGCTTTTAAAGGCAGTTTTGCCTAAAAAGTTGGTATGGATTTAGTGCTGTTTAATGCTGTGGCTGTGGCCAGAGAGAACAGCGAAGATGATTTCGTGCCGGGCTACAGAACTCGCAGGGGAATTACCGATGTCATCCTGTGCCGGCAGCCTGGATATAAATGGGCCTGCCCAACAGCTGCTGGGTCTCCACCCTTTTTCCCTTGCATGAACTTGTGGTTCCCGTTAAAGTTGCAGGATTATTTGAGGTCTGGCTGGAAAGGAGCAGATGTTCTGCAAACGACACCAAAAGCCTCACTCCGTACGGCGCCGCAGACCTCCCAGGGCTCCCCCCTTGCACGCGCCGGCTAGCAGGGAGGGTTTGCCACAGGGAAAGGCTTCCCTCTCCAAAAAAAAAAACATTCCCACAACAAACTGTCATTAACAAAGTCCCATTTCTGTGGTTACTTTTAAAATGAAGTGGAAAAAACAGGCCAAAGTTACATGTTTATCCATACAGCTGTGGAGCATAATGTAAAATAGCAAGCAAGCTTGTTTCTCTGGCTATGCCTCCTTCACTCACAGCAAAAGATCCTCACTTCAAAGAGAAAACGTAAGCCTTGCCCCTCTCCACCCGCCTTTCCTGCATTATTTTTTTCCCCGAAAATCTTTTTACTCCACGTTTCCAAAGCGTTGCCCAATTAATTACTTCTAGACGGCATCACGCAGCACGGCTGAGCAATAATGAACGAATCCTTGTGGCTCACATGCTGGTGGCTTAAAAAAATAAATGACTTTTAATCAGCTGAATGAACACAGGGGCAAAGCCTGCTGAACTCTAGCATAAGCAGAGAGCCCAGAGCAGCACCCAGAGCTGAGCAGGGCTGCAGGCTGCTCAGTCTGGCCCACGGCGGGAGCCTTTCCCCAGGCAGGTCCCTGGAGAGGAACGGAGGAATGGGCAGGGCGTTACCTTGTGCACTTTACCCCTGATCCTAGGCTGCTCATCAGGCAGGTGAAATGGTTTGTAAAACATTACGGTTTTCTCTCTCTCTCCCACTCTCTCCTTTATCAAGCCCTATTTTTCAAGCTGAGTGATTCCAATGAAAGTAATTTTCCTACTTTCCCCCTCCTCCACCAATGCAAGGCAAGGTGCAGCAAAACTTCAGCTCTACCTACAAAAAACACAAAGCAAAAGTTGTGCTTTCCCTCCAGTATTATTATTCCTTTTTCACTGCAAACATTTTGGGAGCAGCCCTCTCTTTTACTCTCTGTACAGCATTAAACAGTGAGATCATCAGTGTACTTGCTATCTCCTACCGCAGTCTGAACAACAAGGAGCAACAATTCCCACTCCATTTTCTGGTCCTGTTTCCAAGCAGGATTCAAGCTTCTGTGAAGCACACTGCTCTTTCTTTGTTCCCACCTTCCATTGAGGTCTCTAACAATAAGATCCTTTAACATCGCCTTGCTACACGTTTCAAGTGCCTTTTCTCCTAACAGGAACCTGCCATCAGGAACCACCCCCCACCTCTGTATACCTGTCTCATTCCTGTTACAGAGCTTTGGGGTTTTTAATTACTTAACTGCATACTGTTAAGGCACAATTTACTAATATTTTGACAATAAGCATCATGCCTCTCACCCCAAAAATGCCTCAAAGCCCCATACAATTGTACTTAGAGACTGCATCTTCCTTAATCTGATCAGTCAAGTAATACTTACCATACCAGGCTATTAGGAATTCTATACTTGGGGTGAATATTGTGAACTCTTTAGCAAAGAAATTCCCCTTCCTCAATAAAATTTCAAGACTCTGCAAATGTTAACCAGTGCATGGGTTGAAGATTACCAGCTTGCGAAGACATTGTCGTGTTTTCCGCCCCTCAAAATTTCAGTAAACTTTTCTGTCAGCTCCAGAAAAACTTGCAGCCGGCTCCTCTGATCAGCAGCGAATCACCTGGCCCACACATGAAGCATTGCCTCCTCCAGGGTGGAATATTCCATGAGACACTGTGCAAAATTAATTAGCATTGCACAGGCTCATTAAAAGCACTTCCTAGGGCAACAGGCTGCTTCTGCCTTTTCCTTTTCCTTTACCATTTTTCCTTTTCCTCTTCCTTTCCTTTTTTTTAACAGAAAAGAGGGGGCAACATTCCCCCAAAACCAACGAATACAAAGCAAACCTGTGACTTTGGTGAGAGATTTGTACCAGTTGCTGTTAAAGTTGATCTCCACCTGACAAATGACAGCTTTCCTGAAAGCCGTAGCCATTTTACTCCAAGAACTACCTGCAGATCTTTCCCGTGTTTCTTGCACCAGCTGGGTGTGATAATACCAAGCCTTGGACCTCCAGTTTGAGAAACTGCTGGTATTGTCTGCAAGTGTCACAATCACATTATCATCCATAATTGGCGGTGTACAGACAAACTTCTCGGGGCCCTTCTAGCTCGCCACGGTCTGTCCCTTCTGCTTTGGCCATGCTTGATGCAATACAGGGAGTACAAATGTGGCTTGATTGGATTAAGGCCTTTATTTCTGTGAGGTCTGCTACTATTCACCAAGGTTTAATTAAATTTGTGACCTCCAAGTGGTCAGGGAATGTGTGTCAAGTCAGGCACATAGGAAAACTGATTCATTCTGCAAAAGCTTTGGAGGTGGACAATGCCATTTGAATCTTTCATGATACCGATACCAAGAGAAGGGCCAGAGCATCATCTAGTATTATGGTTTTACTGAGCCTCTGGGACAAAGGTTTGAGCTGGGAAGGTTCAGGAGTCCAAGCAAAGCCAAGTTTCTCTCTTTATCCTTCTCTAGTTCCTACTGCTTAGTTAGTCAGCCTGGTTACACCAGGGCAGTGAAACCCTTCCTGATGGACTGCATCCCACGGGAAAACCTGTGGGACATTTGGCAGTGGAGGGCTTGGTACAGCCTCTCCCTTCTCTCACACCCCAACCCTCAGACACTGGCAACTCCCTTCCTTGGGGTAATCCCCTCTCTCACCCACTCTTCTCTCAGTCTCCTGCCTGCCCACAGGCTCTGCCCTATTCCAGCACCCTGTGGGGGAACAGAGGAGCAGCACAAGCCACTCTCCATGCAGATAACGTGGAAACTGGCAGGGAAAACAAAAGCATCACAGAGTCTGCAGTAGAGAGACACAAAGCAGAGCACAAATTAGTCTTGTGCACTTTATGACCCCAGCACCTAGTAATTTTGTTAGCACGGGGTATGGTACACATTTCAGATTGCACCCCACCATGGTCTAATCACACTGACCATCACTACTTCAAACTCCGTGGGGGCACTGGGATGAGTTTGGCAATAACATATTACAGCCAACTACTTTGGAAGTAGTCCCTTACTTCCTAGTCTTCATATTTTATCTAGAAGGACACTCCTTGCCTGATTTTCTGGAGAGCTGGTGGGTGACCTGTTGCTGTTCATGACAGCGTGGTAGGGACTCTTCCAGCAACATGAATTTTACTAGCAGCAGAGACAGACCAGGGATGTTGCTTCCAAAAAGACAGCAAAAAAGCCTGCCCTTTACAAGAAAGCATCTCTTTGAATGAAATGGAGGAGACAAAGCAGGTGTGTCTCAGGGAGGAAGGGAGGGAGATTGTACCTCAGCATGTCTTCATCTGAAAGGGTTGAAGGGATGTAGGCAGAGGTAGCATCTTTCTTTAAACAAAATAGTATATCTGGGAAAAACAACCCAGCTTTGGGGGATGTAAGCACTTCAGGTCTGAAATAGAAGCCACAATCTCACCAAGGTAAATACAGGTGAGGGCAATTGGTTTTATGCTAATCCATTGGATGATGTGAGAGAAATGATAGCTGGTATCTGCAAGGCAGGCTGGGGAAGACAAGGAAGGGGAAGAACATTCTTAGAATCCTGGAATCATAGAATGGTTTAGGTTGGAGGGGACCTTAAAGATCATCTAGTTCCAACCCCCCTGCCAAGGGCAGGGACACCCTCCACTAGACCAGGTTGCTCAAAGCCTCATCCAGCCTGGCCTTGAACACTTCCAGGGATGGGGTATCCACAGCTTCTCTGGGCAACCTGTGCCAGTGCCTCACCACCCTCTCCAGGAAGAATTCCTTTCTGATGTCTAATCTAAGTCTCTCCGCTTTCAACAGTTTAAATCCGTTACCCCTTGTCCTGTCCCTGCAGGCCCTTGTAAAAAGTCCCCCCCAGCTTCCTTGTGGCCCCTTCAGGTACTGGAAGGTGCTGTAAGGTCTCCCCGAAGCCTTCTCTTCTCCAGGCTGAACAAACCCAACTCTCTCAGCCTGTCCCCATAGCAGAGGTGCTCCAGCCCTCTGATCATCTTTGTGGCCCCCTCTGGACTTGCTCCAACCGGTCAATATTGTCGGGGACCTTCTTATGTTGAGGGCCCCAGAACTGGACGCAGCATTCCAGGTGGGGTCTCAGGAGAACAGAGTTGAGGGGGAGAATCCCTTCCCTCAGCCTGCTGGCCACGCATCTCTGGATACAGCCCAGGATATGGTTGGCTTTCTGGGCTGCCAGTGCACACTGCCAGCTCATGTCCAGCTTTTCATTCACCAGTACGCCCAAGTCCTTCTCCTCAGGGCTGCTCTCGATCCGTTCCCTGCCCAGCCTGTAGTTGTGCTTGGGATTGCCCCGACTCAGGTGCAGGACCTTGCACTTGGCCTTGGTGAACTTCATGAGGTTGACATGGGCCCACCTCTCCAGTCTGTCAAGGTTAACATTAGCGAGACAGAGGTGAGGTAGCCCATCTTTCATTCCTCTCCCTTTCTTCTGGGTCCCAGGCCCATGAAGGCCTTCCTCACACTGAGGAGGGACAGGGCTGCATCCTCTCCCCAGCCAGGGCAGCTCACATATGGAAGGGAGTCGGGGTGCTGGGGTGGCCTTGCTTTCCTTCCAAAGAAACAATAGGTCTTTACAGTGTTCCAGACAAGGACCAAGTGAAGATGAGAAGACCTGCCTTGCCACACAGCAGCAAGTCAATTAGTACCAGGATACAGTCACAGTGTGGAGAGTAAGGGAAGAGACAGAGGAACACCTGATACAAAAGAGTGGTGCTGTGATGGTGGAGGAGGAAAGCAGATGATGAGGAAACAGAAGAACAGAGACAGGAAAGATGAGGAATGACTGACAAAAGCACAGTGGAGGTGGGTGAGAGAGGACAGACAGAGGGAGTTGTAAATGGCTGACAGATTGGGAAATGCTCTGTAGGTGGCAAAATGAAATTACAGGAAAGGGGACACACTTGTCGAGGAGGGAGGGAAAGAAACCACAGCTGAAAGTGGCTCATAAATACTGAAATGGGTGAGGGGAAGACACCTAGGCAATGATCCCACCAAACCAAGGCTCCTGTCTGCCACAGCAGAAGTGGTTCAGGGGGCCCAAAGGAGAAGATTCATCACCAAGAAGCATATAAAAATCAATAAACATTTTTTTAGTCTAAAATGAAAGGCAAGAAAACCCTGAAAAGAAGCCCTGAGAAGCTCCCACTGAAGTCTTTCCAAATGGGGTAGAATTGGACCATCAAGAGGACTTTTTTCCAAATGTAAATAAGTATGCTGAAAACACACCACCCAGAGCAATAACATATCCTGCAAAACAGCAAAGGATGCTGTACGGCTTCAGAACACTGTCCTGTATCTGCAGGCAGCTCCTTGTTCCAGTTCCTTTGAACAGCTATGGAATTACAGGAAGAGAACTTAGAGAAATGCCATCTCATTAGAAGACATTTAGGACGTGCATCTGTCATTTAGGATGAATTAAAGCCTTGGAGATGAAATTGCCCGCTACGCCCAGGTACACACTGAGGAACATCTCAGCAGAGTTACCACTCTGGTGGTGTATGCTAAAGCTATTTTCTTGTTTGGAGAGGCAACCAAAAACAAATCAGTCCTAACCATGGAAAAATTGTAGAATAGCCATATTTTGAGTATTTGTTCTAAATATGTGTGCTTCTTCTCAAGCTTTGGCTTTGTGTCTTTATTGGGTTCCAGTTTAACTATGATCCTAAATCTTACTGTCCTTACCCCTTAAATACAATAATCATACTTAATGTGCAGAAGGACACTCAGAAAATGGTCCTAGAGCTTTAAGATTTCTCTTCAAGGGCATTATCAATAGTCTCTTGGCGAAAGAGTTCATGGTTTGCCTTCTACCTGATGGTGCCCAAGTGACTCTCTAGTTTAAGCAAATAGCTTGGCAAATGTATTTCTAGGCAATCATCCTCTACGCCGTCTTCTGAGCACCAGTGTCAGAGAAACACAGTAAGTGCCCCACTGCTCAAAATATCCAGTATATCCTCCTTCATCCTCCAAAGCCTGCAGATTGTAGTAAATGGCCAGTCCTACTGATACAGTACCTACCCTTTTCCCCTCTCCATGCTGGTGAGGTCTTCACCAGGAATCTTGGAGGATGGTCATCAAGGCTTTGCAGTGCATTTATAAATACCAGGAAGCCCAGCAATGCCTGCTCCTAGTTGAGCAGGAAAAGTGTTTCCCTGACAGTGCAGTCAGTGAGCTCTGTGGTTCACATTAGCATCCAACTTGGCTTTGAGTCATTAAAAGAGGGGCTAAGATGGTGCTTGGTCCCCTGATCTAGCATTCTGCCCCATTTGTGAAGCACCTCACCTGGGTTGCCAAGGAGTTGTTCTCTGTTGCATCCCAGGCATGCAGACAAAACTCCTTGCCTGAGCAAAGCCTCGGTCTCCTGGGGCCATCTGTGCTGAACCTGTGGACCTTCCTCACTGTTTGCCAGCTGGGCCTCCACACAGCCACACCACGTCTGCGGCAGATGGCCGGATCCACAGCCCACGTGGTAGCTGCCAGCACCTTCCCCATGAGCGGGAGATCAGATGGACTCTCTCACCTTGCCCTTCCTGGCTCTAATTTACACTGGATGCTTCAAGGTCAGGGGCAGCTGAACAGAAAATTTGGAGGTGACTGTCTTTTGGTCTAGTTCCTGTGGTCTTTCCTTTTCCAGCATCCCTGCCACAGGGGGTCTCCCCTGCCAGAAAGCTGTGCCATTGGGAGGGGAGGAGCATGAGAAGGCATTGGAGGGTCTTGTGATGAAGCCAACCTCCTCTTCTTCGCGGTGCCTTGCACGTGCTGCTCTAGATGTGGTGTTTTTCCCAAGGCGTGCCCTTTTGCCCGGCTGAGAAGCCAGCGTGCCCCAGGAGCACACGACATCATTACCTGGTCCCTGGCCAGGGGTGCAGAGAATTCACCTCCCATCAGTGCCTTCTTGCAGGGTGCAGTCAGGACAGCTCCTGGGGCATGCTGCACACAGTTTGGGACACAACAATTTGTTACCCAACCGCACCAGCTGAATCTGAACAGAGGGGTTACTTTAACACTAATTCACTTTTTCAATTTCTGGTTACAACAAGCGACACCGATGGAGGAGACCTCATTTCTGGCTGCATTTATTTTATACACATTTGTCGTGGTTTAACCCCAGCTAGCAATTAAGTACCATGCAGCCACTCGCTCACCTCCAGTGGAGGAGGAGAACCAGAGGGAAAGACAAGGAAGGTCGTGGATTGAGATAAGAACTATTTAATGATTGAATATAAATGAATAAAGTAGTGGTACTAGTAATATTAACAATACTAATAATGCTAACAATGTTAATAATAATATGTAATGAAAATAATGGAAAATAAAACAAATTATACAATCGCTTACCACCCTTGACCGATACACAGCCAAGTCCTGAGTAGCAAGAGTCAGAGCCCAAGAGCCCAAGCCCAAGAGTGATTGCAGCAGAGTCCAAGCGAGCCTGAGAGGAGATCACATCAGAGTCCGAGCGAGCCCACGAGTGAGAGAATGACTGAGAGAGCCAACTGACCCACCAACTACTAACAAACAAGCAAGAGAAACGAATGAGCTACGGCCCCCCGGTCCACCCCCAGCTTACATACTGAGCATGACGTGCTATGGAATGAAATAGTCCTTCAGTCAGTTTGGGTCAGCTGTCTGAACTGTGTGTGTCCTCATACTGCCTGTAGTGAGAAAGTTGGGAACGCAGCTGCAGTATGAGAAGTTGGAAAAGTCTTTGAATTGGTGCAAGCACTCCTTAGCACCAACTAAAAAACACCTTATCAGTGCTCTTCTCAGAGCAAATCCAAAACACAGTCTCATACCAGCCACTGTGAAGAAAATTAACCCTGTCCTGACTAACACCAGCACAACGTTACAAGCTCTTGCAGCCAGCAGTGGATTCAGGAGAGGTTTTCTCCAACCTGTGAAACTTCTTTTTGAACTGTAGGATCTCCCAGTTCACAGACTCTGGCAACCAGTGCTGGTATGAAAAAAACTCACAGATCCACTTCCCTTGTTTGGGGCAGTGGGGTGATTTTTTAATAAACTTTAACACTGAACGTCATTTAGTGACAGACTTGAGAGAGTCATCAGGATGGAACGTGAGCGTGACCTTATGGAGGTACAACCCCACTGTGTGGCCCACTGGCCTCTGTGAGAATTAGGGTACATGAGGGGCAGACACAGGCTGCCATACTGGTTTGCAGGTGGATTGTAGCCACTTGTGTGTTTTCATCATTGTTGCTGGATATTGTTAAGATGGATGCCAATACATTGCTTATCTGAGGTTTTCAAAGGCCTGTTTTTCCTTCAGCAAGGAAAAGTGGTCCCTATGCCTGTCCTATGTTGTGTAACATGGCAAGCAAGGGGAACCTCTCCCTCAGTGCCCTCATATTTAATGCACAGAGGAGGAAGATTATTCTCCCCACTGGCCTACCTTAATTTCTTCTTTTTTCTGTTTTGTTTTTCCTGTAAGAAAGTTTGGAGGTTATATTTTCCTACAACCCACCAAAGTCTGAGGCCTTCACTTCGTGCTCAATAAATCTTGCTGAACTTAAAAAGACCTCCCCCGAGGAAAACCAAAATAAAGACTGAGTAGAGTCATCGGGATTTATTTTTTTCTAACTTTCCTATGATTGTCTGTGCCATTTCCCCTTAGACGTATTTTTCCATGTGCTGGGTATTATAGGAACTTTTGTATTCTTCCTGTCTACCATGTCCATGCAAAGGAGACAAGAATTCCAATTGAAGGTCGAAGGAGTCTAGTGCTGTGATGCTCGTGGCTAATGTTGTGAGCCCAGACATATTGAGGTTAGCCACAGAGATGTGGTGACCCAGCTTCTTCACCTCCAGCAAGATCAGCCTGCCACCTTGAACTGAGACAGGTGCTTGGAGCACGTCTTCTCCTTGCGTTAGGGATCTTCCCCTTCCAATGGGCTGGCGCTGTGTGAGCTGGCCCTGGCAGGAGTACCAAAAGGGAACAGCAGTGTTCCTCTTTTAGCTGTCCCTTACCCTGACAACATCTGCCAGACGCAGGATAGCCCACGGTGTGGTAGATATTCCTCTGCTGGGCGGTGCGATGCTGGACCCCCACGTGAGTGACAGCGGTCTCCAGGCTCTCGCTGCTGATGTACACGTTCAGTGCGCCTCAGATAATGACGACTTATCTCTTTCCGGATTGGAGAAGAGGAGGCCTGTGAAAAGCACCGTTGCTTATAAGTAACTGCTCCTTTCAACTACAATGACATGTTACATCCATCCTTGAGCCCTTCCAAAAATTCCCTCCCGGGACCTTGCTTTTCTCGTAACTTGGAGTGACATGCATCATCAAGGAGGGGGACGAGGGTCTCGCTCCGCCTCAGCCCTGCCGTGTGTAAATGAAAAGGCTGGGCTGCAGGCTGGGGAGGAGGGGGCCGCGGCAGAGTAAATAAATTGCACCCTGCGTGTGTTATGCCAGCGGGGCTCCAGAGCGGTTCCACGGGCTTTGGTAAACGGGAATTCGCCTCCTCGATCGCTCAGGGCAGTGCTGTCAAACAGTGTTGCCAGGCTTGTGCCTCATCCAGAGGTCTCGGATATTTCCCAAGTTGCTTCACTTCAATTTACTTTCAAGAAATGACTTTTCCTTTTTTTGGGGGGGGGAGGGGGAGAAAAAGCAGAAAAGCAAGCCCACCCAAGAGCCCGTGGGGAGGGGAGGCAGTAGGTGAGTAGGAAGGGACAGAGGCTGAGCGTGACATGGGCTTTCACAACAGAGGAATTCGGGCTCTTCCCCCCCGTGCCCCCCTTCGCACCCTTGTTTGAATTTAGCATGCGTCCTCCTATGGCGTCGTAATTACTAAGATTACCAAATGAATCTTTTGCTTCTGTACACACCGGGCATTCAGCGGAGCTCTAATAGTTGTCATTAAGTTTTCAGGGAGGTGGGAGAAGATAGATTGAATGCATGCACTCCAGCGCTGCGCAGAGCCCATTGATGGCTGCTGAGTAATGATTTTTTTCTAATTGGTGGAGAGCAGTGGCCCTAATGGATGGAGCCTCTCTGTGCATTTACACTGTCTCCTCAATCAATAACCCTCGCTGTGCCTGGCACGGAGGAGTTCCTGAAAGCCCCTTTGTAATAATGGATTGCTGGAGGTTACACAAACCGCTGCCTCCCGCTGAGTCAGCCCTCTGTCAGGCACCTCACGCTTCCCCGGGGCCCTGGCTTTCCAGACGGGACACCCGCAGGGTGGCCCCTCGCCTCGGGTCTCTGTCCCCGTCCTGCGGCCACAGGCACCCCACAGGCTCCCCGGCTGCTGGAAGGGTTTTGTTGCCTGCAGAGCCCGTGCCAACTCAGAGGAGTGGGAACAGCTGGGAAGCTTTTTATTGGCTTTGGCTTGGGAAGTTTGGTTTTTTATAGGAGGCTTTGTGGGTTTTCTTCCTCTCTCATCTTCTTAAAGAAAAAACCACGGGTCAGATGTCGAGTCTTTACTGAGGCCGAAATCGTTGCGAGGTCAGGTCATGCCAAGCAGGGCTCTGGACTTGGCCAGGCTGTGCGGAGCTTGAGCCCAGCTCAGGGAGAGCAAACTTCCACTGCCCATGAACCACACGTGCATCTATCGTGCCACTGTAAACTCCAAGTCCCCCAGGAAAGATGCTCATTACTGGGACCTTTCAGAAGTGAACCTGTCCTGTTATGTGGTCCAGACCCTCCTAACTCAGGGGTCCCAAGCGCCCTGGACCGTGTCTGCTCTTGTAGGTTTGTTGGCGAGGTATTTACATCTCGTTGTGTACTTGAGCTGCACCACCGAGGCCATAGTCCACCCCAGTCTCTGGAAGGGACATTGCTGTGGGAAGGGGAGGGAGGGCTTGGGATAGCCCTGCTGGCATGGCTGGCTGCTGTCAGTGCCGCCATCAAAGCAGTTAGTTTGGATCTCCTCCAGCCTTGAGGCAATTGGCTTTTTCTGTTGTCCTCTCCAATGCTTGGGGTCGTCAGAGCTTGTAATGATCTCCGATACTTCTGCCTGGAATTGAACGTGTGCTTAAGGTCTGCCCCTGGCTTGCCTTGGGTAAAAGCTAAAAGCACTGAAGGGCAAGGCACAAGAGTTGATTTTGCTGGTGGGGGAACCTGGGGGAGAGGAACTGGCCTCAAAACTTCAGACTGAACCCCAGGCCTAGACCCTGGCAAGGGGAGTGGCTGTTTGGGGCTGGATGGCAGAAAGCACGTCAGTATGCAGGTAGCATAGATTTGCCAATTCCTCCAGGGCACAGAGCCTAGCAAAAAGTGGGTCCCAAGACCCCTGCACCACTCCCAGTAGCCTGGGAACACGGCTGGGGACAGAAGGGCAAGCTGAGACTCTGCAGTGGCACACACATCCTTGCTTGGCGTGTTACCACTGGAAAGCATCCCCTGGGATGGAGGTCAGCAGACGCTATTTCTGCATTGTCGGGTACACCCCTTAGTTTCAGCTGAAGAAGTGGCAGGTAAAAGGGCTGTAGAAGAAATATTTTTTTTGTGGTTCATGGCACAGGAAGGGAAAGACTACTGAATTGTTTTAGGAGGTGGAAGTCTGATTCATCCTCATTGTCACTCTTGACACTTCATCTGAGTGCCATGAGTGATTTTCTCTCCTTTTCACGGGGGAATCAGTCATACATGAGCAACTTTCTCACTGAGCAAGGAATGTCAGAGGGAGAGGGAGGCAAGTGGCCTTGATCCTCTGTTTTTCAGCAGCATCTCACTCCAGGATGGGCAGAGGTCCAGGCTAGGGGAATCTGTGCAGGATGTGTGTCGATCCCAATATGCCAGACAGAGCCCATGGGGCACAACTCTCCAACCTGTTGTGAGACTATCCCTCAGATCCTCCTGATCCTTGAGGCCTGAAATCATCCCTGGGACCTCTGTGCCACAGGAGGAACCAGCCTGGTTTAGGGGCCCCGGGGCTGCTTTTTGCCTGTGCGTGTGTGCCCAAGGTGGCAGAGTGTGCATCAGGCGGATGTGGTGGCAGAAATCCCAGCCTGGAGAGGGATGCACAGGCAGCATGCCAGCAGGCAGGGAGGGGATGTAAGAAAGAAGAAGGGACCAGGGAGGCCCTTTTGTAGAGTAACCGTGATGGTGAGGCAGCGGTGCAGTAGCTGAGGCATCCCAGGCAGAGACCCACAGCAGAGGCCAGCATGTTTCCTCACTGCTGCTGCCTTGTAAAGTGGAACAGTTCCCCTGTCATCAGTGAGTAGGGACAGGGGAGCAGGGGACAGCAAGATAGACCAAGGCAGGCTTACAGAAAATCCAGGTGGCAACTTTAGAGGAAAGAGCAGGGCAAGAGGAATTTTTTTTTTACCTTTCTTGAAGACGTTTTTAAATCCTTTCATAAGGATTCTTGTAACTTAAATAAAGGGCTGGCCACTCCAGCAGTGTAATTTGTGCTGGAGAAGGGAGCTGTGCCTGGGGAAGGGGGACTGGAGCCACATATGGGTCTGAGGCCAAACCAGGGAAGACCAGGCAGTGCTGGCAGCTCTGTCTGGGGGAGCAGGGCAGCCCTGCCTACACTGTAAGGGCTGTGGACCTTGGCATGGGCAGCCGCAGGAAGAAACCCAGAGACCAAATCTGCCACGCGGACCCTGCAAAAGGCCCCCCAGCACAACTAGCAGCTGCCTGCCCCTGCAGCAGGAAGGGCACGGAGCGAGCGCTCAGGACTGATGCTAAACAGGGCTCCCCAAAGGGGAAAGCTGCTAGGAAAATACCTAGATCAAGAGAAGCTCCTTAGCTGACACAGAGAAGCCAAAGCAATGGTGGAAGATAGATATTCAGGAGCAGGATTTGGCCCAGCTGTCAGGCTTGACTCGCCAGTGCAGATGGTGGCAGAGGGAAAAGATCTGCCTTGCTCACTCTCTGCCATAGCTGTGTCAACTCACCAGTGTTGCAGGAGTTAAAATACATTTATAGGTTTTTAGAGCAGGACCACGCTTCACCTGTCTTACAACCGGTGCATAGGTTAGAGCACCTCTGAGCCCCATGTCCCATCACAGCAACAGAGATCCTTGCTGTGGGACTCGCTGATGGTCTCGCAACACCACGGTGGGAAACGGGAGCACAAGATCCCGGGAGATATAGTGCAGCCTGAAGGCATCCCGCCATTCATTTATGCCGCTGCTTCTTCACAATCCACTTACTAGCTGGTGGCTTAGATAAATCAAACTGGAAACATTTCCATAAGCCGTACTTTCTGCATAGCTTTTGGAACCAGAGAAAACCCATGGACTCCATCCAGATGCTCAGGTGAGGGGGTTTAGGACAGCTCAGGCAGAAGTGCTCGTGCTTCTCTCTTCCTGCTTGTTTTCCTGCAGTGCACCCTTTCTATGCAAGAAGCGTGCCTATCTCAGAGGCAAGTCAACGCTGTGAAGCATCGCAAGATGCCCTTTCTTGCTCATGGCAATAAACCTTTAGTCTTTGTGTGTTTGCAACCCTCCTTAATCTAGAGGAAATCCTCTTCGCTCGGGAAGCATAGCTTGCTCTTTGTTTATAAAAATCACAACCTTCTCACTTGCATTTGTAAGTTCTCCCCTGCCCTGGCAGCTCCTCAGGGACTCCAGACGTGTCCTCTGCAGCTTCTTTTCCTCACTTGGTTCGTGCTTTAGGAAAACAATGTCTGCTTTGGACTTTATTACCGGGCAAACCAGACAAACCAGGATCTTCCAAACTCTCCCTCAGAACTAGTCCATATTCACATAATTTCAGTAAGAATGCTGTGAATGACATGAGGATACCCATGTCTGTCATGGGTGAAAAAAAATAAGGAGCTGTCTGAAAGGAAATTGCCACAAAGGGCTCAGTTTCTCTGACAATCAGAGTGATACAGCTTGCAGGAGAATTTATTTCAGTATGCATCTTCAGCACACACCAGACTCCCAGGAGGGTGTTTCAGATCTCATTTCCTTACTTTCCTGATTGGAAGTGAGGCTTACATTTACTTGGCTTTTTCCTAGTATGCTATTGTTCACGGTCCTACTTGGTTTCTACCCTACGTGCTTCATCTCTTCCCCCAGTGCCCTCACCATATCCTCGAGAGATAAGGAAGGGCTGAGGATGTGCCAGTGACCGCAACTCCAGCAGCCCTCATTTCTGTCCCTCTCCTAGCAGGAATCACTCCCTTCTCAGAGGCTTGACCCAGCCCATGGCTATTTACAGCAGTCAAGAGTTCAACTTGTTTTTCCAATGCAAGTTCTTATTATAGCTCAGGGTAAAGGCTCCCCAAGAAAAGCAGAAATATCTCTTCCATACTTTCCAGCTCTGGACAATACAGCTGAACTGGGCCTTCAGATGGTCTCCAGAGTCTCCTAGAACATGGTGTTAGCCAGTCTTAAAAGGAGGCAAGCAATAAAAGTTATGCGTCAGATGCACCCCCTCGACATGCACAGTAGCTTGCATTCTGCACAATTCCGCTGGCCAAAGAACAGCAGCATCCGAGGCTCACATCAGGCCTGAGTGTCTAGGTCCTGGTGTCTCTTCCTGCTTTCTCCCCGTGGTACTTCAATTTGACACAAGAAAGTTTCTTCTTCCAAGTGCCGCTTCAGTTCAATTTTGCTTCTTTCAGGCTTTCCTCCAGCTGATGTAGGAATACTACCTGTTTGGAGCAGGGAATCACTGTGTTCAATTACACATCTTGGGGCAAAAGACCAAAGTGGTATTTAATAAACTGTCACCTTTGCCAAAAGCAGCAACAGCAAATCCTTGGAAATGGGCAATTGCTGCAACAGAGATAGCTCGAGCTGGTGTGCTGGCAGGGCGACAGCCGCTTGTCGCATGGCTACTGCTTTAAGATTCAAGAGATAAAACGCAGCTTCGCGCTCTGGCAGTGAGTCTCAGAGGCACCACGTGCCCAGGCATCCCAAGGGCAGCAAACCCCTCTTGCGTCACTGCCTGCCACCCAATCTGTGATGTTGCATCAGCTCCAAGAGCAAGAGGCCAAAGAGCGAGTGAGCGAGAGAGAGACGTTCACTCAAACTGGCAGCTGCCTTTTGTTTCGCGATGGCAGCTGCCAGCAAGAGACAGGCAGGGCAAGGGGAAAACACACAAGAGCAACACGCTAGATGCAAAGCATATTACACGCTAGATTTAAAATAAAATAGCATGCATGAGGGGTAAATATTCAGCATAACGCATGACGACTTAGCCTCGCCATTCTCCTTCCAGTTCTTAGGCGCTGTGGGACTGGATCTCCATGGGCTGCACTTGCCATCCTGGAAGACAAGACAAGGGCAACACTCAAATTTTATAAGCAAAGGAAGCAAGTGCCTTAACATCAACTTTCTTCTTCCACTTGAGGCAGTGAGAGGAGAAATACCACTTCGGTGGAGAAGGGTGGTCTGTGGATGATGCTGTACAATGGGGTCCTTGTTTCTCTCTCACTTCTGACAGCTCACTTGCTTCCTTTCCTCGCAGGACTGTATTTCAGTAGGTTCAATGCTTTTGGCAGGGCGATGGTTCTGAAGCCTGACCCTCTTCCCTCTGCAGAAGCAGTGCCGGCGGCGATGCCTCACATCCCTCTCCTCCTCCACCTCATCCTCCCCCCGACCCCTCGTCAGCCTGGCCTGGCACAGCACCCCCAGAACCACCTCCCACCCCAGGGGAAGCCCTGTGCCAGGGCAGGATCAGTTTTGCAATAGGTGCCAGGGCAGGATCAGGTTTGCAATAGCTGCCAGGGCCTGGGTGACGCTGGACAAGGTCTGTATCTGCAACGTTGAGCATCCCCAGTGTCGTTCCTCAGAGAGGCATGCCAGTGAGGATGGGCATGAGTATCCCATCCCTTTCCCGAGCGCACAGTTTGACAGCAGAGTGAATCTGGCTCTGGGCTCCCTGGTACCGCAGCAAAAACATTTTGGCCACATGGCATTCCCTCCACTGGTTTGAGTTTATTTTAATGGGTCTGACAGGCCAACTTTGTACCAGCAGCTTCTTCTGCCAGATCAGATATTGTTTACCCACCCCACTTTAAGTTTGTGCCATGCTCAATATCTTCTCTCCGCACTGAGCTCACTTGATGCCATATCAGGTATTCCTGTCCTCCCTCGGCCAGCACAGAGCATAAAGCTGGCCTACGTTCCCCACCACTCACTCCGTCTAATTCAGCAGAAATGCGAGCACAGGCCTGCACCTGATCCAGGCCATATTCCTCCTGCCAAGCCGTCTGCTGGGGCACAGATCTGGCATTCACTGCTGGGGGAGCACAGCCTTGCCACACCATGGAAGCTGGCCTCCAGCTGCCCCCAGCCCTGGCCGGAGCAGCGGGAGTTCTGAGCGGCTGATGCTGGGACACTGGCAAGCCATGTAGGAGCCCTAAACACAATGGTGTGTCACAGGAAACGGGGAAAATCTGTGCTATTCTTACTTCAGGTTAAAAGAGTGGCGAGGTAAGATGAGTTTTACCTGAAGCTGAATTCAAGTGGCTAGCCCCCTTAAAAAATATATATATAAATAAAACCAGGTTACTGTGTTTTTTCTGCGGCCTCTACCTGCTGGAGCTAACTCAAGTTAGTCAAGCCACTAGAAAAACCCACCTTTCCTTTATTTACTTGTTCTGATTGGGGAGTGTAAACATACCTGGAGCAGGTCTGAGCTCCTTTTTATGCAAGGAAATGTTTCAGAGGAATCGAAGGAACTGGGACTTTTTAGAATGCGAGGCAGAGAAAGAAATATATTGTGTGAAAGCAAAGTGACTCTGAACGTGGCAGTGAGGATAAAATGGGGGTTTCAGCTCCTGCATGCACGAGCAGCATTTCTCAAAGCCAGTCTTTTTTCTATTTCATCTTCTTTCTGCTTATTTTAAGTGAAGCCCTTTTTATCTCCTTTTTTAGGTTTTAATCTTTGTATAGTACATACTCCGTGACCCTGACAGAGGGAAAGCAGCAAAGCCCTACACTACGAATGCGTTTAGAAACACCAACTGATCAAAGTCAACACCGCGTGAGCAGCGACGGGGTTACTCCTATTGCCACGCGCTCGCGGGTTTGACAGACTGCATCATCCCGTGTGTTGATGTATCAGGGTTTCATACGCTATGAATATTCACCGCGCATATTAAATTAACCAGGTGAGACAAATACAGGTTTGTTTTGCATGTTAACTCTGTGTTAACGCTGCCCCTAAGTGGTTAAGTTGGTTTATTGCAAGTTAATTAGCCCTCATTTCAGGCAGTTATTTATTTATTTGTAGGAGGCTGTCATGGTTTTTTTCTCTTCCAGCTTCGTGACTAGGCCTTCTCTTTCTGGTTTGTGTTTGCATCCTACTCTGTGTGGGTTTCGCATTACCGCAACATTTACAGTCAACTCAGCTTGGAAAACAGGCATACAGGGAAACATGGATGCCTACTACATGTTTATTACTCAATCCAAGAGGGGCTGTGATCCTGTTAGCAGGCTCCTCTCCCTCAGCTCGTTTTAATTAGCATTTCAAGGGATTCTTGGTACAGCAAGCTGGTGAAGTTTGAAGTTATGATGGGCTGCTTTTTGCATCTTTCCTCCTGAATTAATGTGCTGCTTCATGATCATTTCATCGCCCAGGCACAGCCTTTTCCCAGGGGCCTTGGTATTTATCCTCGTTATCCTGCATGGATCCATGCAATGTGCCAAGATGACACCTTCGCCTCTCGGGGCAGCTGGTTGGTGATGGAGGGGTGGGGACGCCAAGCGGCGCAGCTCACGCTTGTCGCAGGGCCTCGCGCTCCCCTTCTTCTCAGTGCGCAAGGCCCCTCCACCTGCCCCACGGGGAGGGGCAGGTGAGGAGGGAGGGCAGCCTCACGCACCTCGCTGGCTCTGAAGGGCCTCATGCTGACGGAAGGGACTCGATGAAACCTCCAACCAAACGACTGTAGAGCTCACTGGCGTGCTGGGCTCCGAGGTACCTTTTAAAATCATCCACCGTGGACCTCCTTTGTTTTAGCTGCTTCCAGGCTGTGGCTGGGGAGCCTGGGACTGCTCCCCAGTTTGGTTTTCAGTAACCCAAGTGTCTCCCAGCGTGCACTAAGTATGTGACCACCGCGACCCCTTCAAAGTCCAAACTTCGGCATCTCCTCGCTTTATTAGAGAGCTGAGTTGCCCGGGTCGATGCAGATTTCCATTTCTGACATGCTCCAGCTCCCTCTGGGCCAGCGTGCAGCAGAAGCGCACCCCGGTGCTGACCCTGCCCCATCCTCCTCAGGGGTGGGGGGGTCCAAGCAGGTCGGGCTGATCCGGCAGCAGGCAGAATGCGACGTGGGCACGCTGGGCGTGCGTCTCCAGAGAGCTGGCTTCAAATTCACAGTCGAGTCTGCAGCTGAGGGAAGCAAACCTGGTCAATAGTGGGGTAGCAGGTGCCCACACCCCTACATTGTGCCAGGCAGCTATCCATCCCTGCTTCGGCTGCGTCGGCAGTGCAGGGAGAGGAAGGTGAGGAAGAGCAGAAGCAGTGCAGCTCAGGATACCTGGATATACTGGCAGAATCTCTTGATTATCAGCCTCTTCTTTTAACAAGCTCTAAAATTCGTGTCTAAGACACCATAAAAACTGAACAGCAATGAATCTTCAGGAAGGTCTCCGGGCTTCGGCACAGAGCACAGGCTGCGTTTCCTTCATGCCACCACTGCCCTTCACCTTGAATGAGCCACATTTGTCTCCCATCCCCTTCTCCCGTGAGCGTGCAGACCGCAGCCTTGGGAAGGCTTCTCGCCGCTTCCAGCTCCGTGTGGCCACGGGCCAGCTCCTTCCAGCTCATCCCAGCGCCGAGATGAGGGCGTCCCAGTCTCTCGGAGGGAGCCGTCCGGCCCTGCGAAGCAAGAGACGGGGAGCGCGATGGGGATGAGCAAGCGTCCATCCTTCCCCCGATGCCCTGCTCCTGCCGCTCGGCTCGGCAGCTCTGCGGGAGCGAGGAGGGCTGCCTACATCCTGGCCTTGCGCAGCTCGGTTGGACACGGAGTTAAGGAGTCCGGACGCTGGGATGCGACAGGAGCCGTGACGGAGCGAGAGGAGCCCGGTCATCTGAAAGGGGCGTTGGGAGGGCATCGCCGGTGGCACCCTTACGGGGTCCCTGCCTCTCCGCCTCTTCAAAACCTGCCGCCGCATCTCTTCAGTGCCGTGGTTTTAGTCGGGGCTGAGAAAGTCTGCATAAAAGCTCAAGGACTACCTTAAATACCCCTAGCCAAGCCTTCTTAAAACTCCTATTAAAATACAAACACCGCAGCCAAGCCAGCAGGCTGCAGGTCTACCCAGTGGCCAAATAAATCAAAATATTCCAGCGATCCTGTTTGTAAGCACCCGTTAAAATCTGGCAACTGGCTAATACCAAAGGCAGCGTGGATCCGAAAGATACAAACAACGTGGCCCTCCCCGCGAAGCAGCCTGGGTTTATTTCTTGCCCTTTCAAAGCAGGGCTTCACATCTTTAATGCCATCCTTTCCCCGTGGGCTGCAGAAAGGGGTTGCCGGTGGTCCGGCAAGCCCCCCTGGGCAAGCAGGTCACCACAGCTCCCCACACCCCCTGACCCACGGCCAGCATCAGCCACCCACCAGCCTCTGCCAGGGACCTCCCCACCCAGGACCGTGGCCAGGATTCAGGCCAGTGTGAAAAACAGCCATTTATCCGCGATTGCTGCCTTGATGACGTCCGCAGGCACTTTCTGTGCTCTTTATCTGTTTCCTCAAATAAAATAATAAATAAAAGGCAGAGAGGCTGGGAAAAAGGGCAGAGAAAATGAGCAGATTTTGATCTAGTAAGCAATTTAAATCTGGGCTGGCAAGCTGCATTCGTTCATTCATTAATTCAGTCGCGTGCTCAGAAAACCCCAGCAGGACTCCCTTCCAGCGCAAGAACTTCCGACTGTGAAATAAACCCCGCGTAACCAGATTAACTATGAGGTATGTATCAGCCAGGTCTTAGGCATTAATTCAAGCATACTTTCCCTGCGCTGCACATCGCCAGAGCCTGATATCTGGATCAGGTACTGCTCACTGGCAGGCATAAACTCTCTCAAGTTTCCCGTCTTCCACCTCCCCCTGTATTGCTGTTCCTTGCTCAATAAATAAAAAAATATTATTATATGTGCTGTCAGGGAGTCTTGATTCGGCTGTTAATAGCAACGTTATCAATACCTTGTCTTTCAGCCTCACATAATTCAAAAGTGGCTGAGCGGTTTTGTTCTGGCATTACGAAAATGAATCACTTCTGGGTTTAGCCCAAGCATAGAAAATCTCACCTTAAAACTTCAACATTCGTAAATTCAGAATATATTTAGCGTGCAGAAACTGATGGGCAAGATAGAAATCTCTGCATAAGCTTAGTGCAGTCTTCCACCCAGCAAGTCTGTGCTATACTGAATCACCAGATGATTACTGTCTGTATGAGTGACTTCAATTATAGTATTATTATGTTATTTATCATTTGATAAATGAAGCAGGACGGCGGCCCATTTTACGTCAGGTGCTGTACAAACATTCTAGATGTTCTCAGACAAGATCCTGAGGTCTATCCATAAAGTCAATGGGACATGAGTGGGAATCTTCAGACGAGGAACCCTTTTCACAAGCAGGCTGATCTAACACCACCAAATGCTGCGGTCTGGTTTGCCAACAAACTCTCAATTTTCTCTATGTGCTCCCCTATAGACCGAACATAGAGGGACAAAGTTAACGTTAAGTCTGTGCAGACCTGTGCTATGAACACTGTTTTAAAAGTGGAGAGTGAGAGGGCTTGAGTTTTGTGGGAGTTTTTTTTTTTAAGACAAAATCTTCAGCTATTCTGGCTCTCAAGCATTTTTATTATTATAGCCATCTAAAGTGTGGTTTATGACATAGTTAAAATTCATGTATAGCCTCTACTGCATTTTCAATACTTCAATTCCAATTCTTTATTTGCTATAGGGAAATCTAATACGTGGTAACGGTAAAGCTTCAGTCATGAAGTGAGCTGGGATCATCCACTTGGTACCAAGTTGTCCCTTCTCTCCTCACGGAGACAAATGCTGAAACAAAACTTGGTCACTGAGTTCTCCACTGCACGGAGAAGTTCAGTCTGACAGGACCTTTGGCATACCTGCCCTGCAGATGAAAAACTTGGCTTCCCATTTTTATCCGTCTGGCACCTTTCAGAGATATTAGCTCAACATTATTTTTTTCAGTGGGTGCATTTGCACACAGCGTGTGGGTGTGTTTCTGCTCTCACTCTGAAGTATGGAGAAATCACTTACTTCCTGGCCCAGCTAATCCCTGAGCTTTCACATGTGGAAACATGATGTATTCTTTCAGTGTGGCCTGCAAATCCCAGTTTTTAAATTGGGTCTTTCCACATGAAGTCCTCACCAAGTCATTGTTTCTCTGGTGACATTCGGCTATTCAAGAGCCATGTTATAGATAGCAGGGATGAAAACATGCAAAAATGACTTTTTTCTTGTCTCTCATCAGTCCCAGCTGGAGAAGAAAATGCACAGGTTGGTAAATGTATCTTCGTCAGAATCCTTCAGTGCTATTTATAAAGTTTTATTCCAAATGACATCTGCGAATATGTTTAGCTGGTTAGTAATGAAAATGCTTAGCTGACATTGATTTTGGAGCTACATGTGGCTGAATAAAAGCCTGTGCTTTTGCTCCTGAGCCGTCGGATAAAATGCAAGAGCATGCTCACATGCTGGCTGAGATGAGAGTCTCCAAGGTGCATGTGTTAACATTGCAGTGAAAAAAGGAGCCTCATCCCACAGACTTTAGAGAATATGCGTGGCTTTTTGGTTCTGAGACAACTGTGAGCATCGTCTTTTCTTATACTAACATAACCTGCTTTCTGTTTTCACAGGACTTCAAGGGTCAATGAAATTCCTTCAAACCAATTTCAGCATGTGAAAAAACAATTAACAGTGTTTCCAGGAGAGGAACATTCTAGGTGTTCATCATGGATTCTGCAGTCACCAACAGACCACAGGCACTTTTCCCTCTGATGACAGTCTTCAGAATTATATACTGTATAATATTCTGTAACTGTAACTTTAATTTATAAATCTTTATGAATTCCATGGGCGAGGGACACATAGTGGCTCTTTGCTCTGGGATATATATGCGCTTGGTAGATAAAAGACAAAGGGCCTTCTAGTGTCAGAAATACTTTCCCTCTGCCGGCATTGAAGTCAAGCCATACTTCAAGCTGGGGGTTTTTTAAGCTTCATAGAATGAGTTTCTTCAGCTTCTCCTTCTAGAGCAGGTTTGACAGACTGCAAATCATTCTTCCAGACATTTTTAAACGCTTTCTGCTTTTGCAACAGTCTTTGCAAAGGAGACAAAAAGGGGAGAAGGAATGAAACCCTTCCGTTGTCTACCTTGCCTCCTCCCACAGCCCATTTGTGTGGTTCTCAGCCACCACCAGTTCTCAGACGCCACCATCAGCTCCGAGCATCGATGGTGCTCACCTCATGAGTGGACATTTGCTCTCATTCACACCAGAACAACTCTCTTGGAACTGGTGGATAGTTACAACATTTTTCAAGTCATAGCCCATGTGTCCCCCTCAGAGCTTCTAGTTTCAAACAAAGTCTCCTTGCTCTAGAAATGTGACCAAATGCTCTTTTTCTCCCCTCACAGTTTCAGGTCTGTACAGGCTCTGTGAGCTCACTTCATCAAGAGATCCAGATGTGCTGTAGAACTTGCTGATATCTCCATTTACCGTGCCATCACAGCAATTTTTTTCCCTGACACACAAGTCAAAGTTCACTGACTTTGGTAAGCAGATTGGTGCAAAGAAGAGCAGAATATGACTTTCTCCTTCTAGGCAGGTGAAAACAAGGCTTCTCGCTTCTTCTGTTGCGAGGCCGCAAGGCTTCTGCTGCTGCAAGGGCAATGTGTCTCATGCAGTCTAAATCCACCACTTCAGCTCTGCAGCCCCCTGGATTTCAGTCCTCAGAAGCAAACACAGAGCTGAAGGTCCAGGTTGCAACTTTATGACTTCTCTTCAGAATATGGCTTAAATTGTGAGGGCAGATTAAATGCCATTTTTGTTATTCAGGCTGATTTCTTGAGCTCACCGCCAACAGCAGAGACCTTGAGTGTAATGGCTCAGATCTCAGAGCATGACGCAAAGCCAAATTCTCATTTCAGCTCATATCTGAGGACCAGATTAACTCAAATCTGTGTCTCAATGCCTCTGACACATCCCACGGACAGCAGCCCTCATCCACACCTCCAGCCTCAAGAACAGGTCTGCGTGTCATTTCCTTGAAGGGTGGATGGGGACAAAGTGTATACGGTGCATCTGCACAGTACCAGGTTTACTGTGGTTGTGCAATGCCAGGAAATGCCACAGAGCCATTAGTGTATTTCAAAATACATTATAAGCCACAGAATAGACACCTTTTTTTTTTTTTTACTGGATCAGAACGATGGAAAATGGGTATTTCAGTTGCTTATACAGACTGAAACCACAAAGATATGCACCAAAACTGATAGCCACTTCGCATACCACTCTGCTTTATCCGTAAGGCATTACAGCGTTTCAAGTTGTGAAGAACTCCAGAGAATCCAGATAGACCTCATTTCTTGATATATGGGTTTGCTTGTGAAAACTTCACTTTGGAGCAGAGAGAGATAGCCAGACATGTCCTGCATCCTAGGCTAATTGTATGGGACTATTATTTATTCCATTCAGTAAGTGTGCATCTGGTAGTGATGATTGCAAAGCCTATAAGAAGGCTGATACTTCCTAGCAAGTGACATTTTTATGGTTAATAGAAACTGTCATAGAAACCACTTGGAGGGGGATATGTACAGGCTTGATTTTCAACTTAACAGTAAATCACTTCAGATTAGAATTAGATATCATGACAAAATCCTTCATCCTGTAAATTTCCAGGATGCAAGTAGCAGTGGTTCTGAGAGAAACTGTGATAAAACTAGGAGAAAAGTTTCTCATTTGGTTTTGACATCCAATGTGCCTGAGATCGTGTCTTCTCCGTAAATGAGACCGCCTTACAAATGTGCCTGCTCTTTCATTTCTTGCTATTGTATTAATAATAGGAAGTAGTCCTTCTTGTAGGCCACGACTCTTTGGGCAAGAGGCAGTTCAAAGCTGGAAGAGAAGGATGGGCGTCACACCAGAGACATCACAGGCAGCATCAGACCTACAGTGCTGCAAGAGTCTGAGTCATCCTGAGGCCCTGCAAATACAAGTGAGTGACGAGCACCAGGTGGGGCTCATACCATCAGCCTGTGGAGATGAGGGCAGAAGGGTTGATGCCATAGGTGAGGTGAGGGTGTCTCTACCTAAATATTCTTATTCCTGGTTTGGGGCAGCTGGAGACCTATGCAGTGTTCATGTCACCGATCTGCCAAATGCCCTAGCAAGCTCAAGGGAATTTTGTGTTGACTATGATGGCCAAAGGGCATAGGTAAGGTAAAGTCTTGGTGTAGAGACAGTGTCTTTTGTTAGACTAACTGATCATAGGTGGGAAAATTGGACAGAGCTGGAAAAGCTCCACAGGGCCATGAGGCAGCAGCTCCTCAGGACAGTGTGCAGTGCTCAGCATGGGACAGCAGGGCCACCATCTTCAGTCCGTTCTTCTGCAAGGGTAGTGCTAACATTCCCACATCCCAAACACCGGGCAACTTCACCAGGGAAACCCAAATTGTCCACAGTCAGAAGAAAGCCTCACGAGAAAATTGGGTGTGAAGCCAATGGAAGACAGAAACCTAGACGTGAAAATGTTTGGGATGGAGCGTAGCCGTGGAGCCAGCTTATATTCCAACTTGCAAGAGTCCCGGTACCTCCCTCCCATGGTGGAGGGATGTTCCTCGGCTGCTGTCTTTCAGCTGGGCTCTGCTTCCAGTAGCGAGAACAAATAACTATTTCAGGAGAAGCGACACTGCACTGTACAACATCCCTCTGCAGCCCTCGCCAAAGCACCAGTCACACGCTATTTACTGCAAGCTGGAGAATTCACTAAATCTGGCCTGTTTTGAGTCAAACGGGAGCAGTTGCAGCCCTCACCAGAACAGCCCTGCCAGCTGCCCTCCCTCTTGCAGAATAGGGAGAGGAAGGGGACATCCACCGCCGGTACCCAGGCGGAGAGCAGGCACGGCAGCACAGAGACAGGTGGCTGGTGGGGAGCCGCAATGGAAAGGCAATTGCACGGCACCGCTCGCGGAGTACAGGAGCGTGTGAAAGGCTGCAAGCAGCCCAAGCCAATTAATTTCCATATTGCCTTTCAGTCAGACCTGGAAACGAAGCGCATTGCATTCAGCGTGGGACACTGGGTCCAGGGGGAAGGTGGGGGAGGGAAGAAAAGGGAAAAAAAATGATTCAGCAATCAGAAAATTCAGAGAAGGGCAGGAGGAATGGGTCTGAAGAGATGAATCAGCGTTGTCTTCAGGTGATGGAGGGAAGGAGGCATTTCTGCTCCGCTGATTTGTGCAGCCTGATTGAAGTCAGCGCGGGCACCGGCATTGCATCGGAACGGAAGCTGCCTGACAGGCTGGGAGCAGTGTGGAGGGAAAAACCCAGCAGCCACGCAGACAACATCTTTATTAAGTACATTTGGCGACCTCCCAGCCCATTGGACATGTTTTTACTGACTTATAGTAGATGTTATAGATGCCGGGGTTGGGGGGAGGGGGAGGGCTGTTGTGTGAGGGTTTTTATGCGTATGGTAGCAGTGTGTGGGGTAGTGAATTTTAAGCAAGACTGCATGAAATTCAATCACTTAATCTTAAATTACAAGCCACTGGCTGCCAAAGCAATTTTTGAGATGGAAATTCTTCTGATTCACAGATTCCTTTGCATCTTTTAAGGAACAAATGAGTAAACAAACTATGAAAATGTTATTTGCTTTTTCAGAATTTGCTAGCAGGGATAGATTAAATTTTTTTCTGTGGCATTTGGCAGTGCCTCCTTTCCCCTCTGTAGCAGGTAGCTAGGAGAATATGATTCACGATGAACAGATATCGTTTCCAACGGTTCTCTATTGTACAGCCAAGAGCCAAGCCTATTGTCTAAAATGTCTCAGGGATGTTAATTAAGGTACACCAGAGATTACAAAACCTATTCCAGTCCCCTTGAAAGTCCTAGAGGAAGCAATGGGCCAAAAATATTTTTAGAGGATATATCCAAGGGTTTGGTGGTATTCTGAGAGTCCTTAGTCAGCCAGCTAAAACCTCTCGGGATTACCCAAGGATTACTCACACAAGTAATTGTTGCAGACTCAAACTCTTCTGTGCCCACTCTCTGGCAATCAAGTTGTTGTAGGAAGAGCACTCTTCAGAGGAGATAAATAGCAAGGCATGGGTGCTCAAGCGAGTGCTAAGAGAAACTAGACCTTCTGAAAACCCAGCCCTGGGTATGATGCCAGCACAAGGCACCCAATTTGAGTACTGTTTGGAGATACTGTCTCTCATTCTGACCCTGGTCTCATTCCAGTACAAACTGGGAGTTTGCCATTCTAGTGTCATACGTGAGCAAATGGCAGGCAGTTCAGACCTGAATCATGCCTGCTGCCCTCCATCCCGCTGCACACAACAGCCCTCCAAGCAAGCAGCGGGGCTAGGCATCATGCAGAGCAGGAGGATTTTGTTGGGAAGTGTTGCTCCTGCAGTGCCGACTCTTGTATGGCATTCCTCATGCCTCGCTCTGATGGATGAGTTGCGGAGAGGAAAGACAAGCCTGGAGTAATGGTAGTGACCCCAGACCCTAAGGGCCCGGACTCAACCCCAGCTTCACAGTGCCCGGGGTCAAGGCCATGCAGGGCCAGGGGCCGGACTCTGACCAAAATTACAGGGATATGGATACAGAATTAAGGAATAGGCACCTGCTCCTCTCTGGGATTTGTGCCTCTTCGATCAGCACACTTTCCTGCTTCACTTCATGGGGCTACAATGAGGTCAACCAATACACCAAAGACCGCAGGGCACTCAGGTGCCCTGCTAATGGGGCTGCATAAGTACCACTGGACCAGGCCATCTTTCAGCACATCCAGAGGAGAAGAGACTGTGCTAACCGTCAGCACACTCGTTCCTTCACATTAAGTCCCCATGGCTACCCAGTTTCTGACTTTCTCCATTGCAAGAAAAAAGTGTTCTGAGGAATAAACATCATGAACGGAGTAATTACAGGAGATTATTGTTCATTTGTTTATTTTCTAGATACATCAGACTGGCCTGAGACAGCCATACATGGTCATTGTAGTGTAAAATTATTCTCCCAAGGAAATAATTACCAAGCAGGTAATCTTCTCTTAATAAATGGTATGCATGTATCATGCAGTTCCGTAAATTTTATTCAACCCAGAAAAAAAAAGCTGTAAAACAAGCGTGGCTTTCCTATTTCCTCCTCCCCTTTATTTTGTGAATCAGAACATCCATGCATTATTGAGGCCTGCTCAAAATGGAGCTGCTTTTAAAGCAGACTCTCTGTATTGAGGATTACGTGTGGATTATTGCTGAGAGATCATTCAGAATCGGAGCTGAGCATTTACCCAGAAATCATTTGTAATTCCAGTTGCCCCTTATTTTGGCTAATAACGGCTGTAAGGACAATTGGATCAGCGCTGTGTACCTGTCAGCTGCGCAGAAATTCCCCGTACAGTCCCGAATTGTGTGCTGCACGATTACTAAGGGAAGCTCAGCGCTGCGCCTTATCTCTTTTATAAATCCTCTTAATGCGGTTGCTGCCGGATCCCCGGCACACCACTGAATCAGCACCTCCGTCAGTCAGCTGGAGGGGAGCTCTGCCTTCGGATGAACTGATTCAGCAGGGTTGAGGACCACCGTGCCGGCAGCACCGGTGGCCTCACAGATTCACAGAGTATTAGGGGTTGGAAGGGACCTCTAGAAATCATCTAGTCCAAGCCTCCTGCCAGAGCAGGATCACCTAGACCTCCTTGGGAAGGAGGATCCACACATGGGTGAATGGGGATGTGGATGCAGGAAAATCAATGGGGAGGGGCAAGGGAGGAGGGAAAGAGCAGAGGGGAAAGGAAAGGCTGCCCAGCAACCCTCGGTCCCTACCCACACTGCTCCAGAGAGGGGCTTGCTGCCACCCCTGGGGCACATACCCTCTCCACATGCAGCAGAAGCGCATCCCCTGCCCCCCCACCACCCCACTCCCCGTCCTCTCCTTGCACAGAGCGAATGGGGCAGGCTTCCAAACGGGGTAGGGGGCCCAGCTCGCCCACCCACACTGGGGATCCCCTCACTGCGAGCAGGCCACATGCCGAGCCCACACTTTGAAAAAAGCCAACCTTTCCCAAGCCAGAAAGACTGATCACTGAAACCCTCTAGTCACTGCATCTCTCCGCCACAGCCATGGGGTTTGTTTTAAACAAATCCCCGCCTGACGGAGGGAAGGAAAAAAAGTTCCTTGGTTTTATCCATTTTGCATGCACATAAAAGATGAACTTCCCTTTGGAAACAAAACGCACAGAGTTACGGTTTGAAAGGGGCCTCAATTTGGCTTCGACCGGGTGCAACTAATTGCAGTTGCGGGCGCCGGCAGGTGCGAGCAGGCAGCTGAGGAGCCCCCCCGGCCCTGCCTGCCCTGCCTGTTCTCGGCAGAGGGCATGTCCAGGCCTCGCCGGAGACACAGCCAAGAGACGTGGGGGACGGGGCCACTGGGCCAGTGGGATGTTTGCAGCGTCCACTCAGCTACTTCAGTTCTGAGAGGGTTATATTCAACCTCAGCAAGGCTGGAGAAAGTCCTGAAAGGCTCCGGAATGTTCTAGAAGGCCCTGGAAGGCCACCCTGAGCCAGGGTAACACTGCACTTTGCCTGGGAGAGGCCCACCTAGTCTCTCTGTCCCCTGCTGCATCTGCACCCTGCCCGGGCCCTGGGTCCTGCCACAGGGCCAGCACAGCAACCGTGTCAGAAGGGAGAGCTTCAGCTACAGCAAAACCACAAACGCCTCTGGTCTTTCCTTGATTTCACCCATTTCACGGCTGGGAAGGGGTCATCTATACCCTGTCTTGCATGCTGGCCTCCCCTCCATCTGTCCTGAGCTCAGCTGAGGGGTCAAACAGGCCCAGTGGCCACAGCAGCAGGCAGGCTGGGGCACACCTGGAGTTTTACCAGGGACCGTGCAAGTCCTGGCCAGGGTTCCATCCATGACAGGCCCCCAGGCCAGCCAGTATGCCTCCCTCTTGGCTGCTGCACCCGAGACTTCACTGATGCTGGGCTGTTGGTTTTCTTAGATCAAACGCCTACATGGACCTGACTGTGGATGGTGGCCTTTCCTCTGCCTGTAACTGACGGGTCAGGACCCATGCGTTGCTTCACTGCTGCTCCCCAGGAAAACTTCACTCCAGATGAGGGCTGCTTCTTCCCCAGCTGATTTTTAGGGCGCTCCTTGCCCTGGCCAAATTCAGCAAGGCCACAGCAAGAGGAATGCAAAATGCACTTTATCAGTATCTTTCCTGAAAGCTCATTTTGTCTGCAATGCTTTTAGAAGGGGAGACAATTACATTTGCCATCTTAATTCTTTCATTCTTTTTATGTCTTTTAAGAAGTAACTGAATCACGGAGATAATGCACAGGCTTTCACGAAGGGGATCTATGATCCCATCGCCCACACCCTGCTCCTCCCACCCATTTGTCCCCTTATTTCACAGCCTGGGGTATGAAATGAAGAGTGTGAGCCAGTTTGGGCAGGCACTGCGGGTTTTCTGCGCGGTGTCTAGGTACTCCGAGGGCCAGTGAATCACAGGGATGTGGATTGCAAAGGTAGGGCGAGCTGGCTTGCTTACCTAGCCGGAGCTCCTGAATAACACACGCAGTGAAGGACATCTCCGAATTCATTCCTGAATGAACTAGGGCACATCTTAGGGGGGGGTGGGGAGGGAAGGGAGGAAATCTAATCCTGATTTAAAGTTGTTGGTGATAGTCCCCACAGTCCTTGGTAATTAGTTCCACTGGTTAATTACCCTCACTGTTAAACATCTGCACCTTATTTGTAGTCAAAATTTGTCTGGCTTCCAACTTCCAGTTGGATCGTATTATAGTTGCGTCAGCTAGATTGAAAAGCCTTCTATTATCACATTTCTGTTCCCCATGTCAGTACTTAGAGACTGTGATCAAGTCATCCTCTCAACTTTGTCTTCGTTAAGCTAAACAGATGGAGTGTCTTCTCCAGTCTGTCACTTCAAGCCACATTTGCAGTACTCAGTTGTTCTGTTCTGTGACCTTTCTTGGATTCATCCTCACCTCATCCACAACCTTCTTGAACTGTTAGACATATTCATCTTTTTTAAGGTCCTTTATGGATGCAGAGTTCCCTGCAGTCCTAGGACCATGGTCTGTGTTATGTTTCTGGATGTAAGTCTTAGTGTGTGACTACATAGCAAGACACATTTTGGGGTTTGTACCTATCTCATTAAGTGATCCACACCATACTGCCTGGGTGACCTATCTGTTTCAATCTTTAGCCAGCGTTCCCACTGCTAAGCAGTTTTCCTCATACATGGTGGGGCTGGTCATGCTGCCTTCCCTCCCCTCTGTTGAACCTTCCTGTTGCAGCACTTTGGAAGGGCTGAGGTGGGGGATAGGAACTGGCATGAGGATGGGACAGCCTAGCGCTCAGCGTTGTCCTCCGCTGAAAACAGAGGTCTAATCTTTGCCATTGCCTTCCATAATGCTGACTGGTTTATTTTAGTGATAGAAGAAGTTATCTTTAGGGGTGCAAGGGGTTCTGACCCCCACAGTGTATGGCAGAGATACCCTGCCTGGCTTTAAACAAACTGGGTATCAAAAGCACCACAGCATCGCAAAGCTGAGCCAAAGCACATGATGCTGTTTCTCAGAGGTTCAGCCTATACAGAGGTGGATACTATTTCTTCTTAAACAGTGCTCGCTGAGGAATCAACACCACCCGTGGATTCCCAGAGAGCGGTAAGCATGCTGCTTATGGCACGCAAACTGCTTCAAGCAGGGCCAGCAAAAAAAATCCAGACTGTCGATTTTTCCCCAAGAGAGACATGGGGCAGCTTTTCTCGCACGCCGCACAGAGCTGGGACTGTGGCTCCACAGCACAGGCCACTCTTGTCTGCATAACCACACAGAGGACACAGAGGCACACACAGCCCCAAAGCACAGAAAAATGCAGCAGTACAAGCTATCCATGGGCACCTCTGCCCGTTTCCTGGCTCAGGGAACATGACTGCAGTGTGACTTCCCCGTGATCCCCAGAGGCTGTGCACCTAATCCTGGGCCCATACAAGCGGTGAGACCCCATACAGTGGGGTCAAGGTTTCCAGGCCTCCAATCCCCAGGCATCTGGTAGGCAGCCAATGGCCAGCTGAAAGTTAATGCAGCACCAGCTCTTCTTTCCCTTTCAATACTAAATTGCCTCAAAACTAGCTAAAGCTTTGCTCACCCACTTTGGTGACTTCTGTAGGTGTCACGTGGGTGTTGCAGGATGGCAGAAGTGTCTCTGTGGCGATAGCCCCCACTGGATTTCCCCACCATGTGCAAATGCCTGAGGACGCCGGTTGGGGAGCACATCCAGATGCTGCGCACGCTGCTGCTTTCTTATCATCGCGTTCCTGGGCTGGGGAAAGAGCCATGTTGTAACTGGGGGTGACCTGTGTTTTGGGTATTGCACATGGAGCCTAAATTGTGCTGAGCAAAGCCTTGGGACGATTTAAAGGAGCGGGAGTTTTGCCAGTGACTTCAATGGATCTATGATTTCACCACGACATCTGTCATACATTAGCTACATCAGTATTGATGTAACAGGCTGAAAACCAAGACCTGGCCTATGATAGCTCAGAGCCAGCAGAGGAGTGCTGATACCAGTTATCTGGGGGGCAGCCAGACGCAGACACAGTACTTTCATTTTTGGTATAACTGCAACCAGGCTTGGGGGTTGTGGAGCTTTTATTATACCAGTAAAAATGATCCTCCCTAATCAAAATGGTTATACTGGTGCAAAACCATTTGGGAGGGAGACCTGATTTTCATGACGCTGTGATTGGGTTGTACTGCCTAATTCACAAGCGCACCCTAACATTCATTCCACTAACGCTTACAGAGCACTCGGAACAAAATGGAAGTACCGTATTGTTTCACTGCCACATGGACTGAAACATCTTCTTGATACCATTTATGGTATTTGGTATTCATACCAAAATATGGTATGAAATATTATTTTCATACCATAAAATAATGTTTTAAAAAGCAATGTAAATAATTGATGGCAGAGATCTAAGTCAAATTAACCACACACAGAAAAATCTAGACTAGTCTCTGCACAACTCTAATAAATATGCCAAATATCTGGACTTAACGGTGGGAGCCTGGTAAACATTTCGGTTTTGAAACAGAAAAAAAAAAAAATCCTGGCTTGAAAATAGCTTCTCCTTTCTGCGATTTTTTTCTCACAGTCCAAATAACAGAGTGAAAAAGAACCCGATCCAATTCCCATAGGTCTCATTAATGAACCTGCAAAGGGAATGTGTTGGAATAGCTGAGGGCTCTCACTCCATTTAAAACGTGTAACAAACCCAAAAATCACTTATCTTCACTGTTTCGAGGATATGCAAAGTTTGTGTTCAGAACCGTGCAGCTGGAGGATTCTGGCACAGACAATGCGCTACATCTTCCGGGCTTCCCGCTGCGCCCCTCGCCAAGCTCCTGATGCAAAGCCGGAGCCAGGTCCTGCCTGCCCACAGAAAGTGAGGGACCCCCTCCACCGCGAGCCCCGCTCCTTCCAGCAAGACCAGGCACAGCCAGGTGATGTTTGGAGCCTGGTGCCAGCTGCCCAAGGGGCTGAATGTCCCGGCTAGTCTGTGCTTCCTAATTGTGCATCCTCAACCCTGGGCTTCCTTTCCTGAAGCATGTTGACGAGGGTCTCCGTATCCCTGCTTAGTCTAGACAGGGAGCCAAGAACTGGGTGGCGTGATGCGCCGGTCGCTCTGCCCCAGCGACTGGCGGGAGATGCTGGCCCTGCGGCACACCTTGGCTTTCCCCTTGCTGTGGAGGGAGCGGGAAGCCGTTGCCGGACGCGGCAGTGCTGCTCAGTGTTTTGGGAACTGCAGCCGCTCATTCCCGGGTGTGTGAATTCAAGATCCAGTTAATCCACCCGCGCACACGAGCCTCACCTTTCCTCGCAGCGCTGGGAAAAGGGGCAGTCTAGGCTACGGCCCAGCTCTCCTAGCCGCTGCGTTCTTCTCTCTGTATCGATTCGGCTCCTGCCTCCTGTGCAACACCAACATGGCTGATCCAAAAGGAGTTATCTGGGTTGGGGATCCTGGCTCAGCACAGAGCAAATAGAGGACCAGAAGCAAACCTTTACTTTGGGTTCCTGCCATCTCAAATATACATGAGTGGAGCTAATTTTGTTCCAAAGAAAATGAAAATTGTCTGGGTTTTGACTCCCGCGTCCTTCGCTTGGTCTGTTTTTGTTTACTGAGGCTGGGGTTACCCAGGCTTTTATCTAGGTCTTATTTAAGAAGACTGAGTTGCTAGGTCCCCCCTGCTCTTGTCGCCAATCGTGTCTTACAATGCCGTTCGTAAACTGAGCAAGTCTAAAAACTAGTTGTATTATTTTTATGTTTTGTTCCTGCCGCTGGTACTGAAAAGGTGCTCCAGAACCTCCTATTTCAGTCACGCTCTTTTCGCTCAGCACGATGGCAATTCCAAATAAGGGAAGGCGGTCCGAAAGGAATAAATAATATTGTGTGGGGAAGAAAAGCAACTAACCTACACATTATCATTAAACAACAGGACGTGACAGGCAGTGTAATGCTTCTGGTTTTGTTGTGAGTCAGGAAGATGAAGGTCATGTGATATCAGCTCTCTCTGCAGCACAATAAACCTTATTAACATTATAAGATAAAAATAAATATTCAACAATTAAGGGGAAAAAGGGTCACACGTTTGCATCTGCTGGGGATTATTGACAGGAATCTGACATTACCATCAGCTAAACCCCCTGCTCTATTTTGTCCCGAGTTTCTAAAGCCATTATATAATGATCAGTCTAATAAAGTCTAGATTAGAGGCATTTCTCTTGTGTACAAAGAGATTGGCTTTTGGGTTGCCTTGTGGAAAAGCAACATTATTCTTAGGGAGAGAAAGGGTTAGTTGTCTCTAACAGCGATCCCGATGAAAAATGTAAACTGTCTGAGGCCATTTCAGACCTCCAGCAATATTTTATGCTAACAGGTTTATGTCTGAATTAACAAAGTTCTCTAACCACTTAGTCTGTTAAAATGCAGTTATTTTTTCCCCCTTGCTAGGAAAGCATGTGCCAGCCTAAATTTGGATTGTATTTATTACCGTTTGCAATCACCTGGTGTCAGAGGCCACGTGAATCCTGTGAGTTTATCTGATTTGAGTCTGGAGCATCCAAATGCACCTTTCAACTTGTTTCTTCATGCTGTGCATGTCTGGAGTGTTTTGCAGTAATACCATAAGCCCCTACAAGTGCACAGAGTGATAGGACGGAGCAGAGTAAGATACCATCCCTTGGGTACCACATAGCTCGGAGGAAGGTGCTGAACTTGAATTATCACACATCCACTGACCCAGCATCAGAATGCAAGATTTCCATTTTTCCCCTTAAAAAGGATGGGGGGAGAGCGCAGGGGAGGGGGAAGGAATGTCACTTCGCTCAGAGATGCTGCCAAGCCAGGTAGCACTGAGGTCTGACTGCTCTTGTATGCCGTTTCACAGCGCACGTGAAGGTTAACAACACACCTTTGGCGTCTACCAACTCCCGCCTGCCGCAGACCTGATGCTGCTCCAAGGCCTGAGACCACGGAGTGAGGGGCGAAGGACCTCCAGCCAGCTTCACCTGTGATGGCTCAGGGCCACGGTGGGTGGGAGGCCCAGCACCCGGGCTACGAGTGCTGCTGTGGGGTCCTCAGAGGCAGGAGTCACTGCAGGCACGAGGCATGGCACTGACGCAGCTGCGTCGCTTCCTCAAACCCAGGCGGCCCAGCACGATGCTGTGCATTTCTCTATTGTTCATTCCCAGCTAATTAAAATCTTCTGAAAACTCTAGTCAGCTGGAACATCCATCCTATTTCTGGGTTTTTTTTTTTAAACACGGGGCTGATTTCAACCCTGGGGGGACTGTGTACATTGGCCTGGGAAATCACGTTAATGTTTTTCAAAAAACTTTGCCTGTAACCACTGCTTCTTGCCAGCAGTTTTGCTTGGCTACAGGCAGTAGGACACAACTATTCTTTAAAACTGGTTTGCATGAGGCAGTTTTACAAACCGTGTTAAAGCGAAGCTAAACCTCGTTTGCGTTATCACCTTTGTCAAAGAGATTGTGTTTAGCTCCGGATCATTAGAGAGATGGTAAGACATTTTTCCTCTTGCCAGCTCAAGCCAGGCCTGAGATTTACAGCACAGGTTTTGGGTGAAAAGCCAATAGTAGAAAACTTCAGTCCCGAAAGCAGCTTGCTCAGCCGCAGCAGGGGCCTGTCCGCAGGAAGAGGCTGGCCCTTGCAACGGGTGTGGAAAGCCAATTTGGCTGGCAAAGGCTTCCAGATAACAACATATCCCACTCCGTTCCAGGCAGCTGGTGAAACAGAGTCCCATTCACATTTTCTCCAGGGGCTCTGTCTGCACTCAGGACATTCAGCAGACAATGCTCCTGACTAGGGCTAGCACAGTCACAGCGCCAGCCATTCTGCAGAGCCCCAGACACCCCAGATCCTCAGCCGCTCTCTCGGTGGGAACGAGCCGTGCCCAGGACCACTCCAACCAAGGCCAGATGGGATTGGGTGACTTTGGTCACTCACGGCTGTGGTGAGCACCTGGCATGGTTTTAGGCTTTTTGCCAACCAGATGAGGACACAGGCTGTGCAGGGTGTCCCAGCATTTAGAACAGCCCCTGCACCTGCTGCTTCTCCACCTTAGGGCTCCTGCTTTTGCTAAGATGAATGCTATTGGGTAGGCAGGGAATAGAATAAAAGCAAGTTTTGTAATACTTGAGAAGTTCTGCAGAGTAGCCATGGTCCAAATAAGCTTTGGCATACCTACATGAGCAATGAAGTCACTAACTGGCCACCCTCCTGTGAGCCATTTTTGCATATTTGCCCACAGGTGCCTCACTACCACTGTCTTTAAGAGCTGTGGCACTGGTTTCCAGGACTAACTCCCCAGAACAGGGGCAAAACAAGAAAGAAATACAGATAGGGGCACAAATCCTACCCAGAGTGAAATGTATAATGTACGTCTGTAGGCTTCGGTATCATGAAAGTTGAGAGACAGACATGTGGAAGCGTATGAACCTGAGTTTGGGTCACAAGCAAATGCTGGATATGCCTTTTAAACCCTAGTAGAATATGGCATGAGATATCTAATTACATACCCTGCTTAATGTTACTTTCTGTCTCCTATGCAAATGCACACATGCAGTGTAAGGTTCAGAGTCTGCCACCGTGTAAAATCCATGAGGATTCTGTGACAATAACCTAACATACCGTGGACGAGAGCCTGGAGTCACCGGGCTGAGCATCGCCATCTCCACGTGGCAGCGTGGAGAGCTAAAAGACTGAGCCAGGATCCAGCTGTGCTGCTGTCATGTGCTGTATGGGTGACTTTTTGATTGCTTTTGATTCCATCCCTTATGGAAGGAGATAACATTTGTTTTATTTTCCTTGGAGGAAGGGTACATATTTGCCTTGATATTTCTGAAGAATTAAGTCCTCCTTCATGTCCCAATTAGCTTTTAGCACATTTAGACTGTGCCTGTGTAGCTCTTTTCTATAGTGCTTTTAAATCCAGAAAAAATCATAGGCTGAGCTTGTGTCTGGAGACTGGATGTGCCCAGGGATTATCCCACACAATCCTAACAGGTTTCTCTCTCCTTTGCCTGCCACAGTGCAGTCCCTGCGCAAGGTACTAGCCACCAGCAATTAGTACTGGAGTCCCAATGGGCTTCAAAGCGGGGAGGGAAGTGGTGTACTTCTAGGGCAAAAGTTTACCTTTTTTTTTAATTTATGCAAAATTAATTCATGACTTAACCATTCAAGCATGCCTTTTCTTCCTTTGCTGTATGCCGGAGAGTTCTCCTAGTTAGTGCTAGTCAGTAGAAAAGGCATCTCCCTCTCCTACCCTTCTGATCCTCTCAACCTCAGCTGCCCTGCTTTAGGAGGACACATTCTTTTAATTTTTGATCAGCGATGTTTTGCTGTTAGACAGTTACCTTGAAATCACTCTTACATCAGGTGAAAGTAAAATGCAACTGTAAGTGTTTATTTACAACTCACAAAACAGACCACAGACCACGAAAAATGATGGATGGATAGAAATGCTAAAGTCTTTCTGTAGCCATTCTGGTAGACGCAGAGAGATTCAAAGCTTCCCGTCAAAATATATTCACTTCTTTTCCTCCAAAGTCTTAATTACCTTTAAAATTTTCAAAAGGCAGTCTTGCTGCTCTTCCAGAGAACACAAGCACTCTCACTCAGAAATGCAAATGTCAATGCACTAGACCAATGTGTCGCATCCTGTTCTCAACCTGACTAAATCAGCAACTTCTCCACTCAGTAAGGGTTAAATCCTTTCCCCTCTCTAAAAAAAAATATATTAAAAAAATGAGCAGTGTGACTCATCTGCACTACAAGTGTGTCTGTCCGTTAAATGGTGTGGTTTATTTCACTCCAAACCTTAGCCAGCACATACTCGAAGCATCTGCTAGGGGCAAACATGGGTAGTTCATTAATCACTCTTGAGTGAGACCAGACACTGCAGTCATTGACTAGTGCACGGTGACAAAGGGATGTAGGGGTTCCACCTTAGCATCTCCTCTTTTCATGACTACAGGAAAAGTCTTATTTCCTGCTTGCTTCAGGCTCAGGTCCCTGTGTTCCTCCCCATCTCCCACTCCCTGACAGCAAAAAAGGAGTGAGCAAGTGATCAGTGCATAGAAAAGCTGCACTGAGAGGCTTGTCCGTTTGCAGGGGAGGTGCTTGGCTACCAGGAAGGTAGCCAAGGCATATGGGAAGGGAAAAAGAGGGCAATAATAGGTACTGAAAGGGGATGGTGCTCATTCCTCAGGCTGCCTTCAAGCAGCCTCTTCTAGCTAAGACTGCATCTCCTTGGTTTGTGGGGATCTGTGAGCTCTGAACACCACTGCAACTCTGTTTCTCGTCTGTTTGGGAAAGTTACTTGTGGAAGCTTTTGTTCTTCTTGGGAGAATCAAATACTCCTAAGCCTCTATTAGAGGGCTGATTAACTTACTTTCACACTAAGAAGGGAAAACACCTGGTATGAAACAGAGTGCTCTCAAATATGGTGTTCAGGAGGGAGCCTGGCAGAAGGCAGCCTGGATCAAGTTACTTGGTCACCTTGACAAGTTTGTAACTGGCTGACCTTTGTCCTTTAGAGACTCATGCTATCCCCTTTCTCTAGATCTGTGTTGGGCATGAAAGTACTCCAGCTGCCAATGCCCTCCCCAGCATGCTGAAGTCCTCTCCCCACATTTTCTTCCACTCATCACAAACTTCCTCCCAGTGAAGACACATATCTGACCATCCATCAACCCTTCTCCTTTCGTTCTGCCTACCACTGCCAGTTATAAGCATAAAAAGGATGCCTTGCCAGATCCTCTCACAATTTATTCTGTCTTTCAAGAAGCACAGCCTATTTTAAAAGTCCCTCTCAAGTCTGATGGAAGAGACAGTAGCTATCTGCGTCCCTGGTGCGGGCAAGGGTGCTTGCCAGGGCAAGGCTGTCTAACCAACATGCATAAAATTGCAAGAGACTCTCCAAAACCTCTCATACAGAGACAAATTAATTTGCTGTATTCTTCTCCAAGGTCATTTTTTTAAATTGCCTGATGGAGGGAGACCTTGCTAGCAAGTTGCTCTCACCTCCTGCTGGAACCAAAGCACACGTTTTCCTTTAGCAGTCCCCCACTGATTGCTCTACCTGTAGAAATTACGTCCCTTTAAGTGAGGCTACCATGCTTAGATTTCTCAAGCCCAAGTCAACCAAGCTTATGGGGCCTGAGTAGATCCCCTGTGGAATTGGGAGGGTTGCATGCAGGTGCAGGAGTTCCTCTGTGTGCAACACAGCTCAGGTTCAGCATTGCCATCTCTTCCCTACTCAGATGGATAAAACAAGGACCATTTTCGAGCTGCCTGTTACAATTCTGAAATGAGGGGAAGGACTTTGTCTACATAAAAGCTGTTTTGAAAGATAACTCCTTGATTTGGAATGATGAGGTGGCATCAAACAGCGCCTTCATGCACTGCTGAATGATTTCTCAATGGATGATATACCTTCATCAGGACCACCAGCCCCACGGCCCAATGTGATTAGCTCAGTCTATTGTTCTGAACCCTTCATGCTTGTTCTCCAACTGTGTTCCCTCAGAGACTGGAACGGTTCTCCATAGTTGGTACCAGGACGAGAAAGTCACACAGACTTACCATTTTCAAAATGAAAGGAAGAGCATTTCTAGCAAAATGTAGCACGATTTCATCCCACACGGACAACTTCAAGGGAGCCCTCCTTATGTGTTTATGGTGTTCCTCACATCACAGCTTCCTTCTTCACCTAGGGCCATGAGGGAATGGTGCTGCTAAAGCTAAATACTACGTTTCCTCTGGCTACGTGGCCTCTCTGTAAAGGAAGGACAGTGGGCTGACTGCTGAGTAAGAGGATGAGAGCTAGTTTAGCAAGCTATGGCCAATTTTAACTTCTCCTGGTGTAGTGCAGCATGTTGGAATTTGATCCAGGCTGTGCAATAAATTCCATGCCCATGACCTCTTTGCTTTTCCTTTATGCTTCTGTCACAGTTAGCCAGATATCAACAGATAGGCCAGAAGTGAGAAATTCCCCAGAGCACGTGCTTCAGGAGGAGTCGAATCCCTGCTATAGCCAGTAAAAGCTTTTAGGAAAAAACATGATACAACAGAGCAGGAAAAAAAAAAAGCCAAATCTTAGCATGAGAAGACAGCTGAGACAAAATTCCCCCTAACAGGCCATCTACTGCTCACACCCACTGCTCCTGAGACAGGAAACCTCTTAAAAGACCTCTGACGATTCTGGGTCTTTGAGGCTCTGTAGATGTACGCGTGTGCATGTGAAGCAGAGAGAGAGGAGAGCTATGTCAGAGTGTTTCTTTCTCTCCACTGACGGTTGCAGACAGACCCGACACTTAGAGCATGAGATACCATCGCGCCCGATTTACATCAAAGCTACTGCTACCTCTTCTTCGCAAAGAAAAAGAAAGCCAGAATCCACCTCAGCTACTTAATTCTCAGCTCTAGGTACAGCGGAAAGCAGCATTCAAACCAAGGATGATTGTGCCCAGAGAACACTTACGAAGGGATCTGTAGGTACTTACTGCTCAAAATGACCCTTCATTTTATGATCTCTGTTACCCACACGGCCCTCTGTCCTACTGCTGGTAGCAGGTGTATTTACAGCCTCCCACATCTTCCGTTGGTATTTTGACCACATTACTGCACAAATCCTAAAACTCCCTGAGGTTCTCAAGCACTGGCAAAGACCTAGCCCTGAACAGGGGTAGAAGGCGGTGAACCTCCCCCATCTGCTTGTGTTACAGCAGTGATGCTACTGCATCAGTACTAAGCCTCAAGCGGAGGAAGGATGCAGGACCACTGCACTGTATGTGCTCCCCCTCACGCGTCACATCTGAGCTCACAGCGCGTTAACCTGTACATTCCTGTGCCTTCACTGTTGTAACATTGGCACTGATTTTTCTAGACCATAAAGCCAGAGTACAACTTTCTCCTCTTCAAAAAATAGCAGGTTTTCTTGGTTCATTTCCATAAAGCCCAATGCATTATGCATTATCTCATTCAAAGGTAAATAGTGGATACACACACGGATGAAAGATTAAATCCTGGAAATTCTAAACAATTGGCAGGAGGCATAACCATGGCAAATTGATTCTGTTCCCCCTCTGCAAAAAGGGAATGAAAGAATATTTGTGCATTTTTTAAATTACATGTAAAATTTAAAGACATTTGGGCCTTGGTTTCTGTGATTTTTTTTATTTTTTAAATGAAAGTACATCGTAATTATTGGAAAATTCCTAGAGTTCAAAAGATTATTTTAGAACAAAACCACTGGCAACCTTGCTCATTGCTCGTCTACAGTATTATGGACCTAAGTACCTGAATAAGAATGCCTGCATCTATCACAGCAATGATGTGCAGAGGCAAACAGAGCCATACAGAGCTTCGTGCAGAAAAGAACAAAATCCTTACAGAAAATTGTGTTGCCCCATAGAAAAAAAGGTTAATTTAAATATGTAGGTGGTCTTGCTTGATTGGTTGTTTTTATGTCAACCCTGACCCTACAGTAACCCCAGTCTTGATGATCAAAGGGATTAGGCTCCAGGCTCCAGGGCTGAGTCTGCAATCTGTAAGAGTTTGCCGTATCTGTGTGTATTGCCTCTCACAGAGCTGCAGTTTGCTCTCCAAGGGCATCAGCGAGCAGTCTTGCTGTCCTTACCGACCTTCATTTGGACTCAAAGCGGTTTAAGATGTTGATGTACAGGCTGGTCACAGAAGTCTTTGTTTTCTGTTCCGTGTCCCAGTCTGGCAGTGGGAAAAGCAGCTAGTGACGGCACGGCCTGCAGAGAAGGTAAGGGGCCCGGAGCACACCAGGTATCGCTGCTGTGCTACCTGCACAGATCTGATGCCAAGTTGATCAAGCACGCAGTTTCAGCAAATCTCTGCTCCTTCTCTCCACGGAAAGTTCAGAGCACCCAGCGCACAGCACTGAGCAGGGATGATAAAGAAAGCCTTCCTGACAAGGCTCTTTTTTCTGTCCCTGTTCATTCCTTTTTACACCTGATTGATTGTACGTGAGCATGCATGTGCATACAGGTACACACATGAGCCCATGTTGGATGGAAGGGGGGTGAGGAAGGGGCCTGTCAGGACAAACGTAAGGCCTTTACATCCATTACTCTTTGCTAAGGACCGCCTTGCTTTGCCACAGGGAGATGTGGGCTCTTGCACAGCGGCCTGGCCACCTGCAGTCTAATCCACTCTGCATCTCACTTGGTGAAGTCCCTGCCTTCCCTAAAATAAAGACTCTGTGAAGCAGTGTGGCATTTAGAACAAGATCTAAGGAACCGATCGGAGAAGCTTATGTTCACATAACACAGTTCTGAGTTCCACAAAGAAGGTCAGAGAAGTAAAGAACCCTTTTTCCTCTTCTTTCTATTTCACTCTTATATTTGCCAGCAAGGCCTCATACAGCCCCCTCTTTGAACTCTTACAAACCTGGAGTTTGAACCTTTTCAGACCTTTAGTACCTAATTATAACCAGGACATTGGTCACATCCCAGCAAAAACAGTAGGCCTGTTCCTCACGGGTTTTCCTGTACACCACTGCCGTTGTGTCAGGGCTCACAGCAGTCCCACCACTGTTTGGGTTTCATCTGCCACTCCCAGAGGATTTCATTATGCCCTCAAAATGTTTTTTCCTAGCAAGATTTCACACTGGCAGGTAAGTTCCTCCATTGCCTGCGAGCATTAGAGCCTCCCTCTCCCACAGCTATCAGATATAAAGTGGCAGAGAGGTGGGGTCTGTCTGGTTGTTTTATTGTCACTATGTTCAGGTGAATTTTTTTTAGTCACTATTGTCATGGAAAATGCTTTTTCCATTGTCCCAAAATGATTGTTGAATTCAGTGTGGACTTACCAAACTTCTTTCCTGGAAAAACTGTCAGGATTATGTTCACAAAGCTGAGGAAGACAGCCACTTTTTATTCACTCATAAAGGATGTGGGAGTCCTGGGTTTAATTTCCTCCTCTGCCTGGGGGAACTTGAGCCAGCATCACTTATCTCCCAGGAGAATACCATAAGGTTGTGCTCTACTGCATACTAAGGTGGGTTGTTCTTACTCCCCACCACTGAGGTGTCATGGTCTACACAGGTCTTTCTAGACCCTCAGCTGAGACCCCCACAAGGCAACGGTTCCCCTGGCTTCCCCAGTCTGTGCTAATGAGTATTGGACTATTAAGGGACACGAAAGCGCTGTTGATGGAGTGCCTACATCAGGATCTCCCTGCTCTCATGGTTGGGACACTCTCCTGGGAAATCAGAAGGGCAGACACAGCAGCAGAAGAGAGCATTGCACGTCCTGCACAAGCACTACATCAGGCAGATCCTTATACTACAACTCACAAGGTTCAAAAACGCAGCTCAGTCTGCTAAAGAAAATTACTTGCACAGTCAGCACAAGTTAAAGATAGGAAGGCCAAATTAGTTCAAACAGAAAATCTTCTGATATCACCTAAAGGCTGTGCTGAGGTCAGGGCTGATATGTCAAATGATGAATGCCAAAATCAATAGATCAAAAACCGGTGTGCCAGGAGCTAAACATAACTGGTGGCTGCCAGCATGTTCATCATCCTCTGGGGACATCCATTTTGATATTGATGATAGGATTGGTGGACAGAAAGTAGAAATCCTGACAGCTGTCATTGCCTACTTTGAGACCTAAGTTACCTACTGCAACACCGTTAGCACGTAGTTTCCTGATCTGATCAGACTTTCTGCTCAGTTTCTGGCCAGGAGACATGCAGATGTCATTGCCAGCTCCACCAACATCAACTCAGTCCAGGAAACTCACTTGGAAGATGAGATTTGGGCTCCTGACATCACCCCTCTCTTAGCTGCTTTGTCATTTCCTCATGTGCTTCTCTCCTTGTTCTCTCTCCTTCACTTTCCATTTAACCAATCTGGCCTAGACAGGAGGGGTGCAGGCAGTCAGGGAGACACGTAAAAGCAGTGTCTGAAAGAGGCCAACGCTGGTACGAATTTCCTAGGTCTCGGAGGGGCTACAGTCATGCGGTGTGCTTGTCTTTTTCCAGCAGTGAGGCTGCAAGTAAAAGTCAACACCAGAAAAAGAAGTCATATTTTTGTGTCTTGGCTGTCCTTTTCTCTCTCCTTGTACATACGTGTGTCTTCAAGTGAGCAAGAGCAGAGTCCAAAAACGGGTAGTAACAAGAGGTCCAGTCGGTCTCGATGAGTGTCGCCCCTTCCCAGTAGCACTGCTGCTATGAACTTAAATAAAGGGAGGGAAGCATTGCTATTAAAACTGTCGACAGCTAAGGGAAGAGGAATAATGGATGCTTTTAAAAAGGGAAGTCTTACTTAATTCTTTATTTTTCAAGTGCTTAAACTGTTTTACCTCCTTTTTGTATATCTTTAATTAAAGGTTAGAAGACTTCTATCAGTGATTGTTTGCCATGGTAACCAAGTAGGCTGAGGTCCCTGAATTCAAAACCCCAAACCTTTTTAAGTGTTTAATATTGCACAGTGTCAGGGTCATGTTAACATCTTCGACTCGCTGAGCCTACTTCTTCCCCTGACATGAGCGCGGCTGTGCCCTAATGGCCAGGACACTAGACTAGAGAGGAACAGCCTTCTCACCTCCACACTCCCCCTTTGAATCTGAGCCCTTCCTCTCACTTCTCCTTTGGGTTTCATTTTGAATTCAAAATGAAATGCAATTTTCATTACAAAACAAAGCTATTCCTCTGCATTTTGTCAGTGAGAGAAACAAAACTTAACCAAACTCCTCTGTTCCTACTGAGGTGGCATTTTCCTCTTTTCCTGCTGAACCAAACTGCACTTATTCACGCCTTGCAATGTTTTTAAGAGTGGGGCCCAGCTCCATGCCATTCAGGGCCACCACTAAGACTTCAGCAGCAGAATACACATCACAGTATTGTTTAGTCAGTTAAGAGAAGTGACTGGCAAAGTCGTTTTTGCAATGCGTGCCGTCTGTATCAGTGCACGTGTGTTTATTTATTACATTAGTCACCCCAGCTACTAGAATGACTTGCAATTAAGATTGCAGTAGTACCTGAAATGTCACATTGCTTGTCTCTGTTCTGAAAGGGGCACTGTCTAACCTGATAAGCAAAGACAGACATATGAGGGCATGACCAGACCTATCCTTATAACCATGTTAGAATGGCTAAAAACTATACCAGACCTAGTAGAGAAATATCTTCCAGCTGAGAGAGTCTGTGGCCATGTGCAAGTTCTCAGCCTGCTGTACTGCAAAGTGAGATGAGTTTCAGATGGAAGAAACTCCCCCATTTCACTTTGCGTTTGCAATAGGCCAGGAGTACATGCCTGTACAGTTCTCACGGCTCTCCTGTGAGACAACCACCTCCAGCCACACGTTTCCTAAGTCACTGTAGCGTGACACACAGCATAGTCTGAATGCCGGCTGAGTTGGAATGAGATGCAAGCACGGCAATTAGCGTAGCTGTACCCACTTGGCTGCCACGTTGCATCAGGTTTGCCTGTAGACACAGGTTGGCGTGAGTTTACATTTATCTCACGTGAAATGCAGAGCCGGAACCTGCCCCTCCAGAAGCGTGTGGGCGGCTGGTCCCTGCTTGGGCACCCTGGGAATTCCACGCAACCTTCAGAGCAGGTCTTTATGGATCACAGCCCAAGGCACCAATGCTCCTCCTCTGTTTGCCTCTCCTGTGCATCCTCCACTGCTTTCTCACCAGTAGAACAGTCCTGGTCTTTGTTTCCTTTCCTTCGTACTGCACAGAAGGACAATTTGACTCGTTACTGTAAGCGGATAAATCAGTGAAATTAGGAAGGAACAACAGCACTGATAACTGAATGTTGGGATGGATATACAGCATAGGCAAGCCATCCAACTTTACCCCCACGTTCTTCTAAACTAACATACGTGGTCAAACTGTGGCACAAATCCCAACCGCATGTGTTTTTTCATGAGACTCACTCACTTAAATCAGCAGCTTAAAACAAAATTAAAAACAAGTTTCACTCCAGGAGAAGAAAGGCAGTGAGCTTACGTTTGCTTTTATCCTTTTTCTTCTTCAAAGGTTTTCTGTTTCATAAATTACTCTCACCACAAATGTTTTCTTATTAAACGTAGAGAAAAGAACAAGGTTATCTGCTCTGAATATCAGCGGATATACTAATTTGGGCAGATTCTCATCTGCCGGATGCTGGAAGAGCTTCTGTGGAGCTATGCTGAAGTACCCAAGCCAAAGGTCTGGATGGTTTTTTTTGAAAGAAGTACTTGCGGTGACTTATGTGCTAGTTCAGGCTGCTGTGTTGGTTTTGGATGAGACACAAACCTCTTCTAAATGTTTTTTCCAAAAGAGAAAAATTGTCTTGTCAGTTCCCTGAAGGCCTGTTCTGCAGGGCACGATGGCCAGCTCCTTTTTATATTTTTTAAAACAATTCTCTAAATACTTGCTATCTTTCCTAAGCCTTTTAAATCGTATGTCATAGTATAAAGTTTTCTGTGGTTGCAGAAGTCCTTATTGAATGTCAGCGGTACTCCGTGAAAACACCTGACTAAGTAGGAACCATCTAACCCTTGGGAGTTATTGACTGCTGCCTCCAAGGGCGTAATTAACAAGTGGCAGATCTTGCCATGTGGGTCATGTTTTACAAGATCCCACAGTATCGGTATTGATCATGATTAGATTAAATTAGTTTGATGGTAAATGCTTATTTAAGTTATGAGATTTTTCAGACAAATAGTGACTATCCTGTCACGAGCACCACCAAGCACATTTGTAACACGAGAACACTTTAAAATGATAGTTATAAGCATCATGTATGCAATACCTTGAGGCGCGTATATATGCAAGAGGCTGAGCGTGCCAGAGAAAAGTGGGATTCACGTATTTAACACCTTACAAGCTAAAGGCACAAATGAGTTCAACACACTAAGAAGTAATTTTACATTAAAAAGAACAGCTTATGGAAACCTTTGTTCTGTGCATGCCTGCCAGCTAACGGCACGTATATAGAATACGGCGGCTAATACAGCTGGGCTGGCATACCATGCGTCGCTGCCTTGACACTGATTCTAAGAAGACTTTCGTGAACTTGTACAAGGGAGAATGTTATTTTTCAGTCCCTCAAAATATGTATGTGTTTTTCTGATTCTTGAAAATTCTATGCATCTATCAGAAAATTGCTGGTTTATTCAACAAAGATACAAGCCGGGATGATTTTGCTGCCCGAGCCAAGGTGTCTGTTGCCCTTTAGATGTGCTAAAGCATCCCAGACATCTGCACACAGCTGCAGACATGACAGAAGACCTAACAGAGACCATGCCTTTGCAAAGCTGCGGCTGAAGGGAATCCTGAAGTATCTCATATATCTCTTGTTGCCTAAGGTTAGGCAGCTGAATCTCACCCATTTTTTATTTTCATGTGCCACTTGAATTTTCTAATGTCTTCCGACCCTTTTTTTCTCCTCCCCTGTCTTACTCCTGCTTCCTCAGTAACAAAGTGGGAAAAGTCTAACAGGAGGAGAGAGAAATCAGAAGAAAAGAAAGAAAGAAAAAAAAACCCAATATGGAAAGTTTTTTTATTTTAAAAAGTCCCAATAAAAGGAATCAGAACTGTAAAAAGATTTACAACAAAACTTTTTCCTTGGTTTAAAGTGACTTGCAGTTTTGTCTCATCCACTCTACCTACTAATGCCTGGAAAACCCTGCACCTTATCTGCAAATGCTCTTTTCCCAAGAATAAATAACTGGCAGATTGATTCAAAAGCCTTGTTGTGCCACAGTCGATCAGATGATGGGAACAGTGCAGTGAAGCTTCTCACAGCATCAACCCAGGTTGGAGCCTCCTGTGTGGCCTGGAACACAAGTCAGAGGGCCACGGTGATCCTGTTGCTGACCTTCTGAATGGCCTCAGTTGCCCCACATCATCTTCACTGGGGTAGCAGGAAAGGGTAATGAACCCCAGTGCAGTGTCATGAAGATTCATGTCCAGTATTATAACTGCAAGTCCTCTTAGCTGCCTGCAGGAATTATTTCAAAGCCTCATCTGAGAGAAGAGCTGGTTCTACTGGCAAATGAGCATAGAAAATGAGTGTAGAAATCGGCCTTCTAGCAGGAAAGACAGCAGATCTTCAGACTGTGAAGTCTGTGGGTGTTTGTGTGTGTATGTGTGCAGCAGGGGAAGAAGCAATCATTTACTACTTTCCAAAAAACAGCAGATGGATCTAACTCCCTTGATATTGGGAGTGCTTGGTCTTAGGGTTGTTGATTTGACTCAGCTCTCTTTTCAGCCAAGGCTCAATGAGATGCTATGGCCACAGCCAGAGCTACGCCTGAATGTAGCTCTGGAGAACAGCTGGAATCTGGGGCAGAGGATCTGGGGCTCACCACTGCCCAAGGCCTGTATGCCTCTTTCCAGGAAGGCTCCAAGAGAAGCTACCAGACTGCCTCGAGAAGTCAGACCAGGGGAAAAGAAAGAAGCTGTGTTCCTACCAGCCTTTCAAACCCAGGCCCGCCCTGAAACACGACAGGCTCCAGAAAACAGATACATGCAGTTTGCTCAGGTACGGAAAGCTGTGTTATGAAACTTCTGTTGCTGTTTTCATATTACAACGCCTTTAAAATTTTTTCCCTCTGAGGTCTTATCTTCTCCTGGGTGCAAGGTACTGCCAAGTCTCAGGTGCTCTACCATTAGGGTTGCCTACCTTTGATGGCAACACCATCGCCCTGATAAGCCCAACACTGAGGGCCTTCCTCTGCCCTCCAGGCAAAAGCGTAATAGCCCTCTGTTTGCTGCACAGTTGGCAGCTGAAATGTGATGGGAGAGGCTGACAAAGAAAGGCGCTCAGGCCCTGGTGCAGAGGATGGGCCAACTGTCAAGGGCAACACGGTGACCTCATGGTGTCACCACAGTGACTGGTTTTGAAGGTCTTGGCAGGTGGGAAGGAGCAGGGAGTTTTGCACTCATCTCTGTGACCATCACCATCCTCACTCAACCCTCTGGTAGTCTTGCCCAGCTCTCACAGACACATGGGTCCAGGCAGAGCAGAGAAGGAAGCTATATTTCTTCCTCAGCACTGAAATTTTCAACCAGTGCGACCTGTTGGGTCTGCTGCAATTCCACTCCTGTCAGTGCCCTCTCATGCTATGCACAGCCTGGGATAAAGCAGGGGAAACCCGGACACAGCTGTGCCATGGTCCGTACAGCTGCAGCCAGCCACGGACCGCTGCTACTGCTCAGGAGCAGGGAAAAATGGCACAGCCACTCTTCATCAGCATCGTTGTGGTGTAGTCAGTAATCCTCCACACATGTTCTACCAGGCAAATTATCAAAGCAGAGCTGTGAGTGTCAGCAGACTCTCCAGGATCCTTGGGTGATAATGTTCAGTTGTTTTGAACAACTTCTTGGCTTCGCAGGAGCCAAGTTTATGAAAGCAGGCAGAGAGCAGTCCAAAAGTAAGCACGAGAAAGACATAAATCAGAGGGTACAGATGGATTCTCTCACATCCAACTCTCCTGCAACCTGCAGACCACAGCAAAGGCAGCGTACCTTCACTCCTGCCATTCCATGAGAAGTGTCTCCACTTCCAGTCCCTCCAACACTGTTTTCTCTCCCTGGCAGCAGCAGGATCTGCTTTCTCCTCCATTGCAGCCGCTTGGTGCCAACTGTGTCCTGCCACCAAAAGGCTGGGACCTAGCCCCACCACTGAGACCTGCCCAGGCCAGGGTGAGGCTTCCAAGTGCCGATCCTGCAAGCTGACGCTGGGGCAATTCCAGAGGTTATATTAAAGCGGGCAGCTGCGCACTGTGCACGGGACCTCTCCTCCGACGGTTACGGATGGCAGGAAGGGAGGATGTGTCCTGTCTCTGCTGCAGCAGCTCAAGGCCGAGGTGCTGGTCTGTGCTAAAGAGAAAGCACCAGCCACGTCTCTCTCGGCTGCTCACCTGCAGCTGCGAATCCCTCCTGCAACGCGTCGAGGTGTGTACTCTTAGCAATCAGCCCGGTGTGACTTGGCAGGGCGTTAGGAGCTGAAGCCCTTGGAGCGAGCCTGAACAGCCCCACATGGGCCGGCTGGTCCTGAGGTGGCCATCAGCAGAGCTGCCCCAGCCTTCGCGCCACGGAGGTGACGTGGAAAGAGGGGTTGTCACCATGCAGTTGTAAACTCCTCGTGGCAGAGCTCATCTTTCATCCCTCTGACAGCACCAAGCATGACAGGGGGAAGCAGGGGGGCGGTGCCTAGCTGACCCCTTTTGGCATTCCCCAAACATAAATGTTTATTATTATTAATAATAACACAATAAAGAGAGACAAAAAAGAGCAGACCCTTGCGAAACAGGGCAACAGTTACCTGCCAACTGAACCCCAGCAGCAGCAACAATAAACACGGTACAAATAGAAATTATCAAAGACAACTTGGGAGGAAACCACAAGAAATGGCAGTTGAGCCTTATTAGCGCTATAAATCATAGAACCGGTTTCAGTTCCTGCAGCTCCTCACAAGCCGTGTGACGCTGTCTCTGGCACAGCAAGCAATAGGGGTCTGCACAGCCTGGGGGCACAAAACAAAGCAGGCGGGGGGAAAAGCGTGGCTTTTTACCAAAGTAATTCTTAATTTAATTGTAAATCAAAGGCAGGGGGGAGGGGATGGGGGGTTCTGTTGCTGTCTGTGACGAAAAGCAGAGAGAGACGTGTGTGAGGTGGGAGATATGTGGACTTTCTGGGGTTTGGAAACTTCTTTCAGTGTGTGTTCCAGGGAGACGTTCTCACAAGGATATCTGTTTGTTTGCTTATTTATTTATTAAAGGATTTACCACCTCGGTGCTCTGCATTTGCCTACTTCTCCTTAAGCTCATCATAAATCTTGAGTATTTTTTCTCCAGGGGTGATTTTGACAACAGGAGCTACAACGTTCAGTTCCTCCTCTGACTCTCCACTGAAGTGGAGGGAGCAAAAGGAAGGGTTAGTTCACCTCACCTCTAATTTTAACAGTGTTTGAAGTTTCTTGAGGCACACGATCATTTTTTACCTGGGACCCTCCCATCCCCAGCCGTTGATGTGTGTCGTTGACTACCTAATTTTCCTGTACAGAAAATTAATTCTACACTGAATTCTCTCAGCAGGACTTGAGACTCACCAGTAACCACTGTTATCTGCCTTGTTCATGGAAGCAATTAACCTAGGAATTAATAATAATCATTACTTATTTTTAGTATTATTTAAGAGCCAGCAATGTGCTCAGCATGGTAAGAGGCCAATGACAGAGAGAGTCATGACCTCAAGACGAATGCTTTCACTCTAGAAATACCTGCTGCTAGGTAAAATTCCGACTCCCAGGAGTAGCTCCAGAGACTTTAAAGGGAGTCCCCAACCCAGAGAGAAATCCCAAACATTAAATCGTGGTTTTAAAGCCTGCCTAAACAACAGCGCCCTGATCACTATGCGATGCCCCATGCACTACTGCATCGCAAGGAATACCTAGCAAAGACATATTCCCAGCAGGCAGCACAGTGGGGAGCAGCAAAGCGAACGACAAAGAGTCAGACCAGAGTGCTCTAACAACTCCAAAGGAGGAACAAGTGAAGTTCTGTGCCTTACTGGGCTTGTTTTAAGGCTGAATTATTGATTATCTTCTCCTGCCCAGTAGAAAGACAAGAGTCACATAAGCCCAAGCGCTTTTGTTCTCAGAAATGAATCCTTATCCATCTCAGATGAAATGCAGTAAAAAGTTTTCACATCCTCGGGCTCAGGCTAGATGAAGGGATCATGTCTGGACTGCACGTTAGGAGAGGAAGTACCAGCAGGATGGTGGAGGCTGATTACAAGGCGCCCATGCAGGCATTGCAACACACTCCAGCCTGCTTGTGTCCTCTGCGTGACTGAAACGCCTAATAAAGGGGGCACCGCTGGTGGAAAAAATGATAAATACAAGATGGTACTTTTGTCCTGCCTTGTGTTATTTCCCTGCAGCAGCTCTGAGGGAATGGGCAGAAGCTCTCTCAACGAAGTAAGATGTGCTTTGCAATAGCACAAGCTCAGAGGAGAATGCCACAGAGGCTCCAACCTGCCGCACAACCCCCATTCGGTCCTCGATGCAACCGCTTCAGCGAGAGACATCTTAAAAAGGCTAAATGTAACCCACTCTTCCAGTCAGACGGGGAAACCGTAGGTTCTGCATTGCCAGCAACTACCCAGAGGGAAAGGCACAGCCCAGATGGACCGTTTCCAGACCACAGGTACCGCGCACGGCTGGGGCAGAAGCTGAAGGCAGGTTGTTCACGCTTCTGAGCGTTAAGCAACCAGCAGCAAACATTTCACGGAGAGATGCTTCTCTGCATTCACTGAGCTGCAGGAGCCGGTTCGGTCTGTAGGCTTGTGTGAGGCTCGGGAGAGAAAGATTTGCAGCCTGGCCCTGGCAGGGCACAGCAGCTGACACTACAGTTTGGTGATCACGGACTAAGCCTCCCGCTGCCAGACGAAGCTGTCCCAGCATCCCCTACCTCCTGCCACTAGTTCTCACTCTGAGGTCATCTTTGTCTTTGGCTTTACGAGAACTGATCCCTCACACACACTTTTTTCCCTTGGTTAATTTTAATCCAGACTAATTCCCTCATTCAGGTCACTGTGTGGCCTCACATGCTCTTGCATCCAGCGGGTGAGCGAGCGCTGGGAAGCAGGACCAGGCAGCCAGCAGGAGAGCTTTCTTCTGCCTACTACAGCAACTGCTTATTGCCACTGTGGCTTTTGGGGGTTTTTTTGGGTTTTTCAAAGGGCAACTCTCAGTTATGAGGCGGAACATTCAAGCTCTGACTCTCTGCTTACAGGTCCAGCACGTTCACAGTGATCTTGTGCTCCCGGGTAAGAAAACTCATGCAAACGTTCCTCAGACATGGACCGACCGCAGGCTCTGCTAACGTGTTTCTGTGTTACAGGCAACATCGTAAAACTTTTAGGGCATACAGTATGAACCCCACAGTCTTGCTGGGCACACACCCTGTGCTGACTCTGGTGCCTTGCCAACTTTCTGGGTGTAAAGATAATCTATCCCATCGTCTGAAGTCCAAGATAGCCTGGACTTCTTGCAATCGTGCTGTAGGACAGCCTACAGCAGCATATTAGGTACGGAAACATTTTGTGTGCAGCTGCTGCTGCTGGTGACTGGCAAAGCAGAGTGATAGGATACTTGGCTTTGTTCTGACTCTGTTCTGACTCACTCTGGTTGATCTTCTGTGTGTGCGACCACTGCTTTCAGTAGCAATATGTATATATACCTGCTTGAAATGACTGTGAAGCTTGGGCTTGATCAATCACTGTCTTGCTCAGGGAACAGGGCTTTGTGCAGTTCTGAAAATAAGCACATCACACCAAGAGGTACCCAAAAGCACATAGCTTCATCCTTATCAACAAGATCACAAAGCCCCAAAATTCATCTGCTTCTTCCAGCACCGTCTTCTGATCCCTCCAGTACTGAGCCAGAGGGCTGAAGGCAGGGCTGTGCCAGGCCAGCTGCTGGCCTGCAAGGACATTCTGGCACAGGGAGCAGCCAGGAGTTGTATGTGGCTTTGCAGGAGCCCGGGAACCAGTGAGGAAGGGAACCATGATGAGAAGCTGCTGCTCCTGACCTGTTCTCCTGCACAGCATAAGAAGTTTCCCTTCAGGATGAGGGAACCTACCCCTTTCCCTCTCACAGAAGACTGCCACTCGCCATGTTTCTGACAGGGGTAGGGGGACTGGTATGTCACCTCATCACACAACTCTTGTCTTCTACCAAGACTAGCATGGCTGGTCTGAGGATGAGTCAGACCATGGGAAGTGAGGAGAGGCAGATGCAGGTGAAAGAAGAGGGGTTTGACCCTCTCAGATAGGATGGTTGCTGGAAAGGAAGGATTGAGATGTAACAGACAGTATTCCTGGACCAAGCAGCTATTTGATCCATAATCCCAGCATCCCCTCCATTCTCCAGGCAGTACAATGAAACTATTCACCGCACAAAGGATTTTTTAAACAACTAACATGTAGGAGTCTTCAGGAACTTGCTTTGAACATTCAGGCCTTTCTCCTCAATCTCACCAGCACAGAAAAATAAAAAACAGAGAAGAACAGGATGTTTTATGTAACAGAGCACAAACTAAGCTAAGGGTCTGGGATACCAGGTTTGTAGCAGTGATGCTGGCTAGGGCTTTGGTGTATCACTGACACATCCAGGACTTCGTTTCCCAACTCACAATGTGCAGTGTTTGTCTAAGGATGTGAAATGCCTGAGGCAGACCCAGTCTGTGTGTGACACCAGTCACCTTGCCAAATCCGAACAAAACTGATTCCAACATCAGGATGAGACACTGGGAAGGGAAATGGCCTTGAGACATGATGGTGAGAGCGGTCTGTCTTGTCTTGACAATGCTCCTATCTTGGCTAGCTGCCTTCACTGTCCATAGCCTTTGCCTTCTGCTAGAAGTTTCCTCCACCCAGGCTGTCCCCTGCTCCCCTCCACTTCTACATTTGTTCCCAAATCCCATTTCTACTGTCCTGGCCCCATCCATCACTGCCTTCCCTTCTAACCAGGCTCCAGATTTTGACACAACTCTGTAACAGGGAGCCAGTGTCTGACTAGACCCTCCAAATAGCATTATCTTCCCACCCCTCTCATTACTTTGAGCTGTTCTGAAGACAATAGATGATCAGATCTGCCCAGGAAAACAGCTGGGGTAAGCACAGGGATAGAAAAGCTAACTTATGTGAAAAGGCACCGGGAGAAAAACAGTGAACCGCACTTTCAAGTTTTGCCAGCATAGCAAAGAGTGTGGGAACAAATTACAACCGTCAGTGAGATACCTCTGGCAATGAAAGCCCCAGTTTCTTCAGGAAACTGGTGTAACTTATACTGGCAAAAGCTGTATCTCCAGTAGGAGTTTGTAAGAAAACCCTTCCCAGGGTAGGCAGAGCCAGCAATATTAAAAGGCAATAATATAGCCCAGCTGTAGGAAGCCTCTTTTCATGGGGAGAAATATTTTCCTGTGACAAGTCTCAAGCAGTTAAGCTCCAGAGAGCTTCACAGTACAGGCAGAAGCTTTGTACATTTTCTATATGAATATGTATTTAATTATGGCTCCAATGCAGAACACATTAACATAAATAAAGAGGAGAAATAGAAAGCAGGAAAGGAGGGGGAGAAAAGGTCTGGTTTTCACCTGTCTCGGTTAGCAGCAGCCCTGACTCCTTGTCATTCTGGGGAGGACACAGAGCTGTGCTTGGACGTTACAGCTTACCCATCTGCTCCCAGCAGCCAGGATCAACCTCCTCAGCCCTGCTGGCCTTGCTTAGGGATTAGTGCACATAGGATTGTGGTCAGATAACTAGGAACCAGCATGATAGAGAGTCATAATATGTTGATGATCAGGGGAAGAAGAGGGTGGTTGCTGGGGTTTTTTTTTGAGGCCATCTGCAGACCCACAGACCCTGTGAAGAAGAAAGGTTAGCCACAGGAAACCCTCTGTCCCCACATTTTCCAGAGCATTTACATTGAGGGAGGCATGTCTCCAGGCCAGCAGAGATTTCTTTTGACTGCAGGCATCTGGCACAGGCTCAGTGTCTGAGGGAGAAGCAGGGCTCTCTCCCAGACCCAGCTGTGATTCCAGTACAGCCCTGACACGAGGCCTTCCTTCACCTTTCAGGGACCTGCCTTTACACGGTAGCCTCCCACTGCTCTATTAAGCCTCCACCTCTTTTGCTACCCATGGGTGAGGGAGACAGCACACATCTCTGTCCCAGCTCTCCCACTCCTCCTTCCCCTGCCAGGGACACAGTCCTTTCCATGAGAGCGCTTTACGTTGTCAAATGACGGGCAAAAGGACAGAGGAGCAAGAATGGTGGTGCAGGAGAAGGAAAGCTTTGCCTGAAGACCAAGGCAGAAAGCTCCCCCCTTGTCTGCCCCTCAGGACTGTCCCCTCACATTTGCACAAACATCCAGCTCCCCTGCCCGGTACGTGGTGATGACTTGTAGCCCATCAGCTTTCCGAAGTAAATAAGTCATGCCCTTTGCAGAGGACAGCAGAGTGTTCCTTCTGCTGAGACTCTGCCCTGACTGCTCTGGACCAGAGATAAAGATCTCACGTTTCTTTTTTATTTTTAAAGTGGGGGCCTTGGCCAGAGGCCAAATATTCTCTCATTTCTATACCAACACTCAGATGCCCATCTTCAACTGGAGTTCACAGCAACGTCCTCAACTTCCAAAATCTGTGATACTCCTTGATCTGTCACTACTGGCTTCAAAAGTGCACTCTGAGGGAAATATAAATCTGAACCATTGACAGAAATCCTTGCCCCTTGTTTGCACTAAAGTTGCTTTGCAACCCAATCCCAGCATCACCGGCAGCAGTTGAATTCTACCCCAACGTTAAAAGGCCAAGCAGAAACCAGCTGTGGCTGGTTTGCTCTAGGAATCACCCTCACATGAAACTGCTCAAAGCAGGACAAACCCAAACAACTCTTTCAAGGCACGTGGCTACTTGGCATCCCATCTGCTGTAAAGGTCTGCTGTTGCCGCTGGGGTTGACAGGGTTAATACTAAAAGGACACTTTTTCTTGAAAAAAGTAATCCATACTGTAGATGGGACAGAAAGTTTTCACCTCTTGTGGTCAAGGCTGGCTGATCCTGGGACCTACATTCAGGGCCGCCTCAACAAGCACAGAGCTGTTTAATTATTGACAAAGAAGAGTCCTTCTGCCAGGCTACGCTTCATTTTAGAAAGAGAAAACAACTCTCCAAACTGGCCGTGCTTGAAAGTTTCACTTCTTTGTATTTTTAACATCAGTGCACAAAAAGAAAATACCAGGCCTGGCCTGAACTGTAGCAACAAGTGCTTAATATTCTCTTTGCATAACCCTAACAAATCAGTGCGTGATTTAAAAATGTCACTGCTCATCTGTCTTTGGTGTGTGTTGCTGCAAAGTGGGGCAGGAGGAGGAGGAACATGAAGAAGCAGTAGAGACCCTGCAAGCTATTTACCTCTCCGCTGAATAATTTCCCTGGCACTTGCTGCAAAGCTAGGATGAGCACTGAACTCCTGTGTGGCCAGGAGGTTCCAGGTCCTGTTGCAGCACTTGACCTCAGAGAGGCTGGCAGCGGCTGCCCATTACCTCTACAGCTTCACCTGCGGTCATGTCTGCAAGATCTTGCCTTTCTGTGGGTTTACAACAGTAACAGCTAAGGTTTGAAATGAAAGGTGTTCGGAATTAATGTTTTAATTCTGCTTTTGGTGGCAAAAGAGAAGCTCCAGGGTTTTTTTCCAGCAAATCTACTGCATTTATTGCTTTAATGAGGAAATATGGGGTTTGCTCCTTCCATACATCCCCAGGTGATAGTTGATAGCCCATTAAGCAGCACTTCCACAGATCATAACTGACTTTGGATGAGACCTGGCTTGCCAGAAGAGACAGGAACAGGCACAACTTCACCCACCAAACCACCCGCAGCCCTCTGGGAGTGCAGTTATTTCCATGGTGAGTCCCTCTGGGGCTTCCCCAGCTGCTCCCATGAGCAACCTGATGTACTTCACTGGTGTCCGAGGCACTCAGCAGGTTGAACAGAAAGTACCATCATCTCATGGTGGTAGGTCACCATGTGCCTTTCAAAATGTGAGCAGAGAGACATTCTGGAAAAATGTGTACTGATTGCACCGTCCAGCTCTGGAGATAAATAGAGGACAAGACTCCCTGACTGCCAGTCTGGCACCTTTATGGGTAATAAAACATGCTCAACGCTTTTCAAGCTTTTCTACAAATATTCAGAACTGTTTGTCACTATTTTGAAGGAATTAGGGGTTTTAGACATTGCTGGAGTGATTAAATAGAGGCCTTTCTTTCAGAAGGGCATGTAATTTAGCTGAAAATCAGGGTTTGTGAGCTTTCCACTGGACAGACAAACTAGCCAGGACCAACTAGCAGGCTCTCCGAGGGAGCAGATTTCCCCCAGGGATGTAGGAGCACAAGACCCACTGACCTTGAGCATGGTGGCTGCTTCTAAGCCTGCCCATGTCGCTATGTGGGGTGAAGGGGACAGAGAAGACAGATTACAGTGGGTCCGTCAGCCTCTGGGTCATGTAGGAGGGTTGTTGCACCTCCCAGAGAGGACTGAGGGCCAACCTGGGAAGAGACATTAAATTCACGGTGAGGGGGATGGTGGTGGGACATGAAGGATAAGCTGCTGCAGAGCTGCTTGAGAATGGACCGAGTGAGTGGTGCTGAGGAAATAGATGTGTGAGTTGTCAGCACAGAAATGATCACTGGAGTGTGTGGCAGGATAAAACTACCGAGGGACAAAGTGAGAAGAGAGGAGCGGGACTTACGAAATGTCCTAGGGAAGTCTGATAGCAGGGAGGAGAAAAGGACTGAAAGAAGACAATGCAGGAACACCTAGAGAGGTAGGATGAAAACCAGGAGTGTGAAAGGCTCTGGAGAACCTCAGGAAAATAGCTTTTCGTTAAAGGAGGAACAATCCACATCAAAGGCAGGCATCGGACTGGGAAGGAGGCTTCAGCGTGTGCCAGGAATAACAACTGTGCCTCAGCTCGTGTTTTGCTCCCTCTCCCCCTGCAGCACCATCCCCTTCTTTACATTTCATCTAGAAACTCTTCAGGGCAGGGACCTGGCCCTCCTCCCGGTCTAGTAGTTCAAGCAATCATGTACCACCGATACCAAGAATATTAATTGGATGAACACGCATATGTGCTTTTAAATACAAGGGGTGCTATATCCCTGAAACCACACTGCCATTGATGTACTCACTGTACTGCCACCCCCAGAGTTCAAACCCTGCATCAGGTCCTTGCCCTCCCTTGCCTCTACGGAAACTGGAAGGCTGTAACAGAAAAGAATACATCATGGGGGGAAAAGAGGGAATTGTTTTGGCTTCTGGTCCTTCAGTCTCCCAGGATCACCCCAACATAGGTGCAACAATCTCAGCATATTCAACTTCAAACGCACACATAACACATCTGTAATTCTGCAGACCGTAACTACCCGCTCCTCACTCGTTTTTGCCCTTCTGTTGCCACAGAAAGCTCCCTTTCCACGCTGGCCGTCTGCCGCTGGCACCTACCATGCACCTCAACTTGCGATGGCAACTTGCAAGATCCCAGTTCTTCCAGCCCCTGTCTATGCAGTAAGAGCTGTGTTCAGCCCAGAGAGACTTTAAATATATTCCTAAATATTTATACTGTAGTTAGCAGTGATCCAGGATGGAATTTAAGTGTTTCTTTGTGTGTCTCTAGCTCCAGTGGCACTTAAAGCATGTACATAAGGGCTTTGCTGAACGGGAGTGGGCCTTAATGCACACTTAATTACTTTGCAGCCTGGGCCCAAATGTTTGCCTCTATTGCAGTGATCAAGCTCTGTCTCTTGATTTCCTGTCTGCAGTAGAGGGATAAAGAGAACAGATGATGATGTGTGATGGAGACTCCATTGGCCTGACCTTGGGATTGCTGAATAACTCATGACTGGCAAAATCCTGGATTGTTTTCAGTTAGATTTTATGAGGCATAGAGCTGGAAAGACTGATTTTTTCCCTCCTCGTTACATGGCAATGACTAGCCTAGCCATGGCTCCTCATCCCACGTTCAATATTTCCCCTGCTTGCTGGATACCAAGTACTTTCTTCTGTTCCTAGTGCCCTGGTTTTTAACCTTTTTAAATTTGTAGACCCTGTATTTTCTAAGTTAGATGTGTTCCCCTTTAGGAATTCAGTAGCCATGGGGCTGTCCACGCAGGACAGAATTTATGGCAATGTTGAAACTAGTTTTCCTTGCTGCTTCCCACAGACCCTTACAGTTCCGTGGAGAGCGGACGGCCAAGCACTGCCCCTGACTCCTACAAAGGCTTTTGTCTGCTCCCAGTTTCAAGCGCCACCAAGGATCACCAGGATGTGAAAATCATTGTTTGGATTTAGACTGAGGCCAAGTCCCTGTAAACAAAAACTCCTTACCGTTTTGCCTTCCCTGTTGAAGTGAAGTTATTCTCTGCTCTCAGTAAATTTGAATTTTAACACTACAGACTTTCTGCAACAGAACGCTGCCTTGATAACCATTTGGTATGTAGACCAGGAAGCCATTAATAGCGAGCAACAAAGAGGAAAGAAGATTACTGCGTTTTAATCTTTCATTTATTCTGGGGGTAGCTAATAATTACTTGGATGTTGTGGCCAGTTACTGTCACTTGCTAAGTTTTACAAAGCCCTGTTCCTACAGTCGTCTTTGAAAACAGTAAAGGAAACTACGTTTCTAATGGAAAGAAGCAGTTTCTGAGAGTATAGTCACAGAAATCCTAGACCGGATGGTAAAAGGGTTTTAGGTGCCTGCTGCTCACTAAAACCAACGAAAATTAGGCACTGTTAATGCCCTTCCAAATCTGGATCCTCCTGACTACAGCACTTGCTGTCAAGTGTTATGATGGTAGAAACCTGAGATGAAATTAAAGCCTGCATCATCTACTCGCAAGGGGCACACGCTGGTTCCCTGTCGTTTTTATTTTTAAACCAGAACTGTACGACAAGCCTTTTCTTCCCGTTGCCGCGGTGTTAACAGAAGCCATACTTTCAGCTCTGATAAAAGGAAAAAAAAAAAAAAAAAGGAAAAAGTGTGGCAAACCAGTTGTGACTTATTTGCTTAGTATCAAAAACCACAGGATAAAACACGTAACATCTGTGTCTTCAGCTGCCATTTCGGGGAGCCGAGCTCTCCTTCCGCCAGCCAGCAAGAGAGGCCGCGGCAGCAAACTGCCGCGCGTGTACAGTCAGAGCTGGAGAGCGGCCACGGACCGGAGGCGAGCGCCGGGTGCTGGGCCCCAGAAGCCCAGGCTATTTCTGGCTTCGCTACCGGCTGGGTGAGCACGAGCGAGCTGCTCGCAGCAGCGAGGCCGGGAGCCTTTGCTGGCGCAAATCACCTGCTTTATATTCTGCAAGGGGTTTGCTGTGGCTTCGCAGAGGGGTTTGCACAGCAAGGGGTTGCCCGGTGCTCCTCTGCACTCCGCGGGCTCGGCTGGGGCAGCCTGGGCACGCTGGCCGGTCCAGAAGAGCTCAGGCCTGCTGCTCTTCCAGGTAAGCCGCAAAATCTGCCCCTTTTCCTTGGGTTTTGACACGGGAGGGAAAACACAAGCGTAGTGATTGGCAGGAGGCAAACTGCTGCTGGGTGAGAGCTTTATGTCATTGTCTCCTTTAATTTCACCATCACTAGCTATGTCAGTGAGTTTAAATATGAGTAATGGTGTTGCTCGGTATTGTCAAGGGCACGCAGAGCCCCAGCCCAGTATCTAAATGAAATCCACTGAAAAATGACTAAACAGGATTAGCACAACCTGAGTGCAAATACAACACACACACACGCTCATGAATCATCCTACACCTATGTGCGGAGGTGTAACAGCCCCACCAGCGACAGCAGAAGAAGCTGGTGCTGGCGTAACGGGATCAAACCCTTCCTCAGGCAGACCATCGACTGTAGCCCCCTGCGAGGCTGCAAACGCAGCCCTGTAAGGGTGTTCCCACCCAGGCAGCAGTTTCCAAGCAACTGAGCAACCTGGGTTGCGTGGTACGGGGGGGCTGACCCTCCATCCGCTGGCCCCTGTCTCAGCCCCTCTGCTAGGGCTGGCTGCAAGTGCTCCCAGGGCTCCTGCACCTCAAAGCAATGAGGCACGTGTGGGTGAAACCCTTCTCTGTGAGAACACCTGGAAGGCAAGGAGGGAGGAAGGAAACTCTCACAGGCTCAGGGTCCTGCTGCAGGCAGCTGCCTGTGATGTGGTCCCCTCCAGCTGCAGCCAGGGAGCTGGCATCACAAGCAAGAGCAAGGCCTTCTCGAGGGAGGGCCCCGAATTCTGCCATTTCTTTCCCTTTTCGACCTGACAGGGCAAAGACAGATTTTATTGAGCTGCTGAGCAACTCACAAGGCCTGTCTACTCACCGAGGCTTTTCTGAGAGTGTGGGTTGAGAGGTTTATTGGATCAGGCGATAATTTAGTATCCATTTTTCACAGCGTGTCCATTCATATTAACCTGTCCTTGAAGCCTGTTTCCCTTCCCGCCACCTCCTGGGTACTGGAGGGATAGGAGTGAAGGCAACACCTTGTCTCTGGCTATTTGCTGTGGTGGGAACCCCAGGTCCCAGGGAGCAGGGTGCTCATGGGGTATGGGCGGGAGTGTGGGGCTGGATCACATTATTGGCACCGACACTGGAAGCCCAGCTCTGGTTGCCTTTTAGAGGGTGCCCCATAGCTAACTTTGATCCAAAGCTCACCTGGAGTTGTCACTTGGAGGGAACATCGAGGATGACAAGAAGAGCTTCTGCCACTACATTAGCAATAAAGGCTAAACAGAGAAAATGTAGGCCTGTTGCTGAACAGGGAAAGTGGTTTAGTGACACAGGGCACAGATAAGGACACGGTACTCAGTGCCTTCTCTGTCTCAGTCTTGATCAGCAAGGTCTCCCAGGCCTCTGGGCTCAGAGGAAAACTATCAGCAAGTGGATAGGCATTGACTCAGGGATTGCCTGAGAGATCTTGTTCTCATGAAGTCCATCACAGCCAACGGTTGCATCCGAGAGTGCCAAGAGAGCTGACCTAGGCCCTTGCAAGGCCACTCTCTAACATCTCCAAAAGACTGTGGAGGTCCAGCAATTTCCCTGATAACTAAAGAAAGGCAAATGTGAAGCCTGCCCATACCTGAAGGTCCTTGAAGGTCATCAAGAAAAAGGAACTAGGAGCTTCACCAGTGTGTGCGGCAGGAAAACAAGAGGCAACAGGCATAAATTGAAGCAAGAGAGATTCAGACTAGATGGAAGGAAAAATAATTTCCCCGTGAGGACAGTCTAGCAGTGGAGCGAGCAGCCCAGGAGGCTGTGCAGGCTCCGTCCGGGGAGGTTGGAAGCCCTAACCAGACACAGCCCTGGGCAGCTTGGTCTGGCCTGGGGCTGACCCTGCTCTGAGCCTCCCAAAGTCCCATCCAGTCTGAATTATGCTGTGATCCCATGCTGAGTTGAATTGGACAGCAACAGTAGGAAATTAAAAATACAGAAATATAATCCTACTGTTGACACAAATAGCCCCAGTTCTCCAGGCTGCTTTCGTGCTCAGTCTGCTCTGACTTACGCGGGAAGCCAGACTAGCTCTCAGCCAGGGCAGCAGTGCAGATCTGTCCTCACAACTCTGCCAGTCTGAAGGCTTGAGGCTGCTACTGCAAAGAAAAGAGACATGTGTACAAAGCAATTGCAGAGTCTGGCTGCTTCCATGTTGCCATCACCTCCACTCCTTTTCCCAACTCCCTTTCACTCCTTTCCCTCTCCCATTGCTCCTTCAGTAAAAACCCAAACAAGAAAGCAAGCCCCCAGGACTCATCTTACAGGCTGTATCCCCCATTCCTCCCTGTCCCCTCCACTCCCTAAACCTAGAGGGACTTCTACCAGGCCACAGTCCCTCTCCTGGGGGGTAACAGCAGTGTCCACCAGCAACCGCAAGTTGAGCAGCCTAACGACGTTAAAGCTCCTTTCCCCTCTTTCCTGGCTGAGGCTAAGCACAGCTCAGTGAGCCATCAGGAATGGGAACCTCATCATAAGCAGCCCTGGCCAGAAAGTTGATCTTGAGGGAAGGCTACAGCAACCTCATGTTTAGAAAAGATGCTTGAACTCACCTCCTAAGTGGTCATGGAAGCTATTTTCATCTTCAGCTGCTACAGATTTGTTCCTGGGATGGTGGCTGCACTGAGTGGCTGACACAGACCTGAGAATCAATCAAAAGTAATTGAAACAGAAGAGGCTTGGCAATCAACCTATTAGGTTGCTGGAGCCAGAAAAATGCCGCTATGAGGAGCCAGAGAAAGGGGAACCAGCTTTCCTTCTGAAAACTTAATGCAAGGAAGAAGCTTCAGCTGCGACGTCTTTTCTCACAAGAAGAATGAAAATCTGTTGCATTCTCTTTCTGTGTATTTTTGTCCCCTTTAATGGGAAGGGGAGAAAGGAAAGAAACCATTAAACCCTTTAGCTGTTAAAAATGCTACCTCGTTCTCTTTTCTTTCCCTCATTCACCCCCTCCTTATGCAATAAAATGATTCTTTGCTCTCAATTGTTGTCTGCTGTGGCAGCGGTTGGAATGGGCTTTGTTTTTCTTCACTGCTGCTCACCGGAGGACTTTGCTGGCTGCAGCAACCTATTAAGCTCGTTGCTGGCTCTCTTCTGTCAGAGTGGGAGTTGATGCCAGAGTCCAGTTGTTTCCAAACGCCTGCATGAATCGGCTCCCGCAAAGCCAGACCTTGGAGCCGTCAACAAGAGCGTGAGCCCAAGTGTTTGGGGGCTGCCAACCTCCACTAATTAACAGTGTACGCCCCTCCACCAGCCCTCACCCAGGTTCCACAACCTTCTGGCAGGTGCCCCAAGGGGATTTGCAGCAGTGAGCTTAAATATTTCATCTAAATCATTAGAGCAAAAAAGAGAAGTTAAACATGATTTCAAAAAGGAGGAGGATAGCTTAACCACTTACATTCACGATAAGGCATATGCAAAGGGAAAATATAGCACTGAGAATTCAATTGGAATTTGGACCGCTGTGTATGCTGCTAAGCAGTACTTCCCAGCCTTCCCAGAGAGCTAAAGGCTGGAGGGTCACCCAGCCCTCTCTCCTACACGGGTAACGTGCTGGACTGAATTACTTTGGTTACAGAGGATGTACTGACTTGACACCAATATCAGAGACTCTTGTTGACTCTGAGTTCTGCACAACACATCCTTGATTAGATGCAGTTATGAAACATAATAACCTCTGTTACTGTCTGGATGAGTCCTCCCCCCACATCAATTTCTAATTAACTTGAAGGGAACGAAAACAAAGTTTCCCCTTTCCTCCTCACCTAGACAACACAGCATGGCAGAGAGGGGAGGTAGATTTAATATGATGATTGAGGCTCATATTTTGATCTGTGCAGTGGGAACAGACTAGCTGACCAAAGGGATTTGTCTTCGGTTGTGGGGTCATTAGAGCAGTTCCGCCTTGCTCGCATTGTCTATGAAGAGCCCGGATGCGCAATGTTGTACATACTCCTGGCGGTCCCCTGTACCAGGGACTTTCCCACGCGCTGGGCAGGCTGTGGAGAGAATACATATAACAGTGAGGTTTACTCAGCGGCGTTCTGCCTGGCAGTGGTTTTGTAGAGCTGCAGGGAAGTAAGTCCTGGGCTTTACAGAGCAGCGCTCCAAGATTTATCAGTACTCACTGCCTTCTGAGAGTACCCCTGAAAACGTCTGGGCAAACTGCAGTTTTGGGGGCCTTGGCAACTCACACCGCCATCCTAGCCAGTGCCCGTGCAACGCTGCAGGCACCGTCCAGGCTTACCATCAACCACCATTTATGTGAGGGATGTGCTCTCCCTGCAGGCTTAAATGACAACACTCCAAACACACCTTCGGAAAGGCTGTTGCTTTCATGAGAGGACTACATGAAATAGCAAGGGGAGGGAAGGGGGTGGGAGAAATTAGATGCTGAAATTGTGTCCTAACACTACTAAGAGAAAAAAATCAATTTTTTCCCACTAACGCCCCATAGCAGTGCTCAATCCAGTATTACCCTCCTCCTAGGGAGCAAAGATGATGATGGCAGACACCACTCAAGAGTAATGCTGGAGTAACTGGGGAGCTCACAATTGCAGGAGAGCTATGTCCTAAAGCAAGCCTTGCCTGAAAATGCTGAGTCATCAGAAATGCAATGTCCTTCTGCCATAATCTGCAAACAGCATCTGAAAGAGGTGTGATTAGACCGTGGTTTGGAGCTGGGACCAGCCAAATTCTGGTGCTGGTTCTGATATGACCCTTGCATGCACCAGGGGAGCATTTAATAAGGCTCAGATGCTCAGAGGTTCTTAACATCTGTCACTCAAAGACCTTCAAATGCACTGTGGGTACTTAAATCCTCCGAAAAACTGATACTTAACCTTCTGACAACAGGCAGAAGAGAAATTAAGTTTAGTATTTGTAATGTGCTTTCAAGAAGAAAAAGGACTATTACTTTTAGTTCTTCATTATTTCATGCAGTAGAAAGCTAAGAGATACAAAGATGAACAGCAGGGTAGGACTGATATTAGTACAGGGAGTGTTGTTGGGTCATTTCTGCTTTTTTATGGATACCTTTATCAAATAAATGGATGGATTATATGCACCATGAAGGAATAATTCTGGACAGGTGATGTTTGTTCCATCCAAGGGACACTCTCAAAGGACGTACAAAGTCCCTTAAACTTTCCAGGATTAGCAATGAGTGACCTACTATCTCCTCCCACTGCTGGTGCCTAACACTTTACAGAAATTTATGCACAGAATGTGACAACTTGTCATGAAATGCTCAACTTCATGTATCCCATTTTCCTGTAGAGTTCTCTGCATAATATATAAACAGAGGGGGGTGGGGGAGATCTCTCTGAAAGCTCCTGCCAGCTCACATCTATTTCATTCTTTTCTTTTGAAAAGAAACCTATTCCAGATGTTTTATCATTTAGAACTTTTGAAATCTCTGACGTTATGAAACAAATGCGTACGGTCAGGTTTAGCACGGCCTGGATGCCCTCCTGAAAATGTTCCATACCGAACCTGGGCCCGTACATGCGTGCCTATCGCGAGAACCAGTGGACTGTCCCAGGTCAATACAGCCAGCCATCAGGTATTGCTGACGAGGCAGGATTTGGGCCAGCCTGTGACTGGACAATCTGTTTTCCTGTCCTCAAAGAACTTACTCTTCCCAGGGCTTGGACACCCGCTGTACCACATGAGCAAATATGCTTAGACCGATGCCAGCAAGGTCATCCTTGCTGTGACATGGGCAAGCTGTCAGCGTTTATATCAAGGCTCCCATGACACTCTATAAACAATGTAGTGAACAGGAGCTGCAGTATCTCCCCCTGAACTGCGTGCCCTCCTGGGTGTCAGGACTGCAGCCGGGCAGACAGCCAGCACGCTGAGGGATGTTTTAAGCAAGGCCTCTGAGACAAACCTCTGCTTTCAATAAAGTGCCACAGGATTTTTAATGCCCATGCAGAGCAGGCAGCTGTTACCCAAAGGACATTCTCCACCCTAAAATTACATGGAAATTATTTGCTTCTGAAGCTATGTTTAGCCTACAGAGATTCAAACATATAATTCTAGGATATCTAGTTATTTGATTAAAATGCTAATATAGCCACCTAACTGCTAATGCTGCCAGCCAACCGGACTCCCTAGGGCAGCGCTGCATGTTTGCTTTTTGTGTTTCACTCTAAGCCGGGCTCTCACCCTAAACCAGGGCATCGTGATCACTGCTTCAAGCCCAGGGGTTCAACCTCGCCAGCACAGCCAGAAGAGCAGCCAGCTCAAAGGCTGGAGAGGATGCACAGAGATTAGTCCATTCCTTCATCCCAGGCAATTTTCCTCTCCCACTGTGAGCTCCCAAGCAGCAGCAGTTGTGGGAGGTTCCTGAGGAAGGGTTGCCTGCTGAGGAGGCACCCCTTCTACTGAGAAACTGACTTTTTTACAGGAGCAGCTATATATGTGAATGGGTGCCATGAGCTTTCCCCCAGAAGTTTTCCTAATCACCTTTTCCTCACTGTCACTACAAGGACTGGGAATTGTGCCTTCAACATTTTTCTTGTGAAGAACAGCTCTCATTTTGTCCAAAATTACCTCTGTCCAACTTGATTTAAAAGTCGTACTTTGTCATAGTTAATTATTTCCACTGAAAATCCAGGTACCAAGATGCCCAAAACCAATATTAAGTAGGAAGGAACTCACTGCACATCATTTTAAGCTCCTGCTATGAACAAACATCCCTTCATCCTACATCCTTTCCCTGCCTCAGGGTCTCAGCGAAGAATTATGCCCCAGCAATACTACATGATTTTATGATAATTAGATCTAAGTTCTTCTTCTCACAATTCCTGGGGTTTGTCACAGCTGCTATTCATTTTTTAATAACCCCTTTTTCTGAGCGGGCACAGAAATGACAACCACCCTGATGGTGCCTGTCCTAGTGCTCCAGGGACTGACAGTAAGGGACGAGGCCCGCGATGCTCTGCGCTTCAGTGTCCGTGTCCGTATAAGTCGCCTCCTCGCTGGCTCCGCAGCAATCGGGAGAGAGTCTGAGAGGGTACTTTTTCCGAAGAACAAGGAGGGGAAGGATGAGTGTACATGCCTGATTAGTTACAGGCAATTAAACATGTCTAGCTTCCCCTTGCCTCTCATCTCTAACCTCCAGCCAGTGGAACAGCTTGCCGAGCAGAAATCCAGCACAGCCATCTCCAGACATATGAACCCTACGTCCCCTCACCTTTATAACATGGTGTCTGAGCTCTTTCAGCCCCTGGGCATCAAGGAATTTACGTCCACTTCACACAGGAGAGTGAAGGGACTCAGGACTATAAGGAAGGAGACCAGCCCTTCCCTGCCCACCCATCCTGCCTCCCATCGTAGGAAAACACCCTCTAACCCGCTCCCTGAAGCTGCTCATCTTGAACCAGAGCAGAGGCAGCTTTCAGAGATACGGGACTGCAGGAAACTTCTGTCACTCTCTGGTTTGCAGACCCTTGGGCTTCCCTGGCTCCACACCACTTTGACCCAGGGCACTTTGCTTACAGAAACATTCTGTCTCGACCTCATGTAAAACCTGCTTTTGCTCCAGCACCTGTCCTCCCTGGCACTTTTCTTCACTAAGAGCAGCACAGTCTCAGGGCTTCTCCCATAAGCTCGCTGCTGCCCCAGGTTTGGAAGGATCAGGCTGCTTGTTCTCTTCCTCCTGTCCTCCCACAAGGACTGCCATGTAGCCTCCTAGGACCCTACCATCCCGTCCCTCCCAAGGTTTCTAGTACTATGGCCAGGCTCGCCAACAAAAATCTCACCAGGGCTGGGTATCATCCTCACCCACACTCCTCATCCTGCTTCTTCTGCCACTTCCACCTCCAGGGAACAGGCTCTAGACTGCTCCTGCCAGCAAGAAACGCAGCCTTTTGCTGTTTAAGGAAAGATGTGGGTGGGGAGAGAGTCCCGCAAGCTAAGTGGAGAGGCAAAATCTGCACCCAGCGCTGCAAAAACTATTCCTCCCCAGTGTGCTTGTCCCTTACAGGCCACAGCCTTTGCCGCTTCCCCAGAATGCGTTTGACCCCACTGCGTTAGACCCTTCCCCACCTGAGACTCCCATTACCACTCACAGAAGAAAAGGAGAGGTGCCCAGTACTTCACTGGCTTTACCCCCCACCTGCTCTGTGCACTGAGCACCCGGGCAAGCTTTCACATCCCAACAGATCTGCAGAAGGTGGTCACGGACCAGCCTCCCCATGCTACTGCTGTGCTACTTTTTCCATCAGGAGCCCTCCCGAGCCTGACAGAAATTCCCGTGTACCACAGATATTAACTTTTTCTCCTTCCAGCCACCACTGTTCCTACTACTGCTGAAGCTGTGGGGAGAGCTGGTGAGGCCAATGCTTATTTCATTACAGCATACACCTCTTCCAAACAGGGTACAGGTGCACAGATGGAAAAGACAGAAGTGTCCATAGGATTAGTCTTACTACACCTTGTAACTGTTGAACATGGTCACCGCCAAAAAATCACCACAACTGAACATATTTTAGCTTTAAGTGCAGGCAAGAGCAAATTGAGATCAATTTTAACGCCTGCGTCACCAAGTCGCATCATTTTATCAAAGGTGATTTTACCAAACTGTGATGCCCAATACCCTTTAAAGCACATGTTCCAAGGTTCGGGTTGCACATGAATCTCACCTCAGTCTCTTTTCCAAGTATACTTCTCAGTGTCTCTTTTTTTTTGTCTCCCTCATAGAGCTTCATGACTTTGTGAACCTCGAATTTTAAAAAAAATCGACACCCTCTTCCTCACTGAGATTTTTTTATGTCATGACAAAGGGAGCAGCTGCTCTTCTGATTTTACACCAGTTGGTTGTGGCAGCACGATAAGCGCAGCAACTCAAATACAGACAACAGGTACACTTCCAAAGTGCTTTTTCCTTGCTGACTCTGACCCAAAAGCCATGTCTAATGTGTTGAATGACACAGCAAACTCAAATGTGTTCAGATGTGAGAAAATATTGAACTGAAGGCCCACCTTAGCGCACGGAAGAGAGGAGTTAAGAAGGAGTTAAGAAGCTGATAGCATCCATGTCTTTTTCTAAGGTCTCTCTTCATACTCAGCATCTCACGTCGTGTCCCAGGTCTACCTCACGCAGCCCCAAACCTTCTGCCCTGCTCTCCCTGCATGTCTTTTTAGCCATCTGCTCTAAGTTGCTTTTCCTCAGAATAAAACCGAGTTTTACTCCAAGTTACGTGCTGTCAATCCAAAGCATCGTCTCACTCTGTTTAACTATGGGCATGGGGAACATTAGAAACTATTTCCATAAAAGGGTACCAGGCCGCTATTTGATACAGGGGTCAGAGTAGAGGACGTGGTCTAGTTTTAACCAAGAAGGAGTTTAAAAGTGGTCTGGATAAATGGGGTTTCGCTGTAGAGTAGACAGGGTTAGAGGTCAGCCTTTGCAGAGAAAGAAGAAAAGAGTACTGATCCAACTAGGTAATTTCTGCAAAAAAAGCAGACTTATTTATCAAAAACTGAATTGATCTAGCTTGCACAACATTAAAGCCAAAGAATAAATAATAAACAGCACCTCCATTTGTCACATAGTAAAAAGAACAGAAGTGCACAACTGGGAAAATGTAATTTGGAGAAAAGTCAAATATGGAAAAAAATAAGTCAGGGTTGCACTAGCAAAATAAAACCAACCTGTGATTTATTAGCAACTATTGTGTGCTCTGTGCTGTATTTCTTTATTCAAATAAAGCCCCGGTCAGATTCCTCTGAGACAACTTTTCAGCAACATTTAGCACATTGCAAGGCAGGGCTTGAGGGTCACGGGTTCAAGAAAGGACTTGTGTTCCTCTGTCCTCCAGCCACCTGATCTGAGCTACAGACATGACTTATTCAGCTGCTGGTGGGAGGGAATAGTCTGCCTTGTGTATTAGCGTCTCCTGTAAATTATCTTAGGAACAAGACTGATATAGCTACAGGCCGAAGCAGCATTTCAGCTGACCTAGGCTGGAGGGAAGCTACAGCTGATGGCAAGAAAGGGCAAGAAGCAAGGAAGAGAGGAAAATGTAATTTTGGAGGGTGCAGTATGAAAATTTTAACTGCATTATTTGCCCAGGCCAAACAGTAATAAAACACAAGCCTGTTGGAATAGCTTATTCTCCTCCGGCTTCGAGCAATGCAGGAAGATCTGCTGTTAGGTTTCCGGATGTCACTTTTTTTTTCCCCTTTTTATTATTAGCCTCCTACATTTTCTCTGCCTTTAACGGTAAATTGCTTTCCAATCAGCAGACTGTGACAAGGCTAACCAGAGGCAGCCAGACCCCGCGCAGAGCAGGGCCCAGGCCGGCGGTGATGACTCCTATTCACAGCAGTGACACCTCCGTGTTATTTTTCTTACCTCCCCTGACCCTTCAAGATCAGGGGGCCCTGACCATAATGCTCAGACGGTGAAAAAACACAAATCCTGCTGGACTTGCAGCTGGGGGAGAAACAACCCCAGGAACTGGAAAAGGAGCTGTCAGCCTTCATTATTAATATCCAGCTGTTAATATTTAATGTCATAAAACCGCGGCTCTCTCCACAGCCTAGTCATCAGACATGCAGGGGTCACACCAGCCAGAATCCTTTAGACAGACAATTCAATGTCCCTGTGCTTTAGCTTCATGCCAGGACTGCTAAAGGTGTTCTAGATGTATTTGAGATGAAATGCTAGAAGCTTTAATAAAGCCTGAGATTAAAAAAAAAAAAAGGGGGGGGGGGGGAAGGAAAAAAAAATGTAGTTACGTTCCCGCCTTCCCAGCCAGCTCTGCTTTGCAGCACTGACCCCATCCACAAAGCCAAAGGGCACCTGCAGCTGGTGAAACATAAACAGCACTGGCCAAAGCAGAGCGAGTGTGAGCAGAGCATCACCCACCGCTGCAGCTGAATCTGCAGGGCAGGATCGCTGCTCCAGGCCTGGTGTCCTGGCACGGAGGGAAGGTTTGAGCAAGGTAAAGAAAGGGCCAAGATTTAAATCCTTTAGACTACTAAAGTCAGACGATGCTCGGTTAGAGAAAACACCACCTCTAGTTCACCTCAGTCTGCGTTCCCGGGCACTGTGGCACACGGCAAAGCACGCCAGGAAATGCTATTGAGTGTCTGACCTCTTCTTTCAGGAGATGAAGGGAGCGGAGAGAGGGCCGCTATCACAGGGGCCAGGCAAGGGACATTTTAGTGGTTATTTTCAGAGCCTTAATCCGTACAGCTTCACAGGAGGGTCAAACACAAACGCTGCTAGCAGGCAGTTTCCCTCTTGGCAGGAGCGGGAGTGCATCACCTCTGCTGGCACAGAGCCACGGGTCCTGTTTCCCCCTGCAGATCCCGGGCTCTCCCTGCTAGCGGTTCCGTTTGCTCTGCCAGCGCTGCCACTAAAGCTGCCTCGCAGTATTAATTTTTAAAGACTCCTTCCTCCTCCCGGGTATAGATTCAGAGGCAGCTCCAGAAGCCCACGCATACATACCAGCGCAGCGTAGCAGCCAAACGCGTCAAACGAGATTTTAAGGGAGAATGAGGGAATAAAAAGCGAGGCCAGAATGTTTTGGCACACAGCGCAAAGATAAGCGCGGCACCCCGTGCTACGTCTGCTGCTCCTTGGCCTTCCCTGTCTCTCCTGTTTCCACCTGTAAGCCCAAGATTGATTTCTTTCCTTTTTTTTTTCCATAGCAGTGTAGTCAGAGGGGCTGGAGCACCCCAGGCAATGAGGAAACATAAGTAATGAGAATCCTCCAAGTATGTTAGTCAGCATGACATGAAGACAGCTGAGACGGTCCACAAAGAATCGGTCAGATCCAGCAGAGCTCATTAGCTCTGGCTTGGGGCTACTTCTGCCAGGCCTGGGGTAGCATGAGGTCCCAGGTGTCTCTGAGCTGCGCACTGGGCTCCAGGCACCGCACCGGCACAGCACCGGCCTTTGCTGGCACCACGGCTCGATACAGCACAGCCCCTCAGCGAGATGAAGCGCTGCACAGTGCCGCACAGCACGATGCAGAGATATCCGAGTGGCTCTTGAGGAAACAACCTGGATGCAGCCGTGCCCATACTGAGATGGAGCTCCTAAAACTGGCTAGGCTTGAGCTGACTGTATGCAGCACCCTCAGGTGCTTCTACCCCCAAGCCCCAACTTGTGGTTTTGGCAACACAGTGCAGAGGCACCCCAACGGCCCTGCCCACGAAGTCATCTCTGGTGTGCCGAGATTCATAGGGCAGAATCAGCACACTGGGAACACATGGGGTCCAGGTCCTGTTTTGGTGTGGAAGCAGATAGTTTCATCCTCACAGCGCTGTGCCGGAGTCCAGCTCAGGTTGTTACACAGAAGGGCAGTTCCAGCTTCGTATCCTCGTTACGGATAATCCACAACCCAATTACACTGCCTATGGATGGTGAGGAAGTGACTGCAAGCAGACACTAAAACAGGGTGATGATGAGTGTGGTGGTCAGATGTGACGAGCAGGAGAAGGCAAACCTCCTCTCCCACCACATTCCCTCATGGTAAAAGTGACTATTTACGGATAGCGTCTCCCTGTCTACGGATAAGAGTAACTTCAGACAACTCCTGCAAACTAGGACAACAAGTGAACTCCAGCAGTTAATTATAGTAAATATTTACATAACGGCTGGGCCCTTCAAATTTAGAAGGAATAGTTAATGCAAGGACATGCCCTTTAACCATCCCTTTTTATTACACAAACCACTAGGGAGCCCGGCACACTAAGATTTGCAAATGAAGTGTTTGATATTGGCTGAGACATTAAACTACTTACCTAGTGCTATAAAATGCATAGGTACAGTACATCATTCTTTTTGCAGAAATTTCAACCCCATTTACTTTAGTTAACTCTTCCTCTGCACTTCATGTTTTGTGTGCTACAAAGAAACACAGTGCATAGCCCTGAACAGACACACTGCCACCGCTTAGCACAGTCTGACTTAAAATAAAACTGTTTTCCCCTTTGCTGTTACTAAATTTGGCATCACTTATGTAGATTCTATTGATGTGTCTAATCTACTTAACATCCTCGATGTTCTTCTATTAGCTGGTTGCTTGGGAATTCGCCTTACACGAAAGACTCTGCTTCTGCGTTCCATCCCCTGCTTACTCCACACACACACCGTGTAATTAAACCAGGTTCTGTAAGCGGGGTGATATTTTATCATCCAAAATTACTTGGTCCTCATGAGCATTGTAGCGAGTCCTGTAATAGTAAGTGCTGCGGATGCTGGTATTGAAGGTGTTGTACGGTTTCCAGCCAGGGCACAGTTTTAAAAGGATCGTGGTCTAAGCTTGGGAATCCAAGCCAGTCACGAGCATCCTCGACTGGCAGGATTCAGATGACCCTGGGGTAAGGTGTCATCTACACCAGGAGCAAGATGAGACACTGGCGACTCTCAGGAGACGCCTGTTGTGGCCAGTGGCTGGCGTGACTCTGGAAATAGCTGAAGACAAAACACCATGAGCAGATCGTCTTCAGGAGCTCAGTGTGGAAGGAAAAGGAAAGGAATGAAACACAAAAAAAAAACGCTCAGAAGACATTTCCTTTTTCCTGCTACAAAAAATAGCATTCCCATCTGCACCAATCAAATACGGGAAAGGGTTGCCCACAGTTGCATTAGACATAGTTTTAGGTGGTCCATAAAAGAGCTCTTCTTACTGAAATGTTATCCCAGGTAGTATTTACTGTTCTATGACTTCCTTCCTAGAGGATTTTTGTGTTACCTTGGGGAGGAAAATGCTGAAAGGTATCATAAGTCAAGGTGCCAAAGTGTGGCGTGTAAAATTAGCTGAGAAGAGAGGACGAAGCGGCCCAAGAAACGGTCAAGATTAGCCAAGGGACAACTGCCGCAAAATCAGGAACCCAAAGCACTTAATGAACAGGGGGTTTGCATGCATCAAAAACCTTCTGGCAGGCTGGCTGATTTATGCGACTGAGAAGGCACAGGTGAACCCTCCCTCCTGAGCTTGCTCATAATATTATGGGGAAGGCTAAGGGGGTTACTCAACGTTATTACTGCCGTTGCTGTTGTTTATTTATTAATGCATCTGTATCAGAAACCGCGGCTGATCCTGGGAGTCTCGCTGTGCTGCGTGCGCAGGGTGCAGAGCAAGAAAGATCAGCCCCTGCCCGAGAGCACTCCAGGCGCTCCCTTTCCCCAGAACCGGAGCAAGCTCCCAAAGTTGTCCCCAGGGTCGCAGATCCCCACTTTGCACTGCCATGTTAGCCACTTATTATTTCCCAGCATAAATATGTTTTATAGAGAAATAAAGTCTGCAATTCTGAAAAGGGAGTGCTTTCACACACCCGCTTCTCATCTATAAAGGCCCATGATTTGGCATCTCAGGTTAGAGTATGAAATTATGACACCAGAATTGACTTTAGGAGTTTCTGATGCTTCCTTGGATGATTGCTTCTATAACTTATAGAGACAGGGGAGCGTTTGTATTCTAGTGAACACATAAATTAATATCCATACATGAAAACGATGTGGAGAGAGCAGGACTGGGGCAGGGATGAGTTTTCTATAGTATGTAACACCAAAGGAGGGCTTGTCAGCAGCGGTTTCTGTTGTGTTGGGAGTGTTGCGGTGAGAGTCTGCAAGTGTAATGAAGTAAAATAAAAACGTTTTATACTTGACTTTTTAAAGCAGCTGAGAAATTTACGGTCTTTTCCATCATCATGCCATTTTGCAGGGGGGAAAGTACTACTAAAAATAACTATATGTTTTGATACTTGCTGGTAGATACAAACCAGATTTTCATATTTTCACATGTGCTTGTTATACTTTACACCATGAGCAGGGCAGGTTATTTTGCAGAATGAAGAACAGATGTAAAGGTATCAGAGTCTGGCCTCATAACGCATAGGAGGTAAGGTTCTACTGTTCACGCTTGCTAAAAGCTTTATTTTAGTCTGTCATGGCAGAGACAAAATTATTTAGTTTTACTTCTCTACATTTCTAACAGCAGCAGTATTAGATCTGTTGAAAAGAAATTAGCACAAAATAAGCAACAGAATACCCCATCCATGCACAGCTCATGGGTCTCAGAGCTTGTTGAATCCATGTCAGCAAAGTTTTAAAAGCAGTGGGGATGAAAACCCTAGCACCACTGAAGTCAATGGGAAGCTCTCAGTGAGGGACAGGAAAGCCGGGGGCTAGATTTCACCATGTCCCCCGACACTGATTTACGTTAGAAACATCAACCAGGATGTTTCTGTTTCTTTCACCTCTGACCCAACTCTTTTTAAAATTTAAGATAAACTGTCATAGATGCAACATCAAAGAGTTGTCCACACAAAGGAAACCTCAGCCTGCTCCTGGCCCTACGCGCTGGTGAAAATGTGACGCTGTGTGAGCAGAGGCAGCAGGTAAAGCATTCCTGCCGGCGCGGCACGCTGCCTGTCAGACGCCGCTGCCCTTAGGGGCAAGAGAAGAGTTACGTGACATGCGCCCGTGGCTGGACCAGATGTGGGATTTGGACTCCACAGCAACATTCCAGTTCTCGCCAGATCTGATGGCAAAGTCATATTCCAGTTTGTTAGACTGGAGAGCTCAAAGTGATCCTGAGAGAAACCCTGATTCCACATAAATTGTCTGGAGCTGATGGATGGCGGGAGCCTCAACTATAAAAATCTCAGCCAGAAACATGATAAATAGTTGCATCCTGTTAAAAACAGGCAGCAGAGCAGCAGTCACATACATTGGCTGAGTCGGAATGCCAGTCAATGACTGAACTGCCAAGGCGTTTTGGCATCCAGCTTCAGAACAGGATTTCAGGCTCTTCTTACAAGTGAACAACCTCTGTAGCACCCTGGTTTTCAGTCCGCCTTGAATTTCCTCTGGATACCTTAGGAGCTGGCAGAAGCAAGCCCAGAGGAATGTTTTGGTTGACTCTGGGTTTTATATATCGCAGGTACTGAAGCCAGCTTCTCCTGGCCAAAACCAAGTTTTTCCCTGGGGGCATCATTTAGATTTGTTTGCTTTACCACCAAATCCTTATTTTGTATAAAGTACTCAAGGGAAAAGCTTGCCTCCCTGTCTCCTCCACCAGTGCTTCTGCATTCACTGTAACAGTAGCAGATTTGCATGGCGCCGGCTGCATTGGAGGCTCAGACTCCCATAGTGCAGGTAATAAACAAATATTACTGGGGGCTTTCTGGAGCAATTCTCTCCCTCACAAGAACTTCTATAAAACAACAGCCGCTAGATTACAGACAGAACAGCAAACCTTTGAACAAAATTCTCTCAACACTTAAAACTATAACATTAAGTACACCGGTCACGTGGTTTGCTCTGGATGCAGGGGGACTAATGAAACCTTGCAAATTTGGGTTTTACACCCCAAAACTTCCTCCCTATGACTCTTGAAACTTTTTCTCACTATGCAATTTCCACCATAGCACCAAATCCTTCCTAAGCACATAGTCTCCAGCCTGTTATAGCTTCAGGCCTCTTCTGTGCTCCTTAAACACCCAAACTAGGTCATCTTTTCATCTCCGCAGTGCCCTCCTCCTGTCCCGTGCGATTCCTACCACGCCCACATATGACCTCACACCATTTTTCCAGCGTTTCAGCTTGGCAAGAGACAGCACATGCTGTAACTCAACCAGAAATACGTAGATTTGGACCGGGGAGCTATCAGAAGCCAAACAGCATGGGTAGCATCTCTCCAGCTTTTCTTTGGTGAGAGTGCGAATTGGTGTCTTTCTTCTCTAAGTACTGCCATCACCACTGCCCTCTGCCAAATTTGACCAGTGGAGCTCAAAAGCTCGTAGTTGGGGACTAACAGATAAACAGTGTGTTTGTGTAACTTTGGCGTCCCTAGGAAACAAGGCTGAAAACAGGAATATGAACTATGTCTAGTTAGCATGTTTACAGATATCTTTCTCACTAATATTTCTGTTGAACTTGCCCCTGAGACTCTGAGCAACTCAAAGCTAAGCACTGTATAAACAGATATTGCAGCATTGTCTCTACTCCAACTAAAGAAGACAACTTCAGGCTGAGGTAGTCCATATCTGATCAGCTGCAAACGTTGATAGATCCAAACTTGTCCTGCATGAACCCAACTTTGAAAACATACATGGTTTGAAAAAGACATTTACAGTAGCTCAAATGCTAAATGTGAAACCCCCTCTCCTAGTCAGGAGGAAATGCTAATGCAAGGGGTAAGATTTAAACCACATCACTTGTATGGGGCCAACCTCTCGACTTCAGACTGGCAACGAATGCTTATCCTCTCTAGAGACTCACCACTCCGTTCCACAGCCTCCTCATTAACCACCCATTGTATTTGCCTCCATAGCCGTGGGTTCAGGACACTCGCAGGGACATTTGAGGACTAAAGGGACATTTGTCTCAAAACTCCACTTGGCCCAGGATTGAACATCTATGCGTGTACCCCCTCTTCATGCTGCTGTTTCACTTCACATTTCCTTGGAGCATCTTGTTCTGCTATAGCTCAGGGAGATGCCCTAGCACAAGATCACAGCATTAGCCATCACCTTAGCACTAAAATTTCATTAGCCTGTACACTCACGATGCACTCTGATTGCGATAGTCAATAGCTTGATGGTCAGGGCCACGTCGCTAAGAGAAACGCTTAGATCTGCCCCAATTAGGCAGGGTGAGGCTCTGAAAACAGGTTTTCCATCTGTTAAGAGATTGCTGTAACCGATGGATGATGGGTGGAACTTGCCCACAAGCTCAGGAAGTAGCTAAGAGGGGAACATGGGCCTCTGACCACACCTAAGTAGATGCCTGAATGCCCTAGCTGATTTAGGCCTTGTTTTAAATCTTCGCTACGTACGTGAACCAAATCAGGCTGGAGTTGTTCTGCATGAAGGCCCTGCAGATAAGCAGAACACTCAACCATCATCCTTCTTCTCTGCTGCATCAAGGAGTTATGCAACTTTATGTGTGGATCGTGGCATACAAAGCAGACTGAGCCCTTCCCACAGAGTGTCCCTTGGCCATCCCAGGAAGTTCTAGCATGCATGCTTGGCTCGGTGTCAAGCCCCTAAAAGACCTCGTGTCAGTTACCAACCTCAGCAGAGCCTGACTTGAGAACTAGGATTCCTGGTTTGCAAAATACTGCCATGATGCCACCCAGCAAGGAGCTAGAAGTTAAACACACCCATTGCCGTGAAAATGGGCATGTAAAGGTCCTCCTCGCTGGTGAATCTGGTTTGGGTTTTTTGGATTTGGGTTTTTTTCTGAGAGACTAGAGGTGGGTAGATGTGGAATACTCAGCAGCGAAGTCTCTGGAAAGCAAGCCAAATAGCGGGGCAGTAAGGACTTAGTTTTTGCATCTTTTGTCTTGAATCCCAGCTTTCCTGCGACTATATTTGTGGGGAAGGATGTGGGGAGGGAAATCTGCACTTATCCATTTCTGGAAGTTGAGATGAAGTCATTATGGCTTGCACGGTATGTTTGCTATTATGAAGCTGCAAACAGAGCTACAGAAAGGGCATTTAGTGGGAAATATTGTCAGCTGGCAGTCTCGGGCACTTGAGTACCCTCCATAACACGCATAACGGAATCAATTTAAACCTCGTGAAAGGGACATTGTCTGATAAAGTAATTCCTCTTTGAACACAAGATGGCAGCCTTAAATAAATGCAACCCCGCACAGCTTTTAATCTTACACATCATTAAATTCCTAATTTACACATTATGTTTTCATGGGCCAACCCATAACTCATTAGTGTTGAACTCATGAGTTGTAAAGACCAACACGCTAGACAAATGCTGGTTTCTTTATCCGCTTTTCTTTGGGTGGCAGTTCTCTTTTAATTTACCACAGAGCCAAACTTCAAATTCAACATTAAGAAAGCTTTCTGATCTTCTGTGCTTTGTGCACCCTCTACCCCAAAGAAAAACCTCTCTGATTAGTGCTCTGTAGCTGCAGATTTTACTGACAGAGGGTGGAGTAGGGAATGGGGAGTACCAAGGGTTTTTTCCCTTGTTCAAGATACTGGAGTTCCTTGGAAGATATGTCTTTCTGTGGGAGGATTTCAAACAGACCTTGAAGTCAAAAACCGAACGGACTACAAAAAGTGTAAGGTTCGGAACTGGTCTTCCCACTTTTCCACAAAACTTAAGACACCAGGTAATGTTTTGACCGCTTGTCTTTCCATTCTCTTGTCCAGGTGGTGCCTGAAAGAAGACAAGTCACAAATGCCATCTGAAGAGGAAGGGCTCCATAGTGCTCCAGTACCATGGCACTAGAAATAACTATACCAGAATGGGTGGCAATGGCAGGAGAAAGACTACAATTGTTTTATCTGCCTTGGAAATTACAGGTCAAAAAACGTCAAGCTCAGAAGAAGCCTTTGCAAGAGACCTGGTACCTCTCCCTTAATATTGCATGTGAGAACATAAATGGCTATCGGAGCAGGTCAGGCCAAGGCCCCTTTCAAGCCAGTCCCTGGTCTTAGTTTCCCCGTGCAGACAGCGGCAGCGGGGAAGTGTGAGTCACCGTGTGGGGCCATGGAAAGCAGAGCAGCAAGGCAAGACTTGAGGCTAAGTTTGTTCTTCCTCAGCTGGGCTGCAGTTTGTCATGGCTGTAGGGTCACTGTTCTGAAAGAGCAACTACTCGGAGCAAGCCAAGGTCCAGCAGCTCAGGGTCCTGCGTGCCCTGCTGGAACTGGGCTGAGGTTCTCCAGATGGCCAGGAACACTGGTCACAACAGGGAGAAGTTCAGGATCAGCCCCTTCCACCACAGCTGAGCAAGCTGCTGGGGAAAGTCAGCACTCCTCAGGGCAATGTTCTGCTGTGCTATTGCCCAAGAAAAGCCACAAATATAAGAGCAAGTAGCACTGATGAGGAGAGAAGGTAGAATATTCCCACCTCAACTGTAAACATTTGCGGGATCTCCTCCCCACCCTCCACTATGCCAAGTGGAGGCCATCCACAACACCAGCAGAAGAAATCTTGATAAAAGTCCCCGTGTATGCTCTTGTCAGTCACATTTCCAGCAGCTTGCAGCATTTGCACCACTGGGCACGTTACAGACCTGTCGAGCCTTTTAGAGAATCACAGTGCTGACACCAGTCATCTGCTCAGCATCCCCCTGTAACTGATTCCTTATTCTTATAGTACGGATGTCTTCAACTTCACCCAGTCCCTTTCTCTATTTTTTTTATTCCATAATCATTCATTTTTCTCCTCCTTTCTTTATCCATCCCTTTTCTTTTGGTGCAGAACATACAGTTTTATTCATAATGAGTTAATGTCCACGTAAAGAGGAAAAGTCAATAGAGAAAGACATAACAATCAGGCAAAGCATCTTTCTGCTGGCACCAGTTTCCTAATGGAACTTCCCAATGAGCTTGTGAGGGACAGTAGTGTGCAGCAGTGGGGGATGTTCTTTTGCAGCAGATAAAAGTACAGTGCCTCTTCACAGAGAGTAAACTACCTTGGGAAGAAGGTGGGCTTGTGATGTACAACTGAACATCAGCAGCAGTAGGTTTTGCTGTAATCTCTGGCACAGAATTTCAGCATGACTTAAAATCATACTGGGCTTCTCTGTGCCTTAATTTACCCCTGGGGGAAAAACTGTGTAGCACCCAGAGCATTTATATGGTGATTGCACTTCACACTTCTGCAAACACATTGAGACTTGGAGACCCAAGTTGCATTCTATCCTTCCTCCACATCTTCCCCATTACTGATCACTCTAGAGGTCTAATGCAACCCCCAGCAACATCTGTGCAACCTCCTAAGGATGTAATTTAAAAACAATGGATTGCACAAGCATACCGGGAAGGGATGGATTCCTTTTGTGGTTAAAACACAGCAGGAGGCCCTCGAAGATTTAGGTTCCATTCCCAGCTCTACCCCATAGCTTGAACAAGTCATTCAATCTTTCCAAGCTTCCAGTTCCCCTTTATGAAAGGGGAACAGTACTTAATGAGGACGACTATGAGGATTAATGCAGGCCATGTGAAGGAGAGGAGGGTTGTATTCCTAGATGCGTAACAGCGAGTGCTCTCCTTGGCCTGCCAAGTCTCCTTTACTCCTGCCAGAGATGGGGGACAGCCTCCAGAGGTGGCAATTACGGCACCGCCAAGCATTGCAGTGATGTGTGGCACAGGGCACAGCCACCCCTCCTTGGCAGGGCGCCTTTCCAAACAGGGCTGAGCCGCACAACCTCTTCGGGTAGGGCAGTGCCCCTGCAGGCAGCCCAACCCTGCCCACCCAGCGCCGGGCAGCTGCAGAGCCAGGGCAGCTGGCAGGCCCAGTGCCTGCTTCCGTGCTGCCACCCCTGCTACCGTAAGTACGGTGGTGGGGCTCAGTGCAGCCTGGAGCAGCCTGCACCCTGCCTGCACTGCCCCACTGCTTGGCCTGCCTGCACCCTGCTTCTGCTGCTCACACCCTGCCCAGCCTGTCCATGCCATTCTGCTGCCCACGCTGCCCCGCTGCCTGTCCTGCCAGGCTGCCCGCACCCTGCTCAAACTGCCTTGCTCCCCATCCCCTGCCCGTGGCACTGCTTGCCCTGGCAGTGCTGCTCCCCTGCCCCCCCAGGGGCTCCCAGAGAGCCCGCCATACCCCATAGTCCTGCACAGCCCCTCTCCAGCCAGCCCTCACCAAGTTCTCCAGAGTAAGCACTTCCCAAGTGCCTGCCGATACACACACACACAGGTAGTCAGGGTTATAGACTTTTCCATGCACCCCATCACCGCTTGCTCTCATGACCACACCCCACTTGGCCCCATGGCCCAGCAGCTCCCATCTCTGCACACCTCTTCTCCCACCCACAGCTCCTCTGCAGCCTCCCGTGTGCCCTCCCACACGGCCTCTATCACACACAGGGCTTGGGCAATCCTTTACACAAGGACCAGTCTCTGCCAGCCTCGCCAGAATAGAAACGAGACATCCCCTCCAGCTGCGCACTGCCAAAGACAGCACCTCACACTGTGCAAAGGGTTCCCTCTCTTTTGCCCCCCTTTGCATACCAGGCTTACTCCACGCCCTCCATATACCCCTTTGCTCCCAAATATAGCCACACACAGCTGAAATGCGCACACCTGTTGATCCAGAAGCACAAACAACAGAGGTAGATCTACTCCGTCTCTTACAGGCAGGAGACTGAGTAGAAGGACAGCAAGGCATTGTGAGCAGACCGTCAGTGGACGGAGGCCTAAAAACCCAGTCACGAGCCAGGGTGCTACCTTTTAGGGAATGTTGCTACCGGTCTTGCAACCGCATTCACCGCAATCTCATGCCAGCTCTGTTGTACGTTGTGTCACAAGCTCTTCACTGGACTCATCACTTGCCCATACCCCGCTGGTATTTACCATCCAGGCTGTTTTCAAACGCTGCTGTAATGGACAAACCCTACGGCAGACACAAACGCTCTGAATCAAATATAGCTCTGCACCAGCCTTGCTCCACACGTGAACAAGTACTGGCTCCATGGCTGTGTTGCGTATCACCCAAGCACTCCCCCCCTAGCTCTATACCCATGTACCTTACAGATGTACTGTCCATGAGTATCCCAAATATAGCCTCCATGCTTCCACGGGAGTGACTTCCCAAACTCTACGTGCAGCTCAGGTGCCATGAGAACATCCACACACATGGATTTTCACGCTATCCAAGTCAATAGTGCTCTACCAACAGGGCCAGTTACATTGTGCTCCCCAAATCAAGAAACAGATCTCTTAGATCTTCATTTAGAGGTAGATGCAGGCTGCCCAGAACGGAGACTCAGGATGCTTAGGGCTTTATTCAGCTTATTCATTTGTCCACTTGTACTTAAAGAATTAGCAAAAAAAAAAACCAAGCACAACTGTAACATTTATTTCTATTTTTGCAGCACAGCATACATCAGGATCCCATTGTGTCTGATGCTGCACGAAAATAGATCAAGAGCTGACCCTCGCACCAAACAGAATATATCCTAAGTAAGCAAGAAGGCGCAACAACCAGTGAGTACTAGAGGTGATGGCATTATGCAGAGCTGTTTGTTCTCTTCTCTTCTCTTCTCTCCTCCTGCCTTACCACATGAATTTACTTTGAAAATCTCTCATCATTCCTAACGCTGCAGTGGGTTGCTTTATGCCTTCCTGCACTTTGGACACTAGAAAAAAAAGAGTCTTTTTTTCTCTCTGTCACACTGGTGGCATAATCACCTCTGCCTTGGCTTCCCCTGGCTTCCATCTCCACTTTCTGGCCATGGGTAAGGCCTTTGGTGAGATCTCACCCCACTTTATGTCCTCTCCGTTGTCACAAGGTCAGGTCACTTCCTTACAAGTGACTTGCTGTGGTCAAGGTGGTTTCCCTTGACCTGGTTTATTGCCTTTTAAATGTCTTAGTGTTTTGACTGTTTCCCAGCTTGAGCACGGGATGTTTGTCGCACTGGTAAGAGGTTAGTACTGTGAAACCTAGGGAGTGATATATGGATGGTTCGTGCTTTCTTTTGGATTTAATTTTTCATCCTCCAGCGCTCTGTGGTGAAAGGAGCGTTTGCTGCTTGCCTAGGGAGACACCTGACATTTAGACTTTATCTTCTGTAAAGGCTTGGGCCAAAATTCTCTTGTCTGACTTTGGGAGTGGCAGAAAAGGACGCACAGTTGAAGCGAAGGAGGGGACAAAGAGGGGTTTGCGCCCTTCTGATCCCAGGCTGCAGGGAGGAACCATATGGCCCCCTGACAACGATCAGTTGCTCCAATATAAAGGGGGTTTTCATTCCCCAGGCACCTCGCTGTTTGCCCTGCAGAAACTCCTCAGACCCATAGTATTCCCAGGCCTTGTGGTGGAGGAGAAGAAGAGCAATTTGGGCTATAGTGTCCTGCTATAACATCCTAACCAGGGGAGAGCCCAGTGCTTAGTTTCGGAACTTTCACAGCCCCTCCACACCCAAGTAGAATACAAGGGCTGAAGAGAAGGGGAAAAATCTTCTCCTTGAAGAACTTTGTGCTCAAACCACTGAAATGCACAGGGTTTCCTTTATTTTTTTTTTCTTTTTCTCTCTCTTTTTTTTTCTTTTTTTGGCTGAGACCTAATTTTGCATTGTCCTAACCTGATTTGGCTGCCTCTGCCTCTGGCTGTAGCTCATGTCCTGAGCCTGTAATGTTGATTTAACAGAGACAGATCTGACAGGAGCAGAAAGAACAGGGAAAGGAGACCTTTCTGGACATAACCCTCCAGTGCAAAACAGATAGGTGCGTGAATCTTCCCATCTCCAGGGACACTGGGGAGCAACGTTCTCTCCCTCCAGAGCACTCACTCTCCAAGACCCAAGCACACTGGCTTTCAGAAACTCTCTCCTCAGATGCTTACAACTGGTTTACTAGCTGGGGCTAACACCAAGGGATGCTATAGAGTATAGCTGGTCTTCCCATAGCTCTTTGTACCTGACTTTCCCTACTCCAGCCAGGCACAGCAGCAGAGGATGGTTCTGAAGGGGAGGGCAGCTCTGTGGGGTATATGAATGGTTGACCGCGCGTCAAAGATGCCAAGAGAGGTTTCTTCTGTGAATGAAAGGTTGAAAGTTTGTGTTCCCCGCTCCTAAGACACAACCGTCTTGTGAGCGTAGTTTGCACCGCCTGTGCCGAAACCTGCACCTCCCCAGTCACTCAGATATTTGAGCGGCGATGACTGCTGGTCCATTAATAGCTAAAAAGCCCCCTCGGCACAGTTGCTAAAAGAGGTATGAACTTTCTGTAAATGGCACTGTTTTATAGTTGTTGGAATAAATGCTACTTAGCTGGTTTCCCAGTTTCGGATAAGGATTTTGTGTCTTCCTTGATGTGCTCAGTGTGAGAAAGGACCGGTATGGCTGCGTTCTGTGGTTGCCACTGCTGGCCTCCCTGCGGATAAGTAGTAACTGTCGGTGAAGATCTTTTGCATAAATCTTTTATTTCATCAGGTATGATAGGCTGTAAAAGTTAGACCTGCAGCTTTCACTTCTGTGCAAGGAGGACAGAGTTCTGCTCTGTCCAATTCTTTTTTATCAGAAATTCCACTGGCAGGTTGTGTCTATCAGGTGGATTCTTCATAGTACAGAAAGGCTGACAAGCTTTCCTTGTCATGCTTTAAAAGGAGGCCTGAATGTCCTTGGTCTGATGGAATTTAGAGTGTGTTTAATTTCCATGTCGCTGAAATAAAATAGTATTTGTTTTAGAGATTTTGTGAAATACTGTTGTTGTTTTCTAGGCTGACCTTTAGAGGCTCTGGATTGCCGTGGCAGTATGTTGCTATGGGGATCACCTCACATGGGTGAGAGCAGGAACCAGTACATAAAGATATACTGGGTGCTTGTTGCTGCACCTATTCAATGGTGCTGTGCAATGGGAAATTGCTCCCAGAAAGCTGGTAGGCTGACTCATAAACACAGAGGGAGAGCTTGCTTCAACTTACACTCCTTTTTTACCATATTTTCCTACATCATTTGGTGAGGGTAACTCTTTCATAAGTTAGTTACTTATTTCCAGTGGTGCCATAAATTCTGTTTTCTTCTAGCAAATACCACTCACAGCAAGCTGAGGATCAGTCCTGGAGGAGTCAGATTAAGTCAAGGGTTTAACCTATACGTATCTACGATGTAATTAAGTACTTTCTTCTTTATTTCTTTTTTTTTTCTCCCTTTTTACATTACCTGTAAGGTAGAAGTATGTCAGTGGTTAATTCCTCCTGGAGAAATCCAATACAAATTCAGAAATACTTTGCTGTTGGACAGATGGCTGAAAGGAAATGATTAATCTACTAACCTTGGATTTAGGAGATATGGATTCGAGCCGCTGCTTGCTGCAGATTTTCCATGTGACACTGATGCGTAAATATCCTATAACATGGCCACTAGCCTCTGTGCTTGAGTTCACAGACTGTAAAATAGCATCACCCTGTGTCTCAGGGCAAGGTGAGAAGAATGAAGGCACGTGGCCTCCGCTGGGTAATCCCAGCTTCTTCCCAAGGGAGGCTGTAGGCCCAGGGCAGCAGGGCGAGAAGATGACTGGGACAGTACCTGAAGTGTGCGTGGGAGAGAAGGTGATGGCAAAATATTTTGTTACAGTTCTGGGGTGGTGTACACATGTGTAACAAACCAAGGCTGTTGGATGCTGTGAGGACAGGTGCCATACAAGTGCCTGGCAAAAGCAAGGCTATTTTCAGGAAGATAGAACATAATTTGCGGCTGCTCATGCTGACACAGATTTTTCTATAGTTTCATGTCTTGAAGACACTTCTGTTCTGTATGGCCATAATTAGTGCCAGTGACCATCTCCAAGGGAGTGTCTGAACCAGAATGCAACCACTCTGAAGACACAACATCATGAGGAAGTTATCTGAAGAAAACAGGCACGTCCTCCTAATGGCCCTACCTGTCCTCTTTCTCCATCCCCACATCTCATATGCAACTTCTTTTATGCAGACCCAAGTACTCATTAGTTCCTCAACTATTCTGAAGGACTGACCCCATATTTGCCAAAAAGCTCTCTCCTTCTGTAGCACCCTACGTGCAACGTGACAGGCTATAGGCTGGGTGTAGGCACCACATCCACTCCTCCAACACCACCATACAATCAAAGGCACAAGTCCCACAGAAGGAGCCTTTGCATGTGGCACATACTTGTTAAACACATGGGATGGCCCCTTTAGTGGCTAATCTACAAGGGAGAAGGATTCATGTTTGTTGCTACACGTGTTATCTTCAGACCATCCTAAAGAGCAGAGATGAAGGCACACAAACCCCATCTTCCACACAGTACCTCGCACATCTTCCACAAAAGCACTCTCCCTGCTGAAACAGGGCTTCTCTCCGCTTTTTTGCTAAAAAATCCATCATCAAAAGTATTTATTTAAGTGAATCCAGAATCCAAGTCTCCGAGCTGCTGTCTTATGCCATTTCCTGAACCGATCCCACTTCTCTACACGATTCATCGTTGCTCCTTGGTGCTCTGCCTACTCAAGAAACATTCACAGACATCGAGTACAAGCCTTAAAAGTACACATGCCTGCACATGGCTGCCTCCACACATCCTGAGGCTGTATGGGCTGAATTCTCTAGGATTTGGAGCTTGGGGGAGGAATGCACCCAGCAGACAAGCCACAGGCGGGGGCTGGGAGAGGTATTGCCAGGGTTGAGTGTAAAGGTTGATATGTTGAAGAGAAAAATCACAAACATTCCGCAGCAACTGGGATCATGGTCCATCTCCAAGAAGGGCTTCTTCACATCTGGGAAAAAACTGCCTGCGGGTAATTGGGTTTGCTAGAGTTGCCTCTCTAATTAATAAGTGATTTGACTTGGAGATTGGAAATAATAGTTGAAATGATGGCATAAGCACAGGGGCATTGGGGCTGCTAGTGCTGTACTATTAAGAAAGGACTTTCCTGCACAGTCTAATGACACTATATGGCAGTTTGAAGAATGTGAAGTTGTTTGCCCAGGAGACCAACAATGTGATAATATTGGCATATAACCTTCTAGTATTTGAGTAATTAGTTGCTTAGCTACTTTGGATAGGTCATTATTTTGCAAACTGGAAACATTTGCAAGTGGTGATATTTTCCTCAGTATGGTGAAAGAGCTAAACCTATTCTGGCAGTGTTCAACTCCTAGAAATATATATGCATAAATTGTTTCTAATGAGACCATCTGCCTTTTATAGCCCCTTTGGAACTAAATAGTACCCAAAGACCACTCTGTCTTTTAGATATCTGTGGTCAGAAAGGCTGCTCATGGCAATAAAAGTATATAGTTTTTTACAGCTAGAGAAGCTTTTTGATTCCTACATTTCAAGACGTGTGTTGGTGTGTGTATGTGTGCGCGCACGTGCATGATACTGCCTGTTTTTGTTAAAATTGTTAGAAATCACTGGCCCAAATCTCTTAAGAGATAGCATCTGGTTACTCATCTGCTAAATTAGTATTTTCAAAGATAGCAGAAAGTCCGATCTTTCACTTACAGGGCTGGGGGGAGCTTTGCAAAGCTTCTTCACGGTGTCAGTAGCTTCCTGTATTTGCAAATGAATAGCATTATTTTAAAGGAATACCCTCAATTTAAAATCACAGTTGAGATGGTCAGACTCCGAAGCTCTCACATTTTAACTCTGGTATAAAAACGGTGTGATGTGCAGAGTGTCGCATACTCACAGCTTGGGGTGGTATACTCACAGCTCCTGCAGAGCCCAGCCCATTGCCCTGCAGGCGTGGGATGCACAGAGGCTCAGCACCTCTGTCTCCAAGCAGCTGTTGTCCTGGTGCCCGCATCAGGTCTGGGGAGCAAGTTTCTTCTTTTACTTGTGTTTATAACCATACACCAATTACTACAAAAATAATACGGTAACCTGTAATTTAGAGCTTGCTTCCTCCTTGCTGTCTCTTGGCTGGAGCCGACCGAGTGAGAATAGAAGAGTCAGGTGCTTTTCTTCACAACTAGTTTTCAGTCAAATCCCCTTTCAAGTCCTTCCATGGCAACACAGACCTTTAAAAAGTCTCCACTGAATGTTTGTTTGTTTACTGTTTTGCTCTGAGACCACATGGATGTATTGGCATTAGTCTGAGGCTTCATAAAGTCATACTCCATGTGGTTTCTCTTTAAATACTCCCTGTGGTTGGTCTGAGGAGATGGCTGTTCCTGCTGGCCCTGTCTCAGAGGGACGATCTGCACAGGGGACAGCAAACTGGTCCCACAGCATTACAGGCAGTACCGAGGGGCACTAATATCGGCGCAAAAGGGCTGCACACAGCAGTGTCACCTGGGTACATAAAAATACACATTTTTGCCCTGTCAAATTGAGCGCCTACGGAATTGGCTCCGTTTGCCCCTGAGGAAGCATCTCCCCGCTGGCCATGAAGCCCCAAGCCCACAGCATGCCACCCCTGCTGCCATTCCCATCACGGCTGCAGGCCCTGCCACAGGCACAAGCAACCAGTGGAATGACTGTCTACTTGCGTCACACACACTGTCGAGCTAGCCAGGGGCAGGGGTGGCAGGCAGGCTGCAACGGCTGCTGTCCTGGGGCTGCAGGGCCTATGCCCACGCTCATGTCCCCCAGCAGCTCATGAGGCCAGCTGGAGGCCTGGCCTATTGGCTCCGAGCCTCCTGCGGCTGGTCACGCTGGGCATGCTGGGCATGCACGGAGACACTGACAAGCGAGCAGTGTTCGCTCAGTGAAACATCCAGCAAGAAAGGAGGGCTGCTGGGCCTGCTCAAGGGAGGAGAGAGAGGAGGAGGCCAGACACATGGGCTGTGGAGCAGGGATGCGGTTCACCTGGCTGTTGAACAAGGAGGTCACCTGGGGAATTACTGTGGCTCCAGAGCCCTCAGGCAGACACCCAGTCGGGACAAGCCCACAGCCAGGCCCCCCTGTCTCGGAGGGTCCGGGAGACAGCAGGTGGTGAAGCTGGGCAGCTAGCCCACACCCCACCCCAGAAAGGGCAGCAGCAAGGGCAAAAGGAGACTGAAAACCTAGTGTAAGCATGGCTCTGAGTCTGCTTCTGGATTAGCTCAACGAAAAGCCGTTGGTGCCCCTAGGAAGGTGCCTGGGGAGAGGTTTTTTAGGGCGTACCTAGTAGGTGACCAGCCCTGAGGCAGTCAGATGTTTCCATGATACTCTGACTTGAATTAAATATTATCTGCCAGGTCATGTTAATTAACATTCCATCTGTCATAACGCAGCAGGGTAGTGAGCTGAGGGGGGGAGGATAAACACTTTCCTATTCACTACCTGCTGTTAATTAGTGGAGGAATTAAATAATAAAAAATAATAAAAAGGCTGCACTCTTAAAAAGAGTTGGTGAATCAGTGCTTTGTGGTAACTCAGCTGCTTTGGATGAGTCTAGGGTCTCAACAATACCCAAGATTAATCCAGAACTTTATAGTCAGTGAACCTAGTGCATATTCTCATCTTAATTACAGCCTGACAGTAGCCGCGCTACGTACAGCTCAGGACAAACGCACACTCGGGAGGCTTAGGGTTGGAGTTTTTTCAGTCATCATCTCTGCACCCCAGGAAAAAAAAATCTCCGTTTGAAATCTTACTTGCCCTATTTCCTCTCAGAGGAAAGTTTTTTCGGGGAAGTTTTATCAAACTCCTTTGGTGTTTTTAGAGCTGTACTGCTTTGAAATGTATCTGAACTTTCCTTTAGAGAACTTTTTCTGGTTTTTTTCCCTTTTTCCTTTCTCAGCTCAAACACACTCCACAATTGCTTGGCCTTGTGTACTTATCTGAGGTAGGTTAAGTAGCATAATAAGAATATCAACGAGCTAGTGGCTTGTCCTATTTTTCTAAAATGTGGTGAAATCCCATTTTCTCTTCTCACATCAAGTGTCCAATAGTCACCACAGAATTTGCTATTTTAACTCACTTTGCAGGTAAATGTTTGTACACACCGTTGCAAGAGACAACACAGCATGTGGGAGTTCTTATAAGGCAGATACAGCTCTGCATCGACTGTGCCCACCACCACAGCCACGACAATTGCGAGAGAGGGTTAGTGTGATCCTGCCTCATGCAGGCATGTTCGCATCAAGCTAACCAGTCACAGTTGGCTTGACGGCTGCTGAAACTATTTGTTTTGCTTTTTTGGCAGGGCTGTTTTTGTAGTTTTATCTAGCCAGCTTTACTGCTATGTCTGCATTCACAGCAGAAGCGCTTTGCCAGTACAGAACAGCAGCATTCCCCTACCTACAAAGCACCCCAATGCAGATATGGTGCGACTTAGCGCTAAGAGGACAGCTCCGACAAAGAGCTTGGTCCCTGTTAGTCTTTGTTCCGGAGATAATGGGGGTTTTAAGATATGGGGAGTGTGGAGAGGGTTTACTTGGTTTTTGAATATAATGGCTGGACTTGCTTTTGGCATTGTTTCCAGTGAAACACACTTTAAAGCAGAACTTTGTTTTCTTTCTTGAGGAGCTTGTTTGTTTGCAAATACAGAGTCTCTATCAACAGGCCAGGTCTTCTGCAAACATGTGTCTTAGTGTGGTTAAAGGCCATTTGTACACAAAAGTTACCATCTGGTTTGCAAGCCACAGCCCCGGGGATCAGAGGGGGACTTCCCTTGCAGCTTTTGTTGGAGCTCCAAGATGCCTTCCTCTGGACTGGGCCACAGCTCTGAGCTGTAGTAACGTCATTACATGTCTTTGTGCCTTTCAGTAAAAATGATCACAGGTTCACATCTTGGTCAAGAAAAGACAGCAGCCATACAGTAAATCAACGCAGGCAAATAATTGCTTCTGTTGTTCTGAGAATGGTGCGGCCAGCGTCACTGTTACGCACATGAATTAAATGTTACTGCACGCGAGGATGTTCAACCACAGGCAGGAAAAATAAAAGTTCAAAAGAAAATGCAAGGCGTAGGCAGAGCAGAGTCCCCTCTCCCCTCCTGTACAGAGTGGATGTCAGAGATAGACAGCAGGGATGAGTCTGTGGAAAGTCTCAGAGCATGCTGAGTTTAGTCCCTTTCATTGCAATCACAAGTTGCTCGTGTGACAGATCCCCTGGAGAAAGAGAGGGAAGCGACAAGGCCAACGGCTACATTCATTTTCATAGGTTTGGGCACGGAAGGGAGGCAACCAAATATTCAGAGTAGTTGCTGTCTTGTGGTACATCGCAGGGCAGGTGCGCAAGTAGGAATTTTTGCTCCTCGCCATCTCCAACGTGAGGTGGACTCACCAAAGAACACTTACTGGTATGTGGCTAACATCAGAGGTGGGCAGAGTGGTTACATTTTATGAAGTATGTCTTCTCTGTGCTTCTCTGGTCTGCAATCAGTCTGAGAGCTAGAGACGGAGAGGTGTATATCAATGCTCTTGAGCAGCGAGCTGGTTCTGGACATGCACTCCTGGCCATGTTGGTGGCACAGGTCCATCACTCCACCTGCGTGCACCCTTGCCTGGTCAGTCTTTCATGCTGGGCAACTATACACTGACAGACTAATTTTGGTCATCGGACAGGGCGAGTTCCTAAACCGCTGGGCTGTCTTCAACACCTCTTGTAGCTAGACCCACATTTTGGCCAGCAAGCAAAGCAAAATGGTTTCACACAGCGTGCACGTACAGTTCAGCTTTGCCTGTCGGCCGATTGTGGCTACCTGAAACAATGCAATCACAATCCCACTAGCAGCATTAATGGGAAAACGTTCTTGCAATCAGCTTTCTGAAGGTTACACCGGTAATTTTCCATCTTCTATCCAGCTGTAGGTAAGCTGGGGGAGGGTGGGGGTCCGTGTCTGCTGTGTGTGTCTGCACATAGAGACCAGGATTACCTTTACTTTTTCTTCCTCAAGCATTCCCTTTTCTGACATGAAGTAATTGACAGCTTTTCCAGAGAAAATTTGTATTTATTTCTGGCATCATAATACAGTCAGGTGGGAAAGTGTTTTCACCCGAACCTGCCAGCACAGACAACACTCACAGATAACTGAAATAGCAATTCCTCTAATAAACCCCGGTGTTAAATGTTACATAAAGCGCAATGATTATCGGGATCCTCTCTCTGTGTTCCCCTTCTGCCTTTTCGTCCTGGTCTTCAGTTTCAGTTCTTTCTCCCTAGCGCTGCTCCAGCCCTTTCTGATTTTATTTTATCCTCTTTGCACAAAGACTGTTTTCTTTTAGGACTTGTCCCTGTTCCCTGAACTATTTTTACCAGTTCCACCTCAGTCTCTTTCCCCCTCTGACTCACTGCTGGGAATCCTCTCTTGGATCCTTCCTCCTTCCCTCATACCCACAGCATCACTCCTCCTCTGCTAGAGGTCAGAGCACGCTTCTCACTATAAAAAAGGGACATCTTGGAAATCCAATGCCTGGGGGCGGATCTGCAGTTGCTCCTTCCAAAAGCAAAGCAAACAGGCTTCCCTGGCTTTCCGAGGGCTTGGCCAAAGTTCCCATCACTCGAGAGGTGATGCGCTGAAAGGGGAAGTGTCCTTAGTGTTTCTGCTTGGTCCCTCTGCATGGTCCTGGGGGTGCGAGGCGTCCACCAAAGGGCGCTGAGTGGAAGGTGGCGTGCTGTTGACCCCTGTGCAGTCAGAGACAGCTTCTCCCCGGAGTCAACCAGCTTCTCCCCGGAGCTGACCACCTTCAAAGGCAAAGATCTGCTTCTCACCCCTGCCTCTCGACATTGCTCCTGCAGAAGGTTGTTCTCTTTGCCCTGTTAATGAATTTTTTAAAGGCAATAAATCTCTGCTTCTTTTAATAATTTATTTTCACCCGACCAGATTCCAGGTGGGTGTTTAGGCTCTCACTTTCTCCTGTGATTTGGTGGACTGCAAGGAGCCTGTAAACCGCACCGTTTAAAAATACCCGTGCTCCCACACCTGCCCTCGGCCTCCCTGGCTTCCCGGGAATTGCTCGTTCGACCGGCTGGCTCCGGCCACCCGGCAGCAGAAGCAGCCGGTGAAGCTGTGTCTTTAAGAGCTGCATCCTTTCCCAGTGCCATGCCTTTGGGGTTGTGCTCTCCCTCCCCCAGACCTTAGATTCCCTCTCTGCAGGATGTCAGCTGTCCTCCCTGTCTCCTCCTTTCAGTGGGATGGCTTCCTCTGCTCTTACTGTGATAAGAGTTTGTTTTCTCCTCCAACATACCCTGGGCTACTACCGCGCTCTGCATTTTTCTGCTTTGATACCTGCATTTATGTTCTGATTTCTCTCTCTCTCCTGGGGCCATACTGCTTTTCTTTTCTCACCCAAAGCAGCTCTGCCATAAAGACAGGTATAACTAATAGCACTGGGCTCTGTCGATGAAGCAGAGTTCAATTTACCCTTTGCAGAGATCTTATGGAATCGGGCACAGGCAAGAAACGTCAGACCAAGATTTATGTGGGACTGTTTGTCTAAATGGGGTCCCTACTTCCTTATTTCCATGGAGCGAGGAAGCTGCCGGCATCTGCTCTGTGGCTGATACCGCCTCCGATTCCACCGGTATAAACTTTTCCCAAGAGACAGGAGCAGGTAATTTCCCAGGCTGGCAGAGTTTCTTTTTTATTGAGGGCTCCCTTTCCACCAGGGAGTTAGGTGGGTGCAGGGTGTGGGTTTGCTCTGCAGCTCCTGGCTGCATGCAGCCTACATGAGTGGTGGAAACCCTTTGCTCCAGGCAGCTTGTACGTCATTTGCTTTCTGAAGGCAAGGGGAGACACGCAGCTTGAAGTCAGAGGCTGCGCGTGGCAGGCATCAGGGCAGAGGAGCTCTTGCCTTGCTCAGGCATCATGCATTTCAGCATCCCCCTGTCCTCGCCAGAGAGAAATCCCACTGTTTTTTCCACTGCTATCGTTCTGCAGGGCTGAGGTGATGTTTGATGCTTCTCTTGTCCGAGCTGTGGCCGCCCTGTCTCCTGTGGAACATCGTGCAGCTACTGGAGAACAAGCAGCAGTGGCAGGGCAGGCTGCCCGCCCCTGGGAGCTGCTGGATTTGGGGCTGAAGGAAGGCTCCAGAGAGCCGTAGACCCACAGAGACTCTTCTACACCCAGGCTTCAACTAGAGAGAAATTCGGTTTTATGCCTAAAAGTTATGTGTTTACCGCTTTTGAAAAGTTTACTAAAGCTCTTATGTGTCACATGCGGCCCCCTGCATGGCTTTGCAAGCATCCCAGGATTTTATTGTGCAGACACTCCTGCCTTTCAGATGGAAGGGGATGTTGAAACTAATGAAAAATAGGCTGACTTTATGCTAGCCCTGTAACAAAATAAATTGAGGGGAATGTGCTAACTTTTGTTTTATTTAACTCTGCCAACTTTCAAGTCAGCTCTCAAGCACCCAGAAGGTTTTAGAAAATGTTTAATCTAGCTCAGACAATTTCCTGAACTCTCTAACTGGACCACCCCATTTCCTGAAACATTGCCAAAAGGCCTCAGTTACTCGCGGGCTCCGGCGTGCTGCTCTTTCACAACTTCTTGCTGTCCTCTCACCCCCACCCTCAAGCCCTTGTGTGCTCCTTAATATAGGCCAGAAAGAGGAACTTCCCAGACCTCGCTGTTGGTGCCTGATGAAGCAAGCCCTGCCGATAGCCGACGTGCCTGGCAAACGACTGTCCCAGTGCACTCCGAGGCTGCCCACGAGGTGAGCACGAGCGCACAGCCTGCCTGCTCCAGGGTTGACTTGCCCACCCTCCCGGCTCTCCCTGCCTGTGGCGTGAGCCCCTTGGAGAGCCTGGGGATGCTTGTGTCCTGGGCCTACGGGATGGTGGTGTAACCTTTCTTCAACCTGGCCCATAGACCAGGTTTGCTGCCCTGATGCTCCATCCAGCAGCCACTGGCCTTGGCAAAAAGCAACAGGGGCTGTACCTCAGAGTCACAGGACAGGTACGATGGAGAGTGTCACCTCTGTCCCCTCACCTCCCTCACCGCCGCATGCTGTCTATGCAGCTGTCCCAGTGCGGGGAGCAAGGAGGGGTACGCACGCAGAGAAGGATGATGCGCTGATGCCAGAGCCCTCAAAGATGCAACTTTGAGACCTTAAAAATTATTTATTTTTTCACGGCAGCTGGAGCACAGCACAGTTTTAACAGGGCTGCAGCTCAGTGGAGTTTTAGTCTCTCTCCACTGAGTGATGCTTGCTGTTTGGGGGCTTATCACCACGTGATAGAAGTTTCCTCCTGAAACTTCGTTTCCTGCCCTTCTGCTGTGCTTCCCCCTGTTGTCCACCCACACCATTTCCTCCAAATAAGGGCAGCAAGCTCCCTAGAGCTCTTCACCACCTACTCATCACCCCGATGTCCTTCCTCCCCTGCCCACTTGCTCTGTCTCCTCTCAGTCACAGAGAAGGCGGAAGGACAGGAAAAACTGGCTTGGCTTTTCTAGGGATTTCTGCAGGGATTTGCTTTCTGTCCCTCCCCGGACTTGACTGACCCATCTTTAGAATTTTTACTGGAAGAGATGTCATTCATCCACAGACCCAAATGAAATAAGAAGTTGGGGAAAAGAGGATAAAGGCAGCAGTAAGAAAAGCGATTAATTAAACTGCGAGGTCACATACCTGTCTGCTGCTTCTTGCTGGCTAAAACCGGTGGAGCTCATCAGAAGCCACCCATAAGCCCGTGGGGCCAGAGCTGGCCCCACAGCACAGCCCCACCATGGGATGCTCAGTCCCAGCATGTGCAGGAAAAGGGGCAGCATTCCTGGCTCCCCAGGCAGGACTGGAGGCAGCAATGAAACCTCCAGGGTGCAGGGCTTTCCTCCCCTCTCCCCCAGAAGCAGCTTTGCTGCAGGGCACTGCCGATGGGGAACAGCACATCGCTCAGGTTTTTAGGGGCAAACTTTTGCCAGGGGCATGGGGGTTCCAGGGGGCAGAGCTGGCATCCAGGACTGGCAGGGCTGGGTTTCACATAAGATATCCAGCTTTCCTTGCATCTTGTAGATTCTGTGCAGCTCTGAGGAGGTTAAACCTCCTGCTTCTGTTTGCTGGAAGTCTCTGCTCTGAGTGTGATGACACACAGGGTCCTTCACAGCTTCAGAGTCAAGGAGTTATTGCTCAGATATAATTTCCCCGTCCTTCACAGTATTATTGCAGGAGGGAAAGGATTAACAGGTATGCAAATCACGGTGGGTGTGGGAGGGAGGGATAGCTGCGCTAAAAAAATTAATAAATGCCACGGTGGTATCACTGTCCAAGCTCTCTGGTGCTTTTTTAGGAAAGCTAATGTGTTTGCAGGGTGACTGCAGGCCTGATGGGAAGAAGGAGCCAACCTTTCCCCTCCTGGCTTTTGCCCTGGGTCAGGTAACAGGATCTCCTGCACAGCTGGGGCGAGGGACAAGCAGCTAGCACTGCCCTGCACACCCACACACACCCTGTGCAGAACTGCAGCACCTCCCCACATGGGATGCTTGGGGCTGCTGCATGCTGAGGAGGGGAGACCGCAGGTGACGGCAGGAGCACAGCGAAGGCCCCTTGCTAAGCCAGCATCCGAGTGAATGAGGGGGCCGCCCAGCGTGTCCGTCGCTGCTGGGTCTGGCTGCGGTCCCTGATGCGCTGGGCTGTGTTGAGACCTCATGTGCCATGCTGCAGTCGTACCACCTGCCTGCTCCGGTCCTCCTGTCTGGCTGTCATCTGTTGGGAGCCAGTGCCAGGCAGTGACCTGGGGTGAGCAGACAGCTGAGTCCCTCCATCACCCTGGGTACCTCCCCGGTCACCCCGTCCCAGCTCCCAGCCCCCTGCTCAGGTCTGATTTAAACAGGAGGCAGCACATTTGCACCCACATGTCACCTAACGCAAGACAATATGCACACTGGGGGGGTGGCTAATGGCAAGCTAAAGTGATCTGAATAAGCCCCTTAGTGCCCGATCTCAATTTCTAAATAAATCCACTTTAAATTACATCGATTTATGATTCACGTATTTTTATTTGATCAGTCAGAAGTGCTGCAAAACCTTCAGGGACTTAAGGTGTTTCTAATCTCCCCATTCTGTAGGATGGAGGCACCACTCGAAAAAACTTGGGTTTAACCCCTGAACACGCCAGCTGCTCATCCAAGACTGGCCAGAAAAGCCAGTCTCCTGTCCTCTTACTCAGCCCGTCTCTTTTCCTGGCTCTTGGACATCATGGTGGCCTGGTGAGATCTCTGCGTAGCTTACCCAGCATGTCTGGGTTCCCCTTGCTGTCGCTCCGGGACACTTAGGTGAAACTGGGGTGAGAGGGTATTTTGGATGCTGCCTGTGACAGTACACGTCTCCAGGAGTTTACATTTTAACATTTGTACCAGGAAATCAGTTCTCTCAGTGTCACAGGGTTAGACAAATACCTGATAAAGAAATAAACCTGTCAGATAAATTTACTCTACAAAAAGACGGAGCCCTGCAGAAGTCTCTGTTGTGTATTTAAAAAAAAAAACCCACGCCTTTACGCCTTCACAAACAGACTGCCCGGGATACCGCATTCCTCCGCGCTCGGCAACTGCCGGCAGCAGAATATGGGTGCGTGTACGGGAACGTCCTTGGGGCTGTTTTGATGGGATTCACCAGCTGCCGAGCAGACGGGCTCTCCTCCTCCAGCACCGGCTGGGTGAGGGATGGAGCTAGCTCACCTTGCTGTGCCTCCAGAGCACCGAGAGTTACCGCAGGCGAAGTTAAGGCAGACACCGAGCGGGAAAGACTACAGCGCTGTTAGGAACTTCGTTGGATGCTTGAAGCCCTGAGAAGTCAAACACAGGCTGAGCACAAGGCTGCGTTGCCAAGATGACATGTAGCTGTAGAAGTAAGCCTGGGAAGGGGCTTTCTGGATTTCTCCAGCCTGCCCTGCCCCTGCCACAGCTCCTGCTGTGCTCTCAAGGCAGCCCGAGCGCTTGGGCAGCCGTGGGCTGCTTTCCTCCTGACGGCACTTGTTTACTGTTAAATAACCTTGAAGGCAGAGATGCTGCTTTGTGTCCACAGAGCCCTGAGCTGGTCTGAGACACTGGTTTCTCCGGAATAACACACCCTTCCTCCTCTCCTGTTTCCCAAGAGCTAGAGCTGTTGCTTGCCACTACCCAGGGCACTGATTCCCAAACTAACCAGGCACCTTTCTGCCGCAGCGTATTTGCATCTCTTTGTTGACGTTGTTAATCAAGCTCACTACTGGGCCTTTGAAAACAGTGGAAATCAAAGGCACCCTGGCTCTTCGGGCATGGCAGCCATTTCAGGCGAGGTAACCCCTTGGGGAGCCGGCGCTTTTGGTCACTGGACTGTTAACGGCGGCGTGGGGAGCTGGTGGATGGGCTGAGCAGCCAGGCTCAACCATCTTTCTGAGCCAAGGTAATGCCACGCTGCCACCAAAAGGGCAACGCTTCGTTGCCCATCCCTGACCCCTTGCCCTGTTCCCATGCTGCCTGGCATCCCCCCTGGCAGGGGGATGGGGTGCTCTCCCACCCTGTACCCCCTTTCCATGGGTCTCCTGGGTCTGGCTTCTGCTGAGTTAGTGAGTGCAAGCAGCTCCTGGGGGTCCCAGTTGGGACCACTCCCATCTTCAGCAGTGATTCCTGAGATGGGCCCCGCTCTGTCAGGTAGCTGTTGCTGCAGCAAGGCACTCCAAACCCCCATGTGCTTGCAGCAGCCTGTGGGTAGCACAGGTAGGGGCCCTGCGCTGGGGAAACCAAGTCAGCCAGGGCAGCTGGAAAACCACAAAACCACCCTCGTGGAGCTAAGGGCAAAAGAATGAACTTCTCACTCCGTGTCTGCTCCCATCACATGCATTCCCCCTGCGTGGAAACCCAGAGCAGAGCCCAGCTTAACCCTGCCCGTGGGCTGGCACAGTTCATAAAGGGGATTTTTTTGTGTAGACTGACGTATCACAAAGATACTCAAAACTGGTATTTCCCCTAAGATGTCACGCAGCGGGGAGATTAAGATATACAGCTTCAAACTATTTGTTTCGGTTCCCTTGGTGCTTTATGCCATCGGTTTCAGCATCTCAGCAAGGGAGACAGAGCCTGGCCCCACCGAGCGGTCAGACACCAAACACCCATTAGATTCCTGTGGTGATGGAGGAACTTCTCCTAAACAAGCACCCACAGACCACTGACCTAACACGTGGCAGCCTCAGCCCCGCTCTCCCCTCTCTCAGCGCTGGGCTCTGTGATTAACAGCCATGGTTTGAGAGCAGCCAGGCCAGGCTGTTAGAGTCCCTCCGGCGCGTGTTGGCTCCAGCGCTAAATTTGCATACTGTATTTGCCAAGGGTTATTAGTGTTGATCAGCTGTTAAATAATCTGCCCTTTTCATTTCAGGAGGCCTGTCAGGACTTGCCTTCGCATAGGCTTTACTTAAACAGGAGTTCTATGGCATATTGGAAAAGGGGTTTCATTAGGGAGCCTTTTGCTTGAAATTTTGACAGGCACAAATACTAAACACTGTCTCTGACATCACGAGCATCTGCCGCATGCGTTGCCTAACCCTCTACATCCTCAACGCGTGGAAAAGGCTGCAGCCACGGAGCAGTGGAAGTCAGGCTACGGCCCTGATGGGACCCCTCACTGTGCCAGGGAAGGACCCGAGAGGGGAGGTGAAGACCAGGACAGATCCCACATCAGAAAATGAAATGATGCCCTGATGGAGAAAGGCACTGGGAGGTTGCTGCATACGGGATTTAAAGACGGCCTCACTCTGCTCTGTGTCTGCAGGGATATAGTCTTTGGGGTGACTTACAGCTGCGTTTCACCATCCCCAGTTTTAGCTGTGCCTTGTCAGGGCCGTAAGCCCGGTGCAATTAGCCGGCAACAGGAGCTCCTGCGCCTGGGGAGGCTGGGAGCACGGGCCAGCGGTTCGAAAGGGTTGGCTTGTGACTCATACGGAAACAGCAGGATGGGGCGAGAACCACATTTGGCCTCACGGTTAGGCAATGCTGTCAAAGGCCTTTGGAAAGTCAAGCCAGGAAAAAAAAATAACTTGAGGACTGAAGGGAACTTTGCAATAACCAGCTGGTTCCCACACGTGTAATTATGCCCAGTACCCTACAAACTGTTAAAAGAGCCGGAAAGGAATGAAAAATATGGATGCAGCAGGGAGCTGAAGAGGGTTTTTGATACGCACACCAGCTAATCTTGAATAGACCGACAGAAAAAAATCATGCTGCTTTGTGGGGAAAGGGCCTTCACCATCACCAGCAAGCCAACCAACATCCCACCCACAGGTCGGCCCCGCGCCCGGCATCTCCCCGTCCTCCCGCACACAGGTTTTGGGTGGCTGTTGAACGCCAGGAGCTGTTCCCTCCTGTTTCTTCGGCACAGGGATGCACCCTCCCCACCACACCAGGGAAGGAGCGCAAAGGCCACCCCCCAGCTTCCCTGCTGACTGTAAGGACCATAAATCAGGAGATGAGCTGTCTGCCCCTCGCTCACCTCGCCGGTACAGTGACTCGGTTGTGCCTTGCTGGTGCTGCCCGCGTTACAGCCATCCGGTGACAAAGCCAGCAGTTAGAATTGATTAATTGATTTGTACACTAAATAGGTATTCCTGCTCAATTATCGACAGGTTTGTTAATGGATTACTATTTAAACGATTCTGATATTTTAAATTACATGTTATTTTGTAGATGCACATTTACTTAAAAAAAAGGAGCACCCCTTGCATCTATTAACATATTAAAGAGAAAATAAAACATCCAGGCTGATATAATGCACAATATGGCATTACTCTGGGTGCTTCCTAAGCTAGGGAAATCTTATTTGTTTAATAATAAGTTGGTCATGAATATGCAAATCTGCATCAGTGCAGTACCTCACTGCTGTCACTATTAATGAGTTGCAAATTAATGTGACAACAAAAGGAAAATCTATTTAGTGGCAGAATTGCGGTTCGTACCTGGCTCGAGAGCAACCGTCTGCAGTCACGTCGGGCTGCTGGAGCTAAACGTGCACATGGTGTGGACAAGGTTTGCTTCAGGGCTGGCAAACCAGAAAAAAGCAGCACGCTGCCTTCACCCCCAAGGGCAGAGGCAGCATTGCTGCTAATGATCCATCACACTTACCTTGCAGGAAAATACAATCTCTTCACCCTGTAGTCACGGTGAATCCATGCAAAGCACACTAATGGGTGAAATGCAGAACTAGCAAGACTGATGTAGGTGGCAAGAGCGTGTGGCCATCTAGATGCAGTGCTTAAAGAGAACTTGAAATCTGTTTGGGTTTTTTTTTCTCTTGACAACACCACAAGTTCACAAAGTGAAACTTCATAGAATGGTTTGGGTTGGAAGCGACCTTAAAGATCATCCAGTTCCAACCCCCCTGCCACGGGCAGGGACACCCTCCACTAGACCAGGTTGCTCAAAGCCTCATCCAGCCTGACCTTGAACACTGCCAGGGATGGGGCATCCACAGCTTCTCTGGGAAACCTGTTCTAGTGCCTCACCACCCTCTCCAGGAAGAATTTGTTCCTAATATCCAATCTAAATCTGCTCTCTTTCCATTTAAGCACATTACCCCTTGTCCTGTCCCTACAGGCTCTTGTAAAAAGTCCCTCTCCAGCTCCCTGGAAGGTGCTATAAGGTCTGCCTGGAGCCTTCTCTTCTCCAGGCTGAACAAGCCCAATTCTCTCAGCCTGTCCCCATAGCAGAGGTGCTCCAGCCCTCTGAGCATCTTTGTGGCCTCCTCTGGACTCGCTCCAACCAGTCCATGTCCTTATATTGAGGGCTCCACAGCTGGACACAGCACTCCAGGTGGGGTCTCACAAGAGCAGAGTAGAGGGGGAGAATCCTCTCCCTCGACCTGCTGGCCACGCTTCTCTGGATACAGCCCAGGATATGGTTGACTTTCTGGGCTGCCAGCACACACTGCTGGCTCATGTTCAGCTTCTCATCCACCAGTACCCCCAAGCCCTTCTCCTCAGGGCTGCTCTCGATCCATTCTCCACCCAGCCTGTACTTGTGCTTGGGAGTGTGGACTTGGACTCCAGACACTTTCTTCTCCTGCCCCTCCTCCTAGCAGAAATGCAATGGCAAATAAGCCCATTGAGAAAAGACCCAATATATATGTCTTCACATCTGTGGCATTCAACTCTTCTGTCTTGTGTAGTGGCGCCAAGCCCCCTCTTACCAACACTGGACCCATACTGAAATGAAAATATGACATTCTGCAAACAATTTTAAACATATATGATATAGTATTTTTTCAGTTAGCTTGCATCTGTACAAGTTTAAAGTAGCAATGTGTGCCTTTTTCCTGTATGAACTGAAGAAATGATGCTGAATGTTTACCAGCAGCCCCGCAGAGCCTGGGAATGGCAGCTGCCTGCTTTTACCACTCCCTGACACCTTGTTCATATTAATGCACATGCAATGGGTCTCATCTATAGTTTCATTATTTAGTGCAGAAACGAAGGGAGGAGTCAGCTTCAAAGTCTTGATTCATGGAGTGAGCTTGGCCCCTGGGAAGAGTTTTTAAGACAATTTCCATTCTGATCCTGTGATCCTGCAAACTAGGAGCTAGGCCAGGCTCCCAGAGGGAATCTGGGCTGTCCCTTTAGCGGATTGCTCCCCAAACCAACACCGAGCACGAACAAGGACCAAATGCCTCTGGCCCTTGTTTGCCGTCCACCATATCAGTGTCCTCGGCACGAGCCTCCAGCTAGGCCACTGGAGCAAAAGGCGGACACAACAGCAAAGCAGAAACAAGGAGAGTATCTGGAGGGAGAAATAACCCAAATGGGAAACTCCCAGGGCTGACCCCACTATGCAGGACCCAGTCCCTTTGGGTAAGGCAAGAAGGCGAAGGAGTTAATATTTTGTGGTCCTCAGCAGCAATGGTTATCTCAGGGGAAACCTCCCAGCTGCCCGTGGCTTCCCCTCCTGCCATGCAGCCAGCCTGGAGCTGGGTATTTCCTGGGATTTCCCAGTCAGCACCAAGTGAAAGTTTGACAAAGGAAACTCCCTTCCCTGAGGCTCACCTGCCTGCTCCAGCTGCCAGCTGGAGGTGGGGTTTTTTTTCCCTGGCAAACCAGTGGTCCTCCAACACCTCCACAGGACAGAACAATCTCCCAGCCAGTCAAAGCCAAGCGATAAGCAGGGGAGCTCAAGAGAACACCTTGGCTTGGGCCCCAACAGCATCAACACTGCACTTTCACCTTGCGGAAGGCAGGACACAGGATCGGCAGGCTTTTACCATCCCCAAAGGCTTCGTTTCTGTTTCCTTATATTTTATTAACCTGGAGCACTGCCAGCGGTGTGAAGCGAGTCTCTTTGGCCCGCAGAGAACGCGCAAGGAAGTGCTTTAAAGGGAGTAACGTGAGTCCAGAAGCTGCAACGCTGGACACCAGCCCCCTCCCAGCCCAGCCTTGCCTTGCTGGTTGGAGCCAGCTCGGTCCCTGGCTCCGCACCGTGCAGGATTCAGCCAGTCCCGGTGCTGGCAAGGCTGCCAGCGTTTCCAAATCCCCTGCCTACACTCGCTGTCACCGAGTTCACTCCCTGCTGGCATGCTGCCGTCTCTCCTCTCCCCAAGGTAACTCTCCCCTGGGCTTGTCTACTGCAAAACTACGCGTGCAGGCAGTCTCTCACATGACAGTCTCGCTCAAACTATCCAGAATGGGGTTAGCCAAGCCAGCCTCGTGCACCCAGCAGCACAAGACGCTGTGCTGCTCCTTCACTGAACCCTCCGTGTTCTCTCAAGCATCCTCACACGGCAAAGTCTCTTTAAAAAAGTGCATCCCAGAAGATAAAATAGTTGCATTAGATCAAGGGACAGCACTGCGATCAGGTGTTCCCGGCCATGGCCCTATTTTTAGGGCACAGACAGGCCCCAGGGCAGGCACAGGCTTGCATTACAACAGCATGAGGCCATTACTGTATTTGAGCACGGACGCAAGCGCCAGCATGGAGAAGGCCCAACTGTACTCACTGGAGATACTGGAAAGCTGACTAAGCAAACGGGTTTGGGGAGCACGTGCTCAAGATCGTTTGAGGAGGAGCTGGCCAAAAGAGGAAGCCGTGTCAATCTTCTGCTTGCCTGCAGGGCACGGCGAGAAGTGAGGTGTCTGCCACGCACCCCTGGAAATGGTATGAAGCTTATTTATGCTCGGCTCAAACCATCCAAGCATTACGCAGCTGATCAGATAAAGGTGTCTGTAACAATTGCTTTTAACGTTCTCCCTTGCCTGAGTTTTTCTGTCCCACCTCCACCTTCTGGGAAACTCAGGAGGTAAAAGCAGCCAGCGCTGAAGAGCAGGGATGTCTGTGTTTCAGTTCCTTGCAAAGCTGGAGGCTGGTTTAAAAGGAAACCCAGGGCACGCACGTAAGCCATACAGGAGAGAATCATCATACTTACCCGAAGTCAGGAGAAAGATGTTGGTGGCTGCATTAGGACTAAAAATTCCCCACCCCGTGGGGAGACAGCAGATGGCTCTCAGACCCCTCTGTCACCTCTTGGCTCAGCTACAAAACCACCTCAGCCCCAGCAGCAATCCCACTAAGCCACACAGCACAAACGTTTGGCAAGAGTCGATGGCAACAAACCACGAGAGGCATGAGCTCTGCGCCTTTCCTCTGGGGCTCTTCAGGAATGAGGAGCCATTCTTCATTACCTTCAGGACCAGGGTAATTCACAGAGTTCCTTAAGCTCCCCCAAGAGCAAACATTTAAACAGCAATACGCTGGACATTAATCGAAACCTCTGAGCTCCACTGCTCCAGATGGAGAAACCTCTCCCCCGATGTTTTTCTCAGATGGAACAGGTGCTCTGCTCAAGACCCTTTTGGTGGGTGTCCTGGCCCTCACCAGAAGAGCAGCAGGATATAAACATCTCAGGTGAAGCATTTGGCTATCATCACAAGACATGCTACTGTTAAAACGCAGCCCCAAAGCAAAACTCAAGCTATTGGGTTCACAGTGGGAACTTCTTAGCACAGGAGAAAAGCAGACCCAGACCCTTAATAGAGGGCCTGCCCAAGCCCTGGGAGCCCAGCCTCTTCAGATGCGAGTTCCCAGGCTGTGTACAAGTGACACTCCATTCACCGTCCCTTCAGATCCCCCCAAAGTGTGCTCACAGCCTTAACGCTCCACATTAAAACTAAAGCGTTCACCATGGCACTATTTTCCTCTGCAGGCACCACTGAAAGGAGAATTCAGTCGATTCAACTTAAAACGATGACAAAGGAAGAAAAACAATTGAACCTATTCACAGTCCCTGAACTAAAAGGCAATGCAGAACGTATTGCGAATGCCGCTTTTAAACTCGTGTCCCACAAAAGGCGCCGCCCAATGTTTTCTTGTCACCTTGAGCTTAGAAAGCCGATGCAGATTCTACCTCAGATTTCATCAGCTGCGCGCCGGCACCTCTGCCAGCTCTGCCCTGCTTCGGGAACTGCACGCGGAGCCTCCGTTCATGAACATTAATGAGTCGGAGCTCGTTTCACAACCAGGCACGGAATTAATGGGAGTCCCTTTAGCTTCTTCATTTCTCAACAGTTTTATTGCCTTTAAGAAAATTTTTGTAAAATATAAATACAAAGGCAGGAGATTTACTTACAAAGTTAAAACACAGATCTCAAACATAAACACACAATTCAGAAAATTTAGTTTATGTACAGTTTCAAGCAACTTCAACATATGTTAGTTTTTCAATATTTTACAAGGTACAGAAAAAATAGTTCAAAGTCTTCTTTAAATAAAGAGCATAAAATGTTTAAACATATATAAACAATCCGGTTTGATGTGTGAAAACTAAATTTCACAGCTTTTAAATTAGGATATAAAAGTTCTTACAATTAGTTGATGCGTATGGATATGGTTTAATTTATATTACAAACTATTGAATTATATTCAATAGTGCTTACCTGGCCAAAGCAGGTAATTCTGTAAACAAAAAAACAAAAATAGTATCACCAAGTGCCTTACCGAATTCTATCATCTCCCAAACAAGCCACATGACTTTGATCACATCACCTAGAAAAAGTATGTCCTGTGTAATCAGTGCTTTGTATGAAACAAAGTCAATGTGTGGGTGTGTTCTTTAAAAAAAAAAACAAACGTGTTCCGAGTAATAACAAACTTATCCCAAAGCCTGTGTGCATTTAAAGAAACATTATATAACAATTTTGTAAAAACTGATTGAAGTTAAAAAAAAATTCTTCCAAAATCCATCCAACTGGAATTCAGATCTCTTATATAAAGGAAAGATATTTTCATATTTAATAGTGTCCTTTCTTTACAGAAACAATTGCATTTGAACACATATACATAAAGAAGTAACTGTATAGAGCACTGTACATTAAATGGCCTGATGGTTCACCAGAGGATGTCGAAGGGAGGGTCCTCGTGCGGATGCAACCAGTGAAGCGAGGAGCCGAGCAAAGTCTTGAGTTCGCTTGTGAACTCTACCAAGTCCAACAGCTCTTTGCTCTCCGGGTTAAAAGATTCAAGGTCCGTAGCGCAAGAGAACAACTGGCTGAGGGAAGTCTGTTTATAAAACTCTGCCTCCGTGATGGTGACAACTTCCAGATTGGGGAAGTTGCAGCGGAAGATGCGCGATGACATTTTTAGCCTCTTCACCACGTCCGAGAGCAAAAGCCAGTTCCGTGGTCTGTGGAAGCGAAGGAGAAACAGGCTCCAATAACCCACATTAAGTCACAGGCTTCTTGACTCCTCACCGTATCACTGTATGACAAACCCTCCCGCACAAACCACCCCCTGAAATCAAGGCCATTTCCCACGGGGTCGAATGTAACAGACGTGCCGGCGCGGACTTATTTATTCACAGCGCCCAGCTTTGGGGAAGAAGGGTGACCGGGCGTGCAGGAGCACCGGAGCCTATAATCCCCGGGCTCGTGAGCACGCACATGGGTCAGTCGCGGTCCCGGCAGCCACTCACACAGTTAAAGGTTCACCTGGCTGAGCCCAACTCCCATTTAGCAAGTTAGGAGACGGCTTGGAGTTGTAATCAGAAATTTCAGCAACTCAGACTGCCAGAAGATGCTGTTATTGAATACAAGTCAACAGGGGGAGGGTGTCTCAGATTAAAAACACAGGGTTTGAATTTAAACCAGGTTTGTTGCAGAGTTTATAACTGCAGTAACGGTGTCATTTCATCATTCACAAAAGTGTGCCCACTCAGCAAAACAGAAAAGCCGACTAAATAAAATTAAGAACACCTTACAAACATGACATCCAAATTTGAGTGCTAGAAGCGCTCTTATTTTGGGATGTTCTGACAAGGTGCCTGACTGGGACAAGGGAAGGCATTTGCGTTCAAACATCATTTGTTCAGCCTGAGAGGACGGCACTCAAAACACGGTCCCAACAAGTCAGCCTTTCCCCCTCTCACCTCCTGTTAGCTTCTTTCTACAAAGCCCGGCAATTACGGTATTGCTCTCTCATTTACGTTAGGTAAATGCAGACGCGTTTCCCCACAGACGTAAACTCCTGCTATGCCAGGCAGATCGTCTCAGCTATTTTTACCCCAAACCCTGCGTTTGTTCTTACCCCTGAGAGAGACACACTTGAACGTTGTAACACGGCAAGGGAGGCTCATCCGAAAATTCAAATTCAAACACATCGCTAAAGCCATCTTCATCTTCATCACCTGGGCCAGGAGGATTTGCCAAGATGTCAAATCCAGATTCATCTTTTGGATCTAAACAAAATTGAATAAAGGTGCCAAGTCAGCATGGAAGAGACTGTTGCAGGTCTTGCTTTTTCTTCCAATAACGTGATCTGTAAATAAAATCAGTGCGCTTCCTTCCTAGCTTCCTCTGCCCTAAAAACAAAACAGCCCCCACCCCCAACGTGCCGCACGTTTTGAAAGTCTCCGCATACGAAGAAATAAAGGGTAACATTTGCTCACCGCACACAGAGCTGCCATAGAAATCCCAGTACAAACCAGGGTCATCAACATTTCGACCTTGCAGGTCAGTTAAATACTCTGGAGAGGAAAAAACAACAACAAAAACATACTGATGAGAACAAAAAGCTGGCAAGTTTAGCAGACCGTGTGTCACACAGAATCTGACTAGGCACGCTCCGCACCTTCCATCAAACAAAACCCACACCATATTCCTGATGCACATGCTACAAGGAACAGCATACACATGCACTGTTCTTGCAAATATTCCTGAATTCACCTTTCTCCTGCATCCCTTCTCCCGTCACATCAAATTCTGACCCACCACGTTAAATAATCACCCAGAATCTAACAGGAACGGACCCAACCTCAAGCTTCAGAAACAGAGAGCAGCATTTTATTTGTGCGGAAGACAGGAAGTACCACATTTTTTTATCCTGCATAGTTATTCTGGACACCAAGTTGGGGGTGAAACAGTGGCCCCAAAGAAACTGATGGAAGAAGTTTTTCCCCACAGATATGTTCAGAAGATGTCATTATTTGTCTACAAAGGTAATTTGGGAGATCTGCTAGCTGAGTTGATGAAAAGATACTGGGATTCAAGACACTGAGAAGTCCAAGACACTGGAGTCCCGATACACATATGCACTTTCTACACAACACTGTTTTTAAATTGTTAAGTGGGTGAGTACGTAAACTCATGGACTGTGAACACTGCAAACATTTTCAGAGGTGAAGTTATTAGGCCATGCGAGTGTCTATCCAAAACTAACAGGAAAAAAATCTAAACCCATGCTAGAACATGGACATGTTTAAAGACAAGAGCGCTTAGCGTAGTTTTACAGCATTTCAGATATAAAATGAGATAGAACTTGCAAAAAGGCAAGTACTAGAAGGATAAAAAGCAAGACCACAGGAAAATATGACCGTGTTTAACCATCAGCTATTCGATTTGGCCAGTTTCTTATTTCAAGCAGAAAACTGAAGGCACTGAACCAGCCCGCTGACCTCCTGCCTATCAAATCTGAGAGTGGCACAATCCTTATGACTTAAGAGTTTCCATTATAAGGAGCCCCCATAGCTACGCTTCCCACCTGCAGCCACTGGGTTTTTGCAGGGAGGGAGCTGCTGGAGCCTACCCCAACGCTCCTCAGCTTGGAGCCATCCCCACTGGGCGGCAGGGACTTTGGAGGGCCCAGGAAATGTCCCCCTGTTCACCAGAGCCCCAAGCAATAGGTCCACGCACCCGTAAGGAAGGTCTCCATGAGCTCACTGTGGGTCATTTTCACGATGGTCCTCCCAGAGTAGGTCGCAAGAGTTGGATCAGCACCGTAAGACAGTAACAGGCGGACAATTTCCAAGTAATCGTTTTCGACCGCGTCATGGATCGGTCTAGGGAAATAAAAAAAAGATCACCCTGTTACATTTTGACTCAATACTATTATGCAAATCTGTTTGACAAGAAACTTCAGATCAAAGTTATTTATAGAAAATAACACTATTAATACAGCTGCCAATCATCTCATTGTCAGTGCTACTTGCACATCATTGTCTTCCCTCTTGTCTTCTCACCGTCAGACTGCTCGGGGCAGGTATTGTCTGCTACCTCTACTCATTGCCGTACATATTTCGAGGGGCAGTAAAACAATTACAGCGCCGTCACAGAAAGCGGGAGTTTGCATGAAGCCTCACAAACATCATTTTGCTGCAAGTCACTCTACCGTTCCAAATCTCTGCCAATTTAACAGCATGCAGCGGAGTAAGGGCTCATTCGGCCCGCCTCTGGGCAAGCACGGAAATCAGTTACCCAAAGCTCCTAAATTATGTACACAGAAATAACTTAGGAAAATTCGCTAGGAATTAAACTTCCGCGCTATATCCTCCTTAAATAGTACTTGCAAATGTATTTGCAGCACAATCCAACGCTTCTACTCGGAGAACAGAAAAACGTGTTATTTTAAGTTTAGTCCACCCTCAAGTTAAGGCATTTTATGCGGCATGAGCAATCTATACAAGCTCAGACATAGATTTTGTGAGCCTGCAGAAGGATCATTCATTAATACACATGCCTGTAATTCCAGGTTTAGAATTCCTTATCGCTAATTACAAATTGCATTAACTTTTGCCTTTAAAATTGATTATACGTTAACGGGGAGTTGTCTGGAAGTATAACATATTGTCCTTCAGACTAATGAAGATGTGTTAAAACCCCATCTTTTCCTTGGAGGGCGATGAGCTGGGAACTGTAAGGGGAGTCAGACGCAATGGCCCAGCGACCGGCGCAGTTCAGCTCGACTCGACACTCCTCCTCCTTTAGGCTGTCAGCACCGCTGGCCCCCAAGAAGACTCGCAAGCTCTCAAACAGGTATATTAAAAGGCAAGAGAAGTAAGGAAGGGTTCTTAACTAGGATCGCGTACTGCCTTCCTGGAAAGCTCTCAGAATGACATTACAAGAAGTCATCTGGAAGCACAGACTAAAAAACCCCTCAGCTCCATCAACCAATCTGCCAAGCAACGCTCGGCTAACAACCAGGGCTGAAACTCCCTCCTGCAAAGACGACACATCCCACCGCTCCTTCTGCCACACGCAGCAATGTCCCACCCTCTGCGTCACCACCACTTTGGTACGGGCTGGCATCTACAGGACCTCAGGACAGAGCGAAACGGGCAGAAGAGGAAGGAACGACACCGTTTTCCCACTTATTACGTAGCGCTGCTGGTCGGAGGGGAACTCTGATCCAGCTCAAAAAGAAGTATGCTCCAGGAGTGTTTACTCCAAGTATATTTTCCAGTAGGCTGTGACCAAGGGTGATTAACATCTGCGCACGTGAAGCACTCTCGCTTGCCTCCATCTCGCTGGAAAGCTGCACGCAGTTTTGGTTTTGGCATGTGCACGCTATACTGACATGCGGGGCCGCACTTGGAGAGTCTGCAGGTCGTTCCCTATGGAGAGAGGTCTTATCCCACACTGTCTGCCTCCTACAAACTCCAGCACACTCCTCGATCCAGCTCATGCCACCCCTCAGACCCCCAGCACCAGCGAGCACAACACGGGCACACCTTCACAGCTCGACGTGCCGCTCTTTGGGAAGCCACTTCCGAATTTAAAGACCGGAGAGGTCCCTAAGGGTCACTCGCGTAAGGTCAGAATATCCCCTTCTCAATTTCTCAGGGATGCCTCTAACATTACACTGAAACTACCTGATGGCGCTGGAGAAGCCAACATTCCTGGGATACCCCACAAGCCTCACCCTCCCACCTCCACCAACGGACTCAGTGCTTCCGCACAGGGACTGCCGCAGCCTCGTGTGCCTACACGGCACCCAGCGCATCCAGAACCCGGCCGGTGCTAAACATCCCGGGCGATACAACACACGACGTAACAAGTAACAAGGGTGCTGACACAGAGGCTGATGAAGTATCGGGTGTTTCTGGCTGTCAGCAAGCGCCTGAGGCCTGAGCTGTCGGGTCACGACATCCTAAGCATCCACAGCGGGAAAGGTCAGCCTTGCTGCAAACCCTCCTGTCCCCCACTGGGCATGAAGCATCCCTGGCTGAAAGTCTGGCAACAGGCACCAGGAACAGATGAGAGTTAGGGCTGCCGCCAAATGCTGGGGACGCTTTTTCTCCCTCACTTTACTGGAGTCTTTAATTTTGAACTGTTTTCCATTTTATTTTAGATTTAGGATTTTCTGGTTTGGGGGAGGGGTAGCGTGGAGAGTGTTGTGGGTTTATTGGTTTGTGGGTTTTCTTGTTTGGTTGCGTGGGTCTTTTTTTTAAACTGACTTACCTAAGTGGCTTTTGAAGCAGTAATGAATTCAAGATGATTCCTCAACTTATTAAAAACAGCATCTAAATCACCGCCCAGTGTTTCAATCGATTTAATAACACCCGGACGAGTTTATTAAAGGGCACCTGGGCATTCCCCCGGAAGGAAAAAAAATCGCAGCACATGGGCTGTAACCCCAGGACGGGACCCCCTCTCCCCTTCTATTGCACAGCAGTGCAGATGGGCAGAGGCAGTGGGGCAGGCAGGCAGACCCATCTTTGTCGCCTGCCTGGAGCACAGGGAGGGCTGCTCCGGGCACCAGAGAGCATTTTACAGAGGGAAGGGGAAGAAAGGCACAGTAAAGCCACGCGGAAGCAGGAAGAATAATAAGTAGAAGGAAGAGAAGGGAGGGAAGAAAACACTTGGGGGGGGAAAGGAGATTCCCCATAGATAAGGCAGGGGAAAAAAGGCAATAACAGAGTGCTGACAGACTGTTTTACTGGCTAGCACAGCTTCTTGGCAAGCCTATGAGCAGGACCATGCAAAGGCACAGCTACTCATGTTTGCTTCTCCCACCACGACCGGCAGAGGAAAGAATATTTTTCAGTCTTGGCAGAGTTTAACCATGCTCTTTGTAGGATGCAAAAGTAACTACTGGAGTCGGCAACTTTTTCAGATGTGAAAGAAGGATCCCTGGGAGTCCTCTCCTGGGTTGCTCTGCCCATATCATCTTTTCCGCCCTGAGCATCACGGAAATAAATACTCTCTATCCCTAATGGTACAGTTAGCAGTAGTACAGCTCGTTTCCAAAACAAACCCTTTGAAAGGCCCCAGAAGGATCTGGGGACATTTGAGAGCTGCAATATCCTACAGGAGACACATATCTCAACCCTCTCTTGTGTACTGTCGAATTCTTCCTACTATTTTTACCGCTACTAGAGTTAGGAAAACATTTCACTGGGGGTTTATCATTCCACCACCAAAATTATAAACTATTTAGACCAGTCAGGGTTTGCTCTCAGCCTTTCAGGCACCATCAGAATTTTTCCCTGCTGCAATAAGAGGTCTCGTAACTCGCTGAGCCATACCGTATCTTGGCGTTTCATTTTTATTTCCATCTATTACGCAACGCCGCCCCACAGAAGAGGCAAGGCACAAGTTGCGGGAGGGCAGCTACGCCGGCTGCCTCTCCCTTAACGCAAATAGCTGCCGGAGGGTATCGCCCTGCCAAGACCAGCTGAAAGGATGCAGGAGTAGAGCCATCTTGGCATGGTCCTCCCCGGGAAAAAATAAAAAAGGCTGAGCTCACCAGCCGCCAGCAAGGATAAAGCAAAACTGGCTGCGCAGAGCAAATCTAGCGAGCGGACTCTGAAGCAACGGAGAGGCCGCGCTAACAGGCAGGGAGACGCCTTTATTTTTGGCATGTGGCTTTGTTTTTCAAGTGGTGACAGTTCAGCTGGGGCACGCTGTGCAGGTAAGAGGAGAAGAACAAGGAGATGAGGCCAAATGCACTGGCAACCATCCTTGCTAATGTGAGGCACTGGCCTCATCTAGGCGCTTGTTGAGCTACTGCGCTTATGAGGTCCTGTCAGGGAAGGAAAGCCTCACCTCTTAAGCACGGTCTATTATTATTTATAGGTAAGACGATTAAGAGCCCTTAGTGACTGTGGCAGCTCTGAGACAGGTCTTAAAGATCTCACCCCGTTCTACAGTTCTACAATAATCTTTGATTAGCTACTAATTCAGCAGCAGAGCGGTTGTGTATTCAGGCTCTGCAGGTGCTGCATTTGGAGAGCCACAATCAGCACGGGGTTTAAGGGAAAAACCACAGAAGCCCACTGGATTTACCCTGGCCCAATGCCCTGTGAACAGGGAGGACAGAGGGACAGGGACCAGTAGGTGTGATGCGAGTCCTTCCCTTTACCCCCAGCTCTGTGCTGGGACTCTCACCTCTACACACCCCAAACACCACCACCTTCTTGCCCTGTCACTACCGTCTGCCAATTCGCTTCGCTTGGTTTTGGCTTCACGGAGGTTTCTGATAGCATCAGAAACCAGAGGCGGAAAGCCAACCTTAACTACTGAGCTGACGGCAGACTGGCTGCGTAGGCACATAAAAGGCAACACCAAAGCAAGAGGCTCAGGTCTTTGCTTCGCTCTCGAAACTCAAATGCACGCATGCAAAAGCACACGCTGATGGGAGCACCTGCAGCCCTTCAGGCAGGACTGAAAGGAGAGATGCACGGCCTTTGCAAAGCTTTCCTACATCCTACCCATTCGGACCAAAGCCGTATCCTCAGTGGTCACAACTTTTCATGGAATCGTAGAATCACAGAATGGTGTGGGTTGGAAGGGACCTTGAATATCATCCAGTTCCAACCCCCCTGCCATGGGCAGGGACACCCTCCACTAGACCAGGTTGCTCAGAGCCTCATCCAGCCTGGCCTTGAACACTGCCAGGGATGGGGCACCCACAGCTTCTCTGGGCAACCTGTGTCAGTGCCTCACCACCCTCTCCAGGAAGAATTTCTTCCTGATATCCAATCTAAATCTGCCCTCTTTCCATCTAAACCTGTTGCCCCTTGTCCTGTCACACTACATTTCAGAGAGTGTCCTCCAAAAAGTTGACGACACAGGCAGCGGGCACCAAGTAACAGAGACAGACCCAAGTGATGCCCCAGGCTGCCACACTCACCAACACAGTGCACACAGTGACATCTGTTTGCGGATTTACATCAATTGGCTGAACAGAACTAAACACATCCACTGTTACTGTCTGGAGACTCGAGAGCATCCAGCATGACCAAAAATACCTTTGGCTTGTGAGGTGGTGGAGAGAGCAATAAGGCACATACATTGTAGTCACCGAAGCCGGGGGGAGTGGGGGTGGGGGGCGGGGGTTCAGTCTTTGATGGTGGGTTTGTTTGGGGTGTTTTGGTTTTAAGATTTTAATTTCTTTCCAAGAGGTGGACACGTTCAGGAATTTTAATTTAAAAAGCAACGCAGTTGAAGAAGACCGACACTTCTTTCCTCCTAAAAGCTAAAGGAGACAAACTTATTGAGGCTTCAAGAGAGAGATGGGATTTGTCTTACGAATCTCATGATTTACTCTACAGAGACAGCAAAATCTGTCCCTACCAAAAGGCAGGGGACACTGATGATCACAAGTTCCTTACAGAAGCTTCTGCTGTCTGTCCTGCTCAGTTCAGGGCAGCTAGACCATCTCTCATCTGTATATTAGACATGTTTCGGATCCACACTGCCTGTTGGGCAGCTTTAAAAAAAAAAAAGGCCTGCTGTCAAAAAACAAAGGGACCACAGGGTGAGTTCTGACATTACCATCTAGGATCACATCCTTAGGATGGTAATTTCTAAAATGCAATTTTCCTCAAAACAACGTTTCAGGGTGGGCAAGCCAAGTTTCTCTCTTGAAAATCAGCTCCATCTGTGAACTGAAATCAAAGGGGGACTCTGAACTGGTCAGAAACTTCCTGGGGTTAATTTTCTATATGGTTATTCCGGCGAGACAAAAATAATCTAGGCTTCTTTTTATGACAACTCTCCTCTTTAGCACAGGTCACCTATTAAAGCTGGAGACAGCAGAAAATGCAGGGCTGTTCCTCAGCCTAAAGACCTGGGAATCCTTACAAAGAAGCAGGAGATGGAAAAGGAGTCTGACAATCAAGGCAGAATTTCTCCAGGCATGTTTCCTTTCGGCTGTGATGGGCCGGTAACAACCGACCATCATGAACTTCTAATGGACCATCCTAAAGCAGCCCTCTGGGGACTTTTTGTTTTCCTGACTCCTCCCTTCCCAAGTTAATAAATAAAGAGCTTAAAAACAAAAGAGGCAGACTCTTGGTGATGCTAATTTTACCTCCCTGGCTATCTGCATGGTGATAGTGAATGCGATAAACCATTTAGGATAACAAGCTGCAGGAGCTTTGCAGAATACAAAGCCAGCCATCCCCAAAATGCATAGACTGGATAATGTGCTGTGTATTCTGAGGAAAAGTTAACCCAAGGTCAGTCCCGCAGAGGTGGTCAAAGAGGTACCTTAGGAGACGCACAAGAGGCTTAAAAAAGTTGCAGAACAGCATTTCTATCTCAAAAAAACGAAGGCAGCTCACTATTCTGCCAACACGGGAGCTAAGCGCCTCCCTACTATTCTGCAAAGTAAAGAAAAAAAAAGCCTAATTCGGCATTAAAAAAAAGAAAAAAAGAAGCAAAATTATCAAATGAGCAGATACAGTTCAGCAAAACAACATTTTTATACAGGACTCGCGCACCCATTGGCCGCGCAAGCTTGAAGTGCTCTTAAAAGTAACCCTGCTAACAAGGCAGAGCCCACTCTTCTTGCACAGCTCAAAGGAGCCGGAGCCGGAGGAGCGGGGCTGCAGCTCAAGTATCACTCCTTCCTGCCCTGCAGCTGGGAATTTCACCAACTCCTTGAACAACAAAACAAACGTTATTAAAATTCCCAGAGAAGAAAAGCAGGCTGAACGGGAGTCACAGCAGAAGTGTGCCCCCACCGCTCCGCGAACCGGGAGAGCCGAGATCGCCGGCTCCCGCGCGCTCCTGCCCGAGGACCCGCCGCGCATCACGCGTTTCGGGGGGTTCACGCGGGATGGGAAGGGGGACAAGGGGAGGATAAAAGGAGTAGAGAGGGAAGGGGTGCTTCCTCCCACCACCGTGACCAAAGTAACTGCTGCCAGGGGGTGGTGGTGGCACCGCCTGAATGCTGGGCCCCGGGGGGTGCTGCTAACCTGGTTCCATCCTGAGCGCTGCAGTTGACGTCAGCCCCGTACTCGAGGAGATGCCGCACGATGCTCAGCCAGCCCTTGGCACAGGCCTCGTGCAGGGCGCAGTAACCCGCGTTGTCACGATGATTCACGTCACACACCTTGTTTTCCAAACAATACAGAACCACTTCCTGGAAATCGGAGGAAAAACAGACACATCCAGTTATTTCTTGCTGCGGGAGATTTCTCGAAGGAAAAGGGGAGGGGGAAGGGCAAAACACAAACCCTTTACAATAGGCCTAAGTCACCCTCTTTGAGACAGGTCAGTCAAAAGCAAAAGAAATGGGGAAGCTGTTGGAAGTCCTGCTTCTTCAGGAGACACAGGGGAGACCACGACATCCCAGGAGCGGACTAGCTTGTCCGAAGCAGCACCGAGAGCTCCGCGCCCCGCAGGGACCTCCGTCAGGAATCATCACAGAGGGTGAACGTGCAAATTTCGCGGGCAAAAAACTCACAGCTTTCCACTTCTCAAAACTTCCACGCGTAAAGCTAGCAGCAAGGTTTTTACTCTTACATCTGCATTTTTAAGCAGAAAATTCTGCAAGCGCAACAGCAGCACAGCCGACGTCAGTTTGATTTTTAAAAAGAAAAAGCTCGTGACCCGAAACAAAACACATTTAAGACACACAAAGGACGGTTTGCTATCGGCAAACAAACAAACAACAAAACAAAAAAAGCCCGGCTCTATCAAGATTGGGGAAATCCCATTTTCACCCACCCTGGTTTTCTGCATGCAGAACTAAAGCCAGGCGGCAGGTTCCAATAACGAGCCCCGCGCTGCGGGAAGCCATGTGAATTTAACACAATTCATCTTGCAGTCAAATACACCACGGTCGAAAGCCTAGGCCAGACTCAGCTCTACGCTGTCGTGCAGCCTTGAAACAATGACTGCTCCATCACTCAACCAAAAATTTAGGATGGTGCGAGTCTTCCTCGATTTGTCTCAGATGCTAAAGGAAAAAAAAAAAAAAAAAACCGAAACACCAAAACAAAACACCAGACCCCACATTTCTAAGTGATGCTGCGTGTATAAAATAGCTCCCGCGTTCCCAGATTAGTGGCAAGCCATTAATTTTGCATTCGCTCCTCTGGAAGGCTGAGCGACATCCTCGCAAAGCGGGGCTATGGCGTGCGGGGGAGAGTGTTTGCTTTGCCAAAGCAAGAGAATAAAACAACCTCCGGGTGCGACGCATTTATTCTTCCCGTTTCAAAATCTACTGGAAAGCCCACAATAATTTGTGCTCTGGGTATACCTGACCTGAGAGCTGGTATCCAGGATACAGCATGAAGCTGCTCTTTTAGCAGGCCCTCACTCACCAGGCTAAAGCCGAGAGCTAATGAGCTTGCCCATCCCAGGCACCAGAGCATCCCCCCCCTCACCCCGGATGTAGCGGGTCCGCCACCCACAGCTGGCACACCCACCGGTTTAACCTGGGATCCCCAGACGAACAGGGGCTCTTCATGTTCCTGCTAATCAGCCCGAAGGCCAAAATTCGTCCCAGAAAGGATGCTCTTTACCCTGCACTCACTCAAGCCCGTAAGAAAGGGCTGTGTGAAATCATACCCCGGAGGTATGAATTTTCCTTCGAAACCAGACCACCCCGCCAGGCAAATTAGCAGATGGATATAGGTAGCAGAAGCGGCTGCCAGTGTTCAGCTCTGCTTTTAGCATGCAGTTACCATTCAAAATAGATTCTGCAACCCAAAATATAGGAACACCTTTCATCTATTTTTGTAAAAAAGGAAAGGCTCATCCTAGGGCGGAATACCTACTACTGGACGAAAAGGCTAATTTTGTCGGGTAATTCTGTGTTAAGAGGCTATAAGAAGAATGTCATTAACCACAAAATGTAACCATAAAGACCATAAAACTCTACATTGTTAATTAATTAAATGCCTCATTAACTTTTTTTAACATGATTTATTCAATTTACAAAAAAAATTAGCCACCGCTGCCGAATACGGGAACATGTGGTGCCACAAACGCACTTTTGGTTTCATAAGCATCTCTCGCCAACGTCAAAGAAAGGCTGTGAAAGTGCCACGGGGCAATTTGATGTCTGTTCAGGTGCTCTATTTAAACCAGCAATCTGAAAAATCACTCGCAGTTAATCCAAAGAATCGAGCTAGCACACCGCCAGCCAAGATATGTGCCACTGCCGCTTCAGCTGCCTGCAGTTTGTCACCCAAACTGCAAACAGCGACGTTAAAAGGTGCGTGGAGACCTGCACCCTCCGCTCTCAACTACAAAGACGTGCCCTTCACTTTAGTCTCTCCCAGTCATGCTCTCCAGCAGCTCCTGCCCCTTTCCCAAGGAAAGGGGTTAGCATCCCCCTCTGCGCATCCCCCATGCTCTGGGCAAGCATGAGCCCACCAAGAAGCACTATTCCGTTCCACCCAACCGTGAAACACGGCCCTTGGGCCAGGCATTATAACCTGAGCCGTAACGCCTCCCCGCAGCACCGTGCCAAACCCCAGAAGTGATGCTGGTCCCCTGGCAGGGTGCAGGAGCCCCAAGGGAGCTGTGCAAGGGCAGGACGATGCTCAGGAACTCCTGCAGTGGTGCCACCAGGGACCCAGGGCCGGACCCTCTCCCCTACCTGGATAAGCCCTGCATTCACGAGCGTTCCACCACCCTGGAAACAAATTCCATCTTTCCCCCAGCCCTGTCACAACCACACATTCCTCTAATTTCACAGGCTGGATTTAATCCCAAATCCACCAGAGAACTTTCCAAGTCCAGACACACACCAAAAAGCAACAAGCGGCACAAAGACAGCCAGCGTTTCCTCTCCCACCAAATTCATTATGCAAGCGTTTTGTAATTTTTTTTTCCAAAAAGACTTTACATTCCCTATAATTCCCCCTTTACAAACAGTAAATTACAGTTTTAAGACTACTATTATCTCAAGTCATTTGTTTCAAATGGGGAAAACAGAACAGATCCGAGACCGCCCATACCCTGGGATGGGTGGCGAACGTCCTGCTGAAGCAAAGCCGGCTTCCGCAGGGTTTTGCTCAGACCGCAGGGATTTCCAGAGCTGAAGACCATTTGCCGCTCTGTCTTTTAAGTAGCCTTGTTGGCTGCGGCACTGCAATTTATCTGACCAGGCGCGAGCCGCATTCGTCCTTCGACACTTCACTCGCACAGCAGCTTTTACACGCAAAACCGCAACCGCTCGTGTCCCCCTTCCCGCAGCTCTCCGGGGCACATCCGCACTGTGCAACTGAGGGTGGGGCACAGGCACCTGAGTCAGCAGCATTTGGGCTCCCCATGGGTGAGATACAGCTCGCCAGTATCTCTGCATGCCTCCGGGCTTCGGGTGGGAGCTCGGCACGGCCGCCGGGCATCCCTGCTGCAAAGGCAGGCAGGCTGCCAAGGCAGGCACGAGCTCACCCGGCCACAGGACAGAGCTGCTGGTGCTGCTCTGCCAATGAGCCGTCAGGGCTCAGCGGTGCCCTGTGGTGCCAGCTACGTCCAGCTCCCAGTCCCACACCAGCACTCGGCGTCCCCTCGTGAGCCGTGGCCCCAGCGCCACAGACTCATTCGCCTCCTCTGCAGACGGGCTGGCGAGGGGCCATGGGGCTGCCTGCTGCCACTGCCGCAGCCACGAGAAGCCCCCATCTGCCTGGGAGCTTCCGGAGCTCCCGCTTCAGCATCAGCCCCCCCACCCCCATCGTGCTACAGGCACAAAAGATTGCTGCCCTGCTAACGGGGATGGCAGAAAACAGATGTGTGCAGCTGCCACAGGTCACAGACCAGCAAATTACCTTGACCCATCGAGACTTTTTTTTTTTTTTTTTTTTTTTTTTAATAGCGGTATTTGTAACTTCTTGACCATTCTAATTTTCCTGGAGATAGAGGAAGTTCAGCTGTGGTAGCCTGGTCGCTAGCCAGAAAAACAACACAGGTACAGAGCTGACAACGGCTGACCACACTATCACAGCTCACCACAGGCCAAATGAAGCCCCGACAGGGCAGCGCGGCCACCTACCGCCCCAAGCCTTGACACAGACCATGCCAGATCCCAGCAGCAGCTCCAGTGCCTGAGCTCTCTCTCCTGCCCTGTACTCTGCCAACAACAAGATCCGTTGCTGCTCCGTCAACGCCAGCTGAACGATGAAGTCAAATGATCGGAATATTTAAGCCTATTAAAAACGTGCTGTTTGCTTTTGGGTGAATTCAGAAAATCAAAATCCCCAATCAGCTGATGACGGGAAGGCACAGTGAGCACACAAGGTTACCCCAGGGCCCCCACCTTGGCGAGCCCGGGCATCCCCAGCTTTCTGCAACCAGCCCACTAACAGTCAACACCTGCAGAGAGCTCCCGCTACCAGCAAAATGAGCTGAGAGCCCTCGGCCCCCGGCCTGATCCAGACCTCGGCCCATCGCTAAGTGCGAGAGCTGGGCGCATCGAGCTGTGCTCAGCGGAGTGCGCCAGGCGCAGAAAGCAAAGTGCGCAAGCATCCCACGGCAACCTGCTACGCGCGAGCGGTACTCGCCCAGACAGACACTGCACGGGAAAAAAATACACTCCAGATAGCTCGGAGCACATGCTACAACACATTTTGATTTTGGATCCATAGGAAATTTTAGGTCCGCAGGAAATTAAATCATTTAAATTATGGAGATTACCATAGCAACATTGTAATAACCACTTCTCCTCCTCCTAGCTAGAACTGAAGTGCCCTGGGTTAGGAGAAGCCTTTGTCTAGGGTAAACAAAACCTTTCCAACAAACCCTGCCTTCCAGACCTGGAGAAGGCTTCTCTCCACACGGAGCTCCCCAGCTGTTACAAAGGGCATTTTGAGGTTTCAGCAAAGCCCTGGGGATGCGCAGGCCCCACCTGGGCACGGGCTGGTGCCACCTTCCAGCGCAGGGCTCAAGCCTGGCTCCGAGGCCCAAGTGGTCCTCTCACGGCCGAGGCGAACCCCGCAGCCGTGCCGCAGGCAGCAATCGCTCTCTGCAATGAAAACGCCTCTTTGCAAGATCTGAAACTGAACACCAGCGACACTCCTACCTCTGTGCCCGTACTTCCCCAATAAAAGCGTGCTTCAGAACGGCGGAGCTAGGGGATGCATCGGTTTCTGATTTTGGTAGCAACAGGGGGGCCGTTTCATTAGACAACATTGTTCCAGCTACGCCAAGCGGCTCCAGACCCCAAGCATGAAGCACGCAGAAGGCTCCTACCATGCATCTGATCATGCAAGAGGACACTCCAAGCGCTACATCCTGTGTCACATACCGGATACTCCATGGAGAAAAGAACAAAAAGAAACCCCTTCTCCTAAGCTACACGCTCCACAAATAACACACGCAAAAATCGTACAGCTCGTTAAAGACCACCATAAAAACTAACTTTAAAAAAGAAAAATAAAAAAAAGGCAGCATTCATTCTGTTTGCAGATGGCTTGTATTTAAACAGAACCGAGGGTTACCAATGAAAACTGTACCCTCCGCTCGCTCGTGCGCGCAGGATGCTGCCTGCATCCCTGCCAGCCCTGGGGACCCATTCCCGCAGCGACCTGCCCCCACATCCGGGGAAGGGAATGCAGCAGGGGAGGGGATGGGGGCGGCCGCAAATTTCGAAGACCAAACTCAAAGCTGCCGCTCGTCAAAATCTGCCACCTCTAAAACCGGAAGGAGGGGTTTAACCTCACGCGGGGCGGCGAGAGACCCTTACCTCGTACCCCAGGCGTGCCGCCCGCTGCAGCAGCGTCTCCCCCGCGTTCTTATTGACAATAAGCCTCCGTGCTTCGGGCGGCATGGGCCGGCTCGGGGTGGTCTCCTGAGGGGGGCTCGCGATGGGCAGCTGCGAGGGCTGAGAGACGGGCAGCAACGAGGGAGTCTGCTGCAGGCGATCGTACAGCTTCTGCTCGTACGACTTGACCGGCGAGGAGTCGCAGTCTGAAGTAGACTCTGGTCGCTTCTTGACTTTCCTCGTTACCGTGACCTGTCAAAACCATTGGTGAGTGCTGTTTTTATCCTCCTTTTCACAATACAGTGATGGGATTATATTTTGCCAGCAAAGAATTACACTCTCCTACTCCTATTTAATTTTTTTAAGAAAGACCGGCTACGGCTTTCAAACGCCAGAATCCTCACCCCCTGCAATAGTGCCTTTAACTCGGGTTAAGAAAAGCAAACACAGAATGTGCAAAGCATCCACAGGCGAATCTGAACGCAGTCCCCACTACCCTGCATGCATGACAGCGCATTAGTTTTAAGCAGGCTGGCTCTGCCTCCTGAGAGGCTGGTGGACAATTAAGTCTAAATAAAGATACCTTATCTTCAGCATTTTCGATATCTGTGGTGTCATCCCCTGTCAGAGATGACCTCCTTCTCCTCTCCTGCAGTGCCAAGTGTTTTGTTTTACACTGACGTTTCCCTGATGGCTTCTCACACTCGCTGTATTTCTGCAGCAGAGATGCATGTTGGAAATCCTCCTCTTCGTCTGTGTACAGCCCATCTGTCTTCCGGCTTTCTTTAATTTTCTGCTGTTTGGCAGCCAACCTCGAGGCTGGAGTACAGCTTGGCTGAGCCTGCCTTTTGCTGTTTGCATTGGTGGATGAAAGGCTCTTCATGTGCGGAGACACTGGGAATACGGGCAAGCCTAAATGGGAAGGAAAGGCATTACACGTTGCATGGTGTGTTAAAAGGAAAACACATCGCTAGCACTTAACACAAGCTCCTCGGCTGCTTACGAGATCTACCAATTACATTTTCAAACCATTAATATTTTAAGCGTTCCACATTCAAATTGTAAATAGCATCTCACCAGTTAACGTTACGCTAACAGTTATCAACGCTCTGATAAAAAAGGCTAAATGAAATGCCCCCGCGCCGGGTGCCGGGCCACTGTGAAGGCCATGCCGCGCCGTACCGGCTCAGGGCTGCCGCAGCCCAGCCACCACGGGCAGGACGGAAAGCCACCTCGCTGGGGGAGAAAACTCGCCTCCTTACCTGGAACTGTTTTAGCTGAAGGGGAACCAACTCCTCCGGCAGCCTGGGCCCAGCCGGGCTCGTCTGCCTTCGGCTCGGTGTGGTTGCGGGGGCAGATACCCGGGTGGTGGGGGAGGAGGGGAAAGCAAGGGAGGCAAGAGCATGGATGAGGTCTTAATGGGACAGCAGCGGGGCAACGTTGAGCTTAGCCCAAAGACGGCAGTGAGACGGGGAACATCTCCTCGACAGCGTTTTTACTTAAAGATACTTAAAGACAAACCAAAGGAAGAAAGGCTACCCAAGGAGCCGTCCCTACAGAAGCCCTGTGCCAACCCTCTCTATCAAAAAGCACAGGGGCTTTGAAGGAAAAGCCATCGGTTGCATTTTCCCAGGCAGTCCATCCAGAAGTGAGCCTTTCTGCGAGACCAGGAAGCACTGGGACGTCAGGGAACTAAGGCCAGTGCTCTGCTGCCCGTGGGAGGTTAACAGCAGGGCCGGGCTTTCTCCGAGGGTTAGCGCTAACAAGCTGGATCCCACAATCTGGGCCACATGCAAAAAGCATGGTTACTCTTTTTTTTTCCTCTTCTTTCAGAGTGCAAGCAGGTTTGCAACAAAACAAGGACAGGAAAAGTTGACTTTTTATAGTCTGAATTTCCCTTGGGAAAAGAATTGAGGTGACCTCAGAACAAACTCCTCTTGCAGAAAAATTAAAGGTTGCTGGAAAGGAAGGGACACTTCAGCCAAACAATACCACACCACCGAGGGAAGGTGCGGAAAAAACCCCGAGCACTTGAAAGAGGCTCCTTTGCTCCAAGAAGTCTCTGAAGTGATGCTACTTTCAGATCAGAAGAGATGGCAGGAGCAAATAAGGCAGCTGCTCAGAGAAGAGAGAACTTATTTTAAAAAGACTCAATCCAGAGCGAGTCAGTAAAAAAGAAAACAAAATCTAGAATCCTCTTGGTGGGCAGCTTCACACTTTTGTCTTCCTTTAAATAGATCTGTGAAAGCGACTTGCAGAAGGCTTTCTAGATTAAAGATGAAAACAGAAATCCCTCAGCACTTCCAAGCCATTTTCTAGAAAAAGATGCATACCGCGGATTGCCAAGCAGATGTCAGGGAATTTACGGGACACATGATGTGCAGATTGTTCAGCAAAAACCCAGCAAGTTTTTTAAGATTTGAAATCCTGAAGGAAGGCGCCGAGTCGTAGGATGAGCCTATGGATGCAAGGCTGTCCCTTTCCAACTCTGCAGACAGCGTGCAGTAAGGAGTGTTTACTTCTCCTGTTCCCAACTAACCTAACTGGAGTAGCACGTGAAAAGCCCAACTCCAATACACAAGTATCATCGTTACCTACTTAATCACTTCCTAAAAAATCGCAAAGCTGGAAAGCAGCGACGATGAGGTCTGGTGAGTGCAAAGGGAAGCAAGAAACTGCTGCACGTAGAAAACCAAGAACAGACAGAATAAAAAACCTCACAGCTCTAAAGGATGGAGGAAAAAAAACACAGGAAGAGAAGCCTGTCTCAAAGAACTGCAGGCTTTCCCACGCAGGGATGCCGAGGCATTAAAAGCATAAGTTTCATCACCACAAAAAATGCGTACTCCAGCCTGCGAGCTCCACGTAAACTCCGTGCTCCGCTCTGACCCCCCACAGCAGTGACAGCAGTCACCAGGCTAAACGCGCGCCATGGCTAAGAGATGGAGAGCGCCCAGGAGCTTCGGGATCAATAACGCTGCAAGAGGCCAGCGCTACCCAGGAAAAGCCAAGCGTCAGCCTAGGAAACACGAGACACGTGGGCAGAAAAAAGGTAAGCAATTAATCCTGGAACCCCATCCCATTCTGACCACTACATACGTGAAGGGAGAAGAAAAACAACAGTGAGCAGGAATATCCCCAAATATCCGTGAAAAAAAAAATTATCCCTAAACCAAAATCCCTAAAAAACCCCAGGCCTCCGAGTGATGTGGGTTGTGGCGAGTCTGACTCAGAGCAGGACCTGCCTTCCCTTCCCGCAGGAGCAGGCTGCGGAGAGGTCCACGTGGAAAAGCAGCTGCTGCCGCGTCACCTGAACACTCGCTTGTTCAGGTCCCACCCCGGCAGCTGCCTCCTCCTGCCTGCCAAGCCAGCGGCTGCCACGCTGCCTGCAACCCGAGGCGGCCCCGAGGGGCAGGCAGCGGCTTTCCTGCTGGAAGAGATCCTCCCGGCTCCTCTCCTCAGGGCTTTCGTTGCCAAGCTGCCCTGGTTTTCTCCTCGCGACGGGTGAGCAGCTGCGGCTCCCTGGGGGACTGTGGGAAGGGCTGGGCTACCGCACGGAAGGTTATCGCTCAGCCGGGACCCCAGCAGGGACCCCCCCAGCTCCTGCCGTGGTCACGGTCCTCGAGGTTGCAGGCATCCCCACGCTCACGGACCCAGTGTGCCCTGGAGAGCCAGCACGGTCAAGGTAAACTGACATTATTTCGGGCAAGCCGCATCCCGGCTCTCGTGGTTCTGACCCGCAAGCGAGGCTGCAAGGAGGTGACAGATGGAAAAGTCACCAGGTGAACACTTCCAGCGGCCACCGCTTGGTTACCCAGCCAGCAGGCACTGACCAGGGGACTGAGGGGTGACAGCCCGCCGGCAGCTCACAACGCAGTGCATGACTCCTCCCACACTAAAATCCCCGGTTGGACACGACTGGAGCAACAACAAGCCCAGAAGTCAGCACCCACCATCTCCCTGACGCACAGGCAGCAAACCATCCCACCGTTAGACTAAGGCTTCACGGGCACAGGAGCAGACCTCGATGCCCTGTTACAGCCCGCTTCTTGGGACACCACCAGCTTCCCAGCAGCAGAGACTGCCACGTTCGCAGGCAGTGCCTGGGCACTGGGAACAGCACCAGAGAAAAAAAAAAAAAGCTGCAAGTGACAGGGTATATTCTCGTATTCACAGTATCTGCTTGTTTAAGAAAAGTTTGAGGACTAGTCCTGGGCAAGAAGGACAAGTTGGAAGTCTCCATCCCGCGCGACTGTCAGGCAGAGGATGTTCTGTCGCAATACGGGGAAAAATGTCCTCATCCTAATGAACTAAGAAAAGGAGATTCAAAGGTTTACACTTCAGCGGGGCTGGAGGAGCATCAGCAAAGCAACCTGAACGACCTCCAGTGCCTCTGCACGCTCAACAGCGAGGCATAATTTAGTCAGGTTTATGGTTTTATAGCAGCTTCCAAAACGAAGAGGTTTTTCATAGCCATGGGGCGACTGAATCTGAATGCCTTTGGGAACCGTGCCTAAATCGGGAGACACCTCTTTTTCCCTCCTGAGGTCATGCATTAAGAGAAGCCCGTCTACCACGGGAGGCATTGCAAGGGAAAGCTAAAGCATCCTTACACGATGCGGCTTTTTGCTAGTGACCCCCGTTTAATCTCTACAAGGCGTCTCTTCCTGCAAGTACAAAGGGAAGCAGGCGATGGGCAGAGACGTTTGAGCCGATACCATGCTCGCCAAAGCATCACATAAAGCAAGGGAGTCAGAGTCAAAGCTCCTTTTAAACTAAGTTTTGATCTCCTGCTCCACAAACACTTTTGGAGAACCTTCCCCATCAATAAGCATCAAAGTTTGGGGTTTTCTGCCCTCAAATGACCCTATCGAGGGGAAAGATGGGTGAGGAGCTTTAGGACAGAAGGGAAGATGATACTTTTGCCTGCGACTGTTTCGGAGACAGTACCCAGGAAAACTTTCACTGGTGCAGGATGACTTGGACTTGAGCCTTTCCATGGCACGGGACAAGAGAATCCACTCTCCTAGTGCTCCTCTCTTTTGAGGGGATCTCAGCTAAACTACAGGTTAGGCCAGCCAGAAAGTGAACGTCTACCCATCTGATAAAGCTCCCAGGTCTGTGAAGGAGGAAGAAGCCCAAACGTCCAATTCAGAGCTCCCTCTCCCAGAAACAGCCTTTCCTCAAAAGCAGACTTGGAAGGGAAAGAGGAGGAGAGGGAAGGAGAAAAGTATTTGCAACCTTTTACCTGAACAGCCAAAAGAGAAGACAAACGGGGATTCACGACGAGGTGCAGGGGAGACGCAAGGGGATCGGCCACCTGGGCTACGTGCTGCCACTGCCCACCGCTCCTCCAACCACGCAAAGTCGCGGGGAACGGGACAAGCAGCAGAGCAGACAATGTGTCCGGGGGGTGAGGAGAGCGGGGACAGCAGAGTGACCTGTCCATCCAAAGGAAAACTTGGCAGATTGCTTCCACGGGCTCTCCCCCAGGATAGGGAACGGGCAGAAAAGGGGAAGAGGATGGGGAAAAGGAGGAAGCGGAGCAAGGGGGAAAGAAGCAGACAGAAACAAGTCAAGGAAAGCTGATGTGCTTTGAGGAAGGGAGCCCTTAGGAGAAAGCTGCTGGGAAGATCTCTGCCAAGGGGCCGGGGAGTGGGGTCACAAGGGTTGACAGGACATGCCCTGGATGAACCAGCAAGGCATCCTCTTTGGGAGGAGGATGAGCCTTGCGCTTGAGCATAGCCACTGGGAAAGGCAGGGAAACCCAGCAGTGCTGAGGGTGCTGGAGGCGTTGGGTTCCCAAGATTAAGAGCTACTACCTTCGCTGACGCTGTTTCAGAGGGTCACAGCCCCTCAAATCCTACGTGTGGCTAAACACTCTTACACCAACTAGCAGCCTCTTTGCTCCCCCCCATCCCTCGCCCGGAAGCATGCCCGCGCTGTATGCCCGCCGCCCCGCCAGCTCTCCTCTAGAGACACAAACTTCATCTTCACGTTATCTATGAGAGAGTATTTAAAGCCGAAACACACGCGCACGCACACGCACAAACACATAGTTACACACACAGACACAAACACGTTTTCTTGTCTGCCAAAGATCAGCTACAGTGCAACTCTTAAAAGAGGAGGTGTCAGTCCTTATACAAATGGACATCTACAGAAAAATATATATATATATAATTTTTAAAAAAAAAAAAGCTCTCGACAACTCCTTGACATCGGTGGCAGCATGCGTCACTGTAAATGCTAAAGCCGTCTGGTTTCCCTAGTAGTCTCTGCATACCTTGTTCATTGTCACTTGTTTTGAGGGACTCTTCAGACCAACTTCTATTGCTTTTGGCCTCTGACCTTTTCTTGGTGTGCCTTTCTTCTGTGAAGTCTTTGACCTTTGCAGTGGCCTCTGGCTGAACAGCCTCAGCTAAATCTTTCCTGCTTTGCCGGCCCAACTTGCCGGACGGGGATCTCTCTGGTGACACCTGCTGCTCCCATAGTTCCCTAAGATGCTGCAGGTGACGCTGCTTTTTGGGATGGAGCCCTGTTAATTCAATGCACACCTTCAGGTTGGTCACCTCATTACAATTGGGCTCTTCTAAGTGGTTAGAGGAATTGTTTGTCATTTCCCTCTCAGGCCAGTCATCTAATGGAAAAATAACTAAAAATTAATCAAAAAGCCCCCTCAACTTAAAACAAAAAGCTACATTTCACTTTCGGGGCATATAGTCTCAGCTTTACCACCACACTATGCATTTTTAAAGGTTCGCTCATTAAGGGTTACATGCACTACAGTAACTTGCACTGCTGTGGCTACAGTGTCCAACGACTAGTGCTTTACCCTTATATGCCAAGATTTTTATATATACATATATATATATACACACATATATATATACATACATATATATACATATATATAATTTTAAGTGAAATGACAGTGCTCACAATTAGTAACTATCAAGTTCAAAAATGGAAACACATTAAGCCAAAGGGACGTTCCTTTCACAAGACATTCCTTGAGAGAGACCAAAGCAAAATGCTGTCTTACCTTTGGAGTTCTTCTTCTTTTTTGCTTTTGATATAAGTTCATCCTGCAGTTCATCCACAAAGTTTTCATTTTGGCTGCCATCGTTTTGTACTCTCTCACCAGAGTGTTTACGCTTCCTGTCCAGACGTGGACATGGATGCTGGCCAATATCTTCTGTTGGCTGGTCTTCCACTTTTTCATATATAGAATGTCTCTCTAAATAACACTTCTCATTTGAGAGCTCTTTTTCCTCTGGAGCTTCAAGAAAGTGACCTTGGTTGTTTTCTGTACTAGTAAAGTTACCTACGGATAAAATAAAAACAAAAACACAAGACCCAGTAAATACAAAACAATTCATTGCAAGAAAGCTATGCTCTCTGATCTCTTCAACATCATCTCCACCATGACTTATGGCTTATGAAGCATGCAGATAAACACAAAATCTGACTTCAGAACAGGTCTCCCCTGGTCAGCCTAAGGCAGCAGTTTTCTCAACAGCTAAGCACAACACCCACCCCCCACCCCACTCCAAAAGCACGATACTTTGTGTTGGTGTTACATCAGTTTAAGAAGTACAACATTCACAATACTTGTAGCCATAGAAACATCACAATACGCTTTTTTAAATTAAGAAACGTCTTCAGATATATAAAGCACAGACCCTTCTCAGAAAGTGACCTCGCCCCACCCCAAACTGTTGTAAGTAATAATACAAGCTGCTTCACTTTGCAGTGATTTTCTTTTCAAAAATACCTTCTGATGATTATTAGTCTTTCGCTAATTCCTAACCCTTCCCTAACTTCTCACATGGAATTGCAGTGTCTGACTTAGAAGCATTCGTCCCTTCTTCTGGAGATACAAATGGAACACAGAGCACGCTCACACGTACACGGGAATACCGCTAAGAATAGTTGTGATATTTTTCAAAAAGCACTACTTGAATCCAAGTTTATAAAAAAGGCTTCTTCACTTCAAGTAACCAGCCACCCTCTGTACATCACGTGATCTTTGTCACCTCCTTTTGAAAAAGACCTCATTTTTTTTCAGGGAATATTTCCAGCAGCCGCCACCGTGTGAGCTTCAAAACGCTAACTGGAAATTAGTTTGACAAACTAAGCCCCAAACACCTGTATTGCCACGCTTGCACTAACCACAGCATCCCCTTTCCGATACTGTTCCCCTCAAATTCTGACCCAGCTTAAGCGATTTTACATGGATGCTTGACTTCGAACCGCGCTTAAACATCACCTTGAATAAGTATTTTTTCTTGGGTTTAAACCCACCTAGCCGAAGCATGCTTAGGCAGACATGAGGTACAGACTGCAACTCAGTTAATCAGCTTCCTATTTACAATTTCCACAAACAAGTCGTTTTTCCCATGCCTTTTAGACCTCCTGGCTGAGCACTGAAATCTTGCTGCACGTCTGCTGCTGTTTGGCAAACCGTGTGCTCTCTCCTACCTCCCCACAGCTCACTGTCCCTTTTCCTCTTCTTTGCTCTTCCTCCTTCTCCCATTTCCCTTCCTGCAAACACATCTGCTGGTTTCCTACCCGGACTCCAGACAGCTCCGTTTCCCCTTCCACCCCTCCCAGTCCTCCCCTTTCTTACTCAGCCTCCTCCCCCGTAGAGCCTGGCCTTCAACTTCTGCTCTTCCCCCCTCACCAGGGCTGATGTCCCTCCTCTTCAGTCCCCTCTTCCCTCCTGTCTCCTCCAAGACCCACCCCAGCAGCATCCAGGCCCTGGCAGCCCCTGGATGCTGCCCAATTCTATCCCACCTTATCTTGTAGAACACGTTCCTACAGCTCCGCCAACACCGTCTCATTTCATGACCGTCCTTGGAATACCTGTTGTCAGCAACAGAAAGCTGAGGGGGCGGGGAACCTCTCTGCCGAGGTTTTTCTTCACCACAACTCGGAAACGGCTCCAAGTAGCACCTCGGGTCCTGGAGATGTTTGCGGGCACCAAGAAGACACCCCAGTATCATTTTTAGGCTGCTTGGGAAGCTGCCTGCAGGGCTGCTTTATGAAACAGCAGACGATATGTGGCCAAGAAAAACCAAAACTAAAGTTGACTTTTTCCAGGCGAGCGGGATACTTGGGCCATTCTGCGACTTGGCAACGTTCCTCTCGGCGAGGCCGTCTGGCCAACACCTGCTCCCTTCGAGATTCTAAAACGCAGTTTGTCACACTTCTTTCGGCCAGCAACGTCAACACGTTCCAGAAAACAGGTATCTCAGCTTACTACAACTGTGCCTCTAAATCACCAGTGTGACCCCCCTCCACCACAACGAATCTGGCAGCACCCCGCGCTTGCACATCTGGGATGAAGATGCTGCCCAACAGCTGTACCCTATAACCACACCAACGGCCCCAGTAGTCCTGTTTCACACAGCACAAAAGATGCTGGGCCAGCCACGTTTTAAGTATCACTTCAGAAATGCTTCTATCAGATTTCATTTTACATTTTTAATGCAATCTGCTATTTTTTTCCCCCCTTACATAAGGAAACGTGATACTCAGATGCTCGGTTTCCCCAAACAGATCAGGTAGGGGCACTGCACGCCACACTCGCGCTGTTCACAGCCTTCATGTCTCCAGTCGTCCCAGCAACGACACGCCACCCTTCACGCTGAGAGCTGCTACATCGGGATAGCTTTCCTGCTCCTAACTCTGTCTAGCCTGAGAAAAGGCAGGCACATCCTGACCAATTCCCGGAGAAGCTTTCGCGGGGTCAGAGGAAGTAGCAGGCTGGGGGCAGGGGGAGGTTGATGGTCTTAATCTTTGGGGTTTCCAGGAAACAGCAAGTTGATTCCAGCCTGCCACCACCGAAAGCAACCCTCTGCGCATCAGTTCCTTTTCTATCTGCAAGAGGACTCGGCACAGGGATGCTGAGCACTGCTCACTCAGACTGCCCGCGCTAAAAAAACAAGGAGAGGAGAGACATTTGCTGTAACCTCGCCAACAGCTCGTCACCGTCAGCATTTCTCAGGGGCTCCAAGCGCCGAGGAGAACAGCACACACCTACTGAAGTTTATCCAAAAAGCCCTGGCTGCCAGCGGCTCCGTGACACCTCTGCCTCCGCTCTCCGGTCGCATTGGAGGGAAGACCCCTCAGGCAACCAGAGCTACATCTCCTCGGCCACCGAGCCAGAAATCCCTCTCGAGGACTGCCCGCACACGCGTCTCTGAACTTCGACCCGCTAGATGCAGTTAAGACTATTAGAGAAGCGACATCTCCGCACATTAATCCGGGTTGCGTAATCATCCTGCATCCACGCAGGAGGACGGCGAAGCCAGGGAGCCAGGCGGGAACGCGTCCTTGTCTCTGACACTGCCCCCGCCTCTTCCACAGTCGGATTTCCACCGCGAAAGAACAAAGGTCGGTCGCTGTTGGGGCCACGGCATAACCCGCAGGCTATCAGGCTCTCTACGCAGCTTGCACGGACACGTCGCGCGCCCAGAGGTTTGTTCCCCTTGGCACAGCAACGACCGGCTCGCAGAGCACGGGCTCTATTAATATTTTACCACCGGATTCCACTCTGTCCTCAAAAGACAGAGCAAGCAACCCGGATCAGACACAATGTCTCCCCAAATTAAGATATAAATGTCAACATGAGGCACAGCAACATAAGCATATCTTGCATGCCCAACAAGGACGAGAAGCATTTATTTGCTTTCGTTCTCCCCCTGCCACGTAAGTACAACATCCCTTTCTCTGCCCAAGGAAGAAAACAACAACAGAATACTTCGGAGTTTTCCTATCGTCCTTATTCAAGCAGTGACGAGGTAGCCAGAAACACAGGATAAATGACAAGTTCTCATAGCAACACACCTCTATGAGTAAGAAGATGAAACTCTTACACGTGTTCCCTCCTCGAGCCTCCAGCATTTCCCAGTCTCACACCAGCCGTGAGAACCAGCACCGGCAACTCAAACCATTTCTTACTGTCCCACTCAACTAGAAACAAGGAAGAATTTAAGAAGATGCTTCTTCCCATGTGGTTTCTGCCTGGAACACTACCTCCCCGCTGCATGGGTCACAATCTCACGAGAAGCAGTTACACGCACGCACAACCGCGCTACCCGAAAAAACTTCCCTTCATTTTCCCATCTTCCTGTTGCTGTCAGCTGCTGGAGACCAGGCCTTCCCGTGCCACGCAAACAAGGAAACACATCTTAGTGTTTAAGTCGTGATTCTTTCCTTCAAATAACACAGCGGCTAAAAACAGCCTTTCCTCTTCCCTGGAGCAACCTCTCATTGCGCTCACTTATGCAAAACATCCTTTATTCATCCGAGTAGGGTAATGACTATCCAAATGCTGAAACCCAGTGTTCAGCATGGAGATCACAACAGCAGTAAGAAATCCCCTAAGACACCTTCAGCAGCCAATTCTGAGTATCCCATGGAGCAGAGGAAACCCAACTGATTTCATTTTTCCCTCCAAGCACCTCTGCTTGGGAGCTTTCCACATCTGTACCCTCCTGCCCAAGCCCACCGCACTGCACAACCAACCAACCGCCACTCTCCTTGCACAGACTTCTGGGTTTTCTCCCTTTTTTTTTTTCCCCACTATGTCCCATCACAAAAAGGTAATAACTGACCAGGGCAAAGGACATGTTTACCGTCTCCATCTTTCGTTTGCTCACATATACACACAGCCCAGCGAGAAAGAAAAGCAGGGGATTACCATGCAAAGAGACACCGGCACCTCGCCGAAGATCGCCTCTAAAGGTTTCGGCACATTACATCGTTTACTTTCACACATGGCAACTGCTCTAACTTTTTACCCATGACCTCATGCCTTAAGATAGGTTTTTAACGTTAATCGGGTTTTATTTTTCCCAGCTAAGGCTCCAACTGGCAGTGCCTTTCTCCTATAAAATTAGATAAACGGGTAATTGCGCTCCTCGATCAAGAAATTCACAGCCTGTAGAATTTATTCAATCTTTCACACTTGGGTATGATTTTTCAATACTGCTAGAAGAGCTTTGTTACGAACCGACATGCGATCATCACATGCCCGTATGGATGCATGTGTCCGTGCCAATAGCTTAAATCACTTGATCTCTGAACAATCCTATGACTCATGACATATGCATCCCATAATTTATCATGTTTGTGCTATGGAAATGCACCGGAGCAGCATCGCCTCAGCAACATTTACAAGTCACCTTGGCAACAAAGCAGCTTCGCCACTGCTCTCCCAACGCCCGGCAAAACCTACAGGAGATGGGAGAGAATTAAAGCACTTCTACTTTACTCCTTAGCTTTAATTGCTCGTTAATTAGCTAGCACAGCTACCTCCCTTAAATCAGGCCTTTTAAAAAAAAAAAGAAAAAAGGAAAAGAACCTTTTCTACCCTTCCCCCAGAAGGCACGATGAAGCTTAGAAGACTGTCGGTACTGGAAGGCGATGCACCTCCAAGTCAGAGGAAAAGTTTAAGGAGTCAGATCGTGTGCTTTCGTTTGCTTCCAAAGAAGTCAGTATATATGCTATGAAATTAAGAAAATGAGTAAGTCCCAGGGCAAGTGAAAAAAAGGAGCCTCCATCTCATCTGATGCCTCCATAAGCATCACCTGCTCGTGTTATTTAGCTTTTTGCTGTTGCTGTTCGTCATCGCGCTGGCAGGTTTAGAGGAGCCGAGGGGGCGAGCAGCCGCCTCGGAGCCCTGCAAGCCGTCTCCGCGCCACAATCACAGTTTCAGTTGCGGTTTTCCTCTTCCCCGCCGACACCGGGCAGGTGAAGAGCTCGCGGCAGGGCCCGTACCCAGCAGCTCACCAGTTTCACCCCCAGAATTCCCCGCTCGCAGATGTAAAGGGCACGTCGCTCTGCTTTTAGCCGGCGCCCGGACGAACGCGACGTAAACGGAGGCGAAAGACCTTCTCAGCGGCACGATGGCTTGCAGGAGGCAGAAGGGAAAACGAAAGAGGTTGCAGACATTCAGCTAGTTCCCTTTGGACAGCCTGAAAGCTCCAACAGCGAGTGCAGAAACTGGAGGGGAATGGAAGGCAGGAGATTCTCTGCCAGCAGCCCTGGCTCTGGCTGGTGGTAAACGAAGGGGCAGAGCGCGCTGCCCCTTTGCCGGTCGCTGGGCGAGAGACTCGTGGAGACGGCGGGCGGCTCAATCCCCACCGGAGCCCAAGCCACTGCGCTAGAGGCATCTGAGAAGTGTGAAACGCGGCTTCCTGATTTATCAGCTGCTCTCCCAAGGGGCAGGAGGTGAACCACCACGATAAAAAACTTTACTGAGATTCCTGAATCTGCACCGGTAAGTAGTGGCGGCTGCACGGGCCGGCATACAGAAGAGGAGCTCCCACAGTAGGACGGAACTGGCCTTTTAGGAGTCGAGACATTCGGCTGAACTCTGAAATAGCCTGTTAAGTCAGAGCTAATTACGAGGGGAATGAACTAATGTAAGACTGAACATACCTTCCCTGCTTCCAACAGCTACTTAATCGTCTCACACACATTATAGCCAGCAGATTCAAGTGCCGGAGACGACTAGATGATGGATTTAAGGACGCACGCCTTATCATCAGCCTTTTGCAAGGTTGGGAGGGGGTGTGTTTCAGCAAGAACGATGCTCTAACCTCTTCTTTCCAGCAATCCCTCCCCAACTCCAAGCAGCATGCCCCACACCCCAAGCAGGCTCTCCTTCCCTGTGCCCATCCTTGACACCCCCCCAATCCCAATCTTGCCCTGAGGCCAGAGCCAGCTGGCAGGACCCCGCTGCTGCTGCTTTGCATGCTTTCCAGCACACCCAGGGTGGGATTTAACAGAGGACATCACCAGGGTACCCTGAGCCCTCAGAGGAGCAAGGGGGGGCTGTAAGAGGGAGAGCCAGGGCAGCAGCCTACCGTATGGAGCTCGGGGACTGCAAGGGCAGCGGTGCCTTCCTCCCCAAAGCTACCTCGATACAGCTTGGAGAAGGGAAAGCCCGCTCACCTTCCAGAGGCTCAGCCTTCCTTCTCCCCACCTTGGTACCTCCTCCGCTGCCACAATTAAAACTTTCCCTTGCTATTTTGCCAGGCTGATTTTTGTGGAGTTTGTTATTTCAGTGACAGCAATACCACAGTAACTTGATTTAGGTGAGTAACCGAGCAAGTACGATTGACCAGCATGCTCTCTGCCAAAAGCATTAACCAAAGACCAGAACAATAATTCAAAGCTATTAAATTGCCTGAATGAAATTTCCTACTAGCCCTACTCATGAATCTCCACCTACGGAAGAGCACGCTTAACCACCGAGTTACACCATGCACGCGCACACGCATGCACATGACGCAGTCTGCAGCACGTTTCCTCGTTTTGCAATACTTTTGGTGTAGATTTGGCTTCCCCACCCCCCACCCCGAGTTGTTAGAAACAAGGTAACAGCAGGAGGAGCTGATCTATTCCTTAATTACATAGGTAAAAGGAAAAAAAAAAAAAAAGCGGGAAATTGATGAACGCCACATGCTTATCAAGAGTTACAAAACAAGAAAAAAGTGATTTTTCTTGCATACAGTAAAAAAATCCCCTAATACCATTTACTTATTTATCTCACGTTTAGGTAATCCTTTCCCGTTCCCCATCACCCTTCCGTCCTCCCTCCTTGCTTTCCCTGGAAGCTGCAATATTGGCATTTCCCCGCGCTACAGCACCTTCAGGAAGCTGAACTCCCTGTCGCCTCTCACTCTTCCCCCACCTCCTTTCTGCATTTCGAACATAACCTCAGACCTTTGCTTTCACCGGTCAGTGTGGTACTTATCAATTAAACGGATGATCTCTTTAAGGCAGTAACTTTGGCGACAGTTAACCACCCCCTGAAAAGCAGGTACAACCGCAACCGGTACCCTGCAGACCCCAACACCAGCCCGGCGAGCACCACCCGTGGCAGCTCCGTACCCGAGCTCAGTGACTTTAAACCAGCACCACCGCGAGAACACGCCGATCGCCCTGCCCGCCCTGCCCCGCCGCAAGCTGCCGCGGCAGAGACACGCGTACGCGCTTCAGAAAGCCATCTAAATTCGCTTACATCTGTCATTGTCATTTTGGTCAGCAATGGCATCTTCCAGAGCGACAGACTTTGGCTTCTTTTCACTGTTTCCTTTCAAGTTTTCCCAGTCTGCCTGGCTGAATCTGCAGACCTCTGAGTCTTTGGTAGCTGTTTGGCCTTCTCTCTCTTTCATCTCCAACTCTGAGAAGCGCATCATTGCACGCTAGAAAGAGAATTGATATGAAAAAAAAAGTCTTGCAACAAAAGCTACTTCATTTACCTTACCTTATATGAAAGCATTTCCAAAGAAAAAATCGGCTCAAAACCAAGGTTTTGAGATAGATAGCTAGGGTAGGAGTTTAACACACCTGACTTGTAAAAGAGTGTTCTAGCATCTATACGCAAATAGCCACACAGTTCTTTCATTTACAAATATATATATATATATATAAAAAAGATATATATATTAGTGTATACTGTATATAAAACAAAAAAAACATTCCATTTTGGAGGTAAAAGGAGACAAAAAACAAAAAAGGAAAAAAAAAAGAACAAACAAAACAACACAAAACCGTACAATGAATAAAAGACGACCATGGCCCACAAACTTCCCTTTGTGTATTTGGAAATGAAATTTAACTCAAAGGTTTATGTAAGAGTCTAGTAATAAAAATTTGAAGAACTGACCTCACAGTAAGCAGCAGGTAGACATAAAATACTGTCCTCTTGTAATCCTTCCATCTATGTAATTAAAATGGGCACTCAATGGATCATTTAGATAATTTCATCCATTTTTATAAGCATAAACCAATTCTTTTCTTAACAATGCAAAACAATTTGGCTTAACTCATCCCTTCATCAAAAGTAAAATACCTTAAGGATATTCCTACACAGTATCTGTTTGTCAACCCTCGGCATCAACCTCAGTACCGCTCCTACTCTTTCCTACGCGTTCGCTTGGCGCAAACGTTGCCTGAGACCCGCTAATACATGGCTGCGACTCCTCTCCATCAAACGGCACGTTTGGCATACTAATCACAACTCCTGGGCACGCTTTGCTAGCTGGCACTACAGGCCAGCTGAGAAATTACAGCCAGCGCCAAGGTAACATGCATGCCTGTCCGACTCCCCTCCGTAACTGCACAAACATTTCATACGTACATTAACATTTTTAAGCAGAACTTAGTAAAAAGCCCTTTTAAAGCTCACTAGCGCGTGCATAACGTAACAGCCATACATGCTATTCTTTACATCGCCTCGCTCTCGTTAACAAACTTACTTCGCTATTTAAAACTACTGCTGGCGAGTTACGCCCGAACAAAAAAAATTCTGACCTCCCCACCTGCGTTGCTTCTCTCAACTTTCAATACTTGACCGCGACTTGCAAACAGAGAAATAACGACCAAAAAAAGCGCGGCGGCCGTTGGACCGCGCGGACTCACCTGCAAGGCCCGCTGCTCCCGGCTGAGCTGGCTGGAGTCTGCGTACAGTTCGGTCGTGAGACACTTGAATCGATCACCTACGTAACCAGCGGAGTTTGCGATCCTCTTGGCCAACTTAGACGGCTTGGGTTTCAGTATTTTGCCATCGGCAGATTCGGCGTCGTCGGCTCCGTCTTTGGTATAGGGCTGGCTGGCGTCGATGCTCGGCGGCGCGGTCCCCATGCAGAATGGCTTCGCGTCCTCCTGCACCTTGCCAAAAGCCAGAGCTGGAGCATCGCTCTCGTGGGCGCTTTCCAAGAAAGCGGGCGAAGGCTGGACCGTCACTCTCTCTTTAGGCTGGCTCACAGATAAATCTTCTTTCCTTAAGCCGAACACCGATGAACTCTGGGCTTGCTTGAAATTATAGGTTTCGTGAAGATCGTTATTTCTTCCAAACTCCTCTCTCATTACAATAAAATCTCTGTGCTGCGACGCCTGCTCTACCTTGTGCTTCGTAGGGTCATTAGCCTGATTGCTGCTCTCCACAGCAAAGCCGCCTTTCGTTACGTTTGCTTCGCTTTTAGCCTCTTGCTCGTCTCGCAGAAGATCCGGGAAAAGGTGTTTGTCGCTTTTGGCCGAGTTCTTACCGTGGCCGGAACTCTGGTGCAATTTCACACTCTTGTCGCCGGGTACTTCGAAATGCATCTTGCCGCCGGTCTCCAGGACCTCTGGCAACCGGCCCCGCAGAGCCGGGTCCTCGTAGCGGACCCTCTCGTGAGACCGCGACCTCCTCTCCGCCTTCTCCTCCTTATTGATGTCCAAAGCCGAATGCTGCAGCAACATGGGGTGCACCATCCCCATCCCCAGCGCATCCTGGTAGGTCATGAACTCCCCCCGCCCCGCCGGCAGGCTGTAGGGGAGGCCGGGTTTGGGAGCCAGGTGGCCAGGGTAGAGGCTGCCGTTGGGCAGCAAGACGGGGTGCGGATACACGTGTCCTTTCCCATGGAGGGAGAGAGGGCTGATGGCTATCCCCTCCGGCACTGGGTACGGGAGGTAACTCCTGGGGTAGGGCAGAGGCGGGGAGCGAAACGCCTCGTTGGGCGGCAGGAAGATGGGGCTGGAGGCCAGGGCGGTCTCGTTCGCCTTGAAGTTGGCTTCCTGGCCGCAGGACTTGGCCACCTTATTGCTGTGTTTCACGGGGGTGGCGACAGGCTGCCCGACGTGCTGTATGACCGAGGCGGTGCTCTCCGCAGAGCTCCTGGCTGTCTTGGCGCAATCCACGTTGGCGTTGGGAGCCGGCGACGCCGATGCTGGCCGCCCCCCGGCCGCCACCGTCCCCGAAACGCTGCTGACGACCGCTTCCGTGCCGCCCATCCTAGGGCAGGAGGAGCTCCGCTGCTGCGGGATCACCCAGTCCAGTGCCTTGTTTTTCAGCTGGACGCTCTTCCCGCTCTCCTCACCAGGGCTGGGACCGGGAACAATCCAGGAGGAGGGCGCGGTGCTGATGATTTCAGGTCTGTAGATGGGGCAGCCGTTCCCGGGTGAAATGGTTTCCTTCTGAACGATGTCGCTGCCAGGCAAGTGCGTCCCCCCTCCCGCCCGGCTGTGCACCAGCACCGTCGGCGTCATTTTCTTACCGTGGTCCACCTTGCCGGTGGTTTCCGCGTCGACGACTTTCGCTGACAAGTCCAGCGGCTTGTCGGTGACGTCTTTGGTCGGGGTCTGCTTTTCCAGGAGCGGGGGGGACCTGCCGTCTTTCCGGTCGTGGCCAGCTTTCCGCACGTGGGGTGCGGCCGGCGGGGGCGCCTCCCCGGCATCGCTGCCTTTGGGAAGCTTCCCATTGGAGAGGCGGGAAGGTGGAAATTCGCCACCGACGTTCACGTAGGGCTTTGGGAGGGTAACGGCGGAGGAGGGAGAGGTGGTGATCCGGGGGAAGTGTTTGTGGAAATCGGCGTAGGCATCCCCAACCTGGGCGGGCAGGGGGAGGCGGGGGGACGGCCGGGGGGAATGCGGGAGCAGAAGCGCGGGGTCGGCCGGGATGTTGGCAGGCGCCGGTTTGGCGGCGGGGACCCGGGGCTGCTTGCTGCTCTGGATGTGGGGGTAGGCGTGCGCGTCGACGGGGTTGCCGGGGCTGACGCCCATCTTCCACGACAAGCTCTTATCCGGACAGTGCACCAAAGGCGGGATGGCCGGAGAAGCCGAAGCAGTCGAGAGCCTCATGGGCGACGCCAGCGACGAAGGGATGTGAGGGGCAACGTAGTGGGAGGGAGGCAGGTACAAAAAACGTTCACCGTTCGTACATACGGGCGAGTAAGCCAGGTGCTGCGGTAAGCTGTAAGTGGACTGCTGAGGTAGCAACGCCTTGTACATGTTCAACGAATACTTATTTGGTGAGTCGAGGAAAGGGTATATGGTGGGCGTCGCACCCTCCATATAGGGGTTTACCCAGGGGAGCCTTAGGTAACTAGCACCATTGACACCGAGGGGACTCTGCTTGTCACCCGCAGCTCGGTCCAAACCCAGCGTTTCCCCCGTCGGGACAGAGTTTTTTTGTATTCCAGGAGGCGTTTTGTATATAGCGCTGAAGCCGTTCGGGGCTTTCCCAGAGACAGCTGCGTTTTCTACCGCTTCTGGGGGATTAGATTTAAACTGTATCTCTGGATTTCTTTCGGGAGTAAATCCGAGTCCAGCTATCGTACTCGCAGCATCCCGTGATTTTTCTGAGCCGAGTCCGCACAAGCTGGAATAGACAATACTACTGGGGACTCTGAGTCCTTCTCGCATGAGTCCAGACCTGTCCATACTCAGAGCCGCGAGACTGTCAATGCGATGTGCTGTAGTCGCATCCACCTTTACAGAACAAGAAGTATGTTACTTTCACATTCCGCTACAATGACTACTGCTCAAGCTACAGGCGTGCCAGCATTTGGAAAAGAAACAAACTGCAAACACACTGTTTGTCGTGAAATCGAGTAGATGAAGAAGGGGAGAACAAGAACCCACGGAGCGGTATCTGTCTCACCTCAAACGTCAATACAAATATCTCTGCACCCAAAATTCAACAGCTAGAAACAAAGGCATGAGGACCCGTAGCCCAAGCAGCCAGAAGCGGCCCAGAGACGATGCTCGGCGGCACCGTTCCCATGGGGCAAGCGGGTCCTCAGCCCCAGCGCCGTCAGAGCAAGAGGACGTGGGCTGGGGCACGGAAAGTAGGATGGGAAGGATGGAGAGCCTCTCCTCCTCATCATCCTCCTTCAAGACCTCTCCCTCGGCCGCAGCTCTGCTCCGGGGTCTGCCACTGCCACACGATTCACAGAGCAAGGCATCTGAGGACACAGCACGAGGAAAGGTCCGCCATCAAACTTCTTCCCCGCCCGCCACTGCCCGCGTATGCTCACGGGAGCAAGCCCAGGAGAAAACCATCAACTTCCCTGAAACGCCGATGTACTTAACGCTTACTATTCCTGTTACACATGCCGGTATGCTGCGTGACAGTGTTCGTAACAGAGCAAAAGTGAAAACATGATGTCATACAGCAACAGACACCACAAAGTCAGCATGGAGAGATTAACGAGATAAATAAAAGTCCTATTTCACTGTTCCACAGAAACAACTCGTATGTGCCCAAGCCCGGCTAGAGCTGCAACAGAAAGGTATTTCTCCAAGCGGATCACGTAGTAACACCCAGAGGTGGGAGACAGGGTGGGGAGGACAGGCACGGATTCAGCTGAAGCATGAAGATATTAACTTCTTACCACACTGTGATTCAGGTGATTTTCTTCCCTCAACTCCAGTCTGCTTTTCGGTGCATCGCCATCGTTAACGGGAATTTTCCTATTAAGAAACAGAAGTTTACTACTGGAAAACGTCCTGCGCATCTCAAATCAGTATGAGATTATACCACCTCCATATTTCAATTCCCGTAGAGAAGCCCCGCATGATACCATACTTATCCTCCTCCGTATACATGCACTGCGACTGCTTCAGAAAGCAATGACCAATTGAAAACAAGGATAAAGGCTTTTGACAACACACCGAGCGCATCTCAGAGCAGTCTCTTCCAACCCAAGTGATCTTCGTGAAGGTGTTCTATTCTGCCCCTTGCCCTTTTTCCCCCCCCCCCCCCCCAAGGACAAAATAGAGTATTTTAAACAAACCCTGTCCATGTTCATCCATAAACACTGCCGAGGAGAAAATTAAAACACACACGCTAATATCATACGACCGTCAGCTGTTCCATGCTAAAGAGGGGGCTGCACATCTGTGCCATACCAGTGTTGCAGCACTGGGACTTGTTATCACAGAAAGCACCGATAAAGAATATACCTTAGTGCCAAATTTCAAATCCCAGGGATAAAAATCGCTGACATGCAGCAGAAGGAAAGTTTCAGCATTACCCAAAAGAACTCTTTTCAATCAAAACGCTTAAAGGCACATCATCACCTTAAAGCAGAAATGTGATTTTAATGTATTTGTTTATTAGTTTTTAAAAGAGTCACCTTTCCCACAAGTAGCGCTTAAAACTATCATCCCTAGATAACTGGGAGGAAAGAGGGGAGGGAGGGTGTGAAGGCAGATTGAGACCTTTGGCTGTTTTCCTTCAGTTTATGTTTGCAAATAGTTCTTCCCTGCTCAGAGAAACAACTTTCTGCAGTTTCTGGGAGGCTTTTCACAGAACAGCGAGAACACGGGCTCAAGGAAAAGTCAGAAAAACACCAAAACCGCAAGAAATGGCACAGAGAACCGCAGGCGTACCTGCGCTCAGCGCCGTTCCACTTTTCGACAAGCTGGGGTTTACGGGAAGAGGACACCAGCCAGCACCCACGTCACCCCACTTAAAATTGCTATTGAATGAACAACGTTCAGCAGGAAAAAAGGTGGGGAGGACGGGAAATTCACTTGCGAGAGACGGGAAGGCCGCGGTTCCCATTTCACAGGACAAGCTGTCGGTGCGGAGGCAGGGACCGCCAAGCCTCAGGCTGGAGCCCCTCCGCCGTACAGAGCCATCGCAAGAGCGCGTGCTCTATTTGCTTTAATTCCTCTTCACGAATACGAAATAATAAATTAATTGTAAAAGCGCGTTTAAAGGCTGCTTTGGGGAGTAATCTCTTTAAAGGGCATCCCCGCTTCACTGACCCAGGTTGCCTGTTAAATAGTAAATCAGCGGCTGCTCTACCGCTCTCAGGCACATCTTGTTTCTCCCCCTCCCCAACTCCCCCTCCGAGCTGGGCTGATCTCGATGCAAGGCGGCAGCTATCTACTCTGGCATTAGGGAAGCGGGCGAACTCCGAGACCTCACGCTGCAGAATTACAGTGTGGTTTAACTTGCCAGAAGCTTAAATATTTACCTGTCTTCATTAATTCCACACATGCGGACCCTTTCATTGCTCATCCAGCTATGAATGTTGCCATACAGGGGAGTTGCAGAAAGCATGACGTCTTCTTAAAAATCACCGCTTTTCTTCACGGTTTTATATTCTATTAAAAAGAGAAAAGGAAAAAAAAAAAAAAGAAAGTTGAGCAGATTTGTCTAGGAGGAAGTGCAAACATCACGGCGGAGCAGCCAGCCTCCCTCCGGGTAATTAATAATGAATGCAGGATTGGTGCGGGGAGTGAGCTGCCTATGTTAACCACTAAGGGAGATACCCTGCAATAAAGGAGCAAATTGAGGGCATTTATAGGTCAGAGGAGATGGATCTTTTCCCCAGCGCACATCCAGAAAATTAAGAATCATTCCAGGCTATCGACAAAAGTTTCTCCGCCGCATTTCATTTGAACAAGAAATGACTCAGCTGGCCAAGTACACACCGGTCCCCAAACCTTCATCTGAACCCCAGAGGGAGACCCCACGGGCCTGGGGGGACGTGCGAAACTACCCGCAGGCACTGAGGAAAGCCCTGCATCAGGGACGCTCAGGAGGAGGGCATCGCAAGAACAGCCACGTACCCTGCGTACTGGGTACGCCGACTGCCGATAAAGCTTTCACGCGAGGAATTGAAACTGAAGCGACGCAGCTACAGAAGGGATCTAAATAAAAACCTCCCCTTTAGCATCTGCACATGACTAACTTGGAGAAAGGGGTTAAAAATAGTAAGTGGGTTGGCGAGCTCCCCACCCCTTGATTTGATTAAGCACCGAGCCCTGGTGGCTTCTGCATCGGAGCTGCTGCTGCTGCTGCTGCTGCGAGTGCTTTCAGTAATTCAATGATGCCTGCTCACTCCAGGGAAAGAAATCATTAGCGAGCTCGCTGGAGAAGTATTAGCAGTCCAAGAGGATCGGCGCAGTGTGCAGCCGGAGGGGCAGGTGAAAGGTAACCGCATTTTCGCGTCCAGCGGCGGAGGGGGAACGGGCTTTTCCTCCCCTCTGCCTCGCCTAACGCCACCTCCGCTCGCATTAAATTCTAGTTTGCTGCATGAGCGAAGTGTCAGGACAAGCTGCGTTTTATTAACAGGATTATCGCGGCGCATGATTTATTCCAGTGCAAGATTTTAATTGCTCTTCGGAGGTTGAGTCATTTCTTTTGACTGAGCCTCAGCCTGCATCCTGCTGCTAAATGCTGGGTTAATAAGTAGGGGGAGCCTTTAATGCACAGGATATCCCTCAGCTCTTCCTCTCTCACAAAAATAGAAGCCTTTAAGCGGGAGGCATGATACTCCTTTTTACACACACACGAACACACACACCAGCCGGTAACGGGCGATTGACCACTGGGAGTTTAATGCCTAACGTCTCCCAAAGCATCCATGCTTCCCCAGCAAACTCATTTCCTTTGTCAGGCTACAAAATATGCAAATGACCACTTTGGCGTTTAATGGGGAAGAAGCCCAGATTGGGCCTTTAACACAATACTTCACACACGTTTCAGAGAGGTTTAAGAACTGAAACCGGCAGGCAAGCCTTGTTCCCCAACACTTTTTTTCTCTCTCCTCAAGAGAGGCCTTTTGTGGAAAACTCCACGTCTGGAACAAATGTATATTAATGAAACGGCGTGCTGACCCTCCTCTCCTCTCGCCAGAACCGTTAGCTTACCCTAATGAAGTCCGCAAGAAGCGCTGCTGCGAGGAAACAAAAATCCGCGGAGATTAGATACCGCGCTATCATTCAAAAGGAGTTATTTCACTGGAAAGACGGTTTCTGGACAGATTTACCGTTTTCCAGATGCGCCGCTCGTAATGTTTTCAATAGAAGCAGCAGCAGCAGCACGGAGAGAGTGATTTAGGGGTTTACGTAAGGTTAGTAGCCGCCCCGTGCGCTGCCTCACCCGTGGGGGACAGAGGCCGGTTCGGAGGAGACGGGCACCGGCGGCGGACGGCCCCGCGCCCCGCTTTCCTTCGGGGGCACGCCAGGCCACCAGCCCCCCCTCGTCCCCACTGGAGGGGCCGCCTGGTTCCCCCGGTGTAAGTGTATCATTAAGATGAGGCGCGGTGCCTGAATGAGAGCCCCCTCAACGTGTGCTGATAGAGAAACGCTTGAGTTACACGGGGCGGGGGGGGCACCAAGAGCTTCCCCAGCCGCAGCAGGTAACCCGAGGGTGCCCCCCGCCCCGTGCGAAGCCCACCCAAGCGGGTCAGAGCCCGGCGCCCCGACGGCTGCCAGCCCCTTCCCTCCCCAAAGCCACCAGCCCCCGGGCGCTCGCCGCCCCGAGGTGCGGGCGGGTGTGCGGGTTCTAATCGCCGCCCTGATGAACTTCTTGTGAACTGTTTAGAAGCGGAGGTCTGCCGAACGAGCAGCGGCGCCACTGCCAGCCATAATTTCATTGCAACAAGCAAGCCGGCTTTTAACTCTTCGCACGCCCCTTCCTTCTCTCCTCCTCCGCGCAAACGGCCGCCCGTCGGGGCCGTTGGCTCGCAGAGGGACTCCAGCGGCTCGGCCAAACCGCCGGCAGCTCCGCAAACCCTCAACGCTGCGGGGATGGGGCGGGGTGGGGGGAGGGCACCGCTCCTATTTATACCCAGCTTCCGCGGGGGCGGGCGCAGCCGGCCCCGTTATGCAACCCCGACGGCGGGCTGGGCGCCCCAGCGCACGGAGGAAACCGAGGACACATTTCTCTCCCTCCCTCCTCCATCCGGCACCCGCCGGGCCACCGCGCTCCCCCCGCCCGCGCTCCCCGCCGCTGTCAGCGCGCCCCAGGGCGTCGCAGGTCCCCGTCCCCGCCTCCCCCCCCCCCCCCCCCCAAACCCCGGGCCGCCCCCGCTGCGCGGAACGGTGCTCGGCTGCCGGAGAGCGCACGGCATTTCCTCCGGGAGGTGTCTGGCCGATAAAGCCATTTGCGGCTAAATATAGACGGTGATGCACGGAGGAGGGAGGGAGGGAGGCGCGGGGGGGGGGGAGCGAGACGCGGAACGCACACGCGGTTCCGCAGCGATGCCGCCGTGTGAAACCAGTTGTGAAAAGCGCCTGCAAGCACTAACCTGCCTCCCGGCGTGCTGCCGAGCGGGGCCGCGCCGTGCCGAGCCGTGCCGTGTCGTGCCGAGCCGAGCCGTGCCGGGAACACCCACCGCCCCGCCGGCCCCGCGCCGCAGAGGCAGGCAGAGACACACACGGCGCTGTTCGGGCAGCTGATTAAAAAGGGAAACGTTTGGGTCTCCCTCGCAACGTCAACAGACTTTTGGCAGCCATTGACGCCAGCAGCAGCAAAAGTTTTGTTAAGGCGCTCCTGGCGTGGAAACGAGAAAAACCCGATGCCCGCGGGAAGCCGGGGGGGGGACGGGGGGGGGAGGAGGAGGAAGAAGACGCCGCTTCTCCGTGCCCCCGGGGAAGAGAGGAGGGGAGAGCAGCGCCGCCCGGGCCGGAGTAGCCACCCCTCGCCCCGGGGGGTGCCCAGCGGCGAGGTGAAAGTCTCAGCGGGGGGTGATGATGATGGAAGGGGGGGGTGGAGGAAGCCCGGCGGCTGCAGCGAGCCAGGAAGCGGGGCGGGAGGAGAATTGCAGCGGCGCACGAGTTCCCTTTTGGCGCCTTTACTCTTTTCCACCTCCGAGCTCCGGCTGGCAGCCCGCCAGTTTCCACTGCACAAACCCCAGAGCCGCCGGCGGCAGCGCAACGGCAGCCGGCGGAGGAGGGGAGGGGAGGGAGGGGAGGGGAGGGGAGGGGGAGGCAAAGCCTGCGAGCGCCGGTGGCACCGACGGAGCGGCAGGCGCTTGGGCGAACCACCCGGCCCTTCGGAAATTAAAAACGATGCGATAAAACAACCGTCTCTGATCCCTACCCATCATCATCCGGCCGCCCGGTTCCAGGCCACTGAAAGGATCATTTCTAGATTTGTGAAAATCCCTGCGAGAGGAGTGAAAAGCGATCGGGGACTCGTAGCGATCCACTTCGATTAGCCCTCAGCCCCGTTCATCCGGAGTTTGATTTAAAGGGCAGCGCCCGTACGGTATTTATAAGCTTAAACACGGGCAGCCGCTTATGAATGCGTTTAGGTACCTCGTTTATCTTGTCCCCTCCGACTTGCGTATTTACGACTTAGAAAAACAACGACCTGTGCCACGGCCAGAAAGGAGACTTTAAAGACGCTGCACCGTTTACAATGCGCCGTATAAAGCTTTGGCAGCGGCCAGCCATCTAATATTAGACAAGTGTTTAAGGAATAGGGGTGGCTGCGCTTTTTTTTTTTTTTAAAGGGGGAGGGGGGGGGCAAAAAATGCCGTGGGTTATTTTTTGCAATCTCCACACGGCATCACCGCCAGTGACACGTTTTGTAAACCAGAGGAGGAAGCTGCAGACTAAGTAGCCGCCGCACGGATCCGCGGATTAGAGAAGAAGTTTGACCTTTACCCGGGACGTGTGGCATTTCATTTAACCATAAAGCTAAGCACAATGCGCCAGCGAGATCGCTAAACCGATTTAAAATACATATTGAGTCATGCGCGACAGTAGCGCGTTTCGGCGCAGGCAGCGCAAAGGGGTCGGCGTCTATTTTAAGGTTCCTGCCGCAGCCGCCCGTCCCCGTGTCGTGTGTGCGGTGTCCCCCTTTTTCCACCGCTCCCACACCGTCACGTGTCGGGACGGCGACCGGGACACTCTGCCGCGTAAACACGGCACGGCGGAGCCGTCCGAGGGCAACCGGGGCCGCCGAACCAGCGCCGTCGGGGCATCCTCCCCGCCGCTGGGGCATCCTTCCCGCCGCCGGGCATCGCCGGCCCGGCGGAGGACACACACCCACCCCCCCTCCTTCCCTTCACCCCTCCTCTCCGCCCGCAGCGGGGCTCCGGAGGGGGCGGCCGCCCTCCCCGGCACAGGCGGCCCGGGGGAGAGGCGGCCCCCGCGCCCCCCGCCTTCCCCCCCCCCCCCCCCCCCCCGCGCCGTCTGTCACGCCTTGGACCCTGCACAGACAGTCGCTGCGCCGTAGCGGCAGCGGCGCTTTTCCCCCCTTTCCCATATGCTGCGAGGCGAATCATTGCATCGCTCCCCGCGCCGGCGGCAGCCAAAAAGGGAGGGAAGGCGGGGGGGGAGAAAAAAAGTTTTCAATTAATGATAAGCCTAGGAACTGGGGAAGGGGACGGGGGAGGAGGCCAGTAAGGGAAAGTTAAAATGGCTGGCGATCCTTCAAATAACCCTGGCCGCCTTCCCCCCGAGCACACGCGGCGCTGCCTGCCCCGGAGCCCCGGGGGAAGCCCCGGACCCCCAAACACACACAATCCTCCTCGGGGGGGCAAGGATGCGGCAGCATACGGCGATGCCCACACCTGAAGGTGACGGGACGTTTGCGGGGGGTGGGGGGGGGCCTCGCTCCCGATCCCCCGTCCCCGGTTAAAACGCATCGAGGGGGTGCGCTATAGGCTGCAAGGCTGCCACACGCCGTGGGGGGTGAGGCGAGGCGGCTGGTACCCAACTTTGAGGCATCGCTACACGAAGGATTTCCCGGGGATTCGCGGGAAACACCGACCCCATCCGCCGCACCGGCAGCCCCGCACCGCCGATACGGCGCCTGCGCCCACCCCCACACACACCCCACACCCCCCCCGGCCCACCCCCGGTGCGGGCGATGCCTCCGTCCCCCAGCGCACGCCGCGGCGGCCAGCGGGCAGGCCGGTCTCTCCGCGGGGGGGACGGACACACACACGCACGCCGGGGTTTCCTCCCTACACGCCGGGCAGCCCGGCGGTTCAGCCTCCCGCCGCTCCGGCCGTGCCGTCAGCGAAGCTGCCGGAGGCGGCGAAGGAGGGAGCCGCAAACCGGCTCTGCCGCAGAACCCCCCGGGCCCCCCGGCGCAGACGGGGCCCCCCGGCAAGAGCCCGGCCTCCCTCCCTCGCCCACCCGCCGCGGCATCTCCCTACGCAGGGCCGTCCGCGCCATTTTAGAGACACACACACCCGACACACACTCACCCCCCCACATACACATTCACACACCCCCCCCGACACACATGCACGGGAGCGAGGTTTCCGCTGCCGCTGCCAGAGACAACAGGCAGCAGCCGAGCCCGGGCTGCGAAGGAGGAGCAGCGGCAGGAGAGGGACACACACACGCATCACACACACACACCCCCCCCACGCACCGTGGGTCGGGCAGAAATGTGCATTTTCAGGTAATTTAAGGCCGCATTTCCCGGGAAAAAGAGAGCAAGAGCGCAGGGCTGCGCGCCCCCACCCCATTAACCCGCCGCGCACTCGGCATCCCGGGAGCCCTGCATTGTTGCTTTTATTCCGTATGGCTTTTGCTTTTCAGGAGAGGGATAGAAAGAAAAGAGGGGAGGGGAAGGGGGAAAAAAAAAAAAAAAAAACCGAGAAAAATACCACCAAGCCAGCCCCTTCCCCCCGCCCGTCCCCCATTGTTCGGCCGCGGGAGGCTGGGCGAGCGCAGCGCCACGGGCTCGCCATTCACCGGGCTCCGCCGAGCCCCGCCGTGGGGCTGGGGGGGGGGATGGACCCCCCCTCCCAATTAAATACGAAAGTCCCAGTGCTGCTGCGAGAGTTGGGCGAAAGCCTGCGCTGACTTCCACATCGTTATCCTTGCAGAAATACCGGAGCACGGCCCCCGTTTCCTTCCCCCAGCCTCCGCCTCACCCCCGGGGGGGAGAGGCGGGGAGGAGGGGGGGGCGGGGGGAGTGATTAATGGGACGTACGCCCTTGGTTTCCCTCCGGCCACCCCAGCGCACCGCTCCCCGGCGCGGAGCCGCCGCGGTACGCCGGGCGGGGGCGGCTCCCCCCTCCCCCCCCCCCCCCCTCCCCGCACGCATCCGTCGGGGACGTTGGGAGATATTGATCACGGACGACTTCATTTTGCATAATTGCGGCTGACAGGGCCTGTGGTTCCCTCATTTACGGAGCAACAGCTTCGAGGGGCTGATGGATGGGGAGCGGCTCCCTCCGCTCCCCCCCAACCCGCTTCCACCGTACACACACACCCCCGCGGCAGCCCCGCCGGGGGACGGTGGCTCCGCGCTTCGTGCAAATGGTCGGTGCACAAGGGCGAGATATCAAAGTTGGGCACCTCCATGCCTGGTTTTTACCTAGCGAGGCCGGTCTGAAAGCCCCCCCGCTCCCCGCAGGGCTTTGTCTGCACAGCCGCGGCGGGGCTGGCCCCCCGGTGCTCGGGGAACCTTCGACGGCCGCACGTTAAGAAGCGCTCGGGAAGTTGGGGCTTTTTCCTCCTTTTTTTCCCCCCTCCTCCTCCTCCCAACAACAAACAAATAAACAGCTCGGTTTCTCCTAAACAATGCATAAAAATTAGCCTCGCCCCGAAGTTTATGTCGGGTTTCCGGCGCGAAGGTTCTCCTTGATGGGAAAAGGCTTTTCCCCGAGCACTTCTGGAAAGCGCTGGCGAGCCCCCGGTTGGGAAAGAGCCGTTAGAAGCATCCCGGCAAACCGTCTCCACAACTCCGTGTCCCAGCCTGCCATCACCTTCTCCAGACCTTTAGAAGAAACGCACGTCCAGGGCGGGAGCAGCCAGCGCCGCGCATCGCCCGTCTCGGCCTGCGGAAAGCACCGGGGGGGGGGGGGGGTAGGGAGAAGGGAGGGGCAAGGAAACCCAGCCACAACGCTCGTTTTTTCCGTGAAAAATGATAAAAAGGAAAAGAGAAAAAAAAAAGGGGGGGGGGGGGGGAGGGGAGAGGGTGTGAGGAAATAAAGTTGCCGGTGGCGGCGACGGCCCGTCGGAGCGGAGGGCCGCGGGGAGGCCGCCGCCGGCCCCTTCCCTCCCCATCTCGGCGCTCCGCACCGGAACAAAGCAGGGAATCAACTGCGATGCAGATGGGCGGCTATGAATTTTTTTTTGCTGCTGCTGCTGCTGCTGCTTAGAGCTTTAATTACTCGTTCTTGATCCGTGGGACTACGACACGACACCGCCAAGGTTAAAATGCCCTGAACAGCTCTGAGCAGATGTGAACGAGTTGGCAGACGCGCAAATGAGGTCTGCCTCTAAGCATGATAACAAGTGACTAATACATTGCATATCGGTGAAAGAAAATTATTTTTTTCTAATTTGCATTCGCTTTTTTCCTTCTTTTTTTTTTTTTTTAAACGCCAGCGACATTCCCTCCTCAGAAGCAGCGGCATAATCCTGAAAATATTACTCCGTGACTTTAAAAGATTTGGAAGGAGGCAGAGATTGCCAGTGTTTTGGCTATGCACGCTTGTTTATCTTTCCGCCTTTGCTCCAAGGCGAAACTAGTTTCGCAAGCAAGTATTCTTGCAGGAAAAAATGGCACATGTCATATAAAACACTAGTTTATAGGAATTGATGCTAAAATTGTTGAATGACTACTGGCGCACTTTCGCCACTAATAGCACAGCGTAATCCATAAAGCACCGAGGGGACAGTCAAGGCCGAAAGAGGGATAAAAAAAAACAGATTGACTGGAGAGAAATAGATAAAGGCAATCCATCGACCAAAATTACAAAAAGGGGGGGTGGGGGAGGAAATCGGCATCTCCCCTTCCTACCTGCTTTCCACCCCAGAGCCACCTCGTCAAAAAGACAATAGTACGTGGAGGTCACTTACTATATAAAACACAGCGGTTGTCGTAGGCAGCAAAACTATGTCAGGTACAAATATAGGCCGGAACCCAGTTCTCCAAGTTCGCTCGACTTTCCAGAGGTTCTCCTGAAAGGGCCGGGATACCAATCTGGGTACCGGAGCAAACTTCGAGAAGAGGCAGCATTTTAGATCCCACGCTCAGAAGGCGAAGCGAGGGGCTTAGATGGCAGGAGTTTTTCCCCTAGGACCTTACTCCAGGGGTGCCCGCACGTCCGGGTTTGGAGATGGCACAGCGCACCCCCCCCCAGAGATAACAACTTCTCCCCCGCCAACACGTGCTCGGGCAGCAGACGCGCTGCCAGCCACCCGCGCCGTGCCCTGCCCCGGGCCAGCACCAGCTCGGAGCGGGGCTGCCCCCTCCTCCCGCCGGCCTCCCGGGGACGCCTGGCCCGCACCCCGCTCCCACCGAGTCACCGGGGCCGGCCCCAACCCGCCGCCGTTTCCACAGCCGGGAGGGATTTCCCGGCGCCGAAACCGGCCGGGGTCGTGCGCGGAGCCGGCCGTTCCTCCCGCAGCCTCCCTGCGCTTGTAAATCAGGCGGAGGAGGCGAGATGAAAAGGGGGGGGAGGGGGGGGGTGCTTCTCCCCGCCCAGCGGCGTTTGCTTAAGCGCTGCCGCCGCGGCAAGGGGGACAAGGCTCGGCGCCCTGCCGCCCCCCCCCCCCCCCCCGGGATGCCCGCCGGGCCCCGCAGCGGCGGGCGGTGCCTCCGGGAGCGACGGGGCGGCCCCGGGAGCTTGCTCGGGCCGCAGCGAGAGCTTTTGTGTGCGAGTGCCGGCGAGGCGCGGGCTCTTCGCGCTCCAACAGCTGTCACATTATTTGCACTGGCTGTAAACAGCCTTCGCCTTCCCCCCCCCCCACCCCCAACCCCCCCGCCCCTTCGCCACAGAGTTAAATCCAGACTAACAATCCCCAGTTCGAGATCAAACCAACAACAGCAGCATTGTGTCTGCCTTCATTGCTTTACCATCAACTACTGCAGCTGGTTTACTCGAAACAAGGAACACCCTCTACCCACCTCCCCCGCCCCGGGGCCAGAAACGTGCTTGTTCCCGGCGGTTGGTCAGGCGGAGCCGCGATGCTCCGGGGGAAGGGGGCGGGGATTGCTCCGCCGGCCCGGTACCGGCGGGCTCCCGAGCGCAGCGGGACTCTCCCCCGGCAGCGGAGAGGGGTTTCCAGCCCTCACTCTTAAAGCCTTATGAGAAGTTGAGCTCCGCTCTCGGTTTGGCTTTTGGGAAGGGCGAGGGGGAGTCCCGCAGCAGCGGGGAAAGCCGCGCCGGCAGCTGCGCAGCCGCCCCGGCGGCACACGGCAGGGCTCGCCCCCGCGGTGCGGCCCCGAGCAGCCCTTCCCCGGGAAGGCCGGGCTCCCCGTCACCCCCCCTTGCCCTGCCGCCTCGCTCCGGGCCGGCTGCACCAGCGCCCGACCCGTCCTCGCTGCCAACCTGCCGTCGAGGGGCCCCTCTGCCGGCTTTGCCCCGGGCGATGACCCCACAGCCCCCGGCCCCACCGCGCAGCCGGCCGGCTCAGACGCTGGAGTTTCCACCTTCAGCCCTTACCCCCGTCAGGAAAAAAAGGAAGGAAAACCCCAATAACCTACAAAGCGAGCCCAACTCCACTCGTGATACAACTACCTGGCAGCAGAGGAGTGTGCTGCACGCTCTCGCAGCAGGCCTTTTGTTGGGCATGGCCCGAATTTGAGTGTAAATCCCGGCACCTCCTCCCCCGCCCTCACATTCGTATTGGTGGTAAAGTTAGAGGAGAGGTGGAATTTACTGGCCAGAAGCAAGGGGACAATAAATCAACTCGAGGAAACCTTTCCTTGCCCAGCCTGACTCCTAGCGTTACCCCAAATTGTGCATCTCGGGGAAAAATCTCATCAACTTTCTCCGAAATGAGTGTCCCGCACAAACTCCTGAAGAGGCCACGAGAGCTGGAATCTCGCTTCCTAGGTGCTTATTACGCAGTTTGGGAGCCGGCACCAGTTAAGGGAAAATAGGTGATTTTCTTGGAAGCACACCTCCAGCCACGGCCTGACGCCTGCCGAAGGGCAGCACTCTCCGGGCAGGTAAGGTGCTTCGCACCAACGTGATACCTCTCCGATCGACTTCCGAATCGGATTCATCGACAAACGATGCCAGTAAGTACTCGCAGGTCAGGATCGTCACCTATTCACTGCCTATACGTAGCTAGAAATCTGCTGGTCTGGTAAAAACCACGGCTAACAAAACAATGTCAGCAAAGGCTGCAACACACGCTCTTGCGAGAGACGGGCGATTGGTGCCTACTGAGACTCTTCCAGCACAAAGGCTTTTAGAGGAAGAAGAGAGAGAAGGGGGGGGGGGGAAAGGAGGGAGGGCTCTCGTGTTTCAGGGCTGCTGTCCCCTGGGAACCAAGAACCAAGTGTAGCTTCAATCAAATGCTGACTTCTCCTCCGGGAGCTCAGTAGGAAACCTGATCTCACTAGCTCATGCCTGCCTCCATGCATATAGGCTGGGTTTTCTTTCATACCAGCAATTTGTATAAAGAGGAGAGCCAATGCAGTTTATTGCAAACGAGATCTCGCAGTAACGGATCTAGAGAGATATTTCTGTAGCTAAAATAAGACAACCTTCAGCCGCCTGCTCAGGGCAGGCCGCGCCGCAGCCGCCCCCGGCTCCGCACGCACGGCTCTGCCGTGGGCGCCCCTGGCACGGCACGGCACAGCCTCCCACGCACCTCCCCGAGCCCTGCATCCTCCCCAGCTGGCGGCAGCCGCCCTGGGTTGGGTTTTTGTGCAATGCCAGGTTACATTTCCATTAAAACGTTTACCCCGGGAGATCACTTCCTGCTCGCAAGTATTGTTCCGGCTTCCCCTGCTGCTCGTAACTTCAGCGGGAGCGGTTTCTCTCCTCGCCTACTGCTGCGTGGAGACTCCGGGAGGCATCCACCCCTGCCCGCTGGCACTGGCCTGCCCTGGCACGGCAAGGCACGGCACGGGAGGTCTGCCGGGAAAAGGCCGGCGAGTCCTCCTGGCGAAGCTCAGCGTAACTTCGTACCGGGCTGCTTAATTCTGCACGGGGCTTTGCTAATCCACTTTGTGCTTGACCACTGAAACGGGAGGAAAGGAAAACACCGCGCGAAGAGCGCGACCAGGCCAGAGCAAGGTGAGCCAGGGGGACCGAAGCCTGGGAAGGGCTTCCCCCAACGCCCAGCTCAGCCTCCCTCCAACTGCTGTGGGCAGGCAGAGTGGCTTAGAGCACAACCCAGCACGCCGCCGGGGCGTGGGAGCAAAGGGGATTGCCCAGGGATCAGGGATGCCTGTAGGATCTCTCCATAGCCAGGGGCTTTCGCATGGAGAAAGTTTGGCTCAGGAAGGGAATTTACTCCTCAGAAGAGGAGCTCAGCCCACCCCTTCTCCTGCCATTAGCGAGTTCTCTGTGAATTTCAAGGAGAGCTGAGAATTCCCCCCTCCAGCTTTGTTTTCACTTCTCTGTCCCTACCTGCCACCACGCACAACCGCCACACTCAAGCTGCGGCAAAACGAGCCCTGCAACGTTCTCCCACCCCCTCCAGGAGACTCCCCAGCTGCGATGGCTGCCCCACTCCTGGGGGAGCACGGGGGAAATGCAGCACTGGGAGAGGGACGGGCAGCCCCGCGGCACCTGGTCCACGCAAGCCCAAGGACGGCCACGTCGGGCACAGGGTCTGCTGCCTGCGCAAGTGCGGGCGCACTTCTCTCCGCTATCAGCTGTGCCAGGCGCCAGCTGCTCCGATACTCCCGTGGAGGAGGAGAGCTGACTTTTATAACCAGGGATACAGGCCCAAATGTTTTGTAATATGCAAATACTGAAAGACGTACAAGGCCCCTAGGTGAGGTATTCCCGAGCGTTAAATGAACACCTGGGCTAAGAGCAAGAGCTACGCCAACCAAAAAAGAAAAGCAGGACACGCTTTCGGAATGAACGGGCTGGCTAGCAGCGCCAGCAGACTACAAACCCACCGTGGCCCGTCTGGAGAATGACCCGGTGCGGAGGTGCACCAGTACCGGGAGCTCCTGGCCGTGGGAAAGCAGCTCGAGGGCAGCGAGAGCCACGGAAAGGAAAGCGCGTTTGGCTAGGAGCTCGCTCACTCCTCCCGGCCCAGGAGCAGGCAGAGGAAGCACAATGCCAGGCTTTCCCGCTGCCGGCTCGGCCGCCGAGCACAGCCCTGAGCCTCCCCCTCTCCCCGGCGCTCTATTGAACACACTCGGCTCTTTATACGAGCCATTCCCAGTGTGGCTGGTGGATTCTGCGCTTTCCACTTTAATTGTCTTATCCAAATAAAGCTTTGTTTTCCTTAGCACGACAATCCCAACATTCAGGCCAAGATTTTCATTGGACAGAGGAGATATTTTATTCTCCGATTGTTTAGAGAGTCGGGGCTTACACGGAACAGCCCCGGCTTGTGTGCCTCTGCTCACAATGGGGTCTTTGCAGCCCCGGTCTCCGTCATGTAGATGCGTTTTCCGGAGCGATCGGGACGAGAATCATTTTTCTCTGCATTTCATAGCTTTCCAAGTCTACCCTAGACTTTAACAAGTCTTTTAGTTTGCACCTAGACAATAAATTTAGTTTAATTTAGCTTCCGGTCTTTAATTTTAGCAGGTCTTCTTTTTGCATGCAAATCAATATGGCAATTACCATCTAAAAGCTCGCCCAGCCCCAGGTCAATGTAAATTGATCATTGTCCGCCTTCTACAAAATAACACCGGGAGTCTGTGGTGCATAATGAGATTATACTGGAAACTGTCTTTCAGATCACAAATTATATTTCATGCTGTCAGGATCTTCTCCAAGCGGACTTCCTTGCACGTCTAATCACACGGCACCGAATCTATCGGCTCACTAGGTAGGGTCTGGGGTGCGTGGAGCGCCTGCGTGCGGAGGGAGAGTCCCAGATAATTCAGAGAGCGGTTTAGGAAATCAGGCGGGCCAGTACTGAAGCGTGCCTCTCACTCGCTAACTTTTCCAGCGGTGGAAGAGAGGAGGGGAAAAAAAATCTCCGCTCGGCCAAGAACTGCTGTCCAGCAAACAAGGAAAAATGAATTCCCTGCTGGAAAGCAGCAGAACTTTCCTAAATCCACATTTGCAACCAGTTCTTGGCCTCCTCCTTTCCGTCCCCACCTCGTCCGCTCTGTCATTCAAAGGAGAGCTGGCTGCCCACTCTGGAGAAACCCCCCACATAGACACACTCCCCGCCGGAGAGACGCCCCTGCCCGCCGCGGCCTCGGGACCTGAGCGGGCCGGGCCGGAGGGCAAGGTCGCTCTGGAGCAGCGACCGCAGTAAGCCGGTTCCCTGAAAGGACACGAGGATTAATGGGAGCTGCTGACGGCCCCGGGAACTCCCTCTGCCTGCAGCCCCGGCCCGTGGGCTGCCTCCCGCATGCACACCCAGAACCAGCGAGAGCTGCTCGGTGTGGTTACAAGGGGTTAGTTGGCTCCCTCCAGCCAGCGGCTCGACTTCGCCGCTCAGGTTACTGCAAAACCAAGAAAGAGGGGAGCAGGCCCACTCTGGCCATCAATTATTTCTAAAGCGACATCAGCCTAAGGAGGAAGTATTAAACTCGGGCTTCATGCTGCTCTTTCGAAGCCCGCACTAAAACGTGATCTATGGCGGTGTTCGGGGGAAAGATAGCGTATCGCATATCACCTGCGCGGCCCCGCTACGCTGCGGAGCCCCAGCGAGAGCCCGCACCTTCGTCAAGACGTGCAGAAATCAGAGCTCGCTTCTCTGCCGTACAGAGCACCGATTTACTCCAAGCCACGTTTACTCCAAGCCACGTTTACTCCCAGAGCGACGAGGCTGCTGGAGCTACGACCTGAGCTGGAGCGGGCCTTTTGCCTGTCTTTGCAGGGGCCACTCGCGGGTCAAAGTTGAGAGACCTTTTAAACGACAGCCACAGATTGCCGAGACTACTTTGGTATGCGCAGCACTCATTATTTTGGGCTGCGGTGGCCTGGGTCCATTTTCTCCGCAAACGGAGACCCAAAAGCATGTCAACAACTTTGTGTGGTCTCGCAGCTGCACAGACCCACAAAGTCTGCTCACGCGGACCGAACAGGAGCCCCCGGAGCTCCGTCGCCTTGCCTCTGGCATCCCTGCCAGGGGATAAGAGGGACGTTGGCTCCCTTATCAACCTTAAAAAAGTGAATTATCGTGGGGTGGGGGAAGAGGAGGGCAAACGGACGACAGTTTCGAACTGCCTGAGAAGCTGCTGCTTTCGGCACATCCTGGTTAAGGCAGATACAGCGCGTGCCACAGAGCCCGGATTGTCCACCAGCACAGGAATAAAGCCAAGGCACCAGTATTGTTTCAAGACCCAGTCCATATTTGGGCATTCAGTTCACACATCCTAAGTATTGCTTTAAATATTAGAATGGAGACATTGGCCAATGTGGTTCATAACGCACTCAAACGGGAGAAGTCGTTTCTGCTCGCTCTCACATTACTAACGTTACTAGCTTGGTCTTGTTGGTCTTTTGGGGGGGGGGGGGCAGGGGAGAAGAGAGGGAAACCCTGCTGAGTCTGTTTGCACTGGTCCCTATTAGATATGCAACAAATCTGCCATTTCCGGCGTTGCTTCTATCTAATTAGAGATGTATTTAGATGTGACGTGTAAATAAGCGCTGAGCTGCCTGCTGCCCTGGCTGCGCGGACTGCTCGGGAGCATTTCCAATAAGGCTGTAGCGCCCGGAACCAGGGCTCAGACAAAGAGGAATGGGAATGGTCTGCGTTGCAGGCGAATCCAACAAACCCAGCTTTTATCTATGGCTCTAAAGCCTTAACTGCTTTTAATCTGTACCGCCCAGGCTCCCGCACGCCAGCATCGCATCTCACCCACCGAGGACGCCTCGGTACAAAAAGATGCACACATGCAAGCACACGCGCACGCAGGAGCTGCCAGAAGCCCCCCGACCCACCCTAACCCCAGCGCAGACCCCGCTCTCCGCCCGGCCGTGCGCTCCCCCGAGGCGTGCCGCGGCCCCGTGGGTTTTCACAACACCCCGCGGCAGGTACGCTCGGCTTCTGCGTGCAGAGACACGAGCCGAGGGATGCCCCGCGCCGCGAACCCACGCGTGGCCCCGCGGGGGGAAGGGCGCCGAGCCGTCGGGGGAGAAGTTGCCGGGACCTGAAGGCGGCCGCGGAAACTCGTTCCCTCCACCCCCAGCTCCGCGGGGCCGGGAACCTCCGCCGCGGGGTTTCCACTGCAGCCCGCGGGGAGGGGGGGAGGCAACGGAGGGGCCGGGGGAGAGGTTGGAGAGCCGCCGGGGACGCCCCGCCGACGGGCCCCGCCGCCCCTCCTCCGCCCCCCCCCCTCCCAGCCCGAGGGGCTGCGGAGGTTTCCCCGGCCCCGCGGCCGCCTGACCCCGGCTCCGAGCGCTCTTCGGAGTTTCCAGAGAGAGGAAACTCCTGGGAACGAAATAATCTGGCGCTCGCCTCGTCAACTCTTTTCCTGTTGTGGGAAACAGCTCTTATAAAGCCATCAGATGGACGGGGCAGGGCCGGGGGCCCGAGGCGCGCTGCCTCGCGTGTGCGTCCCCGCTCCTGCAGCATCCCTGCATCCTTCCAGGCCGGAGCAGCCGGCCGCGATCCCCTTCTCGGCTTTAAGGGTTAACAACCACCATCGCCACCAAAAAAAAAAAAAAAAGAGAAAGAAAGAAAGAAAGAAAGAAAGAATGAAAAAAAAATATCGCGGTGACCTTTTCCTCTCCGACTCCCCCACTCTCCCTTTCAGGCTCCGGTTCCTGAGCTCGCAGGGAGCCTGAGCGGCTGTCTAGACCGATCTATCACAGACGGACAAACAATACCGGGAGAAGCCCCTGCCCGGTCCCTCAGCCTCCGCCACTCACCTTAGAAATGGCGAAGAACAGAAAAGTGACCGCGATACAATCCTCCCCGGTGTATTTATAGCCTTCCACACAGCCCACCTTCATGCCTGACAAATGAGATTTTGTCTGCTCTCTCAGCGTACGCTCCAATAAACACACACACACTTTTTTTTTTTTTGGGTGCCTGTTTGTTTTTGGTAACATTCCGGGCTCGTCCCTCCGACCTCGGTGCGGGCCAGGGCCCTCCACGCCCGTGCGGGGAGGCAGGTTTGATAGCCGGGTCGGGAGGGGCTGCATCCTTATCCATCCCCCGTCCGTGGCGGGAGATGGGGAACAAGAGGGGACCCGGCCGCTCGTTCACACGCAACCTGGAAACTTCCAATGTCCGTATTCATCACGCCCCTTCGCACCCAGCCCCCCTCACCCGAAGCGCTCCCTGCTCCCGGCCAGCCCTCCGGGTTGCGTATTAAAGAGGGTATAGACGGGGCGAGGAGCCGGAGGTCCAACGCTGCAAAAGGCTGGGGAATAACTAATGAGCTGTGCAGCCCATTGATCCGGTGCATACTTCCTAATTAACTCTGAGTCACCTATTTGTGACAGCAATTCAAAGAACTGCACCAGGGATAAACTGCAACCCCGGCGCGCGAAGGCAACCGAGGCGGGGGGGGGGGGGGGGGGGGGGGGGGGGGGGAGGCGGGAGAAAGGAGGGGGGAGAGGAATTTGCTCCTCCTAATCCTCCTAAAAGCAATTAGGGTGAGCGCTGCGCCGGCTACCGCTCGGGAAAAAAAAAAAAAAAAAAGAAGGAAGGGGGGGGACGGGGGACACCCACCCAGCGGCTCCGCCAGCAGAACCGAAAGGAAACGAATCGGTGTGTGGCAAGCGCGGCGGCACCGGGCTCCAGACAGACAGACGGGCGAGCACCAGCGTCTCGGGGACGAAAGTAGGCGGCGAGCGCGGTGTGCCGGGGGAAGCGGTGTACCGAGGGAAGCGGCGGTGTGCCGGGCTCGGCGGGCAGCGGCGCGCACAAAGCTGCTACGGGAGAAGCGCGGGCGGGCGGCGGCGACCCGGGAGCGGCGGAACCACAGGCGGGGGGGTTACGGGCGCTGCCCCGGGGCCGAGACCCCCGCACCGCTCGCCCCCGCTCTCGCCCTAAGCTTTGTTCCCAAGCGGCCCCGGCGTGGCACGGCTCCCCCCTCCACCTCCCGCGGTAGGGCCACGGGGAGGGGGCGGGGGGGGGGGGGGGGGAAGTTAATAGAAACCTTTGGAAAATCCGGGCTTGGCTACGTGGTGCGGGCTGGGCTCCCCTCCCATTTTAATACAAACACGAATACAAAAGCTGCAGGCTCCAAAGAGCAGATGAAAGCAATGAACGGAGTTTCTGGAAAAGATTCATTAGTGGGAATTAATGCTGCGAGGAGCTCAGAGGCGATACCATTAAAGCCAGTCCTCACACTTTGTCAGTTTTACACCGCTCACTACGGTCGGGGCTTTTTTCTGTCTGGGGGGGGGGGTGATCTTCGCCTCCCTCAGACTCACTCCGCGATCACCGAGCCCCGGGATCCGACGGACATCGCGGAAACGGGAGGGAGGGGGAGGAAACACCAACCCAACAGACACATATCGAGAAAGGAAGAGGAACGTGAACGCTCCGCAGCCCTCGCCCCCGGACTCGCTCCGCGAACATCAAATGCATGCCTCATCTGCTGCGCAGAGCCGCCCCACTTGGCCCCGGCATCACAAAGCAGCCTCCGCTGCCTCCCTGCCTGGCCGTCCCCCCTCCGGCCGGCCCTTTGATGGCAAGCCCCGAGCCTCCCCTCCGGCTCGCTCTCCCAACTCCAAACTACATTTTCGGGCTGACTAAACTTCCGTGTCACGCCGGACCTCACGCCAGCACAGCTCCGCGCACGGGAAAGCCCCGGGCCGCCCTGCCCCACGTGCGCGGCGGCGCCCGCCCCGCCGGGGCGGGAGGGGGGGGGGGGAAGCGGCGGGAGGGAGGGGGGATGGGAAAAAAGTGGCTCCCCGGGGTCTCCTGGCGAGGGGAAGGCAACCCGCAGCGGGCTCTCCCCCGCCGCTCACCTGTCCGCCGGCCCCCGCGCTGCTCTCGGCGGGGGAGCGCCGAGCCCGGCCCGCCCGGCGCGGGAACCGTCTCCGCTCCGCGGGTCGGCAGCGCCGCTCCTCGCTCGCCCCGTTGCCCGGGGGAGCGCCGCAACACCGCTGCCCCGGCGCCTTCCCGATCGCGAAGTGCGAGCAGCCGACGGGAACACCACTACACTCCCCCCTCTACAGGCGCACCGGAGCCGACAGCGCGACCGGCAGCTGCCGCCGCGACCGCCCCAAACGGGCATCTCCACAAGCAACTGCCTCCAAACTTCCCCTCCGCAGCCCCGGAGGCGCACCCGGAGACCTCTCACCCCCGCCCGAGCCCCGCTGCCCCGCGCCGTAACTTTCGGCGGCGGCAACCGCCGCCGCGCTGCCGTCCCCACGGCGGGGAGCCCCGCGGCCGCCCCGTCGCGGCGGGACCCTGCGGCGGCGGCGGCGGCGCTTCCGCACGGGAGCTGTTCGCGAAGCGGAGCACTGACCTTCCTGCCGCGCCGCGGGGCTGCGGCGTGCGCGGTCCCCTCACCGTCGCCTCGCCCTGCCGTGCTCTCCCGGGAAGGGCAGCCCCCGTCGGGAGAGAAAGGGGAGCGAGAAAACTTTCCCGATCGCCCTCCCCCTCTCCGTGGGTGCGTGTGCCGCGGCTTGTCCCGGCGCGGGCGGGCCGGGAGAGGGGGGTGCGGGAAAGCTGTAGGGAGCGGGAAGCAGGAGCGCGGCCGCCGCCTGCGCCGACGGGGCAGGTGCCCGCGGGAAGGGCTTTGCTTCTCGGCTCGGCCGGGTTCAGCGGCGGGAGCGGCAGCCCGCGATGCTCACTCCGGCTGCCGGCGCTGGTTTGGCAGCGCCATGTTGCTGGCTCGCTCCGGGCCAAGTTCCTGCGCTGGCGAGCGCGCCGCTCCCCACATCTCGCCCGCGCCGCCGTCTCCCGTGCCCTGGCCGCCGCGGCTTTGTGTGTGTGTGTGGCTGGGGATTTAATTCTCCTCCTCCTCTTCTCCTCCTCTCTCTCTTTTTCTTCCTCTCCTCCCCCCCCCACCCCCCTTCCTTTAGTCCGCCGGGAAAGCCGCTCTTCCTCACCTTGCCGCTGGGAGACCGGGCTCCGTCTGCTGCACGCTGCGCTCCCCTCGCATCTCCCCCTCCCTTTCTCCCTCCTCCTCCTCCTCCTCCTCCAGCCGCCGCCTCCCCTCCCTTCCCCTCCCCCCGGGCAGGCGCTGCACCGAGGGAGCCGCCGCCAGCAGCAGCGGCGGCAGCGGCAGCAGCAGCAGCGCCGCCACCGCTTTTTCCCTCTGCAAGTTTCCCCCCTCCCCTGGCTGCGTTTCTCTGCCCAGGCAGGGCTCGCCCGGCCGCTCTCCTGCTCCCCCCCCACCCCACTCTTGCCCCTGACTAATTGATTTGCCCCCCCCCCCCCCCTCCCGCCGCGCCTCCAGCCCCTCGCTTCGCCCGGTTCTCTCCCTCCCCGGCTGGCAGAGATCGGTGCCAAGCTGCGGTGCCCCGGGGGGGAGGACTCCGCGCTCCCCGGTCGGCAGGGAGAGGAAAGCCGCCCCCCCCCCGCCCCCCCCCCCCCCCCCGCCGATACTCCCCTCGCTCGCTACCCAGAAGGCCAGTGGAGAACCGCAATTACCATAAAGCTCCGCTCACTCCGCTCCGCCAAGCTGTCAAAACCCCGGCGGCGGCGGCGGCGGCGGCTGCGCTGCCAGACATTGCTGCCAGGCTCCGACGACGGGTCGCGCCGCGCTGCCCACCCCACCCCCCCCCGCCACCGCCCCGCACGCCCCCGGCCCCTCCGCCGGACACCCCCGCGGCCTCTCCAGCGCTCCCCGTCGCACCGCGGCGCCCGGCATCCCCCCCCTCACCCTCTCCCCCGGCGGGGCATCCCGCGTCCTCACCGAGACCCGCCAGCTTCGGGTCCCCCCCCCCCCCGTCGCGAAAGGGTATCCCCACCGTCCCAGGATCCACTGAGGGCTCGCAGCCATCCTGACCCCACCTACGGGTCACAGCACGCACGGACCTTCTCGCTCGCACCCTCCAACCCGTGGAAGGGGTCTCAGCCCCCACCCCCTCGGTGGTCCCGCCCGTCGCCCCAACTTCTCGTGGTCCGCGGCTGATTTGCGCCTTCCCCCCCGGTCCCCTTCTCTGCGCTCTCAATCGGGGTGGAAAAAAAAGCCACTCGTTTGTCAACGTCTGCATTGCGCGGGGCGGGAGGGGGGGAGAAGGGGGGGGGACACCTTATTAAAGCGTGTTTTCGCCTGATCCGGCTTTGGCAGCGCTTAACGCGGTTTTTACCGCCTGTCAGTGGTGTGGCAACCCCGGGTGGGGTGGCGAGTGAAGCGCCGTTTCCCTCGCTGGCGTTTTCTACGGCTGCTTTAAGATTTCTGCCCGGGCTGAGGAGCCCTTTAATCTCCGGGTTGGTAGTTATCGGCTGCATCTATTTACTTTGGCAAGGGAACTTTTGGCTCAGGCAAGCTCGACTCGTAAATTTCACGTTCACGTAACGCCCATCCCCGCCGGTACGCTGAGGTTTGGCCCCGCGGAGCCCACGGCACGGAGGCTCCCGGGGCCGGCCCCGGTCGCAGGGCCAGGCGAACCCCGCCGCCCCCGCCCCCCCCCCCCGCACCTCCCGGCGCCTTCCCGGGGAAGCGGGAGTTTTGCCGCCGCCGCTCCGCGTGACTGCCAGCCAAACGGCGGGCGATTAACGTGGACAGTTCCCCCGGGGCGTGGGGGAAGGGAGGGGAGGGGGACGGATTTTTAATGGCCACGTCCAGGACCCTGCTCGAAAAGGCTTGCGGAGACGCTGCGAGCTGCAAAAGCTTTGCTCGCCGCCAGCGCACAAGCAGCGAACCGGGGCGGTGAGTATCCAGCGCGCCGAGAGCGGGACTGCCGGGGCTGCCTGCCTGCTCCCGCCGCAACCGCTCATCTCCCGAGGTGGAAAAGCAGGAGTTCCACAAAGTCGTCTCTACCAAATCGCCCCCCTAAAAAAAAAAAAAATATAGCCTGAAGTTTTTAATCCACAATCTTAAGTATGGTCTGGTTGCCAGCTGCTCGGGGAGGGGGGACACGGAGCGCACACCCCACCCCACCACCCCCCTAAACACACGCAGCCGGGGCACGGCCGGAGGGTTGGCGTTTCGTGAAAATACCATCACGGGGCTTTGGGTTTTCGCTACGTCTCTCTTAAAAAAAAAAAAAAACAAACACACAAAACACTCGCCCGCCTCAAAGCAGAAGTGAAATATCCACCGCCCGAAACCCGAAACTCCCGCCGGACCGCTCAGCTTCCTCGCAAAGGGAGCCCGGGGAGCCGCCGAGCAACACGGCCGGGCTGCGGTCCTGGGGCTCCGGCCGGCGAGGCGCACGGCCCCGGGCAGCGGCCGGGTTTATTCCCGGCGCGGCGGGCCAAGCATCTGAAAAGGCTCCCACACGTTTTTTTAATCTCCGACAACAAGCAGAAGGACACCTGGCCTATTACACCGTAAAGCTATTTTTTATAAAGATGTTTTAGGGCTAGACATTAAAAGTTATTAGACTGAACACACGTGAGTTACAGGCACACAGCTGGAGGAAAGGCCTCTGTTGGGGGTTTTTTTCCCCCTTTTTCTAGGGAAAACTTCATTAAAATCGCATCTTTCGGTAGGAAAGCAGAACTATCGCGTCTCCCGGCTAAGGGGCCGCAGCTTCACGGCTGCACTGATCTGGGCTTTGTCTCTCCCCGCAGGTCTGGATCCGCGGTGCCATCGGCCCGCACTTACATCACTGAAGTCTCCCGCTTCCCTTCCCCCGGGCTGCGAACTCCGGATCACATGTGTGCGCCTACGGCGAGGGGTTGGGTGGCTGGGGCGGTTGGATTTTTTTCTTCCCCTTTAACTAATGACTTCAAGTAATCTCGGGGTAAACTCGCTCCACTTTTATTTTTAACCGTAGTTAAACTTTCTTTCTTTGTGAACGCAGTTTCCTCCGTGGCGGGGAGGAACAGACCCGCGCTTGTTCGCCTCTGTGCCTTTTTTGTTCCCCGGGTCCCCGAGATTTTGCAGCGGGAGGCTGGCGGCTCCCGGCGAAGACATTGGGGCTTCAGTTCGCTCCTCCCGTGGCCTGGCTCGGCCCGGGCTGCGCCGCCTTCTCCCGCCGCGGGTGCGGGCACCGCCGAGCTAACCCCGGAAAATTCAGAGCATGCTCTTGCCTTGCGGATTACCGGGCCGCCCTCCCTCCCTCCCACACGCCCCGGAGGGAGCTGACCCCCGGGTCAGGCCGCTGCACACTGCTCTCTCCCCGGGAGCTGGGGGGGGGGGCTCCGCGCACAGATGCTCGGGGCTCCGCCGGGCGAGGATGCGCTCGCAAAAAACGGCTGCTCCGATAATGCGAAGTACTTAACCTCCTCGTAAAGACAAATCCATTGTTAATGGCAGAATGGGCTTCTCGCAGGAGGCTTCCAAGTGGGATGGCTTTACGCCGGCTCTCATTTACCTCCAGCGCCGCCTTTAATTGGAAGCCTCCCCCCACCACCACCCTCGGTACCTCAGAAAGTTGGGGGTTAAGCAGCGGGAGCGGCGAGGCCAGGCCCCCGGCCCCCTCCAGGCCCCGCTTCCCCGCGTACTAAAAGGCAGCAGAAGCATCGGGTCTCCCGGGCAGGGGAAATGAGAGAGAGGGGAGACGGGCGCCTCGAAGGTAAAATGAATTAATGCGAGCGAGGTGCTCAGACAGCCTGGTGATGAGTGCTAGGAAAAGCCTATAAATAACAGATCACTGTCCTAAGCTCAGAATTGCCCTGCTTGAGTGTGTCTTAAATCAGACCTTTATCATTGCTTATTGTAAGGCTGTTTTTAATGGAAGCGTAGAAATCTGAATAACAAAACAAGACAAGCCTCAGTTGGCGTTATGCGGGGTCTGCAGCGCTTCCAGACCTGACACGGAGCCAGCATATTGTCACCCCGCCACGCAAACTCCCCGTGCAATCAAGGGGGGGGTGTGGGGTGTGTGTGTTGCATAGCACAAGTACTATAATTTTACTTCGTAGTTCAGGGCTACTCTGTTGACAGGAGATCCATTATTTTCTCTCCCTCTCCCCAGAAGAGCCTCGGTTCACGGACTAAGCGCCGCTGTCTTCCTTAGGAAGGCGAATGACACATCGCTCCGGTTGGGTTTGCTCCGCACCTTTTTCCCCGCTCCACGGAAGAGCGCAGGTACCCGCGGTCCTGCGGGTCCCGTTTGCCGCTCGGAGCGGACAGCCCGAGAGGGACAGGCAGGCAAACACGGGCACGTCTCGCCCAGCCTCCAGCCGGGAAGCTCGGCTCGTCGCCCGGGGCCGGAGGAAGCGGTCACCGGGCCAGCGCAAGGCGAAAGGGCCGAGCCCACCGGGGCGGCCGCTGCCCCGGGCTGGGGAGGGGGGCCGGCAGACCCGCTGCAGGAGGAGGGCAGGGCTGGCTGCGAGCTGCCCCCTCCACCTCTCCCACTTGCATACCTCGGCCATTTTGTCTGCTCGCGGCGCGCCCCTGCCGTGTCCCCCCCCCCCGCCCCTCCCCGTCCCCTCGGGCGCTGCCGCGGGCGCAGGGGCCGGGCGCTGCCGGCGGAGGGGGCGGGCGGCCCGGGCGGCCCCGGGAGGGTGAAAGGAGGGCCGCCGGCAGCCCCGGCCGCCCCTGGCAGCGAGGAGAAGCAGCCGCTAAGGCAAGGCCCTGCAGGGGAGGGGGCGTGCGCCGCACGAGTCTGGAGAGGAGTAAAAATAGCGCCGGCGAGGTTGTCGCTTTCCTCGCCCTCCCCCTCGCCCCCCCAAACCCGGCGGGGGGCAGCGGGCGGCTCGGCGGGGCGGGCGCCGGGGGAGGAGAGGAGCCGAAGCCGGACAAAACCCCGGCCCCGGCCGGAGAGCGATGCGGGAGAGGTTGAGCCTTCGCCTTTGTGGGCGATGCGCGGGAGACGAGGGCTGTACCCCCTTTTTCCCGGTGGGGGTCCTTCATCCCCGGGGGGCTCGTCCCCGTGCCCTCGGCGGAGCGGCAGCGAGCGGCGGCTCGGCGGAGGCACGGCAGCCACCGCGCTCCCGAGTTTAAATACGATACGGCGGCCGGGGGAACCGCCATGGTATGAAGGTGTGTTTGTGCAGACTACGGCTTGTATGTTAATAATTGGATACAGTCGATGAATCACCTCCGTCCTCCTTCTGGTTTTGTTTTTGTGTTGTGTTTTGTTTCGGAGGGGGTGGGGAGAGAAAGCGAGGAGGCGATGCCGTGGCTCGGCGCTGAATACCAATTTCGCGGCCCGGGTTCATAAACACTGGGGTTATTCACTCCGCCCCAGAGGTGACAGCGGAGGCCTCCGCCGCCCTCCGCGCCCGCGCCCCGCCGGCGTGCGGAGCGGGATTTGCGCCCCGGCTGGAAGCCCGGCAGCGGCGGGTGGCTCGCCGGAGTGCACATACATACGAAATGAGAGCCTGCAACATCAAAGCGGCAGCGGAGCGGGGGCAGGGAGGGGCTCTCGGTGCGTACACGTGTGTACTTTTTCCAGAGAAAAGCCCCTCATTTTTCAAATCGGATCCTTCCCCCCCCACCACACACACACCCTTTCGCTCGCATGGCAGACATGCGGGAGAGATTCTTTAGTCCTGTCCTTAACACTTCACAGTGTTTTTAGCAATTAAGGCGAGAGGGGGGTGGGTATAAAGATAAGCCACTTTTTCGCCCTGCAAGTGTGAAAGATAAGATAACAGTAAGCTGGGGCAAAACGTCTGCTTACAACCTCCCCCCAGCGATTCTGATCGGTCACCTCTTATCGCAGAAAATGTTCATTTCGAAAGCAGCTTCAAAAAAAACCCAAGGGAAAATAAAAGTATTTTCCGTTCCCAATTGCCATTTAAAACCCCGTCCTCACTTCATCTCTCTACGTCGTCGTTCCCCGCCGCCGCGGTACCCAAACCAGGGCAGCAGCCTCTTCCTAGCGCGCCTCTCGGAAGCCAAATCACGCAGGTAATCAGAGAACTCGAACCCTCCAGGCGCCGAGATTAGCAGCGCACCGCGTTCCGCGGCGCTCCCCGGCCCTGCCCGCCCGCCGCCCCCGTGGCAGGCGGGGGACGCGGCCCGCCTTACCGGCCCCTCGCCGCCCGTAAAGCGGGCAGGGAGCTGCTCGGGGGACAGCCCCGCGCCGGCAACACTCGCAGCGGCGGGTGAAGCAGGGTGAGAGCCAGGCTGCCTTTTTCAGGTTGTTTCGCTGTAGCATCCCCGACGGCATCGGGGGAGACGGAGCAGCGGCGATGCTCTCCCCTCGGCCTGCCCCCAGCCCAGCGTCAGGACGCGCTGTCGGCGGCCGCGCTTGGCGTCGAGTCGCTTCTGCTTCCAAGCCTCCCGCCCCCCCGAAACCCTCCCGGCCGCTTCCTACTGGGCAGGCACACGCGGAGGCCGCGGGCGGGCACGGCTCCCGGTGCATACGGCTCCCGGCGCAGACGGCGGCGGCCCTACCCTCCGGGGCACCGGGCAAGGCCCCGCCGCGCCCTCCCCGGGACCCGCGGGCAGGATGCGGGCGCCGCTCCTCCCCGCCCGCTGGGCAGCGGGGCTCGGATGCAGGATGCGGGGCGCCACGGCCGGGCCCACGCGCTGTTTCCCCATCCCGTCCTTGAGCCGTCGCCGCCTGCGATAAGCCGAGATGCCGAGTAGAAAAGGCTTCCCGACACCTCCTCGAGGGCAAGGCGCGGCCCCGCCGTGTTCTCGCTGCCCTGGGAAACCTCCGCACGGGCCTTCACGCGAAGCAGCGGGGGGTGTGTGTGGCGTGGGAGGGCGGGCGGCACCTTCGTCCTTCGGCAAACCCACAGCCAGGGTCTCGCACGGGAGCCGGGACAGCGGGGACCTCACCCAGCCCCGACGTGCCCGGGGCCGGAGCGGAGTCGAGGCGTCTCAGCGGGGAGCCGAAGCGGTGGGGGAGGGGGGTTTAGGGGGGCGGGTTTCCCCGCGCTCACCGCATCCCCCGTCTCCTCCCGCCGCCCTTCTCAGAAACCCGTCCGTGCCGCGCTCTCGGAGTGAGTGGGGCAGCAGCTGATGACAAGGGGAAAAAAAGAAGAGCGAGCGAACGGGCGAAAAAAAAAAAAAAAGCCCCACCACCCTCCCAACCCCTAGCCTGGCGCGATTACTCATCCTCAGAGTTCCCCTAAGTCAGAGAAACTTGGCCAAGTCCCAAGGCCGAGCCGTTAGCACGGTCTCCCCGGACACCTTCCGCCGCGGGGCACGGCGGGGGTGGAGGGCTGGGGGCCGGGAGCCGGCGGGGAGTGCGCGTCCCCATCCCCGGCGCTCTTCGCGCTCGAGTTATTGTGGAGGGAGCGTTTTATCTTCACAGTCACATCGGCAGCTAACGAAGCTCGGCGGCTGCAGCCCACACGACTTTGGTTCCCTGCATTTATCCTTCAATAAAAGCCGATTCCTTTATTAGAAACAGGAGACGTGTCTCCTACCGCCCCTATCAAATCCCAACTGCCAAGGCGCAGCCGACACCTCCCCCTCAACCCCCCCTCCCTGCCCGAGAGGGGCAGGCGGCACCACCCCACGGCCTACCCCCGCCCCCCCTTTCCCCCGGACCCCCCACCGTGAGCATCCCGCTCTACCCCTCCCCAGCCCCCCCACGAGCAGGGGCAGCCCTCCCCTCCTTCCACCGGGGCGGCCAACGCCCCCTCGCCGAGATGCCCCCCACCCCACATCACCCCCCCCCAGGTAGGAGCAGCCAAGGCGAGCCGACCCCTCTCCGCTGCGCATCCCCCGCGCCGGCACGGGCAGCCGTGTCCGCCCCCCCGCCAAATCAATCGCCCCCACTACGCGCACCCACACGACTTTGGTTCCCCTGCATTTATCGTTCAATAAAAGTCGTTTCCTTTATTAGAAACAGAGGAGACGCTTCTCCCACCGCCCTCACCTCATGCCCCCTCCGCGAGCGCAGCCGGCGGCCCCCCCTTTCACATCGCCCTCCCCCCCGCCCCAATCCCCCCTCGCTCCCGCCGCCGCCGCCCCCTAAAAATAACAATAACAGTAATAATAATAACAATAATAACAGCCGCCGTCCCCAGCAGTCGCGGCAGCCAGCCCCCCCCCTTCCACCGAGCCCAGCCACCCCCTCCCCTTCCCTCTCAAATCCCCCATCGCTCGGCGCAGCCAACCCCCCCCTCACCGCCCGCCTTTCCCCAGGCGCAGCCAACGACCCAGCAAATCCCCTCGCCAGGCACGGCTCGGCCCCCGCCCGCCTCGCAGCCCCCCCCCCCCCACCTCCCCCCGCCCCGGGCACCGATCAGGTCTGCGCGGCGGCTGCTTGTACGACTCCGATCGGAGCTGCCGCCGCCAGCGCCTCCGCTACCGGGCGGGGAAGGTTTCCCCGGGCGCCGCCGGGAGAGCCGGTGCTCGGAGGATGCCAGCCCGTCCTCGCCGTGCCGTGCCGCTCCGTGCCGTGCCCCTCCTCCGCGCCGCGGCTGCGGGGGTAGCCGCACGGCGGAGATCTCCCCGCCGAGGAGGGGTCGGGACGGAGCGCGCTCTGTATCGCATTAAATTAATCGCCCGGCTCCGGAGGAGGCAGGTGATTCTGCCAAACACAATGAGGGGTTTGAGCGCTGCGGAATAAAGCGCCGTTCATAGGGCCGTGGGCGGCGGTGCCCGGCTCCGCCGAGGGATCGCAGGGTTCCCAGGGGATCCCAGCGCTGCTCCCCCTCCCCGCCGCTGGCCCCAGCGCACGGAGCTCCGGCTCGGCGCACCCCGCTCTCCCCCTCGGGATGCATAAAGAGTGGGCGCCAGGGGAAGGGGGAGGCGGCGAGCAGCCGCCCGGCGGCAGGGAAGCAGCCGGGGGGTACCCCCTCGCCCTGCACCCCCGCGGGGGCGGCCCTGTGGGATGGGGGGGTGGCTGTGAGCATCAGCTTCCCGCGGGGAGGCAGGGGCCGGGCGGTGGGGACCGCGGCAGCACGTCGGGCAGCACCGGGCCGGGCGGGGAGCGCGGGGCCCCCGGGCGGCCCCCGGGCGGGCGGGGCGGGGCGGGCGGCGCTGCCCGGGTTCAGGCGGTGGCAGGCGTTGTTTTCCTCGGAGAGCGGAGGAGGAGGAGGAAATCTCCGGGTTTTTAATGAGGGGGTGCAGCAGGGCTGAGCGCTGGGATTACACGGCGCGGAGACAGAGCTGCGGGCGGTGTGTGCGCGCAGGGCTGGTAGTCTCCGCCCGTCTGCCTGCTAATCGCACGTTTTCCGCTGTTAAAAAGAAACCGAGACGCTGTGGCCGAGCCCAGCGCTGTCTCTGTGACTGTGACATGAAAAGATGGCGCTCTCTTCCCCTCCCCCAGCCTCCCTCTCGGCTTACACTTCCTCCCCAACAGCTTTTGCCTTCCAGTTTTTTAAAGCCCTCTTTTCTGTCTGCCTTTCCCCCCCCCACCCCCGCCACCCCTTCTCGCCCGGCCGGATACCACCAGCTTCCCGGCCGATCGGTGCGTCCCTCGGTTGCGACGATGGTTTTTTTTCTCTCTATCGCGCTGTTTTCGCCTCTCCCTTTTCTCGGAAACATCTATCTCCTTCTCTTTATGTCTCGCTCTCTTGCGAACTTCTGCTGCTCATGGGAGGCAGTTTGCAGGAGGCGGGGGGATACCCCAGCCGTTTCTCCCACCCCCCCATCCATTTCCTCCCTCTCCCCCAGGGCAGGAAAGAGAGCCGGACCGAGGTGTGTGCCTGTCACTGGGGGGGTGGGCAGGAAGGAGGCTCCGGGAGGTGCCTACCCGCTCCGGCGACCTGGTCGCGTTGCGGCTGCCCCCGCTGCCACGGGAGCGCCCGCCGAGGAGTGGGAGGCCCGGGGGGGCCACGCTGGGCCGGCGGGACTGGAGGTATCCCCGTCGGAGTTTACCCGTCTAGGAATGTTTTACGATGCTGAGCGCACTGAGGTGGTCCCGAAGCGGGTCCGCGGGACTGGCCCTCCCGGGCAAGAGGGCAGCTCTGCCGCCTTCCACCTCGCTCCCCGCGTTCATCACCAGACCGCTCCAAGTGCTAAGTTGTTTCCACCACCACCCTCTTTTTTTTTTTTCTTTTTTTTGAAGCCTGCAAATTAAATTCAGCGCCGCTCTCTCCTATTTTAGTGTCTGTTATGTTAATTGCACTTAGCGCTGGGGCGCTGCTCGCCAGGGATGCATGAAGGCCTCGGAGATTAACCGCCAGGCTGCTGCTCGGACTTTTCTCAGCCAGCAGCGAGTTGCGAGGGGCTACCGAGGAGTTTTGCACCATCCCGTGTGCTGTCGGGGCGTGCTGCTGCCGGCCGGCCGCTCTGGATCCGGGGCAGGCGACTCCCGGCTGGGGAGGTGAGGGTGGCAGCAGCGGCTCCCTGTGCGCCCGCGGATCTGTTTGCGTAAGGATTTGCATTGCGGGAGGACAGGTATTTTTCGTCCCCGTGGAGGGTAAAAATGCAAAATTAGCGCGACTGTTTCTAGGCAGAGGCGCCACAATTACGTGATCTCGCTGAACCTGTCGGTTGCGCTTTCCGGAGCAGCAGGGAAACCGGACGCTTTTATCCATGACTCCTGGAGCCCTTCTCCCGGGCGCTCGACGTATTTATCGCCGTCTAACGCGTCTAACCCCCAGGCAGCCCGCGAGGGCCGTGTGGCAGCCGCTGCCCGAGGGCATCCCCTGGATGTCCCGTGGATATGCGTGTGGCCGGGGCACCGCGGAATTACCCGGCCTCGCCGCCAAGGAGGCCGGGCATGCGTGGCCTTCCCAGGAGCGTCCTTTCTCCAGCGCCTACTTCATCTATCCGTTATCAGGGGATGGCGTATGGAGTGACTGAGCCTAATAAGTTGTCCACTTGTTCATTTCAGGAGCATTGATTTCTGGTTCCAAGGCACTCTGTTCTGGCACTGGCTACAGCTGCGGGGCATTTCGCAGCTGGGCTTTCGCCTGAACAAATATCAGCGAGAATGTGAGCGTTATTAGCCACATAAATAAATCATTAACGTGCGCACAAATGTTATTTTAGCATAACTTCCAAGGAGAAAATATCCCGGCGGAGCAAGACGGAAAGGCGCGTCGCGTGGACGGGCCTCGGGGGCGCAGCCTGGCCGGCAGCGGCGGCCGCGGGTCGGTGATGACCCCCCTCCTCCCAGCGTCGCGGAACCGGGAGGCGAGAGGCACGGCTCCCCCGCTCCCGGTTGAACATTAACAGGGCCGGCCCGCCGCCGCACGGCCGCGGGGCCTCGCCTCGCAGACCTTTGTCTGCTCTCCCGAGGCCGGGCGGGGACGGGCGGGCGCTTTTCTCCCCAAACGCGACGGCACTAATGAGATTACCGGCCGGCTGGCCGCGGTTGATGTCGCCAAGCTCCGACCCACACCCCCCTCCGGGCAGAGCCCGGCCCGGGGCCCGGCCGCCTCGCCTCGTTACCGCCGAACCCGCGGCTGGAACGACGTTTGCCCCGTGGCCTCCCGCGAAAGGGCCGGCGGTTCCCGGCGGCGGGGAGCGGCGCCCGGGCCGCGCTCGGCCCTGCCCCGCGGCATCCCGCGGGTGCCAGTAAAGCCCTGCCTGGGAGCGCTGCCAAGGCGGTCTCGCTTTGATACTCCGCGCCACGGCCGCTCCTCCGCTCGCTCCTAATCACGCAAACGCCGGCGAGCTCCGGCACTCTCCGCGATAAACACTGAGCGCGTTTCGCCGGGTTCCCAAAGTAAACACTCTATGGGAGACGCGGGGCTGCGCTGCAAAGCTGAAATCTTCCACTTTCTCGCACTTAGCAACCGGCTGGAAGCGTCGTGCGCTCCCCCCGCCCGGAGCCAGGCTCGGTGTGATTTACTTTCTCGTTGCGATGCAGATATTCACTTGTCAGTTCAAGGGCAGGACAGAAACCGTGCGAGCGGAGTCTTACGAACGGAAATCTCCCGTTTACGAGGTTCTGCTCCACCACCGAGAGCCACCCTCCAGCACCTTTGTTCTGCGTGCAGCTGCTTTTATCACACACACACACACCCGCCCCAACCACATCTCCATCCCACGTCTCCCTTCTCAGATGGATTCCCAGTCTTTTCCCGACTGACCCTAGGGAGGCGGCGGGGAGGGAGGAGAGACCGGGAGAGGTTGATGATGAATGACAAGGCAAATGATAAGAGCCGAAGCGACAGCGAAAGCAAACAGAAGTGGTCTCTGCTCTCTCGCACGGCCCAGCCCCGTCCGCGGGAGTTGTGCCTGTGCCATGAAAGCAAGGTTGGCCTCCGCAAGCAGCCCGGCTTCTCCGGGGCCAGATAAACACATTTCGGTCACGTGGCGAGCCTATACGGTGCCATGCTCCTATTTGCCTTCCCCGCTCTCTTTTCACAATAACATGCCATCCACCAGCCAGCTCCTAGGCTTAACCTCACCTCCCTGGCTCCCGGCCAGCCCGCCCGGGCCCGGCCATGCGGGGAGAAGCCGCGGCTCTCCCGGGGAGGCTGCACCACGGCCGCATCCCGAGCCGGGGCTGGGGCACGATCCGGCTGCATCCCGGCTCGGGCGGGCTGGACCGGGATTTAGGGCTGGGCGCACCCCAGTGGGAGCATGGGCCGGGGTTGGCCGCATCCCCGGGACAGGGCGGGGGGAGAGCGCGATGTCTCCGCTGAACGGCGGGGGGTGAGAGGGTTCGACCTGGGACCGCAGGTGCGGGGGGTTGCCGGCTTCTCGTCGGAGGGGGGGTGGAAGCCCCGCATCTCCGGGAACGGGGAGACACGACCCGCGGCGAGAAGCCAGCTTTGCCGCTTTAAAATGGCTGAAAAGGGTGTCCCCGGGCATCCCCTCCCCCGTAGCAGCAGCGGCGAGCCCGGTCGCCCCGAGCACGGCGGCCGCCTGCGGCAGCCCCGGCTGGTTACGGGAACAATGAGCCACCGCGGGAGCGCCCGCTGCCTCCCCGCTGCCGGGGCCGGCCGGGGGCAGCGCCGCGGGGCCGGGGGTGCAGGCGGCGGAGGAGGCGTGCGGGGGGGGGAGCGGGAGGCTGGAGCCGGCCAAGTGCCCCCCCCCCCCCTTCCTCCTCCCGTGCCGGGCGGAGCGAGCGTGCCACTTAATCCCCTTTTCCCCGCTGGCTGGTGGCGGTGCGAGCCGCCGGGCCGGGAGCCACCCGCCCGGGGAGGCGACGTGCTGGCTCCGCGGCGCGGGTGTCGCCGGGTGGGAGCAGGGAGCCGATCCCCACCGCCGCCACATTCACAACCGCAGCGACGGGCGGGGGGAAGTGGCACGGACGGACGGTCCCCGGGGACCGCGCGGCCGCGCACTGGGGGATCCTCGCCCTTCGGAGCCCGGGGGAGCTCCCCGCCGACAGGCAGCGGAGCCCCGCGGCCTCCGCATCCCTGCTCCTGGGGCAGGCCTCGCTGCCTGCGGGCAAGGGGCCCGGTCTGCAGCCTGCCCTCTCCCCGGGGCCCCCGGGCGAGGCGAGGAGCAGCCCCCGGTGCGCTGCCCAGGTTGGCCAGCCGCCCCTCGGCTGCCCGTGCTCCGAAATCCGGCAATTATGCAAATGCCCGGCATGCTCTCCCCTTTGATCTGAACTTCCTCGGAATGATCCCTTCTCATTACGGAGCATGAAAATGCCTCTCGGACGCGTAAAGTGAACTACAGAGCTCCTTTCATCCCCTTTTGTTACCCGCACCGGGCTCGTCTCTCCAACCCCGCATTCCCCAAACGCCGGGAGAGGGGAAGCGAAAGGGGCTCCCGGGGGGGGGAAGGCGGCGGGACGTGGGAGCAGCCCGGGCCGCCGGTTGTCATGGCGAGGCCAAGCGTCTTCCCGAGTTATGTGCGACTAATGGGTTTGTGCCCCGCTCGGCTCCGGCTTCACCTTTCCCCCCTCGCTGCTCGGCTCCCCGCCGACCTCCCCGCCCGCGCCCCGGGAGGCAGCGGCGCACCCCCCACCCCCCCTCCGCCCGCCCCGCCGAGCAGCTCGCACGGCCCCGGTGCTTCGGATCCCTGGGATTCACTGCCAGCAGTATCAAACGCTGCGGGGCTGGGAAGCGGAGGCGGAAGGAGGGAGGAGGTGAGGGCTCCCGCCGAGGGGAGCGCAGTCCCCGAGCGACTTTAAACTCTGTCTTTTGTTGCGCTCCTCGCCACCTCGTTTCAGTTTTGATAACCGAGGCTAACGAGGCGCTGAACGTATCACAGCCTGAGTATGTCCACGCAACCGTGGATATGATTTTCAAGACTCCCAAGAGCCGTGGCTGGGATTTTTTTGTTATCTTCCTTATTATTTTTTTTTCCCCCCCACTTCAGAGAGATATTATGAAAGTTTGTGCTGTCTGGAAAACGAATCCTCCCGCTTAACAGAAACATTCTGACCATTTGCTGGAGGCCATTTTATGCAACCTCAAGGAAGTTAATAGCTTGCATCATTTCAGGAATACCAGGTGTCTCCTTAATACCTTTTTTTCCCCCCTTTCCCTGCCATTCATTCAGACAATGATCAGTAGGCCAAGCGCTCCTGTGGCAGACAGACAATGGATTCCCACCTATCCGAGAGGCCTACGCTACGGTACGGAAGGTCTTCTTCCCTGCTCTGCTCCAGGCGTGGTGCGGAGGGAAAGCCTGCAGCGTTATCAGCGAGGCAAAGGGACGCGTGTGAAGGAGAGCAGCACGGGGTAAGGGGCTTACCCAAAGTGCTCGGGTCATTTTGTTTTGCTGGGATTTAAGATTTCATCGAGACAAGCATCAGCAGATGCGGCGTTAATGAAATTGTGCCGCTGCAAAACGAAGCTGAGCAAATGGGAGAAGGAGAATCAGTGGAACTGTTCAAAAAAAAATGTTGTCGTGTTTGTTAACAGATGCTTAACTCTGGTGCCTAACAAGCTCTTGGAAAAGAAGTTTTATTAATGGGAAAAAAAAAAAGCCAATCCCCCTGCTTGCTTACAATTAAATGATGACAGCTTATAATGCATTCCTTCAAGACCTCCAGTAATATTGGGGCTCAAGGGACTTGAAATACCTAGTTCACAGATTTTTTTTTAACCCAAGAACAGACCACTGCGATCAGCTGGTCTGACCTGCTACATATCATGGGCCAGTGAACTTCAGCCAGACGTTCTTCTATCAGACTCATAAATTCTGGCTGAGCTTTTAGCCAGGCATCCAATCTTGCTCTGAAGACTTTTAAGTAACACAAAACCCACTGCTTGCCTCAGTTGTTCCAGTGGTTATGTCCCCTCACTGGTTTAAAAAAAAAAAAAAGGCACCTATTTCTGTTCAGAATTCATAGAGCTTCATTTTCCAACATAGGATCTCATTATGCCTTTGTCTGCCACATTAAAGAGATCTCTACTATCAGAAATCTCCCCATAGAGACACTTAGGGCACTTAAAGACTATGATCAAACCAAGTCATAGCCTCCTCTTGGATAAATTAATAGATGGGATTTCTTTAGTCTTTTGCAATAAGATGCGATTCCCAGACCTTGAATCACTCTTGTAGCTCTTTTCTGATCCCGTCTTAATTTGCCAATGCACTTTTAACATGCAAACACCACAATAGAGCCGGACACAGTGTTGCGGCAACGGTCTCATTCATGTCCAAGCGTTAATGGCATCATTAAGTTTACTTGTTTAAAACCCTATGCAGATTACCTTTATAGATAGCTTTAGCAATACTGACTTTATTAAAACCCCATTTAAAAAAGTCGCCTGTCTTCATGCAGACCAGTGTTGTTCATCAAATTCACAGCGCTGAGCATCGCCTGACCAAACTGCCGAGCTAGCTTAGCTTTTCTAGCTGGGGCTTTTTCAGTGCTTCATCAGCCCTAGCCTTCAGTAGGGCTTCGTATTTTTCTTTCTTTTGTCTGTAAGAAGCAACTGCTGCATATTCTCACAATGGCACTAGCCCTGGCTGTGCACTAACAGGGAAGCGCATACACAGAGCTCCACTACACCATTCCCGCTTCCTCTCCTGCCGTGCCGAAGCTCCCAGTTAAGTTCCAGCAAGACTCAGGGTACTTGAGCCATGGGGCTCGGTATTGAGACACTCCTCCCCAGACAGTTCACAAGCAGCTTCCTTTAGGGCTTCTTCAACCACGGCGAGCGATCTGCTTTCACACGCCAGCCCACTCCCCGTCCACCTTCATGTGAATGGACAGTAAGCAGGGTAGAGCTGTCCCACTACATACCAGATGAAACATGTCCTCTGATAAAGGAACCGAAGCTGTCCTTCCTCTGCCCATCCTGGTGATGCCCATCAGTCTACCTCAGCTTCTGAGATAGCCTTGCTGTGCAATGGCAGCGTGGAGTCACAGGACCTCAGAGGACCAGGGTCCATGTGTTACAGAAGCATCAACTACTGCTCCAGTACCTTCCCAATCTCTGATCTTCTCGAGCTACACCAGGAAACGGTGCATGCAGTGAGTGCCATTGCACTGGGTGCTGCGAGCCGAGCCTGGACTCTGTCCTGCATGAGAGGTGGCCTGAGCTGTAGCAGAGATGCTCTGGATTATTTGGGTGAGACTGGCTCCTAAAAGCCGCAGCTATAGCTAGGACTGCATTATGCTGTGCCTCGTATAATGAGGGTGAAACAGTCTGTGCCTCAAAGATCTCTTTCCGTATCGTTTGTACCCTCAAAAGCAGAAAATAACATAGACACAGTCTTGGAAATCATAGAATCACAGAATGGTTTAGGTTGGAAGGGACCTTAAAGACCATCCAGTTCCAACCCCCCTGCCATGGGCAGGGACACCCTCCACTAGACCAGGTTGCTCCAAGCCTCATCCAGCCTGGCCTTGAAGGCAGCCTGGGATGGGGCATCTACAATTGGATGGGCCTCGTCTTAATACGCAGTCCCTGTGCTTCCTAGCAGGGCTTTTATCTGAGCAACACCCCTTTATTTATTTTCCTCCCAAGTGATAGGTCTTTTTCCATAGTCCCAGTTGGAGACCCACCTTAATCATGTTGCGGTCATGCATCAGAGCAAAGGTGCTTTTCCCACCGATGTCACCCAGACTGCCCACAGCGTCTTCTAGCTCGCTCAGTTCCCCAGGCTGTACCCACAGTCATCCCTGCCCTAACAGAGGCCACAGCACATGCTGGAGCCTGGGTGAGCGTAGTGGCCCTGCACCATGGGCACCTTCTAGTGGGAAAGCAGCTACAACCTGCCTAGAAAAGCTGTTCCCCATATAGGAACGATTCTTCATCTGCACAGAGCAGATGAAGGGACTCCTGCACTGCTTCTTCTGCTATTGCCTCCGGGGACATGGTGCCAATACAGCCTGTGTAACCGTACTTTTTGCCCCGGGGTAAACCATGATGAAGTTCACGTTATCTTAGAGGACCTTGAAGCTGCTACTGCAACACCTGGGGTGGCCCAGCCTGCATAAACCAACACCAAGAGGAGGGCAGCACAGCATTAAGGGTTAAGCTGCTTTTGGGTATATGCCCCACCTCACGTTCTGTGCCATGCAGTCGCACCACAACTGCCCCTTTAAGGTTAAATTATCCACAACTATTTTTTTTCCCATGACACATGGCACAGCCTTCATGTCCTACTAGTAGCAGCCCTCCGTTTATATTTTCCACGTGCCCTCGTTTTACTATGAGTCAGACACACTTGCCCTCTCTTCCTATGACTTATACTTTCCTACCTCAGAGGACACGTATATCAGAAGATGTATCTGATGGCCCAGTTTATGGATACCTTCTTGTACAATTGGCATCACTCCTTTCCAAAACCACTGCTAGATAGCCATCGCGTTCAAATAAAATTCCGCGTTAGCCCCGACCATGAAAAAACGAGCGCAGAGAAGTCACCTTTGTTATAACAAAACACCTTAGAGTTGCACTTAATTCTAGCAAGCAGCACATTATCCTCGCTCGCTGTACCAAAATGCAATTTATAATTTTAAAACCCAGTAATCGTTCAAACCATCAGACCTGCAGCTTTGAGGAACTGCCTACCGCAGGATGGGATTGCTTCTCTTCTCTCTAATTTACCTGCAAGCGCGCATCGCCCGGCCGCTCGTGACAACCTGCTCGCTCTTCCTTCCAGGTTGCTGCAGCCAGCGGTATGTGGGGCTGAGCGACAGTTTTGGGGTCTGCTCTCCTCTACCTCTCCGAGGGGTTTGTCCTTCGTTTTCACGGAGAGCAGAACGAGGCTGTATGTGGAAAACCAATATTGACATTTCCTTGTTTAAATATCATACATCAGAGGGGGGTCACAGGAGCCAAGGCCACCAGAAAGGGTTCCCCCACAAGCTATTATTTCCTTTTAAAAAGCACCAGGGACCTGGCAGTCTCCCCCGGGCCTCTCACCCGCATGTCTGCTCTTCTCTGCGAGCTGGCTGACTGCTGCCGGTGCCACTTAGCAAATACAGATGTTCAGGTCTTTTTCTTTCGCTGCGGGTCTCACTCATCGCTGCGCGGAGGCCTGGTACTAAATGAATGCCTCGTTTAAGCCCTCTTTTCAAGGCTGTGCGAAACGCACGCCCCGTTCACGCTCACCTCAGCCTTTGCTTGCAAAAATCTACAGCACTTTCCTATCAGATTGGAAACAAATGGCATTCACACTTATTTTAAAAATTAATTGAACCAATACATCAACAACTTTCATGTTTTCAGAGCCTGCACAGCCCTCGCCTGGGAAATTAGAACTGCGGGAGGGTAATTTTGCATTTAAATCAATGGAGCTCTCTTTCCTGACAAGGTTGCCTTCACACTTTGGAAAGCCAAGCAGTCCTATCGGGGTTCAGAAGAAGACAGCCTGTTAGGAATCTTGCACCTGGGCCCCAGGGTGGCTTCCTGGGTGGGGGGCTGTAGGGGTGTAACCCCCCCATTATCACCAGCCAGTGCAATGCGCCTGGGGAGTATTTCTACACCCTGGATCCCTTCTCTTCCCATTCATCCAAGTGACATCCTCGTGTTTTCCCTCTGTTCCTCCTGTGAGAGCTCTTCACCCTGGGAGAGGGCAGGCTCTCAAGGTGAGGTTGGATGCCAGGCTAGGAAAAAGGGCGTTTGGAGACCGCTTGGAAAAAGGACCAGAGAAAGCAACAGAAGACATGCCCTTTCCCAGGGAGGGAACGGCTGGAGGATTTCTCTTTTTATCTAAACCCCTGAACGGATTTGCCGCTAAAAGAAAGATAATCCACATTATGTAGAAACAAAATTACATTCACATGAACACACGCATACAAACGCACACTGTTCTCTTCTAACTGCAGGACACGGGCTTTGGGAGCGGTGGCCTCCGAGAGCCGTGGCAAAGGAGCCCGCGGCTGAAGCCAGGAGCTTGCCTGCCTCCCTATAGCACCGGCATCGCTCTCCTCATCATCCGCCGTTGTAGTTTTTACAGTTTTGCTTCCCTTTTTTGGGCAGGCGGAAACAATCTGCCTTCTGTGCATACAGAGTGCCCAGCACACTAAAGCTGCTGTCAGGTAACGCAATACTTGCGTACCTGGAAAAATAAGCAGCACTGAAATTCAGTGTGTATTGATGATCCCTCTATTTACCTCTACACAACTCGAGCGTTACCCTAATCCAAAATTTCACCCTGCTGTTTTGTGTTTAGATGATCGCCACAGTGCATTAGATGATGCCAGGCAGAGTCATAGCCTGAAGAGCTTATGGATCTAAACAGAGCCCAGAGAGGCGGCGTAGACAGAGGTTACAAGAATATGAAGACATCGTTTAGGTGGTCATGTAGAGGTCTTCAAGAGTTTTCGGTGACGGGACTTTTGAAATAATTTTTCCCCTTCCCGGGAGCGTTCTGGAGGTGGTGAGGTGTTAGGAAGTGGTGAAAAAGAGAGACGTTGTGACTTGACAAACTGTTACTGGGTGAACATCAAAGGTGTAAGCCTGGCTGCAGGAAGGACTGCACGCCAATGGGATGAGGCGCCCGCAGCCTGCTACTGCTGCCAGGAAAGGGTCGGGGCCATGCGGGGAGTCCGGGCACTCCCAGGCTCCAAACTGAAGCAGCTTTCATACCTTTCAGTGTCCCTGCCGACTGCTCCAAGCCATCAGGGTTTGCCCGTTCTGCTTTAGTAGTGTTCTCCGTCGCTTTGTTTCTGAGGCTTAGCCATCGCCACATAAGAGCACTTCCAAGGAGATTTTAAAATGCCTTTGGGGCAGCGAGGGACAGCAGCAGGAGGACTATCTGAACCACTTTGGTCTGAGACATTCGGACTTAGATCCATCCAGGCGTTAATTCAGTGAAAGCCAGACAGGATCTGGCTGAAACTGGCATTATGCGCTGTTGGAAGCAAATCCAATTCACATAGTTTTAAGCACACGCAAACCATTTTCTATGGGGACCTGGAGTGCTTTACAAGAATGCCTGAGGGACCAGGTGACTTGTAGCGTGGTGAATTTCCGTAGCGTAACCAAGGCTTAACGTTGTGGCCATAGCCCTCCCTGAGGTAGGGATGACGGCAAAGGCCAAGCCAAGTTGGAAAGGGGTTTTTCCTCTCTTCCATTGCCGCTGTCTTCTTTTCCAGATTCTCGTTATGTGTACTGTCGAAAAGCGCTGTATCTTATCATCATGACACAAGCCTGTGTTTTTCTCTCCCTGCTAAAATGCTGGAGGTACTTAGTAAGAGAACAGCTCTGTGCAGAACCGACAAGGAGGTGCACAGACCCTGGGGCCAGTTTTGCCTAGTGCTCTTCTGGTTGCTCAAAAGTTTCAGTCCTGCCTTCAGTCAGTGAACAAGGCCCAGGGCTACAAACAGCGGTGGCGTGTAATACCTACACAGTATCTCTCCGGTCACAAGGCAGGGACCCGTCAACTACACCCAAACCCCATCAGGCCCCTGGGCAATGGGTTCCAGCACTGGCTTGCAGCAAACCTTGCCCCAGATACAGAAAAACGATTTTGTCTCAAGCCAACCTGAAACAGTTGCGAAGACACACACGTCTGCCCTTGCCTTGTTCTTGCACTCTTCCTTCAGGTGCTTCCGTGCCATGGGAGGGGGTGTCCCCAAGCCCTCGCTCACAGGTAGCTACAGGACTGTTCCCAGCCACAGCTTGTATTCAGCTTTCCCCACACAGGAGTTACTCTGACATCTTCGCACACGCATGCACATAGGGATTTTTCTGAATGCCGCGTACGTGGCCTCCTGCTCTCCCGCTCCCCCGGCAGACCGCCTGCCCAGACATGTGCTACCGCACACCTGGTCCCCATGTTCTGCCCAGGGTCTGTCCCACTCTCCCACTCCTTCCACAGCTCCGACACCAGCCACGTCTGCAGCTCCAGAGCAACCGCCTGAGGTGCAACAAGGGCACACGAGTCATTTCCCTCCCAGCCAGCCCTGTCTGCTGCGCTCCAGCGGGAGTGACACTGTTCTTGCTCCTGGTTCTTAAGCGGCCCTCAAGGGTGCAGGGCAGGTTATAGATTTTTGCCTCCTTGTGGCTTTTGAGGTTAGGAGTGGTGCTTTGCACTCGGCGAGCCTCACCGTCTGCTCGGCTGCCCCAGCTTGCTGCATCGCCTGCTGCCCCCCATGCATTAAAACCTCCTCCGGGCCAAGAAGCCCGAAGGGTGGGGGCAGGAGGGAAGGCAAAGGGAGCAGGCAGGGCACTGGGGCTGGGAATTGCCCCAGGGCGCTGGTGACAGGCATGAAAGTGGTTGGCCTGCTCTGCAAACCCTGGGCAGTCAGGGAGCAAGGGGTCGCAGGCAGGGAGGTGTCACTTGCATGACCCGGGGCCACCATCGGGTCGGAGGGGCAAACCACCCTGGCTGGCTCCTGTCTGGCGCCCGCGGGGCTGGGACACGCTCGCTGCAGGACCAGACATCACTCCCTGCCCCACGCTGTGCTTCACGGCCTCCGCCGGGACCCGGGCACTCCACTCCGGAACATCTCCCGGCCCTGCAGTCGCCGCGGGACACTCGGGGCAGCCCTGTCCCGCGGCTGCTGGCCCCACTCCCAGCCACGGTCCCAGCCCCGACGGCGCGCCCATCCCGTCCCGTCCTGCCTCCCCCAGGGCTGCGAGGGGGTGCTGGCCCCGGGCAGCGGGTGTTCCCCGGGCAGCGGGACGTGGCCTAAATCGGCCCGAATCACAACGCCAGCGGTGCACGTCAACCCTGCCGCGGGGAGAGCCCGCGATGTCCCGCCTGGCTGGGAGGGGGAAGCTCCAGAAAACCCCGAGTGCGTGCTTGGACTGTTTCAAAGGTATTTATTTTGATTGTCCCTTGGCTATAACTTCCATCGTTCCCCTTTGTTTTATATCTGCTCAAGTTGCAAAATTAAGACAGATTTGGCGGGGAGGGGGAGGAATGGGGTAGGAAGCCTTTGTTCTCCGGAGTGTGCTTGTCTTACTTTTGCATCATGTGGCCTGAGCGGCACCCCCCGCACCCCCCGCCCCGACCGTATTTACTCTATCTCGAGTGAGTCCTTTGAAGGAGAGGGCAGAGTCGTCGTTAACCCTCTGCGTGCCTGCCGGGCCCTCCGCCGGCACAGCCCGCCGTCGGCGGGGACGCAGCGGGTCCTGAATCCCATTGCCGCGGCTGTGGCTTTGACGGACGGCATCGGTGTCCCCTCCCCACGGTTTCGTGCCACGGGGAGCCGGCGGCGGTGGGGCCTCTCGGAGAGAGCCCGGGGATACCCCCTTGATCGCTAGCAGGCTTTAGCACGGGGTTGGAGATGCCTACAAACTCGAAACAGCTGCCGGGCTTTGCTCCGGCCTGCCTGCTAAAATACGCCGATCTCCTTTTAATCTGTTTCATATTCACAAATTAAGCACTTAGCCTAGGTAATAAATCATGAGGCAGTTTACGAGGCTAGCAGGAGACAAACAAGTGGAAAGGGAAAACAACCGCCTAAAAGTGCATTCAGTGTAACTGGAAAGACGCGCTCGGAGAGCCCAGCCCGCGCTCCCCTGGGCGGCGGCAGCATCCCGCGGCCCCCGGCAGCATCCCGCGGCCCCCGGCCGAGCCCCGCCGCCGACGGGGGGGCCAAGCCGAGCCCGGCCAACAGCCCCGCACTTGTCCGCGTCGCGGGGCTCCGGAGGCATCCAGGGCTCCCGCCTTTGTCTCCCCGGGTACCGTCCGCCCGCACCGGCTCCACCTGGGAGAGACTCTCCCGGCAGCCGGCCTGGAAATAATAACGCGGGTTGGCGGTAACCCCACCTCACACACACACCGGCTCGGCCTCGGAAAGGGATGGTGGAAAAAAAAAAAAAAAGTGAGGGCTCGCCTCACGTTGCAGCCGTTCGCAAGAGCCCACGGGGGACGTGGCGCTCCCCGGTGTCCCGGGGGAAGGCAACCCGGAGAGCTGCCAGGGGCTCCGGAGCGCACATGCCCGGCCGATTCGCCCCGGTGCTGCAGGGCGCTGGAGGGGGTTTTGGCGCTGAAAGTAGCGTGTTGGCAACTGGAGTTGCCCCCTCGGCTCCCTTTCCGGGAGGGATGCTCCCCGAGCACCACGGCTGGCGAGGGATCCCCCCGCTCCCCCCCCCCCCCCCCGTCTCGGGCCACTGTCACGCTCACCACGCGAAGGGGCGGCGCGGGCAGGACGGGTCTCCGGAGGGCAGGGCTCACCCCGAGCCTCTGGGCTCCCGAGGCGGGAGAGGGGAACCGGCAGGCAAGCGAGCCTGCAGCAGCGCTGCCCTGCTGCTAGCCGAGGGGGGGGGGGGGGCCGGGGCGCTTGCTGCCCGCGGCGGCAGCCCGGGACGCCCCGGCGCTTTCCCCCGGAGCCTCTTACCGGGAGAGCCGCCGGCCACCCCGGGGGACGCAGGGGAAGGCCCCGAGACAAAAGACCCGGTGCTCAGACCCCTCCCGGCAAAGGCGCAGCCTGCAGAAAGTATTTCAGCGGAGACTTTTCTTTCCCCCCCCTCCCCCCCCGCCGGGCTCCGCGCCGGGCCGGTGGCTCCGAGCCGGGGGCAGCGGGTCCGCAGCCGGCTGCGGGAGGGGGAGCGAGCAGGGCAGGGTGTGCGGGGCCGGGGCGGGAAGGGGAGGGGGGGGGGGGGGCGGAAGGTCGGCGGCATCCCCTGGGAGGAGGGGGGGAAGCGGTGATTTAAAGGGACTCCCGCGAAAGGGAAGCGACACAGACCTGCGGCCGTTCGCCGAGTGCAATCTGCTGAGATGTGGGTGCGAAGAAGGCGCTGTCAGGGGCTATTTATCTCTCGCCGGAGCGGCGGCTCCGGTCCCCGCATCGCCCGCCGGTAACAATGGCAGCGGCCGGCGGCTCCCCACGCGCCTGGGCGGCGGAACGGATGGCGGAAGATGCCGCGCTCCGCTCAGACGGGCTCGCTCATGCATCCCTCTTGGCCAGAGCCTCTCGCTACTGCCGCTCCGCCGAGAGCTCTGGCCCGTTCCCCCCCCCCCTCCACACCCCACACCACCCCCCCCCCTTCGCCCGCCCTTCCCCAATTTTCCATTTTCAGGACTTTGGCGCGGAGCCAGAAATGTCAGGAGGGGATGAAACTTGACACAGAGATCTCAACCCGGAGCGATTTCCTCCTCCCCCCCCCCCCCCCCGCCAACCTCCCCCGCCTCCGTCCCCAGCCCCTGAGTTAACTTGAAGATAGTTTGGCCGTATTTCAGTTTGAAACGAAGGGGAAATTGCAGGTCACTGGTGCATGGTCGGGCCGGGTGCGGTGGAGGTTTTTTTTTTTTTTTCAATTTAAAACGGTAGACACCGAGGCCTGAAAAGCATCTGCAGCCCGTGCGCTTTAACTGTGCCTCCCGGCCGCGGCGCGGTTAACCCCTGTGTGCCCCGGCCGCCCGCCCAGCGCCGCCGGCAGCCCCTGCCCGGGGGGGCACATCGGTCCCGTCGGGGCAGCGAGCCCGGCGCCGAGCGGCGGAGGGCGGCCGAGCCGAGCGCTGCACCAGTCCGGGGTGTGCTTGTCCCCTCTCCCCAGCCTCCGCTTTGCCACCGAACTTCGGGGCTCGGTCGTACCCGCCGGCAGGATGAGGCCCGCGGCGCGGAAGCGCGGCCAAGCGAGAAGCAGCTCGTCGAGGGGAGCCCCCCCCCCCCACCGGCGCTCCCCGCCGTCTCGGCCTGGCCCCGAGGGCAGCGCCGGCGGGGAGCCGTGCAGAGGGAGCGATGCTTGGCTGCTCCCTTCTCCCCCACCCCGGCCCCCTCCTTCCGGGACCCCCCCGAAGGGCTCGCCCCCGGGCAGCTGGGCCTGCTGATAAGGGCTGGCAATGGGCAGGGTGGGGGGAGGATGGAACCGGGGTGCGGGAGGGAAAGCTCCTGAAAGGAGGAGCGCGGGGAGCGGAGCCCGAGCGAACTCCGGGGAGGATGCCTCAGCACTTTCTCCATTATGCATTTCCAGCACAAGGAAAGCTAATTCCTCCGCTGAGGGCCTCAATCAGGCATTTATTTGACACTCATGATGCATGAATGGCTAAACACTAGTCTAAGCGGAGGATCAGCCGCTGGTTTATAGGTCGCGAAGTTTTTTCGATGCAGGTGAATTATGTTGATCTCTGAATGCCTCGTATTCCGGGGGGGGGGGGGGGGGGGGGGGGGGGAGGAGGAAGATAGAGGGTGAGAGAGAAGGAAAACAAGAAGGGGGGCAGCGTGGGGGAGATGAACTTCAAGCTCTTCTCCCGCACACCCGGGAAACTCTCTGGCCGGGAGGTTTGGCTGACATCCCTCCCTACGGCTCTCTCTTGACCCACAGTCTTGCCCTGCGGCCCCCCCTCCTCGCCCCCTCGCCCCTCCACGCTGGCCTGGCTGAGCCCCACGGGCATCCCGGCCGGGCCTCTCCACGCCGCGGCGGGGAAACGCTCCCCCGGGGGCCGGAGGCGTAACATGGAGCGGGGAGAGTCACGGAGACAACATGGAGGGGGGAGAAGAGGAGGAGGAGGAGGGGAGAAACCATATGGAGCAGGAGGGAGGGAGGCGACGCGGAGCGAGCGAGCCGGGAGAGCCGAGGAAGGAGCGGGGAGCCGGGCGGCCGCCGCGGCCCGTGGCGCTGGGGCGGGCGTGGGTAGCCCCGGTGGGGCCTGGGGGGCTGGGGGGCACGGGGATGGGGAGAGGCCGGGCCCTGCTGCCAGCGCTCCCCAGGGGCTGCGCTTTCTCCCCATCTCCTCCTCGCTTTCCCGGGCGCTGCCCTTTATTCCCCCCGTGGAGAATTTATTTCTACTCCCCCCCCCCCGCCGCTGGCCCCTTTCCAACTGTTGTTCCAGGACCGAAAAAAATAACAATTAAGTAGGAGTCATGTCTTGTGACTTGCACAATCTCTTCTAACGCCTGAGTTCAATTTTACACAACATTTAATACAAATATTAAAAATCAATATATCAAGGGGGTTGTTAATGAAATGTTACAGTGAGTGTGTGTCACCAGATAGAATTTCGGTGGGAAACGTGTCTGATTTAGCAAACGCTGAATGCGGTTGTATTCTTTATCCTCCCGCTAAAAAACAAAAGATAAAGGTGTTCATTAAATCATATCAAATCGAATTAAACTCTATTGGCGGGTCCCTCCAGCAGAACAGAACTCTGAAAAGCAGGGGATGGAAAATGAATCTCAATGCATCTCTTGACAACGGAACAGGAATCGGAACGCATTAAAAATAAATCAGAGCGCCGCTGTAGGTCACAACACAAGGATTAGACTGTGCTGGAATAATGGGACGGGAGAACAGAAAGGCAGAGACTACCCTGCAGGTACACCCCGGCGCTAGAAGGGGAAGCCGGATTTTTTAAGCGATAGGTCACGCCAGGTCTGTGAGAGACAGCCTTTGCCCCTTCGCTTCTCCATCGCTCCTTCCCTGGCTCTCGGGACTGCAGTGCGCCCCAGCTCCTCGGCATGCTGCCAACTCAGCGTTTTGCACGCTGGTGGCTCTGCCTGCCCCCCTCCCTCTCCCCTCCCGCCCCCCCCACTTTACCCCACCCCAGTTCTTTTTGCACTTCTCCCTTTCCTCCAGCCTGGCCGCTCCCCGCTCTCCCTGGCTCGGTCGGCCCGGCCTCTCGCACTATTCAGCTCTTCCCCGTGACCCCTTCTCAGCCCTTGTCGGAGTCCTTGGGAGACGTCTGCAGAGCGATCTGCCAAAAGGCTGGCAGCTGCCCGGGCGGCGAGGAGCGGGAGTGCCGCTGACAGCCGCCGCCGCCGCCCTGCCCGGCGCCCGTCCCGGTCGCAGCCCCCGTTGTCTCCGTCCCCGGCTGCGAACCCTGCGCTGGAGGGAGCGGCGCCGGGGGGGGGGGGGGGGGGAACGGGCCAGGGGGAGCGTTGCCCTCTGCCGCGGTGTGACCGGGGGATGGAGCAGAGCTGGGAGCACAGGCCGCAGCCCCGTGGGCGCTTGGGGCGCGCGCCTCGACCCCGTGCCTCCTCCCCGGCGTACCGGGGCCCCAGCCCAGGCAGAGCTCCTGTGGGAGACGAGGTCAGCGGCGAAAGGTGCTTCCCTGCCCCCGCTGCGGCGGGAAAGGGCTGTGACCGCCGGGGCGGGGGTTGCCGGCCTCTCCCCGAGCTCTCGTCCAGCTTCCCCAAGGCTTGGACTTCGCCCTTGACTCCCCTGCCCCAGCTCCATTCGCCCTCCTCTCGAGGGCACGTCTGGCCAGCGTGTCCCGTCCCCTTTTGGCCTGGTTTGTCGGTGGCTACTAAAGAAATGGCTGTGGCCGCCGAGCCCTCCTCGGGCAGAGGGGCTACACAGCCCCTGCTCGGCTGGGGGCCGCCTCTCGCCCCGCGTGGGCCTGCAGGGACGGCGCTGCGAAGGGGCCGGTCCCCAGCTGGGGAAGGGAGCTGGGGTGCTGCCGGACGCTCCAACGGCCACCCCGCAACTCCCCCCTTCCCCTCCCGAGGACGCAAAAGCGGGCAGCGCCGCTGGGGAGACCGCGGATCTGCTCTGCCCTGCCGCCCGCAGAGCCGGGAGCGAGCGAGGCGGTGGCGGGAGGCTGATGCGCGGCAGCCGGGAGTGCTCGGCACCGAGCCCGGAACGCGCGGCGAGAGCGGGAGCGCGGCTCCCCCGCGGAGCGGCCAGTGGGGCCGGTACGGCCGAGCCCTGCCGACCCGCCGGCGGAGCGGGAGACCGGCGAGCAACGCTGGAAACCCTCCAGCGGACGCCGTACTGCCGCTTCGCGATCGGGCTGCTCCGCTCCCCCTCCCCCCCTGCCTCCCGGGGACCGGCCGTGCCGCACGGCAGCGGTTAGGCGTGCAGCAGCGCCGGAGCGCGATAAACAAGAGCGGCCAGCTGCCCTTCGCCCGCTGCCCAGCCCGGCGGCACCGCGCCCGGCAGCGCGGGGGGGTGGTGGGGTGTGCAGCTCACCCCCGTCCCGCTCCCGTCCCGGGGGGGGGGGGGGCGGAGGGGGGGGGGGGCGCGGGAAGCCGGCACGCCGACCCCCGAGACGGGCGACAGCGGGGCCTGAGGGAGCGTAGGCTCGGAGATGCTCGCCGCGGGGGCTCCCTGCGCGGCTGCACGCTCGCCCCGCGGACCGTGCCGCGGGTTCCTTTCGCCCGGAGCGCAACTTCTGCTCCGACCTGAAGTCGCAGCTCCTCTGTTTGTTTATTTCCCCGGCCGCGGTGGCCGGCTGCCAAGCACGCCGACCTTGCCTATTAAAAACCCATTTTTCTTGCCCTGCGCGGAGCAGCAGTTTGCTCGCCGCGCTCCGTTGTTCCGTTAAAATAAAGCGCTGCGAAGTCTGCTGGGGGGTGCCGGGAGGGGGGAGTGTGATGGGGGTGACGGCGGAGCGGTGCCCGCCTTACGCGTCCCACACGGGGCCGCTGCGGTCTCCCGGGGCGCCTCCCGACGCAGCCCTCTCCCTCTCCGGCCGCCGCCGTGCCCCGGGATCGCGGCGGGGCGGAGTGACAGCCCTGGGTCTCCGGCCAAGCCGTTTCCTGCCCTCCGAAGCCGCGGCCCCTCGCCGGCGGCCAAGCGGTAGCTGGGTCTGGCTGGGGGACGGCGGGCAGCGGGGACGGGCGGAGAGGCGGCGGGCTGGAAAAATCAACACGCGGCAGCGGTGGCGGAGGGCAGCGGCTGATCCCATTAGCCGCGCCGAGCCGGAGCCGGGCTGAGCCGGAACAGCGGGGTCAACGCTGCCCCGGGCGCCCCGGGGCCGCTGGCCGGAGCGGAGAGAGGGTGATGCTTGTCCACACACACACACACACACACTAACCCCCCCGCCCACCGGTGTCCGCCCCGGGGGCCCCTCGCCCTTATCGGCCGCGTCAGCCGAGGAGGGCGGCGGAGTCGACGGCGCTACCCACTCCCGGGGGGGGCGGGAGCCCGACGGCTTTGTGCCGCTGGGCGCGGGGGCCCGTTCCGCCTCGCCGCTTTGTTCGGCGGCGGCGCTGCCCGCCGGGACGCGCTGCGGTCAGTCCGCCCCGGCCCGGGCCCCGTCGCGCAGCTCCCTCACCCTTGGCACTGCCCCTCCGCTCCCAGCCTCCTCCGGCACCCGAGGGCGGCCTCTCTCTCCTCCTCCTCTAGGGTGATCTAAAAGTCGTCCGAAGCAAGCTGCTTTTAGCGCAGATACAACAATAAAGTATATTGAAATAAGTCTGCGGTTGGTGAGTTTCCAGCGATACTTAATGGCACTCACGGTAAACAGTCCCTCTCTGTGCTAGCGGGGAAAATCATCCAGACACAAGCACATTCCACCCTCTTTAGGGCTCCCTGGCTGTTATTATAGTTATTGCATTACCCTGGTGTAAGCCTTTTGTAACTAAGCTTCTATAAAGCCCCGCTTACAAGCACCCTGATTAGAATTTTCCTTGCCAGTAACCAAAGGCCACCCGCTTTCCAGTGCTATACAGAGGGAGCCGTCAACAGCCACCCCTCTGAATGTACGCTTTGTTCCTGGCAACAAGGAAACGAGTGGGCTTCTATTGGGGAGAATGCAACCCTTCTTTTAAATATCACACAGCGAGAGCTGATGGGGCACCGGGCTCCGGAGGGGCCGCGGCGGAGGGAGAGAGACGCGGCGGGGTCACGGGAGCGCGGAGTGGCCGAGCCCTAATGCTACCCACGAAGCGGCTGCCACTCAGCCGACGGCCGGAGGATCATCTGGCTGATCCCGGCTCGGGGGCGGGCGGGGACGGAGCCGGGGCCGGGATGGAGAAGAAAAGGAGGACGCCGAATAACGATTTCCCAGCGGCGCGCACCACTCCGACATCCTGGCTTCCAGCTCCCCGAGCGCGGGGCGGGCAGCGGTTTCGCAGGCCCGAGGGTAGGGGCCGGGCGCAGGGGACGGACGCGCCCCTCCGGGGGGGCCCGCCCGGTGTATCAGCATCCCCTTTTCCCCCACCTCGTCCCGCCGCTCCTCCGGGGACGCTCGGTGCCTTGGGAAAGCAAACGCCGGTCGGGTTAGGACATCGCCCTTTCTGCAAACACGGTTTGGCTGCCGGGCACCCCCGGTCTCCAGGGACAAGGAATCCCCCCGGGGCGGCCCCCCCGGGCAGCTGCAGCCCGGCCCGCCGCGCCGGCAGCGAGCGGGCCGTGAGCGGGCAGTCGGCCGGCCGGCCTCCCGCTCGGCGGGCTCCCCAGCCCGGCTATTGTGAGCGCCCGAGAGCCCGTCTCACCGGGTGTCAGTAATTACGGTGAGATGCCCGACATGCACGTTAGTGTCAGTACTAAGGAGGTGAGAGCTCGGCGCTCAGAGGGCCGAAATGCCGGGCTTTCGCTTTCATTCAGGATGTGTGTAACACAGAGTCTTTTCTCAGCTCGCCTGATTTTTAACTTCCTCTAAACCTCTCTTTTTTTTTTTTTTTAACTTTGCTCGGAGAGCAGCAACGAGAGACCGAGAGGAAACACGCTGCTGCTGTGCAAAATGTGGACCATGTGTGGGAACTATTTACGCTGAGTGCAACTGCAGGCACCAGGCGAGGGGCTGGCAGAGTCGGGGGGGGGGGGGAGGAGGAGTGGGGGTGAGAGAGTGGCTACGTTTCTCTCTCGTTCTTTTTTTTTTTTTTTCCCCTCGTCTTCTCTAAAGCCAAACCACGTCGCTGTGTGTGTAACGGTGCGTTTTACTGACTTCTCGCTCGGCGCGTGTTGGGTGGTTGGTTGGTTTGGTTTTTTTTTTTTCCAGTCCAAGGCTTTTGCGATCTGCTTTTGTGCTCATCCACCTCAAGCTTCCGCGGCCAAGGGGTTAAATCTTCGGAGCCCTGCAAGGAAGTAGCTGAGTTTCAACAGAAAAGAAGAAAAAAAGACAAAAAAAAAAAAGGGGGGGGGGGGAGTGGGAGTGTGAAGAAGCGGACACAGAGGGCTGCATGGTCCCCTGATCGTCCCTTTGGCAGCTGTAGAATAATAAAAATAATTAATAACAATGATAATCCCCAGCCTTTCTTTTCTATTTGGCTTTATCAGGAAGTGCCTCTGGCCTTGAAGATCCCTATTACCTCTCTTCCTTCCGCCCCCACCCCCGTCCTTTCCCTGGGAAGTGAGAAGAAAAAGGTCTGCAGCTGACAAATATTATCCATCCTTTTCATCGATCGGAGCATATACAGATGTGATAGCTTGATGTACACTGCAAACCGGCTGATCCATCGCTTTCTCCCTCTCTCGCTGGCTCTGGTTCGGCCCCCTCCTCCTCCCCCTTTGTTCTTCCCCCCCCCCCCCCCCCCGCCTTTCCCTCTCTTTAAATAGATTTCAAGGCGCTGCCTGTTGGAGAGCAGCTCTCCAGAGAGAGCGAGCTATTGCTTCCCTGCCGATAGCATTCCCCCCCCTTCTCTGGTTTCCAAACAGAAAACAATCCCCGGCCCGAGGAACCTGTGCTGGGGCTGCAGGAAGGAGTTAAACCGGCAGCGAAGAGCGAGAGGAGGCGGCAGCTCCCCGCATCATCTCTCTTGAGCCTTGTGTGAATAAAAGAGAAAAAAGAAAAGGAAAATAAAAGAAAGAAAAAGAAAGAAAAATGCAAATCGGAGCTCCCCGTCGTGTACAATCACACGGGGAAGGGAAGGGGCAGTTTGTCCCGGGCCAGCGCCGGGCCTGGCTCCCGGCCCCGGCGGGAGCTGCCCCGAGCCACGGGCTGGCCGGTGCGGCTGGGAGCGGGCGGGCTGGCGGGCGGCTGGCGGCGCGGAGCGAAAGGGTTAAGCCTCCCCTCCACCGCCCTCCTCTCTCGCCAGAGAATAAACGCTCGCACGAAGCGTTTCTGGGGGAAGCAGGCTGCGAGCAGGCCTTTCGCCGTGGATCCATGGCTACCTCGCTGTCACCGCAGCGATGACCCTCCCCTGTGCCCCGGGCGGTCGGTACGGCCTGTTAACGGGCACTTGCAATCAGTTTTTCCAAAGGTTAGCCAAGGTCCCCGGCTCTTGCAGACGGGAGGCGTTACGAAACCGTCTTTGTATCTGCATGCACTTACGTTTGAAAAAAAAAACCCCAAACCCGAACCACCAACCAACCGAGGAGGAGGCGAGCGAGAGAGCAAGCAGTCCTCCCCCGGGGCGGAGGGCTGGGGTGGGGTGTCTCCTCGGCCAGGAGTTGGGACCCCCACGGCTATCTGCCTCCGCGGAGGCACCGCGCTGCCCGGCAGGCAGCTTGCCCGCGGAAGAGTTGGGGTGGCCCTCGCCGCCAGCACCCCCCCCCCAACCCTGCCCGGTGCTGGGGGGCCAGTTCACCACCTCGCAGCCCTGCCCGGTGCTGGGGAGAGAGAGCCAGCCGGCGGCGGGGCTGCCGAGGTGAAAATGGAGTGGGAGGAGGGAAAAGTGCTACCCGGAGAGCTGTTGTGACAGATGCTAAGCTTTGCCCTGCGCGTGCTGGTGAGAGAAGGAGTTAAAAGCGAGCTGCTTTTTCGATCGAGCTGCTTCCCCGAGCGTCGGAAGGAGCGGCTTGCTAGAAAGCCGTCCATCAGCAACCAGTCCAACCTGCCCGTGATAATATGCGATCAACACCAAATCACCCCCGCTAGGCACGATCCATCATCGCTACGATGCAATGGGCCCTTGTATGGATGTGTCTACACGGGGGGCGGGCGGGGAGAGAAGGGGAGGGAGCGGAAAAGAGAGAGGGAGAGCGTGTGTGGAAGTGTGTGCGGGGGGGTGGGTGGGGGGCGCATCATCCACCGGAATGGGAATCGCCGGCTCTCGGCGAGCGGAGCTGACCGAGCCAGCGGAGCCGAAAGTTGCTGGGCCGGGGCTGAGCGGGGAGCCTGGCACACAGCCCCGCCGCCGCCTCCGACTGACATCAGCCTCCCCTCCCCCCCTCCTCGCTCCTCCTGGGCAAGCTTGACTGGCGTAAAATTAATAATTAATAGGGTGAAATTGATTAAAGGGCTGGGAGCGCGATGGGGGCGCTCGGAGAGCCCTTCCCCTTCCCGGCCGCTCCGCATCCGCCTCCCCGCCGGCAGCGGCCCGGGAGCGGGGACTGGCCGCCGCCGCCGAGCCGGGGGAGCTCCGGGGCAGCCCAGCCCAAGCAGGAAGGAAAAGGGCGGCGGAGACCGGGGAGGGGGAGGAAGGCGGCGGCTGCGGCAGCAAACCCCGCTGGGTGGCTGACTGTAACCGAGAGCGGCCGCGCTAGCAGCAGCGGCGGCGGCAGCAGGCGGGGGCTGGCCCCGGGGCTGGCTCGGCTCGGCGCAGCTGGGGGTGGGGGGGGGGTGTGTGCGTGCGTGTGTGTGTACAAAGCCAGGTCCCGGGAGCTGCCCGAGGGCGGTGCTCGGCACCACAAGGCCAATCTCTTCCCCCCCCCCCCATCCCCTCCCCCCCCGCCCTTTTTCCCTACCGCGATCCGTCTCTGCCACGAAGGGAGTAGGGAACCGCAGGGGACGCGGCCGGGCCAGTGCACGCCTCAGCCTCCAACCCCGCGGAGGTGGGAAAGGGTTAAACGTTGAAGGGGGACGGGGAGGGGGAGGACGGGGAGCGAGGGGAGGGGGGCTACCGAGCACAGCACTGAGCGCAGGGAAACCACAGCGCACCTGGGCTCGGCTCGGGAGCCGGAACGAGCCGCCGCCGCCGCCTCCTCCTCCTCCCTCTTTCCCTCCCTCCCGCCCGCCCTTCCTCCAGCTCGGTGCCTGCCTGGCCCGTATCGCGGCTCTATCTCTGCAGCAGCGGGAGCTCAGCTCCTCTCTTCCTATCAGCTGCTCCCTCTAACCCCAGTGACCCAGATAAGCGCGGCGGCCCCCCCCTTCCCACCAGCCCTCCCTGCCTGCCGCGCCGCCTGCCCGCGGGGCTGCCCCCGGCCCGGTCCGCAGCCCCAGCGAGCTCCTCCCGGCCCCGAGGCTCCGACCTCTGGCACGGGCGGCAAACCGGGCTCCGCGCCCGCCCCCCCCCCCCCCCCCCCCGGGCTCTTTTCCCCCTGGCTGGGGTGCCGCTTGCCCCACCCCCCCGCTGCCGTCGTGGACGGTTTGGGGGTCATTGTTTGCCCGCCCTGCGCCGGCCCGCCGTCAAAATAATAATTAAAAGCAAAACAAACACCCCGATCCGGTCTTTCCTGGACACGCGGGTCAGAGCCACCGCAGCCCAAGTGGTGTTATTCCCGGGCTGGAAATAGCCCTGGCTCCGCCCTGGACAATCGCCTGTCAGAGGCCTCTTCTCTCCCCTCCCTGGAGGCCCTGCCCTGCTTTATTTACTTTTGAAGTGTCTGGATTGATGGAGAACTGCGGACGGCACTTTCTTTCCCCCGGCTCCCTCCTGCACCGGAGCCTCTTACCGCACCCGGCGCTCCGCGCCAGCTCCGCATGACCCAAGATAACCCGGCCCCGGGGAGGGCCGGGGCGGGCGGGGGAGGGCGCTTAACCAAACCAAACAGATCGATCCGTCCCCAGCCGGGGCCGCAGGAGCTCGGGGGGGTGGTGTTAGGGGCGCCCCTCGCAGCCGACGCCCGAGGGGGGTGGGGGCGGAGGGGGCCGCCGTCCCCGCCGCTCCGCAGCGGCTTGTCCCCTCGGCTCGCCCGCCGGGGAGGGAGGGCGGAAGGGAGATCGCGGCCGGGCCCGTAACGACACAAGGAATAAACACCAAAGTTATCACCAGCCGTGACCAAAATAAATGCCTGTGATAAAAAAGCACTGACAGGATGATCCATTACGCGGGTGTCACTGCCTACAACGAGGTTCAATCAGATACGCCGGTTGCCGTGGACAACGGGGGAAGCGGCGGTACCGGGCTGACGACTTTTCTGGAGAGGCGGGTGGCGGTTGCCATCAGGGAGGTGACACGGCGCGATCTGCACGAGGGTGGCCCGGCGTCGCGGGCAAGGGCAGACCACGGCGGTCTCCCGCCCGCTTCTCCCCTCGGCCTCTGCTCGCCCCGCGGCCCCTCCGAGCGGCTGCCCGCCCGGGAGGCGGCCCCGAGTCACCGGCACATCTTTGGGGAGAGGAGCGTCCTCCCCGCGGGCGGCCCCGGGGACGCCCGCTGTCCGCCCGGGGGATGCCGTCGGGCACCTCCCGGGTTCCTGCCCCCCCTCCCGCCTCCCCCCAGTGCGGGGCCGGCAGCGCGGCACGACTGGGCTCCCCGGGCGCCCCGCGTCCCTCCGCAGCCCGGCGGTGGAAATCAATGAGCGTTTGTTCCGTGCGGCGTGACCGTCTTCTGAGCGATGCCCTGTTATTAGCGGGGAAAGGAAGGGGGGAGGGAAGAAAAGCTCTCTGCGGGTTCGGTGCTGCACGTCCTCGCCTCCGGCGGAGCCGCCTGCAGGTGCCGGAACGGGGGCAGCGGGGGCCGGGCTGGCTGGCAGCGCCGCCGGGGAGAGCCGTACCCCGGGGCGTCGGGCTAATCGCATGGCAGGTCAGCTCGGCGGGACTCCCGGGCCCCGGGCGGTGCGATTAACGAAGGCTCAGAGCCAGCGGCGACGGACTGCGTGCCGGTCCCCCTCGTGCCGCATTCCTCCGGATCGGGCCGGGCCGGGCGGGACTCGCCCTTCCCCGTGGGACGGGGCAGGGGCGGCGGGGGACAACGTCTCCGGGTCAGTCGAGGGACCGTCCTCCCCCCGCTCCCCGGGATCAAGCAGCCTTTGAGAAGGGCCGTGCCCGAGGTGGGGGGCGACGGGGCACAAGGGACGGTGCCCCCCCCCTCCCCCGTCGGCGGGAGGAGCGATGCCGGTGCCATCACCACCGGTGCCCCGGTGCGTGACACGCCACCCCCGTGCCTCTTCGGGGTGAGAAACTTCCCGGCTGCTAGCGGTTCCGAGCTTCTCCCCCCCCCCCCCCCCCCCCGCCTTCCCCGAGCGTAAACGCATCCCGCCGCCGCCCCCTTCCCGTCACGATTTAATGCTTTTCATGTTCTTCGGCAACTGCGCTTCCGCAGAGAAACCCCGGCGCGCTCCCAGCTCGGCGGCTCAGCTGTATTGTGGCGAGCTCAGGCACAGCCGGAGTGAATCCATTACGCCTCGATCCTACAATACAGGTTTATGCGGATACCCTCTGATTTACATTTAAAACAGCGCACGGGCATTGTCTGCTTGCCTGAAAAGAAAACACGGCCCCGTAACTTCAAATGACCTTCAAAGCAATGCAATTAACTCCCGTAATTATCAGTACACGCCTTTTAGAAAGACACAGGTGCTCGCCTCGGTGCTGTTCCACCTGGTTAAGCAGCCTCGTCCTACCAGGGAATGACACCCCCCCCACACACAACCACCTTTGCTGTCCCCAAATCTGGGTCTCGCTCCGCCGTTCCTACGTTTCGAAACGTCCCTTCGTCCTCCCCTTCCCCCGCCCGGGCTGAGGGACAGCTTGCTCAGCGCGGCGAGGCTTTGTCACACTGCCACACACGCCACCACCGCCACCACCACGTCGCTGCCTGGTGCCGGCGGCGGGTTTGCTTTCTCGGCTCCCACAAAGCGCTCCCCCTCCCGCCGGCCCCCGGACCGCAGGCCACGCAGAGCCGAAATTTAGGTTAATAGGATGGGCTTTGATCCGTGGTCCCCTTCGCCCTCCCCTCACCCCGAACGACATCGATCCGCCGCATTTACTCCCGCACCGATCGGCCCCCAGCGCTCCCGCAGTCACGCTCTGCGCGATCGGAGAGGATAAATAAATCCCCCCGAAATGTCCAGCCGGTGGGGACCCCCCGGCACGAGTGGCCGGTCCCCGGCGGCCGAATGTGCAGTGTCACGATGGCTCCCGCGGGCAGCACCGGGGGTCGGCGGGGAGGATGCGGGGATGCGGGCAGCTCGGGAGTGTGGGGCGGTGGGGGGCTGCCCGGACCCGCAGGAACCGCTTCTCCCCCCGCCCCTTCTCTTTTGCACACACACGCACACACAAAATAAATAAATAACGAGGCGGCTGGAGCCATCTGGGGTTGGATGGCTTCTCATCTCATTACAGAGCATTAGGAGAAACAGGCAAATATACAGCTATTAAAATTAATCGCCTCGCGCTGTCAGCTGAACATAATGGAAATTATTTATAGGCTGCCTACGATGCCTTTCTCGTCACGGAGGCTCGGTGCGGAGAGGCGCGCTGGCGGCTCCCGGAACGGAGAGGCGTGCGGGGCCGTGCAGGGGGTACCGGGCTCGGCTCGGCCCCGCCAGCGAAGTTTGGGAGCTCGGAGCGGCGAGGGATGGGGGAAAAGGGGAAGAGAAAACGAGCGGCAAAGCCGCCGCGTGTAGCGAGCTGGGGGGTGGCTTATCCGCAGGTGACTGGAGGGGAAACGGCGGAGGCGCAAATAAGGGCAAACCGTGGGGCTGGGGGGGGGGTGTGTGTCCCCGGGATGCTCTGGCGGAGCGTCCCCGGGGCGGTGAGGGGCAGGGTCGGGGGCAGCGGGCGGGCTCCTCCCGAAAAAAGCCCCCCTCCTCCTCCGAAAACGTGCGATGCGGCTAAGGCACGCCGCGGGGAAGGGGGGGGATGCGCTCCCCCAGCGATCTGCCTGCAGATCTCCGCTTCCAGATGAAATGTTAATTGGCGGCCCTTCCGCTTCTGCCTCGGGAACGGGCTTTCGGTGCTTCGCTTCTGCTCCGGGGGAGACGGGAGGTCTCTTCCGCTCGGGCTTGGAAACCTAAAGCGAATCGGCTATGCCAAGCAGAGCCGGCCTGTTTTTCCGACCGAGAAACAGAGCGCGATCGCCGTGCTTTTCCCCGTCCCGGCCAAGAGAGCTCGGCCGGGGCCAGCCGCCTTCTCGCCCCGCAGCCGTGGGGCTCGCCGCCGTGCTCCGCTGCCTTGAGCGCCGAAACCCCCCTCCGCAGGGGCCGGAGGAGGCGACGAACGGCTGCCACGGGCAGCAGGAGCCGCCGGAGCAGCCCGGGTGGCACCGGCTGGGTTGGGGGGCGGGGGGGGGGGGGGGGGGGGAAGGTGTGAGAAAGCCCGAGCGAGAGGCTGGAAGCGTTGCTCCGGCAGGCTTGAGAGGTTAATAAATACACCCCTCCGCTCTCCCCAGCCCGCCTGAGGCTAAGACTCGCAGCTCAGCGGGTAATTGACAGTCTCAATCCAAAATTGAAACATGTGTTAACAACAACGCCACGCATCCTAGGAGCTACCCGGGAGATCGCCACCTCACGGTCTTTATATATGATTTGAATCCACCGGAGGAAAGTGTCACGAGGTTTTCCGAGCACGTTTCACCCCTACCTGTAAATCAGCTCTTATCACCGCTGGCTGCTCAGACAGAGCCAGCCTCCGTTTTATACCGCAGGAGGAGGAGAGCCATTGCTCCCTCGCAGCGCTGTTTTCCCTGCTGCCTCCACTGGCACCCCCCGCCCGACCCGGCCGCTTCCCGAGGGACACCCCCCCAGCCCCTCCCCGCGGTGAACCGAGCGGCGGGGCAGCGGAGGCTCAGCCGTGTCCGGGAGCAGGCGAGGACGGGCGGATCCGAGACCCGGACGCCGCCGGGGCTGCGCGGCTTCTCGGCTCACCCGCACGGCGCTGAAGGCGGGGACGGGGCTCTCGGGGAGCGCGACCGCACCACGCCCCGGCCCGCATCCCGCTTCCCGGCATCCACACACCCCCCCCCCCCCCCCCCCCGCCCTGGCAATCAGAACCCGTGTCCCCGTGTCCCTTTCCCTGCCCCCCGGCACGGCGAGGGTCACACAGCCGCAAGCGGGAAGCGGCGCCCGCGCTGGCGCAGCATCTTTCTCACGGAGGAGCCCGTGTTTCTGGGATCCAGCAGAGCAGGAGCAGGACCCCGCGCCCAGCTGAGGGCCTTTGTCCAGGCAGTGCTCCAACAGCCGCAGCGGGGTCACCTACTCCCGCCGGAGCAGGAAAACTGGGGACCCCTCCCAGCCCGAAACCCCCTTAAGGGCTTGTGCTGTCCCCGGCAGGGAAAGAGCAAACTTGTGCCGAAGTAGTTGGACGTGCAGAGGCAGGAGAACGCTGGCAGGGTTCCCCGGGAAGGGCAGGTCTCCAGGGCCTCCCACCGCCAGCTCCATCCCTTCCCCCCCGCCGTTGCCATCGTCCCCATTTCACGCCGGCAGCCTGCGCGGGGAGCAGCCTGCCCCGGTACCCCGACCCCGCTCGGGAGGGCTGGTGCCTGCGGGTCCCGCGCGGGGGGGTCACGACCGGCGGAGCAGGCGGATGGAAAATCCCAGTTCCTGCCGCACATAAACAAGGTGGGGACGGGTAGAGCGTCCCTCAGCGCTACGCGGGAGGGGAAGGGCGTGGGGTCCCTCCTCCATGGCCCGCTGCCCGCCCCAGCCGCGGCTGTTGCCCCGGGAGCTCCCTCCCCCGGCGGGCGCCGGCCGCCTTACGGTGCGCGGAGGCGGATGGGCCAGGGGCTCCGTCCGGAGAAGGGACGGGGCCTCCGGCGGGAAGCGGCCTCCGCGGGCGGTCCCAGGGGGGGTGGGCAGGGCGCCGGCACGGCAGCGGGCCAGGGATTCTGCCCGGCGTCCTCGGCCTCGCGGCGCGCCCGCCACCCCCCGCCCCCCCGCTCCACTCGGCAGCTGTCGCCCACGCGTGCATTCACACGCACGCAGGCTGAGTCACACGGGCACGCCGTGTCACGCACACGCTCCTTGTGGCACACACGGCCGCTTCTCGCGCGGGCCGTGTCACACGCGCATCGTTTCCCACGCACGGCTCGCCGCCTCTCTCGCACGGTCCCTGCCTCCCCCGGGGAAGCAAGCCAGCTCTCGCTCACACTCGCCACCTCGCTCTCCCGGGACGCACGCCGAGGAGCTCGCAGACACCCGCACGGCCACATGCACACCGACCCGCACGCGGGATCGCACACGCGGGATCGCACACGCTCGGGCTTTCCCACGCGCGCCCGCCTCCTTTGCAGCACGCTCCCGGTGTCCCCCCCGCCTCCGCTCATCGTCTCGCAGGCACTCGCCGCCGCAGGCTTCGACACGCGAAGCCGCACGCCGTCCCCGGCTGCTCCCCGGGCACGTCGCCACCCGCACACGCCCCCACACACACGCACGCACGCACACACACACACAGAGGTTCCGCCGATCGCGCCCGTGGCGGCGGGCGGCCCCGCGTGGGCGGCCCCAGCGTCGTGCCCGGGCGGCCGCGTATGTGCGCTTGCGGGAAACCCGAGGACCTTGCCTGCGGCCCCTTTGGCAGCGTTCCGCCGCCACCGCCGGGCCAGCTGCGCGGCCCGGGTCCGGAACAGCTTGTGTTTGTTCCCACCAGACGGCCGGGCGGGCGGGGGGGAGGGCGGGGCGGGTGGCTTCGCGCCGCGCAGCCCGGGGCAGGGGGCACCGCGGGGCAGCGGCGGGGACTTCACCTGCCTCCGGGCATCCCCGGCCCGGGGACACCCCCGGCCCGCTCCTCCTTCGCTGCCACGGTTTGTATGTGGCCCCCCCGGCCCCAGGCTGATGCGGCGGCTGCGCCCCGGTCCCCGGGCGGGTGGCCCCGGCGGGGGCAGCGCCGTGCGCTCGGCGGTTGCCGGAGCCAGCCAGGGAAAGGCCAACAGCGCCCGAGGCGCGGGCAGAGGTAGCCGCTGATCCCTTGGCAGATCTGAGAGCGATTTGGCCGCCACAGCCGGGAGGCCGGCCCGGATTATTCATCACGGGCGGACGAACACAATCCCCCTCCCCCCTCCCTCCCGCCACCCCTGGATATTTTGTCCCGGCCGTGCAAACAATATTCAACTTGTATCCTCTTCCGTGGAGGCACCGGGAAGCCGGCGGCTGCCAGAACAGGCTCCCGTGCAGCGCACGGCAGCGGGATCCTGTTTCCCGCGGGCGAGGGCCCCCGGCGTGCAGCCGCTGCTTTGCAAACCGCACGATCGCAGCCCTGGGAGGGCGGCGCGGCGCTGGCAGCCGCCGCCGCCTGCCCCTGCCAAGCCGCGGGCACAGCGGGCCCCGGCGGCCGCAGCGCTCCGCTCGCCAGCCAAAACCGAAATAAAAGCCAGCTCCGCGAACGCCCCCGGGGTTTGCCGGGCGCCGGTTTCCCCTTTTCCTCCCCGCGGCCGCCGGGAAAGGGCGGGCCGTTCCCCAGCGGGAGCCGCCGGCGCTGCGGGGTTGGGGGCGGGTAGGCGAGCTCCCCTGGGGCTCCTCGCCGATCCCGCTCCCGCGGGGGCTCCCAGCGCGGCCGCGGAGCCGGGCGATAACCGGGCTTCCCTCGCCCCCTCTTGGAAACCGCCGCGCAGTGCGGGGCCACCTCCTCCCCCCCCTCCCCAACTGTGCCGCCGCCTCCGGGAGCAGGAAACGTCCCCGCCGCGCTGCGCGGCCAGCAGCGGGGACGGCACCGCCTGAGCCGGGGCCGGGGGCCACGGGCGTCCTTCCCCTTCCTCTTCCTTCCCTCTTTCCATCCTTTCGCATTTCCCTTTCCTCTTCCCGCCTCCCCCCCCCCCCTTGGGGGCCACCCCGAAGGCGCACTCGGCCGACTGCATCTTGCTCTTCAATCAAGCCTGGATATTTAAAGCTTAACTCCCAGTTTATTTTCGTCCTAGACCAAAGGCGTTCGCTACTTATTCGGGAAGCTATTTAAATACCTCTCCCCCCCCCCCCCCCCCGACCTCCCCTCGAGGGTAATGGAGAATTGCACAAGGGAATTTGGTACCGTCGCCTCGGCTCACCAGGACACGCCGCGGGAGCCGGGGAGGATTGCCGGGGGGGGGGGGGCGAGACGGGAGGGGGGTGGGGGTGGGAACGTTGAAGGGAGAAGACTTCTTTTCAGCCAGGGAATCGCCGTACTTCGCACACACTTCGTGGTTTCTTACTACAGGAGGAATCTGTTTATAGTCAAACCGTATTACATTGGGCCGTATCGATTTGCCAGCAGCACTTCCCCCCCCCCCCCCGCCCCCGATTTCATTGTTTTTAGGAATGGCAATTGCAGCTCTCGTGTTTTCCTGATTTCATCAGTGTTCAAATGATAAACCCCATCATCGCCCTAAAATCACACGGCAGTCTGCTCCTTATTTCCTGCGTGTCTCCCACCCTCCCATCCCTCCCTCCCATCCCTCCCTCCCCCCTCGACCGGACTGTACGTGGCTCAAGGGTGTATTCGACTCCATGCAGAGCCCCCAGCAGTGAGCACCCAGCTCCTCATAACCCCCTGCAGCCCTTAAGTTTTACCGTCTTAAAATGAATGCACTGAAGAAATACACCCCTAAATTAGTCACGGTTCCTGGTTTCGGGTTCTACGGCTCAAAATCCCCACTGCGGCACAGAGCAGGCAAAACCAGAAAAAAACCCCAACAACAACCCAACCACCACCAACAAAAAAACCCAAACAAAAAACCCCCCAACCCCCCCGCACGGAGAAGTTATCGGGTCTTTAAAAAATAATTAGGAAGGAAAACAAGCTGGAGCAGCGGGCAAGGCGCTGGAAGCTCCACGCTGCTGCTCGCGGCTGCGCTAATCCCTGCAGGCGAGACCCAAATCCCTGCCCTGCCCTCTGACTCCGCACCCCGCCGCCACGCGTGACGGCGCGCACACGCGTGGGGAGCCGCGGGGGATCCCGCCGTGCTCTCGGCGGCTGCAAGCGGCGCTGCGGTTGCACAAGGGACACCGGATGGCGTGGGGGACACACACGACAAGCAGTGTGAGCCGCCCGCGGCAGGGACGGGCTCCCGCGGGCCCAGCGTGGGGATTTTCCGGGGAGGGCGAGCGCAGCCCCGCGGTGCCCACGGGGAGGCGAGGGTCGCGGGCAGTCCCCACGGGTGTCGCCAGGCACCTCTCAGCGCAGTTATTTGGGCAGCTTTTCCTGCTGCGGCTGCTCGGGAACCACTTTTCCCCGTGGGGGGCAAGCTCAGCCCCCACGGCGGTTTCCCTCCGCGGCATCCTTTCCGTGGGCTCCTTCCCTCACGCGCTCGGTGCGTTGGTTCCCAGAGAAGGGCCGTGACGGGCAGCAGTTTAATTTGTGCTACAAGGGTCAGTTGCTATCGCCTGGGGCGGGGGCGCGAGTTGCGTGGGTGGGAAATTAGGTGGGAGATGCGAAGCCGTGCCCCACGGCGCCCCTATTGACAGGGGTTGGGGGTTTAGCGAGCGACCCGCGGGCAGGAGGCAGGGAAAACCTTGCTACCGGCTCCCCACGTTTTCGCAGCCCTCCCGGCGGGCTCCCGGAGGATTGCGAAGCCCTGCGGAGCCAAGGCGCAATTTGCGCACCCCGCGGTATGCCAAGAGCGAGGTGACGGGGTACCGTGGTGCACAGGGGGAGTCCCCACCCGGCACCGGAGGGTGACAAGCGGAGAAATTCGCGATGGGCTGCACGACGGGCATCCTTCACCTTGCTCTGCCCGTCTCCCGCGGGCAGCCCTCGGCTGCTGTTTATTTTGTTATCAAATCAATTAAGCTGCCGCTCTCGTATAAAACGGGGGCGGGAGGGGAAGGAGGAGGGGGGGTTTGGGATAAAACTGTGGCCACTCCTTTGACATCGTCTCACCAAAGCAAAGAGCTCCTCCTGTTGGAAAAATGTTTTCCTGCCGGATGGGAAAACCCCCAGCTCGCAAGAGATGTAATTTTATTATTTTATTTTGTGTTACGTAGATTTTTGTTACACTGTATTTTTATTTTATTTTATTTTATTTTATTTTATTTTATTTTATTTTATTTTATTTTATTTTATTTTATTTTATTTTATTTTATTTTATTTTATTCTGTCAGCTGTCTCTGGACCAGCAGCCGCACCAGGCATCTGGGTCAAATGCTCCCGTGTGGTCCATTTCCCTATGGCCCATGATGCGATTGGGAGACCTGGTCAAACGCTGACCCCAAAACCTTCCTGTGCCATGGGTGCCCAGCCCCAGTAACCCCAACAATACTTGGCACCCTGCAAGTAACATTTAGCAGATGCAGGATTTCTTGGCCTGATCTAGAGCCTCCCGCGATCTGCAGAAATCAGTGTCCTGGTCACTGGAAAGATTCACGGTGGCTGAGCTCAGAGGCTCAAATCAGCTCTTACAGGGTCATTGCCAACGCCAGCACTAAGTTGGTGTCCAGGATTACCTTACAGGTTTTTTTAAACTTACCGTCAGCGAGCTGAGCTGGGTAGCCGGTGTAATCACAACCGCTATCTTTTGAGGAACCCTTGGCAGAAAAAGCCAAGTATTTGATGAGCACAGGGATTCTCTGGGAGCCTTGTGGTACGGTGGGAAGCACTCCTGTGAGCGCGGCGCCTGGCCGGAGGCGTTGGTTTGGCTGCCAGAGGAGAGCGCCTGGCTAGATCGCCCTGCAAAGAGGCAGGCTGCCGGAGTTCCAGCAGGGACTTTTGCTCCTCACGTTTAAATGAGCTCTGCTCGTCGACTCTCTAGTTGCTCCCACCGATTTAAGGCTGTACCCTACGAAACAGTGATGTACCATATCGTTTGATTCTTTTATGGTAGTGCAAAGAGGATCACAATCTCTCCAGTCACAGAATTGTATGGGTGGAAGAGGAGGTGCTTACCCATGTTGCTCTCTCTGATCTGATGTGATCTCACTGGGTGGACCGTGCCCTGTAACTGGGCTACTTTAATCCTCAGGTGTATTGCACGCTGGACCCAGGCTTCTCTTCCTGCTCTGCATATCCTCAAGGTATAGGACTGCTTTACCCCGACAACCTCCCCCACTTCTTTCACCAGTTTGATTCCTGGGAGCCACAGGCACCAGGTCTCTTGGGGATCCCTTCTGCTTTGGCATGACACTGGGGGAAGGAAGAGTTGTACGGAGGGTGCAGAGCTCCCGCAGCTCCCTGCTACTCAGTCGGGGAAGGTATCCTGTAGCTCTGAGGAAGAGTGGAGCCACGGTGGGAGGACTTAGGGGAAGGTGGGGGGGAGTTGGAGTCGCAGCCAGGCTGGGCTTTGCAGAGCAAGCCTAGGTCACAAGGCAGCTCCCAGCGGGCGTAAGGTGGGTGTTGCTCATGCCTGTATCGCACCAACAGGCACCTAGTCATCGGGGGTCGTGCACACGTTGAACCGTGACACCACTGGGATCCCAGTGCTCATTAGAGGTACTGACATCAGGAGAAAAATGGGGCTCTTGTTTCCTCCCCATGCTGTCAGTGCTCTGAAGAAAGGGTTCAGTGCACTGGATAGGTATCTTATGGGAGATGCTTTCGGAAATAGCCACTGATTATGAAAGCCTTCATTTTTGGGACACTCAGCTACATCCTGCAAAAGCCGGTGCAATTACAATCAGTAGCTACTTGAAAAAAAAAACCAAAACCCAAACTAGCTTAATTTTGGTTGGCCAAAAATGGATCAAAATGCTAAGACATGCAGGATAGGTGCAGTGGTGTTGGAAGATGGTGAAAACTGTGAGGACTTTAAGATACTTCCTACTGTTTCTGCACGATGAGTTCACCCGTTTTGAAATGATTTACTTTTCTGTCTTTGCTAAGCGCGGTTGATTTCTGTTGTTTAACCAACAGCAATCTCTCAGGCCACCTGCTCCTCCTACCCAATTCTGCAGTGGCCCAGAGCTTCGTGAGGTGCTATGGCCGTGCCCTAGCCAACGCACAGCGTAATGGGGAGAAAGCACTCTTATGTATCCACCCCAGCATGGGGAGAGAAGTGGGAGGGGGAAAAACTTAATGAAGGCAATAGTTGTGACCTTAAGGTGTCAACAGAACAACAATTTGGAAAGTATGACAACAAAAATATTATTTTATTATCTTTTTGTGGTCAGTCCTTACTGTCACTCTTGTCTTCCCTCAGAATATACTGAAAAGAAAAAACCCAGCCTCACCTGTACCAGGCACTACCAGAGCCATATAAATAACTAACCGGTGGTGTTGCCAGCGTAGTCCCTAGCCAGCTCTCGCAATCTGCGAGCGCGATTTCACCTTCTCCCCCTTACGTCAGCCGCATCCACCACCCACAACCCACACGCCTCCTCCTTCCGTCCCCACACGAGCTGCCTAACCGTGAGCTCGAGCCCCGTGGCGTGGTTTGCAGGAGGAGCAACCCTATGGATTGTCGGTGTCCTGTGAAGCAGCTGGGCTTCAGGGGCTAGGGATTCAGCTGCTGGTGGAAGGGTGCTATGTGAGGGGATCGTGGATGATGCAAATAATTCGTTTGCTTGTAAGCCAGAACTGACTGTAGGAGAGTTCATGGTTTTGAGAAGTTCTCGCTTGCTCCCTGTGCTAGCGAGTTAGGCGGTGCACCGAGGAAGTACGGCGTTCCATTTTGTTTTCTTGGCAGGAAAGGTTTGTGTGCAGGTTAAAGGTTTCGAGTGGGAAGGGAAGGAGGAAACCTGTGGGTTCTAGAAGCTGGTGGGGTGACGTGCCGAAGGTGAAACTGTGGTTAAGGGCTTCAAAACACGAGCAAAGGCTTGGCTAGGGACTTCATGGCTTTCTAATGTTTTTGTTGGTGGGATGTGCCATGAGCAACTTCAACGGATTTTTAACAATATTTTTGGTGTGGTGGGATTTCTGTGCAAACATTGACAGATGGCATGGGTAGCTGATGTATTTTCATCTCTGTGCCTCCCGTAGTGTCTTGCAAAGCCCTAAATCTTCACATATCACCTCGCTTTCTGTATGACCTCCTTACTTGACTCTCCTTCTCTGCCTCCTTTTCCAGACCATGTCCTGGATTTATGCAATATTCTGTTGTTCCTAGAGCCCAGGCTAACCTTGTCCTTCTGTTTTCTGCCTCTTTGGTCAGCTCTTTCACTGCTCATTCATACAGAATCACTGGAGATAGCTGTGTGAGTTGATAGATGGGCACTGAGAGAAAAGTGAAGGTGGCAAGGCAGAAGGGAAGGAGAAAGGGGGTATGTGCAGGATGGTAAGGAGGGGCAGTATGAGGAGAGGTGGTAAAGGTATTGAAATGTAGGTGGGGGCTTGTCTGTAACATCCTCTCTGGACTTTCAGGACTGACAAGCTCCAAGGGGAAAGGAGATGTGGAAAAACTGCCTCCGTGGCCAGTGTGAACCTGAGCAGGGAGGAACAGAGGAACTGCATGCTGGCAAAGCCTGGACAGCCCCTCTCCCCTGAACATCTCCCATCAAAGCTCTCCCTCCCCTTCCCTGCTGCCCCCCACAGCCCTACTGCTGCAGCTGAGCTGCATCCCCTCTGCCCCCGCCAGCTGAGCTGGCTGCATGCAGCTCACCAATATGCCCGGGGGAGAGACTGAGGGAGCGAGGAGCAGGAACTGGGTTGGGTTCCCGCCAGGCTAAAAGCCCAGGAGCCGGTACCCCCGTGGGAGCAGCCCTCAGAGGGAGACCCTGGGCTTTGTGGTGTAGTCAGGGCTGGTGTGCCTGGGCACAGAAGTGACCTCGGCCCGAGCTGAGCGCAGAAGCGGGGAAGGGGACATGGGCGAGATGTCTGCAAGGAGAGCTGCTCAAGTGCTGCTGATCTGGTGGAGTATTGCAGGGCCTGGGGCCAGGCTTAGTCCTTTCCTCCTCTACTGCAGAGAAGTGCTGGAGTACTTGGGGCTTAGCAGGGCTTAACCACTTGTGCTCAACCACTTGTGCTCAGCCACATGCTCATCACATCATGTGCGCGTGCACACACGCGTATCCCACTCATCCCACTCCCCTGTTACCCTGAAAATCCACACCCGTAATTTCTATTGCCAGGTGAGCAAAGGCTGTGGGCTTTTAACCCCACATTGCTGGCAAACCCAGCCAGCCCAGTTGGCTATACTCCGCATAACTGCGATCTGTGACCCAGAGCAGGAGGAATGATTTGCGGTGACTGAGATTTCCGAGGGACAAAGCAGCAGAAACCTTGAGGTGCCATCAGATCTTCCATCTGTAAAGTTTGGTATTTAAAATCATTTGGAAATAAACGTGTAAGAAAATGAGCAGCATTTAGAAATTAGTAGCTTTGCCAGAAAACTGTGTTAACCCCTCCCTGCCTTATGCGGGAGCTAGTCTTTAAAATCTGGAGGTTAAATTAAATTATGGAAGTTTGATACAGAGGGATTTGATTCCTGTTTTGGCTGCAAATTCCAAACCAGCTCTAACTATGGCCTCAGTACCGATGTCCTCCCTTTTATTAGATTGAGCACAGTTTATTTTAGCTAGTATGCACACCAGCTTCCCCTAATACGAATCCCTGCCATAAAAAAATCACCGACATCCCTTCAAAATGCCATGGAAAGCGTTTGGTCACCGCTTGAGAGCAGAGAAGGTATTTCAAATGGAGAACGCGACTGAAAATAGGATGCGGAAAAGGAAGGATTTAACATTTAAACCAAGCTCAGAATTCCCCCCATTACAGAGGCACCGGGAGCAAGATTTGGCCCTTACTTTGCACCATCATACGCACCTCTGCAATAGTCACTGTGCCTTTTTTTGTGGTGCAAACCAGAAAAGGACCTGATCCAAGCTTTCCAGCAGCAGGCTGTATGCTATCAGCATCACAGGGTGCCCGGTTTGTTTATACAGCTCCTAATGGAGCTGATGGATTAGCCACTCTTTTTGCACCCTACTAAGGCTAAAAATGTTTCTGGCCTCACCTTAAAGGAGGAAACTGTGTGTTTGCTTCCATCTTCAGTATTTTGAACCACATGGCCAGAGACAGACAAAACACAGGTGTAAGACAAATTACAAGAATGTAAACATTTATGAGAAATCATTCCCCTAACCTTTTTGGCCCCCTCTGGACAGCTTAATGTTGCTATAGACCTTAGCCTGTACCGGACAGGTAAGGTGCCTGGCAGAGCTTAGCTAAGCGTTGTTTTAAATGCCAGATGCAGAAAAAAACAGAGTGAAATTTCACCAGGCTGTGGGAGATTGGGCTCTCCTTTGTCAGCGATTCTTACTGAAGACAAACTTTAATGGTATTCACGTCTAAAAATACTTTAGAACCTGCTTCTTGGGGAAGAATATAGACTCCAGGCGCCTGACCGCAACAGTAAATCGCTGTCACTGACACAGCCTATGCATATTTAGGGGACCCAGCTTTGCCCTCTCCTTGACAGGATAGTGGGTTGCCTTGGGGTTCATCTGCTCGTATCACTGTCATCTGTCATGACATATTCATATGGGACCCAGCTGCTGAAGCTTACACTAAGAAAGAAAAAACATAAAAATAATTGGTTGATGTTTATGTGGTTCCTCAGGCTACACCTGCACAGTTCTTTCCAGGGCTCGCTATTTGAAGAATCATTAACCTTACATATATGTGCTGTCCTAGATCTTAAGTAATATGCCCTTCTATTGTTAACCTTTAAATAATGCAAGTGCAGAAAAAAAAAAAGCCTTGTCACTACTGGGCACCTCCCAGTAAAATTTGGCTGCAGTTTAATGTCAATGCTAAAAGCATCATATCATTTTAGTAAACTCGTTTCTGAGGTGAGATTGATTCTCTTAGATTTGCTGGGAGATTAGCAATCTTTTCAACTCCTGACTTTTAGAAACTCTCATGGCTGGAGCCAGCAGTCTGAAGATGATGGAAGCTTTCGTATTTGGGCTGACCTCATCCTGGGCCTGCAGCAGACTAGCCGAGACAAAAGTCAAAATGTGTCCCACCACAGGTATCTCCCTCAGACTCACTCCCTGCTACAGGGACAGTTGGGATCTCCTGGCAATGCAGTCCTTGCAATGGTGGGTCCTGTCTCCTCCAGTGCTGGGGGAGGAAATGACACTCCGGTCCTGCCCTAGCTCCCCATCAAGCAGCAGACTCAGCGAGGAGCAGTGAGGATGATACTGTGTAGAGGTGCCATCCCGGAGAAGAGAGGGTATCACACACTGGGTGAAGCATATGGCAGTGGCTGCTTCCCTCTGAGGTGGTCCCAAAAGAGTTTGAGCTGAATGATGCCCAATCATTGCGGCAACAACAGTAACAAAGCAATGATCATTCATTTGAGTATCCCTGATACTGTGCTGCGTCGTAAACATTATCATTAACCTGGCTGAGTTACAGGGAAACTGAAGTGTGTGCCCATCGTCTTTCATTTAAGAGACAGATTAAACTGGAAGGGGTAGCTATGGAAATAGGTAAGAGAGGATTCCTGTATCTATGACAGGTAAGAGAAACCACACGGACAGCACCAGGAAAGTTGGCAAGCAAGCAGCAAGCATAGCACCACTCATAACGGGAGTGAGAAAACGCTCAGAGAAAGTGCCCTGGGGTTAACGTGCTTCCAGAAAAAAGTTGAAGCTGTAGGCAAAAAAGTTGTTTCCTCTTGCCTGGTTCCTCCTGCATTCTAGTATTGAAGTGTTTGCAAATAAACAGGGCTGCACCGAAGAAATAACTCACTGCTTCCAATTTCTAATAGAAATGAATGCTGCATTTCAGCCATGCTGCCCATCAGAAAGGGCAGCTATGCATTTAAAAAGGTGCACAAAATATAAACACAGTTTCAAGGAACGAAAATCATCCATGTTCCTTTTTGATAACTCCGGAGTTGTGTTTTCTGTGATACCTCACCTCTGGTTCTGTAAGAAAAAGAACAGCAGATAAAATCTTGCAGGTTAGCGATACAGCAAAATGCTGTTATTTATGGCCTTTGAGGCTTGCAAACGCCGAGCCTCAGTCTATTCTAGAGAAGCAACCTGAGAATAGTGCTACCACCGGGTCCCTCTGAGCCAGCCCTCTGGCCCTGGCTGCTGCTAGCTGTGCTCAGCCCTGCCTTGGCTCGCCTCGCTCCCACCGGAGTTAGCGCTGTCAGCAGCGCTGGCAGAGCCTCAGCTTGGGCTATGTGCTTAGGTAGCGTGCTCTGTATATAGCAATGCGCCGTATGTGTATGCTATCTGCTTAGGCGGCACGTTACTAGTATCAGGAAAGATCTAAGGGGAGGGGGGAGGGAAAAACACGGCCTCTTAACATAGAGACTCACACAGCAAAGGCCCTGTAAAGGAAAGGCCCATACCCCCGAAACACAATTTCAGATCTATTGTTAGGGAGTAAAAAGGCGGTAATTATGATTGGAGACCAATTGTGCTCTATTGCCAGGGAAGATAATTCTAACCACAGATTCCCAGCTAGCTCTGTTTTTATTCTCTCCTTTCTTTTTTCAGCGTGCTGAAGAACGCAGAGAAGAAAAGTAACGAACAGAATTCAGAGGTGTCCAGGTAGTTACTTTTGGGCAAAACGTCATCCATCAGGACACCATTTACTGTGTCTATTTTAGTAAAAGCCTCCAAACTACAGTCCTTTGGCATTAAAATAAATATTGATATAATGCATAATATAGGCAGCTGGTTTCTGGGTCGTACTGTGCCACCGTCTATCACTGTAAGTAGTTTTTAATGTAAAAATGAAACATGCATTCTGCTGCAGCTACTTACGTTTTGTACCGGGTTGTTTGGTTTTAACCATATTGTGTCGGATGGGGAACATGAATTGATTGTCAAAGGGTGGTGTCGTATATACACGTCTTTTACTACCGCTAGCCTGAACGACTCCTTGTGTGAAACTGTAGTGTGTCAGACCGTATTGTGCTTGGTGCCTGTCATCTGCGCCTACAAAGCGAGGGCAGGCCATGGGACTTGCTGGAGTGTAGTGCCAGAGCCCGCAGGGGTGACGCAGCCGTTTGGGAGTCCTGACCCTTTCGTTGCTGCACGTTGGCCGGGCAGCTCCGTCCAGCGCGTGCCCACCTGCTGCTTGAGTTCAGCGACGCGCTCAAGTTTTGTTGCGCTCCTTACCCCAGCTCATGCATTAGTAGGCTCTTGGGACTTGCCTTGGCACACCTAGATGTGCTCTCCTTGAAATAAAATGCAGAATAGGGTCGCCCTAAACGTTATTTTTGGCCCAAGTGAAAATGTAAAAAAAGTGTACAAACAAAGAAGCATCATGATGTAGAAAAGCTCAGGAAAAGGGACAAACTCGAAATATACTTGTTAGGTGAGATGAAACTTATGTTTGTGTCATGTGAGCTACCGTTTGTTTTAAAATACAATAACCCAGACCAGAAACAAAGACCATCGGAGTTTGTGCGCTACACAAGTATATTTCTGTATATCCTGGCTGTCACCTGTAGCTTCCTACAGCGGAGCAGAGAAGACAAAAGATCTGTTCAGAGGGAGCCCTGGTTTTCTCCAGCATCAGCATCTGGGGGTAAGGCGAGAGCAAGCCACATCAGGACCAGCACTGGTGAGACTCGATGACATCTTCAGAGAGACGGGGGAGCAGCTTCAGAGAGCAGCGCAGTCAGCATGACACCTACACAAAACTTCCCAAAACTGCACGTGAGTGGCACCGGAGACAGGTTTAGGTAGCTGGGGATACCCAGGAACTGACCAGCAGCTTGAAGGGGTCACCTGTGCCACCCTGAACATTTGAGAAAGAAGCATCTTCAGTGTTTAGGACAAGAACTGCAAGGGCATCTTCACAAACCTCTGAAGATTGCTTTGCTTCTCTGGGTTAGAAAAATAAACCACTCTCACTTCACTGGATTTATGTTTTTTTTTTAAAGAATCGGAACATGTTTCTTCCTTTCCTGACTGGTACAGAACGGCAGTTTTCTAATCACCATTTGACAAAAAAATGGGAGAGAAAAAGATATACATTTTTCCACTGTGATGTTCTTTGCTTCCTTTTATGCCTTTCTCTCTGAAAAGCATACATATCCCTCTGCCCCCCTATTTCCCAAGGTTTTCCTGGTGATTGCGTGTTACTGCGGGGATTAATGCAGGGGAAATTTGAAAGCAGCCAGAGAAGCCTGCAGGCTCTGTCGGGTATGAGGGGATGGGCTGTTCTCTCTCACACCTCCTTGTTGCAAATCCCATTTGGTGGTGTGCTAGTGAAAGGAAAACCTGCCCTTTGCAAGTGTTTGGATCAGTCGGGGGAGAGAGAGGTTGCTTTTAGCAGTAGGAGGGACTGACTTTGCTCCTACACCGGGCAGCAACCTTCCCGGCCGGTGAGAGCCTTTGCTGCTGCCCTGTCCCGCTCCAGGCTTGACTTTGCTATCCACAGCATCTTCCGTGCCAGGGACAGGGCCTGGGCTGGGTGCCCTGCTCCAACCCCTGAGTCCTGCTCCCTGGTGAGGTGGGAGCTGCGGGAGTGCAAGGTCTCTGGGGGCAGCTGGACCCGGGCTGAAACCTGAGTGTTGCGGACAAGGAAACAGGCAACTGTCCTCAGTTGTGAAAAATCGGCCCGTGGCATCCCATCCTGCCTCTGCCAACATCAGTGGGAGCTTGGCCTTTGATTTGGATGAGCCTACTCTTTTCTGAGCTCCTTCTACTAAGTTCAGGCTAGCTGGGAGTCGTCCGAACCATCTTAACAGTCCGTCCCTGCTCACAGTCTATGCAGGAGCAGGTTTCTCCTTCTACAGGCTTGTGATTTACGGCTCTTCAAGGCGACTTAGCAAAGACCAATGCTCTTTAGCAAATTAATTTTTTTCCACAAGCCAGTTGCTAAGGGCAGTTACTACTTGCTATTCACGCTGTATGGTTGGTCGCTGCAGCCCAAGGTATTGTCCTTGTTCCAGGACTGGCCCCACCTCAGCTCTGTAAACCGGAACCCCCTCTCCGCTCGCAGATTGTCCACAAACCTATTGAATTGTTCCTTGGATTGTGCTCACCAGGATAAAAAAAAAAACCAACCCAAACAGAAGGGAGATTTCCAAAACAGCTGCAGAGCTACTTCCGATACAGAAGCTCTCACGGGCATGGGGTCATGACGGTTCTTTATTTCCTACAAGCACTCTGGGGAATAAAAACCTGATGTACCTGGGGACCGGTGAATAATGTATTAAAATTCTTAGGAAATATTATAATAATAATGAAACCCAGATAAATATAAAATAAAAGAAATTGCGAATAGCAGCAGAACTAGTGAAGAGGGTGGTTCGTGGACTGAAAGCTTTCTGTAGCGTTCACCTTGCTGACACAGATAGGACTGGAGAGCAACGCTAGAAACCAAACCTCCTTCCCAGCCAGCACAAACGGTTTAATAGCACGTTACGTAGGCTTCCTGAAATAGCTGCCCCCTGATTCCTCAGCCGCGCTGGGGAGGAGGTGGGAGGGACTATATACGGATGGTAAATGCCACCGCAGGCTCCCCTACACAGGCACCCCCATCGATGCCAATTTTTGATCCAGCAGCACAGGGCGGATTAGCAGCGGAAGATTAATTCCTTCCTGTCATCTCCCCGGGGAGGTTAAATGATCTCAGGAGTAATTTCTCTTGCTAGGAACACTGTAATCCTGAAGCAGACTGCTAACTGCTATGGTTTATGTGGGGCTGTAATGATGGCGAGGAGGTTCCAAGTTTGGAGAAGGGTCATCTGCCAAAGAGATGTTTATTTAATTAAATGGTGATTTCTTGCAACCTTTCTCTCGTGTGAAACCTGTATCTCAGAGGAACTGTTCGAGTCATTTTTAAAATGTCTGAAGGAGAAAAACCTTAATTAATTAAAAAATGAGTCGTACCGAGTACGAGCAGTTGCGCAGGGTCCGTGGACTTGGCCTTAGCAACGCACGCTACCCGTCTGCGTCCTTGCCCCACTTACCCCGTACAGCTACTTGAAAACGAAACTCTGGTTTAAACTTTTTGGCTCGGCTAGACAGTCTTTCTGCACCGACAGCTTCCCGTCAATGCGCTCCCCGGTAGCCTGCCACACCGAACTGCTCTGAGCCTCCAGCCCGTGCTTGAAGGTGGCCCAGCGGCAAGCAGGTCAGCCGAGACTTGCAGGCAGCTGTGGGGCACCTCCACTCCCGCTATCCCTTACTCTCCACGCAGGAGGCTGCCTCACGGGTGGGAAGAACACATGGGAGTATTCCTGACCGCAGAATCAGGGATAACAGTTAAAGATTGGTCACGGCGCTGTCCTGTCCACCCTCAGACGGTGGGACGACCTTCTCTCCGGGACACTTCTGCGTGGCGAGGAGCACGCCGTCGCCTCGTTTCCGCAGCGCAGTGAGTACGTGTGGGTCTTCCCTGTCCCAGAGCACTCCCTTGCAGACAAAATTATAACGTGGACCGAGAAGCACGTAGTAAGAAGAGCTGAAGAGAGATGAAATGAGAGGAAAGGCTTCTGGTAATCATGGGTTTGAAAGGGAGTCTCACACGGAGACGGTTCTTGGCAGCAGGAAACAGAAGACAACTCGAAGCGGGGAGAGCGGCGTGAGTGACATACAAATGGGAGCGTGGGAGCAGCCAGCCCCTGCGGCCGGATCAGCAGCAGGGAAGGGAGGAGGAGCTGCGGGAAAGGAGAGCGGAGCCGTCTGTGGACGTTGTGTGTGCCTGGAGAAAGGTGGTGGTGAACTGGGGTCTGTGGGCACTTTTATCCCGAGATACACCAGTGTGTGGATCCACGGCACATCAGCCACTGTAATACGATGCCTGCGTGCCTGCTCTCACCCTGGAGATGTGCGAAGCCGGGCTGGCAGGGACGCGGGGTGCATCGTGTTCACCAAAGGTACCACCAGCCAGGGGCACTTGCAACCGGGCGAATTACCCCGGTGCAGCTGGCGTGCGGTAGGTTGTCACCCCCGCAGCAGCCTGTTCCTCTCTCAGAGTTCTTATTCGAGGGCCCAGTTTCAATTAAAGCCTGGCTTGTAAGAATTTAACGTGCTTCTGCAAATTACTGGCTATTTAAGACTTGTCCCTACACAGGATTTGTATCACTAATTTAAATCAGATGAAGAAAGGAGTGAGGATCTCTCTGTAGGTACAGCGTTCAAGTAGATCCCAGGGGTTTATTTTGCCCTGTATGTTTTTAGGCATAGCGTAAACCCGTATATATGCTTCAGCTGTATGTGCCTATTTGCAGAAATGGATGGTTCTACCTGGACTGCCTTGCCATCCTGCCTTTGGAGAAATCATGGCAGGGAATGTCAGAACAATAAGGAATCAGGAGGGAGAGGCAGGCAAGGATATTTTGAAGTGAAAAGCAGAATGAGAGATGGGATGGGGATTACAGAGATGAAAAGCAGACCATTAAACCCGGGGGTCTGATCCCCTGCTAAGGATTAATAGCTATAGTTATATGTATCTTGTGCGCGGGTATGGAATCGAGTCAGCGTTGCAAAGGATGAATTTGGGGAAGATAACCAGCAGCACAGACAATAGCTCAGAGAGCTTCTTTGCTGACCACATCTTCAGTTCCAGCCACTTTGTGCACTAATTCAGCAAAGCAGTCAACTAGATGCTTAGCTGTAAGCACATGAGCGGTTTCACCGATCGCAAAGGCACCGCTCGGTTGTTTTAAAGGTAAGCGTAAGCTCGAGCGCTTTGCTTGCTTCATCAGGCTTCGTAAGAGCTGGGTACACAGCCTCTAAATCAGCACCTTAAACAATACCCCGACGCTGAAAATTAGAATAGAGGGAAATCGGAGACATGCGGGACGGATGCTTTTTAAATAAATTGAATAGGCCGAAGGTGAACTCCCTGTGTATTAACAGTTTATTGCAACGTTTTACGCATGAATTGCTCCCGCAGAGTTGCGAGCTCGCTGCGGGTCTGTTAACGTAACAAATCACTAGTGGCACCCAGTGGCTGGAAGGGTTAATCAAAAATGTGCCTTTGTCCCTCGTGATTCCCCTCGCAGGAAGGTTAGCGTTTAAATGCAAATACCGCTGTCTTGGTATTACACGTGTTAAATCCAGACGTAGCTATTCCGGAGCGAGGTTTCAGCTGGAAGGTGTCTGCTGAGTAATGGTTGCAATTTCTGTTCACAGAGGCATTTAGCCTGCGAGGTAAAACGCTCAGGCTTCTAGTACAGCAGGCTACAAACCCGCTGCATTTTGGCGCGGCTGTGGGATAGTTAATGCTTATTTATTCTGTGAGAGCACTAAACGTGCACAAATGGAAATTATGCCTGTTGTAAGAGTTCCAGGACTTTCCTCTAGAGAACACTTTCCAAAATTTGCTGACTTTCAGTACTTATGGAATTTCAAGAGCCAAGTGATCCTTAGGAAAGTTAAAACCCAGCTAGTAAATGAAACGAGCAATTAACCAAACTGATGAGAGGGAACGCCAAAACTCCATAGCCGTAGTTTCTGGATCTTTAGCCTCTACTTGGTGCATATACAATGAAAAAAATGGTCTTCTAAAAGACAAATAAAACCGACCTGGTTTATTACCGAATGATACGCTGAGCGGGCTGAAAGCACACACCTGATCCTGCAGGCTGCGGTGGTGATTTCAGCAGGATGAAGAGTGTGACTTGAGTTTGCGGGGGTTTATGCATTACAAGGTTGGGGTACGAGCAGAGGTGCGTTATCCCCGTTTGCTCCGCGGGCTGTGCCGAGGTAAAGCCCCTTCACGCTGCGTTGTGCTCCTCTGCCGCCCTCTCCTCCAGCCGGTGGTTTGCAGCAGGTCAGGGCCACCTTGTCCCCACCTGAGGCTCCTGCTCGCAGGCTGATGACAGTTTTTATCAAAACTCACAGCTCTATCCATACACCATTTTCTACTCCCCCGTCTCCCTGTCTGTCAAAAGCTGGCGTAGCAAGAGAGAGAGAAGATGCTAATCTCATCCCTGCTCCATTTTAGAGGCAGGAATCCTGTGTGTGGTAGGAGGATAATGCCAGGGGCCCCAGTTATTGGGTTTGCGGTGGCTCCCTGCAGTGCTGCAGGAGCAGAGAGGGGCAGCGAAGCCATTTCACCCGGTCTTGAGGAATGGAGCGGCTGAGCAGGAACCACATGCTCATATCCTGCCAAGGCCCACCGTGGCATCCAAACAAGGGCCATGGCCGGGAGTATCAGGCCACGGCCAGAAGGTTGCTGCTGCCTTGTTATTTCCAGCTGTCAGAGCAGCCTTTTGGCGCCAAGGGACGGTGGCACCCAAGCCCGAGTGGTCCTGCGGCAGCCACCTTCCAGAAGTCAACTACCAAATACAAAGTGGAAGAGCAATGCTCCCTTCCTCCTGACACCAGGCAGCTGGTTTCTGCTGGGGTCTCCTGGGTCAGTAACGGCTGGTTTTGCCTGTGGCATGATGTGTGGTCTGCTATGGCTTTGGGGAAGATTGGTTTTAATTCCCTGTGCACGCCATCCAGGATACACACACAGATTCACACACAGAGTGATAGGGGTTGGAAGGGACCTCTAGAGATCATCTAGTCCAACCCCCCTGCCAGAGCAGGATCGCCTGGAGTAGATCACACAGGAAAACTTTACTTGTGGCATGCAGACCTTGCTGGACCAGGATTAATAGGGTAGGAGCAATCTTCATTTCTGGTTTTTTGTATATTCCTTGCCATCACAAGGACCCAGGACACCAGTCACGCCCTTTCCTGCTCCTTTTATATGGAATATACCACTCATGGCTGCAGGTCATTTACTACAGTTTGTGATGGGTTGCAGGAAGTGTCGGAGATCCTGGTGCACAGGGTGGATATTTTGCAGATGACTCGTATGTCTCTGTTCTTGGCTTTTCCAGCATTGCAAATATTAAGTAGAAATGTAAGTCTTTGGGCAAGAACCTCCCAAACACCAAGGTCAGATCTCTGCAATCATGGGTATTATCTGTCTTTCCCTAATGTAAGTTGATTTCTCCTTGTAGAAACTGGATAACCCCTCTGTGCCTCAGTGTCCCTGCCCGTAAAATGGGTGTGTTGTCAGACAGGAATTTGGTAATGGGAGGGCAGTCCTGTACGATTAATTGCTTGCCAAGAATTTCACTCTCCTCCATTGGAGGAGCAAAGAAGTGTTCATTAGCTTTTAAAACTTACACACCCTTCTGAATGGTCTCCTGGAAAAATCTTAACGTACTGTCATCGTTCTCATCTCTCAGCACTTTCCTTAACTGAACTGCGTGGCGTTGCTTTCATTCATCCCCTCGTCCCCTGGCCTTTCCCTGCCTTCTCCCAGGGAGGGTGTGAAATGTGTGCGCAGCAGAGTGCTCTGCCATGGTTCATTGCTTTCCCTTGTTGGTTGCTTTCTTTTCTTTGGCTGCTTTCTTTTCTTTCTCCCCAAAGAAAGAAGCGAGTGGAAATCCAATAGGTGATGTAAAATTCGCAAGCCAGAGAGAGCATACATTCATTCCGTGTGTGACGCTTAACAGGAGGCTGAAAACTGTTCACTGGCTCTTCTTGTCCGTGCAAGAAGAGCTCCTTGCCGGGCTGGTGAGTATGGAGTTTAGCCCACGTGGGCATACTGGTATAACAGGGTTCAAATGTCCTTTCTGGCATGTCAGCACGTCCTACTTCAGCCTCAGTGATATACTTTCCAGTTTTTCATTAAGAAGTCACAGTTCTGTGTGATGTCTCATGTTTTGGAGGCGGCTACAAAAACCTGTCGGGCTCTGGTTGTTTCCTTAATACAGTAATCAAACACAGAAGTGCTAAACCATTAATTCTAGAGAGAATAGCGTTGTTGTTGTTTTTTTTTAAACCCCAAGAGTATAAAATCCAAAGAAGTCTTAATACAATTATTCCTGGGGGATGCTGTTCATAAGTGTTGTGACCATCTGGGCATACAGCTGGCTAAACATAGCCTCTACTACCACCTCCTCCAGGAGGGATCCTTAGGAGGGGCAGAAAAGGGCTAAAGCATTACAAAAGCCGACCTCTTTTCAGTGAGAGCCTCCTCCCTGTTTTGGAAGTGTTGATCGTTTGGCCTCCCCCAGCCACTGAGGCTGCTTTATTGTGTATTTATTACCCAAATGAAGGCTGGAGCCAGGGTTCCTTGGCCCATTTTTAAAGTGATTTAAATGAGATGGCTGCTCTGGGCGGCAGTGCTGGGACCGGGTTGAGCCGCCCAGCAGGCATGCCAGCGGGAACTGCCCTCAGCCTTAGGAGTGGGGATTTGCAGTCCATATGCAGTTCGAGCATGGCTCCTGCCCTAGGATTATGTATGTGCCCAGCGCCGGGGTGCCCGAGATGGCAGTCCTGCAGCCAGGGAAGGGGGCTGATGGCACCAGGTTCCTGTGTGCCCAGGGACTTGGCTGCCCACGCTGCCTGGCTCTGGAGCAGCAGGGAGCCCCAGGACCTGGGAAGTATCGCTCCATCTCCATGGCCCTCGGCTTTCCCTGTTCCATCCCTGCACGCTGCCTGGGCTGGCAGGGCTGACCAGCCCCTCAGAACCCCAGCAGGGAGGGAGTGCCATTTCGGAACGGGGCTGTGGTTCATTAGCTGAACAGCGTGAAGGGACTTGCACCCTCCTCGATGATGCTGCTCTCGTGGCAGAGCAGGCAATGCCAGCTTTTTGGGCAGCTGCCTCTAACTCCTGGGGTTTCACCGCTGCAGTGTGCGGTGTTGCAGGTGGAGCAGAAACCTCGACGCGACCGGTGCTGGCCCTTCTCCCTGCTCCCAGCAAGGCACAGCCTGAGGACTGGGCAGCCGCTCCATCCCACCAACACATGCCAAACTGCGAGGTGTTCTGCGTGAGCACTTTGGCCTGAGGCTGCGGCTGTGTAAGAAGCGGCTGCATCCCAGCGAGCCCCACAGCCTGCCGGGCCTCACCGCGAGCTCAGCACGGTCCTGGGGGAAGCATAACTTGAGCCATTAACAAGTTAGTAAGGAGCGAAAGGATACATGAACCGACCACTGGTGGGTCTAAGTCATCAGCTGAGACTAATTTGCAGCACAGAAAGATTGACATATGTGTTCAAGCCAGAAAAGCCCAATCATTTAAAGAAAAAAATCCAATCTGTTCCTGCTTACAGAAACACCTTTCTGATCAGGGCAATCCTTCAGAATCTGGCAATCACCAGTGAAGCCTGAGTTCTCTATTGATCCATCTTCAGCTTTCATCTGCCCTAATATCACGCTGCCTTTAAAGCCCCCAGACCCCTTCCCCAGCCTTGCTTCCAGCACCTGCAGCCTAGTGCGAAGCCCAACCTGCCAGTCACTCCGGTCACTCCGATCTCCACCAGCACGGCCATGGCCACGCAGGCAGCCTCCTGGCACACGGGTCGCAGCGGTACCGTGTTTTGCCCAGGTAGGAGCTTTGGAAATTTCACAGCTTTCCAACGCAATTAAAATGCACTGGGCAGGCACCCTGAGCGTTGTAACATGCCTAAACAGAGAGGGACTAGGTTTTATAGATAACAGGAATCAGACCCACTATGGCAGGTCAGGTCAAAGATCCATTTAACCCATCATCTTGTCTCCAAGACAAGCCACAGCCGCACAGGGGGGGAGTACAAGCACAGGACACAATCACATGGTGATCCCCCTCTCAGAAGTACCTTCCTAGTCTCAGCAAACTTTGGCTTAACAGCTCCTGCCTGAGAGCTCCAGGTATTGTCTTGGCCTATTTGACTTTCGGCTTCGGAAGAGAAGGGTGTGTGTCGTGACAAACGGAGAATGAGGGTCAGGGACTGTCACAGAACTAAGAGGTCAGATTTGTCTTCAGCGAAGGAGCCCAAAGGTAGCCACCTTCACCTCCACTGCAGAGGATGACAGCCCCGTGGTGCTGCCGGAGCACGGTGGGCCATGGTTACAGACCGGAGGAGTCCCGCTTTCCTTGGTGTGCCAAGGGGTTTTGGGGCATTTAGGCCAGGACTGGTTTCAGAAGCACTCCACACCTTGGCTCCATGTGCAGAAGGTGGCTTTTGTATCCTTTTGTAATAAAGCCTGGTCACTCCCACCATTCATTACAGCCCCCCTTCCTCCTTCCTTTTCTCCTCACTTTTCCCTTGTCTCCCCTGCCAAACAAAATGTCAAGAGAGTCGTTAGACCCACACAATTAACTCACAAAGTTTAAGCCAGGAAATGCAAGAGTTAAGGATCCAGGACAAGGTTATTTTGGCCGTGGGTGCTTCTGTGGTGCTTTCCCATTTAGACCTTTTGGACCTGAAGCTCTTCACACCAGCCAGGCTGCCTGAGCATCCCTCTGAGCCCCTGCACAAGGCAGGGCAGAGAGCAGCACCCCACAGGTGCTGTTTGCCTTTAAGAGCACCCCTACTTCCACACATCAATGATATCCCTAACAGAAAAGAAATACAACACCCAAATCAATGTTTCTTTTGTTTCATATGCAGCCTAACCTTTTTAAAATATGCCACCTCAACATTTCAGTTTAGGGCCTTGATTCTGTGGTTTGTTTGTGCCAGAGGGAGAGAAGGGGTGTGTGTGTGTGTAAAATCCCCTTTATTTCTTGAGGAGAGTTATTGTGGGAGCAGTTGAATGCTGCCATGTGGGTCTTACCTGGCAGGCAGTGGCTGGGGGAAGTGTCACCGTCCCCTCGCATCCCCCACAGCTCTAGTCTGGCAACACCTCCCAGCACCACTGGGTTAGCAGGGCCAAGGCATCCCCATCTGCAATGAAGCAGCTCAGTTCTTCTCGTGGAACAAGACAAATCCCTTCCCCACATTTTCCTTATTAAAAAGAAGGAAGGAAAAAGCTCCAAACCCAGAGAACATTTACAAATAATGCTGACAGACCCACACATATGGAATTTTTTTTTCTGCATACATTTTTTTCCTTTCCCTGGGAAGGAAATAGTCTTATTTGACTTTTTTTCCCCCTTCCCTTCCCCTGAGGCAGCGAGGACCAGGGAGAGTTACAGAAGTTTCTTGCTTTGTTTTGCTGAGAGAATTGCAATGCCTCCCAGGTAAATTGTCTCATCATCAGTCAGGCTGAGCAGAGGAGTTTGTTATTAACACAAAAATGTGGGGAAAGCAATTTTTCATTTTTACTGAACCTAGAAGTGGTTGAACAAGATCTCTTCATATTTTTCCTTACGAACTTTGCTGAAACACAGTGTTTAAACGTCAGCTTAAAAGTGCCACGCTGAAGAAAGTTACAGGTGCTGGAAAAGAATAGCTATAATGGAAATGGCAGCCTGAACAGTCGGGACAAGCAGGATAAATCTTCTAGTCGGTAGATGATTTGTTAAGTGTTTTGCAAATATATATACATATTGCAGATGTACGTTGTGTGCGTGCACGCGTGTGTAATCAGTACAATGTGTGTACGACAGATGGACGGATTAGACAGATAATTATATGATTGCTGGTCTCCCGTTATATTTATGTTCACTCGTTAAAGCCACTTGTGAGTTATCCCTCCTCTCCTCGCTCCTGGAAATAAAGGTCACTAATGCCATCAGCCGTCAGGTACGCTTCACACCCCGCACAGCCACGGAGGCAGCAAGCCGGAGATCCTGACGCCTGCTTTGGCAGCAGGGCGCAGCTCAGCCTCCTTCATTTCCGAGGAAAATGTAAGCTGGAAAAAAAGATCAATTTTGTTGCTGCCCGCTGCAGCAGGCTGCGGTGGGACTGCTCTTAGTTGTGCTGTTTGAGGAAGTGGAGAGGTGTCTGAATCACCCAGAGGGTGACCTTGCGTAGAGGGGCAGGATGTGTGCCCACTCGGGGCGGGTTAAGGGCACGGCTGGGCTGTGCGGTGCGTACGGAGCTGCGGCTCCCAGGGCTGCGCCGCCTGCGAGGAGCCCCTCTGCTTCTGCTGGTGGCCTCAGCCCAGCCAGCTCCGGGGGTCCTTGCTGGACTTGGCCAGGAAGCTCGACCTCTTCGTGCTGTGGGGTGACACGAGGAGAACTGGGATGGAGCAGGCACAAGAAACACCCCACGATGTGTCAACAACTTGGCAGGGCACCGACTGCCTTGCCCCGTTCCAGCTGCACGCCAGCTTCCTTGGAGCCCATCCGACTCACCGTGGAGAGGATTTCGGTCCACACCCATTTAGTCACTGGCGTCTGACTTGGGAGTCTCTGACGGTAATTAGGGGTTGGATGTAATGTAACCCAGATAGGTTGCATTCCTGCCACCTCAGCCTTCCCTGCACAAACACCTCGAGTCCACACAGAGGCCAAGGGTACGGCAGCGATGGGGACAACCCGCTGCTGGGTCTAAGCCAAGACTGCAGGCAATATCCTGGCCCATACCTTCACAAGCCAGCCACTCTGCTCCAGCTGGCTTCCCCTACTCTGTTCACCTGGGACAGAGGGGACTAAGGGGAAGCCCTTCCTGTCCCCAGGGTCAGTGTGACCGGTTCCCTGCCACCAGCTCTCTGGCCCTGGGCAGACACAGGGCTCTAAGAAAGAGTGGAGAGGGACCAGCCAGCTGCAGTGGTGTACTGAGCCCTTGGAGTCACTCTAAACTGTCTTGTCTAACACTTAATTATGATCCTTTTAAGCCATTTCTGGATCTGGCTTAGCCCCTGCCTGACCTCGGATTATGGGAAGTGGAAATGGGGCACAGAGAAATGTTTTCTGAATTCTAGAGAGGACCTTACTTCTGGGGGAAAAAAAACCAAACCAAAACATGGACCATCTTGTTTCCTATTTTTCCAACAGAGAGAGAGAGAGGAGGGTAACTCCAGTACTCAGCACTGCGGTAGATAAGGTGGTGAGGTGGGTACTGGCACCCTACCTCCAACTCAAAGCCTGCAGTGGACTTGCCTTGCTGGAATGGAAGTCTACATTTTAGACTTTAGATTTCTAATTAATGGGTTTTGGGTTCAAATATTGAAAATAAAATGTGTGACCTCAGGCTTACATCCTGCTATACCACCAGCGGAAAGAGATGGATTTGGAAACCAGCGGCTGCTTTGCTGGCCACTGTCCTATGAATCCACACGCAACAGATGAAACATTGACCAAAGACATTTTACCCCCTGCCCCTCTGCAAGCTGCAGCTCAGCTGGGCCCACGGGTATATCCCCTGCATCCTGTCCCCTAAAGAAAATAAAAAGATTGGTGATCTCTCTGCCCCTGATCTATTGATGGACACAAATGACCAGTTTAGCACTTTCGTTTCCACCCTGAGAAATGGGTGATTAAAATGCCACTCTCTCCTGATTGTAAGGCCCTAGGTAAACACTACGCTAGCCAACAAACCACTGTTAATAAAAATTGCTAATTAAATGAGGGCCAGTGGCTTGCTTTATTGACATAAGTATTTATAGGCTTTTTCTGCTTTCTTGTATTTTCCAAGCCTCTGTATGTTTTGCATTTGCTTTTGCTCTCTGCTCCTGCTTGTCCTTGTAATTATTGCTTTATAAGGGATTTTTGTTGTTATTTTAACCACCCTGAGTCAGACATAAGAATCTGCCTTATATCAAGCCCATTCTTTTCTGGGAAGAACTGGTCTAACACAACACAGTGTTTTGGATTTTGTAAGGAGTACCATACATTTCTTAAATCTATCTTTTGCAGTGTGTTGCTAGCCAAGTTAGCTTATACTTTGGGATAGGACTTGGCTTTTTAGTACACGTTTGTCTTAGCTCCTCATGAGACGAGGCCTTAAACCCTGAGTGAAAGGAATTTTTATTCAGCTGAGCTTATCTGTGTTAATTCAGGATAGGCAGTTGTCTACCAGATAAAGAAAGGCACCCAAACTGCAGCTCAGCGAGGGACTCCTATGTATTCAGTCATCCTTCCGCAGAACATGCAGACCATCATCCTTTAATTACTGGCACGTACTATTCATTCTGTGGAAACCCACACTGGACACGGCACACGGGACTGAAAAGGCACACAAAAGCAGAAGGGCCACGATGTCAACCGGAGTGCCACACCGCTTTGTCCCTCAGAAATCTCCCGTGAGATGGTGAGGTCTGAGCATCGCTTCAGCAGAAGATGCCTTGGCAGAACATACCCCAAGGACGTGATGCTGCGGCTGGTTGCCATGGAAGTTAGGCTTGAACTAAACCAACTCGCCCAGGTCTCGCCCAGGCTGCGTGCTATCCAGCGCGCCTTTCTGCGCAGATACGCCGTGAGGCTGACACGTAACGTCTTCTGCCTGTGCAAGGTTTTATTCTAGAAGGCACCAAAGCCAGTTATCACTGTCACATCGTGGCCCGTTGCGGACTACAGATGGAAAACCCGAGTTGTCATCAGAAGGTGCGCTTTGCAGACTGATCATGAGTAAGCACTGGGTGGGAATGCAGGGATATCCTTGTGCCAGCGCTGTTGAGAATGTAAACAAAATTGGATGGAAGTGACTACAATGTGGCGCCTGTGTCCTTGAAAGCTAATTTAAGCTCCCTTGGCTCCGGTTAAGTTTTAAATATTTCTGGTGGGATGAGGGAGACAAGGAGCTGCAATACAAAAGATAAGGGCTGGAGCCCGATAAATAGTGGTGTTTTGAAGGAAGAGTTTTCACAGCCCAACTGGGAGTGATTTTTCCGCACTCTCAGATACCACCAAACATAGAGCCATTCCAGAAATGAGCAGCCCCAAACCCGATAGTCCTCGAACTGAAGAGAGGGGCAAGTGCTAAGGATATCCTGAAATAAGCACTCCAGTCAGCAGGTGAATCACAAGAAATGCCAGTTAATAAAAAATAGCAGGAACTGCAATTCTGGCTGTATTCTTAAAAAGAAATAAAAGGGTGTTAAAAAGAGGTAATCAGCATCTGAGTGCTAAGCAGAAAGCCTGGCACACTCCGAAATAGTGTAGAGCACCTTCCAGTCCCAAGGGAGATTGCGGGTTTGAACACATGAAGAATTTACTGCTGGGTAACAAATTATCAGGTGTCTGCCGATCCATGGCAACTGTCCCTGCTGATTCGCGCAGTGGCATACGTGGAATAATTTGAGATCTCTGCATCCTCCGTGGAAGGCGAGAGAGGTCTATGCTAATATAAACAACCTCACATTTGCTGCGGTTGAAGAGTAGCCATGTACAGTTGTCTTCTGCCAGCTGACTGGTGGCAACTAGTTCTCCTGTGGTTTCTTGTTTCCGTGGCTGAGCCTGGATTCGTGTGTCATTGCCTGTATTTTGACCACAACAGGTTTTTCTTACCGCGATGCAATTCTTTCCTCCCTCCTCAGGTAACCAAGTCACTCAGTGTTGCTCCCCACTAATGGTACTGTTCCTCTACAGAGAGTAAAGGGACAAGCGGACCGTCCTGTGGTGAAAAGTGATTTGGGGACCTTCTGACGAACAACCACCATGGTTTTGACATTACTATGGCTTCCTTCTAAAATGTATGTCCCCTGTGGCCACTGATTTGCCTTCTAGCTAAGGCTCTACTTGGTCTGTAGGGCCTGAGCACATCTCTTTATTGGAAATAAGGTGGTGAAGAACATTTGTTATAAGAACGGGAACTGCACAAAACTAACATGAATTCAGATTTCATTACAAACATGGAACCTGGCAAAGATTAATTGAAACATTTGCCAAGGGCCAATCTAAAGTTCGATAAAATCAAAGGGGAATGTTAAACTGACTTTACTGGTCTTGGGGTCAGGTTGTAAGGCAAATTGGACAAATTTCAAGGTCCTAGGTCAATGGATTTTTTTTTTTTTTAATCAAAACCACGCCACACTATTAGTTTAAAAGACATTTCAGCCATCAGCCATAGAAAACATTTGGTACCAGTTCAACAGGAAACGGATCGGCTCCCGCAGACCATGGAGTGCAGTCTGTAATGCCTGGCACCTTGGGCATTATATCGCTGTGGCAGAAAATGCCTGTCTCTCTGGCAAGGGAATCAGGAAGAAGCCAGGAACCAGGTACTGCTGCGTCTGACAGCCCCAGATCTCTCCTGGGGCGACCCATGGCAGGGCACTCTCAAGAGACGGCCCTTGCCGATGGAGCTCTCCACTTCAGAAGGCGACAGCCCAAAGACCTACAGGACACAACCAAAAGCCCGTCATCTCTTCCCTGTGTATTTTCTTGAGGGAATGGGTGGGTTGTTTATCTTGTGGGGAGGAGCCTTTTCCTTTTGACTCTTGGGGAAAAAAGGAACCGCTTTGTGTATGTTTACTGAAAGTCCAGAATGTTCCCCGAGACATGAAGATAGGGCACATCCTTATAAATCAGGATGAAGAAAAAAATAGAACCAGAAAGAAATGGGCTGGGAGAGCTGCCGAGACAGTGCGTGTGTGTGTGTGCGCTCAGCCAGCAAGGGGAATGACACTGACACTGTTTCAAAGGAAGGTCACTGCGTAGACCATAAATCTCAAACACTTAGAATTTGCTTCATTCGTCTTCGTTAACTCTTTTTTACCAGTAGTTCAGCAACTATCGGAAAATTTTGAAATGATTATTTATTTTTGTGGCCCTGCAGCTGTGCATGGCTAGTGATTTAAAGTTTGATGCATCCAAACACAGCATGACCAGCCTGGCCCTGCCTGTGAGGGACCTGTCCTTAGCAGGGTTGCTTGTGCCTGTAGTGGTCATGTGAGCAAGGGCCGGGGTGCCCAGGCAAATGGTACGGGCATGCGCGATATGAATGCCCAGGGGCAGCACTGGTGTGAGCGTTCCCTTTGCCTGGGCGTAGCCAGGTGACAGTGGCAGGCAGAGAAGGAGGAGAGCCTTCTGGGAGGGAGAAGACCTTTGCTATGGACTTAACATCCACACCCAGGCCTCCACTTTTGGGTGCTCTTGGGGGAAACGGACTTCTGCTTTTAGATGGTGGAGCCATACGTCTGCTGCTGGTCTGGTTTTGCTGCTTTGATTCTTCTGGTTAGCTTTGGTCTTGCTGAGCACCAGACATTGGTCATGAGTCAAGTTCTCCAAAAGACATTTGCTCAGAGAAGAGTGGGAGGGGAGAGTTTTCTCTAATTGATCACAATTAATGTAATTAGCACCTCGCAGTTTTTCCTAGCCACGTCTCTTTAGCTTTGAGACCTTCCTTCATCTTAACACCAATTTCCATTCTTAATTACTTTCAGTGAGCCCACAGCAAAGAACAGATATGTCACTCTCTTCTGTGACTGGCCGTATGAAAATATTAAGAAGAGACAAACTGACCAGACTGAGCATTTAGTCAAATTCCAGCTCTGCCATTAACATGCATGGTGGCCATGGCAAGTCATTTCACTTTGCTCTGGGCTGTTTTATTCATATAGATAATGGAAATAGCAAACTGATCCATATTAAAGGACTACTCCAGCCCCAACTAAGATAACAGAAGCTTGGCTTTGCTTAGCTTTTCTTGGCTTGGTAAGTCTTTTTGGAAATGTAAGCCTTAGTGTTTTGAAAAATCCCAATTAATCAGACAGAGAAGATTTATTCTGTTTAAATAAGCAAACTAAACTGAGGAAAATAAGTGCAGTCTCCTCAACGATTGAGAAGCAAATTCTGTAGGCCCATGTTTATAACATGCAGAACATCCTGATCTCACCACGCTTTCCAGCGCTGCCTCTGTTTCTACTGGAGCACTAGACCGCTTCCTTTAGAAAGTCCAGGTCCACCAGAGGTCAGAGACGACCTTGATTTACAAGAAGTTTAGTCTGCAGTCCAAGAGCTCCTTCCCAAGCAGCTGGATGCTTTATATCAGCCCTTGCTTGCTAACAGGGAGGATTGATGACCACTTTCCAAGTCCATCTTCTGCTACCAACCACCGGCTCTCATGCTCGACTGCCTCGTTTCCAAGACCAAGGGGCTAGAGACATCTAATGGTAACTACATGCATAGCAGAGCATCTCCCACTGCAGCAGGCTGCCCTGTGAGATGCAGGTTCCAATATTTAACTCCAGAAGACCAGTGAAATGACAACGGTTGCATGAGTGTATGACACCCTGGCATCCCACCATAAGGAAAAATAAGTGATGCAGGTGACTTGGGGATGAAAATGGAGAGTAGTCAGTGAACGCATTTAGAACTCATTCAGGTGCCTGCATGTTGCTGGGCTCCATCTTGACTCTGTTGTCCTCTTCCTTGAAGGGTGGAAGAAGGATTTAAGAGAGGAGAGGTGCATGAATGAGTTACTATAGCATTCTTGAAACTCGAAATACACAACACTGAAGGAAATGTATGGCTTTCCGTGGAGGAATAAAAAAGAACAAAACCCTGGAGATTAAGGAAGGGAAAACAGATATGGTTGGATGGAAAAATGCCCTTTGTTCTGCCTTCAGGGTGCCCTGTGCCCTGCGTGAAATGGGTCCATGACATGAAAGCTGCAAATTCCTGAGTGTACGCTCAAAAGACATAATATTTCCTAACCTTCTTTGCTGAACGGAGAGAAACAGGTGCCATTGAGTAATTCAGGTAAGATGCACAATGACATGTACACCTCCAAGAAGGTGCCCAGTAACCAGGGTGGTACCGGTAAACCCTGGTAAACCAGGGCAGTGTACTGCCCTGCCTGGAAGGATCCCTCAGGAATCACACAGTTGATGACTCAGGCAGCATGAGGGATTCAGCATGGGATCTTAGCAAAGCCAGTGATGTATATACTGGCACAAAGTATATGTCCAGAAGCCTTATTTTTGTCCCAAACTCACTGCAAACAACTTCAAAACAGGCTAGATATGTAAATGGAGATCAAACAGCGACACGATTCTGAAATACCGAAGGCCCCTACCTTTTACAAAGAAATCCCCTTATTTGTATAGACTGAAGTCCTGATGCGCAGTGAGCGTGTGAAATGCCTGGGGATTTCCAGGGGTGCTGCACGTGCTCAGCTCTTCTCTGGAGATGGACCCTCACTAGCAGAGGTGGGACAGGAGCTGGAATGGGGCACGGCAGAAATTGGTCCTCATCACAAATCTGTACCCTTTTGCTGCAACATTCCGGTTGGTAAGACCGGAACAGCAATACCCCATGTAGTCCCCAGGGGTGCTGTGAGACTCACCACGGTCACTGAGAGACCCGCTGTGGAGAATCTCGCTCAGCACTGGAAACTACTCCCATCTGTCCCTTCTCCTCCCAGGGTCGCTTTCATCTCAAAGCCTTCAGCGTGGGCAGAGACAATTCAACTCTTTCCATGAAAGAGCCAAAGACCCAAACTGACTTCCACAGGGGAAAGTGGGCAATTACTCCGTAAATCACTGCAGTCACCAAGGATTGCCCATCAGCCTCCCACGTAATTCATGTCCTAGGGCACTGTATCATATGCAGCTGAAAGGTGGAGGAGCAAACTCCAGGAGCAGCTGTAGCGTAGAGTACAAGTTAAAAAAACCCCAACCAACCCCCAAACTACCCTAAATCCTGAAGTTTTTAAACCACAACTATGGTCACTGTAATCCCAGTCTGGCAGAAGCATCCAGCCATGCCTTCCACCTTGCAAAGGGTGGCTAAGGGGGGTCCCAGGGAGCAGAGTGGGAGGGCAGCCTTCCTGCTTGGCAGAAGGTCCTTCCTCACCACCTCTGCTCCTCTGACTGCTGGGAGGCACTGTCCTTCCCCTATGTGAGTCTACTGGTGGTGCCTTTCCTTGCTGAGAACATGAGCACTGAATGCATGGATTCCTCCGGGGCAAGTATTTAAGAGATTGGTAACTGCCACAGCTAGCCATGACAGTTAAATGTCTACTGCCCAGCACATCTGGACTAGCAGTGTAGGTACAGCCCAGCTCTTCCTGACACCTAACACAGAGTGTGTTCCTGCTCAGAAACCAAGTGGCAAAACAGCAGCGTGACGAAACACAAGAACACACTTGGTTGTGGTGATAACTTTTGCAATGACTTACCTTTGTTTACATTTTATCTGTGATATCCACTTATATACTCTCTGAAGGGAGTTCCATGGCTTGTCCGAGGCCCATTTAATTCAGTGGCTTTGTGTCAACTTCATTGGGTCAACTTCAAGGACCAATCTGGGCTCAGATTGGTCCTTCAATAGAAACAGCTGTAAAAACTTATTAGCTACTTCTCTGTAGGCCTGTTTTTTCTGTTAAACAAGTAGTGCATTTGCAGAATGGAGTTGCAGATCAAAGCAAGCTATTTTCCATTTCAAGTTGTGTTTGAGAAATAGTTATGATCTAATTAAAAAAAAAAAGAAGAAATATTGAAATTTTGGCATATCCATCTTGTTATTTTCTTTGGAGTGGCCTTTGGTTCGCGGCAGCTCAAGGGATAAAGCACAATCCCAGAGTGTGGGCTGCTTAGGTATACAAGCCTTACCTGCTTATTTTTGGAATAAAAATTACAACCAGGCTCTTCTCCCCACCGCGCACAGCTCCAAGCCACCGAATGGTGCAGAGGGATGTGCTCTCCGTGTCCTGCTGGAGCTATTGCACTCAGCAGAAAGAGACACTTGAACATCCACTGAGCTAGAGAAAGAAAAGGACTTTATAGGTCAGTAATTAAGACACTCGCTTGTCCAAGTGCTGGAGAGCTCAGACATCGGCTCAGTACTCTGTAGGCTATTGTGGATAGTGCTCATGGGGTTTGAATCAGGAGACAGTCATACGAATGCAGTGCTGATGGTCAGACTGAGGTGAAGAGAGAATGACAGCTTTTCCTCTGCAGTTTTAGGAGTAGAGCAGCATCTAAGAGTTGTTATCTAGTCTTTTGTTTATAACCTCCTCCATTCTTATGTAAAACACCCCAAAAGAATTTTTTGTTCTCTAAAAAAAAAAAGACTAGGACAGTCTTGAGCATTTTTCCTTCAATTTTTGAGCTCTACCACCACGCTGAAAAAGTGACTTTTGTTGCAAGCCGAGCCCCACATTTTCCTGCTAAGAGGTGTGCACTGTGCTTCAATAATAAGCTGTCAAATTCCATGGGACCCTCCCACCCTCTGCCTACCTCCTGTTGATTTTGAAGCTGGGGATTGCTGTGTGAAACTGATAGGCTGACTGGGTGTTAGCTTGGGTCTTGGGGCAGTTCAAGGGTAAAATGATCTAATGCGACAATATGTGAGAACTCAGCATTTAGGGTATTACCACTCTTGACTAATTGCCAGTGCCACAAAACTGGTCTTCTGTTGATCACAGCCAAGGAGAATGCTGACATGGTATCTCAATGCACACACAACTACCTAATCTGTAGCTTGCAGTAGAGTTAATGACTATAAAGAAGATTTCAGGAAGAAGAAAACAAGGCAATGTCTATGAAAAAGGATAGATAATAGCTGATTCAACCAGGCTTCATTAGTGGAGAAAGATGGCTGGCCATGGGATGAAAAGAGGCTCTGATATTTTCTTGAGCTAGAGTCCTTTTGATCTTAAGCATGTCTTGAGATTTTTGGGTTGCTTTCTTAATCTTAAAATGATTTTTAAAAAAATCCTTTTTAGAAACAGGCTGCCCCAGTCTGTGCCCTACTTCCTGCACCTGGACACGGGACAAAGATGTTACGGCTTTCAGGAAACAGCACATTTGTCAGCGTGCAGCCCCCAGCCGAACAAAGGGCTGGATTCATGAATGCAATATCAACCATGGAAATGTTCCACCCCTGCCCCTCCCCGGCTTCTGACTCAATCTGTTGAAACAAAAAATGAATTGTCATTGGATTTTGCAGCCTTTGAGGTTCCTCAGCAGATCAATGCATCTGGGACATGTTGATGGCCCCTAATTTGAATGAAACTGCACAAGAATCACAAGAATTTGAGCTTAGATTGTGAGATACTTGTTGGGGTTTTGTTTTTTGTTTCTAATAAGGAGAAGTAATACAAAGCTGGTATCAAAGAAGAGATGAGAGGCAGTCTCTGCAGCAAGGAGAGGTAAGTGTGCAGTGATTTACAGTCAGATCTGACTTCTCTCCCACACAGCAGCATCACTTCAGAATTTCCCTCGCCCTGGAGAAGCAGGGTACCCTTTTGACAGGAACTTGGTGTTCGTTAACGGTGTTTGCTCTGCCTGACATGACATTTAAAAGCTCTAGACCTGTACCACATTTATTCAACGTTGTCATATTCAGCAAAACATTTAAGCAGTTATTCAGCTTGAAGCACCTAAGTAGTCCCACTGTCAACAACAGGACTTCTCAAATGCTTAGATTTATGCATGCATTGAAGTACCTTGATGAATCAGGGCTTCAAACCCTAATAGCCTGCTGAACCAGAGTGATCACTCCAGTCTTCACCCCACGAGCCTTACAAACACCCCTGGCACGCAACGTACAAAAATGATTTTAGTTAATTGGATAAGATTGTATGTGTACACTCAGTGACCTCTGAGAGTTTTGAAAACTAATTATGCAGGTGTCACCCTGCATACCTATTTCTGTGATCAGTCACATCCACCTGTAGGAGACGTGGCACTGTCAGCAGATATGCTTGTTGATCTGCCCTGAAGGCTGGCACATGTCCAGCTCCAGGTGGGTTTCCTCCACAGTTGTCACACAGCGCGGCATAGCTACCTGTGATAGCCGATGAGCAGACAGACGTCTCTTGCCTCGCCTTTTTTAATGTGTTTCACTACATACCCCTTTCAAAGACTAATAATTTCCGCCGGGCAAGAATACTGTCAGCCTGGCATCAGATAAGTTCCCAGGCAAAAAGCTGTACCCTGCATTGCCTATTTTAATCTAATAAAGATTTTTCCATCTCTGGTCCACTGCTTATAATTTAGCTTTCATAAATTGACTTGCCAACACAGTCAGATGGACAGAAAAAACGTAAGATGCTGATGAATCCTCAGACCCTTTTCAGTTGACATAAACCACCCATTTTTAAAACAGGGTAAACAGAGGGGAAAACATTTTGGCAATTAAAAACTGAATTTCAAGTTACCATCCTCTTACCCTTCTGGTACTGTGACAAGAAGTAATGCTTTGGTCATTCACATGCTGACATGAGATAGCTTTTTGAGGCTGGAGCTGAAATGAAGTTTGAGATTAATCTTTTTTTTTTGTTCAGGAGGGGAGTAACTGCTGAACCTCCCTAACTGAAAACTTTAAACGAAATCAGGGCTGCAAACAGCACAGGTGGCTTCAGAAGTATCATCACCTGTTTCCTCACATGTAAGAACAGCTTTTCCAAGGTGTTTATTCCCCCTTCCCTTAGCTCCTTTCTTCAGCTAAGTTTTGTCCCTACTCTTGAGGGAGTCACCCCCAGGCAGGCTGCATCCATGGACATGCACACAGGCCTCCCGGTGCACAGCTGGCAGGGTAACATAGTCCCCAGATGTTTGAATAGTGCACCGTGAGCATCCTCTGCAGGTGTCATTGTCAGAAAATGCCGGGAGGTGACGGGACATTTCTGAAATGCCCAGGGTCCCAGGCCTGCTGTGGGCTGGGTGCAGGCAGGAAGGGCAGGAGCAGGCCTTCCGTCTGGGCATTTGGCAGCCAGGTGCCCACACGCAGTTTGCATTTTCCACATTGCCTTAGTTCAAAGGAGCAGTAATGCGTGTGATAGATGCATGTAAGGCGATAAAGCGGCCAACTGCCTGCTGTGCTGGCTTAGGGAACGAGCATGGCTTTTACCACTCTGGCTCTCCTAGTGCTGAGCTAAGGGTGCATCTGCCGTGGCACACACAGCCCCGGAGAGGTTTGCTCCTCTTCTTGCCTGTTGTCCTCACCTTCTGGTGCACCTGAGGCAAGTGGTGCTTTCCCTCTGTCAGACCATCACATATCACAGCCCAAATTCTGCAGACACTTGGACACACACAAGAGACACCGCACAAGAAAGCCATCAGGTTCCTGGGAATGAAGGCAGGCGTTAGTAGAATCATTTGGGTTGGAAAAGACCTTTAAGATCATCAAGCCCAAGCCTTAACATAACACTGCCAAGTGCACCACTAATCCGTGTCCCTCAGCACCACATCTACATGTCTTTTAAATCCCTCCAGGGGTGGTGACTCAACCACCTCCCTGGGCAGCCCCTTCCAGGGCCTGACCACACTTTTCGGTGAAGGAATTTTTCCTAATATCCAGTCTAAACCTCCCCTGGTGCAACTTGAGGCCATTTCTGCTTGTCCTGTCACTTGTCACTTGGGAGAAGAGACCGACACCCACCTCTCTGCACCCTCCTTTCAGGTAGTTGTAGAGAGTGATAGGGTCTCCCCTGAGCCTCCTCTTTTCCAGGCTAAGCAGCCCCAGTTCCCTCAGCCGCTCCTCACAGGAATTGTGAATAAGCAGAGCCTGTCCAGGGCCACCTCTGCTCATCCAGGTTTTTAGCATGCGTGTCTTCTGAGGTGACAACATGATGTAGGAGACTCTCAATAGTCAGGATGGCAAGACTTTTTCCAACATCACAGGCATGAATGCTGCGTTTGTGGACATGTCTGCATGACCGAGACCCAGAGTCCTTGTAATCCAAGAAAAATTAGCGCTGACTCCTAGCTGTCCAATAAAAGTACCCTCACCCCGCTGTATGTGTTAATCATGCTTTGATAATAATCTCTAAAATTAAGTTTAATAACAACTAAAATGTTTCAAGGCTTTCCTTGGCAGCGAAGTTTATGGGAGGTGCTACCTAGGCATGCTGGAAAATAAAATGAAATTATACCATCTACCCTCTGGGAGAAATAAGCTTGGGTTTGTTAATTTTGGACAACATCTAAATTTTTGTGCTGGCACAGTTTTAAACTGTAGTCCTATAATGCATCTCCTCATACTTTTACAGCAGCGATAAGAAAATTGGCTAAAAAATGGTAATGCCCCTTTTGGATCCTAATGTATCTTTTGAGCCTTATTGGTTCAGTTTAATGAAAAAATAAAGTTAGCATGGCCATATTCCAGTCCCAGTAACAGTATCCAGTGTTGGGATAATCAACTACTCACGGCAGGGGCAGGTGGAGTGCCTCCACGACAGGGCCGAACCAGGAGCTGCTCAACAGTCCTCAGCAACATGAGGCTCTTCTCAGCTTCTTCACATTTAGGATAAAACAAACATGCAAACAAGGCAGAGCCCAGTCCTGAGGACCTTCCCAGGTGGTCTGAGGGGTGCTGGATCACCAGGTGAAAACAGCTTTTAACCCTAAAATATGAAGGGTTAAACTGACAGCTGGGTTGGAATTTCTTCAGCACCTAACACAGGCAGCAGAGAAAGTAGAGGTGCTGAGCTGGAAGTAAACAAATACTTTTTGTTTCTTAATTATACCATGTTCACCAGGTATTTGACAACTGGATTGAGCCTTTAAAGTCATAACATGTTACCTGAAGATGTGGCTTGATTACAGCCTAGACATGAATGTGTAATACCAGTTTTCCAGTGGCCAATTAGATTCAGTATTTCATGTAGCTGTTCCATGAAGAGTGAAATTATGCCAGTGTATATCGTATATTGATCATTTTGGTTCTGAAAAGCTATTTCTTAGTCTGATGACAGTAGCTTTCAGAGGTAAGAATGCTCCCTCCAGAGACTGCCCCTCAACTTCGTGTGCGTCGAACACCCCGAAAGCTGCACTGATTTAATTACAATTATTCAAAGACAGTGATTTTCTTCAGACTTTCCTGCGATGTAAAAGAAGGGAGTAATGGAAATTCTTTTATCATCCCAACTGCAGGGGTTCTGACTGAGAGCACGATCTCATTTGCTGTCTATACAGCTGTAATTAAGTCATGCCAGCTTTCGGAGTTTTACCCATACCCCAAGTTGGGATAAAAATTCACGGGGAGAGAGATGGGATAACACCACATGCAAGCAGTCAATACAAATAACTAGATGCAGCATCAAGAGAGTTTACTTCCCTCCAGAGAATCCAAGACCAAAGCGGGACACGAGGTGCTGTGCTGCACTGGCCGTGCTGGCAAGGATTCAGATGCACCTTACAGCCAGCCACAGCAACACTACCTAGAGGATCGCGGTGCTACTGATGTGTCCCACTGGCCACATCTGCTGGTCAATAAAATAGAAACCAAATCCCATCCGTGACCAAAACCTGAGAAAAGGCTTTGGAAAAGCTCCATTTTCCCAGGGAATTTAGAAATCTTTCTTGCTGAGTGTCCCAAAGTACATAAGCTCATTTTAATTAAAAAACCCACCCCACAATGGCAGGAAATCAGCAAATTAGTTATGGAAATTAAAAAAAAAGTGAAGCTAAACCTCAGAGCAGGGCTTTGCTATAAATGGATGCATTGATTAAGTCCTGTTAGGTGTTTGGAGACAGATTCATTGCAGCTGTTACCTGCTGTTCTCCCAGCCAAAAATGCATCCAGGCTGCTGAGGAATTTGGTGAGGTTTTGGGCAGGATGGCAACGGTAGCAGCAGTATGAGAGATGGCTGTATCCTGATCCATCAGCCCCTGGTCCATCAGGCTCTGTGCATCCCAAAGGGCAGTGAGCTACTTGAGGTAGAATGTCAGAACAGGCAAGTGCAAGGTCCCGGCCCCACTGCAATGAACCAGTAGCTCAGATCCTGCCCCACAATGTGGGCCCAGCTTTGGGTGTGAGTATGGCTTCTTTCCCAGCCCATCAACCTTGAACACACCCAGCTTCCCAGCGTCACCCAGTGGCAGGGTGCTGCAGCTCTGGTCCTTGGTGGGTGTTCATGGCTTGGGGGCAGAAAACTGTGTTGTTGCTGCCACCTTCCCCATACAAGTACCAAACATCTTGCCTCAGCACATGGAAGAACAGGTGCTGTGGGTGTTCAGAGATGGGGGAGCATCCTTAGGGATATAGAGTTTGGCTAGCAGTGAAATTGGCTCCATGGGCCAAGGACAAGTGGAAGATGAGAGAAGGTAGCTTGGGAAAGGATCTGACTCAGGATACTGACACATTTTGCTTTGCTCGAGGCTAGCCAGTGTGTGGTAAAAATGTTGAGCCCTGCCTTCCCACCCCATCCTGTGCACCTCCATGGTCAGGTACCACCCAATCCTGCACATGTCAGGTTAGTGCTTTGCAACAAACCCATCAATATACTTAGGCAAGGAGAAAAGCACCTAACCCCTATCGGTGGTAGTAACAGAGAGAGTGAATGCTCCCAGCATTATCACATCCTTAAAGCCTTCCTTGGGGAGATCCTCCCTGGACATTCAAGGTAAAGTGTTAGGGTCTGACTATTTCAACACATAAGAAGAAACACCATATAGACAAGCTACTGCATAATAAGTTATAGGATATGGCAGGGTTATGGAGCATAGGTACATGAGAATTAAAAAAATATCTGCAGCATGTGGTCTCCAGGGTAAAGGTAGCCCTACATATCTCTCTTTACAGGGTGGCATCTTAGCTGTAGTATCTGAATCATAGAATCACAGAACAGTTTGGGTTGGAAGGGACCTTAAAGACCATCTAGTTCCAAACCCCCTGCCATGGGCAGGGACACCCTCCCCTAGACCAGGTTGCTCACAGCCTCATCCAGCCTGGCCTTGAAGACAGACAGGGATGGGGCACTGTTAGAGCTGGACATGCCCCTGGATCCTAGGTAGCAATGGCCTGCATCATTTCAGAAGCTTGATCCTGCCATTCTCAAGCAAAACTCCCTTTCACCTGCCTGGGCGTTTTGCCTGATTCAGAGCTGCTTGATTGGACCTTTTGGAGGTTGGCTTGAGAAACAGTGGGGAAGAAAGCAAGGGTAACACTCTGTTCCTGCTAACACACCAGACCAGCTCTACAGCTTGGCAGAGCTTAATTATCTCCTTTGTCAAAGCGACAGTCAAATCCCCATGATAGATCATATAATTATTAATTCTGTGCTCAGAGGATATGCACAATTTGGAAGTTTTCCGAACGCGAGGTGGTAGGATAACACTTCAGGGAAAAAAGCCAAAAAAACGCCCAAATTTCCCGTTCACTAACAGAGGCAAACAATAAAAGTTATAGCAAAAGCATTCCTGTCACTGTAAGGACCAGAAGATCCTCAGTGCAGGTGAGACGATGGCCTGTTGTACAGAGGGACCAAATACAAACGGAACCGGACAAAGTCGGACTAAAAGGTATTGTACCTGTTTGTATCCGCCGTAACTAGTTTGGCTTGTGACTGTCAGAGTTTAAACTGCAAATAATATAATTCCTTTGTACAAAAAGCTCCCAGCTTTGCAGAGGTTCAGCTTTCTGGCTGAGGTTACCCACGCTCAGAAGAGAAGTGATTTTAGGGAGTTCTCCAGAGAAATGTCCCTCAGAAGACTTTCTCCTGGTTAACCATTCTCTGGCTAAACCAAAAAGGACGACACCTTTCTCACCGTTATGAAGGTGGTCTAATGACCTGTTTCCAGCCTCGTTTCTGAGGGCTGGGTGAACTTTAGCAGAAACTTGGCACAAAGGCGTAGGACTAGTCATCTGCTGCAGTTTGGGAGGCGGTGAGAATTCAGAGATATGTGATAGGAAGAAAACCCCTGCCGAGCATGTTCGCTGAGGAACGCTTTCTACCCATTCTATGGCAAAACCAGCAAAAGCGATTATGGGAAGGAAAAAACCCTCCTCTGTGAACCTGCAGGCAGACGCTTTCACATGAGCCCTTGCGAGGCGCTTGTTTTCCACCAACGTTCCTGCAAACGCAGTGATATCGCTTGTGCAAATGCTGGTGAAAAACAACTATAGGCAAATCTTAAGGTTTTCTCTGAATGAATGTTCACAAATAATGCTTTGGAGAGCTCTTGGCTGGAACAAAGTCTACCTACTCAGAATTTCCAGCACAGCTAGGGACACTAGATTAACACAGCAGATGAGTTGGAAAAACCAGAAAAGTCATGGGGACCTTCCGTGACCCTCCCAGTGATAGTGTAGCAGAAAAAACTAAGCACATAAACCTGTAAACTTCCGTGCTGGGAATTCTCCCTCCTTGAGCTCTTCCTTAAAAGAGTGAGCATAGGATATTGCTGTAAACCGAGCAGTGCTATTGCATTCATTGATCAGACAGGATGTACCCGCTCCATACTGCAGTGCGGGCTTTCCTTTTGTTTACCCTTTCCTATATTTCAGTGGCATTTTCATTTTAAGCAAGTTTCAGCATAATCGTCGTATTTGCTTAAACCTGCGCATGTGCAACAAAGCCATTCCTAGCCCATCTGCTCTGGCAGCCTCTGTCATGTAAAATGGACACCCGTCCGTCCGTCCGTCCGTCCGTCCAAGGTGTCGGAAGCAGAAGGAGGGATCCCCCGCCGCATGTGCCACCGAGGACGGAGGGGAAGAGGCACTGGGGAATTTTTAACACCAGACACTAAGAGGCACGTGATTCAGAGCCAAGCTTTTACACCCCTCACACATGCATATGTATTTTACCTCATTATTGGCTTCAGCTGTACTTATTGTTACCAATTTGTGTCCCGATGCTATTTTTCTAGGCAGCCTCGGTGGGAGAGATGTGTGTGCAGAGCAATATTTGCATTTCTGTGAGCCTTTACGGGTATACATATTGTTAATACGCACATAAACAGGATGCCATTCATATTTAAACAGTGCTTTTGGAGTCGGATGGCATCACAGCTGAGGGAATGGAAATGTTCTGATTTGTATCACTTATCTCAGCAGAGGTTGTTTCTTTCACATATTCTGACTTCTGCGGAGCTGCTGTAATAAGGTAGTTATATTCACATAGGCTGAGACGCTAGGCATTTAATAACCCCCGCTTCCTCCCCCAAAAGCCTAATAAGCTTGCTTTGCCAGTTGATCTTTACAGGCACTCGCCCCTCCGTTTTTTCCAGACTACCGTGCTTCCTTTATACGTCAGCTCTTTTCTTCATTTTCATTTGCATATATTCAAGGCCCTAAAGAAAAACAGCTCTGCATTAAAAGGCTATTACAGAAATATATGCTATTTAAGTAACAATAGAACATGTTTTCCATTGGAAGGAAAAAAAAAAGAGGATATTTTAGTTCCAAGTAAGATTTAAAAGGATGTCACGTGATGTTCAGTGTGCTTGGGCTCACAGAATTTGTCCTGCAGTTTGTTGCAGCTTCTGCTTTAGTCAGTCCATCTCTTTTGCAGAGACAGGACTGTGCCAGGACTCTGTGTGTTCAGACACACCACCTCCCTCTTTATCCGGGGCTCTCCCCAAGCACGGAGGACCGATGCTTCACGGCGCTGCACCCTCTGCCCCTACTTATTCTTGCGCTAAGGGGGTATAGAGCAGTCCCGCTGGCACTGGGCAGCATTTCACACTGCTTTCGGTGAGCTGCAAGGATCCCGGCTCAGCAGGGTCCATCCACGCATCCGTTCCCAGAGCTTTTCATTCCTAGGAGTCATGGCTGTGTCAGGCGGGAAGTTTCTCCACCGCCTTTACGAGGTAAAGTGCCAAAGGGATATGCAATTGCAAAAACATATGGTGAAAATAAGGTTGCACAAACACTCCCCCAACCTCGTGGGTGCCTATGTGCATGCCTGGGTGTCTGTCTCATTGCCCCAGATGGGTTTAGTGGCCAGGACTGAGGCAGTTCTTGTCACAGCTGTCTGCTGTGGCCTTCCGCTGGCGGTGTCAGTTACTTCGAGTGGGCTGGGTGTCCTCTCCAACTGGCTCAAGGCACAACCCTACAATTGGATTGAACCAGCCATAGATCACATTTCCATCCAAAGGCATGATCCTGCTTTCCTCCAGCCCAGCTGCTCCCCCCTTGCCGGAGCTGCTGACCCTGCAGTCGCACAGGGAGCAGGAGCTGGATGCTGATGGAGCCAAAAGCTCACCTGGCAAAAGGAGAAGAAGCATCCTTTTCAGCAGGTCAGCAAGATGACCTGTTCCACCCTGCGATGAGGTGGTCGGAGCACACGGCTGTGAGAAGGGGATGCTCTCCCTTTCATTAGTACATCAGTCATTAGTTCAGCGAAGCTGACGGCAAAGTTGCGTTTTGAGTTTGCAGCTTGAGCGCTAATTTAAGCTGCTGCCAATTTTTGGTTCGCTTTAGCACCCAGGGCTGGCAGTGCCGCAACTGCAGAGACTTGTTGTCAGGGTTTAACCTCGGCTAGCAGTTAAGAACCACACAGCTGCTCACTTACCTCCCTCCCTCTTCCAGTGGAGGAGGAGAATCAGAGGAAAAGACAAGGAAGCTCGTGAATTGAGATAAGAACTATTTAATAATTGAATATAAATGAATAAAACTGTGATACTAACAATATTTACAATACTACTACTATGCTGCAGTTGCTTACCACCCGCCAACCGATGCACAGCCAGGTCCTGAGTAGCGAGAGTCAGAGTCAGAGAGCCCGAGAGCCAGAGCCCGAGAGCGACTGCAGCAGATTTGGGCGCACAAAGGTGGTGTTACCCATTCTCTTCAAGGCTGAAGATGGCTTTCAGGCAGGAGCTCTGCTTTTGCCTAGGCTCTGTGAAGGAATGAGCAGGGCACATGAAAAATTTTAATGCTTTCCCCGGTGACAGAAGAACAAATGGTCTAACAGGAAGGAGAGTTTGGCTGTATTTTCAGTATATATATATTTTTTTTGCCAGTGGCTGCTTTATAGGTGTGGAAATGAGAGGTAAAGGATAACGAATTTGTTCTTCCATTCCTGTATTTTAGAAAACAGTAGACAAACCAGGCGGGTTTTGAATGCAGGACAAAAGAAACTCTGACCAGAAATGAGCAGCGTCCTGAGCTTTCAGCAATATTCTCATGAGGGGACGGAGAGGTTTAAAAAAAAAAGAAACCCTACAATCCCAATGACATATTTATTAAATCTGTGTGTGAAATAGCAGGAGCAACTAATTTCTCCACCTTTATATGAGGATTTCCATAGCCCATTTTCACTGGGCATTCATGGCAGACTCACGGATAACTGCACTTCATCATTGCACCAGGAAGCTCATTCAGACTGAAACTTGGACTATTGGTTTTTAATTTTAACGCAGTTATTCATTTTGATAGCTCTTCCACTTGACACAGAATTGCCACGGTGCAAATTGAATACAATAAAATTGCTAATCAGCCCATTAGAATATGTTGATGGTATAACATTTATTAGTTGTTGAATAATGTCTTCCTCCAATGTATTTTGAATTAAGTCTGTATGATAACAAAATTAATCCAGATAAGTGTACCTACCTGTCAACACAGCGTGCACGTGCACGCGCAGCCTTCTCTTGGAAATCCATACAACTTTTTAACACGGTGACAATCCCATGCAAATACCACTGAAAGAAAATGTGTCTTCAAGTAGTGAAATAAGCAATTAAATACAAAGAAATTATCCGTGAAGTAAGACAGGCTACAGCCGTTTGCTCTGATCATGTGTCTTTCATGTGAACACAAAACCTATTACAGGCTCCAATCTCACATCAGAGTGAATTTTTTTGACTCCAAGTGCTTCTTATCCCAGGAATACCTCCCACATTTTACCTCCCTGACAATTAAAACAAACCACCCTCCTGCATCGACATCTTCTTAGCCCATTTTCTCCTGCTTTTTTCCGAGCTCTTGCCTGACAATTTCTTCAGTCCTTAATTCTGACACACAGAGGCTACAGATTTTCTCAGCACTTCAAGAAGAAGAGCCCTTAGCCCATTTCTTCTAAGGTCTCATTGAATTTCTCTACCCTGGTGCAAGTCTTCCCTTGCTCTATTATTGCAAAGACCCACAACACAAACTTCTTTTCCTGGGTGACTCTTCTTGGGCAAAGATAATTTCCTACACTGGTAATTTCCCCTGTCAGCATCCTCTGGTGCTACATCCTGCGTGGCTGAAAGCTGCCACGCCAAGAATGTGTTTGTCTGAAGCTGAAAATAGATAGAAAGTAGCAGCGAATAAAAAATTTCCCTTATTTGTTTGATATGCTCTGTTAAAAGCTCCTAATCATTGTAAAATAAGAATTACTGAAGTTGTTGAGGGGAAATTTGTCCCTCTCCACACACACAGGTTCTTGATATTCCAGCAGAATCGACTTTCATGGTAATCTTCTAAAAGAAACATAGCGGTCCTCTTGTAAAGCCCTATAATCTGGGGGCGTCTATTTTCTGATAGGAATCTTGGGATTTTAAACGTGTCAAATTCCAGACTTACCCAGTAATGCATAATAAGAATATAATATTATAGAAACTTACTCATAAAATGGTATAGAGCTCACTATGAGAGCAACTGTGGTCAGAATCTTACTGCCAGTTTGATTTTCGTATGTTGGAAATGATAGTCCAGGAGGATTTAACCTTGGGCATTTGAGAAAAATGTCACTAGGCATCTCTGCACCTTTATACATCTAAATACCTTCGAGGATCAGGTTCTCAATGCACCTAAAGATCGTGCAAAACAGCATCTGTGTCCTTACAGCACGGGTTTGAGAGTAATCTACTTGCAAGAAATGTTAGGACTCTACCGTACGCAGATAAGAAAAGGAACAATAGAGTTGAAATGGGCAAAGATGATTCAGTTCAATCTGAGGAGAGTTGCTTTGTATTCCCAGTCAGTTTAACAATCCTTTCATCTTTCAAGGAAATTATAACTGTGATTCACTGGGACAAAGTTAGCAACTTCTCTTTTTATCTAAGTCCTATTATTGGTGCCTGTCACAGCCATTCAAGGACCTCCCGGGAATCAAAATGGACAATTGCATCCTCCTCTCTCTGCCAGCAAGAGGCTTGGTATCATTAACAATGCTTAAATTAATAGCGGATTTTGGAGGGAGTAAATGTACCCCTGCAGGAAACCATGGATGAAGAGACAGGATATACATTTCAGTTCAAAGTCCTGCCTGTGAGTGGAGGTCTGTGACATTTTCCCGTTCAAAATCAGACATTCATAACTTCACTGCGGCAAGGTGCACGTTATTGTTTTGGTCTATGGAAGCCATAGCTGTGAGGGAAGGGGTGGAAGGTGGCTTTTTGAAAAAGGTAGTGTTTTTCACAATGGAAAGAAATCCATAATGTCTGACAAGTGGCTGTAGGTGGTTCCCTGCCCTTGCTCTTTTTTTTGTGCAATATAGGTCTCGGGGCTCTAAAAGGAACTGGAACACGGGGTGAGGTCTTTTATCAAACTTTGGATAACACAGCATCCAAATTTTGCCAGATTACGTGAGCAGAGGAGACGTGTAGAAGGAAAACAGCTTGAGCTTAGCCTAGGTAAGGTCAAAGCGGGGCTGGTAAGCAGAGGGGCAGCCTGGCTTGTGGCCCGCTGCAGCCCCCCAAGCCTCTCTATGAGGCCAGGCAGAGGGATTCCATATCTGAGGCTGAGAGCCAGCTGATCTTGGAGGCTGCGGTGATTCCGCCTGGCAGCGGCAGATGAGGGGCTACACTGGGATGAGTATCCTGGCACTCCAAGGCTGGAGCAATAAGCCGGTTCAAGCTGAACGCTGCCTGCAACCCTGGAGTTACCAGAGTTCTGAGCGTGCGGCAGCAGTGCGTTCCTGCTCCTCCCTGCTCCTCCCTCACCCCGGGTAGATCTTATCATGCAGTGAGGAACCATTGCAGGGGTGCCACACCACCGAGGCTTAGAGGGCTTCATGCTTTCAGGGGGGGCAGGAGGAGTGGGAGATATACGGCCTGACAGCCCCTTCTCCAGGTCCAGAGGGGCTGAATAGTCCCAAAGGCTGGGGCATCTGGTGGCCAGGGCTCTTCTGCAAGCTGCAGCATGTGTCAGACTGAGGGCTCACCCCCAGTCTGAACCCCGACCCAGAATAAACACAGAAAGTTCCTGAGTTTATGCTGTTGCCACTGCATCAGACAGACACAGAAGCACTGCACTGCACGTGACTTTGGTTACATGGTCCTCCACTGCGATGCTCCATCTACTAAATAAACAAACCTCTGGGAACCATTGCTCTTGGGGCAAAGGGCAAGGTTATCCCTGCACCTCTTAGAAACGATGTACATTCCGTCAGGGATATGACGGTGGCATCAAACGAAACCCACCTGAGCTGTGAGACCGAGTGCTGCAGCAGTATTTAAAGCCTTGTCTCACTTAAGGCCGGTCAAAGTTGCTATATTCATTCCTTTCTAAGGCGGACCAGACTGGTATAATGGACATCTTTGTAATTTGGAGGCTGTGTAACTGTAATACAGTCTGTCTAGTTTCAAGATCATAAACTGAGATAAAAGAGAACATTAGTTAATCTACTCCATCTTCCGTCCCTTGCAGCATCTTTCCCTCTTAAGTCCCACTAGTGCTTTGTTGTGTGTGTTTTAAGTGTCTGAAGTGACGGAACTTCTACTCTTCAGAGGCTATCTTGAAACTTAGTAGGGCTCTCCAGAGGGAATTTTTTTCTTGTTGCTAGTTAGTCTTATATTTTTTGCCTCCTTAGAATCATTTCCAAGTTCGTGTGTCACCCTAAAAATATTGTTTTTTGACCTTGGTTCCTTTCACAAAAAACGCTGAATTCTTATTAGCATCTTCAGAAGAAGCTGAGAGTAACCTCAGCCAGGGTAAGTCTAAGAAGGGAGTGCAGGAATGTGCACTGCTATAAGTACCTGCCCCATCCCTTCCTGCTGGTCAGGAAACATCGAGCACAGCCTGCTGCGGGTATCAGCAAGCAAACTGGCTGAACATTAAGAACACTGGCGAAATGGAACCTGGAGTGGCAATGACCCATCCAGTTTGTGACTACTTGAGCAGCAGCAAACCCCTTCTCTCTCAGCCCCGCTCACTGGATGTCTCAGTGGAACCAGTAGGAAGTCCCTGAGAGTAAACTGGTGCTTTTCTAGTTCCTCCTCATTATGCTTCACTAGAGCATCTTGCACCATGTTGGATTCGCCTCTTTCCAGTGGTATTTACATACTTCTGAAGTGTGGTTTTTGGTTATTTTGTCACCCTCCTAGCTGTCACTTGGTTGAAATTTACATTTTCCTATTGTCTCCTAAGTCAGTTCTTCCGGTCCCAGCTGAACTGAGCTCCATTTGCGTGACCGTCAGCAGATATCATTGTAATTATAGTCTTCTCCCCCTGACCCTCTTATCACACATTTTATTGCAGACTGACAACATTTACCCCTTCTGTAGCAGCTGAACAAGCTGACGAGCTCAAAGCATGAAAACAGAGTGTCTTCGCAGTGTACCTCAGCAAGAGGGGCTACTGGCGGTAATAAGAAGGATGTAGTATATGGCTTTGCCCCCTCTCTGAAGAAAAAGCTAATCGAAAAACAGTATTTTTCATACTGTCAAAGGAACTCAATCAGTAACAGGCAAGAAATAATCCTCTTACATAACAGGTCAAATAATAATATGCCATCAAGGTGCTTTTAACTTCATTAAAATTTGTCCCTTGATAAGTGACATTTTAATTATGTGATCAGGTAATAAAATAATACATGCCTGAAAACTTATGTCCAACCCACGCATCATTAATGGTCCTAAATTAACCCTGGATGATAGGATGGATGTTAATCTTAGATAGCAAATAGTCTATTGGACATTTTTCACATGCCTGTTTTGGAGTTTTGCACAGACCGTTCAATTTGGCAAAATAACTGCTATAGTAACATTAATCTAGCCCATAAAATAAACAATAAAGGTAACAAATGCTTTTTAATCTACACTGTAATGATGCCATAATCCAACAAAATGCCAGGAATTTGAGGATTAGACTTTTATATTGCTTTAGCATGAGTATTTCCCCAAGGGTCTTGGCAGCTCATCTAGCTCTCTAGGTGGGAGGGAGATCCCAAAACGGTGTGCGTCTCTGATGAACTGAATAAGGCAGTTACTCCCCTGAACTTCTTTCAAGACTGGGTGAATTTGTCTATACGATTCTGGTTTCTGGTCCAGGGCTATCCCAGGCAGCTATTTCGCTCTTGTTGTTGAAGACAAGACATTGCCTGCTGTTTTTTCAACCAGCCTTGTGCTGCAGTTTCTCCCTTACCACTGCCTGGAGTACATGTGGCTCCTTGGGGATCTCCGTGCAGCTCACACCAAGGGCCCTGCATGCCTTTGGCACTGTGCTCTGCTTTGCCGTGAACCCGGAGCCTGGCAGCCCCCATGTAGGGATGTAGGGAGCAGCAATAGCCAACCCATAAATCTTTGCTGTTGAAGAAGACGCTGTAAAGCAAGGGAGCTGACTCCCTAGGGGAGAGTCTGATGCAAAAGGAAGATACTCACGTCCCAGTAAAGATGAAGCTATGGTTGGAGCGGGGGTTGGCCCAGAAACATGTCCTTAAAATCCAGAGCCAAGACCTATTAGCAGAGCTTTATGAGAGAGCAAAGCCAGCGTGGGGTGTGTGAAAGCTTCGCCTGGGGAAAACTACAACTGCACCAGTTTCTCTCCTGTAAGACCAGTGCTCACCTGGCTCTTCTCCCCACTTTTGGTAGGCTGGCGTAGGGGGATGTTTAAAAAGAGTGAAGCCTGGGTGTTTGTTGGAGAGAGCTTTGTTTCACCTCCAGCAAGCCTGCTGCATCACTGACTGGATGGCTTTTCTCCTGCGGGAGAAAAGGTACAGGACATCCACAGGGAGGTAGCAAACGCCATTTTAATCTTGGGTGCAGTTGGATGAAAGTTGTCCTGGAGAGAATGTTTCAAAGGTCTGGGCTTCAGTACAAGCTTGCTGCTAATCTGTGATAAAACAAACCTGGAGTGTTTTTTTCAAGCATTGCTATGAAAGAGAGATGTAGATTATATAGGTTTAGGCATGAAGAGGTTGATCCACAGATAATGCTTGTGTACTTTAAGTTGTGTATTAGGTATTTGAATATGCCCATCCAATAGGAAAGTGATCTTAGATGATCTGAATTTTTATTTTGTGACCTTTAGAAACAAAAATAAATAATTCAAGAGATAAAACCAATCTGTACAACAAGATCTTAACCCGTGAACTTTTAAGACTTCTTGCTTTTAGAGCAATTTGTTGGGGCAAAATCCCTGAAAACAAAAAGAATAAACTGTGCTGATCAGAAAACTCGATACAAGTCATAAACTGCAAAGGCATAGCTCTAGAATTCAACCACTGTGTCTTGAACAACACGAGTCTCATCTAATGTATAAATGTCTCCAAAGCGTTTATCACTGTAGTATCTGGGCTGTGCACATAGATTTTGGGATACAGTGGGATCTGTCCAGAAGAGATGATCAATTTCCCATTCGTCTGCTGTGCTGCCCTTTGGCTTCACCGTTATTTAAAAGAATAGAAGTTACTCCGTGATCACAAGCATGTAATTCACAAAGGTGGTGTCCTGATGTGATTTTGATGCTGACATTCAGGTAAGATCTACCGGGGTTTAGATTGGCTTTTCTGCAGTTCTCCAAACATTTTCCAAAAGTAGAACCTCTGGCTGTGCAGCTCCATTCACTTCCTGCTGATCCCAAAGATCAAATTAGGGTATGAGCAATGCCAGGAGTAAAAGTGATCTGAGATGACATAGGTATGCTACTAAAAAAAGGTCCACGTGCATCTGTCACATCTTTTATCCCGAAGAATGGGAAGCTATTGGGGAGCTTTTATGTTCTGTGGGGAGACATAGACCAGACAGGGATAGGACGGGATGGGATGGGATGGGACGGGACCAGCCTGAGAGTTGTTCTCTTTTAAGGGAGTATAAAAATCCCCATACTGCCTGGGAACCAGCAGAATCTGCTTCCTTCCAGCTTCCTCAACCCCTAGCATTTCCTCTAATGGCCTGTCTCTGATGCTGGGTATAAGCAAATGCAATATCCAAATGCTGAAAGATATGGAAGTTATTCCCAAAAGGTACTGTCCACCTTCAAATGGCAAGCTGCAGGTGCAAGAAGACACGGGCAAATTATACATTAGAAAGACGGGTGCCCAAGTGCCCAGGTGCCACGCTTGTGGCAGTGTTCCTTCCAGAATAAAGCAAGGAAGCAGTGAGAATCAGGATGGTTCTGAAGCGCAAAGCATATAATGAAAGTGTTGTTTATTAATAGCACTGTTGGAAACTCCTTGGGAACCGAATCTGCCAGCAGTGATATCTGCATGTCAATCTAACTCCCTTTTTTTATTCTGTAGCAAAAAAAAAAGCTGCATTATTACTCTTGCTGCTGTGATCCCCTCTCAGGCTGCTCTAATACGTCGCTCTTTTAGGGATAAATCCTCTCCCATGCCATCTGCCTTACGCGCCAGTTCCTCTTCAGCCCCCACCTCTGCTCCCCACGCACAGCATGAATTGGAGGCTCCGGAGCACCCTGCCCGAGCCCTCAGTGATAAGCCCTGTGCTGAGGGAGGTTTTGGAGGTCGCCAACACTCCATTGGCTCAGAGGACGTAAGTGACATGGCTGAGAGAGCAAGGGACACAGATGGAGCCTGTCCGTGTCACCCCTGTGGGCTCAGGCTTTGCCAAACCTGAGAGTACCACCATGGGTTTCCTCTCCCCCACACAGAGCTGGCCCAGCCACGGCGGCGCAGCGCGCTCATGAGCGCTGGCACGGGATGCATCAGGAGGGTGTCAGGCCATGACAGGACCTGGTGTTTACTTCACACCATCCCCTGTGTGGACCCTGCCCACTGGTGAGCCGACGAGACCACTCTGCGCTCAGAGGACTGGCAGAAAAAGGTTTCACTGCGGAGAGTGGCTGCAGAGCGGTGGCGTGTTTGGCAGGACAAAGGAACGTGGTACTGCCTCCAGAACCATTTGGATGCCCATACAGCTAAAGCAACCAAGGTTATGGGGTAGCATCTTGTCAAAACCCTTACAGCAGGGCAGATAGAATAGGAATTGCCGTATTTCCACTCAGCATCATCTAACTGGAGGTAGGCCAAGTTGGTGTCCAGCTTATTCCCTATGCTTGAAGTTTTTTACTAGACAGCCTTTTCCAGGTGCCCTTATCCAGACACTGCTTTTGGATGTGTTTCCCCAAATTAAGTATCGCACTTGGCTCTCCCCAGATATTAACTAGCAATCTGGTGTGCTCCTGCAGCCAACGGGCAGCGCAGGGGAAGAGGAGCTTTTGTCAGAGCCTGCGTGATGAGAGCTGGATGCTGTGGAAAAGGAGCAGACCTCATGGAAAACAGGCTCAGGGCCTCTCCAATGCACAAAAGCCAGCAGGTAGCTCCCAATGCAATGGATGCAAGTAAGGAATGGAAAGAGCAGGAAGTATGAGCTTGGGCCAGTGCCATGTGACACCGGAGAACAGTGATAACTGCCAATGTGGCCCAGATTTGAGTAGCGGGATCCTGTGGGTGAGGAGCACAACGCAAACGAAAGCGTGTTTGATCTGGTTTCCTCTCAGACTGCAGCTCTTTGTAAAAGCCTGCCTACACTCGAGCTGCGTTTGGCAGGGTGTCCTGCGGGAAGCCAGCGCCGTCAGACGCTGCATTGGCAGGATGTAGCCAGGCAGACGGCACAGTCACCAATTAATAGCAGACAGCAATATTTAAACTAATCATTACGGGGATCAGCATAAAACAAAACTCTTATTAAAATTAACAACATAGTCACTAAAACGGATGCTGTTTCAAGCTATTCATTATAGCTAACAACTGAATCTAGCCAACAGCACTTGACCCGCGGCTGGTGATGTTTTCAGGCTTGTGTTTTCTGGAGACAAGGCTTACCTGATTTCAAATGCTCTGTGGACACATCGACATAGCCAATTGAAGTCATGCTACGTGGGAAGCATGACTAAGCTAAGCACAGAATCTATGGTTCTACGGCTGTCGTTCATTTTGCTGTCTCCCATTACGATTCCAAAACCACATGTTCCCATCGCATCTTCACCTGCCATGAAGCCTGTGCCAGTGCAGTCTGCCGTGCAAGGCACCGCACAAATCCAGAGTGCTAACAGCTGGCAGACCTCCCGTCTGCTCTGCGAGCGGAGCACCCTAGGTGGCACACCCGTGCAGGACCCCAGCCTTGGGTCCAACAGGTGGGAAATGGCCCTGAGCTGCGCGCTACTGTGATCAGATGGATGCCTGAGTGCAACTGCGAGACTCAAAGTAAGGACACAAAGAGAATTTATAACAAGAACCCCTCCAGCGCACAAAATTTCTAAGGTAGACACCTGTTCCTGATAACTTTTGAGCACTTTGACAGGGCATGAGAGGCTTTCAAGTTAACCAGACTCCAGAATGTGTATGCAAAGGGATAGATAGAGCCTTATTAGCATCCCCACTGAAGGGAAGGCTGCAAGACGAACTCACACCTCCTCTGGGTGGAGCGAATCCATACATCAGAATACCCTCAAAACAAGAGCTGCCCAGAGCGATCAAAATTAGCACAGCATAAGAAATGTTTGACCACCAAAAGAGGGGGTTCCTGCCTCTCAGCTGATGTGATCCGAACTTCTGATGCATCTTCTTCTGGTCCACTGCAGATACACTGTGGAACATTTGCCTGAAAGGCTTTTGTGCTTTACCTTGCCTTTGCAATGGTCTAGAAGTGCATGCACCATCATTTACCATGTCTCTTAAGGGGGGAAAATCTGCTCAAATGTGGTTTCCAAGAGACTGAATTGGTACAACAGCGGCTGCTAAACTGGCAAAAAAAACTGCCATCAGATTTTTTTTAACCTTTGTATCTGTCAATCTATACCCTTCATTTGACCTCCATTCTCCCTCCTGTACCCCCTTGGACTCTTCCTAACAAGGTCGCACTTCTGCTTGGTGGCTTCACATCCAGCACTTTCCCTGCTGACCTCCAGCCAGCTAATCGTTCGACTCCTTAATGTTCCCAAGTCCCAAGGTCGCAGGATGGGTCACCTCCCCCCTGCCCTCCAGGGCACTTTCAATCTCTTACGAGCTGAAGCCAGCAGCCATCTCTGTCTAAAACCTCCTCATCAGCTGCACTGCAGTAGCTCAGGAGGACTGAGAGAGGATCAAGGCCTCATTGTGCTCAGATCTGCATAAACACCCAGTGAGAGACAGCTCCTGCCCTCCTGAGGTTATGGGCTGGAAGAGAAAGCAGGCAGAGTGAAGGCGAGTGGGAAACGGGAGTATTCATGGTGATGCTAGACGCATCACTTGTTAGTCTCTCTCTTTTTTATTTTCCTCCACCCTAAAATGAAAATAAGTTGTTGGCTTGTTTTGGGGATTGCTGTAAATTATTCTTTCCAAAAGCAATCATCTGTTTCCATCCACCTTGGTTATGAGCCAGCGCTGTTCCGGGCGATGCTTCCTGAGGAGGTCCTGCAGCGCTGCAGGAATAGCGCAGGAGGGGAGCACCAGAAGACGAAGGAAAAACACTTGGTTGCCCACCCTCCCCACCAGAGATGGCTGCAGTCTAGCAATAAGCACACCAATGTGGGCTAGCAATGCCTGCCAGCCACCAGCCTAGGGCTGGACACGGAGGGAGGGAGGGACTACATCCCTTCACTTACCCTCACTGCGACCCAAAAGACAGGGAGCATCCCAACCAGTTCACAGAACCTGCCAGGGGAGAAGGAAAGTTTTGAGAACTGGAAAAATTGCTCTGAAGTAGGTTACAATATCCCTTCAATCTAAACCTAAGGAGAATAATTTGTTCTCCTCTTTCTTGGGCAGCAGGCGGGTACCAGCATCACGGAACTGCAAGGACAAAGGACAGCCTGTCCTGTCCTGATGCTAAAAAGTCCTACCCTTAAAGTGAGGCTTCAGAATGGTGTGTGAGAGTTTGATTTGCATCCAGAGTGGAAGCATGCTTGCCAGCCATCAGGCTGATGTGATTTGAAGCAGCTGAGATATTAAATGCACTAAACCAGAATGTATAATAGCCATGCTGGCAGACCTTTAATTATTGTCGTGCTTGTGGGCACTGATATCATTCAAATTAAAAGCTTTCCCCACTACTTGCATTTTTTTAATACATTGATGTACTCTGCACTGATGGATTGTCCTCTCTTGTCCTTCTCTCACAAAATGCTTGGCACAATTTGCTTCAGTGCAGAAATAAAAATTATTGGCACTCACTTGCCGTCTTTTTGGTGCTCTTCCTGTTTTCTTCTAAAGCATGGATCCCCTAACTGGAAGAAAAGTTTGGCGAGTTTGGAGGGTCAGCGTTAATTCCTCAGTCACCTGCCGTGCTTCTCAGAAAAAGCAGGGATGCTCATTTTGAACAGCAAGACTGAAGCGCTGGCGCAAGCTTTCCTAGAGCGGTGCCTTTGGTAGTGCTGGCTGATGACACGGCAAAGTTTCCTTGCTGTGCGCTGCACAGGTGCTCTCATTTACCTCTCTCAGCTGGTTCACAGGTGGATATTTTCGGCCAGTCCAGTGCTCGGATACAGCAGCAGAAACCCCGAGCAGCTCTTCTGAAGCTGAAGCAGCTTCTGTTTGCACCGTTGTCACTGGTACCAGAATCTGGCTCCTTGCCCAGTACCGTGAGAAGGCTCCTTGCTCGCACAGTGCAATTCTGGAACAAGTGGAACTGTTTTAAGCAGGATGATCACAGTACCAGCACAAAATATTTATCAGCAGAGCTCTTCACACCCTCTCCTGAGATGCAAAACCCGTAAGATAGGCAGAGGAATAGTCTTATTTATTCCTCTGGATGACAGGCGTAGCACACCCTACCTCCATCGTATGGGGACTCATTTGCAGGAGATGCAGCACCCGTGCCTGCTACACTGCTCCCAGACGACAGTCCCTGGTTTGCCACTGCTGCCAAACAGCTATTTTATCCTTTGGTGGTAGGTAGTATCCTTTGGCAGTAGCCTATTTTATCCTTTGGAAAATTGGTCTAATTGCCTGCACGTAGAACCAGGAGCCAGAAAACTCCTGTGTTTATAAACCTGACCGCAGCACTGAATCTTTCACTGGCTTTGAGCAATTCACCTTTCTGCCTTAGTTTCCCTGTGTGTAAAAGTGAGATAACATTTACTTTCCTCTCAGGGATATTGCAAGGATTAATTAGTTAACTGAGTTTGCTTGAAAGGTGAAAAGCATTTTACACGTTAAGTATTCTTGTTTCTTTGGGACAAAAAAACCCCTACCTCCACTTTACAGAAGTGATTTTAAAGCTTAAAACCAAAGAAAAGAAAAGCTGAGGATACTGGCTAACTCAAAATGAGCAGGATGTGCTGGGGAAGGGAGATCACTGTAACATGGAAAGGTTTGCAAACATGAAAACTTTCAGCCCTTTGGAAGCCAGATGAGGTGAAAAAGAACAGCATGTAGGGGACAAGCAGGATGTTTTGTTTCCTGGCTCAAGTCCAATGGAGTCAGCAGCCAGCTGTCCTGGCTGTCTGGTGGACCTTACTGGAAAACACTATCCCAGCTGGGCTTCCAGAAGACCAAACAAGTCCAGTGTGTTTCTGAGAGAGACCAAGGAAAAAGGCAGGGAAATTTGCACTTTCACTGCCCAGGCTAGATCCAACCTTTGGGATTAAAGGCAGGATCACACAGCTATTCCTCCTGCTTCTCACCAGCATTAAATTAAATTAAAAGAATTCAAAAGTAAATGCCCAGGACACAAAAGGAGCTGCTGTTACAGAGATGAGAATCTGCTCCGTAGATTAGCATGAGCAACAGCCCTAGCTCCTGACAAAAACCAAAAAACCCCAAAAGACGGAGGAAGTAAATGAAAAGCAACTCTCCTAAGGTGCCATTTAAAGAGGTAAACTTAGCAGGACAAGACCATTTACACCAGTTACCCTTGGAAGTGGTGTTCTGCAGCTTCGCAAGATGCTATAGCAGTTTGGGCATAGAGGCAGCATTAACGGGCTGTCTGCAGCGACAACCAGCCAGTCTCTTCTCCATGTACTGATGACTCTGGGAGGCATCTGTACCCTCCAGTCTGCCTCTCCACCAGTGCGTGGTCTTTCCAGATGTGCTGAAAGAGAAGCCCATGTGTGCACTTTCTATCTCACAGCAGGGAAGGTCAGGCATAAATAGGCTGAGCTGCCGACTTATTTCACTTCAAGTAAAACGGGGAAAGTTAATGCAAGCTGTTTTCCTGCCAGACCTGTCAAGAAGGCATTCAGAGTCTGTCAGCGAGGTGCTAAAGAGTACTCACTCGCTGACACAACTGGATCCAAAAAAATGGTGTCTGCTTATAGCCCGAGTGATGCCAGAGCTAGCAAAGGTGAGGCTATGTCAGCAACGACTGGCAAGACAGGAGGTGTGGGGGCTGCAGCACTTCTGTTCTCTGTTCTCTCATCTGTGTAGCCCCATGCATAGCTGCCACAGCTGGCTCACATCTGCCCCTTCCCTCCTCTCCTGTATTTGTACCTGCTGTGACAAGGTGTATTTGCACCTAAATTGCTACACACGTTTTGGCTCTAAAGGCACTTAGCTTGTCCTGTGTCTTCTTGTTTTTACAGCAAGCTAAGTCCGGAGTAATCCTAAAGGAGATTCACAAGGGCAAGTGAAAAACGAGTGAAATCGAAAGGAGGTTCAATTTACAGAGGCTGAAAGCCTCTATATAGATCTATGTCTCAGAATGGAGGCTAAGCCAACCAAAAGCAAGAAGCTTCCAGATTTCAGGACTTTAAAGAAAGTTTTTAGCTATAAAGCAGTGATCTTTCCCAGCTGTCACAGGTAGTGTAGATGATGAAAGCCATGGATGTATTGACTGGCTCCAGGTGAGGATCTGGCCAGGTGGAATTAATGCTGTTCTAAAAAACAACCTTGCGTGAGTTTACAGACAGAGAAAAGTCCACATGACAGGCCTTGGTATAACCTTCCAGGGGAAGTGTGGGCCCGAGATGTGCTCCGTATTCACTGGTAGGAAGGGCAGACGGGAACGGGCTGTGAGGTATTGGCGCAATATTCTCCCCATTCTGGTTTAGCCTAACAAACCTAAGTGTTTGTGGCCTCCTGTCTCACTGATATTAGCAAGCAATGCTTACTATTGCTCAGCATGAGAGAAAGGCGGGGGGAAGCATATACATTGCGTTGAGACACTGCTGGAGCCTGAAGTCAATATTGCCTGCTGTTCAGAGAGCTGCTGCTTCTGTTTGAAGGACCCTGCGCCACTCTTCCTTTATCACGTTGGCAATTAGCTTTCCATACACACCTGCTCATGACCTTAAAATAATTTCCCCTCCACCTCCGAAGGAAAATGATTTTGTAAAGAAATTGCTTCCAGAACCACAGTTCTTTTTTCATCCTTCAGTGGCTTTGGCAGGCAGTCCCATACACCCCAGCTTACTCCAGAAAGAATCTGTGCCTTGCTGAGCAGCACAAATTGTGGCCAAGATTTTGAAGAAAGCAAACAGGACCAAAACTTCAAACACCGAGCCCATATATAGGCACTTGTGTAAATGCCCTTTTTTTGCAGCAGTGCGTAGTAGCTCCAGCTGATGTCTTTTCATTCTGCTCCTCTTTTTCACACCAAGTCCCAGCATAACCATGGTGTTTTGATACAATGACAGGAGCCTGTGCTGCCTGGCAGTCTTGGATCTGTATTCCTGCATCCTGTGATGGTACTTTTCTGGAAAGACTGAAGGACATAAAAGGGAATGTCCCTGGATCTCATGGCCATTTAACATGAACGGAAAGCCAGAGATGAACCAGAATATTTCCATGGCATTGAATAATTTGCTTTGCTCCTTTAGGAGATGTTTTCATTCACTCCTGTTTTCCGTCTATGCTCCTGTCACATCCCATTGAAGTTCTCCAAAATTGGGCTGTAAAGGGGACTCATGTAATGCAAAGGGCTCTTGCTGGTGTAGAGAAGTATTTTGCCAAGTAACAGATAGGTCTTGGTTAGTCCTAGAGTAGATAGTTGAGCTTTTAGTCTTGTTTATCACATTTTTTTCACCCTTGTTTGTTCAGGGTTTGTTTTGTGCCTTTGGTGCCCCCCCAGTGCCCCACTGAGAAAGGCAGAGCAGCTGGAAGCAGCCAGGAGGGAGCCCCTCAATATGGGCACGGAGGGAAAGGGCTCTGAGAAAAAGGCTGGTAAGATGGAAAATATGGATTTAGGCTGTCTAAAGGACAGCGAAACTACAAAACACTGATCGCAGAAGACACACCAGGCTGCAGACATTCATCCCCGATGTAACTTTAATTTCAGTGGGTTACCCAAGAGCCGGATTTGGCTTGCCTGGCAGAAACTGTTTGGTTTAGCTAGGAGCGTTAATTGGAAAAAGTGAGCAGTATTGCTTTAATTGCACAAAGGAGAGGGAGGACAGATCCCATTTCAAATTTCAGAGTAAGGCTTTTTTTAAGGGGGGATATCTATTAATACAGAGGCTGTGTTGATGAGCTTTAGGGGGGTTGCTAAGCAACACGGCCTTTTGTCTATAGCCCAGGCGATGCTTGAGAGGAGACCGTGTAGGAATAAAATTCGTATGGCTTCTATAGAAACATATTTTTTTAGCTTTTTAAAAATAAACAGAAACCCAAATCTGTCTCCTTGACTTTTTTTTTCACATGCAAGACTATCTGCTGAAAACGTGGCTACGGCTGCAGCCTGTGAGTACACATTTGGAGGATGCTGTGAGCCCAACAGCAGAGTTGGGGCAAAGTGTGCATGTTTTTAACACATCGATCTTCACTCAATGTATCTCTAAATAGCATGTTTGTTTTTTTTTTTTTAAACTCTTAAATTCAGATCTGTGTAGTAATTTGCTGTTTATGGCACCAACCATTACATTTTAGTCTGTTATATTTTGTTTTTTCCAGGTCACCCTAAGGAATTTCATAAATGTACCCCAGCCTAGCACAGAAATGGAATAGCTAATAATGCAAGTTGTGTAACTGATAAAATAAACCCACACATTTCCAGTTATTAAAGTCATGTATGTGTTGGTCTAAGCCTTGTAGTGAAATTCAGCTCCACAATCCTTCGAATTCAATACGTTCGTTTTTATTTAAAACTTAGAGCTAAGGACTACAGGTTGAAGGAAGAGCTTTTGATTTGAGACTCACAGAGAGAAAATTATATTTTATTAAGCTAGTGAAAATGCTGACTGCAGAGAAATTTTAAATAATTTATTTTTTAAAAATGAAAGTACTCTTATGTTGTGATAAGAAAGAGAAGCTAAAGCTTTGCTGTTTATGTAAGAGAGCAGAGGTGAAAAGTGGTAAACTCAGCAAACTGCTAACAGTCAGTGCTTTTCTTCTAGGATTTGTTTGGGAATCGCCTCCCCAAAACACATACACCACACGTTTTTTTAACTACTGAAGCAATATTATTGCAGAAAAATATAAGGTGGACTGGAAGAGCCCACTGTACTGGCAGAGAGGCTGTGGGTTTGTAATTTACTCCATACAGCATATGTCATTGTGAGATACATACCTCTACACAGAGGGTCTGGAGCAAGAAGATCATAGGATCATAGAATGGTTTGGGTTGGAAGGGACCTTAAAGATCATCAAGTTTCAACCCCAGTGCCATGGGCAGGGACACCCTCCACTAGGAAAGGTTGCTCAAAGTGTCCGTAGGCAGAGCCATAGGCTTGTGAAAACAATACTGCTCTACTTTTACCTGCACCTTGTGAAGAAATGGTGGTTTTGAAAGCAAGGGAGTGTGCACCGTTGCTTACTATTGCTTGTCCCAAGGAGTCAGCGGGAAACCTTGCCAAAGGTACAACAGGAGCCAGCTATGGGTCCCAGCTTCTTCCCTTACATCCCGTGTCCCCAAAATCACAGGTATCAATGCTGTCTTGTAAGAGACAGGTGCCAAGGAAACTGCTTGGGGCTGTTACTTTGCTGGCTGTCGAGTGCTCCAGCTCCTTCCCTATTTACAGGTCAAGTTCTGACCTGCATCACAGCCATGCCTTTGCCCCTAAGGATTGTCCTGTGGTGTAGGCAGAGCAAGCTCACCTAGGCTTATTAGGGTGGCATGTAAAGAGTATTCCTCCTTTCCAAAACCACGGAGATTTGTAAGAGCTCGGTGCATTTACAAGTAGAAGATGACAGCAACAGAGCAAGAGGTGCAAACCTCAAAAGAAAAAGGTAAAGAGGAGCTGTTACTTCTCAGACTGTTACTAAAATGCATAGCGAAATACAGAAAAAGAAACCGTTTCTCTGTTGATGTGGGTTTTGCCATTGAAGCTACATGAGATCAGAAGGCAACTGTAAGGATTTTTTTTCAGAGGCTTATTGCCCATGTTGCCAGCACAACAGCTAATTTCACAAAAATCAAGGTGAGCCCACACTGAGCATGTGCAAACCACTGGGGATATTACTGATAATTGTTTTGGGTTTTCTTTTTAAAATAAGAAGTTTTCCTTCACAACATGATGATCTCCTCTGTGTGTGGGCCCACTGTGAAAGTGTGATATCAAAAAATTAAACAGGGTACTACTGGACTCCCAAGAGGGTGATGGATAGCACATCCCTGTGCTTGCAGAAAAATGTGACTGGAGACCAGTACCAAGTTTCTGATTTTCTCAGAGTCCACCAGACATTGCTTTTTATGAACTCTCTATGTAAAAATCTGGTAACAGGGGTGTGGTCGTGCATGGCCTCACAAACAGCAATAGTCTGTCTACCTTGGCTTGGGGGACCACGGACTTCTGTCAAAGCTGCTGGTATCTGAGACAAATTCTCCTGATCTAAGTCCAACATCTCTTGTGTGAGAATTCAGCTTCCTTCCTGCATATGTAACTTCTCTGGCTTTGCTTTCCTGCTTCCCCAGCTTCTTCATCTGCTGTAGGCTGCAGCAGTATCAGAGATGTCATATGAGGCTTTTGAAACTCATGAGTGTGTTTAAATGCATTGGGCTGGTGGAGGTGGGAGACTTGGTCATGGTGCAGGTAATAATGTGCAGGCAGCTCCTGAAGAACAATATTCCCAGAGGCCTGATGGCCTGCAGCACCTCTGCAGTAGCGGCACAAGGCACTGGACAGGACAGGGAACACTTTGTCTTAGGCTCTATCTGCAATATACAGCACCCAACAGTGAGCCAGACCCAGGCTGTCAGAGCCTGGCTTGGAACCGCTGCCAAAAAAGACAGTGAGCCGTGCTGTTCTCCTAGATCAGCCTACAAACTGAAAAAAACCCAAAAGATTTGATCTGAGGATTGTCTGCTCAGACAGGCAAGCAATTGGCATGGGGAGAACAACACTGGGCAACCATTCCCAACCTGCTGGGAACAAGAAAGAATTATTTTTCTAAATCCTTTTCAAAAGGAGGTAGATCTGGTGTCTGCTTTTCGCTCGTATTTATCAGGTATCTGCATCACTCGGTCTTCTACCCCAGCATGGGACTTTGGAGGTTGTTGAGAGCATGTCTGCGAATGCTTTTTTCCAGCACCCATCTGTGTGCAACTACCCTCCTCTGAATTCTTTTTGACAGGCGTTCAGATCAAGCCAGTCAGCCTCTGGTCTGGGAGTGAGTCAGCTCCGTGGTTTTGTTCCTCTGAGGTGCTCTGTTATTCAGCTCAGGGACGAGGGGGATGCCTGCGGATGCCACACCTAAGATGAAATAAGCAGCCTCTGAGCAAACTCACAGAACGTATTTGGACCCATCCACACAAGGGTGGGTACAGATCCAGCCAGAACCTATCTCCTTATAGAACCTATTCCTTATAAATAAGAGCAATGGGGATTTTTTAAAAATTATTTTTGTAGTATGTGTGGTTAGGATAAAATCAGAGCTCTTCCGTAGCAACGTAATGGAATTTCATATCATGGTAACTTACGTGGAGAATCTGTGCGTGCCAAAATTAGCATGTGCACATATACGGTTTTGAATCCAGCTTACCTCGGGCAGAAGGGACTGCATTTTACAGTGGAGCTCAGGGTGTGTTGTGTCTATCACCTGCGATACACAACTCAAAATTGTGATAAATAAACGACAGGTGAAGAGCCGAAATACAAGGTGTTTTTTTCCCAATGAAGATGTATCATATTTTTTTTTTTTTTACCTATATATATTACCTTGCTCTACAAACAACTCAGAGTCTTGATTGTATCTATTCAGATCATTTCCTTCCTTGCACCAAAGACACTTGTTCAGAGAGACACATCATTCCTCATCTTCCTTTTGACTTGTCTGAACGGACTTTTCTGCTAATGCTGTAATGCTTCTGGGCCCATCCAACAGCAGAGCAGACGGATGGGGTAAGTGGGACTCGTGCTCAGCAATCCCTGTCTAGAACATAATACTCAGCTACCTGCTGTGACTGCCTACTAGTTTATGTGAAGAACTGTCCATGTTCTGCAATCCACTCAGGCGAAGGCATAAAACAACCTGCAAATGGGCTGCTGGGGGTGGAAAAGCTGAAGCGAACAGACCTTGGTGTGCAGAGGTGAGCCATTCCGTCTGTATCCTGCTAGCCTCTGACATCACTTTACTGATGAGGAATCCTTTTTCAGTACATTTGACCAATGTTAAAGGTCTCTGGATGCAAATACAGCAGATTTTCATAATAAAAGCACATTTATTACCTTCCATTCTTGTCTTAAATACCCAGAGCAGATGCAGAATACTGTTGATTCATACTACCCACTTAAGCAATAACAACTGAGTCACAGGGCATTTCCTAGGGATTAATGAGTAGCTGGGAGAGTTGATGGCCCAAAGCAAACTGGAGGGCCATTAACCTCAGCCGGCCATTAATTCCCTGGGAAATGCCCGATGCCGCCAACTGTTATTTGCTGCTATGACCTCCATCTCCTTCTTTATACTGTTATACAGAGGAAAAACAGATCCTGAGCAGAGGCAATGCTAGGTGCTGCTCCTGCTGGAGATGGATATTTCTCAGCCCGGGGAACTCCTGGCCAGGCCAGGAGATACTAGCTGCACGTTGTGCTCAGTTGTGTTCATGTGCTGCATGTGCTGTCAACCGAGAACTATTTCTCTAAATCTTTGCTGAAAAAGTGCTTGTCCTTCCAAAATATACAGATAGAAAAGGAGTAAATTCTTCTGTTTTGAAACAGATAAGCTTACGAGCTACAAGGAGTGCAATGGTCAGCGCTCTAAGAGCTGGGCAAGGACCACAGAGCCCACGTCATCAGAAGTGCAACAACAAGCTTTCCAGAAAAGATCCCTTAGAATGAGTTCTTGTTTCTCCTTTTTAGAGGTGCTGTGTATGTATTCCACATTTGGAGTCTCAGAAAGAGCAAGGAGATGGGGACGTTTTCCCGTTCCAAAGCCAAATGCAGCAGCAGTGGTAGTAGAAGAGATGCACAGCGTCTTCCCTGCTGCACATGTCAGAACACATGCCATGCTCAGTAATACTAGCTGGGAGACAAATGCTCCTATGGGGCATGTAGTGATCATTCAGAGCAGAGTAGTTTCTGCCCTCTCCTTTAAGCCCCATCCTCCTCCTGGGACACCACACTGGAACAGCAAAATCCTTAGGTGGAAAATCTCTCAGAGCAGCTGTGGCCGGTTCCCTCTCCCCGTAGGTGCTGGAGCACAAAATAACCTCCTCCTTCTGGACAACGAGGTTTCCAGGTAATTTTAATGCAGTTTGCTGTTTTTTGGAGCATGAACTTTGTGCCAATTCACAACCTCTACGACTTGAGTTGAATTAGTGGGGCTATCTGGAACACAAGCCACTGCCTTTTCTAACCTCCCCAATCACTTAGAAACTAAGTACCAGTACATAAACCAAACACTTTAAAAAATAAACTTATTTAAATGAAACACAGCATTAAAACAATTCATATCAAGGCCTAAAATTATATTATTTATTAAAACAACATTCAGCAACATATTGCTACTGCTGAAGATGTAGTCAGGTGAACTAGGTGGGTTCCCTAGGGCGAGGATTTGCTGAAGATCAGATTTGGAAGCGGTAGCCTCTCTGCACGGACAGAGTATTTAATCACTTCATTTATTCACTTAGTTCCATTCGGCAAGTTCATTTCAAGTTAAGAAACCATAGAGAAGTTAAAAAAAAAAAAAAAGGGAGGACTTGCTTTTCCTTCTCCAATCTATGAATAAAAATGCATGCAATGAGTTCTGCTGTTTCTTGGCTACCACTTACTTCAGAGACCGATAACTTAATCATTGATAGTCACAAACCAGTTAGTTACTTTTAAACTCTGAAAAGCATGTTTGTTTTTTTATCTTCTTATGAAATGTCACTTAAGGTAGTTTATTTAAGTAACAAAGAGAGCATTAGACTATTTTGGGAAATTATGATTGAATTCTAGTTTTCATTCAAACATAGATTCATCAAAAAAAAAGAAAAAAATTCTGTCAATGAAAGAGCCATCCTTCATTTCCAATTAAAAATATGACAAAATTAAGAATCTGCTAATGCGATTCTTAATTTACCATAATAAATGTGCACAGATAAATACTTTTGGTCAACAAGAAGAAAGACCTCACTGAGTACCACCTTTTGTTATAAATCATAGAACCATAGAATGGGTTGGGTTGGAAGGGACCATAAAGATCATCCAGTTCCAACCCCCCTGCCATGGGCAGGGACACCTTCCACTGGAAATTAAGGTGTTCTAATGGTTACCAACACATGAAAGCTAACTTATCTTTCAAAAAAAAAATAACCAGCATGATTTTCAACTGCAAAAAGAGATCAAGTCTATTATTTAAACCAAGATTTCCTGCTTGGTGATTTAAATCTTGATTTAAGTAATTTCACTGTGGGTGTTGGAGTTGGCTTACGGCCTTCAAATAATTGCAGGGAAGAAAGGAAACCCTGCTGATACACGTTACGAATGTAACTTTTGCAGGTATCTGAGACTGCAGTGGTGTCTTTACACCCAGAGCCTCTGGGTTATTGACATTAGAAGACTGGGCAATGCCTCTGGATTGCACTAAGTGACTGAGGCTAAGGAAAGCCACAGGATTTGGTACTTGACAATTTTAACATGGACTTAAAATGGTGTGTATAGCTTTTGAACACTGTTTAACAATCAATCTGTTGGCCAGTTGCCTTCCAAATTAATCTTTCAGTATAGGACAGATCCTGTGATCCCAAAGTTTCACAGGAAGCAGATGTAACCTCTAAATCATGGAATCAGCATACATTAGAATTGCTGCGGGACAGCAAGAGGAAAAGAAAAGAAGCAGAACCATACACCATGAAAGTATGGTTACAGGAGGCACAGACAGCTAGAGAAACCTGAAAAGTGGCTGTTCATAATGCATATATGTAAAGACTGAAAACTGGTAGTGGTGGTGTAATCTGTGTCTTCCCATTTTCTTTGATTCCTGAAGAGCTGACTCCAAAAGTATTTTCCCCTCTCGGCTATGTCAGCAGTCTCCGAATCCACACAGACGGCCACACTCCTACAGCTGGTGTATGTGCTCAGAAATAGCTTCCCCTTCTATTCAGTTCCTTGAGTGCTTAGCCTGAATGCTTTGGATGTTTGGTGCTACATCCTACATCTGTATTTGTCTGGTTTTTAAAAGCTTCATATCTTACTGTGGTTCCCAAACAGATCTTCCATCAATGGTCTAAAAAAGCCAAATGTTGGCTTTTTTCTCCGGTACGGGCACTTTCAAATTGAATTCAAGAATGGCTGGTATCCATTTAACTTCAGCCAGCAATCACTTAGAGTAAAAAATGTATCACTACGAATCGTTTTAAAACCAGTTTAAGGGTTCCTCTGCACTTACTTTCAAGTGGTGTGAGACCAGCTGTGATTTAACAGTTGCTTGAGTTTAAAAGGGATACAACATCAATACTACCCAGCGCAGTGCTTAATCTCAGTCTTGTGATGGCGAAAGGCTTCACCACTGCACAACACTGCCCCTTGCTTCCCAGTTTCCCCCAGTTAATGTAAGGGACCAGCAAAGCAGTATGTTTTCCTTGCTGGAGATATGGTTGTATTGGTTGTTGATGTGTTTTGTTCTGGTAGGGGTGTTCCCTTAGGGGACGAGGACAACTATGCACATGTTATTTACATATAACTACATCTACAAGGGTATTTTGTACAGACGTGACAACGCTGGTGAAAAGTCACCCTCACAACTGAACTGCTTAACTTGTGTGCAACTTTTCAGCTCTGATGAGGACAAAGAGTGACCACATCTAGTCAAATACGAATTTAAACTAAAAACTTTACTCTAGCAAAGTCCTTCTAATGAAGCAATCCTTGCCTCCTCTGATAGTCTCCTCATCATTTACGAAAAAACCTAGCTGTGTATGATGCTCGAAGTGCAGTTTGTGAGCAAGCAGTCAGGAACAGCTAGGGAATATGGTTTCTGCCAGAGAGCACTCCTTCTCACACAACTAAATCTGCTTTTCTCAAAATTAGATGGCAATCTGACTGTGGCTAGACCGAATGCCAGGTATACAGTGACGTTTGTATTACTCCATTCACCATGGAAGGAGAGATAAACTCTCTCAGCCTTGCCTTTATATTGAAACTTTGACAACTGAGGTACAGAAGTGATAGCTTTTTTGTGTAAAGAACTGGAATAATTGTTGATACACAGCTTAATCAAGAAAAAAGCAATCTTTCTTTTTAAAGATTCTGCACTGCTTGCAGACATTTTATCAGTCCCACAAAACCAGCCTCTGATGTAACTAAATACTATCAGTTTTACAAACGGGCATGCTGTGATACGGGAAGAGACTCGATCACGCAGTTGCTCATGATAGATGACCTATAAAACACTTCAGTTTCAATACACGGGTATTATTATAACCATTAGATGAGGCTGCTGTCTTAGGAATGCAGAGGTACATTCGCAAAGGGTTTTGAAAATAGAGCACTCACTCGACAGCACAGCTGAAGTCAACAGGATTTCTTTAAGGCCAATAAACCCCAGAGCCTCTCACAGGCTGCAGCCCATATTCAATGCTCCAGTGCTCCTCAGAAAGGCAGATGGACTGTGCATGGGAAACAGATCCTCTCACTTTTCAGGTTTGCAACAGGACGCAGCGGAATGGCCAAACATGTTACTGTTTGACGGGATCCATTTGAGTGGAAAAGACTTCCTTTTTCCAAAGGCTTCTCTGTACAGCAGTCAGTCTTGGCTGTGAAGGTCTGGAGGAGGCTCCCAATGGAGCTGATCTATGCTGCTTCTTGACTACTGTGTAGGCTTTCCAAGCCTCAGAGAAGCATGCTGGGCAAAAGTCCTTTGCCAGGCACTCAGAGCCCAGGTGACAGTACCAACCCTCTGGGTCAGCTCTATAGCTTATCCATTATTAAATTTCAATCCTTCATCATTTGTGATAAAATGGAAGCCAGAGGGTGGATACACAGTGAGGATCTTCGAGAGCCCTATTTGTGTGGTAGTTTACTCTGTGGTGGCTTAAATTCAGACCAGAATGAATGCTTAAATCAAAGCACAAACTTCTCTGGCCTTGGGGTAAGAAAAGCATTTTAAACATTGCTGGCCGCAAGGTACAAACCCAAATATTTGCTAAACTTGCAGACATCAAAGAGTTGGCTTTTCTAAGGCAATTCCTTATTGCTTCTTCTCCAGGAGGCTTTTCCCTTTCTTTGCTTCTCACCCTTCAGGGAGAACATAGACAAGGACTAGGTAGGAGCACAGCCTCAATCCCCAGTTCCCTCTGCTCCTGTGAGATGATCATCTCAGCTCCACAGGTGTCAGCCAACACTGAGAAGCAAAAGGAAAGCAAGACGAGAGAAATACTGTCCAAGATCCTAGAATCACGGACTCATAGAATGGTTTGGGTTGGAAGGGACCTTGAAAATCATCTAGTTCCAACCCCCCTGCCATGGGCAGGGACACCCTCCACTAGACCAGGTTGCTCAAAGCCTCATCCAGCCTGGCCTTGAGCACTGCCAGGGATGGGGCACCCACAGCTTCTCTGGGCAACATGTTCCAGTGCCTCACCTCCCTCTGCGGGAAGAATTTTTTCCTGACATCCAATCTAAATCTACCCAATTTAAACCCATTACCCCTGCCCTCTGCTGAGGTATCAGAGGTGGCTTGCATTGTTCTCTTGCACTCAGTTCACTACACAGACTCCAAGGAAACACTGACCTCATCACACCTACCACAGGATCAGGAAGCTTGCTGATAATCTATGTGCCTGACACAGCACGCCCTCTTACTTGGTGAGAGGGACTGCATCTTGCAAGGTGTCAAGAATGTAAAAATATGATTAAACAGAGATCACCACCACCTCTGTTAGCTCCTAGGTCCAGTGACGACACGGAATAAGATTAGGCATGGCACAGCAGTTGTAATTTTTTTTTTTCCAGTCATCTTTTAGAACTTGCTCTAGCCTTTGTTCATGTTCAAGTTAACCTCCCTCCATCCCACTACATAGTATACAAACAACCTCTGGGAACTTACCCTGCCATGCAGTGTCAGGTCTTTTTCTTGGCACCTGGGCATGTATTTAGGCATAAGCTTAGCAGCAGACTGCACATTAACTCACCATTTGACCCAGTTCCCTCATGGCTGGCAGCAAAGTCAGGGAGAAAAGGAAACCCTTGCCACAGTTTGGTGACTACGTCCTTCAGCCTCAGGGACAACACAGGCATCCCCTGCACCTTGCTGCTTGCTCCTACACCATGCTACTTCTTGACAGTGCTAGAACTGCTGCTCATGGGGCTGTGCTGTGACCCAGACCGAAGTGCTGGTATGAGTTAAAAATAACCCATGCAACAAAAAAAAAGTAGTAATTTTAAACCTAGAATGGTTCCCTGACCTGGGCGACCACACATCCACCTGCTAGAGGTTGGCCAGGCTACACCGTCCACATGGTAATGTGAGACGTGAGTTTGATTTTGCACTGCATCAGGGAGCAAGGCACTGCAAGGAGGTATGGACAGTCCCACCAAGAGCCAAGCGGCTAACAGAGAATTTGAGCATCTGATACCTGATACATGTCCCATGGAGCACCACAGCATCCCAGACAGATTGAGATTAATGTCACAGTGAACTAAGTGGTAATAGGTCTTCTTCCTTCACCAAGTGCAAACCAAGCATTTCAGACCAGGAATACCCAAACTTCTTGAGAGGACTTTGTGAAATTTAACACTTCAAACTGAAATAGTTTAGGACATTCTCTCCCACTGAGAAATTAATTTCAGTTCAGTTTTCATCCTGAGCCCAAGTGAAAACAGATTTTAAATATCTGAACAAAACTGAGAATAAAATTCTTATTTTCATTGGAGCAAGGATTACATTTATACCAAGTATAAATGACAACAGGGACAAGTACGGTTAGCACAATATATGCTGCACAAAGAGGATGAAAAGCCAAGGATCTAATAGGCATTATCATCTTTACACAAATGGTCTGTAAGTGTAATAAAATAACATAGTGAAATATAATATATTTAACAATCGCTATACAATATAACTCATCATCATACCACATTGTTACACAATACTGTCATACAATGTACACATAACAATTTGAAAATTGCACATATGCACATAAAATATTCACTACTTGCTTCTCTGATACTTCAGTCACTATAATTCTAGCATTATTTTAATTATAAACATTCTGAAGTAGCTTTAGGGGAGGACTCCAGAATATGAGAAACGTTGAAGCAACAACTTAATTTCAACAAAATTGTATGTAAAGGGATTGGTTCTACCAGTGGAAGGTAAAAAAGGGTTTTGTTAATCTGATCTTTTTAAAATGCTTTTTTAAACAGACAAGTAGATTAGAGTTTTATTGCCAGTGTCTCAAATATTTTATAAACCCCAGAAATATCTCCAGCAAAAGAAAGACTTCTTTCTGTAACGTATCTTGACATTGTCTTCATCAATCGAAGATCTACCACTCACAGATATAAATGCTTTGTATCGCAAGTATTAGTGCTATCAAGGAGTTCTAATCATAAATCCATATGAATGTATAGATACAGTCACTATGCCACAAACACACACTGAACAGTTAACAAGGTGCTGGGGAAAAGCTAGGAAAAAAGAAGTTACAGCAGGTGAGAAGAAGTTGAGAAGAATTTCTGGATGAATTACGTGTTCACAGAAAATAGGGCTGAGGAAAAGACCATGTGAGATACTTGTACCAAGAGGCGAAATTACAAACATCTCTGACGGGTTTGTTTACTCTCTCTTTAAGACCTGCCTCCCTGAGTAATCCACTGTAATGCTTGCCATTCTGACTTCTTCCCATGAGGCTGGGAAGAAGTCTGCTGCTACAATTTAAAACCCTTAAATCCTGCTCACCCCAGCCCAGATCTGGTGAGCAAACTGTTCCTTTTTCTCTTTGCAACAGACTTTTTCAGAGGATTCAGGGAGCGATTTAAAGCTGAAAAGAAGGAAGTTAGCGTGGAGACGAAAAAGGTTAAATGGGACAGAACTTTGGGGACAGAATAGCTGATTGCTATTTATCCAAAATAAACAAACTGACCCAGGAGGAAAAGCACTGTGAGTTACTGAAGGAATGAGTGGGGGAAATAGCAAAGAATCAGAAAGAAATAAGATCCAAGATTTCATGAAACAACTTAAAAATGGATTATGTGAGGGCAGGTGAAGCAAGTACTTCCTGAGCAAGAACAGAGACGCGATGACACGCTGCAGCCTTTGCTGGAAGCCAGCTGTCCTGGGTAACACCAAAGATTTTTTTCTCTTTGGTGTGCCTAGAATAAAAACACCTTGGATCCAAGACCTTGTATCCATGCACAGTACCTGCTTCTACCCCTTGTGCTCAGATGCAAAGGGAGAGTAAACATTAACCAAACTCGATGCAAACAAGAGGCAAACATTTACCTTAAAAAACCTCTGTCTGCAGGCCTGGGTTTGGAAATCTCTGCACTTAGGTCTGTGGGAGTGACTCATTTTTATGGTAACTACTCAGCGATGTTCACTGGAAAGCTTCTTACCTAAAACATACATGCCCAGAAAAATGCTTTTTAAGCAGAAAACCTGCTTTAGCGAAGCCTGCAATGGATAGGACTGCAATAAATTGAGTTAAGGGTATACAGTCCCAGTAATAAATACTGGCTTATGAAGAAGATGCCACACATCTTATCTCTCAAGCTCTCTGAATCATGGATTTCTCTGTACTGTTCTGGGAACTCCTGGAAACGGATCCTTGCACAGGAAGCACAATGTGAGGAAAGGCACAGCTTTTCACTCAGTGTCTTTTGAACTGGGAGGATAATCCTTGCTAACTCTGAAGCTCAGAGCCTATAATCAATGGCTTGCCACTCTTATTGCCACCCTTTTATGATCTGCTCTGGGAAAAAACTGGTTCCTGCAGCACAGCTCCAGCGGTGCCCAAGCTCACCTACACACAGGTCCATGGAGTCAAATGCAAAGACCGAAACCTGTTCAGGGCTCAGGACTGGTGTTATGAGCTGTCTGTTCTCCCCACAGCAGTGGTTAATTCTCATAGAAACTACATAGACTGAACTTCAGAAAACTACACCTTCACATTTCCCTGGATTTCCTCCTCTCTTCCTCCCTGTGGGTGTCACAAAAGGCTTAAAATAGCTTGTGACTTGCGGCATTTTTCCTGTAGTATCTATTGCAGATATTTGAAAGGGGTAGGGAGGGAGGGAGGTTAAGATCTGTGATAGTATTTATAAGCCTAGGGAAATCATTTTAATGGTGCTAACCTAGCTTAGGACCAGCCACCTCTTGGACCCAGAGGTCAGAGTTTTCATTCCACAACATCTCCTGATTTTGCTGTTTCACAAATGTGCATGGTGTTAAGAAATTTGGAAGCTGTGTCTCCTTTCATCTCAAGGGATTTGGCTTTGTTCACCATTCTGGCAGTCCTCTGTGTCCCTCGAAGAAAAAAGCCCTCTCGTACCTGCCACTATTTTTAGTGTGTGTTTTTGAAGGAAGCGCTCTGCCTACGTCAAACAGATCCCTGAAGACAAATGCCAGTGCAGACACAGAGTGAGATATGTAAATTAATGCAATGCTCAGAACGTTGTGTCTCTGCTTCAGAGGCCGATTCTGCAAACCTACCACAGTCTGTGAGTCACCAAAGTTTACCTGGCCCTTAGACACAAAACTCTAATGCCCCTCTTTCCTGCTTCAACCCACTGAAACACTAATTCTTAAGGAACATAATATTGTCGGATTGATGATGTAAAAGGCTCCTGGTATGAAAAAAAAACAGCTTTTCCTCTATTGTCCTGTGGAGGGAAGCAGACTTTGCACAGCAAGGTGATGTATTATTATAACCAGTGAAATCCACAAAATTCCTTCATGAGATTGAAATAAATTCTGTTTCGTTTGTAACTGTGTTCACTGTTTTTGTTAAACTGCCCCCTCCCAGGTCCCATCCCAAGAAGAAATCCTGTCAAGAAGGATTATTTTTGGCCAGTTCTCCTTCAAAGAATCACAATCAATAATCTCTCTTATAGAAGGCAACCTTCGGGAACACAGTAAAGGATGTTAATGGTAGTTCCTATGGACATCTCACTTTCTCTAAAGGCAACACATGAAATATTAAAAACTAAGTAGCATTTAAACGAGTCACTCACCATGAAGTCTGTCTCAAAGCACACAGAGTAATCAAAACCAGAGCAACACAAGGGACCCTGGGTTTATAAAAATAATCTTTCCTCCTATATCATCAATTTCATAAAAGACCTTCAAAATCCACAAGAGTAAAACTATTTCTCACTTAGAGAGAAGAAAAAAAAAGTGTGTGAGCATGTCAGGCTTTTTAAAGGAAGTAATGTAGCAAATTGTAGCCTTGTGTAATTCCATCTAAGTAAGCCAAGTTAAATACATATGGCCTAGAAGGTTGTGGGGTGGGAATTTGGTAGGCCCTAGACATTCAGAAACATTATAATCTCCTTACTATCACCTGTAAGTGGGATATCACTCCATATTTTTGCAGCACTAAGTGGCTTATCAATACAGACTCTCAAAGAACAGCTTCAGGTTTTGTTACAGACCCTGAAAACCTGCACTGTGAAACAATGCATGTCAGTCAGCACCATTACTATATATACAAATATATATATATATATGGTTTTGTCAAGAAAGCATATACTGAAACATCCCATAATACCTTTCCTGCCAATAACTGCCTAGAAAATTATTAGGAACCTTGCACAAATTTGGGTTGGTCTGTGATCTGACAGGTATTAGAAGTAATAGTTGGGGTTGTTTGCCTCTGCAGCTGCAAGCAGATACAGAAAGAGGTGCTGGTGATGCTGGTTTTCAATAGTAAGGCCATATATAAGACATGATGAAGTAAACAGCCTTTTGCTCTCCTCAGTCCCCCCACACCCCCGAGGGAAAATACTGAGCGTCACTGAATCAGGAGCAGGTCTGCCTCTTCATCACAGGAGTGAAGGCAAGATCTTTCCCGTCACAGTTGGTGCAGCATTGGCAGTCACACAACGAAGATCAACCAGAGCCAAATCCTGTTTCTCACTAGACAGCGAGGTACCACGGATCCTCTTCTCTTTTATGTCAAATCGATGGTGACAACTTTTCCTTCTCCCTGGTTCCCCTTTGCTCCTGGCTGCCCGGTGTGGATTTCTCTGCATATGACCCCTGTATCGTCTGTGCTGTGTTGAGCTCACTAAAACTGCAGGCAGGAAAGCAAAGAATTGCCCAAACAAGCTAAAGGGAAGGCAGTCTCCAGCGAGAGTCCCTCCCGTGTGGCGCGTCAGGTGCTGGAGAGCCAGCGTTGCACTGCCTTTGTCAGACAGAACAGGACTTTAAATACTCCAGACAGCTTAACTGAGACTACAGATAGCTACAGTTTCACTATAATGAGTGTTTTATATATATATATATATATATATTTTTTTTTATATATGTATATTCTACAGTCCCATACTTGTGGAAATCGTTCCTATGCAACCATGCTCTGGCAGCTCTGTTTAGCTTTTAATTGTGCTTCTGGCCTTTTCATTGCAAGGACAACCTGTAAGCTGAATGCAAATCGAGACAGCATCCCTGCCAGAACCTGCAGGAAACCACCAGTCTGCAAGACCTGACCCGTGCCGCTCCCCTCCCTGGGCACTGTAGGACTGTCGCCGTTGGTGGTTGCCCTCCAACGTCGCTGCAAGCTTGTCGAGCTCTCCCAGCCTCCAGCTCTCCCCGCGCACATCTGCTTCACAGGCAAACCGCAGAAGACGTGCAGAGCGCTGTGGGCAGCCCAAAGGCAGTCTCTTGGCTGTGTGCACTGGGGTAACCGACCTCCAACACCTGAAGATACTGTGCTGTAGGGCAACCTCCCACCCCTTTGGAGCTTCCAGCTTACCCTCAGCTCTAGCCCGTAAATCTGGCCCCGTGAGCCACACAAGGTCCTTTTCCAGATGCAGCAAAGGCATACCCAGGGAGCCAGAGGCCAGAGCTCTCTGCTGGGACTGGCTGTTACCCTACTCTCCCTTTGCAGGCACTAACTGGGCTGCGGCACGTGCACTGCAAGGCTGCGTGGCCTCAAGCAGGTGGGAATAAAGGAGTCAGAGCTGGAGTCTGCTTTGCCACAAAGAGCAAGAGCAGCCAAGAGCATGGGATGGCAAACTTTCCTGCCTTGAGGTTAGTGCAGTAGCTCTCTGCTGCCTGCAGAGCAGGGGAGATGGTTTCATAAAGCTGGCTGTCAGCTTCCCATCTTCCCAGAGTATGTGAGGAACATGTGGAGAACATGGATGAGCCCAAACCTGAAAGTCAGGGAGATGCACTGCTGAGAGCAGGTATGCATTCTCCCTTTTCAAGGCGCAGGGCTCTTCAGATGCGCGCAGAGAATGAGTCCTCATCCTCTCTGCTGTTCCCAAAGAAGGGAAAGGGAAGCTTCCCCCCACTCCAGCAAACAAATTAATTTACTGGACTCCTATGTCACCTGTTGGAATTAGGAAAGAATTATTTGCCCAGGACACTTGACTGCAGAAGGTATATCCTTTCTGACACCAAGCATGAAAATGTTGTGTTAATGTTCAAAGCAAAACTAATCACCAGAAAATTCTTTGGCATCAGCTTTTCACTGACAAACTGTGGACCAAGCATTATTCATGTGAATCCTTCTATCAGGACATTTTCAATAGGAACACTTTATTTGACTATTTGACTTGAATGGAAGCAGGCCTCATGCTTTCTGTCCAACTAATTAAACAAGCCAAGAGTATATCAACCATATCAAAAGCATGGGCACAAAAACCTGGTCTAGTGGAGGGTGTCCCTGCCTATGGCAGGGGGGTTGGAACTGGATGGTCTTTAAGGTCCCTTCCAACCCAAACCATTCTGTGATTCTAAACTGGGTTTTTAAAAATTATCTTAAATATACTCATCCCTAGTAAGGTTGTGGAAATGAAATGTTCTATTATCACCAACATCAGCAGGAAATAAAAAATTAAGATACAGCAAATGTTTTAGTATAAACATTTAGTTTTAGTATAAACTAGACCTTTCCAGGTCTAGTTTGCATGAGGTTGAGACGATATCAAATGGGCTGTGTGCCCCAAGTTTTTGTACATGTGTTCAAATGGTAAAGAATGTAAGCAACCTGTCTATATATTCTTTACAAATTGATCAATCATGGTGAAAACTCATCCATAATCAGACATCTGGGTTGTTCTCAAGCCACTGCATGCTGCAGAGATGTGCATGGCTCTTAAAGCATGTGTTGTTCTTACCGCCTACCTAACATTCCGCACATCCTTAACTTTACGCATAGGAATAATTCCTTTAATTTGAAGTAATTCTGTGAGTATTTGCAGGACTGGATCCTAAGTCTGAGCTGGTCTTCACAAAGATATTCAGGAAAATTAATCCAAATTAACTAAAGGCTTAATTTAAAGCAGATTAGTTAAAGTGCATTTAACCCTGTAAAGACTTTTCAAAATTAAAGTAGCCTTAATTCAGCTTTGTATAAAGCTTAATCCCTTTTCAATTTATACTTTAAGTGAATTTGGACTAATTAAGTTGAATGTCCTATGGAAATGAGCCTGAGGCTCTAATGCAGAGCTGTGTCCAAGCACAGGTATAAATCTGTTCCTATTCAGAAAAGCATATTCTTGAAATCAGCTGTTTTCAGTAAGATGCATCCAGGTACTTAAGTATTTTCTCAAATCACACTCTTAACTATTTTATAATCTTAAACCATTTGAGAATTACAGTTTGATGGTAAAGAAAAATCATAGCCCAAAGGGCTGAAAGGTAGAAAAATATATTTCATTTACTGTCCTCCAGATGACACCAATATCTCCAGTGTGTGTACAAGAAAACTTCAACCATTGTTTTCTCTAGGAAATCTCTGATTGACACAGAATTAAAAGCTGGTTCTTCAGGCTTGAATTATTTCTTCCTTAGAAGGGGAAAAGAAGATTAACCCTTCATTTTCTAGGAAGACTTCATCATGGGGTTTTGTTTTCTCAACCCAAGCTGGTAAAGCACCCTATCCACTCCAAACGGAAAAGATAAATTTCAGCAGTTGTATTTATCTAGAATTTTACATCTCAGATTTCGCAACTCTTCTTTCAAAGCTCCCTTCCATGGAAATGTACTCAAAGGGTTTGAATCTAGATTATTATCTTGCTGGCTGTGCAGCAAGAAACTGAGAAAAAACCAAGCTTTATTACAAGGTCTGAATAGGTACCTTAATTCATATGTAGGTTTAAATATTCAATGTTAGTTACGTATGTGCTTAACTACTTCACTGAAGAGGGGTAAAACTGTACAATTGCATTATTGCTAGCAATGTAGCATCAAAAGCATATTAAGTGGCAAGTTGTCTGCTCGCTACTTAAACTCAACTAAGAAAAAACCACTACCTCCCAAATAGAATTTGCCAGCTAAATTAGGCATGGAGCCAGAAAGGCTATTTACAGAGTAATGGAGCCTAGGCAGACTTCCCACGTCTGCTTACTCAGAGTGGGTTGGAGAAGTCAGCTCCTACGTGATACAGCTCAGCTCCTGATCCAACCAACTTACTGCCCAAATACAAATTCCTTCAGCTCCCCCTGCTACTCGAATAGTCATACTCACACAGCTCAACAGGGCATAGGACAGCAAAATCCAAGATGCTAAAGATCTGAGATACTTTTATGTATGTGTGGTGTGCTGCATCCCAACATACAGAACCAGTACAGTTGTATTTTCATGGCACTGAGCCCAAGCAAATACTCTTCACCTCTCAGCAACTGGACACAAGCTGGCACAGATACAGCTGACTCATGCATCTTCACCTGATATTCCACTACTAGCATGGGTATGGGTGGAAGTATGTTGAGTATGTCTGCACCACCACATACCCACAGTCCACCCAATGCAATGATGCAGTTACGAGTGATGCCCACCTGATGGCCACGATAAAACGGAGATTTGACCGCTCTGTACATCAATTTCACTAAGGGTCTGTATTTTGGCAGGCCATCCCCAAAGCATCCAAAGAGATAACTTCTTCATCTTTTTCTAACTCATGCAGTGAAAGAGAGAATTTTATACTATGTAGGATCTTCAAATGTGCTTATCACTGTGTTCGATGAGCATTGTCCAGAAAGAGGAAGAGGATGTATTGCAAAGAGATCCAAGGGCAATTACTACCATCCTGCTCAATTCCTGCTGCCAGGAACAGCAATTTGTTTGGATCTCCTTTTTTTTACTGCCTTTCCTCACATTATTTTTCTACTGGTTGGTGAAGTTACTACTACCTCTATGATTAAAAAGCTGGAAAGATATTCACAAAAATATAGACACAGTTGCCTTCAGTAGTGGTTTGCGGAATGGTTGTGTTGTGAACGTGGCAGTCAGAAGCAAAATGTGGACGGGGCACTGCTTGTCAATGGGGCTTCTTTTTATTTTCACTATCATCATTTCCAGCATTTCCATGGCTCACTTTTCGTTGAAGTGATGTTTTTGCCACACTGAGCTAAAAGAGCTTTTTAGATGTGTTTGAAGGCTGTTAGCCACCATCATATGCCAGCCGTTCTCTCCTTGTGTTCTGTAGCTGCTTCGCATCAAGCAGCCGGTGGGCTCTGCACTTGCTGCTATCTCCTCTTGAACCGAAAGCTTTTACTGTTCTTCAGTTTGGGGACATGATCCGGCTGAGGACCAGTGCCCAGCTGAGGTGTGAACATAATCACTCCAGACACAGAAAAGCAACTTCTTCCATGCACGTCTTACGCTGGCAGCATTTAACTGGCACCTAGATAATAAGGACATCGACTTCACTGCAAAACATAGTCACACTCGCAGCCATGAAATGGACTTGATAGCCTTTAAATTCTGTTTTACTGTGGTGCCTCACAGAAGTGGATTGGAGACGAGGTGGCAGCTCATTAACACTCAGTTAACACTTGTCTATATAGCACAGCCTTGACTTTTACATTTTCTTGTTTTCAGGGGAGGGATGCATGTGGAATTAAAGGTAGGGGTAATAGCTTAAGACACACAAAATATTATGAACAAGTCAGTTTTATAAACATTGAAATAGAAAAGCTACAATGTACTGAAGGTACCATTTCTGACTACAGAGTCCAGGAGAAGCATGACTTTTACCTCGCCAAGTTTCCAATGCACGTGATTTCGATGAGTCCCAGCTTCAGGTACCAGAAGAGCAGTTCGTTATCTGAGGAAGCACGCATCTAAATCAGCTTCTATTTCCAACCTTATAGCAGCATCTGTTTTATTTAAAAAACCTATAACTCACTTTTAACTGTTAGGCTGCAGAACGGGGGAGAGAACGGGGGAGAGCGCAACTCACTTTCTTTGATGCTGTAGCCTTCAGCTCTGAAAGCCAGAATGATCTCTTCTTGTAAATAAAGCAGTAAAAGATGAAGTGAAAATGTCAGACTCCATTTGATTGCCAGAAAAATGACTGTTTCTCATAATAAAAGAGAGTAATCCCATGTGAAATGGGGATCTTGCCATCTACTAGTCGCCTCAGACCTCAGACAGCTCGGTGAGAGCGCACAGGAGATGAATCGGCAGATTATCTTCTGGCCCTCCCCACTGCAACATCTGTCTGTGTTAACGAGTGGCCTTGCACAGAACGTGTTGAAATCCCACTTACGTTGCTCTCCGTTGGCATAAACCCCGGTCTAGCAGCCACCCAGAGTCCAACAAAGGATCGGCAAGTGACAACCTGCCAAGTGGCTAACGCTAGCCAAGGAGGAGGAGGGCATGCCGAAAGTGGTCAGTAGCTGCTCTGACAGCCTAAACAGCTCCCCAGGAAAACCCCCTCACCCTACACCAATGACTTTTATCAGAGAGCCCCTCCTAGGGTGCTCAGCAGAAATAAAAGCTGCTTCGCTCTGCACAGCACTTTGGCAGGCAGCATTTCCACTCTTCCCCCCTCCAGGTTAAGCCTGCCAGGAGAGAACCGAACTTTTCTGACTGAAGGGGGTACCCCTCACACTCCTCATCTGCAGGGGAGGTTGTGAAGCTTTTAAAGGTCCATTTCTTGCTAATCCAGGCACTCTGTGGACACGGGAACCCTCCTTGTGCTGCACAACGCGGTGCCCCGCAGAGCTACCGAACTAGTTTTCTGTGAGCTAGCGCGGTAGTCGGGGCAGCGCAGACACGCTACTGCAGAGCTCCACCTGGCCCAATCAGCCCCACTGAAAGCCACTTTGGGTGTCTCCGTGTGGCTGTGCATCGTGCCAAGTAAACAAACGCATACAGCACATTTGCAAAGAAGGCCTTTAGCACTGTGCCAGAACCGTTACATGCACAGATTGGGTCATTAAGCGGATTTCAGCTGGATGGCTGTGCATGGATTCTGGCGCGTTGCACATGGAAGGTGGCAGGCAGCATCTGAAGAAGCAGCTCCTGGCCTCCGATGGGGGCCCGTCTCACAACGAGGATGCAGTCCTGGCTGTGGAAGCCGAAAGGCACTCAGTGTTCTTTTGGAAAAGTGATTGCCGACGGGGATGGAAAGCAGTAGAAGAAGCGGTGAGTGATGATATATACAGACAGAAATCTCTTTTTGGCTACAATGCCCAGGAGTGCCTCCATGTAATGCAACGAATTCCTCTTTGGTGAGGGGGCAGATGGGACAAAGGCAAGCCTGACGCAACTGAGGGTTTTCCTCATATTTGCAAATGAAGCAACTATAGTGTAAAGAGGACTTTTAATATCCTCTGCTCTTCCCACTTCCTTTCTCCCCGGATAGCCCTAAAGCATTCAGCTCCAGCTGTCTTTCTAGTTGATCAGTCGGCACTGGGTCTCATGAACGTTGTCTTACCAGGTATTTGGTAAACTGTAATTCATCATAATACCATCTTTGGTTTTATTTCTTCAGATCTACCACTAATTCAGTGGAGTTTATTCTGTCGTTGAAAAGCAGTAAAATCCTTCATATTTTTAATCAATAAATATCAAATGACATCTTATTTTCAAACGTTACATCACTCTTATACTCAAACACTGATTTCAAGTATTGATCCTGATGCAAGTTCAAAATTTAACATCTCCATGTTCTACACTCTCCTCTAATTCTCACTTCCCTTATCTTACAGACATTGGAGGCCCAGAGTTTCCAGCAGAAAGAAAAAACATTTTACTTCCCTCAACCATAGCAAAAGCAAAGTGATTTCACCAAACGTTTTACATGAAAAATTCAGCTTTGCACCTCCTTTCACACTCCGGAACATCCCAGGTCAGAAATACAAAAATATTTAGGGGCTCATAAATTGGCCAAATATGACTCTTTGTTACTGCAAAATAAAAAAGTGCACCTTGCCACAGGAAGGATCTCCCCCGTTCAATACTGTGTCCCTGCTACGGATGCATGGATGCACTGAATTTCTTATGCAAACTGAACGTAAGCTGTTTGATATGGAAAAAACCAAATTTTTATACCCAGCCTCATTTTGAAAAATGGCTAAATTATCTTATGTGAAACCTCATCAGTCCTGTCTCCCTCATACAAAAAATACAATCAGCTTAGGGTATGTAGATGAGAAAATTGCAACTCCAAAAGTTAAAGTTCGGTAAAAGGTCTGAAAAAAGAGTTACAGAGGGAAGTGTCAGGTGAGCTTAAGCAAAAAAGTTACTACCTGCTTCACCTGTAATGTCTTCATTATTGGGGCCTTGGATATTATGGTGATAGCTGCTACTAAAACACCTCAGACTAATACCCCTACATTAATCTCTTTTGGCGATATTGGAAAAATGCCTGTAAGCTAATAAGTGCTCAGCACATGGGAAGATCAGATTCGATATAAGTGAGCTATTTTTTCTGGGGCTTTGGCACTTAGCTAAGAAGCAGAAAATAGGACAAAAATGGCAAAGTAATATGAAAGCACGTGATGGGGGTTTATTAAAAGACTTACAGCTGAAGAACATGAATGCCCCCTTTTTGTCTCTATATGTGATGTACCAGCCCCTCTCCCATAGCTCTTTGAAGGCAGAGAATCCAGAAGTAACAGCTGAATTCTCAAATCAAAAAGCCAATGAGCTGGAATATTCCCCTCAAAAGAGATGATGGTGGCTTTATTGAAATGACTCTCCAAGAAGTGGCTGGCTCCCAGAGTGTAGTGGGGGAGCCAGCCATCTCTTGGAACAGATTTGGCATAAACGAGGAATAATCCAAGGCAGTGTCCATGCCAGGCCTCTTGTCATGAGCCGACCAATGGCGCTGCTGGGATGTTTGGTCTCAGGACCCCTGACTCCAGGAACACAGGCTTCCCCTCAGCCAGCGGCTTCACTCGGTCTCATTCAGAGTAAGGAATCAACAGTAGCACAACCAGGATTTTCAAGAAGGTACTTGTTGGAGTGTCACGAAAGGGAGCCTGAGCCTCAAGGAAGAAGCCACAAGGCAGCACTGCCAACAAATGCTGCTAGAAACAAAGCTTTCACAATAGCATCTCCTCTGCTGGGAATGAGCATGAACACCAGCCAAGCTTACATTCCAGTAGACTGCAGGGGTATTTGAGCAAAAAAGCCATCAGATGGAAGATCATCTTGCTCTTGCCAGTCTGCCCAATGCAGGTGAGCTGCTATATTTACAGATGCCTTGGTTTACAGAAAAATGAAAGTCACTACAAGTAACTGCAGAAGCACCACCCCATTTAACCGGTATAAATAAACGTGTAACAACACATCTTGCACGCGAACTGTTGGGGTTCTTTAGCATGCAGTACTGTGGCTCAGGACTTTACAGAACAAAAGAAAACAAAGCACTTGAAGAACCCTGTGTTTGTTTCGCTGTGCAGTACACATAACAAATTTTGCATCCAAACTTAGCAATAAGCCTTTATTGCTTTCCATCATGCAAATTGTCAAGTTGCACATCAACAACTGCTTTAGCTTCAGAGAAACTTGCACATAATGGGTGGAATTATTTGCAAAATAAGTGGAAGAGTTGATGATCGTGTCCTCACCATATGACAAAAGGGTATTTCACTGAGCTTCAGGATGCAGAGTAACAGCATGGTCCCCCCTGTGATCTCACTCGGGGGAAGGTCAGATAGCTGGAGAAATAATATTTACTTCTGGAGCATTCTGCTACATAAGCTACCAGTTGGGGAAAAAAGCGTTGAGTGACTCAGAGGGAGATGCTTCTACACCCCCAACATGAATTGAAGTTATGAAGGGTTAACAATGAGAAAAGGTAGAAGATGGTTCAATCAACTGATCTGTGCCCACTGTTCCAAAAAGAAAGCTCAAATGTTCCCAAAGTAGGGAGGATTCTCCAAAGCATTGAAAGCCATTCTCTATTTCACAGATGAAAAGGTGCGTACACATCCATGTTACCATGGAGAAAACGACATCTTTGCTCTCCCCTACTTGCAGATTTCAGGCTTTGAACTTCAGATTAATAAAAGTCAGTTTTTACCTTCACCTTCTCTTCACTACAACACAGATGGTTCTGAAACTGAAAAGTAAAACCATTTACTAATGGACCCATAGGGTTAGATTCAAACCCTAAACATTACATGAAAACTCTCAAGCCTTTAGCGTCTTTAAACATAGCACCGCATTTTGCATGGTATCTGTATTTTTTCACGTGTTGGATCAAATTCTGAAGCCTGACCACTCAGGCCAGGTTCTGATATCTTTCACAAAGAGCAGCATTTTGTCCCTTGAAGAGCCCCAAACTGCTAGAATTTGTATGAAGAGAGATAGAAATGTGACACTTTCTAGCATTCAAAATCTGGATTCAAATTCGTATTCTACTGGTTGGGTCTAGCCCACAGTCCAACTCATTTAGCAACAGTTTTTTCTTCTAATTGAGATATGTAGGTCAGCACGAATGAAATACTTCCACAGATAAAGACAACGCTAAAAAGCCTTTTTCCAACAGTTAATTGAAATTAATTTTAAAGTAGTAAAAGTCTGATTATAGAATGATGTCATTTACATGGACTAACTTCATGTTAACATTAGGCTAAGTCAAACGAACAAAGCTAATGAAGGTGAGAAGAGTAGCAGTGTTTTTCGCTGAAATTAATACTTTCAGCACCGTATGTTAAAAAAGGTAATAATCTCCTCATCTTTACTTTGATATGTGCTTTATTTTCATATACACGTTAGTGGCAGGACATCAATTAATTAGTAAAATGGAAAGAAAAATCTCTAAGGCAATATTAATATTTAAAAATTCAAACATCATTGTTCCTTGCGCTGTTCTCTTTGATCTGAAGTTTTGCTCTTGGAAACTGAACCTCACTTTTCCAATGCATATATTGCCCAGGGCCCCCTGCTGTTAATCTGACTGTTGTTCTGTATGGGTTTCACAAACACAAGAAAACTTCAAGCATAAAAACAGTACAGAAAAGACACTACGCAAAAATGGTACATTCTCATTCCTCCTGCACCAAAACAGCAGGGCAAAGGAGCTTCAGGGCTGAAGTGCATGCTGTGATTCCCCAGCTGCTCCCAAGGGACCTGTTGGAGAACACCACGAATGCATCGCTGCCCCATCACCCATGGATGCCAGGGCTCACTCAGGAGTTTGGAGGGAGGTGAGCTTCTGTATCTGCCCCCCACATGTCGCCAAGGCATCGCCAGGGTGCTCATTCAGGGCCAGAATTTAGGACTTGCCCTAGGATCCCATGGTTTAGATGTAGCCAGTATCTATCGACTTTATAGACAAGAGCTGCTGCTCAGCACCGCCCCCTCCAGCCACTTGAGAAAACTCTGCTCTGAGAAAATGGGCAAACTTCTGTCCCGAGTCCCGCTTTATCAATAACATCGTCTGTTAATAACATTGGAGCAGAAAAGAACTCATGGGTCATTGAATTTGAGGTCTTCTATCATAGAAACTGCACCACAAAATCTTTTTCATAAAATTACCAAGCAGAGTCTAATAATAAGCTAAATTGTGCGCCGCCACCACCACTCTGCCTGGGACACTTCCCCAGAACCTCACTATTTGGATGACTGGAAACCTACTTCTATTTTCTAGCTTTAATTTATATGCCCTTGGGGATTTTTACTACGAGCAATGATAAGCAAGCCAAAAAGAGCTTAGTTTAATTCTCGAAACCAGCATGAGCAAAGAAGGAAAGTCATTAGGAGAAGGTACCTCTTGGGAAGTAAGCAAGTTAGAATTCGAAGGTATAAGAGAAAATAAGCATCCGCTGTTCTCATATTCACTGCTGACAGGTCTTAATTGAATTTCCTGGGCCTACATAAACTTATATCTGGTTTGGTTTCATTACCAGGAACATGGTCCTGTTATTCAGAACCGGGGGAAGCCGTACCTCCAACCCTCCTCTCAGCACCTAGCCAAGAACATGTACTTCAGATTTATGGATACCATATAACTGAATGATGTTTATGAGGGCCAGTATAGAAAATTTCAGATACAATCCAGCCTAGAAAATGTTCTGATTAAAAATGTGTATTATTTATTTGCAATAGGAAGGGCATATGCTTTCACAGAAAAAACCCACCATTTTCTAGCCAATTCTAGTTGCAAGCAGGAAAGGACATAAAATCTTGAATTTGAGTTTAATTTCTATGTTTTCAAGTGTCTCAGCCTGCATTCTCACACCAGTCCCTTATCCTCTTTCTGTCTCCATTTCCTCATCTTTAAAATATGGGTAATAATACTTCTGTATCCCTTGAGTGTTTCTTAAGCTTAATTAATTCAATGCTTTACGAAGTGCTTTCTGATCCAGCGATGGGAGTGCTACACATAGTCAAAGGATTCTATTTTAGACCATTTGTAAATAAATAAAACTATACTTTCTAGATCTTATTTTTAATACAGAATAGGAACGACCTGGCCTCAAGTGATCTTCTCTCATGGAAAAGGCATTGGAAGCCAGGTCTGCAGCCGGCGTTTTCTCCCAGGTCAGTAGTTCTCCCTTGCCTGGGGAATGTGAGAACGTGGCTGCAGGCCAGGCCTCTCGTGCACACAGGGAGGGAATTGGAGCACCAGGCCTCTGGCCAGCACTTGTCAACCAAAAAGCTGTGCTTTTCTCATGGAAAGCTAATGGGAAAATGCATGTGCGCGCCAAGGGGTCTTGCTCAACTGAGAGCTCTGCAGCTGTCCTGTTAGGAAACGAACATGACACAGGGGCGGCGCATTGTACAAGAGCTCAGGGGCCCCTTGTACCTTCAAGGAAGGGGAAGCGGAGGTCAAAAACTCTGGCCGGTCTTGTACTTCATTAGGACTACAGCTCTGCAAATCAGATACTGCCTAAGGTAGAACACGGTTTTTGGAGCTGATGCTCTGCGGCAAGGCCAAAGGCGGTAGCCCAAGATGGGACCAAGGTTTTTCAACTAGGATTAAAGTGTTTGTACGCATTCAGCTGGAAATGCATGTGGAGTAGGGAAGGAACAAGAATTAATGGCCTAATACTTCTTAGTCAGGAAGTGTCTATTACTCTCTAAACTGAAAGTAACCAGGCCAACCAGGATGCTTTTCCTGCAATACATCTGATAAAGTTGGTTTTGCTCCTACATATTATGGTGAAAATTAATCAGAAGGTGGCTTCTGGCTAGCCATGATGTTTCTTTACAATGAAAGAATGGTTTGTCGTGGAAAAAGTGTAGTCAAGCGGCTAAGCAGCAAATTCCGACTCAGGAAGCGCAGGGTCCGTTCCTTACCCTACCAGAGGCACGAGAGCAGTACTTGTATTTTCTGCAGAACTCCTCACTGGGAATGCAAAATGCCTGGCACTATTTTAGGTCACCCCATCTCTGTGCCTCAGTCCCCCAAGTGTAAAATGGGAGACAATAGCAAAGAAGTCTCACAGGGACTGTGAGATGCTCAGATGCTAAAGAAAGAGAGGCCATATGTGTTCCTAAAATAAGTAACAGCATGCATAGGGCTATTTTTGGACAATAGAGCTGTGCTAGCTTTGCATGCAACTGCCTCCACCACAGCAGAAACAAAATCTATAGGAGTTCAAAAAAATGTATACACGCCCCCGTATGCTATGTTTCTAAGGTAAAGGATTTTGGGGTTTAGACTGCTCAGGTGATAGCGTTCAGAAATTCTGGCAGCTACTGCACTCCACTTTTAAGTGGCATAGGTAATGCTGTGAGCTAGTGTGAGGTAGCCCAAGAGTTATGGCATTCCCGATTGGTAGTTTCAAGGGTGATGTCTATGGAAGGGGACAGTGGTTTGGTGCCGGCCTGGGGTTGTACCCTGGCTACACACACAGGCAGGGAGAGTGGGGTGAACACCAGTGCCACGTGCAGGACCAGAGTGATGTGGTGAAGAAGCAGTGACGGTGATAACGCTGTCTCATTTCAGCAAGTTTCTGGCTGAGGCTCTAAATAACGGACTTAAATCACCTAATATGCCTAGTGGTGGCTTATGTGCTCCTGCAGGCCTAACTTTTTATACCTACCTCTGAAAGATAAAAGATAAAAAGCCTTGAAATACGTAGCTATAAAACAAAGAGCGTGTGGGGCACATATATAGCTTATGGCTGTTTGCCATAATTAAGGTCTGCACAAACTCACTTTTCCCTTGTCAGGTACAGCTGTGCCCCAGACTGTGCCACGATCCAAGAAGCAGAGAGCAAAGAGGACACCAGACAGGATCACCTGAACTTGCAAAAAGACTTTCAGCAAGTGGAGATGGGAGCAGGTCACAAGGGTTGCTGAATGAATGTCTGGCACCCAGGTACCTCATCACCCAGGAATAGTTTAGTTATTTATCTAGACATGGACCTAGCAATTTGGCTTGTGTTCAACATAGAGATTCAAGTCTGATTTGATCAAATATCCCAGAATTTGACCGTATAAACTGGTCTTCTATATGTGTGTATTAGCCCATATACCCATATAATACATTTCTCATTGTTGTTTAAATCAGAAATGTCACGGTGATGTTCACTACCTTTTAAATCCATGAACAGATGCAAAACTTAGAGGATTGTGAAAAATGTATGTTGAAAATTAGCCATGTTTTTCCCAAATCTCAAAAATACTCACATTTGTGTTAAACTGCTTTACATATTCTAATTGATTTGATCTTATTTATGGGTAGTTCCCAGGCTCCTTTGCCAGCAACTAAAGTGTATAGGTATGGGTACATACAAGATAAATTATTAGACCGTGTTGCTACAATCATAATTTTTACAGAGGGCTCAGCTCCAAAAGGTGCTGAGCACCATAGCCTGATGCACTTGAAGTCAAGAGAAGGAATGTGCTCGCTGAGATCAATGTAATATACATGAAAGATACAGATAATTGGAATGACTGGCTACAATGGGCATAACTGCAAGGTTTTGGTAGGAGAAGGGGCTGCAGGAGTGACCTGTGTAGTAGGAGATGAGGGGCTGCCATGTGCTGGTCACAACCGTTTCCAGCTGGCTCTGTGATGGACAACACTGACCCACTTGCGCACTGAGACTGAACCAATGAGAGGTTCGGGTGCCTATGCAAAAGAAATATTTAAGAAAGGTGGTAGCCACTAAACAAGAAGAGATGCCAGAGGAGGAGGGATGCCAGAGCAGGCACAGAACAAGACGAGGTGACCAAGCAGGGGAGACACTGGAGAAAATGGAGCCTGAACCAGGGCAAGGCAGGGGCAGAGCAAGAGGAGAGGCTTGAGCAGGGGTGAGGAGTCTCTGGAGCAGGTACTCCTCAGAGGGGACAGTGGCCTGTGGAGCAACCTCATCGGAACATTTAAGAATCAAGGAGCAGTGAAAGAAAAGGAAAACCCACACACTGGCCACCAGCGCCTGTGACGCGGAGATGTCTCCTCAGAGGGATGAAGAAAGATGTGCAGCCAAAACCTTTATTCCAAACCTGAAATAACTACCTACAGTTTAGCAAAACCGAGAACCTTTCCCCTCTGCTGTCTTTCTTCATGTTTTCACCATACTTACCCCAGATTCATAAAGGCCTGCATTTTATGAATTGGACAATGCCCAATAACTCTGGGAATTAAAAGATAATAATGTGCTAAAACATTGACTGCCAGAGCTAGACAGACACAAGGGACAAGAAGAAATGTTTTTTCCTGACGATCCAGCTGCTTTGAATTCAGCTGAAACACAGTCTCTCTCTGAGAAACCAAGCAAAAATGGCTCACACTGTGCGAAGCCGACCCGCCTGCTCACTCGGGAGGGACTCAGCCAACCCAGGACATGGAAGAAGTGACATGAGCCTTCTGAGGAGGGGGCCAGATTGCTCCCCGTGCCAAGATATGTTGAGCCCAGGAGAAGGGATGGGATTCTAAGGAGCCTGTGCCGATTCTTGGACGATGCTGGCCCTCACCCAGGCTCTCTCATCACGGGAACTTGCGAGAACTGGACAGGGTCCCTGCTGGGCGGGAGCCAGATCAGTGCCAAGAGGGTGGTGTTTCTCCCCTGCTCCAGCTTAATTTCCCTTGACGTGTTGAGAATTCCCCATTGCCAGACTGACCGGCCTAAAAGCAATGAGAAGTTTGAGAACGAGCCCCGATTGTTGTTTAGCACTCACAACAGCTAGATAGACCTTGGAGTTTCCCACTTTTTCCATCCTAAACACAGCAGTACTGCAAATGCTAAAATTAAGGTAAACTTGTATTTTAACTGCAGCCCTTGTGATTCTTCCCCACATACCCCATTTCTACCACACAAGTTGAAACTTAAGTATTTTGTGGACAGGAGCTGGAAAGGGCAAGGAACTTTGCAGAAAGCTCCTATGGATGATTTATGGGTAAACCATTGCTAATTCATGAAGGGTGTCCCATTTTTAAGTATGATTGCCTTTTCAGTCATTCTACACAGCTCCAGACAGAACAAAGGCTGGGATTAGCACTTTAGGGGATGTGTAATCAACAATCAGTAAGGCTGAGGTATGCAGACACTATTTATCTCAATGAAACTCTTTTTACATTATGATGACCTGAATTTAATTACATCAGCTTCATCCATCAGCTGACATGCAGTCTCTCCAGTTAGATTGTCTCTCAGAGCATTGAACTTGAAGCATAACCAAGAAGACATCAGCCCCTAAATCATCTTCTTTAAAGTGTGAAAACACTCAAGTTCTTTTGGGTAACAATATTTTTTTTTTCTTTTAGTAGGGCCTCTTTGTGAGGCATGTTGAGTGTAGAATACCCATGTCCTGTAAAACTTAGCGACCTACTTGTTTTGTGTAAAGCAGCACAACACAGCTGCTCTTTATAGACTGAAACTTTTACCTGGCACTGAAACAATCCTTGGCTTCATTTTATTAAGCTGTGGAAAACCTCAACCTGTGATTATTTTGTTAGCTTTAAAAATCACTTTTGTTTTCACATGCCTTTAGAAGTCTCTAATTGTGCTAGGGATTTAGCTGCATAATTTCCCTGTGTTGATTTGGAAACTATTCTTTCTGCCATAAGATCCATGTGTGTGTTTGTAGCACGGAAAGTTCCAGTCTGTGATTCAAAAGCTGCCATTCAATTAGATATGGACATTTCAACTTCAGTCTGGCAAAAACACTCCAGCGATTTCCCAACATCACAGATGCTTTATCTGCACACAAACCCTCCAGATGCTCATGCTGTCACATACATACCATTGAAGGCTGTCCAACAATGCTCCAAGATCCTAAAAGCATTTACAAAATCAAGCTCAACTCACTCACCAACGGAGAAACCACACTGAAATATGACGAGAGTGAGGAGACTGCAATGAAAGCATTGACAACAATGGGCAGGTACCAGCAGGAGCTGAGCACCTCTGGATAATTAGCTCAGGGTGAAAAGGGACCTCCAAAAGTCCCAGTTGTTTTGTTCTTAATTTTGACAACCAATCCATCATTTTATTTTAAAGACACGCAAGAGCAGGTTCAAAGTATTTAGGGCCTGATTCAAAGCCCCCTTGTAATCAGAAAGAGAATACCATTGCTGTAGGGGTTGGTGGTGCAGATCTGTGATGTCTTTGAGAAAACATCAATTAAAAGATTATAAAACACAATAAATAGCCAAATTTCATGTGGGAAACTGTTTTCTAAAGCTTTATTTTTCGTAGGAGCTTTAATTTTGCCTGTAGCCCTTTCTGATTGTTTGAAATTTTGCTGCTTGTATCCATGACCTAGACCTCCCAGAGTGGAGCATCATCAAGCTCAGCTGCAAGGAACACCCATCATGGACAAGCCCCCAGCCTTGCCCAAATCCAACTCTATGTTTCTTAGGCCCCTCAGAGAAAGGCCTCAGCCCCACCCTCATAAGTAAAGAGGAAAAAAGTGCTTGCATCATAATGACAGCTCAGAGCAAGATACAAGGAAGGAAAAAACCACATTGTTGCCTGAATCCATCCATGAACAGGCAGTTCATACTGGGGCTTCTCTGCAAGGGAATTTCTCCTGCAGCAAGAGAAATAACCCCCAAACATCCCCCATTGAGACTGCACTTCTGTTAAAGTCACTTCCCAGCAGAGGAAGGAGCAGCCTGTTGCCCCACTCAATACCAGCTAAAGCGAGAGAAGAATTTCCATGCGTTATTTTCTAAGTTCTGTTTCTGTCAGGGAAAAGGGCTCTGGAGCGTTCTCCCGGCCAAGTGATCAGCGAGCAGAATCAGACAACTCACCTAAGAGCAGTGGTTGGAAGAGTTTGGGGAATTATGAGGGGCTTGTCTCAAAATTCCTTCCAATGCAATGTGTTGAGAGAAAAATAATACCTGACAGAAACACCAGTTTGGCAAAACTGTAACGTTACATATAAAATAAAAATTAACTGAAGGCAAGTAAAATCCATAGACTTCCCATGAGTCCTTTCAGCTACTTCTTTGCATAGATTTATTGCTTCCTTGACCCAAGAAACCACCATACCCTATTTATTCCTATTTTTCTCTTATAGAAATGGACCAAAATGTTTTTTTTTCTTCCCCAGAATTACTTTAGTAAAAAAGGAAATATCCCTCACCCTCCTGCTCATAGACAAGATGTTGTGGGGTTATATTGTGGACTTATGAGATGCTCATAATTGCACACGTGTTTTCCTGAATCACAGTTTGGAAGAGAAAATGGTTTATAGGATATATGTTAACCATAACATACTGAGGTCACAGGAGAAGGCCTGGCACTGCCATGGCTGAATTTGCTTAGGCATGCACATATGTCAAGGGTTTGTTTTAAAAGCACGAGATTACAGAGTGTCAAAAGGGGAGAATTGGAATACTTAGGTATATGCGCATCTCAGAACGCTGAGCGCAGGTTCTGCAGTCATGAGCTTGATAGAATCACAGAATGGTTTGGGTTGGATGGGACCTTAAAGATCACCTAGTTCCAACCCACTTGCCATGGGCAGGGACACCCTCCATCAGGGTTGTCAAATCTCTCAGTTTCATCTGTACCACCTTGTACTCTTTAGAGACACAGGGGAAAATAACTTCCAAAGCAAGGGTAATAAATTTTGGATCTGAATAAATATTTAGCTCCCAGGACAGTAGCTATGCATGCAGACACGAAGTAGAACTGAGAAGCACGTTAATCTGACCAGCTTCATGTTTGCTCGAGGGTGGGAAACCTTTTCCTTGTCGAGAGTCAGAGACCCATCTAGCCCCATTACCACTCACCTCACCTAAAAATGAAAAGAATCCCACAACATGAAATTAAGTCACAGGTCACAGCCAGACAACAGCCGGTATTTCCCATCCCTGCCCTAGATGAAGCTTTGTGGAGCATGAACCTTATCTTCTTGTCTGTAACTGTAACGCCTAATGCACATATGTATCACACTGTAAAAACCGCAATTTCCATAGTGGCACACTACCGATTCTGAAACAGCCCACACTTTTATAAGCACCTCGTCTGTTCACAGCCTTGTTTATGGAACGTAATGTGTAAAGACTTTCTGCAGACTTAGAAAAAAAAGAAAAAGCATGACATAAAGATTTAACTACCGTATGGATTTCAGAACGAGGCAAGAATTGTTCCAGTCTTCCTGACATAATTCCTTTATTTGCCTGATTTACAAAACAGGAAAAATAACGCTCACTCTTCCTTTCTGCTTCACTATGCTGCTACAAAGACCTATGTACATATACAGTACACTGAATATGCAAAATAGTATTGTGATATCTGATTCTGCATACAGTAGTCAGAAAAACATGTTCCTTTAAACTCCATCTAGTTTTATTGGAAAATTATTTGCTTCAGAAAATTTGTTTCTGGCACTTTCAAAAACCATATTGTGTGATAACTTTGTTTTATTCTCATCATTTATTGGCTTGTTAAGCCATTTCATTTAGTGTTAATGATGCAAACCATCTTGTTTAATGCTTTGATGCTGCCCAACACATTATTGCTTTGGTCTGCAGAACAGGGCACTTTTAATATCTCTCTTTTAAAAAACATTATCATTATTTAATTTTTATTACATAAGTTTTACAAAAATGCCATCTCAGAACAAGTAGTTTATAGATTAACTAATACCACAACAGCTTTTAAAAAGCACTGCAGTGTTCCAGAGCTTTGGCCTAAGACATCATAGCAAGAATTTTATGAGCTCTTGTGTTTGGGACAAGTACTGTGATTTATCCACACTACAATGTCCCCCTTTAACAGCCAAACGCAGTACAGTGCAACACAGTGTCACCGCAGCATCACTACGCTGGAATGCTGGGTTTAGTGACACGAGAATGTTCTAGGCAGAAATTTTGCAATGAAAGAGCATAGCTTTGGGGGCAACAGCTACTTGAACAAAGCTCCTTGTTCAAAGTCAAGAGAAAGCGACTTTTCTGATTCTTATGAGACTGCTGACAGTAAAAACACAGGCTGGAGCAAGCAGCAAGCCGAGCTGCTTCAGGGAGATACTACAGTGCTCTTTCATGACCACTCCCAACCTGCTGGTGGGGCATCAGAGGGAACTACGCTGAGATCTCAGCAGCAGAATTCCAAAGAACACAGCCCTCTGTCACTGGAGGTAAGACCAAGCCCCTGCAACCTTATGTGCGAGAAAGAAGTGGGAATAGGTTGAAAATCCAGAATTCTTTTATTGTGGCATGGAAAAATAGCAGTGTTACTTTGCTTTACTCTATGCACTCGGGCCACAGTCCCCCAGCCACCCCTCACAATCCCACCACTACCTATACATCAACTTAGCTAGAAATTTCTTGTTACTTGCACAGTTCTTCAGCTTCAGCAGGTAAATATAAAACCTCTTTGGCATCTGAACTGCTGTGACGTGCTTCAGACACGTTCTGACCTCACTTGCTCCTTTCGGGCAGGTGCCTATGGCAGCATAGACTGTCAGCCCTGGCTTAACATCACTGCTGACATTTCTACCCTTTTCCTCGTGGATATAGCAGTTCTTTGGGCTTCATTTATGTATTGAATGGTTTATAAGAAGGTAAATATTTTTGATGTGCTCCAAGAACAGATGGCATAGAGATTCAAGAAAAATAAAGACACTGAATTCTGCAAGGTACGACAAACATACTCTGTAACATGATTAATATACATAAAAATAGTATACAGTGCCTCTGTAGAAGGGTCCCCAAAAGAGTAAATTCCTATCAGCAAGGTCCCTGTGTTTATAGGGCTTACTGTGGTGTTTTGTGTTTTTTAAGAAATAGAGTAAGCACAATTTAATTAGAGGAGTCAGTCTAGAGCATCTTTTACTCACCCCCAAAGTAGGTTGTATAGTGTTTGGGTTTTTTTTAAATCCTTTCCCCCACTATTCCAGGTTATAACATTTTCTTTTCCATTCCAATTGTTCCTGTAACCGAATTGTTTACTTCAAGGCTCTACTTCCTCCTGCATGATTCTCAGCTTCTGTTGCGCTGTTACATGAAAGGCATTTTTGTCTGACATTTCATAGAGGCTTATGAGAATAATACACTTCATGCATCACCTTTGTATTTCATTTCAAGGCACTAAAAGGTAAACCTTATTCAACCCTGTTGACGTTATCTGTCTTATCCCAAGCCCGCACCGTTTAGGAAAGCTCTTTCACACAACGGCTCAGGCAAAGCCCTGCTTTTTCCATTCACAAGGCTGCTTCCTCACCCACAGCTCAGAGCCCCTTTGACCAGTTTCTCTCTTTCACTTTATGAACAGATATTTTTTTTCTTTTTTAAACACAGGGGACCCCCCCAATGGTTATTTTAAATCTGACAACAGTTCTCCAATAACCCAACGACAGACATAAAACCATGAGATGGAAATCAGCTGAACAAGTCTATAATCAGTTTGGGAGACCACTAGGGAAAGTACCCAAAGCAAGCACTAAAACTTACTTATAGAATTTGTTAAATGAGACAAAGATATTGCAGACTTGAAAAGCTTTTCTCTGGCTTACAGTTGAAATGCTGAATCCTTCTTTACTGTCCCAAAGGTGTATGTAGCTACACTGTGGTTTCAAATTCAATGAGGTAAGATGCAAGGGGAAAAGGGTCATTTTCTTATAAGGAATATTACCCAAAACATTCTCATTATCTCCCTAAAGTTCACTGTTTGGCCTTACAGATGTTCTGTTTGGCCTTACAGATGTTAACTATTATACTGCCATCTCTTCCGCTCTCAAGCATGCTGTCTTCTCCTACAACAATCAGACCCAGGACACAATGCAACTGTGTATGAGGATAACTGGCCTGGTTTTCCCAAACATTAAGTCACTACTAAAGAAAGTGTGATTAACAAAACAGCGGTCAGCATGTTTGTATTTAGGCATCTCATTTAGAAGCCTGATTTGAAGGACACAGGAAAGAAAAATCTGGCTTAAGGCCATGGATACCTAGTCACTTAATTCAGGAATGGTGCTGAGACGGCCCCATCTCTGGCCAGTGGCTCCTGCTGCACTACTTGCAGCAATGCTGGCACTCGTATGGCCACACCACGACCCAGCTCAGAGCTGATCTCACCGAGGAGTGAACGATCCCAGAGGAAGAAACGCTCCCTCGATTTGAGCTTTAGCATAAGGGAGACAGCACAAACGAGGGGAGAGAACCGGCAATTCTTCTGGCAACAGCTACAACTGCATTACAACAACTATTTAATCATGGCCCCTGATCTCAGATGTGATGCCAGGAGATGCAATGGAGCCTGTGCTAATCAAACGCTATCAGGGCCCCGAAACAGGGAAGACCCATTTTCCCCATTCCCATCCATGCACTCCTGCCTCTTCCCCTGCCCTAGCTTTGAGACTCATCTCGTCTCTCAACAAGTCAGGTCAGCTTCCTGAAGTTTAAGAAACCCAAGTCTACAAAGGTGCTGGGTCAGAATAACCACACAGTAAACCAGGAGGAGACTCACAGCTGATGTGATGCAGAGGAGGGGGTAACCAAACGTGGGGGAGAATAGAAACATCATCACCCTTTTCAAAAGCAAGAAGCTACAAGCTTAGCTCAGCAATCTTCACACTAATGGTTGCAATGATTACCTCCAAAATACAGGACATATCTAAAGCACCTGGACTCCTCGACAGGAGCTTCTATTGAGCTCAGGATGGAGATAACATAAAAGCTTAATGACAACAAATTATATTTTAAGTCTTAACTACTCCATTGTTAACCATTTTAGTAGAAACAGCAAGCTAAGGTGTTTATCTGCTGGTAGTGACTTCTCCCCTGGGTGAACTTCAATTAAATCTTTTCAAGCATAGGGGGAAGAATGTCAAATTTAACTCACTCTCTCTCACCACATCTTAAATCTTCTCAAACTGGAAGAAGAGGTGCATTTCCAGAAAGGCTGAGTAGTCACAACAGGATATTAGGTCTGCAAAACACAAGAGGTCAGAGCAGAGAGGCCTCATTAACCAAAAGTATAAAAGACCACATTTGTCCTTCTCAATTGGACGAATGATAAAGGCAGATTTCAGAGGCCAACTCTTAAATCTGCTGGCTGCGGGGAAGGTGTAAATTGGCTTTACCCTTCACTGAAAGGGAGCCAAAGCACCCTGCCCCACTGTCAGCTGTGCAGGAGTACGCACACAGATAGTTACTGCTCACCTGCTGGAGAGTCACTCCCCAACTTACTGTGTGACAAGGGGCTGACATGCCTACACCTACAAGCTCCCATTGGGTTTTGATGGTAGTATCAGGCAGTTATGCCAGAGAAGGGATAATGCTCTTGGTACACTGTGTATATTCTGCATTTAGGACAAGGTAGAGGAATGTCATTTCACAGTACCTAAACCAGTCACCCAGTGCTCCAGTGTCTCCCCTCTCTAGATGGTTAGCCCCAAGGGTTTCTTGGAAATTGTAGAAACAAAACTCAGTATCAAAGTTGCAGGTAGGGGAACAGGTAGAGAAGCAACTGGAGTAGGACAAAGGCTTTTGGTAAGAAGAGGATTAGCAGTGTTTTCCTATTGCATATGGCCAAGACCTCTCTCCTGCTTTATGGCTTTTCCTCTCCAGAGCTCAGAGCTGTGATTGAAAGGATGTAGGAAGGATTTAAGGCCTTTGTAGAAGGTGCTCAAAACCTCTAAGAATGGCTGTACGACAAATAAGAAGAGTCTAACTTACTCTTTCAGCTTTTGGATGACTAAGGTACCAGCTTCGGTCTCTAACAAGAAATAGGAACAGAGATGCTGGGAGTGTTGTCAGCTAAAATGAGCTAAGCTCCCCACGGTGCAGCTTACGAGATCTTGCAGGTTGTCTGTAAAATTTATCCTGGCACTACTGAAGGCAAGTTCCCCCGAATAAGCTAATAAATTGTTGTGAATGACCTTCTTACCTCTTACGAAAACGTGTAAGCTCAAACAAGTGACACAGAATAACTTAAATTCTCTCCGCTGACCTGGAAGCAAACAGCGAATGCCGCTCTGACCCCACGTTGCCTTGTTCTGACTCAATTTCTGTCATCCACTTCAGTGATGCTCTGAGTCACTGTTTACTAGAAAGGCTGGGTGGCGGGACAGAACAGGACCCTTCTGAGGGGGTACCAGACCAAGTGCCCCTGCCAGGCTGCGTTTCGCCTAACTTTCGGTTCGAGCATGAGCACACGAATCCAGAGAGGCGGCAGCGGTCTTTCCGACCACGAGATGGTGCCAACAGTGCTCCCTATCTGGGAATGCCGTCTCCAAATACCTACCCAAAGTCCGCGGGCCAATCTTTGCTCTTCTTAAATCCTGACTATTGAAATGATTAAGAAAAGATGAAAGGTGAATCCACTATATTATATAATCAACATAATTCACATGTATCACACACACGCACAATCTTCATTTCTCTCCACTATTTCAGGAAAAGACAGGGGTTTTTCTCCTGGGTTTCCTTCTCCTGGGTTTCCTCCCGCGTTAGGGCTACAACCTCAACATAGAGAAGCTGTGTACCTTTAATTATGCCAAATATCCTTAACACCAACCTGTCCCCTACCTTCAATGCCATTAAAATAGCACATTAAAAATGTGCTTTGATTAAGCTGACTTAATTAAAAGATAGTGATTAATGTGACTTTGAAAGTACTAAAATTAAGTGGGTTATGGATGACCATCTTCCTCGGAACTGTTATATCGAAATGGTATTTTACCAGACTGCAGTGCTGCGCACAGGGATGTGTTTGTAAAATGTGTTTCTAAAAATCAGCTACGATCACTGAAAGCAGAGAGATCCCTTGGGGGCTGAGAGGGCAGCACAGGCTGAAGTGCAGGCAAGAGGCAAGGCCCTTGTCTTTCTGCTGACCTGCTGTAGGAGCTCAGACGAGGCAGTCATCTTGTTGATACAGCCACTACCTGCTACTCAGACTGCAAAGTCTGCAGGATGGGAACTGCCTTCAACGAAACACGTGTACGGCGGCACTTACACCCCCCGTGAGCCCGTGGGTGCTGGCAAAGTCATGAACAAGGCCATGGAGAGAAGTGTCAGGAAATGTTAAGAGTCTAGAAGGAGCTACATCGCAAGATCGCAACTGTGACACTGTGACATTCGTAGTGATACACAAAAAAGATGTATAGTTCTCTTTATGTGACGTGCATATAGAACCTAGCAAAAAGAACCCTAAAACAGGCTTCTCATGGGTATTTGGAGGCTTTAACTGTATCTCAGTCCTACCGGTGAGAAAGCTAGCAGGGCCTTTTAAGATCACAGTGTCAGGTATTGAATGACAGATGTAAAAGAGAAAGGCACTTTCCCTTTCTTTCACAAAGATGTACAGAAGACATCTCCACCTTTTAGAGAGGGCAGCACTTATATTTTGCTTATAATTTGAGTCTTCACTAAGTCAGCTCTGATGCAGCCTAAGACCTAGCTCAGCAACAAGGGGTTTGGGTTTTTTAAAAATTGTTTTCAGGGTTTGTTTTCGTTTGAGTCCTTTAGAAATGAATTGAGCTGCCTTTGATTTATTTAGCCTTGGTGCCCACATTTGCAAGAACAACTGTTCCTGCTTACACAGACAGAGTCTGCAAACAGGGACAGGAGAGCTGAGACCCCAAAGCAATTCAGTGGCAGGGATGAAGAACTTTTCACATGAGACCTGTCAGTCACAACCAGCATAAATCGTCAAGCCAGGCACAATTGTCTCATCTCTCACCCCCCAGTCTCCTAGTATGTCAGCAGCCCCAAAATCAACTGCACAACAGAGAGGCTTTCAACCTTGTCCCGTTCCCCCAACACACCAGACAGGGGGTGTCCAACTAACCGTACTCCGTGAAGCACATGGTCCGTTAGTGTGCCAAGGTCAGAAAGCATCACATAAAACAAACAGGGCTCTAGGCGAAGGCAGCATCCAAACGCCACCTGAGCAATTCCTGCTGAAGAATTTTTACACAGCACACTGCCAGAAGAGCCAGTGAATACTGGTATTTTGCCTACAGCTGGCACTTGGATTTTGTGACCGCTACTAGCAGTACACAGCATTATTAAAATTACTTCTGACCTAATGTGCATGTTTTCTCATTTTTTTACTTGCCCTGAGCAGAAACTCAGAACGAAATCAGTTTAATAGAATAATTTTACCGCGTGTAGATTTTGTCACATATATTGCTTACAGGATTACAAAACTCACTCTCTGCAAAGCACAGCTGGGATCTAAATTAAGCCTAGAGAAAATAGCTAGAACACTGCCAGCCTGTAAAGTGATGGTATTATTCTCTTATACTGGGCTTCATTGACATACAGATATACCCAGTGGGCACTGAAAATCGGTGTACAGAGTTAGCGAGACTTGGCTGTTTCATAATAAAATTTATTGCTTCTATTTATTATTTTCCCCCAGAAGAAACCAAGATGGGAACAGGAAAACATAAGATAGAAGAGAGAATTCTTCACAAACCATGCTTCTGTTGTGACTTCAAGAAGAAAAACAAGCAGCAGAGAAGGAATATAAAAATATCCAAATGCAAACTCTGATTTCTCTTCTATTTCTAGAATTTTTGTATTGCTAGCACCAAGAGTTCAGAAAAATAAGGGGAATGTGAACCCTAAAAAATCTCAAAAATACAATTCCTTTGGCAAATACAAAAAAGTAAAATGACACTTTTTGGTTGTAGCTTGACTTCCAGAGTGAACGCTTTATGGAAAACAGTGTCAAGGTAACTGCAACACAATTTAAAATGATTACCAACACGCATAGATTTGTAACACAGAGACAGTAACAGATACAACGGAAACAACTTCTTTAAAAGAGTCTTATTCACCCTGCCCCCTTCTTTCACATATCATATTTGTCAGAAATCCTCGATTTAGATGAAGGGAGAAACTTTGTCACTCGCACCATTCTTTTCCTGCTCTGCGCTTTCTGCTACATTCCCATCTAAAACACCATCGCATCCACCTAATGCCCTCTAGCAGTTACACAAACTTACTGCTTTGAGCCACCCTTCTTGCCTTATTTCTATCAACATTTTGGGTGTAGACCCAATCTGAAGGGGGAGGGGGAGAACAAGGGGGACGATGCAGCTCTTCAGCCACTACTGTGAAGCGACTGACAAAGCGACCCAGTGTATACCCATATCTGATGTCCTATGGTCACTTGCTTCAGACTACAAGCATCTTGGTGCAGGAACCGCACTTTCCAACACAGGCAAAAGTTTGTGAAATGACGCTAAAATATACACAGTAAATAGCACACCACGCTTGCAAAGTCAAGCACCCGAGAGCCTGTAAATGCCAAAAATAAGGTAAACCACATAATAACTTTTATCCAGAACCCATAGGCATTACACGTTGTGGTATCATTGTCATCTTACAGGATAGGATACTATTTTTTAAAACACCATCCTGCCTTGCTCAGTGCACAAAACAGGTTGGGCTCATTGAAAAAGCAATCATTCAATGTCTTTGCTGTTCAGTGATCCAGGCCTTGCCTCCTGTATGCTCTTCTAATCTTGTTCTGAAGGCAGAAAAGCCCATAAGGAAACAATTTCGATCATACTCTTTGCTACAGTATTCAGGTAATCTCACAAACATTTATTTGTATTTCTTTCACAAAAGCTGTTATGCAGTGCTGGTTTTAAGATGCACAATGCAGAGTAAAGAATAAATGAGTATTAATTTGAAGTGCTCATAACTTGCCCGGCTGCTGAATTTGAGAGTACTGCACACATTTGGCATGGTTTTCATATTGAAGGAGTGGCTTCCACCCGGCAATAGTGGGAGCAGTAGCTCCTCGATTTATGCAAATCACCTCACAGACAAGAAAGGGACAGTTCTTGTCACCTGTGAAAAGCCGGTTTAAGTGATTTGCGAATTGTCACACATTATCATCTGGCAGATGCAGGGATATATCCTTACGCTCTTAAATACTGTCCGATTGTTGTACACATGCTTTCATTTTACCACCCGTCATTCCCCAATTCGTTCACTGATTGTCCTAGACACCGGCCCCTTTTTTGGTACAGAAATGTTGCTCTGGCAGGTTTTCAAACTATTTCTATAGTTGGCTGGAACCTCTGAATACATAGCAGAATAGCTCTGGTCAGATAGCTGTGACCAGTAATCTCTGGCACCTTCAGCACACACAGTCTTACCATGCGGATGTAACACAGTTGCTGTGTTGCAGCAAAGCAGATAGAATACTCCCTGGCACTGTGTGATTTCCTGTGACCATAAACACATTGGTTTCTGAGAAACCCAGGAATGAAGTAAGACACTCTTGCTTATGGGATATTCTCCACAATGAAACGGAGGTCAGTTTTCTCTGCCTCAGCTTGCAGAGCCTTATCAAGACCCCTGAGCCTAACAGTGCACAAAGACCTCAAGAAATACTGACACCTTGATTGTTCATGGCCCATTACCGGGACATACGCTGGACAGCGTGCGCTCAGCTGCCCGCTCCTGTTACAAGCAAGAACAGCTGAAATGAGATGAGAAAGTGCCTGTGTTACTGTAACTGTTCTCAACAACTCCCTTCAGGGAAGCTGGCAGGGATTTTCCAGACAAACGCTTCACCTCGGCCTCTCTCCTTCACCAGCTTAATGTAGCCTCAACAGCTTAATGGACCCGGTCGAGACTCTGAAGGCAGCTTCCCCCACAAATACCCAAACCACAAACTGCATGGCGGTGCCCAACTCACTGACTGAGGGCTGATGTGCTGAGGCAGGTGACGGGCATAAACTTAAAACTTAAAAACTATTAAAAACTATTTTTCTGTTACTTCAAGCCCCATCGAAGAAGGAAAGAAACGAAAAAGACCAACAAGTGCCACTTTTCCCTCTCTGAAACAAGTCCCCTCACTCAAAGGACTAGCTGCCCTGAACATGGATGCTTGTCCTGCCCTCTGCGCCTCCTCAGGCACGCCGTGTGCGCTGCCAGAGGGAACGAACCAGACACCCACCATCGCCGCACTCGCTGCGGCCCAGGGCGAAGGCCTACGGCCAAGGCCTCGCAACCAGAACCCTCCGGCGCTACACAGGTGCCAGGAGAGTGGAGCCGGCGCCCTTGCTCTCCGATTGGTGCATTTTACTGTCAATCAGAGCTCCTTCCCACCTCCCGCGCCGAAACTGCCCGATCCAACCGCGCCTCTGACGCACGCCACCGCGCCCGTGCGGTGGGAGGGGCAAGGATCCGATTCTTCGCACTCCGATTGGTCGAATCAGCCGTCAACTGACTCCGGCGAGGCTCCGCCTTCTCACCGCTCCCCTCTGAATTTACCGCACAGGAAGGAAAATGGTGCAGAGATCTTTCACGATCTGATTGGCCAAGTAGAAACGCCACTCAAGTTATAACTCCGCCCCCTAGCGTCACGGCGTCTCAGCTGACCGGTCAGCCCCGTGACAGGGTGGGGGTGGCCTTCACTGGCGAATGGTCAGTTCCGTCAGTCACTCCTGCGGAGTCCCGCCCAGCCGCACGGACTCTCACCTGCAGATTGGCTGCGACGCTTGTCCGTCAGCGCTCCCGTAGTGGGCGGGGCGCTCGGGTTGGGGGGTGGTTCTCTGTCCGGCGGTGCGGCCCGGCGTTTTACCTGCGGAGTCTCGCAGCGCGGCGGCCGGCACCGCGGCGGACATGGGGCGGCGCGGCGGGGCTCACTGGGCCCTGGAGGTGGCGGTGCTGGTGACGTCGGCTTTTTTTCTCGCCGGTGAGGGAGCCCTGGCCTGCCTGGCTGCCGCCGCGGGGGGACGTTGCGGGACAAGGGGTGTCTACGCACCCCACCGAGCCCGGCCGCGACGGGAGGAGAGGGGCTGCGCGAGCGGTTGGGGAAGGGGGCGAGCCTTGCGGGGCGGTGGGGGGTGGGGGTGACCGGGGAACGCGCGGCCCTGGGCGGGCGCTGGGTCGCCTACTGCACCCTCGGAGGGCCACCCCGCCCGGCCCCGGCCCCCCGCTGAGAGCGCCGGGGCTTCTCCCACTCGTGGGCAGCGCTTGGTGTGGGTGCGCCCACCCGCTTCAGGGCCGTGAGGTGGAAGCGGAGGGCTGGCCCTGGAGGAGCGGCTGCCGCCCGCTGCACCCCCACCCCCACCCCTCTGGAGGCTGCTGGGAGGCTTCCCTCTCCTCTCCCAGCAAAAGGCCGAGTTGAGCCCGGTACAGGTAGGCGTCGTTTCGTTACCTTGTACGGAGAGTCACGTACGGCCGAGCTGCTCCTGTGATCGCTGGAGGCTGTCATTCACTGCGAGGCGGGCTTGTGGCCTGCGCTTCAGGCCTCCAGGCCCCATCAATAGCTTTCAGTCGGTGTGCCTTAGTTCTGCAGGCTCACAAAGACTTGTGAGAGGCAGCGTTCTCCCGAGGTACAGCTTCGGTAAGGTGGAGGTTTGATTAAGTGTTCTGTAGGGGGGTGGATAACTGTGCAGGGTGAGTTGCATCTCAGAATGTACTCTCTAGAGTTCACTGCATGTCATAGAATCACAGAATGGTTTGGGTTGGAAGGGACCTTAAAGACCATCCAGTTCCAACCCCCCTGCCATGGGCAGGGACACCCTCCACTAGACCAGGTAGCTCAAAGCCTCATCCAGCCTGGATGATATATGTCCCAGTAGAGTATCACAGTCAAGCAATTATAGCGTGTCTGAGGAAAAGGCTGGTGTTCCCAAGTTCCAATCGAGTTTTGCTCATTGGGACCTTTAACAGGCCTAGGAAGGCAAATTTGGTTAAAAAGGGTAATGTTCTAATTTTATCCACCTAAGCAGCCTTGTCCCACGTAAGCCAACTTGTCCTAAGTAACGTGTGTGACTGTATTATAGCCTTGTGGAAAATTAAAGCAATGTGCAAAATCCTACAGACTTGAACAAAAAATGTTTGTAGCAATTTCGTAAATTCCTTCCTAAACAAATGGGTCTGGAAACATTTCTGTTCTTCCATATACAGGTTGATAAACCATTAAAATTGACAGCCGGCTATCCAATGAACACATACGAATTTAAACCAAAAAAAATGCTGGAATCTACTCTGTATACATCTATTGGTTTGGCCTGTTTCCTTTCTTTTGCCACGCTTCCCTGACCTGCATCGCAGTACTTTGTTCCTTTAGTATGTTTATCATAAAATAACTCAGATTTACTGTCAACATTTGTATGCATGCTCATGGTCCAGGCTTTAAATATGCATCTTCAAGGTCAGGTTGGCTAAAGTAACGTTAGGGAAGATTGTAACTGCACATCACACCTGTTTACTTTTGCATTATTTTTGTAAATAGCCTTTACATTTTCAGATGTCATGGAAAGCTATTTTATGTAGCTCCTTGGATTGGTAACTAATTTTCAGTGATCATATGAGTAAATACTTGGGTGGTGGTTGTTTTGGTTTTTTTTTTGGTTATGATTTTTTAGAAGGTTATATTATTCATGTAATTTTGGAATATGTAGTCAGATTGACTATGCAGTTAAACTAGATGGCCTGCAAGTATTCAAGTATTTATTGTTCTCCTTGATTTTCTCGAGCCTTGTATCAGATTAGTTTTCTGATAGAAACATAGATTGCTTATTGGGGAGAATAGGTCTGAAGTTTTGCATTGTGCATCTTACTGCTTATATACACCAAATGTGTTTTAAAACTTACTTAGATGTTTGTGCACACAGTATTGCAGTTTTACTTAAATTACTTTAAAATAGGAAGCTAAACCGAAGGAAGTCCTTTCTGACTTCATTACACAATAAATTACTGTTGTCATCATACAGATTAGAAATAATGCTTTTAGTCAACTTTGCTATGCAGGGTAATGGGGAAAAGAGGGAAGGGTGGGTCGCAGATGAGTGCAAACCCAACATGAGAAGTATTGCAGATTGGGACTTCACACAGCCAGCTTAAGTCCAGTACTGCATCTGAGGAAGAAAAACATCTCACAGCGTCATGTGGTTGAAAAGGCAGAGCAGAGACACCAGAGCTGTTCTGCAGAAGCCAGACTGTTCTTGGCAGTGCCCTGTTTAAGCCAGCACTGACTCTGCTGATCCTCCTGGCTCTGGGTTCAGCGGCTCAGGCTGTTGTCTGCATGAAAAGAGGGGTTATGTCAAGCAGTGCTGGAGGCAGACAGAGTGGTGTTGGTACATAGCTGCTTGTGAGCTAACAGGATTTTGGAGTCTGCCTGCTTCTGCTGAGAGTTAGCTTTACCAGATCTGAACTGTAGCGCTGCTCCCAACCTGCTAGTGAGTACACAGCCGTGTACTGTGCTGTTGCTTAAATAAATGTTCTGCTTTTGTTAACGTGGATTTGTCTACCCTTAGTCATCGCTGTATAGAAACTTTGTCTTGTCTTGCAGAGCATTAAAACAATTGGTTCTCGTTACTTGTGTCTCATAAATTGATAGGTATGAGAGGAAAGAATAAGGAATCTTGTTAAACTCTAATATGCTTTTTCTATGGTTTAAGGGAAAGACTGAAAACTCCTGACAACTTTTTTTGTTTGTCTTTAGGTGTGTGCGGTGATGAATTTAATGTCTTACGGTCACCTCAGTCTGTTGTTTTCCGAGATGGAAGTTGGCCCCTTCCTGGCGAGCGGATCCCAGACGTAGCTGCGTTATGCATGGGCTTTTCTGTTGAAGATGTACGTTTCAGGTCTTGATTTTCCAATGCCTCTGAAACGACACGCCTGCTCACTTAACATGCAGATCTTCCTGTCATGTGCTGGAATGTATAAAATATCATCCAGTTTGTCTTGAGGAATGCGTGACTTGTCAAAGTGTGGTTTCCAAGCATAGAGCTGTATCAGTCATATGAGCAGCAACAGGCTGTGCTATCCGGCTAATTTGAATCATCAGCTACAAAAGGAAGCAAGCAGGCAGAGTCTTTACTGTGATGTTCTTCAGTTCCTCCAAGACCGAGCTACACGCTATATCCCCCCCCATCTGTAGCCACGTACTGAGAATCTGTGGAAACCACTGTCACTTCTTGCCTACGAGCTATATCTGTAGGACTCTGCTCTAGGGTACTCTGAAGATTGTGAGAAATAGCTTGGCTAGGTAGGCACTTTGTCAGGTCAGCAAGCTTGTCTGCTGAGCACAGTTCATAAGAACAAATAGGAAGTAATCCAAACAGTTGAGAACCTAATTTGTGGTAGTGCCCAAACTGGGTTTTTAGATTTTAGCGATGTTTAAAGTGGGGCACGTGAGTAGCAGCCCTTGGATTGATTCTATCATGCCTACTGAATTTTTTGCTGGGCTTCGGGAGGGATGAGTGGCTGCTGAAGCAGTATGGGAAAGCTAAATAGCCAGGCGTCTCTAACAGTGTCAGTGTGCAGCCAGATACTCAAAGCTACAATCTGGGGTATTCTCACAGTGCTGGTGAGGGAGGCCGGTTCCCATTTCTTCCATACTGCAGCCAAGCAAGAGGTCTGAATGCGGGTCTGTTCACCATGTGTTTTGGAATTTGTCTGAAAAGATCTTGCAATCAATGAATTATGCTTTATCATTAAACTAGTAACAGAAATTCTTATTTCTGTATATATTGACGATTTTATCAAGAAAAAACAATACATCAGATGGTCTTGTGTGCTTTGCATGTAAAGACACCCAGAAAAAGCATGGGCTTGGGCCCATTGTGAACACTTGACTTGTGGCATACGGTTCATCTGGAGGTATAACATGCGTATTGTGGGGAAAAAAGTGTTTCATTACTCACTCTGTGCCTTTGCCAAACTTTGGAATTCATTTGCTGTGTTGGCTCCTTAGCATCCTTTAGAAATAGTTCTCTGTTACTGTTATTTCAAATCCTAGAAGCAGACAGGGAAGGAAGTGTTTAAATTACTCTAGTCAGTTAAGCCCTGCCGCTGGAAGTTCTCAGGATTGTCACTAAGGGAGAGATCAGCGTGCAGGCAGCTTCCAGCCCTGCTGCGGGAGGATACTGCAGGGCCCATGCACTCATTTTGCAGTTGACATCAAGGCTGTAGTCTAGGAACATAAACTGACAGTGCAGTAGGGGCACCGTAGAGAGTTTAGAGTTCTGACTGCATTACACTGGGGATTCTCAAAACCAGTCATTCAATATTCCTCCCCTGTTAAGGCAAGATAACACTGAAACCCTTTTTTTTTTGTCCCTGATGATGCTTTAAAGGGTTTTTCTTTTGTTTCTTTGAGGTGATACAAATCATAATGTCAATGATATTTAATTATAAAATTCAAATAAATTGGTTTCGTCAAACTTGAACAAGCAGTTGCGTCTTTTATGCAAATGGAGAAATCTGTTTGAATTCATTCCAAATAGATGAATTTGTATTTTGTGCCTGAATAAACCAGCCAGGTAGCCTTCACTGCTCATATCCATACGTAACTGTAGTGAGCTACGAAGGAATCTTTTTATCTCTCTGTGTAAATCTGTAAATTCTAGATTAGTAGGCTGTGCTGGTATGACTGATACTTCCCTCCCTAGCTGCCCCTCCTCATTTCTTTCTGGTACTGAAAATATCAAGGTGTTAATGTTTTAATGTGCCTAAAACTGTTTCTATGGTGTTCTGTGAAAGGTTTGGTTTGGGTTTGTTTGTTTGTTAAATTCAGCCTTCACTTATTAAATACAGACTATGATATTTCTAATTTAATTATGCGAAACAACTCTTGACACATCCAGTATTTGTAATGCTTCCTCAGTGTAGACTTTGTTGTGAAGTTACTCGCAGCTTTTAAACTATAACAATTTAATTGTGGTCAATTTGATAGAGCATTATGCAAGATAAAAGCATTCTAGTATTAACTTCCCCATGAAAGTTCCAACAGGCTGTCCTGCACAGAAATATTAGCAAGACAGTAAGTTGTTTTGCTGTAATGGTGTGGGAGAGCTTCTCTCTTTCTTCCTGTGAAACACAAGTCGTCTTGCTGTTTTGTAATAGGACCTTTCCTGGCCTGGGCTTGCAGTGGGTGATCTGTTTCACAGACCACGAGCTACTGTGCTGGTAACAGTGAAGGGAGTGGACAAGCTGGCGTTGCCTGCAAAAGGGATTTCTTACCCCATTGAGAATGTGAGTATCCACATGAGGAACTGTCACGTGATTTCTGGGACTCTTGTGATCTAATGAGAAGTGGGTGACTCTACTGTAGTCGTTGACATTCACTGGTTTCTTACTTCGCTTGAAGTTCACGTGTCCCCTAGAATGATGGAGCAGGCTGTATAGATAAATAATCCAGGCAGACTCCTGTGCAAGGCCTTTAAGATCACCCAGGGCCTCCTGTGTTGAGTTCAGTAACCTGTTTGACCAAAGCATGTTCTCCTTTATATATATATATATATATATATATATATATAAGAATCGCTTCTGTATTTGTTGATCTTGCTTTACTGATAAAACAAGGCTATACTCTTAGCTTAAGTAAGCTTCTTAATTACACGGGCATGGCCCCTTGGAGTTCTTCAAAATGTATTGTGTCTACCATATATAGAAATAAATGGTCTGTTCATAGATACACGGTTGATGTTTTGCACATTGGCTGCTATTATTTATTTTCACTTTGGAAATATTCATACTCTTTGCTCAAAAAGAGATTGCCCTGTTTTTCCAGACTTCTGTACTTGAGCAAATTATCTCCTTGTGTATCGTTAGGCCCTGTTTTACCCAAAAATCTAACTAGATCTTGTCTTCCAGGCTGTTCCTTTCAGTCTTGACAGTGTTGCGAATGCTATTCATACTTTGTTCTCGGAGGAAACTCCTGTGGTCTTGCAGCTGGCCCCCAGTGAGGAAGTGAGTATTGCTTCACTTCTGATTCCAGATGTTGTGTATCATACACCTCTTTCCACTTGTGTGCCTGGAGCAAACCCCATTGATTATATGAAATACTTTGCGTTGGAGAGAGGCTTCAAGTATGATTATTAATGCTTGACCGGGAAAACTCAAAACGAAGCTCTGTTGTTATTAAACAATGTCTGTTCCTGCAGAGAGTGTACATGGTGGGCAAGGCAAACTCTGTATTTGAAGACCTTTCTGTCACGCTGCGCCAACTGCGAAACCGCTTATTCCAGGACAACTCCATTCTCAGCTCCCTTCCTCTCAACTCCCTCAGCAGAAACAACGAGGTAAAAAGCTTTAATCAGTGGGAACTTTTAAGGTTATTTTGGTAATATCAGTTAGTTTGTGTTCCCAACCCCCCCATTCCCTCCCTTGCTTTGCCTAGCAGACCCCACTCTGCTATTTGCTTTAACTGAATCCTAAGAAGTAAGTTTTAAGTTCTCTTTAAAGTAACTATTAAAAGAATAATTTCCTTCTAGCATGTTCTGATGCTGTAACAGACATAACCTGTTATAAAATACTGAGACTTGCAACAAAACGAGACTTCCCTTATTTTGGTTTCATCGAAGGAAATGCCTGTCTCTTTCTTCCTGCCTCTTCCCTCAGGTTGACTTACTTTTTCTGTCAGAACTACAAGTCCTACATGATATTGCAAGCCTGGTAAGAATTTTTTGTTTTGGAAACACTTTGCCTGTCTTATGCTGCAAACATCAGAGATCTCATTTAAAGGTAGAGGACCCAAAGCCAGGATGCTTGGCAACCAGTGAGGCATATTCAGGTGTGTCATCAGGTGGTTGCGTCAGCTTAAATAACGCATCCTCAAGCTGTTTGTATCAGGGCTGGCACTGACAGAAGAAAATGAGAACCTTAATCATCTGAAATTTCTTTTGGATCGTGCTTGGTGAGAACACCAGTTCTGAGCTGCTGTTTATTTCTCCATGCCCAAAAAGACACGGGAAGTACTCAATGAAGAATTTGCCAGGGCTTTCCTTGTTTTCTTACTTGTGAAGTATAATGGGAGTTAAGAACACGTTCTTTGCCACTATTTTACTTCAAAATATCACCATAACGTTTTATCTGAGAAGCCTGGAGCGATGTTTGTAGTGTGAATAGTGGTGCTGATAGAAATGTTCCGCTGGAGGGGTGAGCTTTTAATTCTGATCTTTTTAAGCAAAAAGCTTCTTGTAATCTTTTTACTAAGAAGCTCCTGTCTCTTGCTGTGGTTTAGGGTTTTTGGTTTTGTGGTGTGTGGGAGTTGGGTGGTGGGTTTTGGGGTATTTTCTTCGTCCTTTAAGCTGCACCTCTCAGCTACTTAAAGTGAAAGAAACAATCAGGAAAAACTCAGGAGTTCAGGTTATGTGAAGAGAAGTGGGACTCTTATGGAAATGAGGTAGAACAACTTATTTTTGTCTTGCAGATTAGAAATGCTGTAGTTAAAGTAGATAGGGAAGATAGGAACAGATTAAATTCCTTGCTTTCAGAGACTCTTCCCTTGTCCAGGCAAATGTCAGTGCTGCAGCTTCGCACCTGTAGAAGTGCAAGAATATCACTACTCTCCTTTGAGATAATTGGGATTATATTGGTTGGATTTCATGGCAATGAGATGATATTCCTGAAGTAAACTACTTTTGTACATGGGCAGCAGCAAGGGAGAAGTTGCAGCCTACTCAGTTTTGCAAGGGCCAGCTTCAGCGGAGGGAATAGTAGAATCCAAGTACTGTAGTTATGTAGGGTTTTATTTTTATGGCAATTACAGAACAAGAATTCTGATGTGAATAAGTATGATGTTTCTTTCTAGTAGAGCTCTGTATTACATGTATATAACGTGATGTTAGGAATAGATGCTGATGAGGAGCATCTGCTTCCTTACGTAGAATAAGGAAACAAACAATTGTGGGTATCTTCTACTTAAGTTGGCAAGAAATTCCACTTCCTGATCAATATGGAATATGACTGTGGGAAGTGAGGCTGGATTAGTCCCAGCAAACTGATTTTGTGAAATGTGTTTTTAAAATAACCTGTGCATGAATTAACTTCTTTCTGCCCTCCATGGTGTGCCAAAGCTGTCTCGCCACAAGCACTTAGCCAAGGATCACTCTCCAGACCTGTATTCTCTGGAACTGGCTGGTTTGGAGGAGGTTGGGAAACGATATGGGGAAGACTCTCAGCAGTTCAAGGATGCGTCCCAAATTCTCGTAGACTCTTTGCAAAAGGTAAACTATCTACCTAATGAACAAAACTCACGGGAATACTTAGGAAATTATTTTTTCTGTTAACTACAAGGGAGTTAGTTTATTGACTGTCTTCTGCTGTGAATTGTCACTTCATTAGTGATGCCTTGACTGATGCTTGTTTTTTGGTTTTTAAAATGCAGTTGTTCAGTTGTGGCATTTAATTTTATAATTTGTCACTCTGGAAAGTGTTGACATGATTCTACAACATTAGATATTTTACATAAAGGAGTAGGTATATATTGAAGCCATATATCAACGTGACTTGCTATGTTCGTTTTTCCTAAATACATACCTTGCGAGACATACTGGTGGTTTTAAATGCAAAAACTGGCTCTTTATCCCAGCGTATAGTGGTTGGTTTCCTCTTGCCCATAAAGCTGTATAAATCTAAGTTTCCAAGGCTCTAAAATAACTGCTGTTCTTCCATCAGTGTGCTCAGGAAAGTAATTCTTTAGCGTATCTTATGTAATCATTTGATAAAATCTTTATTAAAACCCATCACTTTGGAGAGTTTCAGAAGCATGATGGAAAAATGTCAAAGCTTGAATTTGCTAAGCCAAACAACCATTTTCTCTAAACATTACTCTCCCGCCTCTTTGCAGTTAAGCAAATGTATTTCAATACTAGACATATTAATCTTTGGACCGGATTAAAATATTCAGGTTCATAATTTCCCAGTGGAAGGCTGAGATTTTGTTTCAGTTTTGTTGAAATTGGCAGACATACAATTGGGAAACTATATGGTGATGGGCCTTTCGTAAAAGGGATGAAAGAAGGAGTTTCAGCCCAGAAAGCAGTCATAAGCTACAGTCTGCTGAACGGCCATAGAGAGGTTTTAAAGAGGTGGTGTAAACCAGGTGAAAACTTGTGCTTTCTTAGTGGAATTCTAAAATAGTGTAAATTTTTACAACTTTCCATAAACTACTTATTCCTGAAGCTGACATCTTCTGGTTTAGTACATCTTGCTAACAAAACTCTCCTTAATTCCTAGCTATGGTGTAGGTTTTAAATGAAATCACTTCTGCTTTTCCAGTTTGCAGATGAGATGTTTAATCTGTATAGCGGGAATGCTGTAGTGGAAGTGGTGGCTGTAAAAGCATTTAATTCTCCCCTCACGAGGAAGACTCGCTCCATTCTCCAGTCTTCAGAGGTAGTAGATGCACGTTTTTCTATATATCATTTATTAAAAGCGATCCAAGCTGCCTCACTTCTTCACTTGAGCATAACGGGGTTTTTCTTTTTAAGGACTAGCATACTGACTACAATGTAGGCAGGGCTGCGAAGAGGTCAGCTTACCTGTCTTGATCTTCTATTAATCATATAGTAACTCAGGTTGAAGAGGGCCTCTGGAGATCATCCAGTCCAACCTACTGCTCAAAGTAGGATTAATTTAGGAGTTAGATCAGGCTGCTTAGGTCCTTGTCCAGTCGAGTTCTTGAAAAGTCCATAGCTGAAGTCCCAGAGCCTCTCTGGACAGCTTGTTCCAAAGTCTTAACCACTTTCCCCGTGAAAACTTTTTCCCTTGTGTCTTGTTAGAAGTTGCGTTTCTGCCTTTTGCTGCCCAGTGCAGTATTGCATGCAGGTCCTGCCTCTTGGGTGGGGAAAAAACCCGTTTCCCTTGACTTGCTGCCCACGCTCCAGATGCAGCCCAGGATGCAGTTGCCCTTTGTCGCTGCAGGGGCACGCTGCCGACTCTGGTTCACCTTCTCCACCGGCACCTCCAGGTCCCTCTCTGCAGAGCTGCTGCCCAACCTGCGCTGTCACCTGGGGTTATTCTGTCCCTGGGACAGGGCTTTGCCTTCATCCTCTTTGAATTTCTGTCACCCCATTCCTTTGGATTCCACTGATGTCGGGCACATAACCGCTTTTGCATTTTGTGCCCTAGCGTCAGAGTTGTCTAGGCAAAAATGCGTCTCTCCGGATTGCTCAGATTTTCGATGTGGTCGGGACGTGGTTTTATAGGCAAGCTAACTTTAAAGTAATACGCTTATCTTCTTTATTACAGGGCAAAACGGAAAATCCATATAACCTTGCCTATCCGTATAACTACAACTACTCTGTAATCTTCAACATTATTCTGTGGATGATGATAGGCCTTGCTCTAGCCGTGATAGTTATCTCCTACAACCTCTGGAACATGGATCCTGGGTATGACAGCATTATTTATAGGATGACAAATCAGAAGATAAGAATGGATTGAACTACGTTGTGTTTCAGTGCAAGGAAATGATGAAGAGTAAGGTCTCCTTTAAACTGTGTGGAAGACAAATATTCTGACATGGTTAATTGTGGAATTTTTTTAAAGGTGTATTTATTTATAAGTTGGGTTTTCCCCCCCTTCTCAAGCTTATTTTAAATGTTAGTAGTAGCACCAGCTGGGATTTAGAAATGGAAATCTGCTTGTTTAAAAAAAAAAAACCAACAACAAACCAAACACCCAACAAACCCCTCCCCAACCCAATCTCCAAACTAATTGTTATTAAAGTAACATCATTCCATGGGGTTTTTTTACCATGTAACAAGTTTTTGAAATGCCCTGTACTGCCTGTGACTGTGTGCAAAACCGGTAAATCGAATTTACGATAGCGACACGTTGTTTGAAACTTTTACACTGGAAGATTAGAAATTATAGCTAAATTGTTGTGTTGTATATTATGAACCAGTTGTAAATGTTTGATGTAAATATTTATAATGGCTATATGTCACTTCAGAGAGGATAGTAATTATTCTTTAGTAAAATACTAACTATAGAGCTATTTCTACAAGAGTACGATTCTAGTGGCACAGATGGCATTTTGATCTCCTGTTGATGGCTCAGATGTAAGCTGTAGATGGAAGGGTCCCTCACCTAGAACAGTAATGATTTGGAGGTAAATAACGCTGGTGTGGCTGGTCTGTATGGTGGAGAGTCTATGAGTACTGAAGTAGCACCAGTCTGATCGTGGTCTGATGTCACAGACAGTTGAAAGTTCTTAGTGCAATGCTTCATATTATTTCCATTTGTGTTGATGTTATACAAACCCTAAATGACTTCTTTTTGATGATAAGAGTGGACCAACGCTTGATTTAAATAAATATACCTGGATTATAGTCCTGCTTCCACCATTCAATAAAAGAACAGTTGTTCTTGAATGCATTTATTCTTGTGATGTCACAGGAGCGGCTGCTTCTGCTTAGTGTTAGTGCAGCTGAAGAGAGTAGGTGCCAGCAGCCACCTCTGTGCGACAGCGGGCTGGAGTCTGCAGCAGTTTAGGTTTTAACTGTCTTTCCAATGCAGACGTTGGAAAATCACCTTGTGTGGATTAATTTTCCTAAACCAGATAGTGAGTGTAGTTAAAACAGGCAGTTCATCTCTTGCTTGAATCTTTTCAGGAACTACCTGCTTTTTAGAAACCCATTTGCTCTTGCTCTTGCCTAAAATGAATGTTTCCGGACTGCAGTAACGTGAACAGAAACTACTTTTTTCATCTTGTTGTCCTCTGATGTGCTTAACTTTCCCTATTCTTAGGAGAGACTTGTTCTGCTTCCAGAAAAGGTCTCCTCATTGAATTCGTCTCGTTTATTGGGAAGGTCAGATTTGGAGGGGGCTGAAGGTAGTTGTTCATGTCTTGGAGATCCTGGACAATGCTTCGCGTTGAATTGAGTAGCGTGCTGCAGCTTTGCCAGAGTCCAGGAAATTCGGTGTTGTGTATGTTACAACGCTTGAACCTACTTTTAATGGCACTTGATCTGGGTGATTAAGGTCACCAGAGAGAAGGGAAGAGTTCCACTGCCCGTGGCTCGGACAAGAATGTGTAGTGTAATTATTGAACACATGCTTGCAGTGTTCTGATGGGAGAGTCAAATCCCTCTGATAGAGCTGTATTTCGGTTGTTTTCATAATAAAGTTGTACAGCTTCATCATCCCATTTAGTAGGCGTGAACCCTAATGTTTTAGGTAAACTATTAGGTGGTAGTCTGTATGTCGTTTTAAATTTGACTGTTTTGAAATCACTTAACCTGGAAGACAATACCCCAGAACCTCAGCGGGAAGCATGGTCTAGGGTAAGAAAGGCGGTAATGCATTAACAGTAGAATCTTTCCAACTAAGCTGTGTCTTTTAGAAAAATACCTCTGTGGCAGGAGGAAGGGTGACCACTGTCAGGTTACTGTCAGGTTGCAGGGGCCAGTTTGCAGGGAGAGGTTAAGGAATGCAAGGGTAAAGCCAAGGTTAACGCTCTGGGGAGTATTTAGAAGCTTGTGTTGTTTTCAGCTGTCTTGGACATAAAGCAGTTGAAGCAGAGTAAGCCACTTTATGGGATTCTGCTTGTTCTAAACAATAGGAAGAGGTTTACAATGTTAAAATACTCTTTTAAAAAACAATGCTGCCCTAGGCTGCCTGATAATTTAAATCACTCCTTGAAATTTCTTAGTACTGTTGTACAGTTGTTAAGTCTTTCTATGTCAATTGCCTTACTCCTTAAGTTGATGCTTAAACTCAAACTTCGGAGGCTCCTTTCATGAACTTTCCAGTCAATTGCCACGTCTTTGACCCAGCGCAGGGTTAAAGGAGACACCGCTCCAGCACTCCTTCACCATCCTGGGAGTCGCAGGCACCACCCCAGTCTTTAACTGCTAGGACTGAAGTCCCTTCGCAGCGGGTGACTCCAGCGAGCCGACAGGTGCCTCTTTCAACTCCTTTCACGTGCATATTCTCACCCTTGAGAGCTGCTCTCCTTCCAGGTTCAGCCCTAGGTTTCCTGTAGCAGAGTCTCAGATATTGAATGTTATTAAAATATTGTTCAGATGGTACAGCGAAAAGAAAAAATACAGTCTCAAGCTGGTGCCTCTGGAGAGGGATCCCGAACAAGGAACCCCTGGGCAATTACACCCTTGCAAACCCTGCGCCTGCCCCTCACACACCTTCTCTGTCCCACGGTCATTTGTTGGTCTGGGGTCTGCTGACACCTTGTTGGATTCTTTTTCTGTCTCCAGGCAGGCTGTTGACTGTTCTCATCTTGTTGATGGTTGTAGCCTCCTTATCTTCTGGGTTTGCTGCTTGTGCACCTGCTCGCTGCCAGACTAAACTTGGGATAAGCACTGCTTAAAATACTCATGTTTTTGTTGTTGCTGTCACCGTTGTTCTCTCACTAAATCCACAGTGCAGCACTGTACTGGCTACCGAGAAGAAAATAATTCAACCCCGCTGAAAACCTCATGTCTAAGTGGAATTTTACAGCTGGAGGCCTAAGGCTTTAGCAAATCTAGCTACTCGTGCTCAGTTGGTAATGAACAAACAGTATACTAAATTACTGACATCATGCTGCAACCGTTGTGTCCTAATGCTAAATGATTGAGCGATTAATTCTATTTGAAACTTATTAAACTAAACAACTAATATTCCTTAACAGTGCAGTGGTCACAAAACATGCTAAGGTGACCCTGTCTACTGTTAGAAATGAGGAGCTTCGCTCTGATGCAAGGGTAAAGCTGCCATAGTGAATTTAAACAAAATGGGAAACACTATGGTGGCAGACTTTTTCTGAAGAATCTCTCGCAGAAGTTCTGTCACGTGAAAGAACAATATCACTGGGGCAAAAATGTACTATTTGGTGATTCTGATGGGCCAAGCCCTGTAGTATCGGAAAGTTTGATCTCTCACCTGCTCTTGTCAACAATGAGTAACTCACATTGTATCTCTGTAGAGTGTTTCGGCAAGGACCCGGGGAGGCGGGAAACGGAATGAAGCATGTTGCAGGTCTGCTGTCTAGTCCTAGGACTCCCAAAGCTTTTGGCTGTCTGGGCTGTGAGTTCTTAATTTAAAACAAAGTGAAGTGTTGATTGCCTGAAAATTAGTCATGCTATAGACTTTTTGGTGAGGGTGTACTTCAGCTTGAGCTTCTTACTGGTCTATATTGAATTCACGCATTCCTAGTTTACTTAATTCAGAGGTTTAATCAGATTAACAGTCCAGACCCTGGTGCAGGGTTTTACAGGAGCTGGTTGTTCAGAGCGACTGTATAATTAACGGCAAGTCTTCAGCGTCTGCACGCCAGGTATGGCTGGGTGGCTGTGCTGGCATCAGTATGAAGCTGGCAGCCTAGAGTTTAGTTAAATGCAGGGCCTGCCCTTGAGATGGTCGTCCTGCCAGATGTGTTCCTGCTGCTTGCTGCTGCTGTAGCCTCTGATGGTCTTAGGCTGGTCTTAGGCTACATCGAAGTGTACATCTGAGTTCCCACCTCTCGTGTTAGTACCACGTTTGTTCGTTCTCACGGCCGTAGACCCCAGCTGGTACTGAAGGCGCTTTTGAGCACTCTGTTTCTTAAATTCCAGATGCTTTGTGCAGCCCAGGCTACTTTTTGAACCACCCTAAAGCCACTGTGCTTTGGTTTGAGCTAGGTAAGCAAGGCACGTTATGCTGTGTGATAGTACTGGTCCTTAACTGCTGATCAAACGGGCAATAACGGTCCCAATCCCTGAGCCGGGAACGGCCTTCTTGTACTGAGAATTCAGTTAATTCGAATGAAAGCGCTGTCTACACCATTAGTCTGGCTGTTGATCCTCCTCTTTAATCGCCCCAAGAATATAAATTGTAAAAAGGTGGATGTGATTGGGCAGAAATCACGGGGTTTGTGTACAGTGTTACTGGGAAAGCAGTGACACTTTCACGTGAAGCTCTGAAGGAAGACAACAGTGAGAGCAGAAGCCCGCGGTTCTGTTTCTCCTTGGAGGCGCTCCTGCGAGGCCGAGGGAGGGAGAGGGGTGCAAGGAAAGCGCAGCCTGTAGTGGGGTGAAAGTGAGAAGGGCAGGAGCGTTGTGGTGCGATACTCGGCAGCGAGCAGTTTTCAGCCAGGCCGGGAAAGGCTTGACACAGTGCTGTCTGTAGGATGTAGGATGTAACTGCTGCAAGGAGTCATGCTCTGGGGACAAGGAGAGGGTTTTTCCTTTGGGAGCTTTGGCCCCTGCCAGAAAGGGAAGGTGTATCTGGGTTTGTCCCAGAGCTTAGTCGCATATTGTCCAGGATTCAGACTGGGAAGTACCTAAAGTCCCAGCTGTCTGTTCCCATGTAGTGCTGAAGTTTCTGAAAAAGAGAAGTCTGAGTCGGAATTGAGGCCTGAGCATTGCTTCTGATATTTAGATTGAAAAGAGAAAATAAGCCATAAAACAAAGGGTTATTTTAAGAGTCAGTAATGCTGCTTTTTCTAGATAATCCCCCATGTCTAAACTTGGTGGGAGGGAGGTATAATCGAGGCCCTGCCTATGCCTCATCTGCCCAGACTTCTCTGTAGCAACTTCCCAGGTTCTCCCAGCCAACGCACTGCTGTTGCAGCACACAGGCAAGGGAAGCCTAAGGCAGAGCAGAAACGTGTAAATGTTATTTCAAGTCTCAAAGGAAGTGGAACTGCAGAAATGCAAGTGTTGAGCTGGCACTGCTGCCCCCAACTCCTCTCCAGGCACGTCTTCGGTCTTGCTGTCAGTGACCGCAATCTCCTGGTGCAGGGGCAAATTTGGGTCCTTCAGCTTGTGTTCTTTTCTTGGGGAGGAAACATCTGGAGTCAGTGGAGCACCAGCAGATACTACACCACTTCCCATACTTCTCGGGGACTCGTGCTGCTCTGGCACAGTGCAGCAGCTGTGAAATCACTGTGCTGTTCCTTCTACTTGGGCTTGTGTAGCACGTCCTGCCTGACCAGCGAGGAGCTAGAGCCTGCAGAAAGCCCAGCTGACCACATTCCTCTCAAACAGAGCAGAAGCTGATGGATGGCATGAAGCCATGCATCCAAATTGCCTGCTCCGGTGCACTCTCCTACCTGAAACGCTGGAAAATCAACCGCTACAGATGGTGTCCGTCTATGACAGGCAGGAGATGGGTCTGCTGGAAGGCTTTCTAAACTGGGAATGGGAGGATAGGCAGTGCTCTGAAACTGTAGAGATTCTGATTGATGTCTATAACAAAATGATCAGGAATTCTTTACCTTAATAGGTCAAAAAGGTGTGCTAAACTGCATCTGTACTCAAAGAGCGGTTGAGGACTGCTTTAGAATATAAATCCCACCCTTAAATGGGGACTTACCTTGTCAGTGTGCTCTCAGAGCTTAAAGAGATTCTTCTCTTGCTGATGAGCAGCTTCACACTAAAGGACTCTGGCAATCAAATTTAGTAATGCCCTCCGTGTCACCCAACATCGCCAAAAATACATAGCTAAATTCTTGGCATGAATACACATCAGGAAATATGGAGAATGTTTCATAAGGGAAACAAAATTCATGGTTGCACCAAGTGTTTTTATAAAGACAGTCAAATTCCACTTTAATTCTGCTCTAGTGCATGAATTTATGATGACAAATTTATGTGCCCTTAATCTAGCGAGCATTTGCTTTTCGTAGAAGTGGTACAGCTATGATAAATGCATAGCAATTCAGCACGGTCGCTGACTTGAAAGGCTTCGGGACTGCCTGCCTGGCAACCCCCTTATTTTAAGCACTTCCTTAAAACACCGTGGCCAGAGTAGCCAAGGGATTGATAAAAAAAAAAATGTCTGTCGCAACAGCCGTGTAATCAATTACAGCATTTGGAACCCAGCAGAGCTAAACGGGAGCTCTAACTACATCCTACAGTAGGTCATCCATCAAAATCTTGACGCATGTACCGCATCAGCTTGGAAAGAAATAAAACCTTTAAGTGATCAGATAGCTCCCAACCCCTAGGAATCTATTTCTGCCCCTCACAGTCTCTGTTGCAGCAAAGAAAGGAGGAAACCCCCCCCCCCCATAAACCCAGCTGTACCAATTATTTTCAGTCAATCTCTCTCCAATGTTAAGGCCTGTCGGCAGAGCCCGGGGGAGGCAGCTAGACCCCACTGCCAGTGCTCACCCCCGCTGAGCTGCCACCACCACAGCTGCTGGAGCACCTCTGACCGGAGCAGCCAGCCCCAGGAAAGGCACCCGCTCTCCGGGCCCGTGAGTTAGTGATAACCTAAGCCTCGCTGGAGAACGTGCAGCTCTGCCTGCTGGAAACCCTCAGGTTACGAGATAGATCCCAGGGAGCAGGGAGGCTCTGTTCCATGGCTGCATGTGGTCCTGTTTCCAAAGGAAGGAAGTCAGGGGAAAGGAAGATGTGCTAGAAGAAGGAAGGGCAACCGACTGCCACTCATGCAGAGGAGCAGATGGGGTGAGGAGGCGTAACTGGAAAAAGCAAACACGGAGATAAGCACTCTCTATACGAACGGGCATTTATCTCTTCCGTGCACGTGAGCGCACACACACAGAGTCGTATCGGTCTTTACAAATGAGACATTGGAAGAAGAGGCTTCCTCCCCCTGTTAAAAACCGTTACTTTTAGTTAAAAGCAGAAATATTTCTACGTTCTTTCCATATTTTAAAGGAGATTTTAAAAAAAAGTATGCTCAACATTTTGTAAAAATGAGGATTTATAAACTCAGAAGGCTAATAATAGGAATAAAGATGGCCAGTAAAAACACCTGCAGAACTGTGCCTGTACCGCTACCATCCCCTGAGGGGACACTGACTACCAGAAACTGGCTTTGGTGGGTGTGACCTTCGGAGAAAACCAAAATGAGCGTCCCAAAGCTAAGCACAACCAAATCAGGAAGATAAGGATGCCGGGACACAAACAGCACCATAATGGCCTCAGTGTCAACCTGCAGCGCAGTGGTCACTTTAATTTTTGCCTTCATCCCCTAACTCCTGTTTTTATCCAAGGGAATGGAAGAGCTGGTACTAAAGGGAATAGAGTCACAGGAGCCGGGCACCAAAAGGAAAGAAGTGACATCTCCTGCAGGCACCAGCCAAGCCTGTGGTCCCAGCCCCCTCCCTCCTCTCCTGACTTTTAGGGATCCCAGGGGCACAAGCTGCCAGCCCCCAGCCCGCTGCCGTCTCCTCACGCTTCCCCACGGCCCTGCCGAGAAACACCGTGTCCCAGTGGCAACGGAAAGCCTGGAAGTTCAGACCGTCATTCCAGGGCAGTGCTCCCTCAGAGTCTGGCTCCCTGCCATCTCAGGGCAGAGCTGGAACCTCCTGTGCTCCTAAAGCCAGGAGGTAGCTGCCAGACACACCACTCCATCCCCGGAATCTCCCTTGGGAAAGCAGCCTCTGACATGTCACAACAGGAGTCGTGATCACCATCATGACACCGGCTTCCTTGTCTTCAGCAGTAGATTTAAGTAACACACCGTTCTGCATTTTAGTTCCTGCTCTGCTCCCTTTTTTTTTTCCTTTCTGTTATCCCAGAGGTTCCCAGGAGTTCATCCACACAGGAACCACCTTTATTATCCGCATTTCTTCCAAGCGCTGGAGTAGCTCAAATAGAGAAAAGCATCCTGATGGAATGAAGTGTTACCACGTCGAGTGCCTCATTTTCCTGATGCCGGATGTCTAACGTGAAACCGTGTGTTCTCTACCCGGAAATAAACATTTCCGGTCTTGGACTCTCCCATGAACTGCAAAAAATTCTAGTGGTTAAGTTATTTTAAAAGCTACGAGTCAGAGCAGGGATCTAGGAAAGACCAAGATGCAGGGAACACCAGCAACAAGCCGGGTACAGTGATGGCAGGTTGTCTGACACCTCCCTGTGTTAGGGACCGCTTGGGCTGTGGCCCGTCAGCCTCTGGGACTTCTCCAGCGTTTTGCCACATGCTGGGGCAGAATCGCTCCGAGGAACGTCTGCTTGGACCTGGCAGATCTGAGAAACTCCTGCTTCCAGAGCGATTCCTGGGAGCAGCGAGGAGCTTACGCAGTGCGATGCTGGGGAGCAGCGCTGGGCCGCATCTCCGCGCTCCGTGGGCGTCCGAACAGGGACAAAATAGCGTCTGCCGCGTCCAACACTGAAACACCGGAGGGGTTTTGGTGCTGAGTACAGGGAAAATCACCAAGTTTTCATGTTGGGAACAAATGTATGAAGGTGACCTGTGAGATGAAGAAGGTTCTCAGATTAAAGCCTATAGAATGCCAGATTTTGGCAAAGGAGCACTGATGATCGGGACAGGGAGGGGACCGTGCACAGGGTGGGCGCTCTTCCTGGAAGTAGAGAACAGGAGCGGAAAACCCCTCCAGGATAAAAACCTGAGTTTGAAATGCTGAAAATATTCCATCTGAAGGGCTATTTCTGTGTCCTTACAGCAGAGCCAGACAGCAAGTAACTGTGATCTATTAAATAGTTAAAGGGAAAAATACTTATTTCCATTTTCTTATGGATCCAGGTATGTCCCAAGTAACCGTGAGGTTAAAAGTACACATATAAACTGAAAACCTACTACAAATTTTAGGAAAAATACATAGAACCAGAGAAAGCTAGGCTGGAGGATGGTTTTCCCTAGAAAAAATCACACTTCATTTAAAACAACATTTTCCACTGTCATTATAAGAATCAGTGTATAAAACAACACCACCGAGAAAAAAACCACAACAAAAAATACCCCACCTGCTAAAGGTAAAATTAGATTTGCTCTACCAAATCGCCTGTGACAACAGGAGAGTGGAGGAGGAGGAAATGCCACATTGGCTAAAAGCTTTATTTTGACTCCTGATCCATGGAGGAAAACAAGGAAGAGCTGCGCAGGGAGGACGGCTGGAGGAAGCTGTTAGCTGGACAATAGCAGAGACCGTTGAAAATGCAGTTTTAGAGCAGGAAAACGGGGTTCTGGCAGCAGTTTTTGTAAATGCGTATCCAAAATTAAAGATCAGAAATTACCGACATGGGCAGCAGGTCACAACTGCACCCCAGCTATTATCTGCTTTTTGTTCCGAAGGCTCCCGCGTCAGCTTCTGCCCAAAGACTTCAAGGTGCAGGAATGAAATAGAGGCGTCACAGGGTGGGAAAAAAAATGACCCAATTTCTCTGTGCAAAACATGATCAGAGCAGTCAAACACAGCCAAATGTGGGGCTACGCTGCAAGGTGCAGCTGGCGGCTTCACCTAAAGTAAAAATCACAGAATCACAGACTGGTTTGGGTTGGAAGGGACCTTAAAGACCATCCAGTTCCAACCCCCCTGCCATGGGCAGGGACACCCTCCACTAGACCAGGTTGCTCAGAGCCTCATCCAGCCTGGCCTTGAACACTGCCAGGGATGGGGCATCCACAGCTTCTCTGGGCAACCTGTGCCAGTGCCTCACCACCCTCTGCGGGAAGAACTTGGTCCTGATACCTAATCTAAATCTCCCCACTTTCAATTTAAACCCATTACCCCTTGTCCTGTCCCTACAGGCCCTTGTAAAAAGCCCCCCCATCTTCCTTGTAGCCCCTTCAGGCACTGGAAGGTGCCGTAAGGTCTCCCCGGAGCCTTCTCTTCTCCAGGCTGAACAAGCCCAACTCTCTCAGCCTGTCCCCATAGCAGAGGGGCTTCAGCCCTCTGACCATCTTCGTGGCCTCCTCTGGACTTGCTCCAACTGGTCCATATCCTTCTTACGCTGAGGGCTCCACAGCTGGACGCAGCACTCCAGGTGGGGTCTCACAAAAGCAGAGCAGAGGGGGAGAATCCCCTCCCTCGACCTGCTGGCCACGCTTAGAACGCCTGTGTGGACATGTACATTAAGCATCCTCGCGCTGCTGGAAACTAACGGGTTAAACACATCTTCCTTCCAACCTAGGTTCAGAGCCACATTTTTATTAAAAAAAGGAGTCTTTCCTACAGTCAAAGTGTTTATGAAGTCCAAGAAAGCTCCGTCCTGGGTCCAGACCTGTTCTTGCCGAGAAAGGTCTCTTCCCGTGGGGTCCCATGGGTGCCAGCCAGAAGCGGGCTCCTCAGGACACGCCTCGCTCCAGAGTACGGCTGAATTAATTCTCCGGGGCTGGCCTGCTCCTGCACAGCTTGCCCGAGCTTCATTTTGGCAGCTTTAACCCGCGCTCTGACAATCCCTGAACCCGGCTAATCCTGCACGGTGTAGCATGCGGGGCACGCCGCCGCCGAAGATTTGGGATGAGGTGGAGGGGGTTACTTTTCTTTAGTTAGTTATTTATTTAAATGCCCCTGCAGCTCCAGTGGTGAAGAGAATTTGGAAAATCCAAGAGAATCAGGGTAAGATTTTGATCTCTTTCCTTAAGAACTGAGGTAGGAAAAGGCGGAGTGAAACAGTGACGCAGGCTGGTCGGCCTCACCTGCTGTTCGCTGAGCAGCGCAGCGTTGCTATACTCAGATCTGCAAAACCACGGCGCTGTTCGCATTGAAAATGACAAAATCCAACCCCAAAACACAGTACCCCTGTCGCAGCTATCTCCACTGGAATTCGAATGTACATAAAAGATTAATTCCATTTTAAACGTTTTATATGGTTAAAAATTTAAATGTCTTAAAATCTCCTCGCGGCGTTAAACCAAACTCTGTAGACATAAATAGGCTTTCAAATAATTACATTTGCTCCAAAACCCGATAGTGACAGGTCGGCTTTATGATTTTTTTAAAGCATTTCCTTGTATAAGCTCTGCTAACTGAAGCCCTCCAGAGTCACAGAGTGACGCGTGCCAAATCTTGGCTGTAGGACAAACAGCTCCAAGAAACTGTGGGATGGGGGGGGGGGGGGGGGGGGGGGAAGCAGAGAAAAAGAAATTCCTTTTAAAATGCCTGGTTTGGGGATTTATCGTGGTTACTTTGGTTGGCCGAGGAGCCCTGCTGCTGGCAGAGGCAGGTAAGAAGTGCCTGGGAACGCTGCGCAGCTTGAGCCAAGGAGCGAGAGAGCAGCTCACACGTGCCAACGGCGGAGGCAAAGGCGAACGCCGAGGCCCTTCCCGCAAAACTGCCGAGCTGGACGAGAACGAGAGAGCGGTGAGAAGATGGAGAACTTTTCTGGTACCTTCTGAAGAGGCTCCAAGTTTGCCACGTGGCAACCTAAAACTCCGCCTTTGCTGGTGCAGGCCTGCGTCAGTGAATACTTCAGGGTCGAACAAGGAACCCTGTGGAGTGAACCGCCTGCTGCGTCCCTAACACTGACCTCTCCCAGAGGATAACCCGAGTTCAGTGGGGAGGGCTGCAGGACCGTCTCAGACAGCCTCTCCCGCTCCTCTAGATCTCCTGAAGCCCCTCCTTTATAATTCCTGCCCTATGTCATTCACTTGCACGGAGATCAAGCACCCTCCCATCCCTTCTTGCAACTGACCTCATGGATCTGCCTCCTCCTGCGCACGGACAACCCAACCCGATGACCTGTCTGCGGCACGCAGAGGACACCAGAACAGGCGTTTCCAGCCCAAGAGACACGTTCGTGCTCCCTTCCAGTTGCAGGCAGGGAGTCCCAGCACCTGGGGCTTGGAGGAAGGGGAAGGAGGGAAGCAGCCAGGGGCAGTCCCTCCACCCAGCCCATGGTGGCTCCTCCCCAGGACACCCTTGGGCCAGCCTGTCCTGCAACCCTCCCGCCAGCTCCCTCCGCACCTCCCTAACTTTCAGCTCAGTCTTTAGAAGAGAGCTGTGGCCGGGTGGATTTTGTTGTTGTTGTTCTTGCAGAAGAACGAAGTCAAGATGCTTCTAAACTCATGGTTTAACAGCTGCTGCCTGACTGTGGTCCTAGCCCTTGCCCAAAGGGACTGGAGCTCAGAAACAAGATGGAAAAGAGGCAGTTTTTTTCCTTGGATGCGCACAAACATCACCTCGTGCTCACAGCTTTCTGTGGCTGACATCATCTCTGCAGTGCACCACAAAGCTCAGAGCAGTGAGGGTCTCCAAGAGCCTCCCCAGGGGATACTGAGCCGACTTGTGAGTTCAGGCAAAAGCATGTAACTTTAGGGTGGAGCCTGCCAAGTTTGTAAACAGCATTTTACAGCGCTTTTGCTTGCAACGGATCTGGGTTTGGAGGCACAGGAGGCCACTGCCAGCGCTGTTTCTCACTAAATGCAAAGCAGAACCCCTCGTTGTACCTTGTTTTAATAGCTGTATGAGGGGTCAGACCTCTGTCACCTCCTGAGCCAGTGAATCTTGGCTCTCCCTCCCAAACCCTTTCAGCCAGGAGGAAGAAGACGCTCATTTCTGCAGAACGCATCAGTTCCTTGCGGGCTCCAGTCCCCCAAGGAGAAGGTGGGGAGCAGCAGCCGTTCTGCTCCGTGCCCAGCACCAGCACTGCTGCCCCACAAACACCTTGCACAACGTAGGGCTGTGCAGGGCTACGTATTATGGAAGAAAAGAGGGCTCTCTGGAAATACTCCAGTCGGGATCACCTCTGTGACTTTCTGCTGATGTGTTTCCGCCTCTGAGGCACTTGTAGAAGTTAAAAAGATGGAGGAGCGCTGCTGCGTCCCGCCAATCTGGCCTGAAAACTTCCTTCTGCCCACAAGGCAGGTAAACCTGTCCAACAAAGCCCACACGGCTGGTGGGTCGCCTTGGGCTTCGGCTGCACGCTCCGCCCAGTGTCACCACCTGACCGTGCGTGCCACTGACCTTTCAAGGTCGTATCATCCCAAGTAAATGAAACAAACTGGAATAATCCTCTTCCGGGATGCCGGGAATGGTCTGTTTGCTAGTTAACAGCACGTTTGAATAAAAGGTTGATTCCTTCAGACTGAAATCTTTCCCTGCTTGAGCAGCTGACTCTCCAGCAAGAGCTGAACGTGGATGGTACCACACTGCGCGGCGAGCGAGTGGCAGGAGGTCGTGTAAGCAAACTTTTGGTTTTTTTAAAGCAGCCATCTGCAACAAAACAAATGCAAAAAAACAAATGCGGAAATGGGTGGAGGAAAGCAACTTACAAATCTGGTTTCAGGCCCGACAAGCATGCGTTCAAGCCTGAGAAGAATTCACGGTAACTTTGGCCAGCTACCTATGGACCTGGATACCTGCAGCATAGAACAGAATGAATTTATTTCTGAAGCTTGCCCCGCTCCCCATTTGAGAGATACCACGCAAGGGAAGACACTACCCAGCCCAGCAGTCGCTCCCAAGGTAAATTCCAGCCCACAGAAACCAAGAAGAATTTAACATTTCTGAGCATCCAGAGCTCCCCCGAACACACTCGTGTAGTTACGCCCGTGCGTTCAGCGTGGAGCTACGTGATGGTGAGGGACAGGACCCACACTGCTACACTACAGGCGAGTGGCCCCCCGGGACTCACACCCACACGTGTCCGTAGCCACCCTGAGCAAATTCAGCTTGTGGAGAGCTAGCCGGAGCGGTCCCACAGAGCTGGGAAGCTTGCTAGCCAGTGGGCTCTGCAGGCCAGCCTGGCAAGCCCGAGTTCGCCCCCTGGCCCGCTTTTATAGAGCAGGAGAAAACATGCTCGATCCGAGCCCACCCTTGGGAGAGTCCCACTAAGCAGGAAATTCAATAGTGTGACTGCTGCGGGTTCCCGAGGGCTGCCAGGCAAGAGACGAGGGCTGCCAGGCAAGAGACGAGGCCTGCGGTTTGGTTTCCCCAGCCAACTCCTGCATCCCTGCTGGTGCAGTGTCAGGGTGGAGAACACCAGAGGCTTTTTTCCACGGCAGCAGCTGCCAGGAGGGTGCTGCCGGGATGGCCGCTCAGCAAACGACTTCTGGTGTGGTGTCCTGACATGCTGACCGAGGGCTGAGCTGGAAAACCCGGACCCAGGAGTGCCCCATAGGTGGAAAGGGTAGAGCTAGGATCAGATAGGAGCGAGGTCTTGGCTGGTGGAAAAGCCGGCAGCCCTCCTCTGGGCGCTGAGGTGACAGCTAAGCAGGACTCGCGGCTAAGACGCGCTCGGCCAGGCTGCTTCAGTGAGGTGGGAAAGATGTCTTGGGAGTATTTGAAGTTACGCTTCCGTTTTCACGCAGCAGTTTCACTAAAACAGCTATTTTAACATCGCTGAATCCTTAGGACACGGTCTCCTTTGCAGGCTGCCCAAACACTCCAGGCACACATCCAATTTATCTGTTTTTCTCAAGCGCATCGGTGACACGTGTATACCGACACTTCTCCTTGCAGCTTTCGATGGGAGAAGGGCAGGGGATAGATTGAATTCAGCAAGATCTCCTCTGCCCTGCTAGCTGATGATCGGGAAGTCGAAGCGTTCGCTCTTATTTAGTATCACCAGCGCGCGCCCGCTGCGGTACGGCTCAGTGCTGTGGAATTGCTCCTGGGGGGGTGCACAACGGCCAACAGCTTCTCAGCTGGGCAGGGAAATCACGATGAGCTCCTACCCGCTGGGCAAAACTGCATTCAGCGTCGGCGCGGCCTCACCTTCAGTGCTGCGTGCAGTTCTGGGCCCCGCCATCGAAGAAGGACGCTCCGGTCCTCGAGTTCATCCAGAGGATGGCAGCAGAGCTGGTGGAAGGGCTGGAAGGAATGTCCCAGGAGGAGCAGCTGGGAACTCTGGGTTTGTCTAGTTGGAGACACGGAGGCTGAGGGGCGACCTCAGGGCTCCCTACAGCATCCTGAGGAGGGGACGTGCAGGGGAGATGCTGGTTTCTTCTTGCCGGTCCCCAGTGACATGGGGATGGCTCAAAGCTGCGCCGGGGCAGGTTTAGACTGGATGTGTGGAAGCGTTTCTTTACCGAGACGTTGGTCAGCAGTGGAACCAGCTTTCTAGTGGGGTGGTCGGTGCCCCAAGCCTGTATAAGAGGCATTTGGACAACGCCCTTAGCAGCATGTTTGAGCTTGGTCAGCCCTGAACTGGTCAGGCAGTCGGACTAGATGGTCACTGCAGGTCCCTTCCAACTGAAGGAGTCTCTTCCGTTCTGCTCCATGCAACCTGGAGGAGCCGGGTGGGAGCTCCCGTGCAGCGCAGCCCCAGACCCCACCGGCAGCTCCCAGTCCCGCACCAGGCTGGCTCCATCCCTGCTTTGCAGGATCGGCACTGCACAGCTCTGCGGCAAAAGCACAGCAGGGCCCAGGCTGGCTGCAGTCCTCCAGCCGCCCCGTCCCTCCCTCCCTCCCTCCCTCCCTCCCTCCCTCCACTGCAGGATCAGCTGCAAAGGTCGGGAGCGCTTACCTCCGTCTCTTTCAAACGCAGCCTGTACGGTTTTCCTGCTGCTTTGCCAGCTTGCCAGCTGCTTCCAAGGCTGTATTCCTCACGGAGGAAGCCTTAAATAGAGCTGAAGAATGGAGCACGCTGCCGGATTGGGGAGCAGCCCCTGTGGCATCCTGGCCTGTGGGTCCCTGCCAGCAGGGCGTGGGGCAGGCGTGGGGCTGCGGGCCAGAGCCGGGGCCTTGGCGCTGGGCGTCCCTGCCCGTACACACCAGATTAGGGCAAGGCAGGCCTGCGAGTGCTTCAAGGCCACCGTGCCGGTTTCCTAAGGGTAGGGCAGGACTCGCAGAAGGAGTAAGACCAGGGAGTGACAAACCTAAACTTCGTGCTTTTTCACCCCTCAGAGCCCTACTTCACGCAGCAGAGATCGCTGGTCTCCAGCAAAACGCCAGGGGATGGACGGCCCTGCTCCGGGGGAGCTCTGCCTCCGCCGCCTCCTCCAAACTCCATGTCTCGGGGGGTGGGAATTCAAGCTGTCCAGGCTTCAGCTGCCGTAGCTTTCCGCATCCGTGCTGCTCTGCACAGCCCTTCCGCGCTCAGCATCTCTTATCTTTCGGAGCAGCAGCCGGATGTTTCCTGTAAAACCTATTACGCGGGGTCATTTCCCAAAGAAGTTAATTACCGCTCCGGAAAAAACGTGAAGGGCTGGGAGTACACGGGGGAGAGCTTCACGCAGGGAAGGCGCAGCACGGCGCTGCTTCATGGGCGTGCGATGCTCCCGGAGGCAAAGTTAAGTCTTTATAAACATTCCCCCAAAATGACGATTGACTCACTGAAGGCCGAACCCCCAGCGGCTGTTGGAGCGTCTCGGGAAAAGCCTCGCGTATTTGAAGTCCGTGGGATTTAATCGAAAGAGGGAACCCTCTGTTTTATTGCTGTTACGGGGGTCACGCTGCAGGCGCAGGAACTACAGTCTAGGCGCTACGGGCGGTTAATGCACTTCTACCCCGCATCGACTCATCGAGACGTGTTCTTGCCTTAAAAACATTGAAAATCCCGTGGTACGTGGAAAATCTTGGGCCAGGGGAACAACTATAAGCACTTGAGCTAAAATAGCCAGCATAGCACAACGTCTGAAGTGACACTTCAATCATAAATCTGCTCAAAATGACCCCAAATATTCCCCTAGTAGTATTCCATCTGCTGTTTTTCATGGAGAAGGTGTGGCTGTGAAATGCCTGCTAAGTGGAGTAACTTTCAACTAACAGGTGAAACCGAGACAAAGTGTAGCTCCGGAAAGCAAAACAGCTTCTAACTTTACAGACCTTTGTCTTGTCTCAGCTACTTCTTATCAGAACTTGTTTCCTGCAGTCTTTGTAAACTCAGTTCCGACATCTGGAGTCTCCAAGGCAACCTGGAGGATGCTCAAATGCATCAGGCTAGCAAGTAATTTAAGCTGAGTTTCAAGGAAAAAAACCCAACCAACCAACCCCAAAACCTCACCTTGATTCAGCTCCTTGTCCGAGCGCTCGCAGGTCTCAAAAAAGCCTCTCCCCTCTCTTAAGAAAACCTTTAACACGATCAGGATTCGGTACCCAGAAAGCCACAAAGCCTCTCGCTGTCCCCCGGGATGGCTTTTCGGGCAGTTCAAAAGGCGCGTTCCCGTTCAACACGGGCCAACACTGCTATGTCAGACCTGCGGATCGCTTCAGAGCTGCTGTTTTTCTCTGCCTAATGCCGTTTCTCTCAGGTTTGTCCCACGGGCAGGTTTAACAGGAACCACCTACGGGTACCGCAGGACGAGGCGTCACAGCGGCACTTCTAGTGAAATAGATGGACCGGTGTCACTGGTCCTAGTGACACTGTAGGGTCTCACTAGTAGGGTTTTCCTTAAAAACTTCATTATTTAGGAGAGAGGCTTAAAATGTGGTGTACGTTATAAGGACCGGTGGGTATCATATAAAATAGAATTCCATCTTCCCATCATCTCAGACTGGGAACGTCAGTTCATAACCATCTCTCACTACTTTACGTGTTTTGTTTCCTCTGCCCTAGAGGGGCAGCCTAAAAGCCAGCAAGGCAGGATAGAATACACCCACCGAAGGATTTTTAAAATCAGTTTAAAACATCTTCCAGCTGAGCAGGGAGCTGGGGAGCTCTGCAAAGGCAGGGAGGCAGCAGAGCAGAATGCTACTCTTGCAGGAAGTCAGGAAGCCAACTTGAACTCAATAAAAATTTGAGAATACCAATCCATGAGAATAAATGGTTAAATGACAGAGTAATTCCTAAGGATGGAAAATTTTCTTCAACAACAAGAGCTTCAGTCATCACTGACAAGGGCATCCACATGCATCCAACTCAAAGGTGAGGTGGTTCCGGTTTTGGACCAGCCTCTCCAGTTTCATAGCACACAGCTTCGAGCTCCTACCTCACCTGCCCTTGCACTAGGGGGCATCGGAGCCTTGTGGGCTGTATCCAGAGAAGCGTGGCCAGCAGGGCGAGGGAGGGGATTCTCCCCCTCTATTCTGCCCTCGTGAGACCCCACCTGGAGTCCTGCGTCCAGCTGTGGAGCCCTCAGCATAAGGAGAAGGACCAGTTGAAGCGAGTCCAGAGGAGGCCACCAAGATGGTCAGAGGGCTGGAGCCCCTCTGCTATGGGGACAGGCTGAGAGAGTTAGGCTTGTTCAGCCTGGAGAAGAGAAGGCTCCAGGGAGACCTTATAGCGCCTTCCAGTACCTGAAGGGGCTACAAGGAAGCTGGGGGGGACTTTGTACAAGGGCCTGTAGTGACAGGACAAGGGGTAACAGGTTTAAATTGAAAGCGGGGAGATTTAGATTGGATATCAGGAAGAAATTCTTCCTGGAGAGGGTGGTGAGGCACTGGGACAGGTTGCCCAGAGAAGCTGTGCATGCCCCATCCCTGGCAGTGTTCCAGGCCAGGCTGGATGAGGCTCTGAGCAACCTGGTCTAGTGGAGGGTGTCCCTGCCCATGGCAGGGGGGTTGGAACTGGATGGTCTTTAAGGTCCCTTCCAACCCAAACCGTTCTGTGGTTCTATGAAAGAAGGTGCTTTCTTCCACTAAACTTTGCTTGTGGGACATAACAGATGTAGCTCCTTGTGACTGTAAGAAATGAAGCACCAGTTTAAGTAATTACTGGTTATTTATATGATCAGGAAAGTGAACAAATTCTGTTTCCCTATGACCTGGAACAAATGAAACCCACAGAATGAACGAACAAATAAATAAGGGTGGCGTGCATGTTTTTTTTTAAGTTAGCAGCACATGTATGTGGAAGCAAGATCACATACAGAGAGAGCCAAGTAAGCGGGAATAGAAGAGATCCGGCCAATGGCTACAGCAGAGAAGAATCAAGTTTAAGATTACACAACATCCAGTTTAAGATTATTTGTTTTTTTAATCCAGTTTATTAAATATTGCTTTTTGGGGACATGTTTACAACAAGCCCAAATAAATTGTTTAAGGATTCAAAGCAGTCATATTAAAATACAGCTTCAATATAAAGTTTGTCACAGTTTTACAGTATTCAAAAATGACAGACCTGCTTTAAAAAAAGACTATTACACCAAAACATAAGAAAAAAAACAACCTCAGAAAAAAACCCAAAACAAAACAAGTTTGGCATTTTCATAATTTTTTTATAGTATAAAACAGAATATTAAATCTATTACCAGCAAGCTGATAGTTCAATCTATTATTACCTAGTCGGAAGTGTCTCCCATGAAAACACACTATACAACGGGCACTATACAAAAGTCGTGGTGATACTCGTTTGAGGAAAGTGCATCCCTGAAAGTTTGCCAGTTTATTATACTTAGCTCTTCAAAAAAAACCAAGGAAAAACAACAAAACACCCCCAAAAAAGGTATAATCAAATCGTCCTCTTTTAACCGAAGGCTTTGTTATTATTGTTATGATTACGGTTTTGGGGGTGGTTTTTGGTTTTGCGGGGTTTGTCTCGCTCTGAGCCTTCTTTTAAAAGTGTCTAGGGACGCCCGCCAGGGGGCAGCGTAAGATTAACCATCAAATCACGAACGGCCGCAAATATTGTGCATTCACCTGCAACAGGGAGAAGAGACACGTTAGCGCCGCGCCGCGCCCCCCGCGCCCCCCGCGCCCGCCTCCCCGCTCCCCCCCGGCCGGGCAAGGGGGCCATACGCCCTGAACCCCGGGGATTTCGGAACGGTTTGGGACGGAAGCGGCTCCGGCTTTGCCCGGCAGGACCGTGGGAAACGGCGACAAGGTCTAAGGTTTCATGGCTTTGGACGGTCGGATGGAGCCCACCCTGGAACCGGCCGCGCGTGGCGCTGCCATCCCCCTTCTTCTCCGCGCCCTCAGCTGAAATCACTACAGCCTGTACACAGACCCCCAGTCCTTTCCCAGCTCCGTTCACATTCCCCAAGGGAAGAAACTGAGGCAGCGCGAAAGACTCGAGTCAAGCAGCTGGAAGATGTTCTCTGCCCTAAGCCGAGTTCTGGAAACACGCCCAATTCCAAGACTGGCCAACAGCCAGAAATCCGTCTCCCTCCTGGCTCTACCCGTGACATCCGAACTGCAAAATAAACCACGGCGCCAACGGACTGCTGCTGCAAACAGCTGAGGTCTAAGACGGAGAGGAAAAACCAGCCACAGCCGCCCCAAGTCTGGAATACCGTCATTTCCCGACGAACACGCGCACACGTTCCGAAACGGCTTCAAGTTCAAACCAACACCAATCGAAAGCGTTTAATTAGAACGACGAGAGAGGTGCAGGATCAGGCAGCTGTGACTTACATCTACGGTTTCCTGGTAAGCGAACACAATTAACAGCCACTACCATACCCTGGTCCCTGGGCGGCTGAGCTTTCCCGGCGCGTTTCAAGAAGCATCAGTTAGAAAACACTGGATTTCGTTGCTGAAGGAGCAACAGCGCGAGCGAGCAGAGAGAGGAGAGGAGAGCCTGCCAGGACGCGTTAATCCTAACTGCCAAACGAAGGATTCCCGAGATTATTTTGGGCAAGTCACCATCATACCAAAGCTACAACTCTGGGCTCAACAGCATCCACTGAAAATCAGACAGCGAAAGACGCTCAGTCGTGAAGTGCTTTAAGAAATACCACGAGCCCCTTGAGCTCCTCTCTGAGGGTCACCTCCAGCACCTGCAGGGACTTCCACTTCCTCACCAGGTTGACGTCCACTACCTAATGCAGGTTGTAGACTTACAGCTCAAGTTTAACCCTGTTATTCCAGGGCATTGATTACATCTCGGTTCATAATCGTTGCCCCAAAACAAAATACTTTTTCCTCCCCCGTGGAGTAAAGCGACGTCAGAAAGGCAGCGTACTCGCAACGAGTCAACATTTTACTGCCGAACACGGCAGAACGTCTTTGCCCACAGATCTGAAAAGAAAACTCTTCCAAAAGAACTTACTTTTCAGGCACTACCATTTTATTAAGAGGAAAATTAAGCTGAATACAAAATACTTTCTCACAAAGAGAGAAAGGTAAAAAAGATACAGCCAAAACGAGGCAACACTGATTATGGGTTACAACGAAAGCGCCAGTAATGTCATACGTGCACGATGGGAAGCCCTGGTGCTTTCTGACCGAAACACTGAAAAAGTCACCGAACCCAGCAAACGGCAATTAGCGCAGCAGAAGAGCTAACGCAGGTGGGAAAAGCCTGGGTACAGCACAATAGCATCAGAGGAGAAAGGACATGTGTCCGGGATCTCCCACGTACTGCTGGTGTAAAAGAAGTCTTCCCCGCCACCTACTTACATCTGTTGGCCCACCTATCACCTTCCAGCGGCAAAGGAAAGAAGCTATCCCCTCCCCTTTTATCAGCTGTCAAAGTGTAGGTTTTGACAGTAAGACCACAAGAAACTGCATTTCCAGTGTCCTTGGGGAAGACGCTACTTTGGCTGGGGGGTGGTCGTGGAGATAAGCCAGTCAATCCATACAGGCTCACTCTTTCAGAATTCAGAGGAAAGACCATTAGCAATGTCCTGTGCTCAGCCAGCTATATTCTTCTTTGCCTGGATACGGTCCTGCTAGGGGCCACAAGCTCTTTTGATACGCACTTTTTTCCCCCGGTCCGTACTCTGCTCCCCGTACCGCACTCCCGCACCACTTCAAAACTTGCGTGACAAACAAAAAATGCCTATCCTGAGCTATCTAATGATCACCGGAAGACATCTCACCTGGGAGATCCAAGAGCAGCTCTGACAATTACTCCCTATGCTGCGATATCACGTGGAGGGTTTACCTTAAAAACACAACCTAGTGCAGTGACAAACAGCAAATCTACCCTTCCCCACACTAGGGGAACTCAGCGGGGAAGCACCTTCCAAAAGAAACACCTGAAGCTTAGTTAACGTCTCTTGAACTAGAAGTGCTATGGAAACCACAGTTCTGTACCACGTAGAGACCTCTTGCAGGTAACCCCACACGCCCCAAGGCTACTCTCTCTCCTGTCTGCCTACGCTGTTACTCTGTGTTAAACAGCAAATGTGTGTCAATGTAAACCTCACCACAGTTTTCAGAGACGTATGCATACCCACACCGATTGAAGATAAACATTGCTCATGTTCCACCAATCCAAATAAACCATCAAGTGTAGTTAAAACTACCGCATAACAAGATGAATAATTGCACAGAACAGAAGTAGAATTCAACTTCTGGATTCACAACTTCAATCTATTCACTGAGTTACTGGAAAAAGGCTTTGTTTTTCAGCATGTAACTACAGTAGAACTGAAACTTCTTGTTCTTATGAGCCATCTGTGTATTAGGACCCCCAAAACACCGCTTACAGACAACATGCTGCCCAAAGAACCTGCTACTGTTGTTCAGCGTTTCAGATATTAAAAAGCAAAACACCAGAAAAAGGAAAAAAAGCCCACGGCAAACGAGAGGGAATGCAAAGCACAACGTTGCGCACAGTGCACCACCTAAGGCCAGGGAACATTCAGAACCACCTATTTAGCTCAAACACTTCACAGCACGTTTGGTGGACAGAGCTGTATGCGCCTCCGTTAGCGTACACACTGACAAAGGAGTATACAGTCACTCCAATTACTTTTTAATCATTCACAGCATGTGGACAAGTTCTGATAACTATTTTCACATCCCTTTATATTCTACTGGTAAGCTCGATAACTTCATAAATAACCATAAACACTGACACTTCACCGTAGCATATTTCTCGTGACTCATTCCGGGCCCATTTGCTAAAAAGTACGACTCCTGCTGTGCAGCAAGAGCTGGGCCAACAAGAGGTGCATTCTATCACTCGGGCAGAACGGCAAAATCCAGCCTGAATCACCAGTGTAACCTCCTGCTGTGCTGCCAGTACTTGCTATTAAGTTATGTATTGCCTGTCACATCAGCAGTTTGTAACTACTGAAGAAGTACGATAGAAACCAAGAAGAATTCAGACTGAAGAGAGGTTTAGTTTTATACTGGAGATTTGTCACAGCTGTCTGGGTGAAGAGAATATATCTACTGGACATGTACAGTACCTGGTCGTGGTGAATTCAGTTCAGCAAACCTCTTTAGAATATTGCTAACCATCATTGGAGCAGCAACAGAAGAGTTCTGCTGCCTGGGAATGTCAGCCTGTTGCGTTGTACCCGAAGCCATATCATAAATAATTGGGACAATAATACTGACAGCTTCCTGTGGGACTGTTGTTTTCTGTGTTAGCTGGAGCTGCGTGGAAAAAAACCCCAAAAAGTGCGTTAAGTTGAATGACCGTGTACTACAGAGCACCTCCCAATACAGCTAAATGCTGTGGGCCCACAGAGAGCATGCATTTCCAGCCCCCTCAGTTTTCAGACACCCATCCTGTAACAGAGAAGTTATCAGTCAGGTGTAGACTGTTTTCCTCTCAAAAGCACCCTAGAGCGAGCACTGCCTCAGAGACGACACTAACAGAGGTTTGTTCTAAGCATCCAATCGCCGCTATCCTTTCCCAGCCCCACTAACGTGTGTGTCACTTAATCTGGGTGGCGAGCGCCTCGGAGGTGAACAGAACACCCACCAGTTGAGCATTCGAAGACACCCGCAGCCCAGAAGTAACTTTGTATATTGTCAACATCTCTCCAAGAACACAAAACATGAAGAGCTGCTGTGCTTTTACAGGAGGGAGAATGGGAATATTAACTGAACTCATTCCAGGGCTATGCAAATCCAGGCTTCCAAACAGCAGAGCGTTTTTAGCTGTTTCAGTTGTCAGATACAGCATGCTTATGTTTTGCTACTAACCCGTGATGACTCCAAGGGCACGCAGCCTACAAAATTTTAAAACAGTTAGCTCTACTTACAAAAAACAACATTTTGGATTTCAGCACAACAGCAGGTGTTCCTGGAGGCGCAATTGGCGGAGCACTGGGAGGAATTGTTAAACAAAACTGCACATTCCATTTCAGCTGACTTGCCTGATCGGGGAACTGTTTAGAAAGAACAAACACAGAGGAAGAACACCCGAGGTCTCACATCAGTGACATACACACGGCTGCGAACTAGAGAAGCGTTAGAAAGTAGGACGTGCCGCTCTAGCTAAACTTGCAGAATTTGCCAGGTTTAGCGTAAGGCAGAGTTACTCTGAAAGAATCAAGCACAGAGGAAACAAGAACACAATCATAAAGATTCCAGCCAGGCTATGCATGTGCCTGTTGTGCAGTAATGTGCCGGCAGTTTCCCAAAACCATCAGTGTAAAGCAGAAATTTTGGGAGTTTCCAGGAGAGCTAGTAGTAAAATGGAAATTTCTTATTAAGACTAAAAAAGTATACGGACATTTAAAGTAATTTATGTGTCTATTGATAAAGATACAGCACCTTTTTTTTTTTAATATAATAAGCGAAGTTGGGTGAACTAAATAGAACGATTAACTTACCAGCTCAAGTTTCATGATGTGTACGCAGTCCCTGAGGATATGCGTCGGAGCCCCTAGTAATTTTGTGAAGGCTATTAGGGTGTTCGCTTTAAAAGGTGGTCCTGCAACCTAAAGAAAGACACTCTTTAGTATTGCTTATTTAGATTATAGCTATATCATTTAATATGGTAACCAGCATGCACAGCTGTTAATTTATATTTTGCAGCCCTTGCACGTGACAATCAAAGTCAGTAGCACCACTCAAAACACCACCAGAGATTAAAAGCAACACACAAAAACCCAAACGTTAATGATTTAAGTACATACCCTTGTTTCAAAGAACTTCTCCAAAACTTGTAACTCCTCCGATTTCCACTGTCCTGTATTTTCAGGTGTTACTTTCAGTTGCAAGGTCTGGTTGGTTTTGGGATTGAGAGCAACCCTGCACTTCAATGCCTCCGTCTTAAACATAATTACACCTGGTTCATTGGAGTTTATTAACTGTAGCTGCATAAAAAGAAGTATCACATCCAATCAGTTATTCGTTCAATAGCATGAACACAGACATTCACTCCCACGACTGTAGTGAGCAACCTGCCCTCTTCCCAGAAAGAAACACGTGATATCTGTACACAGGCAAAATCGCCTTGAGAATGAAGCTTATGCAAGATTTGGCTTCTTTGCCACTGAATCAACACCAAAGAGGCACACGTTGTCTTGTCTCAAACCCTAGAACAACATTTATGACTGAGTAGTTGAGTTACTGTCAACTAGCGTCTAAATTTCTGGGGCACTCCTGCCAAGTAGCGGCATCCACAGTAACCCTCTGGCTGTTCCAGTTAACTCCCAAGGGACATGCTGAACTTGTGGCTTTCCACTTTCAATTTATGTGGAAAAGAAGCAGAACTAAATGCTTTTTCTAAATATTGACACTTTAGACAGCAAGATTCAGAACCATAGCACAAGCCCAACCGCAAATACTTATTATATTTGAAGCGTTTCAGTTTGTGCCTGATTTGAAAGGTGTGGAGTCCAGAAGCACAAAAAAAAAATCATGGAATCACAGACTGGTTTGGGTTGGGAGGGACCTTAAGGACCATCCCGTTCCAACCCCCTGCCCTGGGCAGGGACACCCTCCACTAGACCAGGTTGCTCAGAGCCTCATCCAGCCTGGCCTCAAACACTCCCAGGGATGGGGCATCCACAGCTTCTCTGGGCAACCTGTGCCAGTGCCTCACCACCCTCTCCAGGAAGAATTTCTTCCTGATATCCAATCTAAATCTCCCCACTTTCAATTTAAACCCGTTACCCCTTGTCCTGTCACTACAGGCCCTTGTAAAAAGCCCCCCCCCAGCTTCCTTGTAGGCCCCTTCGGGCACTAATTTAATTAATTGGATAAATTTAGATTTATCCAATCTAAATCTCCCCGCTTTCAATTTAAACCCGTGAACAATTTAAAGAACAGTTGTGAAGTCATACTCATGGGTCAATACCATAAAAACCATACCGTTTCCTGTTGTATGATCCTCTGAAGATGCCTCCTCATAATAACTGATCCAAGGAATCGCTCAAGAGGGGAGCAAAGATAGCTGCCAGCTAGTCCCGGCACAAGCCCAGGGGTAGGAGAGGGCAACAGGAGAATATTCAAGGCACTGTGGGTGAGGATTGTAGGTATGGATGCTGCCCAAGAACGCTGAGGTAGTTTACGAGGTGGAGGCATGCTAGTCGGCATTGCTTGGGAACCTATTGATACGGAAAAATGACTTGCAGTAAGGAAGGATTTAAGCTGGAATGCAAGATACGTGTTCACTTTATTTGTTGTCACTATACAAGCAATGAGTTCTCTGGGCCAAAGCTTAATCCTTCTTTATTTAAGAATTTGGCTTCCTAGTGATAGGTAACAGAGTCAAAGAAATAGTGTCGACCCTCCACCCACGTGAAGAGTCCAGTAAAATGAAAATCCTACTCCCTTTTCCCCCTCCTGCAGCACACCAGCAGATAGAAGGTTTGTACAACAAACTCGACGAGATGCAGAGGTGGCTAAATCACTCGTGCAAGAGCAGCATTACAACTCTACGATGTGAAAAGTTAGTGTTTGGGTAGGCAAATATGCCCATCGTGGCTTTCATTCCAAAGAATTTTCTCTCAGTTACAGAGCTTTGAGGTTAATTCCTGCAGGGCAACAAGAGGTATCAATCCCACTAAGGTTTATGCTGTATGATTTAACTCGCTTTCCAATTCGTTACAGAAGATTTGAACTGGGACAGAATCAAGGTGTCGTTTCCTTAGTTATTTTACTGCACAAGGGCAGTAAGGACTGTTAGGCTGACACACAAAACTACCAGGAAGAACAGAACCTGAGATGTTAAACATGAGCGTTTCAGAGTCATAACACTGATAAAGAAGCCTACTTGTTCCAGCTCGTGGGGAGTGAGAGGCATCTGGGACAGGTGAATGAAGGGAAGGGTTGGCTGGTGACATTCCAGGCATCCGTGCTGCTGGTGATGGACCAGAGACCTGGGGAGATCCTGGCCAGTTCCCTGCACGCTGACTGGGTGACATCATGGTGTATGGTGAGCTTGGGTCTATGGTACCTACGGACGTTACAAGGCTGTTATTATTTGTTAAAAAAGCACAATGTTTTCTACCCTAGAAACCTAAAAAAGGCTTACCAAAATCTGTAAGGCACAGAAGTGTCTGCAAGCTTTCAGACTACATTTTACAACCATAAGAAAAAAAAAAAGGGGGGAGGAGAAGGGGGAATCAAGATACAGATTCAAGGGTTTTCTGGTTCTACTTTTTAAAAAGTAAAATCAAATGGAACATTAAGGCCAACTGGCATGTTCAACACATAACGGGGTCTAAACCAGAAGGAGCTCTTGCCTATAGACTTTCACTCCTCAGCAAGTGAAAGCCTCAGCTAGACTGTTCCTTGTCTGTTCAGTACCTTGCAGTTCTCTTCTGCAGAAGTACCTTTGGCTTTGTGCTTCGCTACAGAGACTGAGCAGAACAAACTTCTTGAACAGACTGCTGTATACCTCTCTCACGTGGTTCATCCTGAGAGTTACACTGGCGTGCTAACACTGCAGTCAGAACTGTTCCTTTCTCGTGATCCATGATCTATCTAACGGTTTCCAGCGCACTGCGATTACAACAAACAATTGTTTGGGCAGCTTCCCAAAAAAAGACTTAATAAAGGGAACAACTGAAAAGCATGGTGCTCCCATATAGGTATGTCAAATCAGCAAGGCTTCGACAACGCTTCCCAACTCCAAGTATTTGCGTTTCTAACCTGTTCCAGTTATTTTTCCAGGAAACGTAAGCAGTGAAAATACATTAACTACTCTAACAAGAGACAATGCTCATTAAAAGCTGCAGCCACTGTTCTGCTACAAGACCACATGGCATTTAATTAGTAAGCAGGAAAGAGTGACCGACAGTCAATTTTTTAAAACGTTAGCAACACCTCGACGTGCCATGCAGCTACTTTTGACTACTGTTAAGAGTTACACCCACGTGTACGAAAACAGCTACTTAAGCCAATTACAAAACACAGATTTTTCTCAATAAATTTAGGTCTGTGCTGGAAGACTTAATTTCAAGAAGCAAATGTGCTCTCCCTGTCACGCTATATATACACCTGGCAGTCAAGAACTCACCGTGCGGGCTGGCAAAGTTAGCTGTTTGTCCCATTGTGATTCCAAGAGAGGAAGGTGAAGGAGTTGGACCAAAAGATGCTGGTGATGGTGCTCTTAAAGCTCCGCTAGGTGAGCTGGCAGCATGCAGATTCCCTAAGCGAAGACATCACGTCACTCAACACACACCCTTCCCATTCTTCCGTGACAGTTTTTTCTGCCAACTGCTACAACTACCTCCGCTTTAGGGAGACAGCAAACAAGCTCCACGAGAATTTGGTTTTGCTTTACGGCAAAGGCTTTATTTCGTACATGCACGAGCGTTACGTTTTCCAGCTTTATTCCCCACACAAAGGAGACTTGCCAAGATATTTGGCTTGAAGAATGGCATTTCCACCCCGTGCACAGCCCTTCCTCAGATTTAAATATTTTCAGCTGCTGTGCTGTTAACAGCTGGGAGCAGAAAGCAGAGTTTTGGTGATGAAAAGCTTTTCTGAAGAAGCAAGTATTTAAAATTAACAGGGTTTGAGCTGAGCAAGCTGTATGAATGAAACAGTCCCAAATATTACACAGCTAAAATCGACGGTTTCACTGTATTTTGGTTTTAGTTTCAAAATGAACTTTGCAAAACATGCACGGCAGGACTTTGCTATTTTTCCGCAATACAAGGTGTATTCTCTTGGCTAAACACAGTTCAAATAACAGAAAAGGCACGCAGGTGCAGAGAGCTGCATGTGTATTTCCAGCACATGGTCAGCACCCAAACTCCCAGCCATCCTACCTGGTGACTGCGTGTGCATCATAGACGGAGATGGCGTCACCGTGTTGTGATAGGAGGTGGGTGGTGAAGTGAGAGGATATGCTCCCGATGCTCCTGCCTGTTTTGCAAATGGCTGAAATTGTCAACACAGGACAGTGAAAAATTTGGGTAATTCTGTAGTCACACTGCAGTTAAGTATGTGCTGGAGAATACCAATGAGAGTTTGGTCCCCACCGATGAAATGTTATTGCTCCACCGCCACAGTTGCCTGATTCTCTGTATCACCTTGTTCAGCGACTTTGCAGTTTCTCCTCAAGATCTAATACCTCTGCACCTCATTTCTTTTTATCAGCCACCCTGTAACAGTGAAGCCTCCTGACTTCCCCTCCCACCTTTTATCTTAAGCAGTCATTTTCCCTCCCTGAGCCCTTTGCTTCTAAGGAAGGCAGCAAGGCTCACGTGACCTTCCAAAGCTGCTGTCCATACGCTATGGGCTGTTTACACTGGAATGAGAAACAGCAAAATCAATTAATACGTTTTGCCCCCAGGGGAATTCTACAGCAGAGCAGTTTTATAGTCTCCCTTGCCATTTTTTACTGCTAATCCTTTTAGAATACAAGTTCTTAGAAACCTACAGTTGCGGTAGACAATAAACTTCTCTGATTTTGCTTGGAGGGTACCTGTTGTGGTTGCTGGGGTGGCTGCTGGGGTTGAAGCTGTGATATCAAAGAATCCATCATGTCTCCACCAATAGGAGAAGGTGGGTTATCGTCTTCATTTACAGATCGTCTTCGTGCATCCTGATTGCTGTCAACAAACATGTTCAGGAACGTCTGGGGAAAAATCAAGTTTTGTTAGCGATTTCCCCATTTAAATTTAAAGACAATGAAACATAAATGAGCGTGGTATTTGCTGAGCTTTAATACTAACGTTATCGGCTACAGCACATAAGAAACAGGCAACTCTCTAGAAACAATTACTAGTGGGCATTCATTATATACACTATGAACAGTTCACAAATTATATCAATTCATGAACAGAGCTCCTCAGTGGATATTTAAACTTAATTCCCTTTTTCCTTTAAAGAAGGGGTCTTGCATTGCCACCAAACAAGTAACCTTGCTCATTAACATGAAGTATCTCTAGTTAATTGAAATAGCACTATTTTAATTTTTTCCTTAAAAATAAAGGAAAGCCTACACATGGAAATAGCTGTTCCTGAGCAGCTCATCAGTATCCAGAAGCTACTGGGCTGTTGTATCACACCTACAACTGCCCTGTTTGAGTAAGAAGGCCCAGGTGACCTCCTCCACAACATTCTTTTGTACCCAGAGTGATTTGCCAACCCTCTTGAATTATTGCCTTCTCTGCCTTCCCAATTTCATCCTCTTGTACTTTCTACTGGTATCTACAATCCCTTTCCTCTTCTCATTAGCTTTCCACTTGGAATTTGTGAAAGAGGTAGATGTTTAGAACCAGCTACATGCAGTACCAGAGAATCAGTGTTCAGTTGCGACTGCAGAAAGGAAAAAATTAATGAACGACCCTGTTTCAAACTGGGTGCCACTTTCCAATATTTCAGTGAAACTAGCACTGGTACAAGCTGCCCTCAGCTAAGAGATCCTGTCAGACTGTCCACACATTCATTTTTCAGGAAGACAATCCAGCACTGTATTCAGAAGCAAAGCCACAGGCTCCTGCCACACACTGATGGAAACTATTTTAAAAGCAAAGTTTCTGTCTAGAATCATCTGACACGGAGCATTTCCTCATCTGCAACGTATGAGCACCGTCCTGCCACACGGAGTTTGTGAGGAGCAGTTGTTGTTTATCCTGGGGAATACATCTAGCACAGTCACAAAGCTTCTGCAGGTTTTAACAAAAGGATGCCTGCAGTGGCCTCTATGTTATTTTATTATATAGATAAAAAACCCTGACACTTGATGCTAGTTTTGTTGAAGGGAATGTTTAATTAAAGCTAATTAACAAATCAGAATATTCCTTCTGTGCTCAGAATTTTTGAAGGGCTGCAGTGCTTCGCAAAAAAAGCTTCACAAAGCTCTTCACATCAGATTCATACTTCGAGTTAGAAGCTCATTGCTAAAAGCTGCAACATGCCAGACAACACAGAAACGGTCACCTTTAATCCAGGCGCAGGGTAGAACCCTTCAACTATTTTGCTGTTGTCGAAGAGACTGTACGCCCCGTCGCGTATCGCTACGACGCCACGACTCCGGCAGTAGATGTCGATGCAGTACATGTTCCTGAAGGCCAGCCTGATGTGCGTGGGTGACTGTGGCAGGATTGAGAAGCACTGATAGGCAGTGTTGGTGCGTTGAGTCAGACCCAGCATGGGCACCGTTGGCAGTTTGTTGATGGCATTTAATGGAGCCTGAGTGTCAAACAAAACCTGAGAGAGAACAGATATTGAGAGATCAGGAAGCTAACCTTTAAGTAAAGGTCAGGGAAAATGGGGGTGAGGGGGGGCACAACCTTCCCCAAGCCACCTTCTGCCAAGGAGATCCATAAACAATCATAACACACACACGTAATTTTGAAGAGAACAGTTTAATCAGAATTCAGCTCTTCGTGATCTTGCACTGTTCTTGAGAGAAGTTTTAAAAATGTTACCTGTAATAACTGCACCACATTTGGTGTTTTATTAAACATCTCCTGGAGCTGGTGCAGAATTGTGTTGTGACAGTTACTGCAACCTGAGTTTGGGCCAACAGTTCCCAGTGAAATGTGGAACTTCTGGAGTATGGAGTTCCACTGAATGCTGATCTGTAATGTCAAGAACATAAAATGGTCTTGGAAACTGGAACAACTACGAGGTTATAACAAGAGAGCTAATCTGCTTTAATTTCATTCCCCATTTTTCATTGAACCTGAACACATTCCATCCTCAACTCACCTTCCTCAACAGTTGCTGAGGTGGTGAAAAAACCACCTAAAAGTGCTGTCAGCTTTAACATCCATGTACCTAGCTGGATTGTTGGCAACCACAGAACTAGGGAATTATTTTAGCAAGTCAACCAAAAATAGAAAAAGCCTTTTCTGCCAAAGGTGAGACAGGTAAACTCGAGAGATTCATGCTGCAGAGAACTAATGAACGAGTTACTGAAGGTGGGCTGGTTTTCTCAGTCATGTCACACAAAACCGAGAACTGGACATGCTAACACGTAAGGAAGTGACATGTAAAATCCACACTGCTACTCTTGCTACTTATTACCTGTCCCGGTATAATGCACATAGGAAATACTCCTAAAAAGTTCAGCTTAGAACATGAACACAAAAACCTTCCAGGAAGCAAATTTCAAGTGCATCAGCTACTTTGCCTCGGTTACGCACAAAAACGTACTCTCAGTCTGTAATAAACATGCACTTACTTCCTCCTCTACCTTGCATTTCAGGCAAGGGTGTGAGCAAGTACTCTGTCAGTTATCGAAGTAATTAATAAGCTGTAAATTCAGATACTACAGAGTAAGCTAGAGCTCTGAACAAAGGAACAGCGCTGCTACAAAATAATGCAGGACCACCTCATTTCAAAGCACGGTACTACATTTAACATTTTATGTTAGAGCCTTTTCTTCTAGGGCAGAATTAGGCACTCAGCTTGCGTACAGCCACACTTCCCTGGACAGCAATGATCAGTAGCAACACTTACAAGTTTGTCAGGAAACGGCTGCCACACCAGCTTTCATCCATCAGGAGCACACAACTCTCCGCAAATTCAAGCATCTTACACAAATTCTCAAAAATTCTGAACAACTAGTTATGTAGCAGCTTAGCAATCTGGCACCCTCTATGTCCAGCTTTTTCTACACTCATCAGTAGAAATTCCACAATAATGTAATACGAGGAAATATTTCGTAGCACAACTCTGAGAACTCTAAGCCTACCCATTCTGTTCTTAAACACACATTTTAAATGCACTTAGGAGTTACTTACTGAGCTCCCCTTGGTAGTTCCATAACAAAGGATAAGTTTTCTGTAATTGTAGATACGAACTTCTGAAAAAACGTTTAAGTGGTTGGGTATATCTTTGAAGAGAGGAGGGAAAAGAGTTAAGGGTGAGAAAACCATAGCAATCTGCAAACACATCATTTTAAGGAAAAGGAGGTGATTTCTGTACCTGGTAAGGATCGTGCGAACTCCAGGACACACTCGTATAGCCGAGCGATACTGTTCCAGTCATTAAGGAACATCTCAACAACTTTGCGACCTCCAACTGGTTCAGATAACTGGTTTTCGTATGTCAGGTAAACATGACGGGTTGGTCCTGCAGCGGTAGGAGATGGCAAATGCTGATTAAACTAGTGTTTCCTAAACGGTGGTTTACAGACTATGAGTGAACTGTAGCAAGTGGCCAGGAAGCGTGTTGAAATAATAAAATAATCAACGCAGCAGTCAAAATTTGGTTTCAGGTACACCCTGGCTTATTAGAAACCTTAAGAGCAGAGGGCTGTCCCGTAGCTCCAAGACATTAGAACTACTGGGAACAGACTATGTAAACCACAAAACCCCCAAATGTACCAGTCTTTCTAAATAAAACTTACCTTGCTCCCTGGATGAAGTGCTATTCAGTGGACAGTTTGCAAACACCAGCTCAGCCACCCACGTGCGATTATTTCTACCTTGTAATCGGAAAGTGCAATCAAGAAGAGATCGGTCCAGAGCCTTCTGTGTTTCCTCGTTTACACCTTTACAGGGAGGAATTCTATTCACAATAAAAGAAAAGAACCCTCTATTATACACAGTACAGTTCCAAACCTAAAAAAAAATCACTACCTCCTAATACTTCCTCAAGGACTTCCAAGTCTGGAGATGCAAGAATGAACAAATCAACAGCAAAGACAGCTGGACCGCACAGCGAGATTTCCTGTTCCTCTTCAAGGACTGTAATAAGTGTGCTACAGAAGCACACTGAGTTAAGACAAATGTTATATGGATTCAACACCTGCAAATTACAGTCTGTAAAGGGATCTGCTGGATTGCCCTGGTCTCATGCTGAAGTAAAGCACACTGATATAAAGCTCTTATACAGAGAAACAAGCTAAAAAAAGATGAAAATACGTTCATTCTGTGGCAACCTGAACTCACGAATCAGTTTGCTTTCTAGAACAAGCTCACCAAATGCAGTGAACAACCTGGCAGTTATCTTAGTACCCACTAATTTATTGATATCCCAAGGGGAGAATTGAGCTCAGGGAACAGACTAAATAAAGCTTAAGTAAAAACATGCCAAATTATTTTTCAAATCCCTTGAGAGTCTATCCAGAAATTTCACTGGGTACCCTTAACTTCAGCTCACGAGTTCTTTCTCAGTATTTCTCTGCTTATATGCAAAGTTAAAAAGGTAGGGCCTGATGCAGTTAGACTGACGCCTTCACATCACTACACATTTCTGCCACATAAAAGAAGTTAAGAAGGTTTTACTGTAGAAGGTGTCTTTGAGGATTGAGCTTTTTAAAATGTTTTAAAATTACATGATATGGTTTACTTCATAACACAATCCAAAGTTTAACCAGTGAGGGTTGAAGTAGGCTCCAAGAAGCGTGAAAAACTGACTGGACTGCCAGGTAGAAAGCACTGCGGTCAACAGTAGCAGGTCCAATTAGTGGCTGGCGGTGGTTGGCATTCCTCAGGGTTAACAAAGGCCAATACTATTTCAGTAACTTACGTGATGCAAAGGAATAGCAAATTTGTAGCTGACCCCAAACTGAAGGGAGCACTTAACATGCCCGAGGACAGGACTGCCATTCAGAGAGACCTCAGACGGCTAGAGGTATGACTTAGCAGGAACCTCATGAAGTTCAACACAAACAAATGCAAAGTCCTACACTTGGGCCTAAATAACCTCAAGCAACAGCACAGACTGACCGGGTGGATAGCAGCTCTGCAAAAAAAGAACTTGAGGGTCTGGGAGACAGACTGAACAGGAGTCAGCAGCGTTCCCTTGCAGCAATAACATACTGCTGCATCCCAGGCTGTTTTAGCCAAGCAGTCAAGTGACTACTCCCCTCTAGTTGGCATCTGAGATCGCTGTGCCCAGGGAGGGCACAAAAACCCTCAGGGATTGGAAAATGCAGCTGATCAGCCCTGCTCTGAGCAGAAGGTTGGACCAGACGACCCCCACAGGTCCCCTCCACTCTTAAATTACTGCATGATTCTCAGATGTTTCCTCTGCAAGGTTTTTACCATGCAATTGTCTTTTCTGGGATTCCTTGCATTTTCCTCTGCAGTACCACATAATGGTAATTGTCAAATAGCATATGGAGTATGCAGGCCTCTGATCTGATCTAAAATTGCAGTTACATGTTCATGAATCATCACCATATCTTCCTTAGCGCTGCCTGGATTTCAGGATTGAGAACTGTCAGACTGTTCTCAGAGCTTCCCAGTCTAGGCTAATAAAGGAAACTAATCAGAGCTGGCGCTGTGTCTATTCCTATTTGTCTCTTCCCCCAGCACTGCTGCACATGAAGGTGCAGAACCCAATAATTTTAAAAAGCCCCCAAAACCCCAACCTCGCGCCCCCCCCCGCTGATATTTTATTCTCCAAACAACCCTTTTCTTCTCTCAAGCATATGTACGCTAATAAAATTAAACACAGGAGCATATTCTCTTACTTTAATAAACGTATTGAATGGCTGAAGCCATCCCCTTCTACTTGTACTCCTTGGTGAGGAATGTCCATATTAGATAACTAGGAATGAACAAGAAAAATATTATCCCAAGCAAAATGTCAAGCGGAATAACTGTCATTTTTTTTTTTCAAGGATTTTTTTTTCCCCTAAGGGTGACAGATGTTTCACATCCTCAAGCTTTGGAAAGCCAAAACATAGTCCGTGCAAATCTGGTATAAAGTTGTCTCCCACCCCTTCCCACAAGCGTGTCTTTCATGCTCTCGTTTTCCCTTTTCCCTCAACTTTTCAGGCTTTTTGCAGTGCTTAGTATTAGAGAACGAGCTATGACAAGATTAGAGCAACCCAGCGTAGAACACCAGTCACCCGGGCTCAGCTGGTGCGAACTCCAAAGTGAACACATGACCACAAGTTTGCCGAATAGGTGCATCGAGACAAGAGAATCAGGAGTACTAGGGGAAGAAAGAAATAAAATACTTTAATACATACCTCCATACGAAGCCCTATGAATGGCATATTTGTATCGCACATGGCTACAATATGAGCTAGCACTTTATTGAAGGCACACATTTCTCCCGAGCGTTTAGGTTTCTTAGGTTCCACGGAACACGGATCACCAGATAACTAGAATATAAAGACAAATTATAAAGACAAATGTACTTGCATGTTTGGAGTAAACATTCTGAAAAGACGTCAGAGGATAATCTCATTCATCCAGGTTTTAAATGAATCACACCATGAGCACAAGTTGCCTGAAAGGATCTGGTCCACTTCAGGACTGAAGCAATTCGGTTAAAGTAAGTTTATAATCACTTCCTTAAAACGGTATTTAAGTATCACTAAGCCATGTCAGCCTGACTCCCAGAAGTAACTCTTATCAGCCCCTGCAAGCCTTTCAAAGACTACACCTACGCAAAAAGAGTATCACGCAGATACCAGTGCTCTGCGTATACAAGCTACTCCAGCTACCTCAGCACAGGGCTCTGCCTTGGCTCTTCAGAGCAGCTGAGAAGGCCTGGCATGAATCAAAAGACAACTGCTGCAGAATAGTTTCCCAGCATCTCCCTAGGGAAGCAGTCCAGAGAACCAAGCCGCAATACAAGAAAGATGTCAGCCACACAAGCTTCTGAAACACCACTACTAAAGCTGGTATTGATGCTCATGAGTTTAGCTTTCATGCTCTATAACTAGCCTGATGTCTTCTGAAGCACATACCTTGCGCTTGACGCCACTTTTCATTTGTTTCCCACTTTTTGTGTCTAGTACCAAATCTTCGATGTTTGGTTTGAACTGCTGCAGTAAAAGCGCAGTAGCAGGGCTGTCATCTCCTTCAGCATAGCTCACAGAGAGAAAATGGTACTTGTACTCTAGTTCGGTGGGGTTGCCAGGAACATCAAACATCTCTACAACCTACATTTAAACAAAACAACAAATTGAGAAGACCCTCAAGATAAGAATATGTCTGTATCGGTTCCCATCCCTTCCCCCTCCCCAAAGGGAGAGACATCAGTTTTTTCCAAGGTATTAATACTGTGGCTAAGAAAGGGATCCAAGAAGGAAGGCTAAATTAGGAAACATAAAGGGAATGGGAAGGTTGCTGACTAATAAACCTTTATGTCCCCTCCTCTCCGTAAGCCTGACTGCTTAAAAACCCCAATGAATGACAGAAGGGAGGGAGAGGGGAAAGTCGAGGAATACATCAATCACTTGGTTCCTAATGTTAGAGTTAACAGTATCACTGTTAACTGTCCAGCGTATCCATGACCGGGAGCGAAAGATAGAAGCGTTTTTCAGTTACTTACAATGTAGTACTGTGGAAGGCGAGTGAGTTTGATAAACAACTTGTGTTTGGAAAGGCTTCCCACTGGATGGCTAGCATAATTAGCTAGCTGAAGAGTTTCACTGCTCACTGTCGGCAGATGTTTTATAGACTGTTTGCAACGTTGCTGCCCGAGCCAGAACCTTGCATCGAAATAAAGGTATTAGTACCCTGAGGCTGTTTCACATTACTCTAGTGTACTGCTGTTTAGAGCATTAGTGTCAAATTAGGAGTCAGTCATATTCTAAGACAACATCTATCATTGCTGCACAAGTTATATATACAGAAAATCAAGCGGAAAATTTCATGAGTTTATATTTTCTGATCACTATCTTTCCATATTGTCTTCAGCCTAAGTAACAGACAGCTGTTCATTTCAGAAGAAAAGCTTTGAAATTATTCACTGAAGGAATACATAAATAAACTTTCATATTGTAACTCATATTATGGTGTATAAAGAAGAAGGGGCAAATCAAATGCGCAGATTACAATTATTTCACCAGTTGGAATCTTTGATTATTTTTTGGTGTAGAAAAGATCTTTGCTCCCATATGCTGGCAAGCAATACAGTAAAAAAAAAAAGTCAAAGCAGCATGTCACTCTGGGTTATGTTATAAACAAACTCATTCACCTGAATAAGTTTGGGCACGAAGAACCACACGCAATACATGAAATTTATTCTAATGTTTGGAATTAAACTTTGTCCCGCTCCAATGGACTCTGGCTGTAGTGGCAAGGCCAGAAAGCCTAGCTCAGCTTGAAAGGGATTCGGAAATGTGTGGCTTGGGTTTTCAGTCAAATTTCCGCTGAAAACAGCAGTGGAAAGCGTGGGTGTTCAGCATCTCTATCACGACACACCACGTTTATTGGTGTAGCTACATATTAGATATAGCCGTCCTAGCAGACATTTCGTGGGATTGCCTAGCTTCCTCAAAAACTGTAGCGCTACCCAAGCCATTATCTCGAGTACATTACTTATAACACAGGGAGGTTGATTAGTATCTCCAGGGTGCCAGTGCTTCATGCGTCATCATGCTTCTTTTAGAAGCAAAATTCCTCAAACAGAGGTTTCACCCTGCCATTAGCCCAGAGTACTGGGAATTTCCAAAGCGACAGAGCAGGTGGAATTCAGTTTTCATGCAGATGCAAAATGTATTTGTATTATTTGCTACAACCTCTCACAGGAGCCAAATGCATCTTGTGCTTAAATCTCAGGGATTTATGGAAGGAAGATTAGAGGTTTAAACCAGCAAGGGCTGAAGTGTTAGAAGATAAACAGATATTATTTAAATCATCCTAGGCCACTTCCTGGTTTTTCCTCTGTACTGTGAGAAGGGAGGTTGTTCTTGCTGAGAAACAAGCAGAGTTCAGCTGTAGAAACAGAGTGGAATAAAGGAGATAGAAAATGAACATGAACACAAATGAGAACCTCAGGAAGCAAGTGGTCTGCTGCTGACTTACAAGTGAAAAGACTTCACGCAGAGCGTGCACGCAGCAATGCATGAGGCTATGTGTAAGGCGGCAGGCTAAAGAACTATGGCATCAGCTCCAAGCAAAAGCAGAATTTCCTCCACCCACTTAGAGGAGACGGCAAATATTCAAGGTTGCTTAGAGGACAGAGAAAGTGTATCCCCTACTGTGGTGAAACACAAAAGCCATGCAAGTGCGATCATCCCAAATACAAATACAGTGATCCACCCCATGCAAACTGCAGTGAATCATTCAAGTCACTTACTTGAGCTGCTGGAGCCAAGGAACGATACGCTTCATATCATCGTTAACAGACTTCTCTATGTCATCAAGTGTCAGTTGATCTGCAAGAACATTAGGTGAGCGAATGGTCTTAACAGCTGCTCTTCAAACAAAATTTTGACCTTTTAATCAAAGTGTTTGATCTAATTTAACAAACAATTAATCACAGAACAGCCCAGGTTAGAAGGGACCTTGAAAAGATCATCTGGTCCCTCCTTTCATGGGAAAGGGAGCCCAGATGAGGTCATCTAGCACCCTGCCCAACTGCACCTTGAAAAACTCCTAGAAGAACTAATGTAAAAGACAAGAAGGGAAGCGAGTTCTTCAGTAATCTGAAACCTGTAGTTAAGACTTGAACAGTAACTCAAGATGTATAAGGTCACATAATACAATTCTCAACCAGGTCCATATGAAATGACTGCACCCCTTGACAGCACAGCCCAGGAATCATGAATCAAATACTACGCATTGCCATGATGCCTAACAACATTTAGCCTGTTGTCCTCTTAGAATATACGCAACTGAACTGTGACTCAAGCACAAATATCCACTTCTTCCTTTCTCAAACTCAGATACCACGATGCTGACCCAAGTGCGGTGTTCACTTGTGCTACCCTTATTTTCTTACAAGAACTTCACAGATTTGACAGCATTGTTCACACAGAATTACCCCATTAACCAGGATCCTTGCAAGACATTAAACAGAGCCTGGTTTTGTACCTACTTACCAACACCATACAGCATCAGTTGAAACATTCCAGAGTGGAGATCAACAAATACATGCAGGCACTCTGATTGACCACATGGTTCCAAAATCGGAATTACAAGAGTTGGAAGAGCCGTCTCAATGAATGCTAAACAAAAATGGATGTTACTAATTTGACACAAAATTCAAGCTCATCATATGATAACTTAGCCCATTATATATCACCAAACCTGTTTGTTTTTATAGAAGCAATCTTCGCTTGCACATTATTACATTGTTACAAAAGAGGGAACTGAATGTAAGAGTTTAGCTGAAAATAGTCCTAGTAACAAACTAACAAGAACAGAAAAACCAAATTTGAAGATTATTAATCCTTGAATATCTTAACTCACTGCTTCACAATTATAAACTCAATTCAAATCCCAAAAGTTTCAACAACAATTTAAGCAGTCTCATCCAAATCTAGCTCAAGACAGTGGACACTCTTTCAGTTCTGAACATGTACAAGTTTTACAGCAGACAAGTTTTAACCCTTCAGCCCAGACTGTAACACCCTGCCAGCTTCATCAATTATACTGCATTTAGAGGTATGAGTATTTTACTATTATAAATGCAGAAAATATAAAGCTAAGTCTTGTTAATTCTGAACACATCCCCTTTTATTTTTTTCATATTTTTTATTTAAATTAATGAAAACAAGAAACACCAAGAAAAAAAGGAAACCATTCCTAGGCACCAATGGAAATTAACTTCAAACAAACATCAGTAGAAAACACATACAATTATCATTAATGTTGTAGCTCTTCAGAATGGCTTTCAGCTCCTGGAGTTTTTGATGAGATCTTGCATGGACACTGTCTATTAGGAGTTTTTCTATTGATAGGTGGTCAATCTGTAAGAAAAGGAATGTACCTGAGCAAGTTCAAATTTGATGTGTAGACTTTATGCATTAGCACACTGGAACAAAGCTACTTAATGAAACAATCGCTTCAGAAGGAATTTGCTTAGAACTGTGGTGAACCAAACAAACAATTAACTTGAATATTTGTATCACTATAAAACATAACAAACTAACATAAGACTCTGTGCAGCAGGCCGTGGAAGGGTTTTTGAGAGAAGACTAGAAGAAAACATAAAAGAAGTTTCATAAGCGGTGCTGTTACCACTCCCTGTGCAGACCTACTTGTTCTGGATCAAGGGTGGAGTATTTTCCAGCTTAGCATGCATCTCTTTATAACTAGCTTAAGCTAAGGGGGAAAAAAACCCCCAAACAACCCCTCCCTACCCCAAAAATACATTTATTAGAATATGGTTGCCTCTGCACAAGCACTGTGTAGCTGCAGCATGAAATACAAGACCCTAGTTTTAGTCCTGCTGCCAGGGTAACCATGCAATGAAGAGAGAGTGGCAGACAGTATCAGCAACCCTCCTGAACACAGCAGTATCTAGAGGCTTGCCTCTAGAGGCTGTTGCACCGCCAGTGCTGAAGCTTATGGCACCACTTCTATGCACTGTAGTCTACTTGTGCAACCTAAATGAAAGCATTCGCATTTATATCCACTCACATTACAGACACGTTATTTACATGTTCTGCATAAGCAAAGCTACAGAGTACTGCGAAACCTTTTCCTATTTAACCTCACGTGGCTTTGAAAAACTGTTCAAGGCGAACTAAACCCAAATTTTATTGTAGCATAAGAGATAAATGCAGAAGAGGTTTATGCCAGAACACAGTTATACAGAATTTCAGTACACGCCTTCATATATACCAGAATGACCTTCCCCAAAGACTAGCTTTCCAAGACGAGGCCTTAAAAATCAAGTGCTTATCCATCCACAAAAGCATTTCAACTCAGCAGCTGCTATGAGTTAAATCTTCCTCACAAACAAGTGACTACAGGTTCTATAGCTAAATCCAATTTTCAGCAGGTTAATGTATAATAACCTGCTTAGACAAACATATTTGTTCATGCCACTGTTTTATATGGTATCTTGAACAAACAGAAACACAGCCTGCTACCTACGTCATTGCAGCTGAGACCATTATTCAAACACTAGAACAGCAGTGCATATACCATCGCTGATAATTTTTTTAAGCTCGGAGCAAGCAGTTATAAAGGGAGTCAGCATTAACTTTGATAAATTTACAGCGGCCTCCTATCAGGCCTGTGGACTGTAGATTAAGATTCAGTGAGCTTAGATTGCGTCAGCTCCAGTGGAACTTCATCTGATGTTCTAGATAAAGCACATTTTCCTGGATTTAGGCATAAATACAGTATCTTCACTAAATTAACTGTATATTTAGTAGTCTAAATATGCTAATTTAGGCTATTAAATAAGTAAATTTTGTACATGTTTACTAATAGTAGAATTTCTACTCTAGAGGTAGAGTAGAAGGCTCTAGAAACCTATGCTCCGCCAGGTTTCCCACATTCTTCTGTAGCCCAAACATATGATGTTCTTGATATTCACCATACAGACACCTGTCTGTCAGACCTGGTGAACTCGATGGGCCAAGAGGCTCAGCTACAGAGTATGTACACTAGGTGAAGTTTATCATCTCCAGAAGGTTCTGTGAGACAGGTGAAGACTCTGAGCTGGCAGTTTTGACTCGTGGAAAAGCTGTACTGAAGGTTTGAAAACTACACCATTCACTCCAGTTTATGAACTCTCTTAAAACACCCAAACACTGAGAAGTAACGACAACCACACAACCTGATCTATCACAGCCAGACTTGCTGAGGGACTTACAAAACCTAGAATGCAGTTTCTCTTAGGGATCACTAACCAAGATCTAGAATTATTACCACTGAAGCCTTATCCCAGTAGGAAGTTGACTGCAGTTACTCACTCTGGATCATTTCAACAATCCCACCTTTAATATTTAGGAATTTGACCAATACAAAGGCACATTCAAAGAGGCCACAAGATATAATCTGGTTAGCGATAATGTAAACCCAAGCTTCAGCAAATACTTGTAACAAGCAAACCACATTAGCTCTTCTGCTAATTTGGAGATTTCCAAATCATAATGTAAGATTTTCTACAGTGAACAGAGCTGCTGAGTAGCCAACTCAAGCGACACGGGGAAGCTGATTTTCAGAGGAAGTTTACACAGCATCTCCAAGACAGGAAAGGAGAACTGCTGGCTCTCTATAAAGCATTTCAGGCCAAACACTAACCATAACTGTAACTTTGCTGTTGTTTCCCCCCAGCATTCTGTCTCACAAGTGATATATAATGCACAGTGAAGTAGGTGTAATTTTTAAGATGAACTAGAAACCAATAATTTGTAACGACAATTTTAGGTCCCAACATAACCTAGAGTAACTGCTGACTAGAAATCTTAGAGACAGCTCTTTAAATAGAATCAAAGTGAGACAAACGGACAATGCAAAGCATTTTTAAGTTCTTGATTTATAAAACTAGATGCCTACTGCAAAGCAGACCTTTACCTTCATGGCTCTCTCCATCAGTTTGGAATCACAAGCTGGGAGTGGAGGCTCATGAGATATTTGTAAGGGTTTTGAGACATCAGTCTCATCAATCTTAATAGTGACCTTATGAACAGATGCGGTCCCTGTTTTCCTGCCAAGCACCTGTTGACTTCAAATAAAGAGAATAATTAAACCATGTAACTGGAAGAGCAGAAAATATGCTTTACAGTAGCTAATCCTTGATTCTGAGAGTTCTGGGTAAAACCAGGATTATGTCAGCTGAACTGAAAGAAAGTATTTGTTTTAGTTTACATTTTAATGCATAACTCTCGGTAAACTACAACTACATAATGAATTCAACACAATCAGAAGAGCGTTTGGGTTGCTTTTTAAACTTTCATCTGGTGCAAGTCAAGCAATAAGTTTGTATTAATAACATAACTTCGATATTCGCATAAATACAAGCTGATTTATAACTGCATGCATTGTTTTCTTACACATTAATGCACATTACTCACTTCTCTGTAAGTCAAGCAACATGTTCAGGTACTTAATTACAAGAATTTAGGACTCTCACATCAAAAAACAGACAATTCTGAAAATTCCAGTTCAAGCTTAGTAAATGAAAACCCTCCTATTACTTCATTTACTGTTTGTTAACAGCCCTTTTAGAATGAACTTACTTCCAAACAGAAAGCGAGAGACATTTCCCAGCATGGTACCGCTCCACTTGCACAAGGTCACCCCAGCGCTCTCGAATCAGCATTAGTGTTTGTGAATGCAAGACTTCTAACTGAAGTGCTAAGCAGAAGGAGTCTAACAAATGGAGTTAAGAAAATGTAAGACCTCCAGAAAGTCTGTACACTGTATATATCTGTTTCTGCATGCTACATAAATCCGTCTGTCTCAAATACAGACAAGATGCCGTCTGAAAACATGCTAATGTACTAATCAACAGATAAGGACATAGAAACAGCACCAAATATTTCTCACAGTTTTTTTTCACCCTTTTTAAAAAAACCTCTTTTCTAGGGCAGGGTGTCAGACAAGTGTCATGATAGCTTTGTTTTACAACTCCAATCATTGTTTTGGGAAAAGATTACTAACAAAGAAATTCAATACACCCTATAGTTACCACTAACCCCAGCTCCCACGCTCACCCTAAAGTAACACAATTCTGTTTGTTTCTGCAGAAACTGTTTCACTGAAAACCGTTTCACATTCTCTAGCGATGTGGCCTTAGCACACAGCAAATCACTGCACTACTGCCTGCACATGCTATATCTCATTTTATTATTCACACAGGTGCAATACAGTTACCTCACCGCAGCTTGTGGTAGCAAGAATGGACAGCTGCCATACCTTCCAAGCCAGCACTGTATTCTCTCTGAAATAAGCACATGAAGCCAGCTGCTGCTGCACTGACTTACCACACAACCTGCTGTCTTGAGTCCCTCACCTTTACCTTGGCTGATTGTGTAAAATCAAATTTTACATGCTGGCACCTGAGACTGTTTCCAAGGCCATCATTTTAACTCCATGTCCAGACATTTCCCCCTAGTTTAATAGGGAATCCGTCTTTCTTGACCTCCAGCAACTGGGAAAAGCAAAGCTACATTAAAGAGCTTATTCAGAAGGATACGCAAACAGCTGTACATGTCCTGAAGTGGCTTTTCATCAGCAAACAGCCGTGACTGGACCAACTGATGGATGAAGTTGATCTGCATGCTGTGAACCAAGGCTCGGCCATCTTTCGTGAATTAAAAATAATTCATATTAGATATCAGGAAAGAAGGTATTTTAAATAATTAAATACATTCATAATTTAATAAGAAAAAGACCCCCAAACCCCCCCCACCTGTACTGAGCAATTTCCATACCAGAATTTCTAACAAAATAACAAAATCCTTGGTTTACTCTGGAAATTTCAGTCAGTCTACTACACCGTCACAGTCTACCATTGTTATGGTATTAAAAGCATACAGAGCAATGTGAAAACAGAACAAGTATATACAGCTTCATTATCGTATGTTGCAATATGCAAAAGACCCAGTAGAAACAAGACCTATGCAGCAGAGACAAACATCATATTAATAGGAAAGTGTAAAAGGTTTGATTTTTTTTTTTTACCACCAGTTTCCTTGTCTTCAACCAAGATTTCCAGTTTGAGAAGGCGCCAGGGAATGTCAGGGTCATCGCCCATCACTGTCAAGGTGGCCTCAAACTCACCCTCAACTCGGAACTTCACACGGCCATTGGCTAAAGAAGAAAAAACCCATGTTTTATTTCACTCACGTCTCCTAAGATGCCTCAAAATATCAGTGTGGCACCTCCTGGCACTCACAATGGATTACTTCCCTATGGCTGTTGCTGTGTTGCATATGTTTCTGTGCAAATCTGAAGACTTCATAGTTGCTTCTGCAGCAGAACCAGTGTCAGTAAGCAGCGCAGACAGATGCACCCGACTGTCCCGAACAGCCGTACTTTAGTCACTTAGTAACTTGTTAACACCTATGCTACTATCACACAGAGTAACATGGAGCTGACTAACAGTCTGACAAGTTACACAAAAAAGCATCTGGCTTAATTTTGCCTGTTCTTTGCTACATCAACAATGAATACTTTGAACAACTTTCCAAAGAGGTTCAGAACATGATCTTCACGGAGGCTGAAATCTAGCCCTGGAAACACTTCTCACTGCAAACCATGTATTTAACATTAAAATATTATAACCCCATTTTCACATGAGGAAGATCATCTTATACATAATCTGTATATATGCACAAAAGCAAAGATTATGCACACTATTTATCTAATTGATAGATATATCCTCACACCTTTGTGAACACTGCTATCAGTTTCAAGAACTGGGAACAAAGACTGTCAAAACTACGTAAGCAAGGTCAAAGAGAATGAGTGGCAGAGCAAACAATTTAGCACAAGTCCTTACTATAACCTGCAGATCAACTTTTTTTTCCCCTCAATCACATAACAAAATATGTCATACACCTTTGCAGTTATAGGCGTATAGAAATATTCCTATAGAAATTGTAACCATTTTAACTCATTCCATTTTCAAAAGCGTCCCAGACATGCTCTTAAACCAAACCCCAAACCAGAAACTAATAGTCACTGAAATGCTTAGTTAACTGAAAAATGGAAGAGCTCAGACATATTTCCATTTATACTTCTGTAGGACAAAAACGGCTCTAATACTGATATTGCAAACATTCACACTAGGACCAGTGAAAACTACACCTAAGATTTTTCAGAAACATCTTCAGTCCAGGTCTGCGGGATATGCTTTACACTTGGCTAACCCTGCCTTAGTTAAAAGCAGGGACTAGGTCCATTCCAGCTTTATTCTCTGCAACAACCTAGTCCAGCTTGCAGCCATCCTTCCTGTGAAAAAGGTCATTGTAATCTCTACCTCTCCGTGGGCTAAATGCCAACAGAGATCTGAAAACAGATTAAGAGATCTGGCACAGCAGTGAGCCACAGGACAACAGGCATATGTAAATACGAACAGATTCTATGCATGAAGATGAACATCAAAACAGATTAAAAAGCCACATTAGAGTGTCTTGTTTAAGCTAAAGTTCAGGGTGTTTCTACATGAAGACCTAACAATTTCAAAATGCAATTTAAACTAACTTAAGACAAAGCAGTCACACTGTTAGGCCTAAGACTCTTTCCTAACAGGTTTGCTGAAAGAGCAAGACAACGTCTACAACCTTTTGCCATTACCTGCACAGGATGACTTCCTGAAAGTAAATAATATTTCAGCAGTATTATCAGTGCGCTCATTTTTCAAAAGGTGAAAACACATATTTTTACATCATACAGAGACAGGATCCCAGTTTTAACAGATGAAGCATGCCTAACGGTCTCAGTTAAGCTATCTTTTAGCTTTGCTTTAGCGCTACAGCAACAATTTTAAATCAGCCTGCAATAATGTATTCTCCAAAAACTAATTCCAGTTCTTACCAACTGTAAGATTCGCCAGCTGTGGAGGGAGATCTGTAGTTACTAGTCGATGTCGTAGAATCTGGTTTAGCTGGTGAAGTGTGGTTTGCTTCTCACTCTTTGTTATTGGATCAGGAGGGATTATTTTATCCTGTTAAAATAAACACAAACAAGTCTACATATCTTAAACATGTATAATGCACTGACAGTAGCAATAGTGAAAACTAACCAGATGTAGTGAAAACAGTTGATTAGTAGTCATGATTGATTACTGCTTCTATATTATCCACCTCTGTGAATGGTAACATAAACATCCAGACAGTATCATCATGTGTGCCGACTGGACGTGGTCCGATTCTTTGTCATCCTGGGCACCTGGCCAGTGTTCCGGGTGGGATTGATAATGGGAGCATAACAGTCTGCAAGTTCACAGGATTTGTGCCAAAAAGACTTATGTACAGTGTTTGTTACTTGCTATAAAAGCTGGAAACCCTTGGGCTGACTTCTGAAGCCTCAGCTATGGGCGGATGCACCACGCAGGACCTTCCCAGTTACCGCAGTTCTCCAGGGGCCAGCTGCCGAGGGGCTTCCCAGCTGATCTGTGAACGCGGATGATGGTTTTGGGGTGGTAATCAGTGATGTAGCCTTTTCTTAATCACTGTCTTGCTTTACAGTAATGAACTGGTGCATCCCTACCCTGCTTATCTTTCTAACTGGTGCATTGCTACTCTGCTTTTCTTTTCGGTTGTTACTATGACATATATATAGAGAGAGAGTAAAGCATATTAATCTTTATGCATAAAGCTGCAGTTTGTGTTTTTACTTGGAATCCTGCCATTCAGCAAGACTAGAAGTCTGAAAATATAAAGACCACACGAGCAAGGTTGCGTGTCTTACACTCGGGTTTGTTTTCTAGTTGATTATATTTTACCTGAGACTGACCACTGAATAAAATTGCTAAACTTGGATCAATTAAATAAACTCAGGGCCTTACATCAAGCTAAACTTGGGTTTAAATATGAAGATTTGAAAGCTGATCCTTATCTGTATCTATAGATCTAAGTCACAGTTACTATTGTTTATATTACTTCACAAAATCCTGTTATTCTGCATTTTGAGAGTAAGAAAAAGGCAGCGGCATTAAAGAGAGCTGTTAAGGATTTCAGTACATTTCCGAACAGAGGCAAAACCTCCAAGAAAAACAGATGGCAGTATCTCCTCTCCACACTTCATTTGTTCTAGCATGGTGGCTTAGCACGTGCAAGCACTTCAAGAACCAAGGAAGAAGAGATGTTACCACACTCATCCCAGAGCAGAATTAGTTTAAATGGAGAGGATATTTTACCGGGAAAGCAAAACTTGTTCAAATGGGAGTGTTCTGCGTGAGAAGCTGACACTACAGCAGCTTGGCACTAGGCTTGTATTAAACTACAGTTCCATTTGCACGTAGACAATTAGTTTAATTAGCATGCATTTGATACTGTACAGGGGATTACCCTCCTGACATATGGTAGCATTATTTACCCTAATGCAGGTCGGCAGACGTGGGTACGATCCAGTTGTCAGAACATCAATAGCATAGGGGATGGCAAAACTAGGTAGACGAGCGTGAACCAAAGCATCTCTAGCCAAAGATGCCAGACGATCAGCAGTGTCCACAAACAGAATGGCTTGCTGATCTAAAAAACTTGATATCATCTGTAGAGGACAAAGTGGAGAGAGAGAAAAAAAAAAGGTATGTGTCCAAAAAAAAATGCACAAACCAAAGCCCCTTTATATTCAGTTCATCTAGTGCACAACTGAGATGATGTCATCTGTCACTTCCAATTCAAGTAATCACATCTATACGACAAAGAAAGAGTGAATATTCCAGCCATTTCTTACCTCCATATACAAGGACACTTTACATCCGCATGCCATTTCTGATGCTGTGGAGGACCTGTAAAGCCTCACAGCTCTTTATCTGATGATTGCTACTGGAACGCAATCATACTTCTTTGTAATCACTAGGGGCCTGTTTTTTTGCCACAGTCTGGACTTTATTCTTATTTAACCAAGAGCGGGATGAAAGCGATAATAAGAACTAACACACTGAGATCAGCATCTTCCCTGTCCCATCACATTTCTGAAACTGTGTGCAGACAAGCCTTTCATTTTTTGCCACTAATGAGATTTTTGGGAACATGAACTGTTAAAAAGACAAGATTATACAAATTCTACATAGGAAGAAAATGGTTATAAGTTAATATTAATTTGCCATTGATTTAGGCTATTTTTTTTTTTACCTTCTGTAGTAAGGAAAAGTTAGGGTCTACCAAAATGCCCTACCACTTAGATTATTTCATGCCAAACTCCGTTGCCAACTTACCGCACATTTTTCCACCTTTCCGGCATTATTAGCCCATTTGACTAAGGCTAACAAACGAACAAACAGTTGGCGAGTGCGACTTGCGAACTGCACTATTTCTATTTTTCTGGAAAAAAACAAAGGTACATTCAGCCAGTGCTCAGATATATAATAAAGCTGCAATTTTACTCTGTGCCGATTAGAAAAGCTGTAATGATAACTTCTAATTGTGTTAACGGAGGCATCACTAATAGATGGCTTGTTTGACTAGCACATGAGAAAAAAGAAAGAAGCTCCCTGTTCCGAATACCTAAACGCTAACAACATACATGGATTCTAACCAACCAAGACTGTCTGGGGAAATAAAAAAAGCATACTCACGTGAATTAATCACTGATTTTAAGATAAACAATTCCATAGTGACCTCAGCTGAATTATTTTTATACCTTTTACAGGATTTCCCCAGGGTTTATGACTAAGTTTAAACTAGACAAGGCAATATATCCAAGTGTTACATGACCTGGCAGCAACATTACACTGACATTCACTTAAAAAAACCCAAAACAACAAAAACCACAAACCCAAAAAAACCAATACTAATCAAGATAGCACTCTAGTAATTTTAAGACGTTTTTACACGGTATGTTACAATATGCCACCATTTTGCAAGGAAATGGGGTGGCGGGGAAGGCCATAAAACAAAAACAACCCCCACACTTTTGCTTTCCTCTCCATTCCTGCCTTGCAAAGAAATTGGGATAAAGAGAAATTACTGACAGTCAATATTCCTCCCACCACACTTTGTATGAGATAATCCAAATGAGACAGTGTATGTCTTATTTTTAGCATAAGAGAATGTAATGGGGGCACACCTATATTTTCTCCTTTCCTTGCATCTGCATTAGACAAGACATGCAGATCTACAACGTACATCTGTAATAACATACACTCTGAAATACCATTTCACCCACTGTTTAGAGAGGTTTCCCTCTATAAACACATTCTATTTCTACACATTCAATTCACTAATTTCACCATGGTTTCTAGTTACTTTGAAAAATAAACAAACCCGAGATGTTTTCCTCATAGGGTTTTCTAAAGTAACAAAAGCACTTGGACAAAAAGAACATTAATCAGCACAACAGATATTGGCCTCTACCCAACAGAAGTTGCACCTCCTTCTGATCCTAATCTGCAAACCCCATACTCATAATATAGATAGAGCCTGTATCTGCTCTAAGTGTTGGTGTAATGAGGTTAGCTCTTATGTGCAATACGTAAAGCATAATCTGCTTGTGGCAGATGAACATCTAGGCCTGAAGCACAACTAACACCATCTGGTCCAGTTTCTTGCCTCACATACTACAACCCTCATCCAAGAACTCAGGCATTAAGCCAATAACTTCTCTGCGTTCTAGAGCACATGTTTTAGAATGGCACTCAGCCTGATATTAAGATTTCAAGTGGTGGACAAGCTGCTGTATGTACATACAGCTCTAATAGTAACCACACTATGAAAACAAGATGTTGAGAACTTTGCGAGATTCAGGAAACACTTTATGGGATTTGAAAGATACCTACAGTGAGACTTTAGAAAGCCAGAAATCTCTCAGACAAGCTCCATAGAGAAGTTGCTAAAATCTAGTAGTTATGTCAAACTTCTGTGGTGAAAACAACACGATAGCAAGAAAAATTCAAAATGCTGTTCTGTGACTGGAAATCAGAGGTAGACACCCCCCCCAAGCCCCCTCCAATAAAAAATAGAGAAAAGCACAGCAATTTAACAATTAAAGTTATTGATAAAACTGACACAGTATTCCAGCAACTGTTCCATTAATACCACACGTGTGAAGTTACAGAAGACTTGTTACTTCTAATTGACAGAATCCTGCTTCCAGAACCACCACCATCATCCCTGAATGATAACTGTGTTGGGAATTCAAACCCACCGACTTCTCTACTAAGAACCCCAATTCCTCCAATTTTGCTGTGTTCCTTTGTCTTTCATTACAGATACAGGACCTTATGCTGGGCTACACAAAAATTGTTATTCAAGGAAGATGAAAGACAACGAAAGAGTACATTTACAATGCCTAGAAAAGCAAAGCACATTAAAAAGCTTTCTAATGACCACAGTACTCTCTGTTCTTTACGGGTAAGTTCTGATCTCAGGGGTTTCAGATCCTTTAGGCTAGTGAGTGAGTCTGTAGCATTAGCTACAGTAGAAGTTAAGGACCACTTAAGCAAGCTTGACATACAAAAGTGCATTGGAGTGGATGGGATGCATCCAAGCATGCTGAGGGAGCTGACCTGTGCCACTGTAAAATTGCTCGCTATCATTTTCAAAAGGTCATAGTGATCAAAGGCCTTGATGACTGGAAAAAGACAAACATCATGCCTTTCAAGAAAGCCAAGAAGGATCCCAGGACCTACAGGCTAGTGGGCTGGAGTTCAGTTAAGAAGAAAATTCATATAACAAGTCTTACCAGAAGCTATGTCCAGACAAATAACGAACATGAAAGTAGCCTGGGAACAGCCAGCACAGATATGCCAAGGGCAAACCATCCCTGATCAACGCAATTGCTTTCTACGGGATGAACAGCTCTGTGATCAGGGAGATGCATCTACACTGACTTCTGCACAGCTTTTGACAAGATCTCCTGTAGCATCCTTGCAGACAAGCCGGTGAGATATGGCACGGGAAGTGTACCACAAGATAAGTGAAAAACTGGCTGGACTGCCGGGAATAAAAGGCAGTAACTGGCTACCAGCTGGAAGTTTTTAATGCTGGTTACAAGTGGTGTTCCTGAAGGGAACTGGAGCCAACACAATTTACAACCTACATCAACTACCTGCAGGACTTGAAGGAGTGCACTCTACGGAAGTTTGCACAACCTCATGGAACAGTCCCGTCTGGGTACTACCAGCAGCCAGGCAGCAGCTCTGCAGCAGCGGGCCCGGGGGTCCTGGGGGACAGGTGAACAGGCATCAGCAACGTGCCCTTGCAACACGGACAGGCTGTATTAGCATCAGTGCAGCCGAGGTCAAGGAATGTGATTATTTGCCTTGAGTCAGCGTTTGTGAGACTACATCTGAAGCATTACGTCCAGCTGTATACTCCCTAGCCAAGAAAGATACTGCCGTACAGAAGCGGGTTAGGGGCTGGAGCACGTGCCATACAAGGAGGGGCTGAGGAAGCTGTGTTTGCTTCTGCTTGAGAAGGATGTGGTGAGGTCCTACTGCTGCCTTCAAATATCTAAAGGGATGTTACAGAGAAGGTGGAACCAGGCTCCTCTCAAAAGTGCAAAAAGCTGAGGGACAACAGCCACAAGCTAAAAAAGTGAAAAACGAGTTAGACATTAGGAAAACAAAGAAACACACAGTGAGGTGGTCAAAGACTGAAGTAGGCTGCAGGATTTCCATCCTTGAAGATGCTTAAAACTCAACTGGATAATAGCCTGAGTAACCTGAATCAACTTTGAAACTGTAATCTTTTCCTTCAAGCAGAGGGTTGGACTAGGTATCTCCAAAGTACCTTTCCAACCAAAATTATTATCCGTGTTTACAAAAAGAGTGAAATAACAATAATTTTATCATTAGAAAAGAATGGAACTCAATGTTTGACAAAAATTACACACTGAATTGCACTGTTGTTGAAGTCATGCATAACATGTTTTTACAACAGTTCTGAATGTCTTTTTTTTTAATCTGGTGTTGATGACAGAGGTTGTGCTGCAAGTTTCAGAAGTCTTGTCCGCTAACTACTGCAAAACCAGTAGGAAAACGGCATGCTTATATAGTTCTTGGAAGTATTTTAAAAATACTTCTCTTTTCAATACTTTTCAGCAGGAACTGTTCATTCAGAAATGAAGGTGTAAAGATTTACTTTCCATTTCCCCACAACAGAAGATAGGGCCCTGCAAAGTCGTCATAATCTAAATTCCAGTTATATCTTATACAGCCATTACTGTATCCAGATAAAAGTTTCCTGCATGTTACATTTTACTAGAGGATAAAAAGGAAGAGATAAAGAATACCAAACAAAATAAGGTCTCCATTATCAAGAAGCAAGCCCCTGGATTTCCCCTGAAATTCAGCACTGTCAGTACACCACAGTACTAATGCCTTTTAAATCCAACCACTTCTTTCTTGTTGCAAAAGTTATTTATTCCTATCACTGACAACTAATAAATGACCTTTTACAAAGAAAAGCCATATTATACTAATGATGTGTAATTTACTAACAGTTTTTCTTATCACAGCTTCTTTTAGCTAGGCACCGTAGTAAGGAACTTAAGATTTTACAAGAACTTTATTAGAGGAGAAGACCATCACATCTTCACCAAAGCATATACACCACGTCACTAGGCTAACATGAAGAAACAGAGCTTGAAGTGCAGCTACTGTTGCCATTACAGCTCTCAAAGTCTGGAAAAACAGAATAATCTAGATAATTAAACTAGATTCCTTACAGATTTTCACCAAGAGCTGGAAAGCCACTTCACCAAGAAGAGTTGTAAGTCAAAGCTAACAAGGATGTGAACATTTAATTTCAAGACAATCTCAATTGCAGGATGTTCTTTGTAACCACTGAAGGCTGACATACTTTCCTTTATCTGCAAACCATTAAGACTTAAGCTGTTGCTCCAGACCTGTGTGCCCCCACAGAGTGGATTCCCGCTTTACAGATTCATAGAGTGGTAGGGATTGGAAGGGACCTCTAGAGATCATCTAGTCCAGCCCCCTGCCAGAGCAGGGTCACCTGGAGCAGATCCCCCAGGAGCAAGTCCAGGCAGCTTTGGAAAGTCCCCAGACAAGGAGACTCCCCCACCTCTCTGGGCATTTATGAAGAAAAGCTAAACATCTAGATGGAAAAAGTCCCTCCACCCCCAGTGCAAGGGAGCTCTGGACCCAAGTCAAATATAATTTCCCCAGCACATACAAGTGATAATAAAAAATCCCCAAACAAGACAAAAACACCAACCCCATACCCACAGATTGTTTCTCTTCATAAAATATTGTGCATAAGCAAAAGGGGCACAAGGAATCATCTCAGGTTACGATTCCCTGAAAACGGAATTAATTCCACAACGTGTTACGGGAGTTTTGGAAGACTTGAGATAACTGAATCAGCAATCATCCTGGCACAAAAAATTCTTTATTAACATTCTTAGGAATATCATAGCTGCTATACGTCTCCAAGGAAAATTAGGTCAATTAGCATGTCAATGCAAATACAGGAAACAATTTTCTGATAACTTCCACAAAATCTATTGAAAGAAACAAAGTAAATCAAGGTTTTTCTCATCTTGGGGGGGTGGGGAGAAAAAGGTCTGTTTTGGCCTCTTGTTTACAGATTTCACAGAGTGGAAGGGACCTCTAGAGATCATCTAGTCCAACACCCCTGCCACAGCAGGATCACCTGGAGTAGTTCACAGTTCTCCAATAATCTTCACACTTCAAACACACACAGAATCAAAGCAAAACACAGGGCTTGTGATAAAAAAAAAAATCAAATAACATGGACAAAAGCAGAAAACAGGTTTTTACCTTGTTTTCATTGTTCAATTGCTTCTTCTGAACAAAAAGTTTCCTTATCACACTAACTGTAATCTATTTGGGTTCTCCAGTTCCCTTTCACATCAGCTTTACTGTCACTTCATCGCTTCAAGATTCATGAAGAGAAAAATGCCCTTAAGGGTTCACCTACAGTGACAGTACGTTACTGCACAGTACAACAGCAACAAAAAAGAACCCAAACATCAACAAATCCGAAAAAAACCCAACAAAGTTAATACTGCTGTTGATGCTGACAAAAATCTTGAAACCATGTAGTGACAGCAAGACAGACAAGGCTTATTTTCTTGCATATAATCTATAATCAGGAGCAAAATGGTTTATTTAAACAGTTCTATATTGATCTTGACATCCTAAACAAAGTTCTGTCATTTAACATGCATTCCAGACTGTCGTATTGTAACTCACCTTTCCATATCCGTTTTTCTTGGTAACCTATATTAAAAAAGAAAAAAGAAGAAACAAATACATATTATGTGTTGTTCCATTACATTTCAGACTACAAGAAATTTTGCTAGTAAGATTCAACTAAGTACAAGAAAAACTTGTACATACCTATAAAGAACATTTCAAAGTTTCTACAACTGTAAATGTTGCCTAAATACATGAGATTCTGTGTTTGATAAAGGAAGTAACCTGGCAGCTCTAGAAAGCAGCCCAGTTAAGGAGGAACAAATAAAAGTCAGGTGTGTCATAGCATCACAGGCCACCTGCTACTACTCTGTACCGGGGAAGCTGGAACTGGCCAAATTAATTTAAAAGCTTGATGAAGGGTACTGAAATCCCAAGATTTCTGCTAACCTAGGGAGTCCCAGTGTCCCTGCCTGGGCTTTGTAACTGATGACTCTCACTAAGCATCCATGACTAGAGTTAATTAATTCATAGCAGCAATCCCAGAATGTTTGCAGCAAGTGTTAAAATTGGCTGTTTCCTGCCTTGCCTGAAATGAGTTTCTCTTCCCTTTGTCATCAGCCTAAAGGGGGAGAGGATGCCATATTCCAGAACTTCATCAGTGACCTGTATGACAGAGACTACTGCAGAAAATGGCATTTCTGTAGCATTCTACAGGGATCACAGGCATCTCATTTTAGAATTTTTTTTGTTTTATTCTAGGACTAAGCTGGTGCTGGTAAAAGAACATGAAATCATTTTGTTGGAGGGAAGGAAGAGAATACTTTCCAGCTGGGCTTTCTACTAGCTAAACCCATACTTTATGGAGAAATACAGTGGAAAAACCTAGCTCACTTTGTTTTGGAGGGGATATCACATTGCTTATGAACTACCTGGGGAAAGCTTTCAACACTTTGATTCACCACGCGTTGTTCACACCACCCATTTCATGTTGTACCTTAATTATATACTTAGGTCCAAAGGACCTGTTCTACACCTTAAAACAAGCATAAAAGGCATCACTGGCACACGCTTCTACAAGAATGCACACAGTATCAATTACTGTCTACACATACTATAAACACACTAGAAAGACTTTTTGACTGAGGTTTTGGAGGTTCTTCCAAAGCAAACTAAAATTCTGAAACTCCTCGTCCTCTCCAGAGTTTGAGCGCTCTTAACCCCAAGTCAAGCAAAACCCTGTTTGCATACTTACCAGATAATGGTGTTTTACAAGAACTATGCCTACTTTTCCCCTATTCGTTCTGTATGTCACTTCTTAAAACATACAGGCTCCCCACAAGAACCTCTCAGGTTAAGCAAAGTAAAAGGGAAACAGGTTTATTCACAGTCCGGGTGCTTTCAGGAAAGTTTTCTGGGCTCAAAACCGTTCCTTTGTTTTGCCACTTCAAACACAACAACATCAGCACAGCACATCATAAAGTGAAAGTAAATAAGTGATTATTTGGGGGAATAAAATAAAAGGGCATTTGAAACAACACACAGGTAACTCAAGGTGTTGCAGCACCTGGAAACATCTCAGTTTCGCATATTTTGGTACCCGTACAACCACTACAGTCGGGTTTTCGGAGAGTAACTCGGGGGTGAACGTAAGCGTTTAACCAGGCAACCTGCATTCAGGTGCTCTGCGTTCCTCGCCATCATTTACCGCTGATCACTCGGCAGCTTTTGCCAGACCCCTGAAGGCAGCCTGGCGCAGACAAGCCTGCACAGACAAGGCATTTCCCCGGGGTGGGAGGAAGGAGCCACAACCTCCCCCTCGCTCCAGCCCCGGCCGGGGTGCGGGACACATCCCTGGCAAGGCCGCCTCATCCTCCCAGGATGCTGGGGGGCGGCACTCCGGCAGGCAGGCAGGGAGCGGGACGGGAGCGGGCCGCGGGGAATTCGGGGCACTCACAGGTCGGCCAGCACGGTGAGCTCGGCGTAGGTCCGGTGCAGGAGGAAGTCGATGAGGGTGCTGAGCCGGTAACCGGGGCTGGCGGCGGCTGTCACGGCCCCGGGGGCCGGCGGTGCCGGGGCTGACGCGGGGCCCCCGCCGGCAGGCACCAGCTGGTTGCTCTCCAGCTGCACCGGCGCCATGGCGGCGGCAGCAGCAGCGCCTCAACCCCGGGCAGGAACCGCTCCGGCAGCCCGGGGCGGCCGACTCTCCCGGCGGCGCGGGCACCCTGCCCGACTCGCCCAGCAAGGAAGGATGGGAGAGGCCAGCGGCGGGCGCGGGCCCCGACGTTGGGGCAGGCGGCGGCACCGAGGGGGCTCCGCAGCGTTCAGATCCCGCTTGGCGCAGGGGCCGCCGCCATGTTGGGGGCACGGAACCGGAAGCGAACAGCTGTGGCGGACCGGAAAGAGAACCTTTCCGGGCAGGCCTAAGCCGGGGGGTGGGGGAAGCGGGCGGAGGGGGTTGGGGTGGCGCCGGAGCGGGCAGGACCTGCAGGTGGCGGCGGGCGCGCGCCGACTGCGCAGCCGTTGGGGCGGGGCGTCATTGCCGCCTCAGGGCCGGCGGGCGGGACCGGTGGCGGGCTGGCGCGTCGCCCGGCCCGGGACACCTCGGCCCGGGATACCTCTCCTGGTGCCCCGGGTGGGGCGGGAAGGTGGCTCGCGGCCGGCTCAGCGCGTCGTGCGCCGGCCTAGTGGCGGGGATGCTGAAGGGGCTAAACCTGGCCGCCTCGGCGTCGAGGGTGGGGGGGCATGCATGGCCTTGGGGCGAAATGACGCTGCTCTGGAACTGAAGGGAGAAGGGCTGGAGCCGGCTGCCTTCCCTGAGGTGCTTCCCGGCAGCGCCGCGATTGAAACACCTGGAAAAGAGAACGCGGTGTGGGGGACACGCACCCCGGGAGTGGCTCTCCCGCTGCATCTGCCCGCGTTGATGAAGCAGGGGGTGGCCAGGTTACAGACTTGGCCTCTCAAAGGGCCTTTGGTGCGGTTCTTGAGGCTGTCAAGGAAACGGCGGTCTGTGTTGGGCGCTGGGCTAATCCCTTCCGGATGGCTTGGGAAAGGCGAGGCGTTTGTGCAGGGTGGAAGCGATGCCGGGTAGCCGAGAGCAGAGGTATTTAGCTATACATCCACCTGTAAAGCCGCTGTTAGAGCTCGGACAAGGGGCAGCGAGCGGCGCGGTGGACGCTGGGATCTGGTGATAAACAAAACTATGTGAACGCGTTCGTATTTCCCTCTTCCAGGTGAACTGGCGCTTCTGCGAGGAGAGGGAAGGTCTGTAAACAGCTGAACGAGGGGGTTTTTAATGTACCGGTCAGCAAAGTGTAAGGGAAGGAACAGTGTAAATCACAGGATGGTTTGGGTTGGAAGGGACCTTAAGGACCATCCCATTCCAACCCCCTGCCCTGGGCAGGGACACCCTCCACTAGACCAGGTTGCTCAAAGCATCATCCAGCCTGGCCTTGAACACTTCCAGGGATGGGGCATCCACAGCTCTGGGCAACCTGTGATTCACTTAAGTCTTAAATAATAAATTCTTGCCTTATGTTTACAAGGAAATCCTAGAAATAGGTATGTCGTAGGCAATAAATACCCATGTTTCTCAAAGTGTAACAAAAAGGGGAAAAAAAGGTCCTGCTGGTTTTTGTATTAGACTTCTAAAAGCTTTCCCTCTTACTTGCCTCCTTCCAAGGGGAAAGTGAACAAGAAAAGGAAACGTTTTTCCGACGTGAGAGCTGTGATCAACAGTTTAACAGTAGTTTAAAAGAAAAGAAGGCGGCATTTACGCCGGCAGCAAGAGCAGTCAGTGGGTTACATTCCTGCGGGGAGCACGTTCCTCGCTCCAGGTTACGAGCCGGTTGCCAGCTGACAGGGAGCAGCTCCGCGGGCGGCGGGGGAGGGAAAGGGGAGCAGGCAAGCTCTTCCCACGCCCCCCGCGGAGGGGTGTGTGGAGCAAACACGGGCTGGCCGCTTCCCCGCTGGCACGGCGGCTCCCGCGTGGCTGCCCGGCGGGCTGGCTGCCAGCCGGTGCCCCGGCGCTGGGGATGGGGCTCCTGCCGCGGGGCGCTGCGCTTCCCGGCCCGCGGTCGGTGGGAAGGGGCAGGGCCGCTGCAGCTGTCCGCCGTGCTTGCCCCGGCGGCAGCGAGGTAAACCTGGCAGCCTTAGAGCGGCGGGTGGGTGCCGGTAGTGGCTTGGGCATTTTTTTACTCCTAAAATTACTAAAACATCTTTAGGCAAAGATTTGCGTTTGTTTATTTATTTTTAATCAACGGAGTTGTTTTTGACTAAATAAGAAATGTCTACTTTGCGCTGTTTAAAAAAATGAATCTGTAAAGAATGGAATGACCAGTACTGTCTGGATCGTAGTTTGCTACTAGCAAGTTACTCATTGAGTGTGTTGGAAGTTCTTGCCTCTCCATTGCAAAGATGAGTTTTTCCAAATGTGTGAAAATAATTTGTTTATGTGCATGAATAAATGCAACGTACCCATTTTATGGCCAGGTAGTTGCACTGTTGAAGGGAATACTGACTTACACGCTCTGGAATGCAATTAGGCTGTCTATGAGAACTGTAACTTAAGGGGTTGGATCTGATCTTTAAGATCCCTTCCAACCCAAACCGTTCTATGATTCTGTGATTTATATTGTTCTTTCCCCCTCTTTCCATTTCTCCTTTTCCAATTCAGTCCATAATAAAATTCCCATTGATTTCAGGAGCACAGGCTGAGACTTTGTTGATGAAAAGGCAGGTGAGAAATTGTTGTGATGCAATTTAGCTTTGTCCTTGTTAGAGTTGTTCTTGCTTGGAGAAACTCTGTTCTCGTGAATTTCTCAGCCTTGGCTGCGGAGGGGGTGTATCCCCAGGTTGGCTGTCTCCCTCCGCTTCTTTCAGAGAGGAGAGGTTAATCAGAGCTGCGGCAGGGATCATGCTGAGCTCTTATCTCACGCGGCTGTGTAGGAAAGAAGCTCTTCATACTAAAGGAGGAGCAGCCTCAGAGAAATTTCAGAAGCTGAAGGCTCACGCTTGTGTGCACACAACAGTCATGCTGTTGGGAGACTTGGCAAGGTCAGTTGTTTTAATAGCAAGAAGGAGATGCGTATTAGGAGTTCAAAAATCAGGTGACAGGCCTATATAACGCTTATGTAAAAAGAAATGTATACATTTATTCCTTCTTGTTGCCTTTCTGAGGTTGGCAGCGCTACCACTCTTCGATACAAGCGCTTCTAAGAAGGATGAGCATTGTGTCTGAACTCAAAGCCCCAGCTTACAGGAATTGGAAATAGGTTTTGGAAGTCTATTGGGGTAGCAAAAGCAAAACTGGGAGGGAGAAAGCTGTGGCAGTGGGGTTGCTGGAATAAGTAACAGGACTTCTGGGAGGAGGAGAGGGCTCCCTGCACAGTGCTTTCACATGGACCAGATGAATTGCACAGTTGTTAGGTAGACAACCCCTGTATAGTGTATCATTCTCCCTCAGGGTGACAAACGAAGTTAGATTTTTCAAGCTATAAAAAAGGACAATGAAGCTTCAGTTCTGACTGGGGCTGTTGGTGTCTGCAGTCTTACAGATCCTCAATTCCTTAACATTGAAGTGCATGGATGAAAAATTATATATTTGATTGTGGACTGCCATTATGTGGGCAAAATTGTTACACGTAGATAATAAAATGTCTTAAATTAATACTTCAAGGTAAATAGCACTCTCTAGATGCAATTCCCCAAATAACGAAACCGACTCCAGGTACAATACTATGGGGCATTTCAGGAGGATAGTCAAGCAGAAGCAATGAATAATGCTGAAACTTAATCCAAATTGTATTCCTTCATAGCTAGTGTGTGTCACTAAATGTTATGCCCTGGGAGATTCATTGTGAGTTACAGAAGTTTGCAGTTTGCAAGGGTAAGAGCATAAATTCAGCATGAAATATAATTTGATTTTATTTGATGGGTGTGATTTATTTTTCTGTTTATAGTTGTTCAGGTATAGCTGATCTGTTTCTATACTGCCACGTTACTGGGATTATGGTCTTTTATCAAAACTTCTGAATCTGCTGTTGAGCACTTTTTAAAAGCAGTGACATTTTAACAATCTTGAGATTACCGCCATGCTTTCCTGTCGGCTCTTCGCTAGGAGGTAGGCAGTGCCCATTCGTGGGGCAGAGAAGGATGGATGTGTTCACATCATGTTTTTAGACTACTTAAATACAGATTTCTACTGTGTTTTCATTTGTGTTCATTCTCTTAATTCAGCAGTTTTCAAATCTGCTGTCGTTTAAGGCCAGTGACAAATTTTCTAGCAGTAGTGGGAAGAGAACAGGTCTGATAAGTGTCACGCATACAACTGGCTCTTGCCTCAGACTTTCTTGTAGACAGGCAATACCTCACGCGCTCACAGACCGTGGCACTAGGACCCCTGTTCAACTCAGTGCCCTGGTGTGTGGGGCATGGCCGTCCCATACACTCGTTGGGGGGCTTCCTGGCATTGCAGTCTGTCTCCAGATGTCAGCCTGGCCAGCTCCTGATACATCACGTCCTCTGCTGCGTGATAGATGTCTGTCAGGTTGCACGAGCTGCATGGTAGTCTACTATGTTAGGACTGCACTGCTGTTAGTCTGGCTTAGAGGAGGTGCGTGCTCAAGCAAACTTTGGGCATTCCCAGCCCAGAAGTAGTGCCGAATCTTTCCAGTGCAGATGGCGTTGAGGACTCAGAACATCATCGTCTCCTTCCAACACTGTTATTAGTATACACTGTGACTCCAGGCAAACCGTTTCTTCTCCATGCCTCAGCTTCTGCACTTGTGAAGTAGCTGCAGCAGTGATTGTACATGAGTAACCTGTCCAAGCATGCAGCCAAATATTTTAAATTAGCTCCTTTTTGTTACCATAATGGGGAGCCTAGAAACCTGACTTCAGATAGGGATTCGTTGGTCGATGAAAAACTGTTGATATTTAGCCGTGGGGCTAACAGTGTTATCGAGCTAATGGGAAGGACAGCAGATGACTTTCGATTTCCAGAGAAGTTAAACATTTACCGTTCTTTGCAGCCGTGGGACAAATGTTCAGGGGGAGGGAGGTAGACTGTACTGCACTCTATGAGGCAGCCTCCCAGCTATCCTGTGTTTGTCTGTTTCAGAGCTTGGCCATTCCATTTCTGTCAGTCGTTTTTTTCTCGGAGAACTGTTTAATCACACAGGCACCTCCTGGACTTGACATTTAAGCATTCTTTTAATAATAAAAAATAATAGCACACAAATACAGTGCAAAGATTTCTTGTTAATCACTTGATTTATAAAGTGTTGCGACATTTAGCAATGTTAGATCCAAATGCCTGTATAAATTATGAGTAATAAGAGTTTGATATCTTTCATCCTTTTCAGAAGACATTGGAGAATCAGATACGGCATGGGAGAGTTCCCACACGTAATATCAGTTATTGCAATGCTGCTTATTATGAATTTACAAAGCTTCAACCTTATATCCAATAAAAGTTAAGGTACGTATTTAAATTGTAATGAGATATTGCGCATCACTACACATCAAACACATACCAATAGCCAAAAAATACTGAGAGTTTTCCATTGCGGCACTTGCACAAACATGAGACTTTTTCTATGACGTGTTGAGTTCAGTTGAAAAATATCAATGACCTTTTAATCACAAATGATTTTATGGCCTATATCTTTGTTAGTGACCACACTATTTGTTGACAGTTCAGTACTTCATGATACCCATCACTGGTTTGTGAATTGTACGGGGCTGTTGTACCTACAGTAGAGCATTCTTTGCAAAAGTGTATGTGTGTGTGTTAGAGGAAGGGGGGTCTTAGCTAGTTACTGCACAAGTACTCTGCTTGTGTTCTGTGTATTAAAAGGGCTACTGAGGCACCCAATCACCAAAACCCAATCGATAAGTTTTAAAACTATAAGTTACTTCTCTTTTTTTGGACCTAGCTGGGTCACAGGATTAAGTTTGGCAACTATGCTTTGGAATGGTAGAAAACACAGTAACAGACTGGGAGTTCTCTGTCCGTCACTCACGGTTTGTAAGACAGCGTGCCACTGTGAGACAGAGAATCCCTTGTGCAGCGTGCCGTAAAGTACACTGCAGCTCTAATTATACGTAGTGAATGACTTGGGAGAAGAAACATTCTCCAAGTCATAAAATAGAATGTTTGATTTTATTTGCATTTACACAAGTCCCCTTTCTTACAATAATGCAAAATGGATTATTTTTTCAAGTGCTGAACATAGCCGTATTAGTCTGGGCTTCTTTACTAATAATGTTAATACCCACTGTAAATTTTAAATTGGTTTGTCTCTGTCATTCTGGAACTAAAGCTAGCTAAAGGCCTTGTAATCCTCAAAAGAGTGTATTTTCATTATTATTGTCATTAAGTTAATTACAGCTCAATTTACTATTTCAACCATACAAGCCGCATTTTTTCTGCGGGTAAAAACCGCTTTGTTCACAAGTAATTCTGAAATAAGAGCAAAACAGTAACACCCTTTCTGGACCATCTTTGAAAAGCTAACAAAGGAGAAAGAACACCTGATCTAGCACATGGCAGTGTGATGAAGTGATGAATTGCACCCTTCAGTCATTGACTTGGAACAACTTGACAATATCATCCATAACCTGCAATTTCTCCCTGGCTAAGACTCTCTGAGTGTTACTCACAGAATTTGAGAAAAATACACGTATGCAGGAAAAACCCAAAGTGCACTTATTTCAGCATGAAAGTACTTTTGGCCAAAAGGATTTATCTGTACAAACACCTAAAGAGATGGAGAGAATATCAGGGAAGTGGATCTGATTAGTCATACCCAGTGGGAGAAGGACTGCAGCTGTGAAGTATTCTGCCCTACCCTTTGGAGCAGACAGCTCGATTGTGTTTAACTGCTGTTGGCGAACACTTTCAGACAGTGCGAACTCTCACGCTCTCCTAAAGACAAGGGTGGGCACCAGAACGTGCTTAATTGCAAACGCTTTGTAGGTCTGCAGCTGTGGTCAGATAATGTTTAAATGCTGACCCTCGCTCTCAGAAGTAAGGGCACCCAGAATTATGCCTGAACTGCCATTCTCCACCCACTTTGGATGCGAAGGAAGTTTCTGGGCTAAGACGTTACCTAAGAAGTTTCCTTCTTGCACAGCTGCACAGCTGCTACAGTGGGATAACCTTTTTTTTTTTTTCAGAAAGGATAAACCAGCACTTTTGTAGCAGTTTGGAGAAACTTATCTGAACTCTACCTATGTCACAAAGCTCCAAGATGTCAGCTTTGAAAACTGGGGATGCCAGAACAGGTTTGGCTCTGGGGACTGTAGATTACATGTTAATTACTGCTGATTACATGTTAACTGCGTGACTGCAAACTGGGTTGACGTAGTGAACTCCAGCGACTACTCGCTGTCCATTGAAATGGAAAGAAAAGTACAGTGAAAAGGCAGTGTTACCCCTGCAGCAAGGCAGAGATACCGGTCCTCTGGTGGGTTACAGGATATCCTGCTTATGGGCAGGAGGAACAGATTGCTGTCAGATGCCACAGGGGCATGAACACAGGCAGCAATTCCGGCCAGTGCCAGTTTTGGAAGACAAGGTAGGTGGTGGGTGGAATCACCTCTGTGCAAGGATCCTAGTTCTCCTGGAAACCCTAACTTCTTACACCTGACTAAGCACAGCCGGTTGTGCCAGAGGGCTATGCAGCCCGTTGTGTGTGCTCAGGCAGTACCTGCCGGAGCAGTCATTCAAGGATGGGGCACAGACCACATCCTGACATCCGCCTGTAACTCACAACTCGTGTAACTTGCATTTTAGCTTAGAAGTAGGTTCCCAGCCCCGCTGATTTCAAAGGTACTTGGCAGCCTGTGCCTTGTTGCAGTGCTGTCCAAACCTCCAAAATGCTAATTGTTACCTTTCTGCACAGCTGGAGAATGCAGCAGACACAGTAGAAACTCGGTAAATCCTAGCAGCATTTTGTTTTAAGTTGAGGTTCAGCTGGGAAAGCTGTAGCCCCTTCTGCCTTTTGTTTGTTGGGTTTTTTTTGAAAGTGATCTGATCCTGAAAAGGGGCATGTATTGTGAAAATCCTTCCCAACAGAACATCCAGCACTGTGACGGTGCCGCAGCACACGCTGAATAAACCGTGTGGAGAGATGACTGAGCTTCACCTCTGTACGTCACTTATTAAAATTGGTCCCTTTAGGTTCGAGAGCACGATTGGAAAGAAGAGCAAGAGCAAAGCTATCTCTCCCCCTAGTGCTTACAGAGCCAGGCTTTTCAGAGTGACAGCTCAAAGTGAGACCGAAAGAGATGCAAAAAAAGGTGTCTTTCTGCAGTGTATTTAGGACAAGCAACAGCACATTCACAGCTAATTTTAAGCAGCCTTCAGAATGCATTATAACACCTTATTAACTCCCTTGTACTTAATCCTTGCATTCTGTTATTTTTAGAAGCCATCGTGCAATTCAGCAGTACTTTCAGCCAGATCTCCTTTGTAATGGATGATACTGCTCCATTTCTCGTTTTAATTTAGAATTAGCTTTCTGACAATAAGCCTTGCTCACAAACAAAAGTTATACTGATTTAACTAAATTAATTTTGAAATGGAATTAGTTAAACATGCACACTCTTTCTTCTCCCCCTAAGGTGGTCTTCTTAATTGGGCTTGGTGGAGCTGGTAAAGGCCTGCCTTCACCGCTTGCCCTGGTCTGATCCTCTGCAACTGGGTGAGAGTTTAGTTTAGTTGAACCTCTTGCAATCTGCAACTGTAGGAGGGTAAAGTCACCCTCACAGGTCACCTTCTTTGCCAGACGGCTACCTCCTTTGTCCAGTTTTGTAGTGCAGGTACCCTTGCAAGTACTGCATTGCAGCAATCTGAGTAGATTTAAGGCTTTTGAAGACAGTGCCTCTTCATTCGGTAGCTTATTATTTTTTGGTCACGTGGGATCTCAGGGTACAGCTGTATCAAGTGTAAACAGTCCTATTTTGTCTGCGCCTGGTTTTATCTTGATCCAGTATCTCCCAGCCAGGAGGCTTAAGTTAGCTTTGGGCTGCATCTAATGAGCTTCAAATGAAAGCAAAGTCCTCTGAACCATGGTTTCTCTCTGTTATGTATTATCTAATCAGGGCTCTCTGGAACAGGCCTTTGGAAACTGTTCTCTGCACAGGCGTACAAGCTAGGCTTATCAGGTCGTTTGTGTTAAGGCTGCTCTGGAGCAGGAAGAAACTTAGGGAGGTCTTGTTGATGAATTTTTTTCTAAATGTATAACGTGCTTACTTTCAGAGACATACACAACCCCGCTCTTTCTCCCTCTAGTGTCTTGCAGAGCACTAGTCAGAGGTACGGTACATAAAACACCAGTACAGCAAGAGCTAAGGGTTTAGAGCAAGGGACAGTAATGCCCCACTGAACATTTTCTGGAGGAAAACAAGGAATTCAAACCAAAACCAATTCCTCTTCCTTCAGCTTGCTAGCACGTAGGTAAAAAGAAAACATTTCTAGGATTGGGTTTGTGTATGAGGGAAAGCTGCTGGGAAATCTGTGAACTTGAAACATGATTATTCTGCACCTTTTCCTGCGTAGATCCTTACATTCCATACACAAAGTCTCCTTTTGCAGTTTAACTTAATCTGTTTGTAAAAGGTGAAAGAAAAGAAACCACATGGTCCTCTAATGCAGAGTATCTCCTGCAGAATAGCTGATCAGACCCATTGCTCTATGCAAAGAAGTTCTAGCTTAATTGCAGTTAATCCAGTCAGAAAAAAACCAACAAATCTCTATGCAGAAGAGGTATTCATCAGTCTAAAATGTGACAAGAAAGCAATGAAAACTTCCCTGGGGAGAGCTGAGTCTGAGCCCTCATCTGGGACTCTCTGTTTTACCCCAAAGCTTGTCTGTTAAAAGAGATTCACAACTTATGTTTGTATTGTATCACTGCTTTGTTTGTAATATTATGTTACATGAGGAAATCATTCCTAGGACTTCACTGAGCTGGTAATTGTATACCCGCCTCTTGGAAAGGGGGACAAACGGCCTAGTGAATGACACTGCAGGTGTTCATCAACGGTGTTTTACATGTATGTATCCATCCATGTTGACTCAGAAAAGAAATAGATTAGTCAGAGAAAAAACAGAAGGTTGAAGAAATGAAGAAACTGTAGGAAGGCTGTGGAAGCCAATGGTTTGTAAAATGAGGCAGGAGAAATGTGATCCATAACTTGTCATGACTGATGGGAATGAGAGCTGACTAGGATATTGATTAGGCCACTGGAAGACTCTGGTTTAAGGAGTCTTACAAAAAGGTGCTGTGTATCGCACCTGTTGCTAGGGCAGGCACCTACCGCTTTAATATCTGTGGTTCAGACTGTATTTTCTGGATGCATTCTGAGTGTAAAGAGTTATAGTGAAGACAAGAAATGAATGCATTTCTGCCTAACCCATGAAGAGGGGCTGAGTGCCTTGCTGAAATAAAGGTTCTTCCACAAATTTTGTAATCAAAGTAAAGATTAAATTGTGAGGGACTCAAAGTCTCCACTTAGCATGTAATCTTGCACCCTTGGGGTGTGCCCTCCGCGTGTGCTTCCGTCACAGCCTGAGGATGGAAGGCTGGGACACAGCACATAATTTCTTACGGGAGAAGCAGAAATGACAAAAGCATTTCCAGTACATTGCTAGGAGACTGCTGAGATGCCACATGTACATTCAAAAATTACTCTTCTAAACAGTGAGAGGACCTGCAATTTCTGTAATTGCTGGTCTGGTGTTCATGTCCACCGATCGAAAGACAGGGAGCTCTCCTCTTGTTAGGTAAGGGAGGATGCAGTATGGACAAACTACTAATCCGATGTCAAGGGCATAGGGAGAAGTCCTCTTTGCTTTGGAAGAACAGTGGGAATTGGTTGTGCTCATTACCCAAAAAGTCTTGCTCTAGCTGCTTTTTATTTCTTGGTGTAATCTGTACTTCACAGATTTACGGAGTGTAAGTTTATCTCCTTTGACCTTGTATATATCAGAGACTCTCCAGTTTCACAGGACTAACCCCGTTACTGAGTGTAACATGTTCAGTGAAGTGTACCTTGTCTTTGACGTAGCGTATCTTGAAGAAAGCATCCAGTTTTGGTCTGAAGATACCAAAAGATGAAGCAGCCAAGGTTTCATTTCAGAGAGGAATCGCTTTCACAGTGTGACAGCTGTGCTGCCCTTAGCTCCACTCAGGCGCCCTTCCACTGGACTCTGTAACAGGGCAGGTCATAGTTGATACTTAATGGCTTTCAGTGTTTCACATATTTGCTGTAGGATCCCAAGAGACAGGTTTTCCTAGAGGTGTAGAGATGCTATGCCTGAAGGGGGTCTCTATAACACTCTGTAACTCTATAACATGCCAGCTGAGTATAGAAGGGAAAGAAAATGAGATATAAATTCATTACTGCATAGCCATAACAGTGAGGACAAATTCCCTCTATTTCCAGACGTCTATATTGTATTCCCAACTAAGGATACTGTCGGTGGGGCCAAACTGAGCTCTTTTGATCATTTTCTACTGGGAAAAGGGTCAGTATTTGCTCTTCACACTTCCTCCTACATGGTCCTGACTCACCCTTGGGCTGACTTTCATATTCACTGAACTGATCCAGCTCATTGACCCATCAGAAAACTGTCCCTTTTTTACTTCTCTGGATTTATTTTCTGCCAGTTTGTGGAGCTGAATCAGCTCAGTGTGGGGGCAGGTGGGTGTCAAAAGTGCTGTAAGAAAGCCCGGATAGGAAGCATAGAGGTGGAATTAAGGGAAGGAAGAGGAAAAAGACAGAAAAAGACTCAAAAGGTGAAGGAACAAGACTGCTTCTTTCCATGACAGAAAGCCTTCAGATCAGCTAATATCACCTTGTCTGAGCACATCTTTCGGAAGGTAATTTCCTTAGAGTTCCTGTGGAGACCGTGTAGAAAAGGGAGTTTCTTTAGAGGGTGGTTAAAAGGTAATAAAAGGAAGTAATCTAATTTAGACACATAGGTTAGGCAACGTAAATACGCCTGTTCTTTACTGCAAAGACCCCAGTGGATTAAAGCTTTAAAACACAGTTAATGACTAAATGATTAAATGCCCAGAAAAGCAAAATAATGGTCTCTAAATGCAGAATTAGTCTTCTGAGAGCTCTAAAATGCCTCAAGTGTAATCCGAAAGACCATGTAAGTCCAGAGAGCAGAGCATGAGCACCAGGTGAATCGGCTGGGTGAAATAAGTGTCGAGCAAAGGTTGGTGAAGCTGATGTCACTTGGAATTTGCTCAGGCTCTGCCTGAGGAGAGAATCAGGAACAATCCTCCAGTGTACATCTTGTTTTCAGCAGAGGTCCCCCTGCCATTCCCTGCGTGCCGCCAACTCTCCCTAACTTTGTTTCTCTCTTGCTCTTTTCACTTCCGCTGCTATTTGTAAAACTACTACTAAAAATGACCTACATAAATAAATAAATGGAATGAATCAATTATGAAGGAGAGAATGAATATGTGAGTGCGTGTAGGTGGATGACACAGAGAATCAGGCTGGTGGGAGCAGCAGGAGCTATCAGTTCATTTGCTGTCAGCGGCAGAGCCCCAGGGAGGGTAAGGACATGAAGTACCTGATTGCGCAAGGTGCCGAGTGCCTTCATCTTCTGTCGTTTTTTGGAGGTAATTGAAAGCATTTCCACACCTTGCCAGTAGAGGTTTCAGGGCAGGAAGAAGGCAGCAGCAGCCCAGCCTAAACCTGTGATTTTTTTTTTTTAGATTGCAGGTCCCTAAGTATTTCTTCCCTGTAACGCATCTTTCCATAATTACCTTTCATGGAGCCCTTTAAAATAAACAATGGACCCTCCGGGGCCTGTGCAGCTGAGTTGCTGGTTTTTAGATAAAGCAACGCAGGAGAAACTTCCCTCTTGCAAGAGCAAGGCTGAAAGCGTTATTTCAGGGTTGATATTGGTTGTATCCTCTCAGGTACAACCTTTCCTCCACGGAAAACACTAGCCATAACCGTCATCAAATAGCTGAGCCATCGTCCCCTTGCCACGCCCCTGAACCCTGGGACGTTTTCTGTACGAGAGCGTGAGGTGAACTCTGCAGTGCAGAAGGGATGCAATGCTCCCTAGAGATTTGCCACATCTTGCCCCAGGGATGGAATGTGCTCATTGCGCTGTGTTGAAGAACCACGTGAGGTGACAGCTTTGCTCTTCAGGATGGGGCATGTACAGCTGGAATTCAGCTGGTTGCAGAAAGACATTTGCACTATTAAATGGATAAATATAGAGAAAAAAAGTGGTTTAATTATCGGTGGTGTTTTCAGTAAGTACTTAGTAATCCTAACACTGCAGCAGTCCTCTCTTTTTTTTTTTTTTTTTGTTCTGTAGTTCAAACCTTTGTATGACATTTCCAGAGCATAAGATTGTATTATTGTACCTGGTAGATTAAGCATTTTTTTTTATAGAACACTGGGGTATGCGTGTCCATATGTGTGTATTTTGTATGCATACGGTTTCCTCTTGCCTTTTCTAAGCATGTGGCTCCATAGCACTCATCGTAGGAGTCTAGGCATCCCTCACAAGTGGTAAATAATAGGGCTAGAGCTGAAGAAACTGTCTTGGATTTCCCTTCAAAACAAGTGTAGCTTGTTCCTGATCACTTCTAAAAGACCCAGTTGTTGCCCTGACACAAACTTGCTTTTTACCGTTGTCCTTTGGAGCTGTTGGAGATCCAAATGACAAGCTGTGCAGCCAGTCCTTGGGTAGATTATCCACTCCCCTGGAGAGCACTGGGAAGGAAAATAGGATTTTTTATTTTTTTTTTCAATATTCAGGGCAGCAGCAGAGGAGAGAATAGGATATAAAAGATGAGGTATTGTTGGTTGTGGGCTGTGCCTTTGAGAAAGTACGATGTTCTGAATTGATTTTCACTTTAAACTCGGCAATTGTATATGCAGGAGTAGGGAATTACAATAATAAAGCCTGGAATTCATAAATACACTTGTAACTGTGGTCAAGTGCAAATCCCTCAGATGGTAAGAAAGGGGCACAGTCTGCCTATCAGTCACAGGTAGAGCAGTCTCTACAGATTGCTCTGCAGTGATTGCTCTTAATCAACCCTTTATTCAGCTGCGGGATGCTGTTTAACATATAAAGTAGGCCAGGCTGTCATCTGACTGTTATTGACAGCCAGTCCAGCGACTGAGCCTAGGGTTTATTGCAGATGTGTGTATAAGTCCAAGGTTACCTAAGTTAATGCAAGAAGGAGAGAATTAAAATTTGGGCAGTTGTACCAGAAAGCTCATTATCGTGAATCCGTGAGCCTCCAGAATGAATTGTGCATGTCCCTACCAGCTCAATGGACGTTGCCCTCCATTCCTGCAGAAATACTGCTTTCAGTGTGCGTCAACGTCACTGCCGCATTGCATGAGCTTGCTTTGTGCCAGGGCTGTGCAGCGGCGTGGCCAGCCCTACCAAGTGGCCTCAAGCCTGTGATCACGGGCCGTGGCCAGTACCGAGGCAGGAGCTGTGCTCCTTGCTGCCCCGGATGTGCCACCACCTTTCTGTATCTCTCTTTGCCTCGGACATCTCCTGTTCATCCTCACAGCATAATGTCTTGAAGCAAGGGACGAGGAAAGGGAGCCTTGGCCATAGGCTGAAATGGGCAGCTGTAGAAATGCCACCCTGTTAGAGATTATGCACGTTATCTTTGAGCTGATCGCTTCGTTGGGTGTCTGAAAACAATGGAAATTACAAAAGTATCTGCATGACAGAGAACCCTGCATCTTATTTTCAGGGAGAGCTGGGCCATACAAGTGCTCGAGGCCTTGCTGACAGCGGGCCAGATCCGACAGAATATTTAGCGGGGAGTGAATACCATGCTGAGTGAGATTTCTAGGTTTTCACTACTTAAGGTTCACGTTGATTTAAGGGTAGGTGCCTAATGATGTAAGCACTTTTATCAATCTATCAAGTGTGCATTTGTATGGAGAGGTTTCTAAATATTTATTTTCGTATGGCACGTAGTAACTCTGAAAATAAGGCTTACTATCCAGCTTCAGCCCAGAAGCTTGCACAGGCATGTAAATGTGGCGCTGCCTCTCAGCAGGGCTTATTAAGCCTGGCACCGCATGGAGCTAACTCAGACATAAGACTTCTCAACCAGAACTGTGCTTGGATGCTTTTAAAAACCTTGTGCAACTAGAACAACAGAAACCGAGTTAGAACAGCACCCTGTCAGTGCCCTCTGCTCTTTTGGGTAGGATTGTCTTCATGTCACTGTGTTGAATAACAGCATCCATGAAAAATGACAGTGGCAACTGCTCTGCACTCTTCTCCAGGTATATAATTGTGGGCTCCCTTGTATGTTTCTCAATTCTTGAATCAAAAAGAAAAAATTTAAAAGCTTAAAAGGAGTAGAGATAACGTGTTCTTTACACACCTATTTGAAGTTAAATAATTCACACTTCCTCAGCCACCTTGCCTGATAATCAGGACAGCAATATGGAACAGTACTGCTTCTCCCTTTCACCTCCACTCTCTCCATCAGTGCTGCAATCCGGTACCCAGCACACCATCCTGAATACAGATTGTCTTTTTCCTGCTATGCTTATTTCCCTTAAGGCATTTTTTTTTCTCTCTTGTGGATTGACGGACCTATCAACACAGGCTAAGACTCATTTAATACACCTGCCATAAGTCAAACAGTATCCTCTCCTGTCGCTTCATATTCTTTTCTCAGAAAGAATTGGGTTTAGCTGCAATTATTTGCATTATCTGCTTAAACACATAGCAAATGCAATAGTTTGGTAGTCAGGCTTTGCTGTATTCTATTCCAAATTTTAACTCTGTAAGCCAATTCCTCAGCTGCCTGGTTGGATTCTTGTATTGTTTTTCCTCCTGGCTATTATGAGACGATATCCCCAGGAAGCAGGAACACAAGCAGCACCTGGGGCTGGATGCTGCTCTTGTGTGCGTGCGGCTCTGGCAGAGATGTGGAAAGGGATCTGTGCACAGCAGGCCTGCAGAATCAATCCCAGATGCCAAATGTGGAGATCAGTATCGCACAGCTTTGAATTCTTGTTTTCATTCATTAAAAGACAGTCAGAAAGAAAGAAGCTCCGTTCTCATCCTTTGAAGTGCTGTCACGTTTACCCATACGCGTGCATGTACACTGCTGCCTTTATCAGTAATATTGAGGGATGTAACAGCACGGTAAGGAGTGAACTGTACCAAGTTTACCTGGAGTATGGAGTGTATTTTTATGGCTCCTCTTGCAGGAGGATCGTTCCTATTTTTTTTTTAAGGTTTTAGTATCTTACGAAAAAATATTTCTTCTTCTTCTCTCTCTGTCCATGTTAAAATCTCCCGACATAAGGCAAATTGTTTCCCTTACTAATCCCCACAGGTGTAGTCCCAGTTCACTGCAGAGTCTCTGCTGGCTGTCCTGGCTTTCCCCCAAATCATCACTAACTGTTATTCTGAATGTGCTTATCTGCGCGTAGGGGTACTCTTCCAGGTGACCACAACCTTCCTACGGGTCAGTCTCGACGCAGCAGCTAGCCTTCGGGCAGCAGCGTGCACAGGCGCTTCAGAGTCATCCCTTTAATCTGAGGTCACAGGCCACTTCCAAGTGCTGGTGGACGGAGCGCAGACGTGTCTGTCAGAGGTGCCAGCCGAAGGCAGAGCAGTCGCATGAATATCATCTCTGGGTGATAACAGCAGAGGAAAAAATGCCTTTAACTCATTGTAAAGACTGTGGCAAAGCATGCCCGGCTCACCCACAGTCCTGAAAACGAACGGAGAAAAGGAAAGACTTGCATTCCTTTACCCTTCTTGCTGTTTATTAAACCATCTCTAACACACCCCGGGGCTCCATGTTCCGTTTCTGATCGATGTGAAAAGCCTGCGAAGGGTAACTTTGTCCAGCTTGCAAGCCAACGCGAGACGGTAGCTGGGACATCCTGGTTTTTATGCCCTTGATATTGACCCATCAGACTATGTGACATCAGAGGATATCCTGCCTGCAGCTTCCCAAAGGTACTGGGAAAGCTTTGTGGAAGAATGCGTCTTTTTACAGTGTGTGTCACCAATGCAATGCGGTGACACCATCACTCTTAAGGAAGTGATGGTGTTCCTACCTCAACAGCCTGTTCACCATGCTGCCTGTGTTCTGTCTTAAAAAAACACTCCTTAGAGAAGTTCTCTCGGTGTATAACTGATACTGGCACATCAGGGACACGATTAACATTCTGCTTGCGGGGAAGGCAAATGTTACCTCCCCTCCCGCAACTCATTCCTGGTATTTATTATTTATCATTCAATAAATCTACACTTTTAAAATTGTAATGCTTGCCTAAATGTTGTGTAGGTTTCAGATTGTTTTTAAAGTTGTTTTTTTTTTTCCCATGTCCCTGGTTAGCATATCGCAATTGCAAACATTGTTTCATTCTGGTGGGTTATGCCCAAATTTTACTGGGTTGACGGAGCCATTATCAGTAGGTAAACATGTACGTACTTCAGTCACAAGTGCAGCAGTCTCAGCTCTTAGGGACAGCCCTCTCTATGCCATTAGGCAAACAGCTAGGGAAAGGCCCCGCACAAAGTAAGTCTCTTCAGGGCGCTCCTCGAGCGTGCAGAGTTACAGAGCAGCATTCTGGGACAAAACCTGGCTCTGATCTTCAGGAGAGCGTGTGAAAGTGCATACGAGGCCAAAGCAATGGGCAGCTGTAGGCCTTGTAGTCTGCAGGCAGTCACTTGTCCCTGTAAAAAAAAATATCCTCATGGTATGGGAGATTTGTCCCAGGAAGATAAGAATGGGCAAATGCTTCAGCTATAAACTGCTAGAGACATGGAAATGTTGGGAATATGCTTGCCCTCTTTTTCTAAACTTTTCTAGGCATCCAGGCTTGGCTGTTATTGGAGAAGGGGATGCTGGGCTAGAGAGGCTGTAGGTCTAACTCAGTGGGATATTCCTTAGTAGAAGTGGTCAATGCCTGAAAGAAGCAGGTGATCAGGAAACCATTTTTCCATGCATTTTTGTGTCCCCATTGGTTTCAGCTGAGATGATGGGTCTCAGATCAGAATCAAACCAATGGCTGAGAATTGTTTTGTCAGCACAAGCAACTATCTTCTGTTCCTTTGAGGTGGTGTGACTCCACTGAATGGCCTCCGTAATGACTTCACTGTTAAGAAGGAAGTATAAGCCACGTACTATGGATTCTGTGCTCTGTTGTGGTCAAAGGGTGGCAGATGGAAATGAAAGTTGGTTAAGCAGCCAATTAGGAGAAGGGGATTGTCATATAGCAAACAGAAGTGACTCATGCCATGTCCCCTTCCCCCTTCAGTCGCTATATGAGTCACCTCACCTGTATCCAAGGAAAGGTCAATTCAGTTTCTTAGTTCTTGGATGAGTTTTCCATTTGAAAGTACTGCAGGATCAGGACATTATTTACCGTGAAGAGCTGTACAAGCTGTTATTCAGTTTTAGCATGTGATTACAGTACAATTCTATTAGAACTGTGTCTCACATATGCTTAGCATGATAAACGTACATCTCGACTAGCTCTCAGCCACTGCTAATGTGGATTTTCCTCTTCCAAACTTGATTGGTGGTCTCTTGGTTACTTTTTTTTAACTCTGTCTTGCCTTGTTACTTTCAATTGTTTGTCTTAGAAATGAAGAGCGAGGAAACAATGCTTTTGCTGGAGGAGGAAGTTCAGATTCACTTTAAGAGGGCCAAGGAATTGAAGTAATAAAATATTACTCTTTGTGATATCAGCTGCAAACCCATCCCAATTAGGCTGAGAGGGGCATTTGCTTTTTTTTGCTTCTCCGTCACATTTGGGCTGTAGTGACCTCTTCCCTGTGTTATTCAGACGTTAAAGGGAGAATAAATGCTGCTCTGGAAAACTTCAACTTGTCAGAAGTGACACGGTGTCGGTACCAGGAAGGCTTCTTTCATCCCATTGCCTGGCTTTTCCATGACTCTCCTGCTCCCAGCCCCATCTATTTCCATATTGCACACTTGTTACCAGGGACTGGAAAAGTACGGGAAGAAATTCATCCTAGTATGGATGTATTTCAAGGCACATTTCTCTCATTCCTATTTTGTCTTGATCTTCTGTTAACTACCAAGATAACATCAGCCAGCTTGACAGTTTTAACTGTGTTTTCCACAAAACAAGTTGGGTTAACCTATGTGGGATTCCGGTACGTATCTTACCCAGCTAATTTATTTGGAAAATACCAACTCGCTTGGATTTGAGTTGGAATTAGCTACCTCAGCATAAGAGCAAACCTCATTTAAAAATGACGACACGCCTTTTCCACATCTGAAGTAGTTTTTCTTACTGCACAGGTGCAATATAAGGGGAACATGTGTATCTTTCTGTCGTTTCATGTTCCTCTTTTCAGTGGTACGCCCAAAAAGCAGGGAGTGAATGGAAAAAGAGATGTCCTGGCAAATCTGGTCACTGCTATGACCATACCTGCCAAGTGAATAGGGAGGGAGCGAGCCTTTTAAAATAAGGTTTTTAGATTCTGTACAGAGGATCATGCGTGATATTTTAAAACAAAATCCACTTATTTCTGTCTGCATCTCATGCACGACTGCACACATCCTGGAAAAATCAATTGCAGGGTTTCTGTGTTATGAAACATAGACACTTTTTTTTTTTTTAATTATTGCGCTTAGCTTAAGGCTATGCTTCTCTGTGACTGCCTAACCTGGATCTGTTAAAACTCTTTTCTGATTCAGAATTCAACAGCATTAGCAGTTTTGATTGCTCTAAGTTGATATTGGAAATTCTTGTGCTGAGTCTGACTTCAGAAATAACTAAAGCAACCAGAATGTAGCTCTTCCTATTGATTATTTAGCCTGAATACAAATTAATAAGTAATCCTCCATCTTTATGTTAAACAAATTCATTTGCTTATTTGGAGGGGCCACAAAGCAAGTTGTGGTGAATGAAGTGGAGAGAGCACTTTTGCTCGCTGGACTATTGGTTTGGGATTGAAGAAAATCCTTGACAGTTTACTGGAGAGGGTTTGAAGAAGCCCATCAAAATGTCTGCACACAGACTGGCCCTGCAGCATAGGAGCAGCAGAATGCACTGCCACAACGCAGATCTGGCTAGGTATTTATACCATGCACATTGCCATGGTAACAAAAAGCCTTATGAAATGTAGACATTACATACAGAAGTGCTTGTGCTTTCCTGCCTCGCTCACTCTCACTCTTTCCTTCCCCCTCCAGCACTGGGGCTTTTATGGATGCTTTTGTAGCGAGAAAGCCCAGTGTTAAGAGTGTGAGTTGCACCGACACCCAAAACCTTGGGATTCCTGGACCAGACTGGTCCAGTGCCCCCTGGTCTGCGCCCTCCGGCTCTCCAGCCATCCACCCGTCACAGGTGCTCCTGAGCCCCCGAAGCGTGCCGGATGATTTTAGCGTATGGCAAGAAGTCCCTCTGTGATATCTGAAGGATGTAGCTGTGGAGAAGGGTCACCAAGGCTTAACTCATACCGTGTCTCCTGCCTCCTCAGGGACACAAGGCGCATGTGAATTTTACATCGGTACTAACCAGGCTTGTGTACCTCCCGTCCTCATTGGCACGTTGGGAGACTTTTTTTCTTTAATACCACTCTGAAGTGCCTGGGAACTTATCGAATGAAGCCCATACCGACGAAAGTATCCTGACTTTAAAGAGAAATCAGTCTATTTCTGCTTCTGCCTACGAACGAGATCCATCCTGAGTTGGGCAATTGTTAAGCTTTGGCCCTCTTAACCCATATATAATTTGCAAAGCTGGGTTTAACATCCTGCTTCAAGTTAATATGCTGATGCGACCTAATTTTCTGAAGAAAAAGGCTGACTACAGGTCTTCAGAAGGAAATATTTAGAAAAGCTCTTCTTAGTTTTATGGCAGTCTTGGCTACTAGCCAAGAAAAATGCAAGACCAAGTTTTGGGTATTTTGGAGACGTTAGAATCAGGAGTGCTGTGGAAAGAAAGTGCATGTCACCTTTTGCTTCCCACAGAATTCTTTTCCATGCTATAAAATACTGCTGTGATGGGTTTCAAAGAAATGTGCCTCACTCCCCTTGACCAGATGGAGAGTTTATGAATGGCAGGGAAATTAAGGATCCAGGAGATTCTGCAATGGGGAATTGAGATGTCTAAAGCCAGTGGAAAGGTGCACTGCAATTACAGTATATTGCTGTTTTCTGAACCTGTTAGTCTACTGGTTTAAAAATGGTTGTATTGTTAACACAGGACTTCTTTTGCTGTAGCTACACACTTTAGTAGGCATGATGCAACACCAGAAATTGCTGCCTAGAGATCTGGTATTTTGTACACAGTATGATTTCTAATTGCTTGAATAATGCTGCACAATGGAATAATTTCTTACTCGGTGAGGGTTGTTTCTCACTGCTTGAGATATAATAACCTCTTGGGAAGTCACGGAGCTGCAAACTATAATGATCTATATAGAGCATTTTTGCTCAGTCTGTACTCTTAAAATGCTCAGCATTCAGAAAAAAATGAATCAGGAGAAACTGATAAAGTAAGTTGCAGCAACTGAATGAGATGGCTCTTCAGAATTATATATAGAACCCTTTCTAGACGCCCACAGTCCCTATATTAAAAACAGTGATTCAGAAAATCAGCCAGCAGATTCCTGAACCAAAGTATTGTGTGTAATTTTTGCAGTCCACATTTAAAAAGACGCATTGTTTACAAGAATGAAATGAGCATTACAAGACACTTTTTCAATAAAGCCATTTTGTAGTGTAGTTTCTTTACTTGGATAAGAGCTTTTTTGATGTTGCTATTTTTAATATACCAGTTTAATTTGTTATATGCATCCATGCATTTATAAATACGCATTTTCTTCTCAGAAATATAAGTGAAACAATTCACCCATAAACGTACACAGTAATATTAGAAAACCCACCAGAGCGAGCCTGAAAAGAACAGCAAAGTCATATATCCAATGCCTACAGCAAAGAACAGTTTGGGGAAGCTGTTGTGGTTAAGCCTACCAGCAAGTCAAGTATTATTTGCCATCCAAATCCAGAATCACTGTTTGCTTTTTGAAAGACGTGTACCACAGTCACGGGGCAGAACTGAAGGGGCTGACTGCAGCCCAAACTCCCTGTAGTCAGTAGTCAGCAAACTTCCCTCCCCTCACAGGTGAGGGGCCACTTGTGGCATTTCGGTTGTCAGTCAAACCACAGTAGGCAAATGTTAGCTAAACTCCCGGCGGGGGCAGGGCCGTTTTTTCTCATCAGCTGAGTTCAGCTGAAGGGGAAGGCTCTCTGAGATGGGGCCACCTACTCCCCTGGTGTAGGACCTCCCAGGGCCGGGAATGTGCCTTAAAACCTCAGTGCCAAGCACCCAGCTGGCATCAGGACCCAGTGCAGGGGCAGCAGCTGCCCTGGCCACATCCCCCAGCCAGGTTTAGGATGCAATACGGAATGGGAGCTGTGATATTATTTAGAAAGCTGCAGCTGTTCTGTATGAAGGCATTCTTGCTTCTTGCCAGGCAGTGAGACAGGTCAGAGTAAGAAGTCTCCTGCCGCAATACACAGCAAACCCAAACAGGAGACCCATCACGGGAGACCCACAGACCCGGTCCTGGCTTCCAGGAGTTGGACTGCAGCTGCTCTTTGCACAAGGAGCCAGGGGGATTTTGTGTCCTTTCGCTTTCCTTCTTCCTCATTCTCCATAGGGTGAGAGGTTTCTGATCCAGTACAAGTAACAATGGTGATGGCTCTGCACGTTACATTGGCACCTCAGTCAACTGCAAGCTAAGGCAGTCTCACTGCAAGCTAATGCATTTTGAAAGGTCGTGCGCCCCCAAACTTTTTTATATTGGTCTATATTGATGAACCTAGGACGTTTTTTTCATAAAGTCCTCCACCTGCCCAGGAGCGTGAGCCCCAGTTGCAAAGCTCTGAGGAGACCGCTAGCTTGGCACCAACGGTGGCCAACCTGCTTGCCCGCCCTGAGAAGCCATTGTGCAAGAGCTGCTGGCCCTGACAGCTGACGCTTGCATGAGGTGAGAATTCCCCAGAGGGATAGCTCTTTGGTCAAACCCTGTTCAAAAACTATGAAAGAGAGGAACTACCTACCACAGAAACCCTCCTTCTCCACCAGAGAAAACCAGCATGTGACCTTTTTGAATGCCCTTGCCCAGCTGAGTATTTCGTTTTTGTTCTGAATTATATTCTGGACTCAGTACGGAGCAACACTGATGGAAGCTGTACATATCGTAAAGGCATGTAAGCAGACTGCAAGCTGAGTAACAATTCAAAATAAGATACACCGTAAGGACTTTTTAGGCAATCAGGGCTACCTAGTTGGACTGAAGAACTGTAACTATTTACACCCTTCCTGGCTCCTCTGCTTGAACCGCAGTGGAGGAACTTTCTGAAGTAGCAGTCAGTGTTTCATCCACTGCTATCTGTGATCTTTCTCTGGACAGAATAAATGGTGGGAAGGGCTTTCCTGGATAGAAACTAAGAGTAACTCTAGTACTTCAGAGAAACAACAAGCCTTTGTTTCCCTTCTAGTGTTAGCAAGGAAGAGAAGTCTGCCATATAGGATATGACATAACTAAAAGTAGCTGTCATGTAGGATGAAAGTAAGGTCAAGAATATGGTGCATATTTGCAATAACTTGGTTTGTCGTTTCAGACTCGAAATCAGTGCTGTGCCATCTTCTGAATTAATGTGGAGATCAGGCTTTACCGGGCACTAATATAAGGGAGAAACCGTAGTCCGAGGGCAATTACTGGCAGGGTTCCCGTAGGCGTTAAGGAAAGGCAGAACTCATACAGAAGGAATTTAAAGCAGTCGGTTATATTCTGAGTGTGGCCTCTTGTGCACTATTTCTCCAGTGCTTTTCAAAATGAAGCTGGTGCTTGCAGAAAGGGCTGTCTTGCTGGCCTCCATTCCCCTGCAGAAAATCCCCCAGCCATGCATTAGCAAGGCAAGGCTCCCTGCGCAGCCCCCTTCTAGTCTGTCTCAGGCCTGTGCTGGAGCAACCTGCTTTTAAAGTAAGCGTCAGACCCCGGCAGTGCTTGACTTCTCTGCAGGAATTACCAGCAAATGGAACAGCAGCCTAGACAATGTGGCACAGCGGAAGCAACTGAGCTGGGATCTGGGATGGTCACCTGTGTGCGTGTTCGCAGGGGGGGTCTCAGGAGGCACTGGGCTAAGTCCACACCGGTGATGAAGATGGAAGATAGCCAAGTTTTTTACTACTGCTGTCACTCGGGGAATTAAAATCTTTGGAGCTGGCACTGGGATGAAATGAAGTGTCAGCCCTCAGAGAAAGCTGTATTCAAGGAGATGGAGATTCCCCTAATAAATCTTTCACTTGCTCTCTCTGAGATTGCGTCAGCCTGCCACAAGCCTGCGGTGCTTTTCTCTACAACTCCACGTAAGCCAGCGCTAGACAAACAAACAGCCTTTCTACAAAATGCACGAGGTCCTAGCGAGTGACAGTTGTCTCGTTCATCCTGTGCAGGATACGCGGGGGGTATCCCGCCCGTGCGTGGATTTGTGGGAAGGGCTGCGTTTAAAACTGGGCTCTGACTGTATTAGCTGACCAGCGTGGGGCATTATGCGGGGTTGTATAATCTGGATGAAAGACCTTATTGTAGTGGGTGCCGCTCGCGGCATAGAAAATTGTTGTGCGATTTCCAGGCCGAAGTCTCCTGTTAACACTATCCCAGCTCCGTGCTATTTGTGCATGGCTCGTGCCACGTTCCCTTAAGGAGCTGCCGGAAGACAATTCGAATGAACCACGAGCATGCTGGAAAGGAAAAAAAGAAAAGAAAAGCAATGGATGGATTGCAAAAGTAGAGGTATACTAGGAACCCCACCACCTTTCACTGTAGCCTTTCTACAATGCAGGGTTACATCTCCGAGCACAGCATTTTTCTTTCTTCTATTGTAAGTTCTTACCCAATGATTTTGTATTTAATGGTAAGTGCCTGAAGAATATTAATGCATACATAAATTAGGACAGAAGCCCGAAGTTGATAAAGCCTGATGTAGACAGTCTGGAGCATTAAAGAAGGAACCAGTGGAATAAACATAAAAGATCAAGACCTGAGTTGGACTAAAAATGGTTTAAACCTCTGTCTGGGCTACCAAAGTATCTACAGTCACGTTAGATCACATTTCAGATATTTGGAAGCCACACAAAGTTTTCTCTGTTAGTAAATTATTCCCTTAACTGTCCACTACAGAGTTTCTTTCATTTCCTCTCCCAAACATCTGGCAGTAGATGCTGCAGAAGCCCGCAGTCAGCAAGATACGCAAGCAGGGGCCTAACTTTGGTTCATGAGTCATCCCTGTGGCTCCAGTGGGACAGTTCAGGTGGTTAAAATTAAGCATGTACTTAAGTACTTTGCTGAAATGTAATGGATCTGTGCCAGCGAGAGGTTACTGCCTAGGTGGAGAGCTGGTCGGCTGCCTAACGCGTCTCCTTCAGCGTTTATAAGAGGGATTCATTTAAAACATAATTAATAGACGCACCTCTGCTGTGACAGCAGTGATCCCTAAAGATTTCAAAGTGGACAGCTGTCAGCCTTTACAGTCTCTCACAGCCCCCCCATTACTATCGAGCTGTTAATTGAAAACACTTTAATCAGGTCCAGCAGAGCAGGGAGCGATTGCTCACCCTCGCCGTACAGGGCTCAGTGAGGCTGCGGGTCACGGAGAGAAAACTACTGCTCCCGGAGCGGGTTACCTGCTCTGGTACAAAGGTTCTGCTTTTTCCTCAACAACGGTTCAGTTGCCGGTCTACAACTACGCTTCCAGGCAAAAATGTTAGTCAATGGAGTCATCATTCACGGGCAGCCATTTCCGCCGCAGGGGCACGAAAACAGACCGCTTCCTCTCTGCCATCCAAACATTCCTGGAGCTTAAAAATCCTGATTTTTAAAAAAATGTTATCCAAGTCACGGTGAGCACGTCCTCTGAAGCCCCAGTCGCCACCACAAGGCCTGTAATTAATTCTGCTCCAGGTGCGGTCCCGTCTCTTCGCCACCCCGTGTGTTTGCTTCCCCCCCCCGGCCACGTGCCCAGCCACGGGTCAGCACCAGCTGGCGGGGCAGGGGGGCTTCGCAGGAGGCACAGCCGAGCAGCACTCGCTCAGAATGCGGGTCTTGTGCCTATGTGGGACCTGTAGGATGCTTCCAAATAGCCCTTTTAATAAATTCAGATATTTATTTGTAACGGAAAGAATGGTTTCAAACCTCTTTTTAAGAGTATCTGTGTCAAATTCCCTTTTTTCTGAATATAAACCATGAAATTTGACTTTTGCCAAATACAGAGCAATTTTTCCTGAGCCCTAATATCTATGTAGTATTTCTCCTCTCACATTTTTCCCCAACCTGTCAAAATCGTAAGACTGAAAACTATAAAGCCAGCAGCTTTGCTAGAAAATCTCAGGCAGCCACACATTTTTCAGAAGAACATCAGAGTCTGTTCTGTGCTGGGCAGCATTGTTTAAAATCGAGTTTCAGAAATCCCCAGGTTTTCATATCCAAAGTCATGGCTAATGGAGAAATTTCACTTCCAAAGGTAAGAAACGGAGCAACCGAAAACAGGGATTCAGAAGAGAGCTGCCATCTCAGCAATCATTCTGAACATTAGTGTCTTTTGACATTTTAATACTGGTGGCAGTGATTCACCTAGCAGACAGACTTAACTAGGATTTGTTTGTATGTCTTTCAAATACTAAGTGTCAATCATCAGTCTTTCACGTCTCCATTTTTTCCTCCGCAGGGTCTCTACAAGCTCTCAAGGTTTCTCTCATCCATTGAATCATCAGGCGGTATGGACTTTATTATTTAGATTTATTAGATTCAGCACCGAGCAGACTTTTCCTTCCTTCGGCAGTGTTGCTCTGAGCCTACAGAGCATGGCCCGAATTGGAGGCGTGATGCTGGGGTGGAGGAACTGAGCTAATGCCACGGGACGGTGACTCCATTTCTGCCCGGCTGTACACTCTGCTCCGCTCAGAAGCTGAGATCATGCACATGGAAGGCAGGTTGTAGCACAAGAAACCGAGTATGAAGACAACAGCGTTAGAGGAAACTCCAGAAGAAAATGTCGGGTTGCCACCTTTAAGAGAAGTTAGCTCAGGGGCCCTTTTTTCATACAGTGCATGGAAAGGTTGCTTTGGCCAGATCCTGGGGGATGGATGCGAGAGGGTATTGTCGCACACTAATGCTCTCCCGCTGCTCAGCAAATATCATGGCCTTTATTTGAATACACATGCATAATAAATCCTTGGCAAACAACCCACAAAAACTACCAACAGTTTCCTTGAAATTAAGAACATCCAAGTATTTCTCCACTGCAATCCCTCCGTTCTAGCTGAAGAGCCTTCCCCAGTCCTGCCACACCATGAATTGCCCACCTTCCTGTTGCATGGCCGCTGGCAAAACCTGGATGGCAGCCTGTCACCCTGGGCTGGGGAGGTGCCTGCCTTCAATTCAAGGCGGGCAGAGGGAAGACGATTCACGCTGTGGGAGAGGAGCAGCGTTGAAACGTCAAATGGAGGTGGCCTACCGTGGCAGAGAAGTGTAGTGTTGGAGTCGAGAAGCGAGGCCATGCTCTCCACAGGATCATCATCTGCACCATTTAAATACACATACAGTGCTTGCAGGTGTGTTTCCTGCTTATTTTGGCCAGAGGAAATAAGGTAGCAGGGAATACAAAAGGGCCAGGCAAAGGACCTGTGTCAAATTACAGCTTGTACAGCTGTCCCTAGAGCAAAACTAGAGCCCAAAGAAGACTACGGAGGAGAGGAGGGTTAGTCTAGCAGAAGAAATTCTTCCTGCTCCCTTTTCCCCAGCATCTCTTTTCCTTTCACTAACCTTTCCCCTGATTCTTCTGTCCTGCTTCCATTCCTCAGAATCACTTCAAAAAAGTTCTTGTGGTTTGTCACCAACCATGTCACTATTTCCTGCACAACCAAGCAGAGGATATAGCCTGAGCACAAACGCTGCTCATCTTGCAGCACAGCCTGGAATTAACCTTTTACACCCCCTATTCCCCCTCTTGTCCCCATCCTGTCCCCAAACAGGGGACACAGACTGAATGTGTCTATAGCATGTCTATAGCATGTCACTGAGCTCTTCTTCTAGCAGCTATTTATTTATGATCCAACAGGCACATATACTCCATAAGACTTCTTTAAAAGCATTTTCCTTTACATTATCCAAAGCAATTGTTTAATTGCAGCCTAAATTTACTCACCTGAACCGCATACCCGTACTTGCGCGCCTACCGCGTCTGTCACAGGCAGAATCATAGCAGTCTGCTGGATTACAAGTCTCTAGAGACACAGTTTATCACCCCAAACACTTGGCCTCTACAGGGCAAAGGCTTATATCCAGGACAATTCCTTACCTAATGCAAAATTCTCTGAGGATCAATTCTATTTAGAGAAGAGGTCAACACCCCCCCCCCCCCCAAAAACCAAAAAACACTCTCAAAAAATTAATTTTCAATTGCTTCGTGCTAATGGAATGCAAGAGTGTTTGACACACCAGTCATATTAATGTGGTCCGTATGTCTGTCTGGAATAGGAAAGGAGGATAAACAAACTATTTCATACCGTGTAGTTCTGTCTCTGACGGAGAGGAAGTGAAACTCTGCAATGACACCGTTTAACCCTTGGATGGTCAAATATTGGCAGCCTGGCTTAAATAACAGCGCTATTTTGCATGTTTTCTCGTCCCAAGCAGAAGTGGAGGCGAGGGGATATGCACTCTTCTCCAAGACAAAGAAGCTGTCAGAGTGTATGCCTACCTCCCCTCAAAAATGTTACAGGAGCGCATGGTTTTTTTAATAAAACCAGATAAATGTCGTTATACCATGGCCAGTTGTGCCCCCTCATTTAAACTGAGCAGCAGATGAAGCCCAGATTTAATGAGGAAACAGGACTTGTCCTTAAACATGTATTTTACACTTACATAAGCATCTCAGACATATTAAGAATAAACGTAATTTGAATACATGGCATACTACTTCATAAAATAATGCAAGGGAAGTGTAGCAATCTGTGATGAAGTGTGACAGTTTAGAAAGCTCTCTGAAGAGTGTTTATTGCCACTAGTACGCTAAGAAGCCCGTGACCGGCAGCCCCAGAATGAGCGAGTTTAAATCAGCAGTCGGAATCCTGGCCGAAAGAAACGACCTGTGCAGACACCAAGGTCAAGCACCGTAGGTGCCACTTGCGGTGCTGCAGCTGTACTGAAGTCCAACCCGTGCGCTCTGTTGACAAAACTCCCCTGCCGTGGGTGCTGCTAAATGGCCAAACCCTCGCTTCTCGCTGCTGTAGCGGTGCCAGCACCCCTTGGAGGAGACGAGTGCTATCAATGGCAGGTCTGTGTTGCTGGAGTGGCTGTGTCTGCGCAAGGGGTTTCTCCTGGCAGGAAGGAATGCTTTGCCTCTTTATACCCCCAGGAGATGTAGGTGTGTTGGCGGTTTCCCATAGCTGGCAAAACACTGTTAGCAGAGGCCTGAGCTTCCACACTGCTATTTCTGAACAGTTACCGCCTCCAGGGTTTACACAGCACTGAATGCAGATTAATGTTCAGAATAAAAAACCGAGTAGCATCTACCTTTGGCTTTAAAGGGAGCCAAAGAACACTTTTCTAAATAAAAAATACATCTTAAGATGCTAATAGCAAATCAAAACAAAACAAACTTCGTTACAGGTGTCAAGGCTCTGCTGCAAAGAAGCAGCTGTGTGGTCAGCATCACACTGCCTAGAAATATCTGTGTCAGTCCAGGACAAAGCTGGATTTGTGGCAATATTATTCTTCTTTCAAAAGCTTTTTGTTCTTTGTCCTGTGGAGGGTGGAATGTAGCTCCTGCTTTCATCACTACCTTTCCCTCTGAGTCTGATGCAATTTTAAGTTAATACTTTGTGACGAGAATGTGTTCATGATTCTGCAAACATGGAGAAATACGTTGCTCACATTTCCTCATCCTTCAGGTCCTGGGAGAGAAATGGTGGGATTTCTCCCGCCAAGCGTGCGCTCCAGCAAGCCACTGAAGGCTCCCTGCAGTGTCGGCTGGGAAGAAACGGGACTCTGTGGGGCACGACTCTCTCATTTAAAAATAGTTGCCTACGGAGAATTTAGCCCCTTTGATATTTCAGAGAAATATTTATCACTTTTATATGCGTGCACCTACACCAGGATGGGATGAACTGCATCCTAAAAGGTCTTGCTTCTCTCTCTCCAGCTGACCCGAAGGGAGCCGTGCCAGCTACATCAGTGTGGCTGCCTACGCCGTAGAGGGCTAAAGTCAGAAGAGACCAGTCTTGTCCCAAAATGTCTTCTGCCGCCGTCTCTTCTGTGACACGGCTGCGCAGGCGCACGTGCTTAGCGTGGGCTTTATACCCCTCGAATTCCAGTTTCGCACCCCTGAGAGCGTTTGACAAGAACCCAGCTGCGGGCTGGCCTGCACAGGGAGCTCTAAGCTCTTCAGGTCTACCCCCGCAGCTCACCGGACTGACCCCGTAATGGGAACGCTTCCTTTAGGGCTGCAGGTTATGCCAGCCTCAGGCGAGACGGCAATTGCATTAGCCGTGGTGACGATGAAAGGCCGCAATGGCAGATGGCCATGCTACCGCCCGTCAGGTGACTGCTGGCAACCGACGCCACACGCTCACACAGCCAGGCACAACGTGTAACTCAAGGTGTGGCCTGGCACGGCAGCGAAGCCTGTCTGACAACTCCATGCAGCTGAAAAGGCAGTCCTGCTCCCCCTCGGCTGTGCCCAGCTCCCGTTCCCACCCTTCCTCCTCCTCCTCACTGGCACTGGGGCTCCTCCAGCGCTGCTGGGAGACAGTAAAAACTCACCCTTCAGCAGAAGGAATTTGCCTTCTGCCATTTTGGCTCCCTGCTCTGGCGCACGTCAGGGTCACAGGAGCACAGATGGGGAGGGCAGGGGGGCCCTGAGGAGGTCTGAAGGATGGGAGGGGGCAGGGGCCATCTAGGCACGCTACCTTTCAGGTGGAGCACGCTAAGAACAAGCGACCGTACCTCAGGAGATGGGAAATAACATGTTCAACTACAGCAACTTTACCGGTTGCCTTGAACTTCTGCTTCCCAGCCTCCTAAAACATGACAGCACTTCACCCGGAGGAGGCCTGTGCTGCCCTTTAATGCACCAGATGTGCTCCCACTGAGCATGGGCAGCTGCCTTCTCCGAGATGGAAATAACAGACAGAATTCAAAACCTCGGGCCTGCTACATGCTCATCTGCTGCCTTTTCTACTTCAGAGCTTGCCCTGACGGGAGATGGATGCCCACAAAGCCTGCTTAGGCCGTCGCCGCAAATTCCACCTGCCTTCAAAAAGGCAGTTTAGTGGAGCTAGCAGGGGAGCCAGGAAACAGGCCTTTCTTCGACCAAAATGGCTTGTGGGTTTTTGAGTTCCCTTAATACTAATTTACCATTAATTCATAATCGGTTCAAGTAACTGTTGCTTTATTACCACTTTTTCATTCTTGGCAATACAAAAGGAGATTCATTTGATTGCTTTGTGTAATTTGAAATGGTCACCGGTCTGTGACCCCTTTTCCTCTCCTGTTACTTTGGTATCTGGAACCAAATCTGGTATCTGGAAGCAAATGCTGATGGGAAAACTACATGCAAGAGCCAGAGCTCAGTTACTGAGTCAAGCCTAAGTCCTATCCCAGGGACCTCAAATAATAATAAAAAGGCAGGTATGGGACCGAAGGCCGTGCTGAGTCAGAGGGGTCACAGCTGTTGTCATGGTCATTTTCATGACCATCACAACTTCTCTGCCCTGGTCCAAAGAGCACTGACAGAAAGCCAGGGGCTGGGATCTCTTTTTGTTCAACGATTCGTATGGCCCGATTTCTCTTGTATCTATACAAGTGCTAAAGCCAGTCTGAAAGACTTTTCAGCAAATTTGCTGTGGAGGCCAGTTGCAGACACTTGGTTCCCTGGCAGCCCTGAGGAAAAGAGCATGTGGCCCCACTCTTCTTCCCATGGGGCTGCTCTGTCTGTGCTCACAGCAGACAGTGGCGGGGAGGCCCTCTTTAGTCTCTTCTTCCTCTGGAAAGAGATGAGATGAGGTACATCCTGCCCCTTATCCCAGGAGGATGCCCTCAGGTCCCAGGTTGCCTGGTAGCAGCTTCTGATCAACTCCACTCCTGAGCAACACATCCATATCCTTCTCAGGAGCAGTTACCATCCCCAAATCCTCCAGGCTGCCCTGATTTTCCTATACCACTTATTCATGTTTATAATTACAAATTAAGTGGACCTATCGAGTTGCTAATCAAAGCACGTTTTTAAACGCTGTAGTCAAAGACCTTTCAATTGGATTAAGACTTCAGTGTGGTAGTAGTTTAATCACAGGCACATGTAAGCACAAATAACCTCTGGGTTTACTCGTGTCTTTCAGGCAGGCCATGGCAAAGTCTTTCTGCCCATGTGTTATCGCTGAATATTTGATGCTAAGCGTGGGTTGAACCGCAGCGGCCAGGACTCCTCCTTGGCGTCCCAGGCAGTGGGTGTCAGCCCCAGACATGCTCAGGTCCCAGGGTGAGATGCCACTAGGTGCACTTAGTCAATATGACAAATACCAGTGATTGTGAAGAATTCCTTAGGAGGAGGTGTCACGTGAAAGAAAACATCGAACTGAAGGGTGTACTGTTTGACAAACGCTCCCAGCCAGCACAGCCACTGAACGACATTGTCCTGCTCTCCCCTTGCCTCCAACGTCGTGCTCGACCATGCTACCTCCTCGCCTCTGCCGGCAAAATTGATTCTATATCCGGATGGCGAAATAGCATCAGGAGACTGATATGGTTGAAAGCAACCTTTTTTTTTTTTCTTTTTTTCCCCAGCTATATCAGTTCCTTGAGCAACTGCACAAATATTTACATTAGCATGAAGAAACAGGGAGCCCAGGGACAGGGACGGGGATGCTGGGGGTGAGCAGAACCACTTAGCGTGACGGGAGTGCCAGCATCTGCCTGCTTAAATGTTGGTCAAGTTGAGTCCTAAGGAGAAAGGGGAGAATGACTGTCAGCAGAAGTTTAAAGGTGGTTATTAAGCTCGTGTCCTACAAAGACAAATTGTTGCTAGAATTTGGTAAGTGTTAATTATTTCCGCACTGCACCTCCAGAAAGGGCAACGTATTTAAACAGCATTAGAAAGTGTGGCCTATCAAACAGGCTTCAAAAGGTCCCTGTTGGCAAGCCTCCTAATCTGGGGCACGGTGAGACGTCGTACTGCAAAGGAGATCTGAGCAACAAGCAAAACACACTGGGACTTGAGTTTCAGTTCTGCTTTGTCTTGTTTGCAGCCCAGTCCTTTTCTAGCTGCAGTCTTTGAAGCTCTCCCAAGCCCACACACAAGGACGGGTTGGTAGGCAGGATGTGCTGCCGCTGCCAGGGAGATTAATTGAAAGAGAAGTGTAGATGAACGCCATCAGCTGCACACACGCACGCGTATCCATTTAACTGCTTCAGTTTAGACAAGATTGAGATAAATTGGTACGATCTTCTTTCTGGGCAGGATTAGAATGTACATGCCTTTGGCTTGTCAGGTACAAACCCAAAGAGCTTTTGAACCACCAAGAAAGGGAAACTGTGGCTGTGACTCTATGCCAGTTATAAGAAGTTGTTATAAACAAATAGGTATAAAAATAGCTGGGAGCTGCCCGTATTTTTGCAGACATTACCTCAATATGCAGCGTGCTAAGTTTAACTGTAGTTGGTAGCATTTTTCTAGTAGCAAAGTAATTGTTTTATTTTACCGTGGAGTGTTTTGCTTCACCTATCTGGATGTATCTCTTTTGATGTCCTAGCCCCACTGAAGCCACTAAAAAGCTGTCAATGATTTCAGCATGACCAGGAATTCTCACATTAAATGATTAACCACAATGCAAAAAGAATCTAACAAATGCAACCCTGTAGTCATTGAATTTTGACTGTTATGTAATTCCTGAGATTTCACAGAAATACGTACCACGTTTACTCAGTGTACAGTTAAAAGGTAGAAGCAAAAAATGTGTTACTGTTTCAGACAGGCAACCAAACAAATAGCCTTTACAAAGCTGAAGCATCTATGCATGTATCTAAACGCAATTTATCTTCATTATAGAGACTCAGCATTGCAACCAGGGTTCTCTGCTCATGAGCATACTAGAAATTATTCCAGTTTCATTTTCAGATGTAAATAATAGTGATAACCAAATATATATTATAATTAAATACATTACATATCACTACATACTATATTTAATATGTTAAAATTATAATATAATCTTAACAGTATATACTGTTTTATATAATACACAATGTATAATACGTAAAGTAACAACAACAACATAATATTAATAACATCTTTTGTCTATCTTTGAAGGGGCAAATGGAACAAAAGCTAAAGGGTGAGAGTCATCTGTCCAAACGTAGATGGTAGAGTACACGTCGCGGTCAAAGAGAGGCCTTTTGGCTGCCTGCCGGCGGCACAGAGACGGGTGCCATGGGAGTGATGGCCCTCAGTCTACAGCAGCTCAAATGAACCTACTTCACCAGTTTTTACACTTCTGAATGTCCAAAGGGACATCACCCAATGTTTAATTTCCTTAGTAAATCCAAGCAGCGATCAGACACTGGTCTTTCCAAGAGGAGGGAAAACCGCAGGTTTGCCAAGTGTGACTGAAAACAGGGAACAATGATGGTACCAGCCGCTCGGCCTGACCTCCGTAAGCGCTGCCACAGGCATCCATGAGCACATTCAGAGGAAACAGGAAAAGCAGAGTTTGTTAAGTTGATTTATTTGTGTTAGCTGCGCCATATAAAAGTCCCAGCAGTCAGATTACCTCTCTTAACGGGGCAGTGAGAGTGCACATCCCCTGAGGTGCTGAACCAGAATCATCACCCAGGAGCCTCCGAAGGGACACGGGGAAGTTTCAAACCCATCGACAGCTACCGGAGGGGACGTTTAAATAAACTGTGTGCTTCCTTAGCACTAAATCCTCCCGCTCGTGAAACGCTTGCGGACAACAGCAAAGTGGATTTTACATGAGGTTAATGTTACTTGAAGGATTCATGCGAATCCCTCGTGGGTTTTGCTTTCGTTTCCAGTATGACTGAATTCTATGGTATAATCACATCAGGTCTTCCCTTTTAAATACGGTTTCAAGTCTTGCACCAAGGGATGGTTTCTATCACTACGTCTATAGCTGGCAAAAAGCAAGTTTACCCTGTGAGCTCCGCAACAAACCGATCCAACACTTCAGACCCCGTTTTCCTTTTCACAATGTGTAGTTCCTCAAACAATAAGGAAATACATCACTCTTCTAGAGAGGAGTTTCATTTCCTTCTTATGTACATTACCTCAGGAATGATTAAACTTTGGTCTTACTTTGCAAAATGCAATTTCCGCTTCACCCAGCAGTGCTCGTTTCTAGGGTGGTGTGGCACGGAGTCAGCACTGGCAGCCCTGCTCACCCGTCAGGACATCCCTGCCACATCCCAAAGGGTGCGAGGAAGAAATGTCCTCCTTGGCCTTGCTCAGAAGAAGCTGGCAGGAAAGAGGGGGCTCGGAGCTACCCTCTTCGGAAGAGCAAACAAGACATCAGCTGCTCCCTGAGGTCTCCCTGGGAAACGCACAGCTCGTAGGAGCTCTGGGTATTGCGGTTCCTACTCCATAAATGTTGCCTAAAAATAGAGCTGAAATGTGGCTGTTCAAGATACAGCCTTGCGGTAAACAAGGAAATGGAGCACGCAGCCATGCAAAGCTTTGTTTGTTTTTCTGTCGTGGTATGTAAACTGTTAAAATCTATCAATTGTAGCTTTTTATTTCAGGGCCAATTGCCAGTAAGTTTAAGAAAACCTTCTGTTGTTCCACTGGTCCAGCTTGCTGCAGATCTCATGGGCTACTTGCATGTTTACAGGCTTTTCTCCAGTAGGCACTTCGATGCATTTAGTTTACAATGTAAATAAATATATTAGTAGATATATGCCAAGTAGTATAAACGTTTATATTACAACTGCCTAAAACTGTCCATTATAACTTCACTTTCAGTTGCCTGTGACTTGGGTAAACATTTTCCAGTTTTTTCATCAGATTAAAAGTCGAAGTGCTAGACAAAAGAAACCCCAACCCACAACCAAACAAAAAACCCACAAACAGCTCAGCCATTTCAAAATACTGAAACACGAGCAGTCTAGCTAATGTTAACCGTTTCCCTCTTTAAATTTATGTTGTTTAAACATTTCTAAAGATAATCAGGAATTAGCAATTGTGGACTTCACAGAAACGTTGTTGCTTTCTATAAGAAAGCCCATTCACAGACCTGACAGACTCGTAAGTACGATGGACGTGCTCAGAGCCACAAGGAATATCACCTGCCACAACGTACTGAGTCTCTGGGAGGATGTACATAAAACTGATGCTGCTTTTCCAAGCTTGCATCGCCGAGAGCAACCGTGATTCTGACATTTCCAAATGCATTTGCCACCTATGCTCGCAGCATAGGCACTACCTGGTGTGTTTTCATGCGTGCCCAAGCGGTTTGCCAACCATGACTAAAGTTTTCCTACATCGTCTTGGAGAAAGGCTGCTCAGGAGGGACTGGCAGGGCAGGTTCTTGAGGGCCTGGCAATAAGGGATCTAGAAAGCCTAATGATCAACCCCTCTCCTTTCCCAGCTTCCTCCGGATGTGCACAGCTACATCCTCCCGCAGGAGTGGGAGGAGGGGTGAGACAGAGATATGCGAGACAGTTGACCCCAGCTACCAAAAAAAGCTGCCGCCCTCCCTTGTTTAGAGAGGGACACAGGCTGAACTTGCAAGCCTTGCTTTCATGATGATTTAATGAACTGTAATGATAATCCAGTGTAACCTGCCTTCCCACATCGCCTTTAGATATCGTGAATGTAGCACATCCCAAGTAGGAAGACTCAAATGCAGCCCAACCTTCTTTGGGTCAACCCTCTGTCTCCTGTACGCTCCTCCCAGCCTCTCTTTCTTGGGAGCTGGGCTATTTCACTTGACCATCTGTGCTCTTTAACCCTGGTAGCTGTTCTCCACAGCTCACCTGTGCTCTGCCCAGCTAAGGAAGGCCCCTCACACGCAGGAAGCCAGTCAGAAGACCATGCAGATTCTCAAGAGTGCATGGGAGAAAGACTCCAGAAACCTCATTTTTCGCCGCACCACCACAGTTGTTCACCATTGTTGGGCCATTTCCGGCACCCCTGGTTACTGACAGGGCTACCAGTCAGCACCGGGAGCAGTGCTGGAGCAGCTCCGTTGTGGAGCAACAATACTGCAAGGTGGAAGCCATAAACTGGGCTCCTTTCCTCCTCTAACACCAAAGTGTCATAGACGTCCCAGAGAAGATAGAAAGAGGACAAAATCAAGAGTATGGAGACTCGATCAATGAGGATTCAGCAATGTCTATGTTGAAGGGTTGTAAAAGGTCATGTGAGCCTTTATGGACAAAAAACTCACTTTTTTTATGGAGCCTGCATCCCGTGTCTTGCTGCCCTGCCTCCTCTCAGCACGCCTGACATGATACTACCTAGTGTAGTATCTTTTGTCCTCTCACCACCACTTCCCTTATGGATATTTATCAGTAGCCCAGATCCTTCCATAAAGGAGCGTTTTATTCCCTAAATCCTTCCATCATGCCCTGGGCTTTGTCTCGTTTCTCCAACATTCTTGCTGTCTCCCCTGCCAGCTTGGGAAGATGATGCCCACACACGTGTCATGCAGCAGGAATGCCAGCCAGCCCATGAAGGTAGCTGGGAGGGCAAACTGTGGTTTTTCTCCTGCAGTTGGCTGAACGTTCCCCTTACCGATCTATCATGCGCTCATCTGGCTCTGAAAAATCGTGGCTGAGAATTACAGTGGGATAACCAGCCCACCAGTCTGAGATGCCCCTTCTTTTCCCTTCAGATTTTTCACGGGTGTTTGCCTTCAGTGTCACACCCGGAAAAGGATCCAGGAACCTACCCGAAAATGAAAGACTTGCTTGGTACCGCCAAAAACCTGTGATACGGACACCCAACTTTACACAAAAGTCATGGTGCCGAGTGCAGTAATGTTTGAAGAAGTCTTTTTACTAAATTTACACCTACAGTTTTTGTGCAGTCAATCTCACAAATGACAAACACAGGCCTACTAAAAATAAACTGAAAAATGCACAGAGGAACAAGGCTGGGACAGAAAATGATTTTGTTGCTGTTGTTGTTGATACGGATGGCGTGAAGGAGGGGAAGCAGCGAATGCACTGTTGTTCATTGCCTTGGCAGGACAAGAGCTGTGAAGGGGCCGAGGCATGCTCAGTGCCACAGAAAACGAGAGGGCTGCCGACGACATGCTCTCCGACATCCAAAAGAGGAACAGAGGCTCTAAGAAGATGCCACAAGGAAGGAAGATGTAAACATGGAGAGTCCCTGGAAGAGGGGAGGAGAGGGAAGGCGTGAAGCTGGGCATTCACTGAGTTTTCTGTGCATTCCCTCTGGTCACAGCTTCGTCTCTCTTCTCCCCAGGGTGGACAGCAGGAAACTGGGTTACGCTCCCACAACTTCCAGCTGCATATTCACATGCCCAGGGAGCGTCTGCAGCTAGATGAGGCAGAGAACATATGGGATGGCGCAGTGTGGATAAATGGAGATTTTGCCCAGTTCAAGCTGTCAGGACAAAAGACAAGGTATGAGAATGTAATGTGGTTAGATGTGCTCCTGACTACGTATATAAAATATGTATGTTTTAAATGCCTCGGTCCTAAGAATACAGCATCCTTAAAGCATGCTATACGTCAGGAGTTGGAACAGCTATTATCCCTTGTCCTTTCAAACAGGCAGACCTTTTCAGCAAAGTCCCTCCCTTGGCAAGAGGGGCCAGGAGGACATGAGAAACTGGGCAGCTGGAGTGCAGAAAGGGAAACCAAAGAGAGAAAAGGGACCCCCCCTTCCCCTGAGCGAACCACACGTCATGGAGGCAGAAGGGCGCCAGGGATGGGGCAGGGGGGAGAAAGGGTCATGGTGAGTGGCACAGGAGGTACAATTGTGTCATTGAAGGTCAGAGAAGAAAAGGGCAAGTGCAAAAAGAGGCCAGCAGGACTGGAGGAGGGGGAGACGGTGCAGGAAGAATTGGGTGATGAGATCTCCTCGGAAAGATGAGTGGTGTTGGGGCACTGCCTTTCGCAGTGCTCTGGGTAGGAGTGTTTGATCTACGGCTCTATGACTTGCAGGTACATCCAGCGGCTGAAACTTCCTTAGCACTACAAACCTCTGCCTTCCAAGCAGTGATTATTTCCTCTGCACAATAAAGAAGCTCAGAAGTTGTTACTGTTCACGCTGAGCAACTTGTCACCGGCAGTAGCTGTTACTGTGTGCGTTTATAAAGGTCCCCATCACCAGCAGTACCTGGACACACAAGGAGGGTGACAGAGTCGAGGCAGCAAACCTTCCTACGGCACGTTGCATCCATCACTAACAGTTCTGTAGCTCGCTTGAGACAGCCTCTGCCCATACTGCCGTACGCCACGTACTGAAAAGACAGCTTCCAGCACGCACATTTAATTCTCATGCGTAACGGGAGAGCATAATTCTAAAATATTTGTCAAGAATTATCCAGAGCTATGCCAGAAATTATTTGTGCATCAAAAGCATTTATAAAGTGCAGGAGGCTGCTTGGAAAAGCCGATTCTTAGGTCGCAAATACCGTGGTATCATGACAGCTTTTCGCTGAGAGACGCAGCACGTGCGTTCGCACTTTTATTATACAGTCTCGTTCAGCTGCTGAAGGAGCTAAAGCCATTCTTAGGTTCCCTAAAAGATCTTTTCAATTCTCAGATCTCCCCGTGGGAGACTGGAGGCTAGCTATTCCTTCCACTCGAAGAGTAGTTACCTAGGATTCTTGACAAGTAAAATTCTTTGTAAGCAGACAAAAGCAGGCTACAAAATCATATTTATATTGCTCGTAACAGAGAATATAGAACATCACTAGTAAAATTAACGCAACAAAGCTGAATAATGTGTTTAAGTGCTCACCTATGAAAATTCAAAATTTTCATTCACTTTATATGTCAGTGGATGAAAAGTAACCCCTCCAGAACAAAGATTATAACAACCTTTTGCTGTTTATGACTAGAGGGTGTGCTCAGGTGTGCTCTGGACGTGGCTGGTAAATGTGATGGGCAGCGTGATCCTAATGCAGAACCCAGACATTTGTCCTCAAGATTGTACCCAAGAATTCACATCTGCAGGCCTTGAGGGATCAGAGGAGTTGAAAAGAACCCCTGAAGAGCCAGTAGCTTACCTCAGTCATCGTTGCAGCGCTGAGCTTCCAACAAAGGTTTCCAAAACACCCAGTCTCCTCACAGAATAAAAAAAAAATAGTAAAGCAGCAGAAAGCAACCATTCTAAATCCTTAATGCAAGCACTATTAAACATTTAAATATGTCTGATTTTGCTTTTGTAGCCAGAGTGTGTTTCTCAGTGCCTATGTTTCTCTCAGGAGACTTAGTCGCCTAAATCAATATTTACTGCAATGATTCAGTAGAACCACTAAATAAGACATGTCTACAGAATCACGGCATCTTAATATTTTATTTTAAAAGACATCAATTCTAAGAATTTCGATATAAGAAATATAAGCCTGAAATTGTCCAGCCTAATTTATGTGCACTGGACAAAGTTTAAACCATAAATGAGTGTCTGTAAAGCAACACCAACGCACTATTTTTATCATATCCCTTAAATCGCATTAGATTAACAACAGTTTAGGAATCATTCACCACTTGTCATCTGATAATATGCTTTTTAGCTTACGTGAAAAAGAGGAAAAATATCACCAGTGTTATCCACATGATATATTCCTTATGCCATCAGCTCTCCATTATCTAGGACAACCTGTGCCTGAGAGACACCACGGACAGGAAAACCCAGTGGCAGTTGCAAACCCAAGAGTCACTCTGGCATCTCTGTACCACATTCCAGTTTCTGCATGGGCTCATTAGTCGAGCTGGCTCCTCACAGATAAGATACGGAAATATGACTGTACCCGCAGCACGGTCTACTCATGGCTGAATAATCTTCCCACAGCCTTTGGGGAGCGAATGATCTTAGCAGTTAAGACTCTCAGAAACGTCATTTTTTAAGTCTTAGTCAATGCTCTTGATACGGTGTCCTCCTTCTCAACACCAAAGAAAGAAATGAACCCTTTATTTTCTAATATTTTGTCTTTATTTTGCTGCTTTTCCCAATGTTACATTTTAAACTGGCCTTTAAGTTCAGAAACAGCTGCATGTATACAACTGCCATCCTAGAGGCAATTAACGAATCTGCCGTGTGATTTTTTTAATTATTGTTTGATTTCGATTTTCATTATCTGTTGTACATTTGTTGAGGACCATATAAATTGTTGTTTAGGCTGGAAGGCATGGCATAAAATATTAAACATGTTTATATTTTCATACTGTAACATGATGCCCCTTTCCAAGCCAGATCCCATCTCTTAAGGCAATTTCTTAGATCTTTCCGATGTACATCCCCTTTCAAATCAGGTTGATCAGAGATTGCCAGTCCTATCCCGGCTCGTAGAAGCAAGAAGCAGTTGTCTTCATGTTTCAATGTGCAACGTGTACAATAACTGAGGGAATTAATGCAATTTGATTTCCTCTGGGTTTGTGTCCTTCGTTTTTAGCCCCTCTCTCACTGAGATAACCTCAGAAAGTAGTCCTCTAGTCTAGATGTCCTCTCCTAAAGGGACTCCCAGGGACTGTTTGCTGGGCAGCGGGTCAGGGTGTGCCACGCGCCTGCCCCGAGGGACAGCCCTCTCCAGCACGGCCGCCTCCCCGCCACACGGCACTCAGCTAATAATAGGGTTGCCATGAACACCCAGAGCAGAGCTTTGTTAAAATTACACCAAACATTCATGCTGTGCACCCTGGGCAAGGCCTGGTTAGGTACAGCTGGAGGGGTTATGTGGGACTGCAGGGGCTCAGCCTGGTAGGGGCTCACTCCTGCTGCTGGTAATGACCTGCTCCTGAACCAAGCTACCCCGGAGCCCCACAGAGGTTTTGTCTCGGAGGGAGCTAGTTGGTTCACCCCAAAAAGAGTGCTCCAGTGAGGACCAAGACGTGCTGCGCGGGGCAACAGGCATGGCAGAGCCCAAAAGAGCCTGGAGAGCTGTGTGACTGGGTAACACAAACCCAATTGAGGCCCATGGTCCTCACGCTCACATGCTCAGCTCTCCCCACCACCAACATCCCATTGCTTCACCCCAAAAAAGTGCCACCTTCCCTGGCTGCCGCCTGAACAAGAGGAAGCCTGCACTGGGCCTGGATGCGAGCCATCACCAGGTACTGTCTGGGACAGGTGTGACAACCTGCTCCCCTCTTCCCACCCAATCATTCATGATATCTGCAAGAGCAAGGCATCCTCCTGACCCCTTTGGGTAGTGGGTTTCAAACACATCTGAGGGAGCCAGAGACTGACAGAACAATTGCACATTTCTGTGTTCCTTAGAAAAGTCCAATAAGATTAAGCCAAAAAAAAGGTGGAAATTAACTTTGACACCCTGATGTCCAAACCAAGAAAAATACAAGACCCTCCTTACTGTCCTGAAATGCTCCTTCTCACAAAATAAATTAATTTTGCAACTCAGGCTTTTCTTTCTTTTAGCTTTTCCTGTGTCAGTGAGAGACAAGGTGATTTTAGAACAAATGACTTCTTCGTTTGCTTTTTTCGTTATTCAGTTCCTTCCTAGTGCGTACATTTTGAGCTTTTATATTTTAAGTGGCTTAATTCTGTCATCTGCAAGTTCATCACATTAATGCTTTCATTAATAAACAGGCAAAACCTGATGCATTTCCTTTTATGGTTTTTGAAGTGAATTCTTCAGGATAAAAAACCCCCCACCTTCTTGCTGATTGCATTAGCAATATTTACTCTTTGCATTTGTCGTTTATTATAACCTTTTCTCCTGCATCATCTTATTTCTTGTTAGAAATGCGCACTTTTTAAATGTTAGATAGTGTTTCTCATCAATCTGTTTTATCACTGGCAAAAATACAGCAGCAGCGCAGCTGGTGGTATTCTGCTACCCTGGAGGTGCTTTCAAGGTTTTTTAATCAAACCCTGAGTTTTTCTTTCATCCTGATGCAGAAATAGCTCTTTAAAGTAATAAGCATTATTTTGAAGAGACACTCGAGCACCGCGTGGCGAGTTTCCTTTGGTGATACACTTCTGTTGCCTACTGTTCTGCCTTGTAACCTACGTCCTTACAGCCCATACAGGAGAGGATTGTACTTGGCCAGAAAGGAGCCGTCCATCCTAGCCTTCAAACCATTCCCCAGTCCCACCAAGCTCGCGAATGGAAGCAAACTCCTTGCGGTCTAAACTATACCGATCCCGTCTAGACTGCATCTAATCAAACCATGTAAAACTCGGCAACTCCTGTCCATCACCACTGCAGAGGAAATACCGACTACAGCAGGATAACCCTGGATCCTATCCCTGAGTGTACAGGAACGTAACACACTTCATCCAGTGCGTGATAGCAAGCAAAGGAAAATAAATAACCATCATTCCCCACGAAGAATTCACTCAAAATACCTACAGAGGAAGAAACACCCACTTGCCAGTGGGTGAATGTTTCTTGCAGAAGGATCATTTCATCCCAATCATAGAATCACAGAATCATTTTGGTTAAAGGGGACCTTAAAGACCATCTGGTTCCAACCCTGCTGCCATGGGCAGGGACACCCTCCACTAGACCAGGTTGCTCAGAGCCTCACCCAGCCTGGCCTTGAACACTGCCAGGGATGGGGCACCCACAGCTTCTCTGGGCAACCTGTCCCAGTGCCTCACCACCCTCTCCGGGAAGAATTTCTTCCTGATATCCAATATAAATCTCCCTGCTTTCAATTTAAACCCATTACCCCTTGTCCTGTCACTACAGGCCCTTGTAAAAAGCCCTCCCCCCCCAGCTTCCTTGTAGCCCCTTCTGGTACTGGAAGGTGCTGTAAGGTCTCCCCAGAGCCTTCTCTTCTCCAGGCTGAACAAGCCCAAGTCTCTCAGCCTGTCCCCATAGCAGAGGGGCTCCAGACCTCTGACCATCTTCGTGGCCTCCTCTGGACTTGCGCTAACCGGTCGATATCCTTCTTATGTTGGGGTCTCCAGAGCTGGATGCAGCACTCCAGGTGGGGTCTCAGGAGAGCAGAGTAGAGGGGGAGAATCCCCTCCCTCGACCTGCTGGCCACGCTTCTCTGGATACAGCCCAGGATACGGTTGGCTTTCTGGGCTGCAGTTCTGATCCTCAGGAGAAACCTCCTGAAGATGAGCCTGGGAACTATGGGCTCATTTGCAACTCTGCACAATCCCAAAAGCCAGAGACTTAACAAAGATATATTTTTGACATTTTATAAACTCCCTTCTCCACCACTAACCTCTTCATGTTCTGCAGGTTTTAAGAGGCGAGTCTCTCTTTTTCCCCCAGCTGGTAGCAAGACTGAAACTTCTCCATCTCTTGTGCATTTTCCCCTTACCTGCAGTATGCCCCACACTTCACAGGTGTAAATCACCTTTATTTTATTTATGATCTGATTTACACATAACCAGCTAAACTCTGAGCAATCATTCTCAATTCATATTTATCTTACAGACTCATAGAATCATGGATTCATTTGGGTTGGGAGGGACCTTTAAAGATCATTCAATCCAACCCCCAGATCTCTGAAATCTGTTGCTTTTACTGCAGCCCTGAAAAATGGCTTTGTATGTCTGAAGGCTTGTCTGAATTCTTCAACTGTGACAGTTGGCATGTTAAAAAAAAAAAAAATTCTCTTCCTACAAGCCTCTTAGCTGCAGCAAAGAATTCCTTCATCTTTAGCTGATATTCCATAATCAATATATTTATGCATTGTTAATGTGCTAGAAAAGCCACACGATGATTCTCAGTTTATAATTAAGCATGCACAGCATGTAATCACTTAATACACGACATACATGTGCATGACAGGGAAGGACTTAAGGCTGTGCATTTTCTTTTCACGATTTCTCCTGTGCAAACAGCTGTGTTCACACAGGAGAAAATGTGAAAAGGAGAAAGTGTTATACACTTTCCTATCCATTTAATACTTCCAATAAAACTGACAGCGCGTATTTTGATTACCACGGGATACATATTTTAACTATAATTTGCCTATGTTAAATGCACCCCCTCTTTTTACAGTACAAAGTAACAGAATGTATAGATTATTTCATCTTGCAGTGCTGGGGATGGCTATGAAGTCAAAGAAAATTCTCTGAATGCACAGACGGAAGAGCAAGTCACAGCTAATTAGAGCAGTGGGGTTCTGGGAGGAAAGTTTGCTTACTGATTTTGAATTTTTCCACATATTGGGTGAGCTGATCAAGCAATAAGTGCTTTGTGACAAGCTGGAAGGCTGTTCATACACTTTTAAAAATAATCTTTTAAACAGTATTTCCATGCTAATATGCTGTAGTTTCCTAAGTGGATGTGTAGTGCTTAGGCAGGAATAATAGTTTGTTTTCTCTTGTTTATAAGACAGTTGGTTTTAAAATTTTACATTTATAGAAGCTGAGTAATGCCCTCCACAGTAAGCATTTTTTTGCCCTTTACTCTACAGTAGGCTTTAGTGAGAGAAATTTCCTTAAGAGGTAAGTACCAGAAAAGATGAAAATGTGTGGGTGTACTACAACAATGTGGGAAACAGATAGGTAACCGTAGTATTTATTAAGCTTAAGCAAAGCTAAAACTTTTAGTTTGTATTTTCCTTTGATCAGATAAAGAAATATGTGATTTAGCAAGAATAGCAGAGCTTTCTAGCATGTCCAAAATTCAGCGTGTTGTGTTCTGCTGTACCAAACTGGAACGTGGGCTGAGAGAATCCAAGCAATATAAATTGAAAATAAGCAACTTATTATTCCTATTATTCCTTTCTTTTTTCTATCCAGCCAATAGGAGAGTGAATATTAACAATCAGAAATTTAGACTGTCCTTTATAACCACCCAAAAGAAAGATGAGAAAGGCAACAACATGTTTGCTGTTGTTTCTGTCTTTCTCTTGCTGGTTCTCTGTACAATACGAAGACAACCTGAAGTTTGTAAATGTGCTGCAAGTTAAATTCAATAGTTACAACAGCAATCCTCAGTGTCTGAACTATCTTTTCAGTCTTCAACTAGGAGATTTTAGAGTTAGAAAATAATATTTCTTCCAGAAAATTAAGAAATAGAGTTTGAGAAAACTCTTTTCCAGATGGTTTTGAATTAATCAGGTACTTATCCCAGAGAGTGAGAAGTACTAGGATGACTTAAAATACTTGATACTAAATTTTGCCATTGAGGGCACCTATAGGGCTTTCAAGGATGACCTTTGTTCACCATTAGTGAACAAAAAAGTATCAGCCACATGTACAAATTAAAAAAACCCAAACAAGTTTGATGAATTCTTCACATGTATGAGACTGCACTAGTCTGTCACAAATTGGTTCTCGCAAGCACCATCAGCATCTAAATTCAGCACCTTTAAGGCAACTCCAAGACGCTGCACCTGAAAAACGCGTGCAGCATGATAAGCCGCACATTCCCTGAGCCCAGTCTACAATTTTAAAACAGCTGACCAACACCTGAATCCCACCAAGGTCCACGAACGCTAAGCGAAGGGCGTAAACGCAGCGGAACCAAACAGCTGTCTGCCATCAGAGTGAGTGTCCTCAAGTACTGCGTAGGTAGCATTTGGCCAGCGTATCCCATCGTTTAGGATAAATTAAAGAAACCGTTCTCTGGAAATAATAGTTTCTGCTCAGACTCCCATTATCGCAGCTCTTCTCTCACCCTATCTTTCTTTCTCATTAGCTGCCGTGGCACCTCATCTGTGTCTGGTGAAACAGATAAGTGGTTGTCATCAACTCCACTACATGAATTACTCATTGTATCTGTGCTCTGAATACTTCAGATGCTCTGAGCAGCACATTTCTCTTCCTCTCTCCCGGACAGTTTGCAATCCACTTGCTGCCTGCGCTGACTAAGGGAAACGTGAGTCGCAGGGCTCCTCCTGGCCCTGACCACAGGCGCTCGCTTCTCGGTGGGCCCCGTGCTCCGCGTGCTTCCAGCGGCAAAGCTCGCTTCCCGGCAAACGACCCCCTTGTTGAGAACCCAAACTTCGTATCACCTAACGTCGGCGGGCTGAAAGTTACGGAGCCATGTGCGCTTTCTCCGCAGTGACGGGAGAAAGGAAAGCAGCTATGGGAAGCAGTGGTGGAGCGGGGCGAGTCGTCCTCGGGGAGCGCCTGCCTGTCCCCGTGGACTGCCCAGGGATGCCAGGCAGCCCCATCCGACAAGATGCCCCCTTGGTAGGTGGTTACAACCCGGTGAGACGTATCCAGCCGAAACGACGGTGGTTTAACATGTTAGGAGCCGCATTCTCCTTTGAAACAGAGACAGACTTAAGATGGATTTAGCCCACTAAGTAGGGTCTGGATCTGCGCTAACCTGCAATCAGCCACATGGTTTTGATAACTTGTAACATTCCTTGAATTAAGGTTCAAGGAAAACTTCAAAGTCTACTATTGCTCGGTGAAATGATCACTACTAATGGCATTAATCCGCAGACTTCAGTTGGACTCTCCACCTGAGAAGAGTAAGGCATTAGTCTTCCGTAATGATGTATAGTCACAAATTAAAATCCTTAAGAACTGATGGCATTTTGGTTCATCTACTAAAAATCTTATTCAGGAAAAAACATACACCAGCACAAAACATGAATGATTTAAGAATTTTTTCTGTCATTTCAGAAAATAAGGGAGTGACTGCTTTGTCTCTGGGAAGTTAAAATACATGATTTTGTTCTGCTTGGTTCTGGTTTGTATTTTCTGCTAAAGATTTTGTTATTCTGTTAAAGATTTGAAATACAGAAGTTCGCCTAACCTTGTATTTCCACACGAGCATGCAGAAGTTCGGACACAAGGAAAAGCAAACAATTAAAGGAACATTACGATCTGAAATTTGACTCTCATTTTAACAAGTTTGAAAGGAAAAGAACTACAGAATTCTAGTAGCTGAGATTTCAAAAAGAAAAGTAGCTTGTTGGTATCAGATTTGTCCATTTGGTCTCAATTTGTAACTGAGAGCAGGGCAAAAGATAAAAGTAATGACAAGTCGATTGGACTTTTAAAGTGAGTTTTGCTTAATATTCAAAAAAGACAAAACACAGAAATAAACTTTTGTTTACAGCGTGAAATTTGGCTTTTGTCCCTCGATGTTGTTTCTGCATATCTAGATCCTGAATTATATTTACCTTCCCAAAATAATGGGATAAAAAATAAATGGAAAAGAATTAGCGTGCTGAGGAAAAGCAGATTGCCCCTGGATGATAAAGGATCTACTTATATGTTGTTCCAATAGACCAGCTGATACGGCTAGTAAAAACAGACAAGCTTTGATGCATAAAAGCCTGGTTTCAGATCTAGTAAAAGGTATTACCTATCCTTACAAGTTCCGGCTTGCTTACTGCCTTGCACCATTCTGGCTACAAAGACAGTGCTCAAACATTATTACTACTCCAAACTTCCCAGCTGAAGTAACGTTATGACTACAGAAGTCCTAGCATGAGTTACTTCATGTTTATCCAACACATTTTTGATGTATGTAATCCCTCAGAAGGTCTATAGGGCTACATAAAATACAACATGGCATATAATCTGCATTATGTTCTGAAGTGACCTGTCACAGTGAGATAATGGAACAGCAATACAATGACAGTTAGCAAAATTCAGTCTTTACAAATCAGCGGTGTAAACTGACATTTGCTTACTATACTGTTTCATGAAAAGAGAGATAATTATTTTTTTAGAGAAGTTTTTGACAGCAGGATTTATTTTTGCAGGTAACTGGCAATAAGATATAGACAGCAAAAAAAACTTCTGGCAAAAAAGAAAAGAGTGGAGTGATAAACAGGTAACTAAAGGTTCCAAAATCCTACTACTCCGCATGGTGCACTGTTAAATCCCTCTTTAGACTGAAAAAAAGATCTTCAGTTCCAAAAAAGAGAAAGAAAACTGGCTTCACAAAATAACAAACTAACTTCCTGTACGTATACTCCAATCTAAGCCCTTCTGAGAAGCGATTTTATAAAGCTCAGATAAAACCATTGATGCAAGATCTGGAATGGATCTGTGCTTCAGTTCAAATCATGTTAGCACGTTTGTGCCACATCTTGTGGTTTATTCTTAAATAATCTTTTTCTATTGTTTCTTTCTCTCTGATCACACCCTTTTTTTTTTTTTCATTCCAAACTGCACTAGTAACCTTTCTCCTATCAGACGACCCTGTTTTGAAACTTTGCATGATACCAGTTTCACATGATCCTGTTGTCTAGCTGTCCCGCTGCCTATCAGTTCCTCTTGAGCCCTTCAGCCAATTTCAACGAACTTTGAACGAGGGATAAGGGCTTTCAGAGACACGTTAATTCCCACAAATTTTAGGAAAACTGTTAGCAAGAGGAGGAAGGAGTGCCAGAGAAGTGCCCGCTCTTGGAAAAGCAAGCTCACGACTAGTGCAGCATATTTAACATAAACCAGGCACTTCAGCAGGTGAGGGATGTAGTTTAAGGTTGGAGGGAGAGGTTGGAAGGGTGCAAGATCCTCAGCCTTAGGAAAAGAAGCTGCTTCAGTTCTACCGTGCACATAGCAACTCTTGGGTTTAGAAACCCGATGTAAGTGAAAATGACCATCGCATAACACGGAACGGATGTAATTTTGTGAACGACTCTCTCCTTCGAGTTTGCACTGGTGCAATGACAAACACTCTCCGTGCAGAGGTGCATTCAGAAAACCCGAGGAAACGGCAGTAGTTCACGAATTCACAGAATTTCTTGCAGTTTTTTGACAACGTTCTCATCCAGCCCACTTAGGAATAACACTGACAAGTTTTAGGAAGAGTTCCCTTCTTCCCTCACTCTACTCCACAGGCTGGAAGGAAGTCAGACTTCTTCAAGGTTCATGTGGATGAAGAGAACCATATGGTTGTCAAATTAATTTGTTGAACTCTGTCCAAATCCTATGAGACGGATGCTTTTCACATGGACGCCACATGGTTTATCTGAGGACAGTTCGGCTAGGAATGAACTAGACAGGAGAAATAAAGTATTCCAAATTGCTCCCTCTCCAAAAGATGGATGACAGACACTTTTGGGCCTGTAAACAGAGGTTTTCACAACTGGCCTCTGCGCTATCTTCTAAGCACTTGGTAGACATAGAGAGAATTTCTGTTTATGCTGTTCATCTAACCCTTATTTGAACAACTACGAGTAACAGGAAAAAGGCCACACCATATTTTTGTTATCCTAAGAATTGTTCCTAATCAGACATCATTCTTTCTTCAGCGTAAGAGACCACAGGTCCCTACGAAATCTTATTATCAAATTTCTATGATTTCTACCTAAGCATGCATTCCTTCGTACCTCTAAGCATGGAGAATGTATTGGGTTTAACTGTTTCTATGAGTCTTTCAAGAGTGACATTATGCTCACTCCAACATCACTGTTAATATCTCATACAACCAGAAATCAAAAGTGGAAAGATGGAAGGTTAAAACTGTGAAGACAACTCTTACACTGATCTGAGGAATGGTAATTAAAGTAGCCACCTCAGGAGAAATTAAAACGAAATGTCCATGCTCGACCTTTATGTGTAACAGAAAAGAGATACAGCATCACTCCAGAACAGTTTTTACAACTTCTTGATACATTACTTCTATGGGATATTTTTTTCCTAATTTTGAATGTTAATTTATATGTACATTAAGTACTGTCTGATACCTCAGGGTGAGACCCTCCCCCCGAGTTTATTAAACTCAGGGTAGCACGGAAGGTAGAGATTACACCTGAGTTTAGGAATACATACACGACAGCTAAAATTTTAAATTTACCACATTTGGATTCTGTCTTTGTTACATATAGAAAAGCCTAAATACATGGTGTCTAGATATAGCAGTTATATGCTAAACACTTTAAACCCATCTTAATTGTTATTGAAATAACTTTATTGGGTTTTGCTTATCAACTCAAGGGATACAGAGGGCAAAGTTGTCACTGAGCTGCTTGGCATTTTCTGAGTAGACACACTAATCACCTGCTATGGCGGGTAGAACATACGGATGTATCAGGGCCCCAAGGGCCAACAGGGCCCCTCAGCAGCGAGCTCCCCTGGGGCCTCCCCACACTCCTGCCCAGGACCACATTTCAGCCCAGCCAAGCAGTGAGACGCCCCATGCCCGGGGCTATGGCTGGGGCTGCCTCGGTGCCCCCAGCTGGGACGGTGGGATGGGCCCAGGCTGCCAAGGCCTGCTTGGACACCCTGGGGAGCCCCCAGTGCTCCTGGCCCCCAGGGAAAAGGTGGTTGCTGGGGTGCCCGGACAAAACCCATTTCCTGTGGGGAACATCGCGGCACATCCCTGGAGTCATCGTTCATTTTTGTCACGCCTTACCCAACCAGAGGCATGCGTGTCAACGTGTGCGCCGAGCACGAGTGTGAAAATAGCAGATGCCGTCCACCACTTGCGTGTTGCCTTTGGGACTCATTATTATTCCCAGTCTGATTTTTCAAGCAGTATTTTCTTGTTCAAAGACATTTTCATTCTCTGCTACGCTGCCTGTTCTGTTTTCTGAGAGTTGGTAGATCCTACGTAATGCAACATCTAAGGGGCTTGACCTGGAAGGAAAAATTATAATCTTTCGCAGGTCTGTGGTAAAATTCTGCTTTCTCTCTTCTGTCACTACTCCTTCATGCTACCCAGTTGCAAAACTCCATAGCATTACTCCGCATCAGCAAAGCTCCAAGTTTAATTTTCGTCTACGGCGCAGCGCGGCATCAATCGGAGTTTAAGAACTGGGGATAAATGTATCTATTAACACAGAGATTTTGTAAATTCCAAATCACCCCCTCACCAAAACGTTCCGTTTTTCACTTCTTTTGGCTGAGCCAATGAACAGCAGAATCAGCTAGTCTGCAAATGGTTTCACTTTTCGTTTGACAGGCTGGCTGCAGCGCGAGCTGGGAAGCCTGCAGGGAAATGTGACCATTCCCCACATTTTCACTACGAATAAAGTGTTGCAAATGCATTTTTAATCATACCAACGGCTGTGTACAGAGGAGTTAACCAGAACTACTGAGGAATGGACCATTCTGTCACAGTTCTCTGCGTGGACTCTTGTTTTAGAACAATCAGTGAGTTTTGTGAGTGCCTACCGACTTCCACCTTCATGCCATGGGTGCTCTTTAATGAGTGATTTCTCTCACTCGTATCCTTTTGTTCCCATAGTTGCGGCACCAAGATAAACTGGTAACATTTATTTGTAGTACTGGGGAGGGCGGGGGGGGGGGGGGGGGAAGCCACAATCTTCTCCAAAGACGTAGCACGAGCTGAGCCACAGCAATGCGCCCAGAGAAGTCTGGGAGCCCGAGCAAGGAGGGAGGGATGGGCATGGATCTCTGTTTGGGAGAATTCCCCGGGCAGAAGTCTGGTGTGCAGTTTTCACGTTCAGTAACCACAAAGCGCCACTGCCATCCCAGTATCTTTTATCTGGTGCCATAAATAGCTGTCTACTTCAGCCTATCGTGACCTTTGATTAGCACGGCTACGAGCAACTGCTGGTCTGCCAAAGCACTTCAGCATATACTTTTAAAAGAGGAAGGAGGGTAAATATAAAACAGAATAAACTCGGGCATATGAGGTTTTTTCCATACAAGTACAAAATTCCTCTTGTATCTCACTGTGCCTCTGCAAACTGTGGTCTAAAACCAGGAGAATACCACCAAAGGTCACAGAAAGCTGAAGAGGCATCAGTTCTTAGTTTGCTCCAAACCTAAGGTTTCAATTAAATTAATCAGAACTTCTCCTCTTAATCTTGGCTGAAGGCACCCTTCTTCACAAGAGGGGATACTTGCTACAAGTTGTACCAGTATTGTTTCCACAAGTATTGTTTGTATCTCTTTTTTTTGTTGTTGTTGTTGACTTTTATGTGAACTGACAGTCAGTTTCTTGGTGGACAATTGCCCACATTATAAAAATCCACTGATGCATCACTGTTTGGCACTGCCAAAAAAGCCATAGTAGTCAGAAGGAACACAGTATTTGGCCTGCCATTAAAACAAGGGTCTGCTTAGCAATAAAATGAGATGAACATCAATAAACACAGCAGTTTATTTTTAAGGGTAAGAAGTGTAAAAAAAAAAAAAAATAGCTACAATTGTTTGAGGTGCCATTGTGCCCCTGTAAGCCATCATAAACAGCGAAGAGCTTGAGGGAGAATGCTGCGGCAGGCAAGGAAAGTTAAATGCATTGTAGGTGCAGTAATTTTAAAATGCTTTCCCAGGAGAATTAACTGGCTACATTGAAAATAGGAGAGAAAGCCCAAAGCAATTCATAAGGGACCAAAAAGCAGAAAGGAGGCCACAATCACATACTCAGAGGCATCAACATCACTGAGATAAAAGGGCTGTTCTATGATTACACATATTTCTATCCCAAACACGAATATGCTTATACAGATTTTCACTGTGGTTATGGCTTGTTTTCATTGCTGGTGAAGAAAAGGCGTGTAAAACTATTCTTTCAGTAAACAAACTGGTGCATTTGTACAGCGATGAAGCAGCTGCATCCCTTTTACCAAGTGGTTAATGCTGAAGTATATAATAGAATCATAGACTGGTTTGAGTTGGAAGGGACCTTAAGGACCATCCAGTTCCAACCCCCCTGCCATGGGCAGGGACACCCTCCACTAGACCAGGTTGCTCAAAGCCTCCCTCCCCAAATACTACAACCTACCTATTAGCAAAAAAAACCCCAAACCTAACTTTGTTAAACTAGGAAATAACAGTAGATATCACCACTTGTTTTTGAGCTCTAGCTTTTTACAGAAAAAAAACCACCCACCCACAGCTCCTGCAATGAGCAACCGGTATTTTAGTCTTTGTCACTGCGTGGTCCAAAAGATAAACATTTTGCACAAGAGTTTAGGCTGTTAGCCCCAGCCTCTTGAGCAAATTCCAACCCATTCGACCTAAATTCCTCCTGTGTTTTCAGCTGGATACTCTTATTTTTCACTTCCTGCTCTGAAATTCTTCAATGGTGTTGTTAAAATGAGACTTTGACCTTGGAATACAGACAAACACAACAAATTAAGCACCATTTCAGGTGCTCCCTGAGACCGAGTTCCCCACGCCTGCCAAATTTCTGTCCTTCCACAAGTATGCTTTCCCATTTTTTTCTCCGGTTTTAAAAGCCTTTAAACCTGGAGGTTTAAAATCCCCCGGGCTACTATATAAAGCACGTACGCAGGCTGGGATTCTACTGAATTCACGCTCTCTACAAGCGTAAACGTAGCAAAAGATGACACAAGAGCAACAAAAGACCCATTTGGCCTTTGCAACCGCTGTCCCCTAAGCAGGTGTCTGTTTTGAGGGAGGCCGCGTCCCAGCGAAGAACGAACCCCCCCCCGCCCCCCGCGTGCACCTACGCCAGCCCTAAGGCCCTGCCCCGAGTGTCAGCCGGCGGGCCCGAGGCCTCGGCGGGGTGTGGGCCCGAGGGAAGGCCCAGCGGTGCCTGAGCTGACCGGTGCCAAAGCCGCCGCGCACGCACCGGACGACGCGGCCTCCTCCCCCGCTTGCCCAGGGCCGTTCTGGCCGCGGGCGGTGAGCGGGCACGCCGCACCGGCTCGCACCTCCCCGGCTTTGTCCGCCCGTCCTCCCGCACAGCGACGCCAGGGCGGAGCGGCACCGCCCGACGCCGCTCCGAGGCCACCCCGTGGCACCGTCAAGCCCGGGGGGGGGGGGGACGCTCCGGCGGGGCCAGCGCGGCGGCCGCGAGGGCCGGGCTCAGGTGGCGGCGGCGGCGGCGCTGACGTCATTATCCGGGCCCTCCGCGCGGTTCGCCCGGCGGGTCACAATGGAACCCGCTCGAGCCCAACCGAAGTGAAACGGCCGCGCGCGCGCACGCGCGCCACCCCCCCTCTTTCCTCCTCCCCCCCCCACCCCCCCCCCGCCTTCCTTCCTCGCCGGGCACACAGGGGTGGGGGCAGGCGGGCCGCGGCCTGAGGCCTCGGCGCTGCGGCGTGAGTGACAGCCCGCGGCGGGGGACGGGGGCGGGCAGCGCGTCGCGCCGTTGGGGTGGCGGAGCCGCCGCCGCTGCGCTAGGTCGGGGCCTGCGGCGCGGGAGGCTCAAGCCGGGGCCGCCATCTTGCCCAAGGCCCCGCCAGACGGAGGTGCGCCGCCGGGAGCGCGAGAAAGCAGCCGCCGCCGCGTCTCGCCTCCCTCCCTCCCTCCCCCCTCCCCCGCTCTCCCCTCCCCCGGCACGCACGGAGCCGTCAGCTCAGAGCGCTCCAGCCGCCCGGGCCGGCCCCTCCGCTGCCACCTTCCTGCCCGCCCCCGCGCACACGGCGGCCGCTGCCCGATTCCAGCCCCGGACCCGCGGCGAGAGGCGCGGGGTGCGCGCGCGCGCCCCCTCTCCCCCCCCCCCCCGCCGTGTGTGCGCCCGGTCCCCGGACGGGGCGGAGCGGAGCGCGCAAGGCCCCCGGCCAAGCCCCGAGCCCAGAGCCGAAGCTCAGGGCCGCCGCCGGGCAGGAGCTGGTGACGCAGGAAAAACGCCCCGGCGGTGCCGCCGGCGCCGGAGAGAGCGGAGCGGCCAGGGCCGGGACCTGAAGAGCGGGCGGCAGCGGCAGCTTCGGCCTCTCTCTTCCCGTCGCGGTACGCGGCGCCCGCCCGGGCGTGAGGGGGGGGAACCGGGTAAAGCGGAGCCGCCCCCTCAGTCAGCCGGCTGCACGCCCGGGATCGCGGGGCCTGGCATGAGACTCTGACCTGCTGGCTGCCTGGCATGAGGCAGCCCTCGGCCGCGCTCCTTCGGCAGCACCCGGGAGGGCACCGGGCCGTCGCAGCAGCAGCCGCGGGACAAGGGGAAGCCGTGCGGGGGTGAGTGGCGGAGCGTTGTGCCCGGGCGGGGCCGGGGCCGAGGCCGAGGCCGGGGCCGGGAGGCGGCGAGGCGAAGCGGCTGCGCGGGGGGCAGCTGTTGGCGCTGCGGCGGAGGGGAGAGAGACGCTCCCCGGGGAGAGGGTTCCCCGGGTCGGGGTGCGGCGGGGAGGAGGGGGTGAGCCGGGCCTCGCGGGGCGGGGAGCGGGGGTGCGTGGGGGGGTGTGGGGTGGGGATAACGGGCGGCGGGTGGCGGCAGCGCCTCCCTCGCAGCCCCCGGCGTGTGGCCCTGCATCGCTGGTGTTTTGGAGGGCAAGGGAAAATGGCTGACGGCTCCTCATCCTCTCCCCGGCTGCCGGGAGGGGGTGGGGGGTGTGTGTGTGGAAGTGCTCCCCGCCCCGCGCCCCTCGGGGGGCTCTGCCAGCGGCCGGGCGGCCCCTCCCGCCGACCCTCTCCCCCGGTGCAGCCGTGCGAGGGAGGGCCCGGCGGCTCCCCGCAGCGCTGCACCCGGCTTTGCCTCCCCTGGTTCTCGCTTCCCTTCGCACCGAACGCCATTACTGAGGTGGAGTGATTGGAGCCGTGTAGGCCCGGGCGACGCCTGGAAATAAGGCCCTGCCGAGGCGCTTTTCCTACAGTCTCAATGAAAAGCACCAGCTCGTTCACGCCTGCTGTAAACATTATTAACACGTAGGCCACTCCTCTGGTCTCGACTTCCAGCAGCCCTAGCTCCGCGCACGAAAAACGTTCGTGGCTTCTCGCGTCTTCACCTAGTTCACCCTCCTGCTTCTCCTCGGAGTTACGTCTCGGGGCTCGTGTGTTGCGGTTTATTTTAGGCAACGTAACCCCTTCGTCGAAGGTGTGCGGCAGGGGTGGCTGCATGCAGTTTGGCCACGGTTATTCTCTGTTGTTAGCCTCAAGGAATCGGAGGATTTTACCAGTTGGGTGGGTTGTCGGGGCTTTTGTGGGTTGATAATCACCCTGTTAACGCGTGCTGTCCCACTTGCTGTGGCATTGTTTGTCTAAGGAGACAACAGCCTCTGAAAATAATTTATTTTGTTCTTAAGTGATTTTATTCTCATGGAAGCATCCAAAACTCTTGAGGTGCTTTTTAAGATGCCATTATTTAATTTTCAGGTTGCTCCCGCAGAAGTCCAGTAAAGTATTTTGAAGATGTACAATAGTATAAAACTTGTATAGGAAAAAAAAAAATCCTTAAGAATTGTTCGCGTGAAATGTTCAGGGGACTCCCAGGCTCACTGTAGACATATTAGGTCTGTCTCAGCTGTCTTCATGTTGTCTGTACGACTTGATTTACATTCACAGTTCTACAGTTGTATTCACGTCACTGGACGCTTCTGTCAGCCCAAAGACCCTCTGAAGTCCCGGGCTCAGAGCTAGCACAAGTCCCACTTTTGCTGACCTAGTTGCAGAACGGGGGCCTGTATTTTTAAAAAGTTACTGATATTAATATGCAATGTTAGGTATACTAGTGGCAGTGCTTGTTATGACAGACAGACAAGGTAACCTGTGGTTTCCAGCAGGCTTCTCGGATGCCTGACAAACAGATATTAAAATTGCTGTGTTTAGGAAGGGACTGTTGATGGGCATGTGGTGGGTTGACCTTTATTATGGAATTGCAGTGGTGTCTCTCGTAAGAAATATGTAGGGGTGACTAAAGTATGTAGGCAGCTAACTTTATTCTTGATCTTTTAAGGTTTTACTTTGAGGAACTGGCAGGACTCCTTACTATAAATGTTCCTGATCGAGTAACATGTTTATTTCAGCAAAATCTAAGTCATATATGAGTGTGTTCGGGATTTTTTGTTTGTTATGTTTTTTGGTTTTTTTTTTTTTTTTTAATGCTTTGATTCTTTGAGTTTAAGTAATGTTTATTCTTTGAACCAGCAAAGTACAGTAGCTAGTGTCAAGAATTTTGGGGAAGCGTATAAAATACACGCATGGATTATGCTGTTGCAATACATTGGACAACGGTGATGTTTAATGATAGCTTTGAACGAAAAACGTAAACATAATCATAAAGCTGCGGTGGAAGAAGCACAAGTATCAGCAACTTTTTTGGAGGGGGGAGGAATCTACCTAAAAGTAAATACAGGGTGGTATGATGGTAACTTTTTAACTTTTTCCTCTCTTTCCAATATCTTTTGCGTTTTTGTGTATGTTTTGGTAACGATACTACTTTTGGGTAGCCTCTGTCTTAATCTTTCCTGGCTGCTGCTGCTGCTTCTTGTCTTGCAGAATTTGCCCTTGTAGTGATACTTCTGCCCATTAAGTTGACAGGAGGACTACATCTGGAGGTGGTAATCCATAAAGATAGTGGTAGCAGAACTGTTCACTCTTTTTGTATCTGTGCAGCACTGTCACCCTTACATAAAGACTTTATTTCCCACGTTGTGGTGCATTTGTACTTAGTAATAGACTAGTGCAACTACTCACTTTAAAGTTTGTGTTTTATTAATATTCTGGAATTCTTACAAGCAAGACTCAGGATAAACAAAATAGTGTATTAGTGTCTATTCAACAATATTAAATAGACTTCTAAGAAAGTAAAGGTGCCTGTAATACCTTTGTTCCAAGACATGTTGCGTTTAAAACTGAAATTAGTTTAGGACTTTGCGATGTGAATACAACTTTGGGTAAAAGTAAGTAGGAATTCAGTTATTTATTAAAAAAATACTTTTAGATGGCTTTAAAGTTATGTTTCTGTCAGGTGTGTGTTGAAAATAGGTTCGGTTCCATGGGAAGTATTTCTGTTCTTCCTGCTGCGGTTTAGAAATACGTTCAGAACTTACTTCAGGTATTTGAATGCCAAGCACTTTGAGGTTAGGCAGCACTCTGAGTGTGTGTGTTTATGTATACACACAAAATTCAAACTTTTTTTTTCACAAATACTGTTCTGTATAGCCTAAGCCATCTAAAAAGTGTAGGTATGTTTTGAAAACATCCTGAGCAGGGTAGCCTCATTTGGCAAGTAAATGAATCAAAGGTGTCCCTTACTGTTTTTCGTGTAATGCATGATTATTTTTTTAAAATAAGCCAACCCTACCAAAAACGATTACACTTAAATATTTTTTTTTTTGGTAATCACAAACATTGTTTAATCAAACCAGTGCTTATCCAGCACTTCCGGAGACCGGTGTGAAGTGGTTGTCTGAAGGTGTAAGAAACTGCTGGGTGTCCCGTTCATTGAAAAGCTGTACATGTGAAGGCTTTTGTGTCCTTTAGAAAATTGTTTCCTGGATGATAGCAGCAGTATTAATCTGAACATGTGGACATGGTTTCTCTTGTTCAGGTATCTTAAGTTTTTCTTATAACGTGCATACGTCTCCTCTTGAACCTTTGTGTAGCTGCATCCAGTTTTATATCCATAGCACCATCGTGTACAGTCAGAGTTCAAAATTTAAAGCTTTACTTGAGGTTATGTTTTGGGAACACATCTTGGTAATGTCCATCTTCTGTTGCAGTACCTTGCCTTTTGCAAAGCTAGCAGTGCTGTTGCTGTAGGCTTGTCTCATGTCATCCAGGATGTACGTGGTATATAAATACACAACTTCTTTTTTTTCTACATAACTGAGCTTTGTTATGCATGTTGTCTCCCTGGCACACAAACCTAATGAAAAAAAGAACTAAAAATAATGCCATACTGCTATACCTGCAGTTTAACATCAGTGCAGGACATTCACCACAGTCTTTGCTCCATTTTTCTGAAGACGTTTTCTTAAGAGATTCTTATTCTGCAATATCTAGTAGTGATAAATGTTGTTGATTAGCAGTCTCGCCAAGCAATTGGTTATGTTTAGGAAAAGCAGTTTGGTAAACCTTTGTATTGTGGAGTTTCCATAGCAGAGGCAAGGGATGCAAAGAATGTCTTTTGTAAGCGTATGCTTGCATGCAGTGAGACTTGGATTTTTCTACCTGGGAAGTTTGAGCTACTTTGGATTCACGTGTTGAAAAAATGCAGTGAAATTTTCCATATATTAAATCTAGTTTTTCTCTTACTAATGTAGGAACATGTTGAAAGTTTGTACACTTAATAATGAATTAGTTTCGTAATGAGTTGAGATCTCTCTTTGAAACAGTTATGTTGTACTGGCTGTCTCTGCTGCAGCATGGCTTTGGAGTATGGTTAGCAGGGCTTCCCTCTGCACTTCACGACAGAACCATGCTTTGACTTAAATATTTCTCTTTCGAATCTTGAACAGATAGACAGTGACAGAAGGCTGTTCTGTCATGACTTTGCACCCTCAAAATGTCAATTGTTGCATTTCCAAGACATTAGTGTCCTCTTGAGCCTGTTGTGTGCTTTAAGCACTTTCTGAGATCTGGTTTTGTAAAATCATTTGAAATACTGAGTGTTGGTAAGGTTACAGGGGTAGAGCTGTTAGTAACTTTCCTTACAGTAACAGAGAGCAGGAAAGTAAGTAAGGTCTTAAAGTAGCCAGTTGTGACTGTGTAAAATCTCTTTGCCTGTTTTTCCCTTTCTTAAGGGAGTTTAACAGCACAACCAGTTCCTTTTAGACTTTCTGTTGTGAATTTTCTGATACTTGCTTCTTTTTACAAGAAGCTGTTAGTTACGTTATTTGAGAGTTGAAATCAATCTGCTTGATCTCAAAACTTTTTGGTTGCCAGCTGATGATCTGTTTTCAAATAAAAGTTAAAATGCTGGGAATAAAAACCGTTTTGATACACGTATGTTCACAGGCTTACTTTCTGAAGGAAACATCAGTGATGCATGGTTTTCTGAAAGGATTAGTGTTAACTCTGAGGGTGATGTCTTGCTTTTGGTTAACTGCTTTTTGTTAGTACACCTCCAAAAGATACCCATGCGATGTAGCTTTGAAATCTAGTAGTGATCTGAATGCTAGTATTTTCAACTTTTTAAATGAAATTAAAATGAAAACTGCTTTAGAAGTAATGGATATCTATCAGGAGTGTTATCGTGGGAAACTTTCTTGTCACATCCTTGATCTGCTTACAAAAACACTACGTAACCCTGCTTTCTGGTTTTGTTTTCCTTACACATGTAACTGCCAACAGAAAAATGTGGTTTTCTTGCATGTAGATCTTTTCATGGACATCTTAGAAAATCCTACTGTTTGGTAGTTAGCACTGAGCCATGAATTCACTCATAGGAGGGGAATTCCACATTGCATCATTCCTTAAAGATGTACATCTGTGAATGGAGAACTATTAATGGAAGAAACCTTTTTTCCAAATTTTAAAGTACACGGAGGGAATTTCAGGGCTGACTTTCCATTAAGCTTTCATATAAAATACCCCGAACTCAAGTAATAGAAAATTGTTCCTAGAAGAGCCTTTAAGACAAGTAACACTTTTTTTGTAACAGCTAAATGACAACATTAAATGACAGCCTTTTACAAGGGCCCGTAGGGACAGGACAAGAGGTAACGGGTTTAAGTTGAAAGGGGGGAGATTCAGATTGGATATCAGGAAGAAATTCTTCCTGGAGAGGGTGGTGAGGCACTGGCACAGGTTGCCCAGAGAAGCTGTGGATGCCCCATCCCTGGGAGTGTTCGAGGCCAGGCTGGATGAATATTGCTGTTAGAATAACTGGCCAGACCTGGTTGCTTTGAGCAACTTGGTCCAGTAGAAGGTGTCCCTGCCCATGGCAGGGGGGTTGGAACTAGATGATCTTAAAAGTGCTTTCCAACCCAAACCGTTCTGTTCTTCTGCATACATTATGAATTCCATAGGCTTCAATCCTTGTCACTTAATTGCCACTTAACCTTTTGTCTAGCTTCAGAGGGACCAGGTTCAGGAAGAGGAAAAGGTGGTGTTTTGTGTTAGGGCGGTCTTAGCTATAATGCTCTGAAATGGTGAAAGAATAAAAAGGAGGTTGTTTAGAAATGTGTTCAGTAAAGAAAGAACAGTAGTGATGTGTTTGTTCCAAGTAGGATCCCTCTGTTACCAGACAGGCATTTTTGGTTGGAGGGGAGTGTCCTTGCTAGCACAGTGGTGTGGGACAGCGGTGACAGGCCTGTATTGGCAGGGGGTGGAACTTCGGGCTTCCTGTCTAGAAATGAAAATTGACAGTGAGGGGAAGAAAAGTCTCTTACTTTTCTAATATAAGCTGAGAATGAACATTGTTGTCAAAATATACTGGCATCTCAGTAAATGAGCCTTGCATCTTTGGTGTTTAGTTTTCTGCTGTCTTAGCAATGAATTATTTCAGGGTGCTTCTGAGTAAGTTAAAACAGAACAAGTCCATGAATTTGAAAGTTAAGAAAGGTGGATCTGCTTAGCTTAATTTTTAGGTGAACACGTTGGTGAAAGACCAGAATTGTAATTAACTACAAGTTTAGACTATACTTTAAATTGGTTAGACTTTGTATATTTCTAAATTAAAAATAAAATGTTAATTTTTGATAATTTCTAACATTGCCTCTTAATGCATTTTCCTGAATCTTTTAGTTGAGAGGATTTCCTTTTTTTTTTTTTTTTTAAATTGTGACATAAGTGCTCTGGAGCTTGAGGGTGAAAACTCCAGTGACTTGTTGGACAGTTTCAGGCTCCAGTTTTGCACAGCCTTCCATATGACTTGGCCTGTCTTCCAGACAGTGCTTTATTAATCACAGTAGGACCTTAACATCCCAGGTGCTTTTGCTTGCTGCTTATTTTGTGTGTGTGCATACGCACACGCAGACATGCAACGGGACATTTTTTTTAAGATGGTTCACTGACCTTTTTCCCTAGGTGAGGTAGTAATGTTGCATTTCTGAAGAGCTTTATAGCTCTCTGCTGTGTCAGAGTTTCTTCTTGGTAGTTCTTGTAATTAGACAGGAAGATAACCTCCAGATTGTCTGAAAATTTTTAACTGTTCTTATTCTTGTAGCAGTTCATAGAATCACAGAACGGTTTGGGTTGGAAGGGACCTTAAAGACCATCTAGTTCCAGCCCCCCTGCCATGGGCAGGGACACCCTCCGCTAGACCAGGTTGCTCAAAGCCTCATCCAGCCTGGCCTTGAGGGTCAGATTGCTGCGGTTGACAGTTTGTAACGTGTCTATTGAATATGTAACTTAAAACATGGTTTCCCTTTATGGCATTTGAGAATCTATTAATTCCTTTTCCTTCCATGTTTTAGGATTGGGAAAACAAAATTATTTTTTTTCATCGAATGAAAAGCTTTGAAGAGAAATAAAGTGTTTGATTTTGAACAGTGGCAATGGATGCAGCAAGATTAGCATATAGTGGTAGTGAAACCTCACTGTAAGCTCATGTGTCTTCAGCCATGGAAAAAGACCCACCCATGTGATCAGTCACAGCATCTGGTTAGCAGGTGAAGTTTTCACTTACCTGCAGCCATCCTAAGATTTTTGACCAGATGAAGGAGACCTTGGTAATGAATTTTCCTTTTTCTTCATAACGCTTTCCTGACAATGGAATGAATATTTAGAACCAGTAGTAACTTCTTGATGTGGTGCTTGGAGGCAGGTAGATGAGGATAGTCAATGACCAACACAATGCTAGTGTAGTTCTGTTGCTGGCAAGTAGTAGCCAAAATGAGAGTTCTGTTTGGAGATCCAAGCACACTGTGTCGGTTGGTCCTTAGCTGGTACTTCAGAAGATTGCCTTCTACTAAAACTGAAATTGTACTTGATACATGAAGTGCTCTTTCTTTATATGCTTCACATTTGCTTAGGTGAGAGTATCACACAGGGAGATTGAGGTGGTGTGGAAGTTGTGTACATGGTCTAGACCAGCAGCAAGTAACTAACAGCTGAGTTCAGAGGATCAAAACCTCTCCTATGAGAGCTGTTTCCTGCTTTTAAGTATGTGCTTACACTATACTACACCTAAAACACAGTTTGGTGGTTTTTCAGTGAGCCACCGTGGTTCTTCGTGGGGCTGAAAATACGATAAATAGGAGTAGTTTGCTTGTGCAACAAAGACCATTTAGTTCGACTTTCAGTTATTCTAACAGCAAGATTTTGCTTTAAACATGAGTTTAATTGTTGTGTGTCACTTAACTTCTAGATGACAGCTGTCTACCAGAATTCTTTATTCCACATCTCTGACATAATCAACTTCTCTAGTGTGTTTGATGAATTTAAATTCTTTTTGTAGAGCAACTGTGCCACAAAAATGGGGGGGAGCAGGTGAGGGAAGCCTTAACAAGCATGTTGACGTTTCAAGAGTTCAGCTGCAATGGTTTTTCAATCTATAGGAATTACAAAGACATTATTTTTGGGGTACATTTTGTAGACTGGTACAGGAGGTAGAAAAAACTTCTCTTTGCTTCTTTCACAAGCTCTAGAAGTGCTTGTTTTCTTAAAAATCATGACAATATTTTAAGAGATGTTTTCCCTTAATAAGAAATGAGGATTTTTTTGTTGTTGTTGTTTGTTTAAATGTTTGTAGCTTTCCTCTACGTGCCTGCTTGGTCTGGTATTACTAGTCTGCTTTAAAGAAACACTGGTGAGATTTTATTGATAAAATTAATGTCTATGAATTTACCTTTTCTTCTCTTCCTTCCTGAATATCTTCTCTATAACTAATTCTGTGTTTTCTCGTGCCATTTTTCTTTGAAAATGTTACTTAGGAGTTCAGAGTGCCCAAGTGTTTCAGTGGGTATCTTCTGGATTCACCCCAAGCTTCCCCGCCCCCCCTCCCCCCCCAGTAGCTATGTTTTGCTCCACCAGAATTGGTGAGGTTATGTGTATATTTTGGAGAGACTTTATTGCTGGGAAGAAAGCGTCTTTACAGACATGACTTTACTTTTACTTACACTTTCCTTGTCACAGGGTGGGTATAATCAGTTTGGTTTTTTGCTGAATTTGTAAATATGAGGTTGATATGTGAGGTACCTTATTTTTGCTGAGATGTTTGATAAGTGCAAGGGAAGAGTTTGATTCCCTAGTTAAAATATTATTTGAATTTGGATAGGAGTATTACGTTTTTCCTAGCTATAGTATGTATTCTTTCATCAGGACTTGGGGTTTGTAGTATTTCAGAGCAGATCTCTCAGCAGAACTAAAAGCTTAATTTTTACAGTAGTTCCATTAGTAATTTTTGAGTTGAATTATTAGATGGCTCAGTGAAGTTACTTAAAAATTGTGTGCGGTGAAAAACAAATGATGCAAAAAGCCTTGGAAAAAATGCACAAGTCATGATCTATTTAAGCATATTACCATTTAAGGGGGGTATTTTCACTTGAGCGATGGGTAATTTAACAAGATTCTTCTTAAGTTTGCAATAAAGTGGAAAATGGGAAATATGAGGGTTAAGCTTGTCATTAAACCAGTGGTTTTTTCCCCCCACTTAAGGACAATTCCTCCCATTGGATTCTTGACTCATTCAGTTTGAAAGATGGATTGAATTGAATTGTCATTCAGTATTTTGCTTTTGGAATTCATTCTCGAAATGCATGCGTTATATCAGTCTAAAATCCCATACTCAGTAGAATTATTACTCTTTTAATAAACTTGATAGGTGCTTTTCACTCTCAGCCTGTGCTTTTCCCAGACATTAAGGTGTTATTTTTCACATCACTCTGTAAATGAAAAGGCTTGTGTTGCCTGTTATTTTATGGATGAATTGAGGCTGTGAACTTCAAAAGTATCTCCTGTCATAACTTTGCAGTGGATTTTTGTTAGATGTTCAGGTGTTACAGACACAGCTTATGTTGGCTTAAGTTGTTGTGCTCCCTCACTCTCCCTCTTGTTTTGCCTTTATCTTGGTACCCAGCAGAATGAGAGGAGGATGAAGAGGTTAATCTGAAAAATCTGTGATTTCCTCAGCCACTTGTATGAATGAGACACACACAGAATTTACTTCTCAGGAGTTCCACATAGGTGCCTTATAACCCAGAGATTTCCCTTTGACTTCTGCAGTTCTCTTTCCTTTATTATGAAACGTCGTTTAACTTCTGCAACAAATAAGGTGTGGACGTTTTTTCCTCCTGGTGCCACAGCTGATTACTGTCTACTCAGGGGACTTAGTTTGATGGAAACAAACTTCAGTTTGATGGAAATGAAATTACAGTGGAAACCAGATTACTCTGAAAATCCCAAATTACGAGGAGAAAAATGACAAATTGAGCCTTTGACAGATTTAGAGAGCACGTTCTGTCTGTCTGTGTCTCTCACACAGACACAAAACTTGGTTATATGAAAATTTCTTTCGCTAAAAAGTAGTAAGAAGTTGACTGTCACAGTGGATACAGCTGTTGTGCACAGTTGCTCATACCCTGTCATCTCTAATTCCAGTTTTTTTGACCTGAATTTCCAGATAGTATTTGAATCATGCAGTCTTGTTTGCAGTTTCATAACTCTGGCCTTTTTTTTTTTTTTTTTTTTGTCAGCAGAGGTAAAATTTTTGCCAGCTTCTGTGTTTTACATCATGTGCGTTATTTGCTGTAGCTTTGTCACTTATTTATGTACTTGTGGTCAGATTATTCAAAGTGTTACTGCTAAATTAATTTTCCTGATGCACTGTGATCTGTTAAGTATTCCACTGGCTTTGTCATAATTTCCAGGGCAAAGACAGGTTTTTTTGCCTTCACCTTAGGCTGCTCACACACTTGCTCCGGCTACTTGGTATTTCTTTCATGACTGAACTTGTGCTGTTCATGAACTGACATTCCTGGCATTTATCATATACTAAACAGCTTTCTCTGCATTTTCCTGTGATATCCATTAAGCTTGAGAAATGTTGGTCTTTATGGCACTTCTGTGTTGTCAAGACTCTGCTCTGATGTATGTGAACCTTGGTTGCTATCATAGCTAAGTATGTGCTAACCATAATTATCCATATTCTGTTTCCTTCCTTTTTCATCCTCATTCAGGGTGTATTTCATGATAGATTTGCGCTGATGCTTAAAGAACTGGTTCTACCCATGGTTATATATTCTGCCTCTTTCTTGTGCCATTGTTAGTGTTCATGTGGCATGCGATGCAGCTGAAAATGAAAATTACTTTCATTCCTTTCCCCCATTTACCTTTCAGCCAGATTGGCTTCTTCGTCAGGCTGACGGTGTGGTGACGCAAGGGCTAATACCGGTGGAGAGAAGGTGGTTAGCATGAAAGCAAGCACGATGGCCCTCCGTCTCTTCTTGTGACAGTGTAGATGTACCTGGTTTCAAACAGACTGTGAGGCTGTACCTTCAGCTAAGGCTTGTCCACGTACAGAAATATGGTGAAGCGTCTGCTCTGAAGTTTGCCAGGATATAATACTCTTACTGGGGGAATAAGATCACTGTTTTTCATGGAGATTCCCACAATGGAAGCAGAAAAGATCCATGTGCACACTGCAGTGGCAAAACTATCTTACAAGAGTTCTGTCACTGTGCTAGTTTAAGCACTGTCCCTAAAAAGTACAGTTAAGATGTTCTTCTTGTCTCTTTTGGCCTGTTGGTAGACAGCTGAAACCCAGCATCTTTATAGTCTATTTTGTCTGTCAGAGAGGTCCTCTTTAACAAGAGTGTTTATGGGATTTAGCAGTGTTAACCACTTTCAGTGTGGGGAGATGAGTAGCAATGTGTGTTTTGGATTTGTTTTTTTAAATTTTTTTTTTGTGCAATGGGTGGTTGTTTGGTGTTTTGTTTTTCTTTTTTAATGACTTTTTGGGTTTCAGCATAGCTGCAACAGGGTTTGTAAACCCATTCTCAGTCCTTATGATGTGGTAGTAGTTGATCGTTTTCCCCTGTGTTTGTCACTGAAGAAGGTTATGACATGGTTTTTGATAGGTTTTATAGACACAAGAATATTAAGTTTCTGGGACAGTGGAGTCACTTTGGTTCTGTGGGAAGTGGGTATAGTGGAAATAAGTCTTATTTCCAACCCTGCTTGGTTCTTGGTATACTTTCTAGTGTCTTCCTTTTTACTATCAACTTCCTCAGCTGTTTACCTTGTTGTATTTATATCAAACTACAGCCTTTGTTGTGTTGGCAGAAGGAGCATTAAATTAAAACAGAAGGCAAAATTGCTGTTCCTGTGCCACTTACTTCCCTGCAGAGAGGCCAGGATTTTTAAGGGGAGTTTTTATACAAGTTCTCTGGAGCAATTTTCAGTGATTTCTTGAGTACTCAGTCTGCTTGGGCAGATGGCTTGTATGAGTTCAGTTGGAATGGAGTAGTTTAAGGCAAACAGCCTTAAAAGAATCTTCTATCAGCTTATAATACCTCTAGTGAGCTTGTGCAAGCTTGATTTTTTTTTTTTTCCAGAGTGAGTATCTTTGGACTGAAATGGTTGTAAGGCAACAGGAAAAGGCAAAATATTTACTTGCAGATAGCTAGCATGGAACTGTGCAAAAGTCTCCAGGTTGAGTTAGCCAGTTGGTACATTGAAAACTAGTCTGAAGTTTGAATAAGTTCGTTAAGCAGTTATGAAGGAGCTTATTGAAACATGAATTTTAATGATGATATCACTTCTGTATTCGAGATGTTTAAAATTATGCTTGATGCTGATGGTAATGTCTGAGTTAATGTACTTAATTTGTTCAGATTGAACACTACATAGTATCATTTACATTGGAAAAGACCTTTAAGATCATCAAGCCCAAGCATTAACGTAACACTGCCAAGTGCACCACTAATCTGTGTCCCTCAGCACCACATCTACGTCTCTTAAATACCTCCAGGGACGGTGACTCAACCACCTCCCTGGGCAGCCCCTTCCAGGGCCTGACAACACTTTGTGGTGAAGAAATTTTTCCCAGTGTCCAATGTAAGCCTCCCTTGGTGCAACTTGAAGCCATTTCCTCTTGCCCTATTGCTTGTTAGTTGGGAGAAGAGACCAACACCCACCTGGGTACAGCCTCCTTTGAGGTAGCTGTAGAGAGCATAAGGTCTCCCCTGACGCTCCTTTTCTCCAGGCTAAGCACCACCAGCTCCTCACAGGAATTGTGCTCCAGACCCTTTACCAGCTCTGTTGCCCTTCTCTGGACATGCTCCAGCACCTCAGTGTCTGTTTTGTAGTGAGTGACCCAAAACTCAGCACAGTATTCGAGGGGTGACCTCACCAGTGTTGGCTAGAGTGGGATGATCACTTGCTTAGTCCTCCTGGCCACGCTGTTCCTGATACAGGCCAGGATGCTGTTGGCATTCTTGGCCCCCTGGGCACACTGCTGTCAGACTTTAAAGAAAAGTGAAATTAAGGCTAATACAAGAATGGGAATACTTAAAGTATTTGAATTTAAAGCATTTCAAAACATCTGCGTATTTCACAAGGTTATTTTTGTCATGATTCAAGAATTTAAAATGCTTCCAACTTCATATCTGGTTTAGATGCTGTATCAGTCTTTAATTATTTGCAGTTAAATAAGCATATGTTGTGTTACTCTTAGACTTTGAGGGGAAATTTCTATAATGTGTTGATAATGTCACAGGATATTAGAAGCATAGACTTTGAAGAATTTTTTTTTAGTGTAATGTTTAACATAGTTTAGAGAAGCCTTTAAATTCTCCATAGAAATCATGAAGGGAATCACAAGGGACTAGCCTGATTTTTGCAGACTAACTTCAAACTTCGCTTTTGTAACAGAAGCCTTATAGTGTAATTGTGGTAGTGGCGCTGGGTACGGCGTGCTGCGGTGATACGTCAGGTGTGTGTATAAGCATGATTTAACTAAGAGTAGTGCGCAAGTAAAATGTAGAAATAACGTTGTAGTAACATCCATAATTCATTGGCTGAATGGCTGTAGACAACATTTCAAATATTTATAGTGCTTGGTTTTGCAAAGCCTTAAGTGCAGTATACTATAAATAAATACGTGTTTTAAAGTCACAAGTGGAGGGAACCTGGAAGATGCCGTTACGCTTCCCTTTGAGTACTTGAGAAAGAATGGAGGATGCTGTATGGGTTTGCGTGTCAAGGTTTTGGTAGCCAGAGGTTGAAGGGCTACAGGGGTAGATTCTGTGAGAAGCTGCTGGAAGCCTCCCCTATGTCTGACAGAGCCAGTGCCAGGTGGCTCCAAGACGGACCCACCGCTGACCAAGGCCGAGCCCATCAGCCAATGGTAGCACCTCTGGGATAAGATGTGTGAGAAGGGGGAGAAGAAAACTGTTGAACTACAACTAACGAGAGGAGTGACAATGTGTGAGAGCAAGAACCCTGCAGACACCAAGGTCAGCGAAGAAGGAAGGGGAGGAGGTGCTCCCGGCGCCGGAGCAGAGATTCCCTGGCAGCCTGTGGTGCAGCCCATGACGAGGCTGGCTGTGCCCCTGGAGCCATGGAGAGTCACAGGGGAGCGAGGACCCCGCGCTGAAGCAGGGGGATGCCCAAAGGAGACTGTGACCCCATGGGAAGCCCATGCTGGACAAGGCTCCTGGTGGGACCTGTGGCTCCCAGGCTGGAGCAGGTTTGCTGGCAGGACTTGTGACCCCATGCAACACCCAGGCTGGAGCAGGCTGCTCCTGAAGGATGGCACCTCATGGAAGGGACCCACGCTGGAGCAGTTAGTGAAGAAAACTGCAGCCTGTGGGAAGGGCTCGCATCGGAGAAGTTGGTGGAGGACTGTCTCCTGTGGGAGGGACCCCATGCTGGAGCCGGGGCAGTGTGATGGACTGACCGCAACCCCCATTCCCTGTTGCTCTGTGCTGCTTGTGGGGAGGAGGTAGAGAAATTGAGAGCAAAACTCAGCCTGGGAAGAAGGTATGGGTGGGGGGAAGGTGTTTTACGATTGGGTTTTATTTCTTATTATCCTACCCTGATTGGGGAAAATTAATTTCATTTATTACTATGTTTTCTGTTTTGCCTGTGACAGTAATTGCTGAATGATCTCTCCCTGCCCTTATTTCCACCCTTGAGTTTTTTCATTGTATCTTCTCTCCGCTGTCCACCCGAGTGCAGCAGTGACAGAGAGGCTTTGGTGGGCGACCGGCCTCCAGCCAGGGCCAGCCCACCGCAGCAGCGAAAGCCATTCAGCACCTACCAGTAGCCTGGTGGAATGTATGAACCCTGCCTGAAATACAGAACCCAGAATGTGTTTATGTATCTCTGGGAAACCAGGATGAGGGATGCCACTGAACAGGAGAAATGATGATTTGAACATTCGTAAGGTTTGGCGGGATCTTCCAAGGAGGGAACCTCGAAGTGTTATTTTCTTTTTCGCTGTTCTCTGGGAAGAACTGAAGTTGTGGATAGTATTAAATTGCTCCTGTGTAGCAGATCAAAGGGAGTGCTTTTGATTTAACCTTTTTTTGTTAAGTTTTTGGGTTGTTGTCTGCAGTTAATGTTATCTGTAATCCCTAGGCAGTTGGACTAGATCATTGTAGGTCCCTTCCAACTGAAAACCACTCTGTTCTTAAATAGTCTATTCTGTTAATTGGAGGAGAAGGCAGATGCTTCATAGTTTTAGCTTCATCAATCCTGCCTGCAAAATTGCGCTAAAAAAATCTGAAATTTCTTTGTGAGCCCTGCAGCAGAAGAAGAACGCGACTCCCAAGGAAGTTTCAAAGGTCAGCAGAGCTGGAGGGTAAAGGTTCTTAGCAGTCATTAAGGGTTTGAGCCCAGCTCCCAAAAAGAAGTGAGATACTTATTTTGTGGATACTTTTTTGAATTTACAGAACTTGTTTCCTTCTCTAGTTAACCATAGAACCTGACTTAGAGAATAGTTATGGAAACTACTGCAACCTAAAATAACAGTGAATTGTGACCTAAGAAGTTCTGGATACGTATCATTTGTTTTGCTGCTACCCTCACTATGTCGGGTACAGACCCCAAAGCTTTTATGAAGGTAAAAGTCCAAGGATTCGATCATGAAAGAAGCAAGGATTATGCCTTCTTCAGTATGGAATTGACAGCTTCTGAAGTAATTAGGAAACTGGAGTTTGCAGTTTGGAGGAAAAATCTGTGTAGATGCATCAGCATTTTTTATTTTTTTCAACCTGAATGTGTAGACCCTTATGGCATATCTGAGCAAAATGGAAAAAAGTGTTCTTTGCTCTGAGATGATGTAATGTCCAAACACAAAATCGAGTAGGCTTAAGTTATTGCGAAGTGTATAGTATTGATGACGTTCATCTCGCAGAATGAAACAGACTGACAGCTTTTGACAAACAAAATTTCGGACCTTGTTTTAATTTGCTTTAGAAATTTAAAAAATGGGTGCTGTTCAACAGAGAACCATAAATAGAAGACGATTTTCTTATGTTAGCTGAGTTGCATAAAGGTTTTATGTTAACAAAACTGGATTTGTTTTAATATTACCTTGTAGAGGCTAGTATTCTTCTCGGGTGGTATGAATTCACTTTCTTGCTGAGTTCTGGCTTTCAAGAAAACTAGGCTTTGGTAAAAATAGTGTTTACTGCTCTTTATCTGGAATGATTTTCTGCTTTGTTTTTTAATCCTGAAGACACATTGCTATTCTTTCCTGTGCATAGTAGTAGTAATTTTTTTACACCTTGCCATTACTCATAGTTTCCAACCTATGAAATAGAGACAGCATACAGAACTAAATGGGGAGCAAGGTCTAGGTTTAATATCAGCTGTCTGCTTTAATTTCCAACGCAAAACAACTTAGTTCATCATGTGTTAGATACAATTCCTAACCTCTTTCAGTGGGAGAATTGCAATGGATGGAAGTACTATTGCAGTGTTACCCTATGTTCTGGGAATGCATTTAGCATCCACCCTTCCCGCTTGGCGTGAAGAACAGTGTTACCGAATATATTACTCTATCATTTACACTTTAAAGTTGATGTTTAAAGATGGTTTCTGTGGATGGACATTATTTTAAATTGTAAGTGTGTCTGTATATAGTTAGTAGTGATATCGGCTGGTGGTCTTAGCTCTGTGTGCTATTTCAAACAACCAAAAAATGTTTTCTTGCATGGCTAGCCGAAGATTTGCAAAACACGCATTTTAGGAGTATTGGTTCTGTTCTTGAAGTCTACAGCTTCAAAGGTCTTAGCATGAAATAACATCTTACTATATGTGTAACTGTGCTTCAGAATTTACAAAGAAGAATACTATGTCGTGTGTAGGAAATTGTGTACCTCGTCAGAAGTTGCAGGGAAAAGGCAGGTCCACACTGCTTTTTCTCATTTTGTGTATATGCTTGATTGGCGAAGATTGCTTTTTTTGGAAAGCAAATGTCTGTTACAAATCCAGTTCATACTTGTCTGCTGGCTTCTCAGTTCTTTTTCTCCTTTGATAGGCCCAAAAGTTGAAGAAGAGAGTAGAAATAGGAGTCTTTAAAAGGGCATCTTTATTCCGTTACTGCAAAGGAGTAAGATAAGGAGCGGTTGGAAGCACCATCACAACTAGGTTGCCCTGGAAGTGGGTGGTCTCTGGTGTTCTGTCTTGTGGACAGTCTTGTAATGGGTTCAGATGTTTGATTCATCACATTGCGCTCTCATCTACACTGGGGCAGCTGATTGGTGTAGAGGGTATCTGGTATCTTTGTCGCTACTAATTTTTTTTCCGAAATGTAAAAGGCTGTGATTCACAAGTTTCTTACCAGTTCTGCGGCCAAAACTATATGCTTGTGTTAAAAAGGCAGCAGTCCTGAGATTTATTCTTGCAATCAACCTGGAATTGTGCTGTTGACATGCAGCTGCTTTCCTAGAATAACTATTCTAGTCGCGTTTCCTTATACATACACTGTTTTCTATATGTCCTTCTAGGTGAATGACCTGACACTTGGCATGTTTTGTTGTGCCACGCTTATCAGATGGTCCAGGTTACTTTGTGACATGTTCTTACTGTTTATCACCCCCTTAGTTTGCGTGCCACGTGCAAAATTTATCAGTAATTTTATAGCTTTGTCTGTGTTACTGCTAATACCGAATAGTATGGAATTGAGAATGATACGTGAAAGGTTTGGCTAGGAATGTTGTCCCTGTTTGTTACAATTGTGTTAATAATCCTGGTTTCAATAAGTAGAGATGGTTTTATTTTTTTTAAGCCTGTTTCGTTAACTGTAAATTTAATCAGACAAGCATGTATAAATGCACTGCAGAAATTTATGTAGTCTCTAACACCTGTCATATTTATGAGAAACAAAAGCATTCAACTGATGTTACTTATTAGACTGTAGGAGGTTGCATTAGTGGCTGGGAGTTTCACTAAAAAGGTTTATGTCCACAGATGGTAGTTTGATTTCTTCTCTCCATTCCCCCTACTCCTCCCCCCCTTCCTTTCCGTGCTATTTTGGACTATATCCTGTTTTTCAAGTTCTAGAAGTTACATCTGCAGATTTCTTTGGATTCTTAATCATATGTTAAAACTCTTCAGTGCATCTTACCTGGGTTTTCTGATTTTAAAATATTTGGTATAAGTAGTTTTAATATATTACATTGGAAACGGAGGTTTTTGTTATGACACTGATGCATCTTTTGTGTTTAGATTCAGAGCAGAAATATTACCTAATATCATGGCAGAAGAGGCAGAGTTGTTTAACATTTATTTAATGATTTACATGGTGGTTGCTAGGATGTTTTAAATGTATTAGTTAGGAGTGATAATCATGTGTGTGTACTAGGAAATATATATTAGCAAAAAGCTAATGATAATCAGAATAAATTTTGAGACCATGCATTAAATTAGTTGCATGAAGAAAACAAAATAGGATGATAAGCCCAAAATTTTTCTAATATATTATAGTATGTTTGTCCAAAACTAAATTTTAAGTGCAAGAAAAAAGAATGGTATGTTTTCTACCTTCATTAGTGTACAAACCTAGATGTTCTCCTGAAACAGCTTTAAAGATTCATTCCACTAGAAAATTGAATGTGTTGCAATCACTGTCCAGTTGTTTCCTGAACCACTGCTGGATACCGTTACAAAAAATGAAACTTTCAATGGCAGTACACAAATACAGTTTATGTCTGTCTGTTCCTGTGAAGAATATTAATTGCCAAGAGTAGTTGGCTGTACCTCATGCAGAGAAAACCTGGAGATGAGTGCTACTGTGTAAACTTTGGTGTCTGATCTGTTGTCTCTTTTAGACTTCTTAATACGTCCCATTCTGTACATTCCCAAAGCTTTTCATTCCCCTTGCATAGGATGCTTCAGCAAGTAGTAGGAAGCCATTAGATTCCTCAGTGCTCACAAATTTAAATTTCCTCTGTTCCCTAGTGTTTTCTGTAAAAATTCATGCTGAGAAAACCTTCATTATTTACGTGAAATTAAGCCTATATTTTTGCTACCCATAATACTGAGCATGCACGTTGGTTTTCCCATTGACTTCTGAGCATCCATTAATACTGTTCTTTGTTGCAAAAAGGCAGAGTAGTCGAGTATGAAGTAACATTAGAAGTTAATTATGCTTTTCTTAAAATGAAGTAAGATTAAATCTTGTTAATGCTTTAGACTTTTTTAAAAACTTAAAATTATTAGCATTTGTATTAACGCTTTAAGAAACAAACAGGATTCTTAGTGTTCTGGACAGTGAACTTTGCTGTGTAGATTGCTGAAGTGTAACTGTTAGATCCGTTTTAGAATTGTATAAACAGCTTAAGGTATTTGTTATGGCCATGACCAGATCAGAAATAAGGAACAAAGAGCATTTGATCAGTCTTTGGTGCAAACTTTAGACATATCATTTTCTTGAAGCAGTGATAAGTAGTCACGATATAATTCCAGATATGATGGGAGTATCAGCTGCAAATGTGTGTATTCCTTTTATTCTAGAACATTATTTAAATGTAAACATTAAACCATGGTTTGTTTTTCCTTCATGTTCTACTGCTGCGTGTAAAACACTAAGGTTGCAGTTGGACCCACAGTATCAAATCAATCCTAATGGACTGCATTGCCAAGAACACACATCTTGGGTTGCAGAAGGGCAGCATCCTGAATAAGCAAACTGTAGCGTAATTGGGAAAAAGTATAGCATTGTGTTGCTTCGCAGCAGGAGATTGAGGCTGCCTGAAACAAATGTACACACTAAAGTTCTTAGATGTGATTTTTTTTTTTTTAAGTTTTGAGGTTTTCTCCTGTTGCAGCTTGTTCATTTAATACAAGGTGAAAGGAAGTCTTGCCCACATCTTTGCATGTTCATTGTGAATTCAAGAAAAGGGCTGCAGAGTGATAGTCATAGTCCAAAACACCTAAGCGTTTTTTAAAATAGATGCTAGCATTTTCCAGATAGAAACTATGTACCAAGTTTTCTTTGTGTAGGGTTATAGTACATGCATATCCTGGTGCTTTTTTTTTTTTTTTAATTTAGTTGACTTTGTTCTGTTCTTGATTTGTTTTACTGTCAGTCGCCAAAATCCTCATCTCCCAGCATAAAACCTCACATTATCTAGCTGCTTACCGGCACCTGGGTTGTAGTTTCTTGATCACTTGGAAATGTTTAAAAGAAGAATTTCAGTAATAGAATTGCAGGGGCTGTAAATTTTATGTCCTTCCTCCTTCTGTCATTCACATGTATTGAATATATCCTTGATACAGTTTCACACCAGTTGAACCAGTGTGACTCCCACTAAAAGCCCCTGAGAGTGAGGAATGGTCATGTTGGGTGCGAGGCTCAGTCTTGCTCAGCACTCTGCCAGCGGCCTGAAACGTATGCCCACAGAAAAGCATGGCAGCAGGGCGGCAGCTTGATGAGGGGAGCACAGTCTTAACACTTGCTGGTTTTGCCGGCTTGCTTTCTTAGGGCTGTGTCCTCGGCATCCTCCTCTGCTTACTGTCATGCAAGCAAAACATTTCTTCAGAACAGGGACCCAAACTGATACTTAGTTCTGGCTACCAAACAGAAAAGTATGATCTGAAGGCCTGACCTCTTGTTACATTATTTGGGAAAGAGCATCGTGTACCTTAAGTGTCCAGTAGGACACTATCTAACCGTTAAATGCCTCAGAAATTATTGGCAAGTGAAAGTTTTTCAGAGAAAGACACTTGTTGCTGCTGTCCAGTTCCATTCAGGGCTTGACCTTCCTCGCTTATTGCCTTGAAGACAGTCCTTTGAGTGGTGTAAAGGATTTCCTTGGGTTTTTTTTTTAGTGTTCTGGGAAGTTACCCCATGTGGAAACAAGAAGTTTATGCATTCTGAATATGTCAGTTTTGTTGCCTTGATGTGCAGGGCCACATACTGGGTTCTTAGCCTTATTTTGAATATAGTTTGCTTTGGTTAGAATTTCTTAGGCTCTAAGCTAGGCATCTTAATGATAATTTTATATTGATACTGAAAAACTTTAGATGGGAGGAGGTCCGCTTTAACCAGAGAAGCCTGAGGAATGACTATTTCTATTCACCTAAAAAGGAAATCTGAGAACCATAAGCTTACTGCTGCCTGTTGCACCTAAAACAGTTACATGTAGTCAGATTCTGCTCTTCATCAGTGTGCCTCAAGTCCACTTACATGAGAAACCAGTACCTTTGTCCAGTTTTCTGTTTGGAATTTTTTTCAAAATACTTAATAATCCCCATGGTTTTGCTGTAACAGAGCTATATTTAAAAAATACATTGTTCTTTTGTATCATTAAGCTTTCTGTGTCTAGTGGTGTGGTTTGGGGTTTTTGTTATTGCTTGGGGGTGTTTTTTTTGCTTTTTTTTCCTTTTAAAAGTGGGAGAAATACTGAATTTTTTATTCCTGTTCTTGAATTATGCCACATACAACTATTTTAGTTCTCTTAACACAGTGTGTAAATATGGCATTTTCATTTCTTTGAGGTTGCCAAACTCTGCTTTCCCACAATCTCATTCATGTTAAGGCTTCAATCTTTGAATGTCCTCAGAACTTCAAATTTTCAACCAGACCTGTGCATAAGTTCCGCAGTGCTTTGAAATATGGGTGGAAGACAGTAGGATCAGGCTGTCAAACCTTAAGTCTGTAATACAGAGGATATTCGTATTTGTTGCTCAAGAAGGAAGAAACAACATCGCTTAAAACTAGCATTATATGTGTCATTCCTCTTCCGTCTCTTCAGCATTGAAAGCTGTGTAGCTGGCACTTGAAGATCTGAAGGCATTTGGATGGCTCCTTTGAGACCATATTTACGGGCTTGAGAGTTGTGGTCCCGCTGCATTGCTCTTGACCTGACAATAAGCAGTGATGCTTTCTTGTGCAAGTTCACTTCCTGTGCTCTTAGTGCTGGCTTAAGTTCACATGAAAGGTGGGTGTGGGAGCACCTTCTACGAAGAAGTCACATACCATTAAGTAGTTATAGTTTAGCTACACTTGATCTCAATGCTAAGCTTTGAAGTAAAAAAAATAATCCTAAAAGAACTCAAGTATACTTCAGTTCTTCTGCTTTATTCAGGACATCCCTCTTTATTTTGTCATATGATATCGAGGGCAAATAGAATTGTGTATTTGTGTGTGTATGTTCCCAATGTTCCAAAAACTTATATTGCCAAGTGTCTTAATTTCAGATGTATGATGTGGAAAGATCAACAAAGAATATTACTTGAAGTAACCTATTTTTCACTTAGAATAGCTATAGTTTATAACAATTGTAGTTATTCAAAATCCATCTTACTCTACAACTTAGAAATTTATTGCTTTGAAATAATGTGTTGGAGCCTGATGCAGTCGACTAAGTCCCATGTACACCCACTTCTTTACTAGGAGAAGGAATCCAAATTGTCTTTGTAATATAAACTATTTGAAATAACCTTTTCTCCATTTTCTGCTTATCAGGTGTTTTTTAAACATTGAAAGTTGCACACTTCTTAATTTACTGAATAGCAGCTTCATGACAAGTGTTTCATTAATCACTGGATACGTTTCAGTTCTAGTGCATGTCAGCATTAATGAGAAAATTGCTGGGACCACCAGTTTTCTGTTCTGATTACGTGAATACTTTCCTTCCTGAAAGACACAAGGCACAGAGAAGAAAGAAAATTATAAATGTGTGTGGGTGTGTATAGATTTTTAACTACTGAATTGGGTCAGTGTTACACTTTTGGGGGAGGTGTTTCTAGATGAGAAGGTGTTTTGATTGAAATAAAGGAATAGCGTAGAAGGTTAGATTCCTAAGTAGAATTTTTAGACTAGAATCACGTCCTAACCCTTATGATGAGTCAGTATTTATTAGGATTTTAAGAAGGCAGTTCCCAGAATCCTGTGTGAAACAAATCTGTGATGCCTTTCAACCTGAAATTTGGCTTGCCGCAGTTAATCTTTTTTGCAGTACAGCGCTTACGATGAAAAAGCACATCATCTGTGCGATCCCGTTAAGACAGGAACGCCGTTGTGTAAATAATGCTGGAGAAAAATAATTATTTTTTTCCTTAGTGTACTTGTATGATTTTTAGAAAGCCCTGTTGTTACATGTTGAGTAGTCTAGTATTCTGGGATGCATTGTTACCACACTGAAGAGTAGGTTTTGTGGCACATAGCCTTACTTGTATGTAACCAGAAAACTTTAAATAAAGGAAAACCAGGTCTGTGTCCCTAGGTAGGGCTTAGGTAATGCACATGAATAATGAATTGTATTTTGAGGTCTGCTACTGTCACCTTGTATTTGTCTTTTTCTGAGGCTGTATTATATGTAGCTAATTTAGGAAAAGGCCGTATGTATTAGGGTATTGCAGTTGCTGTTGAGGAGGTGACTTTGAGGACCACAGATGAAAGCTCTTCTAGAAGGCAGCTGTATCAGAAAATTATGTATGTTCCTTGATCATTATATGCTAAAACGCCATCCCTTGTGTTTGCTGTTACATGTTATCCTGTAACAGAGTAATGTGTATAAATCCATTTGCTTCTTAACTAGTGCTTACCCAGGAACCTGTGTCTGGTGTGTCACTCGTTTTTGAAAAGGTGCTCGATTTCTTCCCCAAACAAAATTAACCTTTCTGCCACCCAGGCGTGAGGTTGCTGGCAGGGGATGCTGAGGTGAGGCTGAGACAGGCAGCTGCACTGAATGCAGTCTGCTGGTGCTCTGTTGGAACGCCGCTTGCAGCGGGTGGTATAGTCAAAAAACCTTTAGTTGTCTTCTCCTGGTGTTGCTAAAATGACAAGGAGTCAGGTGAAGCAAAAGCTGACTTTCACTCATAATTTAGTGGTGGATCAGGGTGACATAAGGAAATGGAAAAAGCATGGCAAATCAGAATTTGCTCAGTTGGCAGTCAGAAGCAAATGTCAGCGGGACTCAGTCCTTGTAGCCTCATGCATTTCTTGATTAACAACGGAGTAGTTAGTTTGTCATTTAACAGGCATCTGTCTCCTTTTTGACACTCACTGTATGAAAACATCCATTCAGACATTTGGGTAAAGGTGACATTTTTTTTAAGGTGGCTTAGTGTGTTGAATCCAAAATCAAATATAGTAGAAATGAGAGGTATATAAAAATTAATGTCTCTATTAGAATTTGGCTGGATGCAGGCAGTTTGAATTGTTTCGGTTGGGCTGTCTGTATACTCAAAACCAAGGTGTTGCTGCATAAGTTTACATTCGTTTATAAATAATTAAATTAATTATAAATAGATGTAAAGGCTGTTCTTGAGCTGAGCCAAACTGTGCCTTGGTGGATTTTAACTCTAAAACATTGAGATTGTATAGTCTGAATAAAAGTGATGGGAATTCGGTATTTCATGGTTAATCAGTGCTAGAGAGGTTAAAGCAGTAGTGTTCTCCGTGTGCATGCAATTTGATGTTTTCTCTAAAACATGAATGGTTAAATCAGTGGCTGAAAACAAGACTGGTAAATTATTCCCTTCTCATACTGTTTAAAATGCGCAAATTGGATGGTGATTTATTTGTGCTTACAAAAACATGTTTGTATATTACGTAATCAGAAGGAGAAATCCCCATTCAGGTAATCATGGCAGTTTAGAATATGCAGATACTGCAAGAAGCAATCGGACCAGTTATTGGAGATGGAGTGCTTCTAGTTAGCCGCAACATAACTTGAAGTTACTTTTGCATCTTAGAGAATATCACATGAATGGGTGGGAGGAGAAAGAGAAGTTAACTCACTTAAGGAGTTGGCCTTGTCTCGTGCACATGGCCAAGACAAGTAAAATTCTCCGGAGGCTCTGAAATTATACTTTTCTGGACACGTAATTTAAGTAATATACACAGAATATCATACCTAGTCTTAAGCAAACACTCACTAAATAAGAGGAAGAAAAAGCAAAGTTAGTTGTTTATGTAAGTGTTCTGTATTTACTGGTGTCTACAAAATTCTGTATATTTTTGTTACACAGCTTTTGGTTTACTCTGTGAATCTACAAGATTTTGAACAAGGGGATTATTTCAGTAGCAGTTTGCTTGTATCTCCTATTTAAATTATGTTACTCGCCTTGAGCAGAAAGGAGTTCACAAGACTGCTTTGCCCAGACCCTTCAGCTAAACACAGAGGCAAAGTCTGAGGGTAAAGCCCACACTAGTGTAAGTCAGTCTAGCAGGAGAGCTGCAATTTTGTCGTGAGTTCCAGGCTGACGTTAGGATGAGTACTCTGTGGCCTTGCAGTATGCTAGTTCAGGTAATTAAAGAAACTGAAAAATAATCACAGTCTTCATAAATTTCAGGGTGGGTTGGTTGTGGGTTTTTTTTCCTTTAGTGCTCTCTTTCCCTTTAGTACCTCGCTCCTTGTGCCAGCACAAGTTTTTGTGTGGCTGTATTGTGAACCAGACTTGTTAGGGAAGAACGGTGGTGATTAAGGAAGATGTATTGTGGTGGTAGAGTTGGCTTAGGGGTGTTGAACAGTACAATGGAGTTTGGCTGAAGTTTGGTTTCGTTGGCTTATGCAGGTACCTAGAGACCTCCATCAGATAGTGCAGAGGAACTGTCTGCATTGAGCTGCAGTAGACTGCAGTGTGTGTGTTTATGTGTGTATGTAGATCTCTATATGTGTGTGTGTGTATATATACACACATATATGTGTCAGGCAACTTGGTCTTGCTAATACTTTCTTAGTGATTTTTTCTAAACATCAGTAGAAAACAAATATTGAGAGGAGGACGTTTAAAAAAGAGCACAGTTAAATAAGTTCATTTTTAAAGTTGCATCAATTTCTTCCTAAAGAAGATTTGAGTTGATAATGCATTCTGGACTTGGCAGCTTACTAAGCCCTATTAATATGAATTCTGAAGGGTGGGGATGGATTACAATTGACTGTATTAAAAGGATGCAGTTTTGTTCAAAAGTGAACATAATTTTAGTGACAATATCAGACTGGGCAGGGGAACAATATTGTATTCAGTCAACTTTTTGCAGAATTTTTATTGTGTATGTAAGAAACTTGGGCTTGCAAATTTGCACAGTTTAGGAAAGGATTTTAAAGTGTCTTGGAGAAAGCTAACAACATTGAAAATTAATTTGAGATGAGACGTCATGCTAAAACAGTTACAAATATGCGTAGTTTTACAGCAGAAATTTCACTCTAACTTGCAGCTTTTACGGATTGAATCAGGAACTTAGCACTGCCAAATGAATCTTGCTGAAAGTTTGTACGGTTCTCTCCACCACCCTGTTTGGCTTTTGAACTTCCTGAGTACTGCTGTGGGTTTATGTAGCTCTTGGAAGTCTGAGTTGCTCTGGAAAATTACGTTTCGTCTTCCTGTTACACGGTGCCCTGTGGTATAGAGTGGAATTGCTGGCACAGCTTAAGGCAACTTTTTTATTACTGTATTTAAATGCTACAGAGCGAAGTTGAAATGCGTAGTGATTATTAAACTGTTGATATATCATGATTACAAGATCAGCAACTAAATCTAATGTCACGATATAATCCACTAAAATACATGGTGGGGGTGTGATGGGTGTTGTAGTGGGCCTGAAAGGCCGGTGGACTCAGGCTTTTGTAGGCACATGCTGGGTGAAGGGGAATACAGCTCAAATGCCCTGGGTAAATACCAACATGCTAATAGAAGTTTGGCTGCAGGGTCTGTATTAGTCTTAGTTGGGGTAGAATCAATCTGACTCCCTCTCAGACATCTGCAGTTGGACAGTGTCAGGAGAAGAGTATTGGAAAAGATGACAGATTTGGCTGTTTGTGCTCTTAACCAGATCATTTCTAGATAGACCTCAGACAGCACCTTGAGTTCAAATTTGAAATCTACTGTAGCAATTCAAGCACAATAGAGTTTGACACACACCCAAAATGCAGCTGTTTACTCAGTTTCTCGGTGTTGTAGGGGTAATTACAGTGTAAATTTTATTTAGAACATTAAAATCATTTTAAGTATTTCAAATGTTACCTTCTTCTGATGTCAGTTGTACTCAATAAAAAGAAATAGTATCTAAAATGAAGGATTCTTTAAGCAGTATGTTTGTTTTTGTAGTGTTCTTTTCCAGGTATGGATTACTCTTATATGCATGTGTCAATATAGCGTGTTGTCTTTTTCTTTTCCCCAGGTTATGCAATGGTCTCTGCAAGATGGCATGTTCTTGAGTTGGAGCTTTTTAAGGCAAGCATATGCTGGTACTTCAACTTTACTAAGTGGACTATAATTTCTTCTCTCACAACAACTACATAAGCAGACAAAATTGCAAAGATCTGCCCTGTGTCGAGTATGACAGCCACGACTCGTGGCTCTCCGGTAGGAGGGAATGATAGCCAGGGCCAGGCTCCTGATGGACAGTCCCAGCCTCCCCTCCAGCAGAATCAGGTATGGTATTTACAACCAAGTTATCTAAAAAGTAAGGGGTTGGTTCTTTAGAAATAATGTTTCTGAATTATTTGAGCTTGTATATTCCTGGAAATGTTAGATGGGTTTTTTTGTGTTTTGAGGAATGAAGGCAAAGCTTTTGACAAAGTAGATACAGTTGGGGAGCACTGCATTGCAAAAGCTGCTCCCTTTTCAGCTGGTGGCATCGTTCTTTCAAGCATGTTTATTTTGGATAAGAAGCCTTCTTGGAAACTTTCTCAGAACTACGTTGTAGCCTTACCTGTCGCAGATTGGTAGAACTGGTTACTGTGAATTCAGTTTATGCTCGGTTCTGCAAAAGCACTATTTTGATAATAGAGCTTATAAGTAAGTGGGTATTAGTTTTTTAAGACCAACTTCATCTAGGTCTCGGTTTCATTGTACTAGACTTCCTGAAGAACTTAACCTGTCCAACAGAAACATGCTATCCTGCTTGCAAAAGACAAGCAAAAACTTTCAAATACATCATAATGTGATGATTTTTTTTTATTGGGGGGAAAAAAATGTAAGAGAAGATGCATCTAAACAGTGCTGCCAAACCCATTTAAAAGAAGAGCCACCCTTTGTCACTTAATTCAGTATGAAGGTGATACTTGCTTAACACCATAGGGTTTAATGGTTGGTACTTCCTGAGTATGAATTGTTCTTCCAAACGTGTGGTGGGCTGACCCTGGCAGCCAGGTAAGCCCCCACGCTGTCGTTCACTCCCTCTGCCTCAACGGGATAGGCGAGTGAATCAGAAAGGAAAACTGAGACACTGTATGGGTTGAAATAACAGCAGTTTAAGAAGTGAAGGGGTAGGGGGAGAAACAAGCGATGCAGTCACCTCTGTTTGATAGATGCCCAGCTAGTCCCCAAGCAACAGCTACATTGGGGGAAAAAGCCTCACCCTCTGTTTTATTGCCAAGCATGACACTGTCTGGTACGGAGTATCTCTGCAGTCAGTCCAGGTCAGCTGTCGTGGCTGTATCCCTTCCCAGCCTCTTGCCCATCCCCAGCCTACTTACTGCTGGGGGGAGAATGAAAAGCACAAGGCCTTGAATCCGCGTAAGCACTATTCACAGCCAAAACACCGGTGCGTTATCAATACTGTTTTGGTCACAAATCCAAAACCCAGCAGCATACAGGGTGAAGAAGATTAACTCCGTGCCAGCCAGACACAGTACAACGCGTGAAAAATGTTCTTGAGGTTTCACTCCTCCCTTGTCCTCCTAAATCTTGCAGCTCTGATTTGAGTCTTATTGTCAGTTCATACTATTTCTGTGTACAAATAAGCGTGCATCTGCAAAATGCATTCTATTTTGCACAGCCCATCAAAATGGGCTTAACTAAACGTGTTTGGAGATTGTTTAGTAGCCAGTGTAGTAGTGTGTTACTCACTTTTAGCAAATATTTTAAAGATGTTTTTCATGCTCATTTTCTTCTGTGCTATTGCTGAAGTTTGCCTTTCTACCTAAAATAGTCATCTTTTCTGCAGAAGATTTTTGAAAATCAGAGCATCCGTATGGTCTTTATCTTCACCTTCTAGATAGGTGGTCTGCTGAAAGTAGAAGTCTTCTCACTGAGCATAGTAGCTTGATTTTTAAATTGTCAAGCTAGAAAGCATATAGCACATTTAATGTTCTACTGGTTTTTGTTAATATATCTGAAATCAGATTATTTTATGATGACAGGTACTTATTTCAAGTGATTCTTCTACTTCACAATGTGAAGGAAAAATAAGTGGCATGTGGGTACAGACAGTGTATTTAAAGTATTTTCCATACCAATTTTAGACTTCGTCACCTGATTCTTCCAATGAGAACTCCCCAGCTACCCCGCCTGACGAGCAGGGCCAGGGAGATGCTCCACCCCAGCTTGAAGATGAGGAGCCTGCATTTCCACACACAGACCTGGCAAAGTTGGATGACATGATCAACAGGTATTTTCACACTTTTTTCAGATGTGTGATTTTTTTTTTTTTTCATTATTTGTGCAAATATCCTGACAGTAGAATCAGGATTCTCGCATCTTTGTTCCACTGCACTTCTTGATATACTTTTTTTTAATTGGGTTACAGTTGTAAAGAGGAAAAGCTCAAATCAGATTAGTGTTTTTCTTCAAATGGGGTGCTCATCAGGGCCTTTAGAATGTATGTTCTTCCACTATATTAAGAGCATTACAAAAGGGCAAGGATTCTTGATTTTTTTTTTTTTTAAGAAGCACAATTGAAAATACAGTGGACTTTGTTTTGTTTTTGAATATAGGCCTCGATGGGTTGTTCCTGTATTGCCGAAAGGGGAATTAGAAGTTCTTCTAGAAGCTGCTATTGACCTGAGTAAAAAAGGTAAGATGAAAAGACGTTGATTATTAGGCCAGTGTGTAAAGTCTTTTGTTGTTCTTTTCAATCCCTGGTGGAGGCTTAAAAAAATCTCAAATTATTTCTGTAACAACCCTAGTCCTGAAGATTGTGTCAGTGGTATGCAGAACCTTCATAGATGGGAAATTTTAGAAAAGCCATCAATGTAGGTAGAAATTAGGTGCCTTAGCATGAGTAGGGAAGTTGAATAAGCTCACAGCAATAAAAACCTTGTCATTCCTGTCCTACCTGTTCTCTGTATTCACTTTGATATCAGGCCTTGTGGGTTGGGTCTTCATAACAGACACTAAAACTCACAGAATTCTAGTTTTTAAAAAATAAGTTACTAATCTAGCTTTCCAAATGTCTTGCCATAAATATTTGTTCAAGTTTGGCACATATATACATTTGAGAATATTAGAGAAAAATTAAAATCTAAACAGCATGACTTAGACTAACAGTTCTACCATATTGCTTGCTGTGTCTGACTGGCTTGGAATTGGGAGGGTTCCATACCAGGACTCTGTGTGTGTTTGCTACATTGTACCAGTCAGATGGACAAGTTCATCTTGTGTTCTGGAAAGTTCTGTGCTCCTGGAAAGTCACTTTCGTTTCCTGTTCCGGTCAGTATTTGTTGCCCCAGTATTTGAGTAATATCAGAAGTCAGATAAAAGTATTTTTCCAGGCTTTCTGCACTTACCAGCTAGTTGTGTTTCAAATACAGTGCCGTACAAAGTGTCTGTTCCTTAGTTGTGCAGAGCTGGACCAGGACAACTTCATTTCCATGTTAATAAGCGTTATTCTTAGGCAGTTTTAAGAATAAAAAGCTGCTTGTGATCATGATAATTCTGGGTTATTTTTTCTGTAAATCATTTTTGCTTTGGAGCACTCTGTGGCGAAACAAAAGTTACGGTGTAGCATTGTGATCCAAACCAGGATAATAACACTGATTTATGAGCCATAGTTGTACTTGGATTTAGCTTCTTTGCAAGTAGCTAGGTCTGGCAGAAATCCTCAGGTGAGCTTAAAATTTGTAAGTGATTGCATCTGTTCAGGGGCAAAAGATACACCAATTTACGGAAAGAAAATGCAACCGTCTATGTGTCTGGGCTGTTGGAACAGTGCAGTAAACAGAAATTCTTTGCTTGTGATTTTTGAGAGAGGAGATGTAGGTACTGCTAGCTGTTAAGTCATCTTTACAACAACATTAAAAAAAAACCAAAACCAAAAAACTGTCAGTGCAATGGAGCAAAATGAGATTTTTTGGCTACTCCTAACATCAAAGTACCTCTCCAAAGTTTCAGACTTAGTTGAAGGTTCCCAAACAAAAATTCCTTTTCCTCTTTAAGTTGTGAAAAACAGTGGAAATGTATTCATATGCTTTAAGCACTTTGATTTTTATTAAGTTGTCAATGTCCAATTCTGAAAAAGTCTGCTGCACTGCTACCTAATTATTCTTCCTCTTGCCCTCTGGATGAATTCCTGTGTGGGTATGTATGCAAGGATTATTGGCTAAGGAGAAACTAGGAAAGCTGTTTGAAGTAGTTGTTTAAATGTGTTATCTTTACAGTTACATCCTAGATTTTTTTTTTTTCCTTTGCTATTTCAAGTTACAGGATCGCTAAGATGGTTCTTATTTAAATAACTTCCCAGTGCTCAAGGAATATGATAGGGTGCTCACTTCATGTAACTGACACTTTGGGTAGCTCCAAACTTGGCAGACACTGTTTCAGAGCTGCGTATATGTGGAGAAGGAATATAAATAATTCTGTTGTGTATGTTTCTTAACGCATCAAAAATGTGTTTTGTTAAAATTGGACACGTTGCTACCTGTCTCTGGGTGTTTTTCTTAATCTGAGGAATTCTGTTTCAATGGGGAATAACCAAAAGGAGAAATAGGAAAAATAACCAGCTCTTGAATTATGTAAATTTTATATTGCAGCCTGTAACTTGTTTAGATGCGGAACAACAAAACCTAAAAAGAGCCTACTATATATTTTTTTTTTATCAAGCATTGTTTTCTAGTGGTTAGGATTCTTAAGTAGCTTTTATTCCAAACGTTGCCAGTGGCCATCAGCATTGTCATTCTGGAGTGACTCTTGGGTAACTGCTGTCTTTTGTGACCCTGTCTATAAAATAAGGGTGATATTTGCATCCTCTAAATCTTTTCAGGAACTGAAATTGAAAGGAACATAACTGAACTGAATTGAAAGAATTCATAAGAATTAAATGTCATCATTACCAGCTTCAGGTGCAAGGAGCAGATTTGACAGTAGTATGAATCCTGTCTAGACTGTGACTTGCATTGTTCTTGGCAGATGCATGTTATTATGGAGGATTGTCTTTTTATGTGTAGGCATGAATGTATTATTCTTCGTTAAGGAAGCTCTGAGACTATCTGACTAAATGATAGTCTGGAGTCACTTGCTAATAGAAGAAAACCTATTTGAAAAATAGCATTTATTAGCAAGACTGATGCTTATCTTTATAAATTCCAAGAATTATTGTGAAGTGTTTTGAGTAATGAGATTTGATCCAGAAATAAATGTCATAGTGAGTTGTATGCTATAAAATGAAAAGGGAAAACATCGTTTGGTTTTGATTTTTAAAGGCTAGAATATTCTCCACTCTTTCATTCAAAATCCCCTCAACAGTTCTGCACTGTTCCACCTTTTATTGTGGGTTTTATTGCTCCTAATGTTTACATTCAATTTTTAACATGCTGCCAGAACTTTCCGATGTGATACACACAAGCAAGATGCAAGGCAATTTTTGTAATCTGTAGCTTATTTAAACTGAAATGAGGTTTCACTGCACAACTTAAACCTTCAAACTTGATCCCTCATCTTTGTTTTTGATGGATTATAAAGGCTTACAGAGTGGGAAAGATAGGCCCTAGAGCCTAAAAAACCTCAACAAACCCAAACCAGTCTGTGCATGAGCACACATACATCCAAAAGCTAGGCAGCCCAATCATGGAAGTTGTTTCCAGCATCCTCTCTAAAGACCGTCTTTCAGGATGTTCCATCCGTATTTTGTGGGACCACTCTTGGGTTCCTTACTGAAGCTGTATCTTCTGCATTTTCTTGATATGATTAATTTTAGCCACCTGTCTAAAGCAAGGATCATCACGTTGCAAAGTTCCTCAGCTAGGTCTTTGAGCTAGAACCAATTCCATGAAATGAACTACGGCTGGGTCAGTGCAGTATCTTTGTGTAGAAGGACTCCCATACTCCTGATTAAGTTACTGCAAGTCTTCCAGAAGCTGAGAGTGCGATATGTAGCCACTGTGCCCACAGGCAAGTGCGGGTTTCCCCGGAGCTTCTTAGCTTCCATGTCACTGTCAGTTCTGCAGAGTCTGAACCAGCCCTTGTGGTGGTGTTTAACTACAGCCATCAACTAAGCCCCACACGGCCACTCACTAATTCCCCCCCACAGCAGGATGGGGGAGAGAATCGGAAAGCTAAAAGTGAGAAAACTCATGGATTGAGATAAAGACAGTTTAATAGGCAAAGCAAAGGTTGCACAAGCAAAGCAAAACAAGGAATTCATTCACCACTTCCCAGCGGCAGGCAGGTGTTCAGTCATCTCCAGGAAAGCTACTTGGAAGACAAATGCCATCACCCTGACCTTCCCTCCTTCCTCCTATTTCCCTCAACTTTATATAGTGAGCCTGATGTCATATGGTCTGGGATATCCCTTTGGTCAGTTGGGGTCAGCTGTCCCAGCTGTGTCCCCTCCCAACTTCTTGTGCCCCCCGCTACTCGCTGGTGGGGTGGGGTGAGAGGCAGAAAAGGCCTGGACTCTCTCTAAGCGCTGCTCAGCAGTAACGAAGACAGCCCTGTGTGATCAACACTGTTTTCAGCACAGACACAGCCCCATAGCAGCTACTGTGAAGAAAATTAACTCTACCCCAGCCCAAACCAGCACATTCCCCACCCCTTAGTCCATACCATTTGTGTCATGCCCTGGTGTCACACTATCCAATACAACCCATTTCACCACCACCTCTCTTCCCATCCTTTGATACAGTCCACAGCTGTCATTCCCTTCGTCCATGGACCCCCCTGTGAAATGTCTTTAAAATGTCCAGATGTCCATCGAGTTCCTTCGGTCCGTGACTTTGGGCTCCATCTCTCCTGGCGGTCACTCAGGACAGGAGGAGGGGTGGTGTGTTGTGTGGAGTTAGTGGGCACCAAGGCCAGCTCAGGTCACTGCTGCACTCACTGTAAGGCTTGTCCTCCATTGGTTCAGGTGATTCCTGCTACAGGAATTCCTGTAACACGCAGCTCACATCCTGGGTTAGAGCAATTGAAAGGTGTTTCCGTCACAATCTCCCCCGCCCCAGTCCCTTTGGACCAGACTGTTGTGTTGAACATTGCGATGAACTCCCCTTGCCCCGGCTCCGTCTTGGGCTTGTGCACAGACTGCAGTCCCCCAAGAAGGGTGTGCCTGCTCCAAGTGGAGCCTTACCTGTGAGCCACTGTCTCTCCAGGGGGTGACCTGCTGTGGCATAGGCTTGGCCACAGCCACAGTTGCTTTGAGGGGCACCTGTTCTAGCGTGGCCTTATCCATGGGCCACAACGCCTTCAGAGATGTCCCTGCTCCAGCTTGGCCTTACCCATGCCTGCACGTTTTTCCAGGGGTGTATGTGTTCTGTTGTGGGCTTATCCATGGCCACATGCTTTGAGGTGCTCCAGCATGACCTCATTCACAGCCACTTACGCTTTAAGGTGGTGATCTTTCTCCAGCATGGACTTACCCTTGGGCCACAGTCCCTTCAGAGGTACCTGCTGCAACACACACATAACCATGGCCACAGACGCTTCAAGATGTACCTGCTCTGGCGTGGGCTTACCTGTGCCACAGAAACTTTGAGGTGTTCTGCTCCTGTAGTGTCCTTAGACAGGTTCACACTGGAGTTCCAGCCTGTCCAACACAGCAGCACAGAAACAGCGCTGATGCCCAGGTCATCTGCCAGCACAGGCGCATCACCACTGCTGTTATCAGAATGTTCCCAGGCACAGCAGAGTAAGATGATAAGCAGCACAGCAGTGCAGCAAGCAGTGAAAGCTAAAAGCAGCCACTAATGAGCACTAGACTAATATACAGTAAGGCAAGCAAGCCCCATAGCAAGCACAGCAGCCTGGCATTAGCTAAATAATAGCTAAACAGCAGTAACAGCCATAAATTTGATCTAGGACATTCGAATCAAAGCTGTTATCTTGAACCCTTTGAGCCTCACATTGGGCACCAAAAAGGACTGTTGTGGTTTAAACCCCAGCTGGTGGCTAAGCCCCACACAGCTGCTCACTCACTCTCACCTGGTGGGATGGGTGAGAGAATCAGAAGGATAAAAGTGAGAAAGCTCATGGCTTGAGATAGAAACAGTTTAATAAGTAAAGCAAAAGCTGTGCACACAAGCAAAACAAATCAAGGAGTTCGTTCCCCACTTCCCAGCGGCAGGCCGGTGTTCAGCCATTTCCAGGAAAGCAGGGCTCCATCACGTGTAATGGTTACTTGGGAAGGCAAACACCATTGATTTGAACAGCTCCCCCTTCTTACTGCTTCCCCCAGCTTTATCTGCTGAGTATGACATCGTATGGTCTGGGATATTCCTTTGGTTGGGTGGGGTCAGCTGTCCCAGCTGTGTCCCCTCCCAGCTTCTTGTGCCCCCAGCTACTTGCTGGTGGGCTGGTGTGAGAGGCAGAAAAGGCCTGGACTCTAAGTGCTGCTCAGCAGTAACGAAGACAGCCCTGTGTGATCAACACTGTTTTCAGCACAAACACAGCCCCATAGCAGCCGCTGTGGAAATCAGCTGTTTCCCAGCCAAAAGCAGCACAGCTTGCCAAGCCACTGGAAATTTTCTTCCTGTAGCTCCAGGTCTGTGGTGCTTTGCTGGCACAGTGCCACACCAATGTGTGGAGCCAGCTCAGCTCTAGGATTGCAGCTACAAAGTTGTGTAGTCCAAAGACCTGGAAGAAGGAGGTAATTTTGCTTGGAGTGTTGGTGTTCTAACCCTGCACTGTTGAATACCCCTCAGATTCACCAGAGTTCACTCCTGTACATTTGTATCTGGACTGACAGGTTTTGTGGACACGGAGTGCTTCTGCCCTTGTGGCAGTGTTGATACACTCTGCAGGGTTTGTCTGGCAAACTGACCGCTTTTAAGCATAAGCACAGAAATCAAGCAGGCCTCTGTTCTTCCTCCAATCCCCTAATTGCAGCTCCTGTGTACTGTATCTTGCACATCACCTTTTCCTTTCATATTCGCTTTATTTTCATCACTGCATAATTAATTTCTCCAACTTTAAATACTTAGGTGTGTGCAGCCCAGAGCCCTCTTGTATTCTTCCTTATCCTCTGCCCTCAGAAACTGGACAACAGGGAGAAAAATGGCTGCTTATGGCCTTACCTAATAGCTAGTGGTACTGAATCTGATTCAACCGGTAAGGTGCCTGGTGTAATTGCTGTTTCTCTTCTCACTGTCTTTTGATTGCTCTTGCTTTCTCTCCCAACCTGCTGTCTTCTGGGACTCCTCTACCCTGCTTTTGATGATACTTTGGTTCTTGTAGGTGTCTAGCCTTGGATCCTTCCATAAGTGTCATCTGTCGTTCTGGGAGAAGGTAGAGGGTGACTATATCCAAGAGTTGTACAAGTATATTCTAAAGCTCTATGACTTTTCTCTCTTTCCAAGGTCAGTGAAGTACAGGAAGGACCGTGTATTTCAAAACATACTCTGTTTTGCTAGTCCTGAACTTGATTTGAAATGTCTTGCTGACTGAAGCTGGCCAACTGTTGTGGGGATAGATGGTCCTAGAAGCATTTGAAAGTTTGAGAGATATTTCAGTGCAATATACTGGTACTCTGAAGAGCATCAAAGTCATTTGAGTGCCTGCTTTAAATTTGTATTCAAGAGTTGAATTTACTGTTACGTTTAGGTTCAGAAAGGAACATTTCCTCTAAGTCAAGTTGACCACATTGGATGCCTTCCCTGTCCTCTATTTTGTATAGGGTGAAGTTGTCATCTTTACCTCCTCGAAGAGTTCATTTAACAAAGTCCTACTGCAGCTGGCTAAGTTTTGGGCAGTATCCATCTCTTCTTTTGTCGTGTAATTGCTGTGGCTTGCGGCCTTTTGTTACTGGTGTTAGTTCTTACTGTGTGGTGTAGGGATGTCGGATATCCAGATTGCAAGCTGCGTAGGAAGATAATGTGGAGGTTTTTATTCTTGGCAACATAGTGTACGTCATGTACCTCTGGTAGTGATAAAAAGAGGGAATACTGGAGCAGTTTTCAGGGAGGTGACAGCGGGTCTCCCAAGGTTCCTGCTTTGCTCCAGTTGCTTGGGAGCTGCCCCCACTGCAAGAGTGTGGGCTAGCAAGCCCTGTTACAGGAGTTTGGAAAGCCTTTGTGGTATGTACGAACATGCAGGGCAGATGTTCTGTGACCGCTTTTGTTAGGAATCTCTTTTGTACAGTTGTTTGTGACTCTGAGGCACTTTAATAACCCAAATGAATCCTTCCCAAACCAGTGGAGGTTACTGTCAGGATGTTTTGTTGAGGAGGTTGTGGGGAGGCAGGGGAGGAGTGGTGGCAGTAATTTCTGTGAATCTGGACGCTGTAGGCTTGTTGAATGATAACATTCCCCAACGGAAAATTAAACTTGTTCTGTAAAGAAACTGTGCAGGCTGGTCACAGCTTTCTGTCCATAATGTACCTCATGGCTTTCATGGTTTCCAGTGTGCACTGATACATGTTCAGAATATTGTTCCGTTGACTTTTAGCCCTATTTAGTTTTGGTTTTAACTGAATTTTTGAAGGAGATATGCAGATTTCTTAAAATATTGAGTTATAAATAACTCAATTTTAAAATGGCTAAAAGAAAAGTGTGGATCCCTACTCTTTAGTTTTGAACTTGACATGTGGTGGCTGCAAAGGTTTACGGCAATGTTGGGTCCTGGCAGCAGAACTGCAAGAAACTGTAATTCAAGTGAGGGTGAGAGACAGAAGGATTCATGTTTATTTTTGCAGGTTACTTGTATCTTGGAAGCTGAGCAGGTCTCACCCTTTCTCCACTCACAGAGTTTTATTGGTAACAACTAGATGAGAGGGAACATAAATGCATATATACCAGAAGAATGGAAGATAAAGATTGTACTTATTGGTTTTTCTTTTGTCTTTGAATGTTACAAGTGTGAAAAAAATCCACCCCTGTCACATGTTTTTTAAATAAAATTATCTAAAGGAGTGCAATTTTTGAGGTGGCTTTACTAGAAAATTAATCCATCAGGTTTTTGTCCATTCAAGCTTACATAAGGTTGTCTTCATCCAAGACTTCTCTTTCTAAAATAATTCTGAAACTTTAAATACTAAACCTTTGAAATCCAAATCACTGCTTTAATATTTAAAAGTTCATGTACCAACTAATGAAATTACGTATCTAATAGTTTGGGTTTTTTCTGTTCTATTTTAAAACAGGCCTTGATGTCAAAAGTGAAGCATGCCAGCGATTTTTTCGAGATGGGTTAACAATATCTTTCACAAAAATCCTTACAGATGAGGCAGTGAGCGGCTGGAAGTTTGAAATTCATGTGAGTTTTTAAAGTTGTGTTTCTGAGAAGCACAGCCATTTAAATGAGGAAGGAGATGGCCTTTGAGACTGTGAGGCGACTACGGAGACTGAATCTCATTTTTGAAACTCATCTCAACAGAGAACTGGAAGAACTTTTGTAGACATGGCTCTCTGGGGAGCGTGTGGAAAGTCATCCTTCTATTATTGTTTCATCTTATTACCTCTGGTGTTTTTGGAAAGAAATAAAACACGAGAGATTATACGGGGAGGAACTGAACTCTGTGTTCAGTAGTGCAGCTCTTGTTAGGCAGGCTGTCTTTGACCGGATGTCTAGAGACCTGCTTGTTCTTATGTGCATGCTAGGACATGAAAACTTGCTTTTTTACTAAGAGCTTTTAGCAACCTGCTAACTTGGAATGTTTGTAGCAGCTGTTTGAATATGAAAACTGCTTGTTGGACAGCTAGTCATATGCTCCATAAGCAAATTAAAATCTGTGAGAGAAATGGGTGAAAGAAGGAAAAGTTAATAGTTCAGTGGTGGTACATGAATGCCTCACACAACCGAAAAATATTTGCGTATTTGTCCTAAATTTAATTTTTAGCTGAAAACAGGTAACTTAGAATTTATTTAAAGCTTTTATTGGAGGAAGTACAATTTAAAATATCATGTTGTAAGCTCTTGTGCAACTCTGCATGCTGGCTACAAACGGTTCAGAGTTTATAGTTCATATTCATCCTACCTGCCATGTTCTTGAGGGTTGTTTTTTTCCTTAACAGAGGTGTATTATTAACAACACTCATCGACTAGTGGAACTCTGTGTGGCCAAGCTGTCCCAAGATTGGTTTCCCCTTCTTGAACTTCTTGCCATGGCCTTAAATCCTCACTGCAAATTCCATCTGTACAATGGTACTCGTCCCTCAGAAACAGTTCCTGCAGGAGTCCAGCTTGCTGAAGATGAACTTTATGCCCGTCCTCCTGACCCACGATCACCAAAGGTATGAGAGCATTTCCAGACCTCTGTTTTTAGTTTTATACAGTGTTACCTAATTACACAGTAGCCATAGAGAAGTGTTTTCAGAGGGGAAAAACCCCCACCTTCATTCTGGATATCACTAAGGTGTTCTGCTGCTGTTGACTCATACGTTAAATCATGATGAGTTAAATCTCCCCTTGTAACTCTTTCAGTCTTCGGTCAACAGTCAGGTGTTCCTGTGGTAAGCTGGCACAATGGTATTGGAATGCCATTCCTACTGTGGTACTTGGCTTGCTTCTATTTGCCAGTTGATGGATTTACCTTCTCACCCAGCGTGATTTTGTAGGTGGCATATTTTGAGGAGGAGATTATATGATAAAGTAGGAATTTTTTTAAAAATGTTTACTCCCTTTTCTTACAGTTCTCAGTGACGGGAGAAATGTTTTTAATTGGACATGGGATGCTAGTGCCAGTGTGGTTTGGGGGTTTGTTTTTTGGTTTTGTTTTGTTTTTGGGGGGTTGGTTTTGGAGTGGTTTGGTGGGGTTTTGTTTTGATTGTTTTGGGGTGGGGTTTTTTTGGTTTTTTTTTTTTTTTTGAACTGGAAGTGCAGATTAGTAATTTGTTCTGGTTCTTAGGTCTGAGTTTTTCAGAATTGTGCTGCAAATGGCATTGGTACCACTTCAGGAGCTAACCAAATTCTATTTTTGTTGCTCTCTTCCTTTTTTTTCCCCTTTCTTTTAGTAGAACTGCTAGCTATTGATACGTAAGAACCAAAGATAAATAACTCTGTGTCCTTGGACTTCCTTGCATTGCTAACCATGTTTAGAACGTTATTATGCATTCTTACTGCTTTTATGTGCAGGATTATCGCGTCCAGGACCAGAAAAAAGCACATGATCATGCTTTCTGGGGTAACTTAGCAGCCAAAGATGAACCTGAAGTATAGTAATTTTTATTCCTATATAGTGGATAAAATTCTTTGAATAACTAATACACAACATCTGTTTTTTGACATGATAACTGTACAGAGGGTATTGCCTATTTCTAAGCATTTCCTTACAACTGAATGTTTAAACTCTGTAGGCATGTTCACAGTCAGTGCTATTACCCCCTAACAGTTTATTGTGTAAGGACTTTTTTAAAGCAAGTTTTGTTATTAACAGATTCTTGGAAGTATTTCTAGATGGTAATTTGTAAATATCAGAATATAACTGTTGATTATATTGCAGGGTTGGCTAGTAGATCTTATCAACAAGTTTGGCACATTAAATGGATTTCAGATCTTGCACGATCGCTTCATGAGTGGGTCAGCATTGAATGTTCAGATAATTGCAGCTCTCATCAAGTAAGTTTTCTAAAAATAACAATTTACATATTTCAAAAAGTTGGACTAAATAAAACGTGGTAGTGCAAAGCTTAGTCTTTTCTTGAGGCACTTCCCCTCTCTCAGTCTCTTAACTGGTTGTGTTTACCTTCAGCATTTCATGTGCTTGTAAATAGACTTGAGTTTCTTGAATGAATTGCTTCTTACTACCTTAATGTTACACAATGGCCAATTATGGCACTTTGATCCTTTTTTCTTTCTTTTTAGGCCATTTGGACAATGTTACGAATTTCTAACATTACATACAGTGAAGAAATATTTCCTTCCAATTATAGAAATGGTTCCACAATTTTTAGAAAATTTAACAGATGATGAACTGAAAAAAGAAGCAAAGAATGAAGCCAAAAATGATGCTCTGTCAATGATAATCAAATCTCTAAAGAACTTAGCTTCAAGAGTTCCAGGACAAGAAGAAACTGTAAAAAACTTAGAAATATTTAGGTTAAAAATGATACTTAGGTAAGATGCTTCTCCTAATATGATGTGCTACTTCCGACTTTTTTTCCCACACTTCTTACATTTAATTTCTCTTACAGGTTGTTACAAATTTCTTCTTTCAATGGTAAAATGAATGCACTAAATGAAGTTAACAAAGTAATATCCAGTGTGTCATATTACACTCATCGACATGGTAATCCTGAAGAGGAAGAGTGGCTTACAGCTGAAAGAATGGCAGTAAGTTCTCCTCTTCACCGAAATTCATTGAATAGACTTTCTTCCTCCTTATTACTTCAGTAGTAGAAGTAGCTATACATTATGGATCCTGCACACACTGCTAATTTTCATAGCTACTGTTATGAACAGTAGGTATCACGTCATGGTAGTAAGTCATTTTAATAGTCTTTGTGTGAAAAATTGCTGTATTTGTTTCAAAACTGCTGTTGGGAATTGTTTTCGGTGCTGATAAAAACATGCTTTAAAAAGGGATCCTTGGAGAATATAGTTTTTATATAGTGTTAAAAACCCAAAACGTAGATAAAACAGGTGTGATTCATTTGAAACTTTAGTGCCACTGTGCCTAAAAATTGAATGTTCATTTAAATAAAGATCTAGTAGGGTTTTTGTGTTTCAAGTAATTTTTTCTCATTAGAGTTCTAAGCGACTACTCTGCTTTTCACATTTCAGAAGCTGTATTCTTTGGTACTGAAAGTTGCAGATACCACATTTTTGTTGTATTTATTTATTTAATACTTGCATACATTGACTGCTGTTTCATGCTTGAGTGCACATGTGCAATTAGTAAAATGAATGTATGAAGTTTAAAGCAAGGACAATTTTCTCTTCACATGTGTGAAATTTAATTGTGTTATGTGATTTTTGCACTGTTCTGCCCCACTTTTGTGTCTGGCTACCTGTTGTGAGGTTTATAATCTGCAGGACTGCTGACAAAATAGAATGACTGCAGTTTGACTTTTTAAAGCAATAGGAGGAAATAGGTCTCTTTTTACATACTCCCTATAGTTTGACGTCTCAGACAAGATCTCTGTTTTTAAATGAATGCTTCTAGATTTAAGTATTTTATGAGAATAGCTTGAATATAGTAATTCTGTATTCAAGGACACTGTTGGAAGGGATGTTTGTGTTCTTTTTCAATGCTCAAAGCACTCACTGCTTTGCTTCAGTGTGAGCAAAAAATGCATGACACTAATCTGACTGTCAATGACACCACTGAAAAAAAATATATCTACTTAAGCATGGCTCAAATATTTGCTTCTAATACAATTAGAAGCATTTAAAACCCCATATAAGCAGCAGTAGTTAAATAATCTAAACTTTCTATATTTCAGTCCTTGCTTCTGCCTTTTTTATGTGATATGCTGTAGGCATACCAGTAAAGCTAGGAGGGTCGTAAACAATTTACTTTTGGTATTTAATAATTGTGGATTGGAAGAGAAAAATTTTGTTCCTTGAATTGAAGAGTTAACTGTTCTTCCCATTGGCTTTTTGCATTTGAAGTTATTTGACCATTTTTTATGCTTTGAGTTCATGAATTTAATATGCCTGAAAAAATACTTCCCCTTCAGATATCACAGTGACTAGTGTATTGTATTATTTACAATGCTAATATTTTTAGGAAGAAATTAGAGATTAATACCTTCCTCTTGTGCTGCATCTTTCTCACTTCTCTTAATTAGAATATTGTATATAAAGCAGTTAATCTGTAACTGGTTGAAATTTTTAGCTTAAATATCAGTGACAGCACTTCAGTAATTTGAGATGCACTACTTTCTGTTTATATTCAGGAATGGATCCAGCAGAATAATATTTTATCAATTGTGTTGAGAGATAGTCTTCATCAACCTCAGTATGTAGAGAAGTTAGAGAAAATTCTTCGTTTTGTCATCAAAGAGAAAGCCCTCACTTTGCAGGATCTTGACAACATTTGGGCTGCACAGGTAAAGAATTCAACTGCTTATCTGCTACTGTGCAGAAGGGATCTTGTTGTATGTCATGTATTGAGAAGATGACGACGACTTGTGCTTCCTATGCTTGGTGTTAGAAAAAACTAAAGAAAAATTTGAAATCGAATAGTGGGTTTTTTTTGGGGTCCTGAATCTCAAAATTGTCTTCTCAAATGTCTTCAGTAGAAGCGGTCAACGGCATGCATGTTAATTCTAAAGGAACAGCTGAGACCATGGGGCAAAGATTATGCTTTTTAAGCATTAAGGAATCTTCAGTGTTGAGCAAAGCTAGATTATAAAAGAACAGGATACATCATGACTTAATATTTTAAAAAGTATTAAGAATATGTGTTGCTAATCTCTTAGTTCACCACATTGTATAAGTTTTTCCTGGGCAGAGCTCTATTAATAAGGTTTATAAAAACGACTATACTAGAATTGTTTAAGAGCAAATTCTTTCCTTTGTGTTGTAATGATTATTTTTGAAAAATGACAAATTTTGCAATATTGGCTTGTTTATGTAAATGATCACTGAAGCGGGGCGTCCTAGCTGTGGGCTGTGTGAGTTTAGCACACACGAAGGACAGCTGAAGAGACAAAATCATTATTAATTATTGAGTAGACAGGAAATAAAAGATCATTTTAGGATAGAAACAAGCATGAGTCCATATATCCTTCTTCATAAGTAATGGGTAGTGAAACTCCTAACCTAATTGTACAAGTAAGCCCTTAGGTCAGTCTTTCAAGTGTGGGAAGGCTAAATCCAGTGTCTGAGATAGAGGGCTGTACTGGTTTTGGCAGGGATAGAGTAGTAGCTTCATAGTAGCTTCTGTGGGGATGTGTAGGTAAAGCGAAAGGTTTACCCGTTAAATGCTTCATATCAACCCATGAGTTTTCTCACTTCTAGCCTTCTGATTCTCTCCCCATCCCACTGTAGGATGGAGAGTGAGCAAGTGGCTGTGCGGTGCTTAGTTGCCAGGTGGGGTTATACCACAACAAGGGCCAATACAGGAATTGGGTAGTGTTATATCCCTAGTTTACATGTGTTCATGCTCTTCTGAAACAGTAACACTTTGACCTAAGTGGATTTACGCAGGTATCCCCTGTTTTAAAGCACTTGGGACTACAGGTAACGTAGTAGAGGGTTGACTTGATTATCTCTGGTGTTTCCACTAACTTCAGAATATCTAGGCTTCTATTCCAGCATGATAGTAACTGCACAGGCTGAAACGCAGGAAAGTCTTTATTTTCTGGTTATCCCTAAGTCCTGTGTAGAAAATTACAATATGTAGCAGAGCGATACACAGGTTACTTGAATTAAGGTCTGTGATCACAGTGTTAGTTTTCAGCTTGTGGTCTGTAGACCTTTCCAGACTGTCTTTGTAAGGAGTCTGTGGGGGAAAAGAAGGACTTTGAGAAGTTAGCTTGCTGTTAGTCGGCTTGTATTAGCTACATTAGAGCCTCAACCTTTTATAAGGAAAACAAAAATCTCAGTTTTGGAAAAAAAGTCTTCCAAGCAATTCTATTACAGTGCCTGGAAATGGCACGTGTGGATAAGCTAGTTTGAGCCAAACCTTTTACCTTTCCAGAAAAGTGTGAATAAGGGGTGCAACCCTTAAAAGATAGGGATAGTCCACCCCGACAGTTGCAAAACAAAAATTTAAGAATCCATCTCCCATGCTTTCAAATACCTGGCTTTCTCTGCTCACTTCTTACACTTTCAGTCACATAGTTGCCACAGTGCACTTGCTGCGGTTGTGTCCTGTACTGGGGTGTGTGTGAAAGCTGAATTCAGTTTCAAGTCTTATTCAGATAAATGGTTTCACTGTCGCTGTGGCCATGGAATTAAAATAGACTAAAAGGTAAGAATACCAAATTCTGCTAATACAGAATGGTTTTTACCGACTTTGCTACTCCCTGTGTTTAGTAGTTTTTAGAAGTTGTTATCAAATGACTGCTTCTGAGAGCAGATGGAGCATGAAATTCAGTAGCGAGGAGTTGATTTACTGTGTAGCTTTATATAACAGGCAGGCTATTTTAGCTCTGGCTGAGTGCAGCAACGGCGAAGTTTTGCTTTCAGGCTAGAGCTGTTATGTTGCTGCCTGGGTTTAGAGGGTGGGCATGCACAAATTTACAGTTGATGGTATAGAAGTGCCCTGAGAATATCAGTATACAACTAGAATAAAAATAGGTAGTTTCTTCAAAGTAATAAAATCATGCTGCTTTTGCCTTTAGAAGACAAAATAAGTTTTAAGTTTTATTGGAGTGTTTTCATGTCTTACAAAGTGAGTGCTCCCAAAATCAAAGTATATTTGATGGAAGGAATAATGTTGGAAGTCTCTAAAGGCAAGCATTAAGTTGCAGCCTGTGGAGTTGCAAGGAAAGATCCCGCTGGACAAGAAAAATTGCAGAGATGAGTGTTGGAGTCTCATTACTTACTTTCTGGAGCATTTAACTAGAACTTTATATGCGCTTCCCTGTTTCTGCACAGCAAGCTGACGGTTCACACACCAGGTTCCTTACCTCCTCCTACTGTCTTGTTGTGCTTCCCCGGCCTTTTCTATTCTTAAAGACTTCCCCATGTTTGTTAAAAACCTTCCAAGACAAGATTGTTAAATGTCTTTTTCTTAATGTTTTTTGTCTTGCTATCTGCTCCCCACCCCACCACCCCCCCGCACAGCTGTGCATACTTCCCCTTTCATTTATTATGTGCTAGGTGTTTTTTCTGCCCTGTATACTTTCAGTTTTAATTTCTATCCAGGAAATAGTTTAGTAAGAGAAAAGAATTATACAATGTTTTATAAAATTAAGGGGAATAAGTGGTTTAGTAATTCACTGTCTCATAACCTGACCCATGGCATGAAAATGAATGTTACTACTTAAATTCACTTTTTTAAAAGAAAGATCTATGGCACACTGTAAAGAATTTATGGCACAGCATGTGTCAAAGCTGTTAGTGTCTTGTTTTGGTTTTAAGTGAACTACAGATACAAGCTTTTAGAAGGAAGTGAATTCAAAACTGCGCATGTGTGCATTCTACTGTACAAGTTCAGTTACTTCAAAGTTTGTTTTCTACGTATTTGTTTATTTTTTTTTTTATTCTACACGTCAAAGAAATGTTTCTACAGTAAAGCAGCTGTTGATTCTAAATTATTGTTTTCTAGTACAGATTTAAAGCATAGGATGCATTTTCCAGCCTAGGAATGTAGGAAGGAAAATTCTTTCTTGCCCAAATTTAAGATTAAGCTGGCTGGTTTTTTCCTTACTGTCTTCCTCCTTAAATGTCAGAATTGTGATGTAGATTAAACTCTCTCATTTTAAACTGCCTAGTATGTAACTCAGCATCTTGCTGTCAGTCGTTTGGTTCTTAGACTCCATTAAGTTTATAAGCTGCTGGACTTCAACTTGTGGCAGACAACATTTTATTTGTACAAGAAAGCTTTAGTTGTCCATGAATCCACTAGCACAAGTGAAGTACTTCAGCCTGAGAAACCATGTGGAAAAACTGAAAATTGGTTTACAGCTTAAAACATCTCAATGAAATTCATTGATGAAGTGGATTTTGAGTCCTTTCTTATTAAAAGAACACACACAAAATGAAACCCCAACCAAAACTGACATTAAATTAAAATATTGGTATGGAAGTTAAAACACCCTTTTAGACTTTGTCTACTGTTGCAGCATGATTGTGTTAAAAAATGTTGTGACACTATAGCATTTATATTCTAAATAAGTACTTGTGTGCACACACACAGAGCACACTTAAATACTTACACTTACAAGAGAAATCTGAATATGGTGACTTCCCAAAGAAGTACATTTTCAGTTTGTTACACTGCTCCCACAGCATAAGCTTTTCTTGCCGGCCATATCAGAGAGTCTTGCAAAAATTCTGTAGGATGTCTTGCTGCTTAACTTAGTATGAATTGCTACAAATGTTGCTGTATTATTTTTGTCTCCTTGACAGGCAGGAAAACATGAAGCCATTGTAAAAAATGTACATGATCTCCTTGCAAAATTAGCTTGGGATTTCTCTCCTGAACAGCTTGATCACCTGTTTGATTGTTTTAAGGTAACTATCCATGTTTTGACTATTCAGGAAATGAGTTGTGAAGCTGGATACAGATTTGTGACTCTTTCAGTGGCTGATTCCTACTTATTTTAGATACAGACGGTTTCCTTGTGTCAAGACTTCTTAATGTGTAGCAAGAGTCTGTAGTGTTTAATATTAGAAATGGTAGATTGTGCTGTTTAATGAGCATTCATTGTGAGATTTTTCTGTTTACTTCCTGTCTAAAGCAAAGGCTGGCTGTGCTAGTTTAATTGACAGTTTTGTTTCCTCGTATAAACGTTTTTGGGTAATGCACAGCTGTTGAAGCCTGTAGTATTAAAGTGACATTTAGCAATCCTAGGAATATTGAATATTTCAAATAAGATGTTATCTCAAATATCTTTTTGCCCTTGTTCCAAATTATTAAGTGTTGATGAGCTAGTAGATAATGTTTTTCTCCTAGCAATAGAGTAGGTTTCATCAAGTTTACCTTGTCTTTTAAGTAGAGAAGATCAAGGAGTTCCGTTCCCCCCTCCCCCAACTTCCTCTTTATCATGTAATAATTTTTCTGTGGTTAACATAGTTATAAAACAAAGCAGTCTCAGGAAAATAATGCTGAATGTTTATAAACATATGGTTTGGTTGAAATCACAAAACCACTTGTTTCTGAAAGTTTGTTATTCACTGGCTTTTAACGCATGTTAACCTTAGCACCACTACTGGAAGCTAGAAATGTTATCCAGCTTGTTTCACTTCTAGGAGATGATCGGCTGTCCTAGAAAATGCAAGCCGGCTTTGTAGACTCAGTTTTCTGGTTTTGTATAAATACATTATAGTCACATTTTGGCTTACATGCAATTTGTGCTCCAGTTAATGAGGGTCCTCTAGTTTGGTGAATATCGATCTGATGTTTCGTAATCCAGATACTGAACTAAAGGCTCAGAAATTCTAGGTGTAAACTGTCGCAGGATGTGTCTGACCTTGAGAGGTGGATGTGAAGTAATGCTAAATTGGAAACTTACTCAGAAACAGGTTATCCTAGTTCAGAGGACTTTTCTTTCAGTCAGATTCAGAGGCAATTTTTCTTGTTCATTGATTATAAATTATTTAAGACTTCTTTTAGTTGTAAGCACAGGAGTTTTGAGAAGGCATTTGCAAGAAACAGCTGAGTCCATTCTGTTTTGACTGTTGGTGAACTCGATGGTAATGTTAATGTTTACAAGCACATATGTGATCCTTCTTTAAAGATTTTTTTGTTTGAAGTGTCAAGCTGAATACATTTTAGTTGTAAACATTAGAAGAGCTATTCAGTCGTGTCTGACATGTATTGATCTAATGTGATGCTTAGTTTTAATGAAAGAAATGAATGTGAAAGGTCTTTATTAGTTGCATCACTTTATTGTTGTATCATTTTTTAACAATGCAGGTTATGTGTGGAAATTTTTTTTTAAAAAGCTTGGTTTTCATATCAAAATATTTTCTTAGGCAAGTTGGACAAATGCAAGCAAGAAACAGCGTGAGAAACTACTGGAGTTAATTCGTCGTCTTGCAGAGGATGACAAGGATGGCGTGATGGCACACAAAGTGCTGAATCTTTTGTGGAATTTGGCTCACAGTGACGATGTACCAGTTGATATCATGGACCAGGCTCTTAGTGCCCATATTAAGATCTTAGATTACAGCTGTTCACAGGTGAGTAATCTGGTATATTCTGTTGTGCAATCAGTCAATGACAGTTTCCATCCGTCCCCCATGACAAATTCAAGGGTTTTGGTAATTTAACAACAGTGTTCCTTATCACAGATTTGTATTATTCTGCCGCCATCTAGGTACTTTTAAAATTCTGTGGGACGTTTTACATAACACAGTTCATGCTTTACTTGGAGAAAGTGAATTACATCAGTTTACCTGTCTTGTTGCGATTGGTGGTACACTGTAATCACCATATTGGAGGAATTGGAAAAGAGCTATACTGAAGTAAATAGGGAGAAAGGAAAAGCAGCACCCCTCCTGTCTTTGCTTTTTTTCTGAACTCAATTACACTGATTTGTTTGGGTGGGGGGTTTTTTCAGTAAGTCCTTATATGCCTTGTATAATATTGGAAGGAACCTAGTAGAGGACAATGAAAACTATTACACACTCTCCTTCCACACCCAAACTTCTGGAGAAGTCTGCCAGAATAATAATTCATTGTGGTTGGAAATTATTCCATTATCTGTCTTGCCAGCCACTGGCAGGTTTTGTTTCTTAGTTGTTAAGAAACAGTTTTGCATTGTTTCTTGATGTTTTATAGCTGTTTACTCAGGGTATCCATGAGTAGAAATAAATGAAAGAAGGGAAAGAACAAATTATTTAAACACTGCTGATCCTATCTAGCTACAGTGTTTCTTAAATACATACAGAATGCTTGAGTGCTTGAAGGCAGAGAGTTTGTAACACACTGATGACTTTTGCCAGCATGTCATGCTGCTCAGATACTTTTCATATTCTTGCATGCTTCATAATTCAGTTAATCCAGTACTTGTGTGGCTTTGCATGTTCTGTTCTATCCTGGAAACAAATGAAGTAAGGGAATGACGATCGTTTCTGCCGTATACTTCATTTTGATTTTAAATGCTTGTTCTTTAAGGATCGAGATACACAGAAGATCCAATGGATAGATCGCTTTATAGAAGAGCTTCGCACAAATGACAAATGGGTCATTCCTGCACTGAAACAAATTAGAGAAATTTGCAGTTTGTTTGGTGAAGCACCACAAAACTTGAGGTAAGAATGGAATTCAAATAAAATCTTGTCTGTTGAAAGTTGAATGGGTTGGAATGAATCGAATTCTGAAGTTTTTTTTTTTTTACCAGAGGCAGGGAAAGCTTAGTTAAAATCATAATGTGTGCTTGGAGATGTTCTTGAGTTTGTTTTAATATGTATAAATAGCCTTTAAAAAATTGAGTCACCTAGGATTAGTAAGAGAGCATTAACTGTTTGCTCAAACCTGCTTTTATTCATTTTTAGGATAGTAGTCTGATTTGTGGAAAATCTGGGTTTGTTTTTGTATTATCCATGAACTTCCTTGCCTAACAATGGAATTAGCTTCCACAGTATAAATACATTTTATGTGCATATATGTATGCATGCACACACATACCCATACCCACCCATCCCTATTCTTTGATGATAAATCTACACAGGTCATCTAGTTCATATACTTGGAATCAAAGGTGACTTTTTTTAATCTGGGAAGAATACTGATTCTCTCTCCTGAATGGAACAGATTAGAAATGTGTTGGGTTTAGTTTATTGTTTGTTTTGTTTCTGGAGGAAGGAGGGTTGTTTGTTTTTCAAAAGGAAGAAGAAAAAAGAAAGGCCATTGTCTGTTTGGACTTGTTAAAATATATTTTGTCCTCTCACTGTGTCTGAGATTCTGTGCCCCAACTGTTTTTTGAATCCACATCAGACTTTTACAAACTCCAGAAAAATGTTGTTTGCTTATCAGTGTTGCATAATAGCTTTGTTTTCTTTCTTGTAAGCAGGTAAGCTATTCAAATCAATGTTGTTATTACAGTCTGTTTAAAAGAAGGATCAAGTCAGGGAAAGTTGAAGCAAACAAGCCTTCAGTTTACATAATGTTATCTTCTTGCCCATACCATTTTAAGGAGCTGTGATAATACTGCATTCCTGGCTTTTGGAGCAGGTTTCTTTATTCATTTAGTGGCAACATCTTTCTCGATTTTCTGCACATTTTAATTCTTTATAATTTCACATTAATGTGACCAACAAGGTCACAAAGTTACCTGCTTGTTAGCAGATAAATCTGTTTTCTGTGTCTTGGAGACCTTAACCTTTTACATGCTGTAAGTTCTAGGCAAATGTAGCTACCTGGTTATTCATGGTACTTGTTCAAGTTCAGTGCTTGTTAGCACAGCATTAGTGCAGGTGCTTTACTTTAAGTAACTGTTGAAGTGATCATTCAAGGCACTGTTGATGTTTCTACTCTGAATTAATCTTGAGAGGAACCTGACTTGTTTTCATTGTGGAAATTTAGGTTTCCTGTATGGTGTATGTACAGTTACATTGCTTGAATATCTCTTTCTTTCTTTTTTTTATTTTTTTTGTTTGTTGTCAGAGCATCTCTTCCATTTCTCAGATTTCATGGAAATCTGCATTGCAGCATGTAATAATACCTTATTTTTATGCAGAATTTGAAAATAAATATGGCAGGAAACTAAACTTTGAGTTTAAGATTTCAATCAAGGGAATTACAAAGCCCTTTTCTTGTGGGGAAACTTTTGTTAGGAAGATGCTGTTGAGGGAATCTTTTTTCAGTTGGGTAGTATTTCTGCCCAGGGACTGGGAAACCTAGTGAGTGAAAACATCATTTGGAAGTAATCAGTGACTGGTAACTCTTAGCACTGTTACAGTTTGGAAATTGTTATGCGTATACATCTCACACCTGTTCCTATCAGCTTACCTTATCTGACTAACATCCTTCTAGAATTTGGATCCGAAATAGATCAAAACAGATGTTTGTGACAACTGCCTCAAAAACATTTCGCAGAGCTTTCTGTGTGCAGCATTAATCCCATAATCTATGTACTATTCTCTTGGGGTGGTTCAGTTGATTGGCACTGGCAATTAGAAGTTCAGTCCAGAAGAACTAAGGCTGCTGATTCTTGGCAAAAATAAGTATAAATTATCTTACGCTGTTGGCACTGTAGAGATGCTTTTGAGGAGGAGGATTTAATTGTTGCTAGTTATTCATGCAGTTGAGCAAAGTGACAAATTGGTTATACAATTGCTTTGGCAAAATTTAACTCTCTGATCACAAAGAAATGCTACATGTTTTGGGAAGTTCAGCTTGATTTCAACAGCAGAAAAAAATAATTCTTATTTAGGTGCAAGGATCCTTAGTAATATTAAGCAATAGTCAATTTTATTACTCAACATACTGACCTTTAGTGTACAGAGAATTCATAATCTTATTTCTCTGTGTTGATGATAGAGGTAGAGCCTCTTGTAGTCCAATTTCAAGCACTGAAGTTTGACCTGTATCTACTCAAGCAGTATAACATCAGTCTTCTAAATGACTTGCCCAGAAGAATTAACTGACCTTCTATGGGAGTTTAGGCTTTTGTTAGTGCTTGAAGACAACAGTGATGCTAGCTTCAAGTCACTTTTTAGCCTGAAGGTAGAATTTGCTGGGCTTGGTTACTTTAATGTCTGCTTTCAATGGTTACTAGCATTTGTCTAGTATAAGAACTCTGAACTTCAAAAGCTGAGTGTGCAGTATTATGTTGGGTTATATGTGCAGATAAGAAATTTTTTAAAAATCCATTTAAATTAGGTTTGAGATTTTGCATTTGTCACTGTCAGTATTTTTCTAGCAAATAAACATGGATTCTAACTATTCAATGTCCTTTCTAGTATTTTCAAAGTGCTTTGGCATTGATTTCAAAACGCTAATTTTTCTTCTTTTGGTATCCATTTAGTAGAAACACAGTGAAAAGATAAGTTTTGCTGTTAACCTCATTTTTTCACACTCTTCGGTTATTACTAAAGGAATATGTCCCAATGGCAACATCATGATATAGCCTAACTTCAGATGCTTAAGGAATACTTCTGTGGTCGCATGTGGCGTGTGCTTTAATTCTGGAAGGCATGCTAGAAGCCTTGTCAGATCAGCCTTTTTCTGTGCCTAAAGACAGTTGTCCTGCCTTTGACTACCTCCTAGCAGATGATCAAAAATCTTAGATGTTGGTGTTAAATATTGTGTAACAAATCAAAACTCAAAACTCATGTTCTTAACAAATACTCGTCTTTTAGAAGTAGATGCTAATAAAGATGAATCCATGTGTCCAAAATTACTTTTTATGCACATAGCTGAGAAAGGAGAAAAGTAAGAAATGTCTACTGCAGAAGAATTACTTAGTCTTGTGCTGATAAAGCTTTCTATTTTGCTATACTTTGTAAGACTGATACAAATGTACAATATTATGAGTCTATAACGTGATTCTGCAGAATACCCTGGTTTGCTTCTGCTTGTTCCTTTAGTTGTTCCCTCATATGTATTTCCCAAACAGTCAATATTCTTATTTACTGCTACCCTTTGTAAATGTACCTCTCTAGAGGTAGCACCTCGGGTAGCCACTGAAATAGAGACATCCAGTCTTTTGCTGGCTTTGCTGCCGGTTGATGCTGAGCGAGGAGGGTTAGACGAAGTGTAATTGGAAAGTTTCTCAAAGTGTAAAGAGAGGATGTTCTTTCTGGGTATATGAAGTCCTGTGCGTTTTCTTCCATCCATTTTATTTTCTTTCTGACAAATGTCTCCTTGGTTTTTTTTAAACACAATTTGTGTTCTACATGCCTCTTTCTAGCTGTTTTGGAAAGCTCTGCATATTATGAAATGTAATCTTTGAAGACCTCTGTGCTTAGCAGGCCAAATTCTGTTGGTTGTGGGTAGCAAAATTTCTGGAAGGGCATTGATGGCTTCTATCTTTTAAACCCAGATTGACAGTGATCTTTGGCCTAGTGAATCAATTTATCTGTTGTTGTTACATCTGCAGTGAAATGTGGGTATCAGCTGATGCTGGACTGGGATTTCTTGCCTTCCCTACAGTTCTCAAAAGGTGTGGTGGTGCTGTAGGGTGCTGTAGTCATGTGTATGGACACCCTGTTTCCTAGGAAGCATGAGAATTCGTACCTTTAATCCATTCAGCTAACTCACGGATCCACTGTCTTAAGTGTTGAAGGAAAGGAGAACAGTTCCGAAAGCACATTTGTATTTCTTCAGGGCAGGGTGTGGGATCAGCTGAGTGGCAGTGCAATGAGGAATGTGTGCTGCTCCCCACCTTTTTTTTTTTTCTTTTGTACCCTTTACCATGGAAGGGCAGTGCAAGTTTGCATGAGTTGAAGCATTTTGAGACTGCTTTGCAGAGTGGTTAGTCCCAAAATTCTAGAATTAGCTCTGTATTTTACCTTGCAGTTTATTTTTGTAATGTAAATATGCCCAGTATTATTCAAAAGCAGCATTTTTTTTGTCAGATCCTGATAGTAAACTTAAATGATAATCCAATTATTTATTTGGAATGTTTCTTTTCTTGAACTTCTCTGGTTTTTCCTAAACTATATGCTTGCTCTGTGTAACTGTTCTTTTTAATGTTTGTACCAACATATTTTCAGGTATTGTTAGAAAAAACAACGCAAAATTGTGCAGTTTTGTTGAACGCTTAATGGTGCGATTATTGGCAGTGTTCTCTCACTATAGTTTTGAGACCATGAGCTTTCATTTTGAAAATTGACCTGGTTTTATTTAGTGTTTTAATATTAAATACAAAAAAGAATATCAGATGGATGTGGAAGAAACTGGTTATGCATATTGTAGTTATATTACAGTTGAGGGTCTTTATCTTTACTATGCAGTTTGTGGGCAGGTGTTTCTATTCCTGTCTTGCTGCAGATGTTTTCCCTCCAGCATGCTGAGCTGCTCAGATTGCTTTGATATTTTTCATACATACTGTAACTGTATAATACTCATTAATTAGCTGCTTTTAATAACAGGTGAGAACTGTTGATGTGTCAGAAGAAAAAATAAAAATATTGTCAGAGACTTAATATGTTTTCCATTAGAGATCTTTTAGGAAAATTTGAACTTGCATCAAACATGAATTTCTTCAATTGATTTCTGAACTGTTAGGTGCAAGACTTCGCTTTCCTTATAACACTTGTATTTTAATTTCAGTCAAACTCAGCGAAGTCCCCATGTGTTTTACCGACATGACTTAATCAATCAACTTCAGCACAATCATGCCCTAGTTACATTGGTTGCAGAAAATCTCTCTGCCTACATGGAAAGCATGAGGCAATATGCTAAAGGTAAGTTGTGAAATAAAAATTGCCTCATAAGTAGCGTATGAAAACTCCAGTTGAAATAGAGTTAAAAGCAATTTTTCATGGTGAAATAACTGTTAAGTTTGTTTCATTTTTGAGCATCTGTGGGGTCAGTAGCCTTTGTGGGGTCTGATTGGGCAAAAAAAGCTTAAAATGTAAACATTTTGTTTCATATCTGAATATGTGGTGTGTTTTACTGCGGAGTATGGGGTGGCTCTCATTTATCTGTGGATTGATAGACCTCGTCCTGCCTTACTTAGGCTAGGGTGGTTATTTTTGTGGGAAGTCCTGATAATAGTCTTGGGCTTTTGCCCCAGGTTTTGAATACTTGTAGGCTCCTTTGAGGAGATTTTTTTATCGCCTCTATTTGAAGCCAGCATTTGGAATTTTGTCAGGGAGAAGGACTTTAAATCACAGGGTTGCTGTTTCTTTTTCTGTGCAACTCCCATTTCTATCCAGTTGCTTTCTTGCTGCATTTGTTACCAGCAACATTTTGGCAGCGTATCTTGTTAGTGTTTCTATATTTCAGGCTGAACTCAACCCTTCACTGCTGAGTTTATGCTGTTACACTGGATTAGCTTTCTAGGTACTGAGGTAGAAGTAGGGAAGTAAAGGGGAGTGTGGAGCAGGAAACTCCGTGTTACGCTGGGCCACACTACTTCATATACACAATTAAGCCAACAGATGTGAGAGGAGGCTCTTTATGCCCTTCCATCTACTTCACTTACTGGAACGAAGAACCATCCTGATACAACATCCTACCCACCTTTCAGTCACATCTCAAAAATGACACAGTATGTTATGTAGGAATTCAGTGTAGATTGTTCAGAGAGGAGAGAATATTTGCACGTTGTAAAGCCTGTGTGTGTCTTCCAGTGCTTGGGTAAGTTGACAGGGCAACTTGTATTGGGATTCCTTTAATTTTGGAGTACTTGAATAAAGATACCCAAAATGTGTCCTTGAAGACCTGTTTGAATCATGGAGCTATATGAAGATGATAGCTTCAGCCAGGTATAGGTCAAGGAGAATAACATTTAAGATAAATCTGCATACTGCAGCTGTATTTCTCTATTCAGGAATAGAAGAGAGTGGGTTACCCTAATTTGAGTTCCTAATGATAGCATTGCACTAATGTTAAAGTAATACTAAATGCTTTATTCTGTTCTCAGGACATACTGTCTTAGGCTTAGTCTTCTTCAGGAAGATAGAATAGAACAAGTATTATTTCATGTAACTTCTGTAAGCTGTTGGAGTGCTCTTAACTTTGCTCAAGTGATGCAAAAATGAAGTTTCATATATAACGAACTTCACAACTATATGGATATCTTAGAACCTATGATTATCTCTTTGTCTTGACTTTGGCCAGCTGTGAAATACGGGGTTTGGCCTCAGGGTTAGGAAGCAAACATAAGCAACAACTATATTCTAATGTAATGTTGTCTTTGTCCAAGAATAGTGTACACATACTATTAATGTGTGAATTATTATTCATTAATTTAAATTATTTTTGAACTGTGAACCTTTTGGGTCATTTGACGATGTTGTTTACCTATCAAATTGTTGATGACTGGCAAAAAAATTAGGCTGGTGTCTTGCATGATTGTTTTCTTGTGCCAAAAGATCCATCCCATTGCCCGGCCCTTCCTCAACTATAATGACTTGGTAAAGCAGTAATATAAGCATTTTCAGAACAGTAGGAATTACGGGTGTGAAAAGAGTTTAAATTGAATCTAATTACAAAGCAATTAAATTGTGCTTTCTTGAGATGAAGATGCTGCAGAACAACTACTCATTTGCATCAGAGTACAATACCAGATGGACAACAGTGTAGGGTTTTTTTTTAATTAGGTGTTTTATTACATGATTAAGGGTAGCCAGAAAATATCTCCTAATGTTCCAGATACTGTACTAAGAATGTAGCAGTTCCTGAGCAATTCCTCTTTCAGTTTCAGTTTTATATACTAAGTAGAGCAGAACATGGAGGGAGTGTGTGAAGTTTGCCTTCCAGGAGAAGGACAAAAGATGCTGGGGATGAGGGGAGTGCAGGGAAGGAAATAAATAAAAGGAGAAGAAAGAAAATTATGATTGTGAGGACAGAAGGAAAGAACTGGACGGCTGTAGAATTAAGCTTAGCTGGGGAAGGAGAAAATTCAAGGCGGACATCTGAACGGGAGAGGTCAAACAGATACCAGAGGAAAAAAAAATCCAGTTGCCTACAGATCTGTTGGCAGTTAACCCCACAGTTACTGTGTAACTTGTGATTGTTACTTTTTTTCATTCATGTTGAATTTGCCGTATTTTTATTTTCCTTGAAGGTTTCCATAGTTGTGTTCTGTGATGGAGAACAGTGTTCCTGTTCTGTTACTAATGCTTTTCTATCATACTCCCTTTTACATCTTTGCGTTTCTAAGGTTAAGGAAAAGCATAATCTATGTTTCAGAATTTTTTCCATGATCTATGACTTTCTGTTCTGCTGAAGTCACTCTTTACTCCAACTCTGCAAAATCTTCTGTGAGATGAGACAAATGCTATTGCATTGTGTAGTCCTGAAGGAGGAGGTCACAGTTTCAACTTTTCGACTGTTTTATCAAAAAACTTTCGAAAAATTTTAGAAGATTGGTAGCTAGTTCTCCTTTATCTTCTGCTTCTCTGAAGCAATTAAAAACAATACAAACTGTCATTGAAATGTGATTATTTGTAGAAATTGTGCCATATGATCTTCTATGTACCAATTATACTTAAATTTTCAGCCAGTCATTTTTTTGATCTGTAATTTCGGTGTTCATTCTTCTGCTCCTGTATGTAAACAGAATTTTTAAGATCACACTTGGACTTGCTGTGGGATGCACAGAGTAGAAAATAAATCAACCAAATATAGAAAGAAGCTGAGAATATTTAGGGAGACTGATTTTTTTTTTTTTTTTTTTTTTGTAGATCAGAGGTTTATTTAAGTACTGGCCTTTAATACTTGAATTCTTCTGTCATTGTCACTATTGACACTTCTGTGAATCCACTTTTCTATGAATTAATCTCTATTCAGGAAAAACAGATGAGATAGTCGCTATAGTTAAATAAACAAATCCACCACCTTGCCCCCCCACCCCCCAATCAAACAAAATAAACCACCCAAAACACCCACTGCTTGAAGTCATTGATTTTAATTTCTTTGCAATATGCTTATCTACCATAATTGTGTCTTCTGCTAGACCCACAGCCGATTTTTCAGGTTTTCTGCTTCTAATACTTAAATAGTTTTTGTTCTGCTACTTTTATGTTCTTTCTCCTTTTTTTTCACCTTTCTGTTGATAATTGCCCATTTATGTTCACTTCATTAGGATTATAATTTGAATTTTTGAAGGATTTCTGGTGAACATAATGTCTCTGGTTTTGTATACATCAGTTAACTGCTAGTCTTCTGTTCTCCCTTTTATTTGATGATTTTTAAGCTAATGTACATTTTGTATTTGTATATCGACAGTATTTATAGCAATTATTTTTCTCCTAATTTTGATACACTGATGGTGTACTTCAGCTGTTGGACTTGTTTGTTTTGGTGTTTGAATTCCCCCCCCCGCCTCCCCCCATATATAATATGAGATACTGAATCTCAGTTCTGAAGATAAATTTTACTGTGAGTGTGGATGTTGTCATGATAGTGTCTCCCACAGCTGGCTCATCTTAGTTAAATGCAATCTGTATACCTTTGCAAATAAGAAACATAAAATTAATTAGTTTATAATGCAGCTGACATGATGAAATACTACTGGGACTGATCAAGGTAGTGCAAGTACAGATCTAGATTGTATCTCTTCAGCTATAAAAGCAAAACAAACCAAAACACAACCAAACAAATCAGACGAAACCACACCAGATCCAAGTTCTTGTGAAGCAGACACCTATTTATTAAACAAAATATTACTCTGAGGTTTGATAAAATGCAGGTAAAATTTTGGCTTCTTGCCTTACTTTCAAATTACTCAACTTCTGTTTCAAGCTTATGAGTATTACAGGCATTTGTTTTTTGCACTTGGAAACTTGCAGTAAATAAAATTGTCATATACTTTCCTCCTCTGAGTGATGTCATGTACGTAACTACTTACAAAGGTGTTAAAGAACAAGAGTTATGATTTCCTCTGAAGAGGAAAAAACCCTAAAAATAGAAAACTGAAATTTTGAAAGGATACTTCGTAACGAAACTAAAGCATCCTCAGAAAAAAACACTGCATAATCTGAATTTATGCTTGGTATAATTTCATTTAAACTGACTTCAAGCCGACTACTTGAAATAAGGAAAAATTGATTCAAATGAGTAGAATGTAGGTTCTTAATTGTTATGTCACACTTCTGTTATACGGAATGATGAGCACATGTATCTGCGTATAAATGTTGATTTGATGATAGACCTTGGTAGTCTCTGCCTATACCCATTTTAATTTATGATGAAATATTAACTGACAGGCTGCTGAAAATTATTTTTATACACCTTACTGAGGATGTATTGGATTTTGAGTGGTTTTAATTATAGTCAGAGTAACAAATCTTCAAACTCGTCCCATCTAAATTTTACAGTCAGCATGTCCTTTCTGAATGTATTGTCTAATAAAAAACTTCTTATGTTTGCAGAGCATGGGGAATATGATCCTCAAACTGTAAGACCAGGAAGCAGATACAGTCACGTGCAGGAAGTACAGGAGCGACTTAACTTCCTACGGTTAGTTCTAACTTGATCGGTTGTTTAATGTCTGTAAGAATACTTTAATGAGAAACAAAACCTTGGTATCTCTTTCTCTTACTTAGCTTTAAGTTGTTATGTTAACCTCTTTCAAAACTCAGATGCAGAAATACACAGAATGTTTTGGTTTGGGTTGGGGTTTTTTTGTTTGTGTTGTGGGGGGGTTTAGTTTTTGTTTTCTTTGGGGTTTTTTTCCTTCCAGAGGGCTTCTGTGCTAGTATTGGAATATTCAAACAAAGTTCATTAGGATCTTTGCAATCCAAAGTTCTGATTCTGCACTAAGATTTGTATGGGCGTTATCTGTCTGTGTGCAGAACCCTACTGACTGGAATACGACATGCATGTGGATACAGTTGCATTCGTATTGGGATAACTTACTTGAAAATTTAAAATATTCCATCTAGGGCTATGTCCCTGTGTCCCTATTTGTTGTACTACACCAAATTTCAATCCAAGCTCATAGACGGATGTATACTTTTTGTCAGACAGTGATGTTGTCAGGAACTGAGCCTTAGAAAGAGGTTGGCATAAAAAAAATTGTTTGGATGGATGACTTTTGACCAGCTGCTGTTTGAGTAAAATAAGGAAACAAAGGATCTCTGCTCATCAGAGCCGCAGTATGCTGATGCTTTTTAGGCTGTCTCTCAGCTTTTTCTCACTTGGTTTTAACCTTTTTTTCGACAAGTAAAAATACATCAACTGTCAAATTGTCAAGTTCTGAAGTAGTTTTTACTTGTTTTCTAAGGGAGGCTTTGTTGCTTTTTAAAATTATACCAAGAATTTTCATTAATTAAACTGAAGTGTTAAACAACTGTAATGAAATTACAGAATGGCATATGGATAGCAGACTTAATTTTATCACTCCTGCATGTTAAAAATACTGACTTCTTTAAAATTAAGTTCACTAGTTGTTAATGTAAAGGAATTCATGCAGTCCTTTGGCTGTCAAATGTAGAACACATAGGTAGCAAGTTCTGAGAAGCAATGCCCTAACTTAGTCCCTGATTTCTTTTATGTAGAAATGATTTTGAATCACAAAAATTATTCTGAAGAACTTTGTTTCAGGAAGGACAAATGATAATCATTCTTAGTGTTAGCTCTCAAGATTAAAGTTCTCAATAATTCATTAATGCTAATTTAACACAAATGAAAAACTTATTTAAATGAAAGGGAAAATTTCTAGTTCATTGAATTCTGCTTCTGGTTCTGTTCCATAGAATTGACACCTTACTTTGAGATTTTACTAAAGTGAGTGCTGAAACATAGTGGATGATTGCTGAATCGCTTTGATCTCTTATGTTGTCACTTGACTTTTAAACGAAATAGATTACGTTAGATGTGCATTTGTATATAATATGTAAACAATGCTTAGTATTGTTGTGTAAGTTTTGCTAAATTTTATTCCTTTTTTTGTTCACACTATAAAGTCTTGATCCATTCAAACGTACTAAGAAATCATGTGGCTAATTGAGTGGATTGATGATGTCAGTAAAGTTATGATATATACATGTATATACGCGTGTTCACCTTTTTGCCTGTACTTTTTACTGAATTGTAACTCTAGTTGTCTGCTAGACAGTGCTGTTAATTCTCTCTTTGTTTTGCTCAAGATTTTTATTGAAGGATGGTCAGCTGTGGCTCTGTGCCCCTCAGGCGAAGCAAATATGGAAGTGTTTAGCTGAAAATGCGGTTTATCTTTGTGATCGCGAAGCCTGTTTTAAATGGTATTCCAAACTAATGGGGGATGAACCAGACTTAGACCCTGACATTAATAAGGACTTCTTTGAAAATAATGTGCTTCAGCTGGATCCTTCCCTATTAACAGAAAATGGAATGAAATGTTTTGAACGTTTCTTCAAAGCTGTGAACTGTCGAGAAGGAAAGCTAGTAGCAAAGAGACGAGCCTATATGATGGATGATCTGGAATTAATAGGATTAGACTACCTTTGGAGGGTGAGTTAATGGGAGGAAACATGTGAAAGGCTAACTCTAAGTCTTTCTCAGTCTCTTTATATTTTTAGGAATGTGTAATTCATTAGTTATAGACTGAAATTACAAAAAGCTACTTTTTCAAATTAAATGTACGGATATTGACTCCACTGTCTTCCCAGCGAGTATGCAAGTTGGTAACTCTTCAGACTGATATTTAATGGAAAGTTACTTGAAACATCAGGTACACTTGTGTATGCACATGAGACAAAAATTTTGCCTATGCTGTTGAAGAAGCAAGGATCGTTCCTGGTGAATTATCTGTAGGTTTCACGCTGTCTCGCATGCACATTAGAATTAAACTTCGTTTGGTGCACTTCATAGGCTAGCTCATGTCATTCATTCTAGTACGGTAAACTGGACAGATTCAAAATCAGACCAAGTGATCACTGGTCTCATTCTTTCTCTTATGTCCACAAAGATTTGTCTAAACACGGTTATAGCTTTTCAGTAAGAAGAATGTAGCTTTTGGAAGTTTGCCAGATCTGTTAGTGACAAACATTGGTATCTAATATGATCCTTAATTTTTTCAGAGTATTTCTAGTTTTCAAGAGCTGCGTTAGAACCCACAGTAGTGCACTGTGGCATGATTGTCGTGGCTGTGTTTTGTAAATATGCTGTATATAAAGCAGCAGTCTTCAGTAATTCTGATTGTGGCTTGTTGAAGGGTTAGGCATTTTAATTGTGGTGATAATAGTTAAAACCAAAATAGATCATAATTTTTATACAAATGAGTTTTCACACAGTGCTTGTGTACAGTGCCCACTTAAAGCTAGCGTGTTTTAGCCATGGGAATCTGCTTACTTGCATCTGCTGCTGCTTGGCAGCATGACAGAACTGTGTCTGAAGCTTCAGCTCAGTATCCTGCAAGGGTTGTCTGTAAGGGATGCTTTCAGACCTGATGGCTAGTAATTAAAATGTGTATTATCAGTTTAGAAACACAACTCATTTGCCTGTCCCTCTTCACCCACTCAGAGACATTTAAATATTTAAAAATTCTGTTACTAAATATTTGGTGATATGAATTGTTCAAGCACCTGAAAGATAGTTGTCCTGTTCTCTGAAACTAGTGAAAATGGAAGCGTAGTGTGAAGATAAATATATAAACACTACATTTATTCTGTTCATAAAGCATTGGCTTTTTTGCTAACTGATCTCCTTTAAACTAGTTAATTCGTAATTTTGACTCTTACATAATTAACTTCAGTGTAAGTTGTATTGACTGTATTTTGTAACTAAGCATTTTAATCACTTTCACCTCATAAAATAATTAGACATACTATTGCATCAAGATACTTATGTAGCCGCTTTGGTTTTAAATTTTACACTAGAAGTTTTAAGATGTTCTAATGCATTTTTTTTATTATGCTAGGTTGTGATTCAGGGAAATGATGACATTGCAAACAGAGCAATAGATCTTCTTAAAGAGATATATACTAATCTTGGCCCAAGGTTACAAGTTAATCAGGTAAGAAAACAAACAAGCAACAAGGAAACTGGAAACAGTAAGATAGAAAAACATTGATAAAATTCAATTTGATGATATTTTTGTGTTTGAAAGTTCTGAAAACAGAGAATAATTTATATTTTGGAGAGTGTATTTTTGAGTCCAGCCATCAGGTTCTAGTCAAATGCAGAAGTAAGATTTTTTTTCTGATAATTACAGACTGAACTCTGATAAATTTTTCATATTAAATTGATATGTTGTATTTGCTCTTTCTACTCAGAAAACAGTTCATATCATACACTTAGGTAAGCCTTTGTTGGACTTTGAATTGTGGTACTTGTACTAGTATGTTCACGGGATGGGTCTGTTGAGTGTTGTCACAAGCTAATCTAATCTTCTTCTATGTCATGTCCCTTACAAAGGGTCACAGAGTTTCCATATAATGGTCAAGCTGAGCTCTAGCAAATCACATATTATCCCCCTACATTAATATTTGCTGGGAGCTGCGTTTGAGTGGACAGAGAGAAGAGATAATGAGTTTCTGAAAGGTCAGAGAAAGTGAACTGATGGGATTTCACAAATCTAGAGGGAAATACTGTCCTCCAGACAATCTCCAGTTAGTAGAATCACAGACTCATAGACTGGTCTAGGTCAGAAGGGACCTTAAAGACCATCTGGTTCCAACCCCCCCTGCCATGGGCAGGGACACCCTCCACTAGACCAGGTTGCTCAGAGCCTCATCCAGCCTGGCCTTCAACACTTCCAGGGATGGGGCATCCAACACCTTCTCTGGGCAACCTGTGCCAGTGTCAAACCACCCTCTCCAGGAAGAACTTCCTGATATCTAATCTAAATCTCCCCACTTTCAATTTAAACCTGTTACCCCTTGTCCTGTCACTACAGGCCCTTGTAAAGAGCCCCCCTCAAGCTTCCTTGTAGCCCCTTCAGGTACTGGAGGGCTGCTATAAGGTCTCCCCAGAACCTTTTCTTCTCCAGGCTGAACAAGCCTAACTCTCTCAGCCTGTCCCTATAGCAGAGGGGCTCCAGTCTTCTGACCATCTTTGTAGCCTCCTCTGGACTCCCTCCAACTGTTTGATATCCTTCTTATGCTGAGGCCCCAGAGCTGGACACAGCACTCCAGGTGGGGTCTCACGAGAGCAGAGTAGAGGGGGAGAATCCCCTCCCTTGACCTGCTGGCCACGCTTTTCTGGATACAGCCCAGAATATGGTTGGCTTTGTGGGCTGCCAGTGCATGCTACCAGCTCATGTCCAGCTTTTCGACCACCAGGACCCCCAAATCCTTCTCCTCAGGGCTGCTTTCTATCCATTCTCCACCCAGCCTGTACCTGTGCTTGAGATTACCCAGGTGCAGGACCTTGCCCTTGGCCTTGTTGAACTCCATGAGGCTGGCACAGGCCCACCTCTCCAGCCTGTCCAGGTCCCTCTGGATGGCATCCCTTCCCTCCAGCGTGTCTACATCAGCACACAGCTTGGTGTCATCAACAGACTTGCTGAGGGTGCACTCAGTCCCACTGTCCATGTTGCTGACAAAGATCTTAAACAGCACTGGTCCCAGTACCAACCCCTGAGGAACACCACTCATTACTGGTCTTCACTAGGACATCGGTGCATTTACTGCAACTCTTTGAGTGTGACCATCCAGCCAATTCCTTCTTCACCCAAGTGATCCATCTGTCAAATCCATGTCTGTCAAATTAGAGGCAAGTATGTTGTGCGGGACAATGCCAGAGGCTATTCACAAATCTGGGTAGGTGACATCGGTTGCTCTTCCCTTATCCACCAACACTGTAACCCCGTTGTAGAAGGCCTCCAAATTTTTCAGACACGATTTGGCTTTAGTGAAGCCATGTTGGCTGTCACCAATCATGTCCTTAGTTTCCATGTGCCTTAGCATAGCTTCCAGGAGGATATGCTCCATGGTCTTGCTGGGCACAGAGGTGAGACTGACTGGCCTGTAGTTCCCCAGATCCTCCTTACTTCCCTTTTTAAAAATGGGGGTTATGTTTCCCCTTTTCTAGTCAATGCGAAATTCACTGCCATGACTGTCATGACTTCTCAAAGTACGAGAGAGAGTGGCTTGGCCACTTCATTTGCCAGTTCCCTCAGGACCTGTGGATGCATCTCAACAGGTCCCATGGACTTGTGTACCTGCAGGTTATTTAGGTGGTCTCAAACCTGGTCTTCTCCAGCAGGCAGTTTTTCATTCTCCTTGTCCCTGCCTCTGCCTTCTGTGACTTGGCCAGTGTGGCTTGAGCATTTGCTGGTAAAGACTGAGGCAATAAAAGTCACTGAGTACCTCAGCCTTCAGCACATCCCAAGTGACTAGGTCTCCCGTTTGTTTCCTTCTGGAAAGGGCCCATGTTTTCCCATCTTCCTTTTGTTACTGACATACCTATAGAAGCTTTTCTTGTTGCCCTTGATGCCCGTGGCTGGATTTAATTTCATCAGGCCTTATTTTTTCTAACCTGATCCCTGGCTGCTTGGACAATTTCTCTGTATTCCTCCCAGGCTACCTGTCCTTGCCTAGTAGCTTGCTGGTTTATTTCTTAAAACTCCCAATTTTCATACTTGTCCTCACAGTTCTGTAGTCTCCAGAGCTGCCAGTCTGCTAGATACAGCACAGCTGCTTGGTGTGATGCATTTACAGCCATTCAAGCTCTATCTTAACTGTAGTGGCAGCAGATGGAATGGATGCTTCTTTCTTGCTGTAGGTCTGGGCTTACTAAGCATACATAGATCTGTCCATCTGCACATGATTAGATCTGACATTTCCAGGAAGTGTTGGATTTGCTTAAGTTGCGCACAAGTATTTTGGTTTAGTGTGCTGCTAACTCCTCTGCTCCTGAACTTCCACGAAGAAAAGTGGCTGCTGGACTGGTTTACTGCCATAGCTGTGAATGTTAACGTTCTGTTGCAGACTACTACCTGGAGACACTGCAGACTTTTTACAGTGACACTATAGGTTATTGTGTGGGTCAAGAACAAGGACATGTTAGATATCAGGCAGAAGGACGAGATTTGCTGCCACTGCGACTATGCCAGTGGCATAGTCTAGCTCATCTAGCTCAAAATCCATTTCTGATTTATGCAGAAAAAGAGTGTATCTGGAACTGGTTTATGTGATATTGGGAGTGGGGTGAGGGATAGTTGTTTTGGTGCTCTGTAAATGTTTTGTGTTCACTCTTAATGTAAAGTAAGTTAACTAGATTGTCAGCTAGAGATTCTTTAACATAGTCTGAGGAAACAAGTAAGAGAAAGTCCAATTTACTCTCTGCAAACTTTCACTTCTGTTTAAGTGCGAGTTTGTACTGTAAAGTTACAGCTACTGATGACGTGCAGAATTTTTTGAATCGGACACTAAATTAGAGCCATTTATCAATGGAATAAAACAGCTTTACAGAGTAACTTACCTGGCTTTGGTTTTTGTGGTTTTTTTTTTCTTCTACCGTTGGATTATCCTGCTGAAAAGATGGTTTTTAATATTTCTTGTAATTGCACCAATTTTTTTAATGTAATTAGGTAGTGATTCACGAAGACTTCATTCAGTCCTGTTTCGATCGTCTAAAAGCTTCCTATGATACTTTATGTGTGTTGGATGGAGATAAAGACAGTATAAATTGTGCAAGACAAGAAGCAATACGAATGGTGAGAGTGTTGACTGTTTTAAGAGAGTATATAAATGAATGTGACAGTGATTACCACGAAGAGAGAACTATTCTGCCTATGTCAAGGTATGTATGAAAATGCACTGCTGTGATTTTGATTTGTGTTAACTAAAGTATTGCTATTGTCTTTGTTATTTTTAACATTCTAAAGGGTTTCTATTCAGGGAAGGTATTTATAGAGTTTCGAGATTCTATTTTCTTTGCTAATATGTGAAACTCTAATCTGTAGTAAAAAAAAAAAAAAAAATTAAAAAATTGAGGGATCAGGCAAATACAGGAAGAGATGGAAGGGACAGCAGACCTGAGAATAAACTTGTTTCTGGTGTTTTGTGGTGTAACTAACACAGTGTACCTTGAGGCTAGATTGCTTTGGATGTATTTCTTTTTTGGATAATTCTTTAAAAGCAATATCATTCTTTAAGTTAGCATAGGCAAAGCTTCTTTATTTTTCATAGTTCTGTCATACAAACCCCATGTTGTTAATGTATATCTTCCCTCTTTCAGAGTTGTTTACAGAGATGCTAATCTTAATTTACAAGTTCAAATTTAGTGTTATCTCTAAGTGAAATATTCTGTGTTTCTCCTAAAAAGAGGAAGAACAGAACAGCACTTTGAAGTGTATTTATTTTCTGTATGCCTTCGCTCTTACCTTGTTCTTGAGTAAAAACTTAGATTAAATCCTAGCTATTCCTTCTTTAATTCTGTCTTTGAAACAGAGAAAAAGGAAACACTTAAGTCCAGTGTTGTGTAGATATTTTCACATACAAAATATTTCCTAAGAGAGGAGAGCAGAAGAGAAAACTGATTAAATAGTGCAGTTTTAATAGGAAGAAACTTCCAGCTTTCTGTGGGAAGAAAGTCTCAAAAATACATAAGGAATACACTCAGATTGCTATGGATTTGTGATGCAGCTAACACATTTTTAGACACGGTGGGGGTTTGTTGTCCCCGTTTTGTCAAGAAAATGAGAGAGATTGCTGTTTCTTCGTGATGTGTCAGTAGTTTGCAGCTCTCCTACAGCAGTTTTATTGTATATATTGATTGATTAGTCCTAACTAAGTTCTCTTGTTGATCATGGGTGCATCTTCTTTTATATGGGCTGCTTATTTGATTAGACTTAATTTTTTCACAGGTCTTGTTAGCAAGGAGCTTTTAATAAGGGATTTTTGCCTTGTCTTACTGCATGAGATTAGTTTGTTGGGTCTAACACATTTTGCTCCTTTAGCAAAACATAGTTGCCAGCCTGAGCTTTTTGCACATTTTGATCAGGAAATTATAAGCAAGCAAAAAGATCTAAAACTTCATTAGACACTTAAAAATTCTGTCAGTGTTTCTAACGTGACTGTAAAGTTGATTGTGTGTTTAATGCACTTGGTCAGAATGTGACTTCTTGGAAGTTTCTGTGTATGTTATGTTTGCATAATTTCTGGGGCTTTCACAAAGTAATCTCATGCTGGAGTATGAGATTTGCTGCATGTAAAGATTTGCTGTTGAAATAACCTGCAGCATAAAATACAGCAGGAAAAATAATATATTTAATAAGGACAAAAATTAACTTCATCTTTTTGTTCATTTTCAGAGCTTTCCGTGGTAAACATATCACACTGGTAGTTCGTTTCCCAAACCAAGGCCGACAGGTGGAAGATTTGGATATTTGGTCTCATACAAATGACACCATTGGCCAAGTACGGCGTTGTATTCTCAATCGCATTAAAGCCAATAGTGCACACACAAAAGTAGAACTGTTCATTGGTGGTGAGCTGGTGGACCCTGCAGATGATAGAAAATTAATTGGGCAGTTGAATCTCAAAGATAAAACGGTAAGTGTTGCAGGGTGATAGTTTATGTCAATTTAGATGTTGCTCCTTTTTGTAAAGGCTTGAAAAATACCACGTATGGGGTCACTTGTGATATAGTTCCATTCCTCCTCCTTGTGTTATGCAGCTTACATTATATCAGAATCTTATTTAGTGAAGAATCTTCCTTTTTGCAGAGTATTAAAACCATGATTGTGTTTTTCAGCTAATTACAGCTAAGCTTACACAGATAAATTCTAATATGCCCTCAAGTCCAGATAGTTCTTCTGATTCTTCAACTGGTTCTCCGGGCAACCATGGCAATCACTACAGTGATGGTCCGAATCCAGAAGTTGAAAGCTGTTTGCCTGGAGTGGTAAGCATATTCTGAAATGAACAGTTTAAACGCATTTTTTTTCCCTATACTTTGTCTTTAACTAACGATTTTTATGGGCTTTTTTATTCCTTATTTTAAGATCATGTCACTGCATCCTCGATACATCTCTTTTCTTTGGCAAGTTGCAGACTTGGGCAGTAGCCTAAATATGCCACCTCTTCGAGATGGAGCACGTGTTCTTATGAAGCTCATGCCACCAGGTAAAACTTAATTTTATCCTGTTTTATCTTGTGACATCCTGTATAGTAATTTCTCACCTGTTACATAAAAATTAAGGCAGGGGAGTATTTTCCACTATCTGGTAATTTATTGATACTGTAATTCACAACTGTTACCCCAGTTAGGATTGTAAATGTATTTCCCAAGTAGCTATTTCTTGTCTGTCGCATAAATGTGCATAGTTTGCCATTGATCCTGGAGTTCAGTGCCACAGTGCAGTTCAGTGCAGCGAAAATGGGGAGAAGCATTGTATTTTGAAGTGGTTTTGTAGCACTGCTTTTAAAGGATCACTTTTATACTGACAGAAATAATTATTGTAGAACACTTCATAGTCTGATCTTGGCTGTCAGTTAAATTTTTGCAACTTCTCTGATACACTTAAAATTTTCCAAATTTATATGGTAAATGCCACGGCCTTGTTCTGGAGTGCTTTTGTTACAGAATGTTTATAAGTTGTGTTTTTATTGCAGATAACACTACGGTTGAGAAACTAAGAGCTATTTGTTTAGATCACGCAAAGCTTGGGGAAAGCAGCCTTAGTCCATCCCTCGATTCTCTATTCTTTGGTCCTTCTGCCTCACAAGTGCTGTATCTAACAGAGGTTTGTGATGCTTTGCCTGTTCTTTAAAGCTCTTCAACTCTCCCTTTGGCAATCCTTTCGGTAACATTATGGAAGCCTAAGATCAAATTCTGGTTTGAAATTAACAATTGAAGATGCTTAACAATTTACTGTATCAAACTGGTGTATGGCCAGTGCTGTCAAAGCATTGCTAAGTACTATTCCAACATAGTCTCATGTGCAATCGTCTATATTCAAGCTACTGCATTTCTGTAAGTTAACTCTGTCTTTTGTTCTACAGGTAGTTTATGCCTTGTTAATGCCTGCCAGCGCGCCTCTGGGAGAAGATGCCAGCGACTTCCAATACAACTTCTTAAAAAGTGGTGGTTTGCCTCTTGTACTGAGCATGCTGACTAGAAATAACTTCCTGCCAAATGCAGATATGGAAACTCGAAGGGGTGCCTACCTTAACGCTCTAAAAATAGCCAAATTATTGCTAACAGCAATTGGATATGGCCATGTTCGAGCTGTGGCAGAAGCTTGTCAGCCCGTCGTGGAAGGCACGAGTACAATTTCACCGGTAATATATATCTTGCTTGCTGCAAATAGCAATGTACTCTGGTTTTTGTATTGTCCTCTTTGAATGAGTTGCGTGTCAGGAACTCACAGTACTTTCAGATTCATGTGGTCTGACGAGTCTGAAAAAGAGATCAACTTACTAAACAAATCCAGTTTCTTTCTGACTCTGGAAAAGTTAGGGTTGAGATACACTTGCTTTGTATATGATTTGTCAGTGTCTTGCATGATTGTCAGGACAGGTAACTTTCCATTTTCAAATACATCTATCCCATAAGTGTGAATTCTGGTTCTTTGGAGCTGTTGAGTCTACTGAAGGATGTGCCTCTGAATTTCTCGTATCTCCTATTTATGATCAGAGCATAAAACAAGAGAACTGACGTTGAATCATGCCAGCCCTTTTTTACACAAAAATAAGTCTTTGGCTTGCCAGATTCCTAATTCTGTCCATTGCTTGTAGAAAATTCTGTTAGAGGATATGTAGGTACATTGCAAAGTTATGTGTTGATAGTTGAAAGGTGTCCTACCCTAAGATTTCTCAGAGTTGGAAAGGGAAAGTGTAATACAGGTGTTCTGAACTGTGAGAAGGAAACAAACATTCAGGTTTGAACTGTCAGAATTATGAAGCTCTGTCAGCCCAAGGAGAAGGAGCTCTATACTGAAACCAATACAGAAAAGATAAAAACTTGTCTTGCTGCTGTTTGTGATGGGAAAGTATGCTAAAGAACAGGAGGGATAATTCAGAAGAGAATTCCTCAACAGTGCTCTAACTCCAATGTTTAACATGTACTTAACTATAGTGAACACGGCAACGGTCTGTCTGGACACCGTTAGCTATTCCAGTGGGAGAGTCATTGTTTTAGCAAACCCTTTCTTTCCTACATCAACAGAAAGAGAGGGAGACATTGCAGTTCTGAACATTCTGTGAACTTGAAATAATCTGATCAAAAAACAAACCCCCAAACCTAAGTAGTTTTAAGCAAGTGCCTCTGAACTACTTGTACTCTTATGATCACACACTGTAGCATACAGTGTCTTCAGATGTGATGGTATCCACTTGAAAATGAGGGGACTTATTTTTCTTGGTGTTTGCAGTTTCTGTAAGTAGTTTTCCTTCCAAGATCTTACCTTCTTCTATCAAACCTTTTCAAGTAACTTTAGATTTTCATGTCTTTCTTTTTTCCATGTAAAATAAATATAAGAAATACTTTTTTCCAGATAAACCAGGCTACACATGACCAGGCAGTGGTGCTACAAAATGCCCTACAAAACATTCCTAATCCAACTTCAGAATGCATGCTGAGAAATGTAGCGATACGTCTTGCACAGCAAATATCTGATGAGGTTAGTGAATTCCATTGTATCACCTTTGTTTCCTGGTATTATTATTATTATTTTTTTAATACTTAAATTTACTGCCTTGTGAGACATGGATTTTCCATCTAAAATGTCATGAAACATTTTAGGTAATGTTCGTATGGTTCATAAGCTCTTTACTAATTTAAAATATTTAATGAATTGTATCCATACGCAGTTATGAAATTCAGTGTCCAGTGGCATAAAGAGGCTTAAGTGAACTAGGCAGGTTCTGTACAAGCTCCTTCATGGGCTGTGAATATTGTTAGCACTTAGAACTTTAGAAATTTGATGTAATAGATTTCAAGAAGTTAATGTGTATCTTGATAACATTTTTGTGATACTTTCTTCTTTTCTGGGTCTTTTATGTTATGAGTAACATTCTGTTCCTGCAGAGAAACATAGAAAAGGGGAGGAACTTTTAAAATCTTGAGCATGATTTTTTAAATGCTGAAAGATGAAATTCTCACATCGGTGACAGTGTATTTTTATATATTGAAAATGCACTAATGATGTAAGTGAAAAACTTTGTGGGGCTCAGGGCTTTGCAAATATAATAGTCTGATCTGTGTGGTACCGTATGGTATGACCCAACCCCATTTGCATTTGGAATTATGAGTTGTGCTAGTGAATACATAAGTAAATTCTGCTGAAATCAGCAGAAACTAAAATCAGAACTACTATGACTTTCTCTTCCATGGTGAATTGGGATCCCTAGGTTTCCAGTGTGGAAGCAGTGAATATTGCTTTTCTGTACTGTATGGAATCTCTGCGAAGCTGTCCCCAAAACATTTCTCAGCTACCTAAATGAAAGTAGTGTTGGATTTTCTTAATGTTCAAAAGTATGTTATTTCTTCTGTGCACTTGGAGTGTCTAAAGAAAGCAGAATGCACTAGACTGCAGGGGTGAACCATCTGCCTTCCATTAGTGGTGGTATTGCATCCATAGGTGATTGTGTCTGTAACATCAGCTGGTTGAATTCTGATTTAATTAAATTCCTTCATTCCACAGAACTAGTGTCTTCTGAGGTGAGGTATGAAAAAAGGGTTGTAGTTGTGCCTGAGTTCTTTAACAGTATTGCTGTTCAAGTATTGTCTGTACTTTTCTGAAGTTATAAAAACTGTAGATCTAAATTTCATATGTACTGTAGTTTGCCTTTGAAAGATTTCTTTTTTCTTTTACTGTTTTGATGGCCGAACTCTTTTCAACTTAACTCACAATTGGGGGAAAAAAAAAACCCAACCAAACCACAATCTGGCATGGTTTTCGTAGGCCAGACAGAGGACTACAGCATGGAAAGAAGTATTTCACCTTTTAAAAAAACCCTGATACTTCAAGATTTTAAAACTACAATGAGACTTAAATAAAGTTGTTTTTCTGTGTGACAATCTTTTCTTGCGATGGTGTTACTGTAAGGTTGCTTTGCTTGTGATAAAGGTGAAATACCTATTATTTTTCTTGCAACTACCGTTAATGTCCATCAGTAGCAAGAATGCACATTATTCAGGTTTCCTGATGCAGCTAGCTTTATTAGTTAAGCTTTTTTAGAGTCTCCTTTTTTATTAATTCTGACCATCAGAAAAATTAAATTTGAAATTTTTGAGAACTGTCTACCATCTGCTTTTAAAGATTGCCTATTTTTTCTACTTTGAATATAGGCACCAGATAGGTTTGGGGTTTTTTGAAAGTTGATGCAATCTGTATATAATGGCAGTTGTAGTAATGCATGTGTATCAGTAGCACCTATGGGATGTTAACTCAGACCGTGCCCAAAGTACTGAAGAGCGATTCTGAATTCCTAAGATCCATGATCCGTGTTACTAATTTTAAACCTTATATAACTTGAATACAGAACAATCCCTTTATCTTATAATCACATACTTAATAACCATTAGTTTGTCTAGACAGTTATCAGCTAGCACAATAAATATCATGACAGGGCCAAACCCTAACATAACTTCAGTTACTTAAAAAGTAACTTACATTACTTAAGCGGCTAGCTGCCTTCCAGATGCACGCTTGGTGGCTTGATAAAGAATCTTTTATCCTTAAAGTTCGTAGTTTTTGCTGATTCTTACTCAGAATCAGAGTTGCTGGTTATTTATCAAAAATGCTTATTTTCTTGAAATTCCCTTTACTTGTAGCATTACGATTTTAGAATCTGTAATATATCTAACATACATGCTACTTGCTATTAAGAAGGAAATACTACATAAGTGAAGTGCAAATGCTTTTCAAGATAGATAATCTTTTTTTTCTAAAAAACAGGAAAATGTTTTTGTTAAATTTTTAAACTTTAAAATTTTAAATTTTAAAATTCCTATAAAATACATCTGTGGTAATTTAGGATCCATTGTAATGTTACTTGCAACTGCATTTTAATGTTCAGGTTTTTTGTTTGTTTGTTTTTGGTGTTTTTCAGGCTTCAAAATACATCCCTGATATCTGTGTTATTAGGGCAGTACAAAAAATTGTTTGGGCTTCCGGCTGTGGGTCAGTACAGCTGGTTTTCAGCTCGAATGAGGAAATCAGTAAAATCTATGAAAAGGTAAGAATTCCTAAGCGACTTCTTTTCTATATAACTGTGTTCAGAAAAAGGGACAATGTCAACCAGGTCTGGCTTAGAGTGTGATGAGCTTTCAGGTAGGTATCTTCGTGATCCAGTGTTTTGGAATCTAGTATGTCAGTTGTCATACCACAGTTCAATTTGCTCTTCCAAATTTATTTTCTCAGTAACTACTTAATTGTAACTTGAATCTGGTGTCAGTTCAGAAATGCACCAGTTCTGTAAGCTGCTGTAACATGTTTTTGGCCCAGTTAGACTCCGTAACTAAATATAGAGTAAGCATTTCTTACAATGCTAAGTTTTCTAGTCTTCAAATTTAAAAGGTCTATTCTACAGAAGTTGGTTTTAAAGTGTATGTGCAGTCTAGAATGAGAAATGAGCTAATTGATCTGAAAGTAGTACTGAAGCACTGGTAAAACAATATAATTGCTAATCCTATATGGCTTTTTTCCTTTTATTATGTAGATAGGTAAAACATCTTTGTGGTTTCACATGTAGTTGCGCAAATAATTTGGAGTTGGAGGTTATGTATTAGTATGTTATCACACACCTTGTGTTTAATGCATGTTACTTACAGATATATGAAATAGTAATTTGTATTCTGACAGTGATTTAAAATACTTTTTAGTTCTCTAAATATCTTCACCTGTTCGTTTTACAAAATCAAGTTTAGTGCTTAGCAGTACTCACCTGGGAGTAAAAGGGAAAGGAATATATAGGGAGGTTTTATTTTTGTTGTATTAGCTGTTGTGCTTAAGTTGTAGACTCACAGACTGGTTTACGTTGGAAGGGACCTTAAAGACCATCTAGTACCCACCCCCCTGCCATGGGCAGGGACACCCTCCACTAGACCAGGTTGCTCACAGCCTCATCCAGCCTGGCCTTGAACACTTCCAGGGATGGGGCATCCACAGCTTCTCTGGGCAACCTGTGCCAGTGCCTCACCACCTTCTCTGGGAAGAATTTCTTCCTGATATCCAATCTAAATCTCCCCACTTTCAATTTAAACCCATTACCCCTTGTCCTGTCACTACAGGCCCTTGTAAAGAGCCCCCCCCGGCTTCCCTGTAGCCCTTTCAGTTACTGGAAGGTGCTGTAAGGTCTCCCCAGAGCCTTCTCTTCTCCAGGCTGAACAAGCCCAACTCTCGCAGCCTGTCCCCATAGCAGAGATGCTGCAGCCCTCTGAGCATCTTCATGGCTTCCTCTGGACTCGCTCCAACTGGTCGATACCCTCCTTATGTTGAGGGCCCCAGAGCTGGATGCAGCACTCCAGGTGGGGTCTCACAAGAGCAGAGCAGAGGGGGAGAATCACCTCCCTCGACCTGCTGGTCCCTGTCTTTAGGTGCTGTCCAGGGTACGCTTGGTTGATCATCAGTTAGAGGAAGAATATTTACTTCAGCAGAATGCAACGCCTTTCTATTTAGCTTACATAGTGGTATAATGGCATCTGCTTTTATTTCTGTGAGAATGGCTTCCTCATTAAATAAGTTGGTATTTTTGATTGCTTGTTGGGACTTTTTTGAGGAGAAATTTGCATATAAGACAAGGTTTAGTTAGTGTGAAAGTCCAGGCACATGAAGATGATGTGCTCTTATATTTATACATTATATGTTTTAGAGCAGTAGTGCACTAGGGAAAATAAACCTAAAGGAATGTATATCTAAATGTTCTTTTCTGACATTTTTCTGGGTGAAAATTGTACAGTTAGGTTGTGTAAGAATACTTTCAAACGATTGCTGGTCTGTTCTCCCAGGTAACTGGTGATAGGACAAGAGGAAATGGCCTCAAGTTGTGTCAGGGGAAGTTTAGATTAGATGTTAGGGAAAACTTCATCACTGAAAGAGTGGTCAGGCTTTGGAACAGGCTGCCCAGGGAGGTGGTGGAGTCACCATCCCTGGAGGTGTTCAAGGAACATGTAGACATGGGTCTTGAGGGCATGGTCTAGTGGGTATGGTAGTGCTGGGTTGATGGTTGGCCTAGACAATCTAATAGGTCTTCTCCAACCTTAGTGATTCTGTGTGATACTATGAGTTGAAGTTTTAAAATAGGTGAAATTTAAGCTGTGCATTGTCAGTCAGCCTTCAAAGTTTTTTTGTGGGTTGTTATTATTGACACTTATATGGGTGTTTGTAATAAATGGCAGCTGCATTTGGCTTATGCTAGGCAAAAGGGAAATAAAAATTGAAAAATGAGAAACTAAAACCAGGAAATTGCAGAATTAGTAAAGGGACTAAAGTACGCTTTGTTAAAATAACATGAAAAAAGAGGGAAGTATCACAGAAATAGAGAAATATGTTGCAAGAAAAAACATGTTCTGAATTTAAAAGAATTGCCTTTGGTTGTAGATGAGAGGAAATAACTCCTATGGTAGTTTTATAAAAATTGCATATACCGCTGACTGGCAAACACTGACTTAGAGGAGAAAGTATTTAAATTAAAATGCTTTCAAATTTCTGAGTTGACCACTAAACCTTAGACTTTCACTCACAAGTCATAGGAGCAAGTCTGTGGGGTAGAGATTTATCGTTAAATGTTAGTTTAAGAACAAAATTGGACTGATTTTTGTAGAATCGGGAATGACATGCTCAGCATTCTTAAAGGCATCAAAGGCAGCTATGGTAATTTTTTCTAAGAGGCACTTCAGGGGAGTCCAGTCAAATACAACTTCTGAAATAATGTTGTGAGTACTTTCAGAAGCTTCTGAACTTAACTGGTGAATTCAGTTGAACTTTAAAGTCAAGATAAACTGTTTTGAGAGCACAACTTTTATGGAGTCTCTTCTGCTTCCTGCCTCAAAGAACTCTGGTATGGGAGTCCTCTCAGTGGAGGAAGAAGGCTGTGCGACATTCAGTGGTGTCAAACTGCCATTTCCGTATTAGCTCAGGGGAAGCCCATGCTCACACGGAATTCTGCAAGTCTGCTGCTTGCGCAGACCTCTCGTCTCCTGGTGCCCAAGCATAGGGAAGTATTCACCTGGGGATAATAAAATGCACTTTGTCTTTCTACTTAGATCCCTGCACCCATGCAGAGGTGACTTTCTTTTCTGAACAGGGCTGCAGAGCAGGTGCAGTCCTGAACTTGTTGAAAGCATTATGCTTTTGCTTTCGTACCTTGAGATGTGTCAGAATTACCACATCCTCCCGCTGCAGTGGTAGTGACTGTCTCTGATTTTTAGCTGTTGTGCTAAGACAAAATAGTGCCTGTTGCCAGACTGAGACATACTTTGTGCTCTTCTGCGTTGTAAACCTTTCTGCCTGCTTAAATCTTGATACCTTTCCATATATAAAACAAATACTTAGTTTATGCCTCTAGTTACTCTTGCTAACCTGCAGCCATGACTACTGATGAATTAAGATTGAAGCCTGCTCACATTCAGTTTCTTCAGAACTCTTCAAGTTAATTAATTTTGCTTAGATGGAGGAGAGAGCTCACTTTTATTCTCAAAGTATTTATTTTGGAAAAGTATACCAAAATCAACTCACTTGATTGAGATGTTTAATTGAAAGAATTAATTAGAAATATCCTTTCCTATTTCAAAAATCACCACAGTAGCTGTGTTTTAAATTTGGCTCAGCTGTTTCATGTTTCTGAAGAATAGTGGAGTGCTGAATTAATTCTAGCAATATTAAGAAGCTTTTGGTCAAATAAACTGTGAGTATCTGAACTTTGTAGAACTGGACTTCTTTATATACCACTATGATCTTCCTCTGTTTTAGTAACTGTTTCCAAAGCTTTAAATTCCTGCTTCTGAGTAGTAAAGAAAATACATCTTATTTAAAAATCAGAAAAATTATAAACACCCCAAACCAAAATACAGACACCATAAAACCCCAGTATTACTAACTGATGTACCTTTTGCCTATAAGCTTCTTAATTTAACTTCTGGCTCCTTAAGTTCATGCTTGGAATCCTCCTTTGAGAAGCACAGTACTGGAAGTTCAGGTCATCCCGCCTTCGTGCTTTATATCACATGTGAGTGGAGTGCAGAAAATCCTTGACACTGATAATCACTTGGTATACAAATGTGTGGTTTGCCTTTGTATTTAGTGCGTATAACTTGGAGCCAGTTGGGTTTCTCGGGATTTTATCTATACCCATTTTGTGCTCTTTTGTTCATTTTCACAGACAAATGCAGGAAATGAACCAGATGCGGAAGATGAACAGGTTTGCTGTGAAGCATTGGAGGTGATGACCCTGTGTTTTGCTCTGATTCCAACGGCACTGGATGCACTCAGTAAAGAAAAGGCATGGCAGACATTTATCATCGATTTGCTGTTGCACTGTCACAGCAAGTAAGTTTTGGTGATTTTTTTTTTTTAGTATATTAATAACATATTATTTTACAATTCAGAATTAATATAAAGCCTAAATGCGGAGCAGTGACTTCTTATTTAAGTGATTTTTTTTCTACAGTTGTCTTATTGTTTCGCAATATAAATCTGTAATTTGGATACCTGTCCTAAAGTGATAGCTATATCAATCCCATCTTCTTTGTACTTGTGAGGAGGATATTTTCAGGCCAGATGGATGCCTAATAGTGTGCTGCTGATGGCTTTACAACCACTTACTTAGAATAAAACAATAGGTGCTTTACGTTTTTCAAAAATCATGTGAGTACATGCTACATTAGAATACTTAAGTGACTTAGGTACAGAAGAAATTTCCTATACTTTTTCTGGTAAGTAAAGACAAGATACAGTACTAGCAGTTTGAGGAGAGGGGCAACTTAAGATACAAACCTGGTTTTCTTACACTGAAGTGGTACACGTGCGATTCTTCACGTGACTCCCCTGTTTTACATAAAGCTGTCACACTGGAGCTGTCAACCTGATGCAGGAGCAACATCTTGGAGGAGTCCTTAGCACTGTTGGGGGACAGAGGGACAGGGGAAACCAGCAAGAGCTGCCAAGAGCGATGGGGTTGAGTTGTCCTGCAGTCCTGCTGTTGAGTTCAGGGATCTCTTGTTATCTCCAGGCTATTCCTACGGGTCTCCTTAGCCATCATCTGCACAATGCAGCATCTGTGTGATGTGTGTCATGTGACTTTAAGCCCATCTGAAACTATGATGGGAAATACTGGAGTGTGTATTTTTAGAAAGCATCCAGGCAGAAAGTTTCTGCATGTTGTTATTAGTTACCAGTGCTTTGAACAGTTACTGAAGATTTAATTGTAGTTTTGTAAGATATCTCCACAATTGTTCCATGAATATTTTAACTTTTCTTTGAGAAAGTTGTCTAAGCCTTTCAGGACATTTTAAATGGAGTCAGATCGTGGCACTCTCAGGTGACTGGGGTCAGAATTTCAGCACCATGGTTTGGTTTTTACACTTTTCTGCATCAAAGAGATTGAAAAGCCTTATGTTCAGCAATATTCACCATGACAAAAAAATCAATAGTATCGTCAGAATATCTCTTTACAATGAAGGATTTACACACATAGGTGAAACGGGAGTGTTAGCAGAATCCCATAAGCTTTATTAGTTTGCCGCCTGTGGTATAGGATGTTGAATTTTCAGCTTCACTGAAGCTTGTTATTATCACTTAAGTTAGAGAAGTTTAACAAAACATGCTGACAAATGTATGTTGTAATGTTACACATCAAATGAAACAAGCTGTCTTTCACTATTTTTGGTAACTTTCAAGGCTTATGAGTAAGAAATCACAAAGTTTTATTTTTAAAACTGTCAACAGTTGATATCAAGTTACTATTTTGACAGTAAGTCTGTGTTGGCTACATGTCAGATTTGGAGTACCAGTAGAGCTGAAAAACATGGTCAGGTGTCAGTGCCTCCCCATCCTTTGATTTTTAATGTAGGTTTGAAGATTTATCAGACGCTTGGCTTTTGTACATGAGCTTAATTATACAAATATAAGTAATTCAGTTGTGAAAAACAACAAAAAATATTTCTACAAATACATTAGCAACAAAAGGAGAGTCAAAGAGAATCTCCATTCCTTATTGGATGTGGAAGGAAACATGGTGACAAAGGACGATGAAAAGGCTGAGATACTGAATGCCGCCTTTGCCTCAGTCTTTAATAGCCACACCAGTTATCAGCCCCCTGAGCTGAGAGACAGGGATGGAAAGCAGAATAAACCCCTCATAAACAGGAGGAAGAAGTTAATGACCTACTATGCCACCTGCACACTCCTAAGTCTATGGGGCCGGACTGTATTAATCCAAGAGTACTGAAGGAGTTTTGCAGGGGACACTGAGTGGGAATGTTGATCTGCTGGAGGGTAGGAGAGCCCTGCAGAGGGACCTGTCAGGCTGGATCCGTGGGCTAAGGTCAATTGTATGAGGTTCAAAAAGTGCCAGGTCCTGCATTTAAGACACAACAACCCCAGGCACTGCTACAGGCTTGGGGAAGAGTGGCTGGAAGGCTGTCAGGCAGAAAAGGACCTGGGGGTGTTGATTGATGGCCGGCTCAGTATGAGCCAGCAGCGTGCTCAGGTGGCCAGGAAGGCCAGTGGCCTCCTGGCCTTCATCAGGAGCAGTGTGGCCAGCAGGACTAGGTACTCGGCACTGGTGAGGCAACACCTCGAATCCTGTGTTCAGTTTTAGGCCCCTCACTACAAGAAGGACATAGAGATGCTGGAGCGTGTCCAGAGAAGGGTGACAGAGCTGGTGAAGGGTCTAGAGAGCAAGTCTTATGAGGAGCGGCTGAGGGAGCTGGGTTTGTTTAGCCTGAAGAAAAAGAGGCTGAGGGTAGACCTGATCGTGCTCTACTGCTCCCTGAAAGGAGGTTGCAGAGAGCTGGGTGTTGGTCTGTTCTCCCAGGTCGCTGGTGATAGGGCAAGAGGAAATGGCCTCAAGTTACGTCAGGGGAAGTTTAGATTAGATATTAGGGAAAACTTCATCACTGAAAGAGTGGTCAGGCTTTGGAACAGGCTGCCCAGGGAGGTGGTGGAGTCACCATCCCTGGAGGTGTTCAAGGGACGTGTAGATGTGGCGCTTGAGGACACGGTCTAGTGGGTATGGTAGTGCTGGGTTGATGGTTGGACTAGATGATCTAATAGGTCTTTTCCAACCTTAGTGATTCTGTAACGGGTGATAATTGTTACAATAAATTTCACTGTAGTAATCTGACTTTCTGGCATTGTATTTGGAATTTAAGTGACGTTTATCAAGTGTTCACCAGCATTTGTTTATATTCCATTTAGTGTTTGGTATCAACACTTATTACCACTCCTGCCATCAGTTCCATCTAACACAGTTTGTGATGGAGATAGAATGTCTTTTCAGCAAAATCTGCAGTCTTGATTATCGGATGAGAAATCTCTCATGGTTTTGCCAGTCTCTTCCAATGGTTATTCTTGCTGATTTGGGCTTTGTTAACAGCTCCTTCTCTCGTCTTTATTTCTTCACCAGATAGCCAGTACAAGAAGCTAACCATTGAGCTCTTTTCTGTCATGTGCTTGTAAAACTTCTGATATACATGATAATCTTGCAGTGCAACTGTTCATTATTACATGATAATTAGAATAGCATAAACATGACTAGAAAGAGAAGACTGCTTTGAAAATGAAGATGAAGTTGAACAAAGCTTAAAAATAAGTTCCTCTTCTGAATTAATGTGTTAACAAGTTAGTGTTTGCAGTGCAGAGAAAGCCTAGCAAATACCAGACAGAATTCTGAATATCCTCCCATTTTCCACTATTGTTCTCTAATCTCCTATCCTCAATTCGAGAACAATGTGAGCAAAAATATGCATGTGAGAAAATGTTTTTGGTGCACCATAGAAGACAAGGAAGATGATCAAGGTCAGATCTTACTAATACAATCTTTCTGGAAAAGGTCAGATGGATTGGTGGGGTTGCGTTTGTTTCGTTCGGAGGTTGAGGTTATATGGAACTTCTGCTGTTTCCTCATAGCGTAACCGTGCTACCTTTAAATTGAGAAATAGAAGAAAAATGTTTCGTGCTAAATACTAGAGCAGTTCTTGCTCTCATAATAGTTGATTTTATAGTGGTGACCCCTGAATGCAGGACCAGCTTTGTCAACAGTAGATAGCTGAACAGTTAGTCCTGAATGATCCTGGGATGCACTGATGGCCGCAGAGTGTTTGGTGGCCATGCATGTGTGGCCCATATAAATAATTCTTACTGCTTGTGTCAAGCAATGGCACTTACACCCACTGAAGAGGCAGATTTCTGCTACTAAACAGAAAGCAGTATCCTGGAGGGATCAATAGGAGGGCATTCAGGTTGCCTGCCTTAATGGAGGCATTTGGCCTCCAGCTGTTTCACTGGGTGAGTGTGAGTTCATGATGCAACTCGTGTCCTATCTGCCAGCTCTACGCTTTTGCCATGGTGTCTAACATGGTGCTTGACGCCTGCATTTAGGCAGCTGCACCCTTCTGTGGTTCCTTAAGAGCCCTTAGGTGGTTATAGCCTCACAAAAATATAATACTTGCACTCAAGTACTGCATAATCCGTAGAGATACAACAGTGTAACCTACGTGTTTCCTTGGTCACATTTCCCACTTCAGGAAAATAGCACCTGTATCTATTTCATTCTGCCTTTAAGTGCATGAACCTAGGGGGTGTCTGTCTGATGTGTCCCGAGCAGTTGAAGAGTTGTGTCTTAAAGCAAATTTCTGTGAGAAGTTTCCAGTTCAACAATCAGATCCCATAAAATGTTGATAATTATTAAGAACAAAACAGACCTCCTTCATCCCATGGTCTTCTGCAACTCACAGCGATGTAGTAGAACTTGCAAAGATCAGAGAAGGGTGACAAGGGAGATCAAAGCTCTGGAATTACTTCCATCTGAGGAACAGCTGGATTGCTTGGGGCACTTCACATTGGAGAAGAGATAAATGATGGGAGGGGAATACCACAGAGACCTTTAAAATCAGAAGTAGCAAAGGGAGGATAAATAAGAGAACAGTGTTTCTTTGTATAAGAACTTAGTGAGCCATAACTTTTCAGCAGCGTAAACCTTCAGTTTAGAAATAGTTTGAGGGCTTCTTTCATGAATTTGTCCAGTGAGGGCTATGAAATACTGCTTTTTGTAGTCTTCCAGAACCACAAATTGTTAGAAGCTGAGAGAAGATTCTGGAAAGTGTCACTGCATGCTTCCCTCTTCCTGAGCACTTTTCTAGGGTGTGCACCAGAGACGGGGTGCTCAGCTAGGTCCGTCTTTGCTCTGACCTCGTGGTCATCCTTGCATGTCTTCGAAGCAGTTAACCTCATGTGGAAGGACTCTGAAGGAAATAGGGTTCTTGTGTGTGCTTACCACAGTGACCTAATGAGCAGAAAACAATGACAGCCACGCCAAAAAGACACTGTGAAATTCAGTTTCTTGTATGTTGAGATACTTCCGTGAGGCACAGCATTCATTCGTATTCTCTCCCCACTCAAGCAGTTGTTTCTAACAAGTTTTATAAGATACTATGCTCCACAGTCTTACAAAGTGAAAGAATTGGGCTTGCCTTACATTGCTTTTTTCCTTAAGCTTATTCATTCACACATTATTTCAGTGGTTAGATTAAGTTCTTAGATGGAAAATTTCCTGTAATTTTAGCCACTTGAATTTTGAGGGGGGCTGTCATCTTTTCTCATTTCTTACTATTAATAAATTTTGATGACTTCATGGGTGCTCAGTAAATGGCTGTAATGATACATGAGCAGTTTTATTATGGTAGTTCTATTTCGTCTTTCAGGCACAACTGGTGCTTGATTAGGAAAAAAGGAATTTATTTATGGTTGCAAGTTGCTTGTTACGTTATGCAGTATTTGCTGTACAGGCTTAGAGCTAGGTGATGATGAGTTTTTTTTCTTTTACCTTTAAATATTTGATACGTGCAACAGGTTTTGTAATAGTAATTTACGTGTCTAAAATTTCACTACAAGGAGAAACAGTATGATGGGTAGTAAATAATTAAATTATTCCCATTTATTAGGTTATGTGCAGTTTTAGAAAATGGCATTAAGCAGATAAGCACAATTTTGATTGGGTTTTTTTATGTCCTTATTGGATAGGGAGATTGTATTTAATGTTTCTATGAAATGATTTCCAGGACTGTTCGTCAGATGGCACAGGAGCAATTCTTTTTAATGGCTACCAGGTGTTGCATGGGACAGAGACCTCTCCTTTTCTTCATTACCCTGCTGTTTACTGTTCTAGGGGTAAGTTTTTGGAAGTAATAGCAATTTCTGCAAGAAGTAATAATACAAAATAGCTGCAAGAAAAGGCAAGTTGCTATTAACAGTCACTAACATACAGGTTTCTTTTGACCTACAGGCAAGCAGCACAGTCGATTTCAATTTGAGTTAGATGAAGGGGAAAGGGACTGTTTTGCTTTTTCTGATAAGAACATGAACAGTAGGCTTTAATATATGCATTTGCTCTTCAGTGAAGGCTAACCTTCAAGTAAAAATCATGAGATTAGAGTGATACCTGCAGTTGCTGCCTTTTACTGGAACTGCCAGGGCTTTGCAATTCTGCAAGCTCATGGCTCTCTTGAACATCTGATCATTTCACTGCTTGTTTCCCATTTCAGGTATAGCAATTGCTACTAAAATAGTCCAGAAGTAATTCATTAGCAGCTAAATAAAATTGTAAACTTCTAAAAAGTTAAAAATGGCCTTACACTTTTTTTTCTCCTTATTTACTGCCAGATTTAGGGAAAATATGTTAGTGTTGCACTGTAAGTAGAATTGTGTTTGAATTATATATAATTTGGTTTTGGTTTCTATAGAGTACTGCAAGAGAGCGAGCTAAGCATTCTGGAGACTACTTCACTCTCCTAAGACATCTCCTTAACTATGCTTACAACAGTAACATTAATGTACCCAATGCTGAAGTTCTTCTCAATAATGAAATTGACTGGCTTAAGAGGATTAGGGTAAGTTTTAGGATCAGTTTATTTCTGATAAACAGCTTCTTGCTGCTTTGTTGAAAAGCACAGTTTTAGGCTTGGAAATGTATATTATTTAGAGTATCCTAACTTTCTCTCACATGGCAGGATGAAGTAAAAAGAACAGGAGAAACAGGCGTTGAAGAAACTATCTTAGAGGGTCACATTGGAGTAACGAAAGAGTTGTTAGCATTCCAGACACCTGAGAAGAAATACCATATTGGTTGTGAAAAAGGAGGTGCTAATCTCATTAAAGTAAGTTCAAGTTTTTTGACCTATGGGGCTTTTTTATTATTTCTTTTTTTCTACTAGATATAGGTAAAAAGAAGCTTTGCATCTTGTGGTCTGTAACCACAAAAGGTCCGAATTTAACTGACAGCAGCTTCTAATTAGAGTTTAATGTTTTCTCTAAAACTAACTTTTTACAAAATTACCTCTTTCATTCATAACAGTACTTAATATTCTCATTCTTCAGAACCACTGCATGTGGAGTTGCTGTGACCTAGTGAGCTGTTATTCCAAGAGTTAGCAAACATCACACAAGGATAACGAGCTAGATACCGGATAGTCCTGCACAGGACTGCTTTCATTCATTACCCCTGTATTGTCTTTTCGCCTCGTGTTCTTAATTAGTGCTGTTAATATTTGTGGCAGTTTTGAACAAATGCATGACATCTGAGCGTGTCTTCAGTCAGATGCGTCTTCTTTGTACCTTTGATATTATACAGCAGCAACGTTGGTTTTTTTCAACACTAATTGATAAAGAGCTTTGTAGATAATATTGGTTTGGCAAGAGAAAACTGATCAATCAATAGTACAGATTTATTTTTAACTTGTAGTGGAGGGTGGGTTTGCAGGGAATCACTTCAGGGTGGACTTAGTCTGTTCTAAATTTAAAAACTCATCATGGTGTTGGTCTCAATTTTAACTCTTGGGTTTTTTTAAGTAGTGTGATTCTTAGACACTCATTTATATAATAACTCTTATGCTGTTATAAAATAGTGTGCATTTCTATGGTAACAGGCAATTTTTATTTTTTTTTTCAGGAGTTGATAGATGATTTCATCTTTCCAGCATCCAATGTTTATCTACAGTACATGAGAAATGGAGAATTGCCTGCTGAGCAGGCCATACCAGTCTGTAGTTCACCGGCTACTATTAATGCTGGCTTTGAGCTCCTAGTTGCACTAGCAGTTGGATGTGTCCGAAATCTGAAACAGATAGTAGACACCTTGACTGAAATGTATTACATAGGTACAGCAATCACTAGTATGTAATATTTTTAATTATCTCTCTTCTACTTTTTAATGTATATATTACGTATAGGATTTGTTTATATTGTCAACTGAACTAGTTGCTGGGGTTTTTAGGTTGTGATTTGTTTGTGGCTGCTTCTAATGTTGCAAAATCAGGCTGTCGGAATTTAAAGAAGTTTGTTAGTGTAGCCTCTATTTGTTCTTTATGCAGTGATGTACTGACTTGCATTACACGGTGGCATCCAGGTTCCAGCCCCAGTCATTTACATAGGCTGACCCTTTCTGTCCTGATCTCTGGCTACTCCCCTTTGTCCCTGCCAGCTCCCAGGAACCTCATTCTGTCTTTATCTTCTACTGTTGTCTCATCGTTTCAGGCTCTGCCTAACCAATCCCAGAACCTCAGCAGGTATCTTCAGCTTAGTTTTAGTGCCAGTCTCTTGGTTGCTCACCTAATCTGTCATCATTGTTGGCACACAGACACAGAAAATAGTTCTGTACTCGTTCTCTGCTTGTCATAGTCCTTTCTCAAACATCTGTTCTCTTAGTGTTGGCCTTGTCTCAGCACCGCACTGCACTTAAAAAAATTTTCTGCTTCTCACTGGAGAAAGATTATAGCAATTGTAGTATGTAAAATAACTTACAACTCTGTTCAGTGTTTCAGAAGCTGATAGACAAATGAAACTTGGGGTAGTTTTCCTAAGGATGGCAAAAGGCACATATCTAACACAGATTTTGTTATCAATAAAAAGAATGTAAAACTTTCTTGAAAATGAACAAACAGGAACATATTTTCTGCAGCGCTAAATGGTATAGCTAAACCATTTCGTCTGTAATATTAACTGGGAAAGAAGGAGGCAGGGAGGCCAAACTCGAGCTCATGTGGGAGGAAAGGCTGAGAGAGTTGGGCTTGTTCAGCCTGGAGAAGAGAAGGCTCCAAGGAGATCTTATTGTGACTTTTCAATATATAAAAGGTACTTATAAGAAAGGTGGTGACAGACATTTTACCAGGTCCTGTAGAGACAGGACAAGGGGTAATGGATTTAAACTGAAAGTGGGGAGATTTAGATTAGATATCGGGAAGAAATTCTTCATGGAGAGGGTGGTGAGGCACTGGCACAGGTTGCCCAGAGAAGCTGTGGATGCCCCATCCCTGGCAGTGTTCGAGGCCAGGCTGGATGAGGCTTTGAGCAACCTGGTCTAGTGGAGGGTGTCCCTGCCCATGGCAGGGGGGTTGGAACTGAATGATCTTCAAGGTCCCTTCCAACCCAAACTGTTCTGTGATTTTTCAGAATGTTTGAACTCGTACAGTTTAGCAAAACGAAAAGCACTTCCCACAGTGGGAAGTGTCCATGGCCTCTCAAAATGGCAGTGCTGCTTGCCCAGTTGGTGGTATCAGTGAGTCATTTGAGTTAGTTTTTCAATCTTTCTGTTTGATTCCATCTCAAATTAACAAATTGAAAGGGTCTCTTTATGGTTTTTCCCTCTCCATCATCCTTTTATTTTCACCCTTTTCTATTGGGAAGTAGAGTATCTCTTATCACCTCACAATTAGAAGGATTTTTATCTGCTCAAATATTTGATAAGCATGGTAGAATTCCAGATCTCGGTCATACATCGGACAGAGAACACATGTATGAACTGTGCATGCTGTGTGTTTCATATACCAAGAAAAGCTTGCTTATAAACATTCATGCTCTCTTGCTTCCTTTTATAGCCGTATTTTTTGTGTTAAAACCACAGAACAACAGGTTAGCGTAGGAAACCTGTGATCGTAAGTGTACTCTGAAGAGATGCGAGAAGGCTTGGGCGGGGGGGAATCTAACACAAGTCATAGATAGCGTACCTAAAAACTGTTTTCCATCCCGGCAAGGAAGAGTGAGGCATAAGTGAAATACTGTAATTCTAGAAGGGTAATAAATTTGTGAAAGGCTTATAAATTGGTTATGTATTCCAGATTCATTCAACTGAACTCTTCAGCTAAGAAAGTTGCTGGTATTGAGGGTAGACTTGTGTTTGATATATAGACTAGATTTTTGTCCGGCCCCTTTTTAGTTATGCATTAGAAGAAACCAGTATAGTGTTAAGATTACCAGTAGAAATATCATTCAGATAAGCTGTGTTAATTTTAGCAATTAAGTTTTCTGGTGGAATATTTGTTTTATTAAGCTGCACTGTGATACAGACTAATGCTAATTCTGTACAGCTGCTCCTTGTACTGCATTAATGGTCTAATTCTTTTATAACAAAATGGTTTCCTAATCACATCCTGCTGCTTTCTTTCAGCTTGTGAAGCGCTTACAGAATGGGAATATCTACCGCCTGTTGGGCCTCGACCGCCAAAGGGGTTTGTAGGACTAAAAAATGCTGGTGCCACTTGTTACATGAATTCTGTCATTCAGCAGCTGTACATGATTCCAGCCATCAGGAATGGGATTCTTGCAATTGAAGGCACAGGCAGTGATGTAGATGATGACATGTCTGGGGATGAAAAGCAGGACAATGAGGTAAATTTAATTACGTAGAGCTTGCTTATCTTTAAAGTGAAATTCTTCTGTTATGAAAAGGTTATAACAAATCTAAGTTGCTAATCACCTGACTTTCCCCTGCTAGCCGTGGGGACAGTAGCATAATGATTCTTATTTGAACAGGCTCTCTGCCAGAGAGGGAGTTCAGAAGATCCAAGTAGCAGGGTTTGCAGACTTCCTGCTCATGGATTTGTACTTGAAAGCACCGTACACCATTTCTGCCATCAGAACTTCATTAATGCATACAAAGACATTATTTGTTTCTTCAGATGAGAGTACCGTAACTCCTTAGATTGTTAAATTAAACAAGGGTTACTGAGCCATGAGATGGCTCCGTGTACCAAAGTTAATTGCACAAATGATCTTCTGCTTTTCAGAGCAATGTTGACCCACGAGATGACGTGTTTGGTTATCCGCATCAGTATGAAGACAAACCAGCACTGAGTAAAACAGAAGATAGAAAAGAGTACAACATCGGAGTTCTGAGGCATCTCCAAGTAATTTTTGGACATTTAGCAGCTTCCAGGCTACAGTACTATGTACCAAGAGGGTTTTGGAAACAATTTAGGTAAACAGAAAATTTTGTCTTAATCTGTTCACTGGACCACTGAAATGCAGCAAAACTAATTGTAGTGGAAGAAATGATTACGATGTTCAGTGTAAATTAGCAGAACTTGTGCAGCGTTGTATCTGTTATCCTACCTTTTCACCATTCTGTGGAAGTCTGTTAGTAAATCCAGGTTTACAGCAAGATGTTTATTTTGAATTCCAGCAGTTCTTGACCTTGATATTGGAACTGTACATTAAGTGTGAAGTTATACACAAAAGGTTGCTTTTGCTTACCAGTAATAAGTGTCAGGGCTAGAGTAACAGGTAGTATAGTGCATCACAAACCAATAGTTTTGCTCGGTAAGAAAGAGGGATTAATAGATTGAATAATACATTTTTAGAAAATAAATTGTTGGAGACCAAAACAAAAAGTATTTGACAAGGATGTGCTTTCGTTTTCAGACTTTGGGGTGAACCTGTAAATCTACGTGAACAACATGATGCTTTAGAATTTTTTAATTCCTTGGTGGACAGTTTAGATGAAGCTTTAAAAGCTTTGGGCCATCCAGCAATGTTAAGTAAAGTTTTAGGAGGGTCCTTTGCTGATCAGAAGATTTGTCAAGGATGCCCACATCGGTAAGTGTTTAAGAGTAAACCAACCTGTGTTTGTACCCTTAAAAAATGTGACTAAAGGGTCAAGAGTGGGGGGTTTGGGTGGGTTTTTTTAAAAGCTAGTAGAATTTGCTGCCTTGTTTTATCTACAGCTTTAACAATTTGTCTTCATGTGCCTTGAAATACTTGATTATTGTTGCGTCTGCAGTAATAATCAGCAGATTGTGTGTGAAGCATTGTGTATTGATCGGGGAGGAAAAGATACAGCCTTTTCAAGTTAAAAGTGAAAACTAAATGCAATGTATAAAATTTGAAGACGTGGCCAACAGCTTTTGCATAGTGTATGGATAGAGCTGGCCCAAGTATGAATCTTTCAATTCCACTGTGTAAGCTGCAATTAGGGAGAATGGTGTAGAAAGTTACAGCTTTTTCTTAAGATTTCCACTGTATTTTTAATTAACTTAAAATGTGAATACTGGAATTCAGCTTGATACAGGGTATGTAATAAACCACCCATACCGACTCGGACTGAAAGTCTGCAGCATGCTGTCTTGATGATGGTGATGAGCGACAGATGCTTAGGGAAGGAATAGAAGTAGACATTATACAGTTGCACTTCTCTAGACTTTCTTCTTTACCCTTTTTGAGGTGGATGATGAAAATTGCATGCAGGATTCAAGATGGCCTAATGATGGACTTGCTCTTTTTGAACAGTTGGCGTTTTTTATTACTCTGCTAAATTTCCTATCAGTAACAGTTGGCTTTCTTACTGTTCACTACATCTTTCAGATCATGTGTGATTCTTAAATGATAGAGATCTCTCTGCACCTTACCAATGGAAATGCTGTTTATTGTGAAGGCTGACCATTTACTGTTGTCCTTCAATTAGCAGTTAAAATACAAGAAAAAACACTGATACAAACTGATTTTACTGTGGTAAACTTTCAACTTCAGTTGAGCTCATGTGTGAATTAGAACTTGTAAGGGGGACATCTTATGTTTCATGGGTTAAAATGTGTGACCAGAAGTAAGTTGAAATATTACAAGATAAAGTGCAAGCACTGTTTTAATTTTATATGTAATGGGTAATTAAGTGAAAGATACAGATGTGAAGTAATGTGGGTTACCATTCATTCCCGATATTGTGTACTATCCTGAAGTATTACCTGTCTTTTTGGAACTCTGCTGGATTTGCAGAATTGTACTGCTTAATAAAAATGTTCCCTGATTGTAGTTTAGGGAGGAGAAAACTGATGATAAACTAAACTGTTGGATTTGGGTATGACAGATTAACAGCCTTTCTAAATGTATAAGTTATTTAATAGATGAATGAATATTAATGTTTTGGTTGGAAGTGTTTCTAAATACTAATTTATTCACTGTTATAAAACCCTTTGTATGCTTGTTTGCATAACAGAGAAACAAGTACTGCAGAGTTATGTTGGAAAAGATGCAACTTCTTTAATTTATTCATCACTTTATCTTTAAAAAAAGAAAAGTGTCCAAGATGTGTTTACTGGTTGTCACAAACATTCCTGGTTCACTGCTAGGAATTTGTTTGAAGGTTATATCAGAACACAGTAAGTCAAAGCCAGTCATAAATATGCAAAGTGATTTTATGAAAACAGCCTTTGAGGTTTTTTCAGATAGAAAAATAAAACCACCTTTTTAAAATTTTTTTAACTGTTGTTATCAGGTGTGATACAGTATTTGTGTTTATTAATCCGATTCCTGAAGCAAAGGTCAGCAGTGGAAAAAGTACTCTGCTTTGGTATCTGTGCTTCCCTAGTAGCTTAAGTTAGCCAAGAGTCTGTCTTGCTACATCAGCTGCGTTAAAATCGAGATGTGCTGAAAGGGTCAATTACCACGATCTTTTCAGTGAACTTGAGCCACAGAAGTCATTTCTATGATCTTCATAAAATAACAAATAAAATACAGTGTACAGATACTGTAATGTAATTGCAGGAAGACTGCAATAAAAGAGAGTTCAGTTCTGGTTTTACTGCTTTGCTCCTTTTGCCAGAAGCTGACATCAAATGCTGAATAAAACTTGTGCAGTAAGGTGCTGTTTAGCAGCTGTAAAACGTACAAGTTAAACATGTTCCTACCTTTCTCTTAACGTCTGTCTGTTCATTGGCAGGTACGAATGCGAGGAATCCTTCACAACTCTGAATGTAGATATAAGAAATCACCAAAACCTTCTTGATTCTTTGGAACAGTACGTCAAAGGAGATTTATTGGAAGGTGCAAATGCATATCATTGTGAAAAATGCAACAAAAAGGTAATGATTCCTTAAATACTACGTTTGTGTACAACTGTTAGTGCTTTCCGTTGTTGGTGAGGCTATATGAATGGAAGCCTAAGAGCTGATAACTGTTCGTGTCCTTTTTTAGGTTGATACAGTGAAACGCTTGTTGATTAAGAAGTTGCCTCCAGTTCTTGCAATCCAGCTGAAACGATTTGATTATGACTGGGAAAGGGAATGTGCAATCAAGTTCAATGATTACTTTGAATTTCCACGAGAGCTGGACATGGAGCCTTACACTGTGGCAGGTGTCGCTAAATTGGAAGGAGATGATGTGAATCCTGAAAATCAGATAATACAAAATGAACAGTCTGAAAATGAACACTCTGGGAGCACAAAATACAGGCTCGTTGGTGTCCTTGTACACAGTGGCCAGGCCAGTGGTGGACATTATTACTCTTACATTATCCAGAGGAATGGTGGGGATGGTGAGAAAAATCGGTGGTATAAATTTGATGATGGAGATGTGACAGAATGTAAAATGGATGATGATGAAGAAATGAAAAACCAGTGTTTTGGTGGAGAATACATGGGGGAAGTATTTGATCACATGATGAAGCGTATGTCCTACAGACGCCAGAAGAGGTGGTGGAATGCTTATATTCTTTTTTATGAACGTATGGACACAATAGACAAAGACAATGAACTGATCAAATATATTTCCGAACTCGCTATCACCACTAAACCCCATCAGATTAAAATGCCATCAGCCATCGAACGAAGTGTACGGAAGCAGAACGTGCAGTTCATGCATAATCGTATGCAGTACAGCCTAGAATATTTCCAGTTCATAAAGAAGTTGCTTACTTGTAATAGTGTCTACTTAAACCCTCCTCCAGGTTAGTATGCTAGTGCAATATTTACGGGTTAATGTCTTGAAAGAAGAGTTTTGATTTGTGTTGTCAAGAATTTGTCTAGCTGGTGAAAATGTTGTGCGTTCTGCTTTGAATATCGTGTCTTTCTGGACTTCGGCAGTTAAACCTCCATTGTTGAGTTTTTCATCAGTGATAACATGCCAGAATATTTAGCAAAAAATACTTTGGTAAACTACCAACTGTTATTCAGCTTATGTACTCAGTCATGTTAAGATACTTCAGTTTGTGGGTTGTTCGGCTGAAGACAGTTCTCAAAGGTGAGAGGCTGAATTTCTAAATGTCAGGTATATGTTAGGCTCCAGGTACCTGTCTTGTCTTAAAGCTTACATTTTCAAAATTATACATTATAGAAGCCAGAGGCTGTTTCGATCAAGTTTCTTGTTCAGGTCGGAACACAATATTAGACAAAATAGTAATCTGGAATCGGTTAAGTTACTAAAAGTAAATTGCTTTTAATTTGTCTACATCTGAGTATTTCGATTTTTCTCTAGGACAAGATCATCTGTTGCCTGAAGCAGAAGAAATAACTATGATTAGTATTCAGCTTGCTGCTAGATTCCTCTTCACCACAGGATTTCATACAAAGAAAATAGTCCGTGGCCCTGCTAGTGATTGGTATCATGTCTTTTAACAGTTCTGGAAGTTTGATGTCTCTTAAAAGATGCCAGTTACATATACATTAGTAATAAAAGGTGTTAGCATCTGTCCCGTTTTCTTTTCTCCCCCAGACATGTGGTTGAGGTTCACATGAAAAGGGGGGGGAAGCTTGAACAAGAAAATACTGGGAAGAAACTGACCCTTAAAATAAGCTGCTCAGCTGAACAGCTTCAGAGTTCATTTTCAGACAGAGCTTAAATCTACCTTTTTTTCTGTCTTCTGAAAAGAGTGAAGGAATAGAATCGCTAGCGCAAAACTTGCTACATTATGTATTTTGCTCAATTCAGAAGGTTTGTTCATGGTTTGAGTAGTTTTAAACAAAGCTCTCTTCAAGCCATTTTTGCAGCTTAGATTTGTATTTTGTTTCTGAAATGTGTATAACCTCTCGGACTCTGGCAGAACAGTGCTTTATGTACATTACTACTGGGCCTGTCGTTCAAATCTGTAGTATAACAAACAATACAGTCTTATTCACAGCACCACAGCATTTTATTCTTTAAGCTAGCTTATTCGCTGTTGGGGCGTGTCGATTACTACTGGTAGAACTAGAGAGAAAATCTGGTATTCATGACGACCAGTAGTTTACCAGCTACTAGTAAGGAGTTGTGATACATGGCAAATACGTACTTTAAATTTTTCTCTAGTACCAACTTTCAAAGTAGCTAAGTTACTCCTGTTATCCGAAGAGATCAGGAGGAGTTCATGTATTGCTTCAGGAAGGGGGACAGAGTCATACAGGACCCTCTCTGGAACAGATCTTTTACTCTTTGAGGGTTTTTATTGGTTTGGTTTGGTGAGGTTTTTTTAAGATCTGTAAATGAGAATTTAAGTTCCTGATAGGTTATGCATTTAGTTACCTGTCTTTTACACAGCTCATGAAATCCACCCCGCATGTTCTCGGCTGCTCACCCTCTCCCCCAGTTCTGGGACAGAGGGGATGATGGCTGCCAATTTAGGACCTGCTTGGAGTGGTAGTTTGGGAGTTAGGGGATGTAATCTTGTCTTGGTTCTTATGGGTGGTGGAAGTAAAATGCTACAGGTAAAAGTTAGTTTTTTAACTGAAGTATCTTTTCAATTTGTGATTGCTAGTAACATAGAGCATCACTATAGGAACTACAGTTCACCTGATTGTAAGCATTTTGTGAGCAAAAATGTTCGGGGATCACCTTTAACGTGTATTTTCTTCAAATTCTGCAAAAGAACACGTCTGCCAAAATTCATGAATGTCTCCACTTGGTCATAATCTCTCAGTTGTGTCATCCTCTTATTTCAGGTATGACGCATTATGCATCCTCCTTCGTCACAGCAAGAATGTACGCTTTTGGTTTGCACACAACGTCCTTTTTAATGTTTCAAACCGCTTCTCTGAGTATCTTTTGGAATGCCCTAGTGCAGAAGTGAGGGGTGCATTTGCAAAACTTATAGTATTTATTGCACATTTTTCATTGCAAGACGGACCATGTCCTTCACCTTTTGCCTCTCCTGGACCTTCCAGTCAGGTACTTCATTTTCTAATGACAAACTTTTGAAACGTACTCTTCCTTCCTCATTATAAGCATTTAATGAAAAGTAAATTCTGGAGTAGGTGCATCAGTGTTGACAGGAAAGCTGTACAGTTCATTTACACTACATAGCATGGTGTAACTCAACCAGTTTGTGTGGGAGTTGCTGCCAAAGGGGTTCAGTTTCTCCTCATTTGTTGTCTTCCCCTCCGTGGAGACTGAGTAGTGAGAACTTTGAGTTGCGAGTGTGAAATCTGCAAAATAAAGGTAATGGCTTGTAATGAAGTGTAGGAGAGTGAACCTTCTTTTTAATTTAGAATTAAAAACAAACAAGCAAACCAACAACCAAACAAAAGATGTAGGAGTTTTCCTAAGTTTTCTTCCCCTGTATCCCGCAACATTGAAATTGTCAGTAACTTTGCATAGGAGTAGAGAGTGAATTTACTCATTTTATATGCCTGGAACAGACAAACAAAACAAAAAAAAACCCTGAAATCTTAATGTAATACTTTGCATAATAATGTTTTGTGTCTGGACTGTATTAAAATGTGAAATATTTTTTGAGCCTTTGTTGAAGGCCTACAGTAAGGCACTTTATATTGTTCCACGTATCTTCTCAGAACGTGTTCACTGCTGTGTCCAGCAGAACAGTTTGTATTAAGATGAAGCTACATATGCTTTGACTGTTTTGTTTCATGGGGTAGTTGAGATAACACCTGTAGGGGTGATTTGATTGTTTTAGTCTATGAAGCTCACAGTGGAACTGCATATGCTTTTCTGAGCATTTAGGCCTAGCTGCTATGGGAGAGAAAGCTCAATTAAAAGCTTCTGTACCTGCATAATATCTTGGACTTAATGGTGTTTAGTGATGGGACTCTTATGCCCTCTGCATGGGTCTTGCTTTGTCTGAGATGCAGAATGCTAACCAGCTGCTAGTATTTTTGAGTTTGCATGAATCCCATACCTTATAACCAACTCTGTTTTCTGGCACCGTAGAAAGTATAAACTAAAGTCTTGATAGGTTCAAGCACTGATGTAAAAACTTCTCTTTTTTTAATAGGCTTATGATAACTTAAGTTTAAGTGATCACTTACTGAGAGCGGTACTAAATCTTCTAAGAAGGGAAGTGTCTGAACATGGGCGCCATTTGCAGCAGTATTTCAATCTGTTTGTGATGTATGCCAATCTAGGTAAGCAAATGACACACACTGTTACTGATGACATTGTAATAAACTGTTTTTTATTAAGGATCTGATCCAGCTACACAGGTAAAGGCAGGAGAATCCAGTTTTTCAGCCTCGGGTAGGTTATCATCATTAAATGCTGTATGAATGCTCTCCAGAGCACCTGTGTTCCTCCAATTGGAGTTTGGGGATTTAATCTTCCTGTCATCCTTGGAAGATTAACACAAGAAGCTTGGAGCAGTAAGAGCCTGTCCTTCTGAGAGGGTGTGGGGGTGAAAAAATGTCAAGAGATGACGCTTTGTTCAGGGCTCCTTTACAGGGAAGTCACAAGACCCAAGAAGCATGTGGGACTGACAACTGGTTTGAGTGTAAAGAAGTTGAGGAAGATAAAAGTTCAAAAAAGAGAGATGCATGATTCTCCTTTATGGAAATGTCAAGACAGATGGTCATGCTTTGTCTGTATATTCCAACTGTGCTCTTTCAATATTAATTTCTTCAGTTCATCTTTGAAGTTCACAGCTATGAACACAAAACACTGTCTCTGTCTTCCCTTTAAAGACAGCCTTTGGGAGGCTAAGAGAATAGCTCAGTCTGTAGATGTTCTTCAAGATCTCGCTTGCCAGAATGCTTGCACCATAGACACCATACGAGGTAAAAGAATGCAAAAATGTGGAAATTCCACTGTGAATTTATCAGGTATTGTAGTTCCTCCAAGATAAACAGGCAGGAAAAGCCAGTTTTTGCAGTATAGGAAGGCTTAAGTTCTCCCAGGCTTGAGACAGTGACTCTTTTCATAAAGACTAGAGTCCAAAATTTTCTGATGAAATAGAGATTGAGTGTGATCGTGAATGCATGTTTATTTTTAGCATCTTCGAGTGCAAGACTAGTAGGACTACCTGGATTTGCAGGTGCTACACTTAAGCCCCACTATACACCTGTTATAATACAGCTGAGATGAGTTACCAGTTTTTGTGGTGATGGTCATAAAATGTTTTCTCTGACACTTAAAGCATCACTCATTTTTCTTCAGGATCTTAATTGTATCCAGCATTATGAAAATCGAAATCAGTGTAGCTTTAGAAGTATACAAAAACTTGTATTCAGTTCTGTATTGTGTGGGTTCTCTGCGTAGAAGGTCACTCGTCTGTATACTAAGAATAGAATAAAATAATACTAAGAGTATCTAAAGTAATTATTCCAAACAAAAATCATTTTTGCAGTTAAGGTGAGGTCAGTCCTATTCACATTCAAATGAACAGCTGTAATCATGCTTTCTCTTAGCATTGTCGGCACGCTGAAAATTCATTGAGTGATTGAATAAACTGTTTCTCAGGTGGGTTAATCCTTTGCTGCTTTGTATATTTGCCCTGAGGAAGAGGAATAAAAGGCAAGTCAAATGAATAGAGGATTGCTTTTTCACACTCAGGTGGTTGAGGGTAGTCACAGGATCATGTCTAGTGAATTGTCACAGAGCTCTACGTTCTTGTTTTCCCCAGTTATTGGGGTCTTATATCGGGAGCCTGTTTCTCGTTCACTTGCAGGAGCCTAAGTGGCAAAGCATCTTTCTCTACAGCAACTTCTAAACAACATACAATATTCTTCTATAGTGCATACAGTATGATATTTTTCCATAGTTCTGCACGTAGTGACAGGACAAGGGGTAACGGGTTTAAGCTGAAAGTGGGGAGATTTAGATTGGATATCAGGAAGAAATTCTTCCCGGAGAGGGTGGTGAGGCACTGTCACAGGTTGCCCAGAGAAGCTGTGGATGCCCCATCCCTGGCAGTGTTCAAGGCCAGGCTGGATGAGGCTTTGAGCCACCTGGTGTAGTGGAGGGTGTCCCTGCCCATGGCAGAGGGGTTGGAACCGGATGACCTTTAAGGTCCCTTCCAACCCAAACCATTCTGTGATCGTCTATTACACTCTCCCTCTAATACAGGATGTTTTCATCTTCTTTTATGTAAAGTAATATGAAGCTAGGAGATCCCCTTCCTGTGGAAATTTTACAAAATACCCATAATACTGAGCAGCTCAGCCATTGCTGGTTGTCAGCTCATGCAGGCAACTTAGAAAGTGAGTTTCTGTTAGATACCTTTGTGGCTGAAGTGTTAAGCAAGTCTGTCAGTCCAAATGGAGTTATTTTGGTACTTCCACATATAATTGATGTGCACACATACAGAGTTCTGGAGGCTCTTTAAAATTGACTACCCCTGTGAAAGGAACTTAATTTCCTATCTGTAAAATGAATCTGGGCCATTGTGTTAATTGAATCTCACCTAGGAAGTTTGTTGCTTTCATATACTGTGTCTACCCAAGCATTCTCTCTCAGGCATGGTTCTGTCATGACCCCCAGAGTGGACTTCATGTCATTACAGAGGAGGGAGATGCATTTACTCTGCTCCTACTTACCTTTTCTTCTTCACTAGTTTTTCATAGTGCGGTTGAAGCCTCTGACTAGGAGAGCACTCAGAAAACAGACGGGAAAGCATAAATGATTTTTATTTCTGGGTCTGATCGTTACCGCAATCTACCCAGCAAAGTTAAACATGGAAATACTAAGACGTTGTGTTTGTCTTACTACCATTAAGGTAGTAGGCTTCTGTGTGGATGTAGGGCATTCATTCAGCAAAATCCACAATACGTCATTCCTGCAATGCCCCAAGTTCTGTGAAAAAGATTAAATTGTCTGACAATTTGAGAAATCAAGTAATACATTGTTCACATCAAAGCAAGCAAGACATCAGTTCTACAGAGGACATACCTGTGAAACTATCTAATCCAACGGATGTTCTAGGAGAGCTCTGATAAGGTGCTTCCTGGATTCTTCTTATCAGAAAGATGGTAGGTAAGGTCCAGTTGTATTTCAGAATAAGAAAAAACTTGGAAGTGTAAGAAAAATCGTGACTTTTAACCAAATTGAGAAACAGGTTACAAGTTCAGAAGGGACATACTGAGTTTACAGGTATGTACTTGTCTAGTCTGTGCAGGGTGCTCTTGCAGTGAAGCTGGCTACATGTTTGGATTTTTTGGTTGATCGGGGTTTTGGAGGTTTTCTCATTTTGTTTCTTGTTTTTGTTCTTAGATTGATGTTGTCACTCTTCTTTACACTTACTGCATAGTTCGGCACAGTTGGAAATGTCTTGAGTTTGTAATTGATGTATCTAGGACATGATGGAAAAATAACGAAATATACTGTGGGCGGTGTTCATCCTATCCTGGGCCTCTCGTTATAAAGATTAATTCTTTGGCCAGAAGACTTCTCTGGGGCTTTGCTGTTAACACAGATGCTAGTTGCTTAAGTGCTAATGAGCACTGTTGAGAAATTGTAGTCATTTACAACTCTCCTTTGATGTGATTTTTCAGCTGAACGTAATTTTCTTGTGCATCTTTACTGATTTGATTTTTTTTTTCCCCCCAGAAAGCATAAATGATGGTTATAATAAAACCCAGCAACTGAGAAGTCACGAATCATGTAAACAGTAGTTATTTTTCTTTAAAAAAAAAATACTCTCAGTGCCAAGATAATGTATCTCTTTTTTTTTTTTTTCCTTTGTTTCTTCCCTCCCCCGTAAAGGTGTAGCAGAGAAGACACAACTTCTGAAACTAAATGTTCCTGCAACCTTCATGCTTGTGGCTCTCGATGAAGGTCCAGGCCCTCCAATTAAATACCAGTATGCTGAACTGGGGAAGCTGTACACTGTTGTGTCACAACTGATCCGTTGTTGCAATGTGTCGTCGCGGATGCAGTCTTCTATCAATGGTATAGTAAACTTTAAGTTTGCCTTAGATTAATTGAATGTATTGGTAAATGTCTCTTGTGCGTATTTAGCTGTTATGCGTAAAATGGATTATCTGGAAAAATGTTTGCCTTTAATGTTTAGCAATACCTTTGTTTGAAGATAGAAATCTTTGTCTCAAGCAAAACTGATGTGCTATACCTAAAAAGCACAAGACAGAAATGTGTTCTGTATTTGAGGCTTCCTGGCTTATTCCTTAAAGATACAGGTAAACAACTGAGTAGCATAGTAGTTTGTTAATTACAAAATAGTAATGATTTTATCGTAGTTTTAGCTCATTGTAAAGAGTTGCATAAAGATCTTTTGACTCTGAGTAGGCAATAAAATAATAGATTACTTCCACGTTACGGGCACAAAAGTAAAGCTGCACATGAAAACACTGCAGCACGCTCCGAAATAGCTAATATTGCTTATCAGTAAAGAGATGTTGCGTGGCTGTGGATAGCTCTTGAAAATTATTTGGTGCTTGTTTGCAGTCAAGGAGACAAGCAGAAGCCAGCACTTTAATTTATAAAAGATAAAGAATCAGCTTGAAATTGGTCGACCACAGTATAAATCACTAAAATCTCCAGTAGTTGAATGGAGTGCACTTATTTCTGAGAAACGGTGACAGACTGTCGGGCTACGTGGACTTTATAGCCTGTAGACGTACATCTTCTATTAAGCATATTTTAGAAAACCTAATTAGGAATCTGTAGAGAAGCTATTTAATGGCAAACTCATTACCGCTTGATGTGTCAGGCTATAAAGTCAATAGGCTAGAATGTGCTATAGTAAGATTAATGAACTGAAAACGTTACTATGCTGTAATAAGCTTCAGAACCATTTGGCAGGTTTGATTTGGTTTTGTTTCCAGCGTGTTACATGAGGTTTAGACTGAAAAGATATTCTACCTGTGAAAAATAATTGTATATTCACTGTATCCATAATGTTGTACTAAACCAGATCTGTTTTCTACGAACGTTACTCCGACTACTAATTATGATTACTGTTTGCAGAGTAAAGTTACTTTTTTGCTTCAACATGATTAAGCTAGAAAAGTTCTCCCTTGGACTGCTGGGCATCTTCAAACAATACCTAAGAACACTGCTAAATTTAGAAACATCAGAAGCAAATCAGCAGTCTTTCCTTACACAAAACAAAGCTTTCTAAATAAGATACAATAATCTTTATTCTTTCAGGAGTGTATTACTTCTCTCTACACTCTAGAGATTCAGGCGGGACTGTTCTGACATCGATATTCCTCTGAACCCTTTCCTGGTGAAGTCAATAGACCTTGTGTCCTAAAATACGATAATTTGGGCTATGTTACACCAGTGGTGAAGCAGATAAATTCAGGAGATAAGAGGATTTCCCTGCAGAAACTCTCAGTAGTTTCTCTTCTTGCATACGAACATGTCTCCAGCAGCTCTGCTTTGATTGTCACTGCATAACCTTACCTGAGAGGGAGAAGTAGCTCTCTGAGGCAGCAAGTGTCAAGCTGTACAATCAGAAAACTTGCTTATTTCATACCTTAGTGTTTTTCAAAGAAAATCAACTGTTAGGGAGGGGTTGGGTGTTTCCTTCATCCATTGTTTTTAGATGAGTTACACCAATTTGTACTTGTTTGTACACTTGGAAGTACTTCATTACCTTTTCACCTGTAATAACTGTTTGTTCTAGGTAATCCCCCACTTGCCAACCCTTACGGTGATCCTAATTTATCTCAGCCTATAATGGCGCTTCAGCAGAACGTAGCAGACATTTTGTTTGTGAGAACTAGTTATGTGAAGAAAATTATCGAAGATTGCAGCAACTCTGAGGAGACCATCAAGCTGCTTCGTTTCTGCTGTTGGGAGAATCCTCAGTTCTCTTCCACTGTCCTCAGCGAACTTCTTTGGCAGGTAAAAATAAAAAGCTAGGAGAAAGATGAGAATAGAAACGTGTATGACGAAAGATTCTGTATTTATATATAGGAATATTGTATTAAATACTGAACAGGTGCTTGATAAATAAGCTTCCCTCAGGATGACGTCCTCTGACATTATGTACACTCTTAGGTCTCTACATCATGTTGGAGTACTATGAGAAGTCCTTTCATGAGTTTAGGAAAGCAATCGACCTTTTGTGAGTTAGGAACGCTATGTTGAGGATGGAAAAATAAGTAGAGCGATGTGGTCTTCATGTATTGCAAGAGCATTTCCTTCAGCTTTTCTGTCATTGTCCATAAAAGAGCTTCTTACATTGTGTGGAAAGTTAAAATCATTTTCTAAGATCCCCCTTGTATTTATCTTGAGTATGTTCATCCAGTTCTATTTTACAAGTCTGCGGAACATACTTGGCTTCAGACTCAAGAAAGAATCTATGGGACTGTCTTGTTTTTCCTCTGTAATCTCTGTAAGACTAGTCATACTTTTCCACTCCAAGTAAAATTTTTTACTTCTGTTAGCTCATCTTTATAGTCACCCATTTTTTTTCCATTTAATCATTGATTTTTGTATGTCCTTTTGTTTGGCACTTGAAAAAAATCATAATAAAATTCACTTTACTGGTATGTTGCTAGCCACGTATTTTACATTTTAAGATAACTTTTGAAGATAACCTTTGGATGTACTGTCTAAAAATAGCAGTATTTCACTGATATGTGAAATACAGTTCTGTCATCTCTAAAGGTATTTTTTCTCGTAGCTTCTTCAGCATCTCATGCTTGGGACTTCAGATCAATTGTGTTAGAAACACATGAGGAAACGTTTTGTTCTTTACAAAACCTACTGTAGTCAAAACAAACAAAAAAGAAGAACCCAACAAAGCCCCAATCCCCCAAAAAACCTGCCACAATCAACATAAAAAAAAATGCATTTTATCTTGAAATATCCTTGAAATGGTGATAAACTTCTCTTCAGATGAATTGTGTCCTTGTGTTACACCATGTAACCTGCGTGCTTCAAGGAATGCTTTCTTATGTTCTCTGCGCTTCTGTTTTTTAAGGTTGCATATTCATATACGTACGAGCTTCGACCTTATCTGGATCTGCTTCTGCAAATCCTATTAATTGAGGACTCTTGGCAAACTCACAGGTTAGTATTTACCTGTCTTTTTATAATGCAAGGTTATTATGTTTTGTACAGCTTGTTTTCCTGTTGGTTCTGTTCCTAATAATTTCACGATGTTTATTTTAAGTATACATTAAATCAAAATACAGGAATAAAGCTTTTTTCCCACACTTTCATCTCAGTTTTTGAGATAAATATACAATTTTTCACCTTGACCTTCCTTACGGTTGAGAAATTTGCGACTTAGTCGTATGAAGCCACAAGTTTTTACGTACAGGAGAAGGGGCCGTTTAGCCTGAACTCTTGAGTTGTACTGTGTGGTGCTTAGATTGATTCGTAGAACCATCTTATTCAGGAGGGCCCAACGACAGCCTTGTGTCACTAAGAAGCACATCAGTCGTAGGGACACCAAGACATGGATAAAGTGTGAACTTGGGAGAAAAGCGTCTCTCATATATAGATATTTTCTGTTTGATCACATTTCAGTAGAACATTAACTATTTAATCAATATTAAATTTTCATCCAGTTTCAGACCCAATTTTACATGTTTACAGAATAAGGTTTTTGAAAGTTGAGATTAAAAATAATGTAATTATTACAGGTACTGACTGACGAGAGAACAGTCCATTCCTCAGGTTTATATCGAAGTAGTAGTAGGTGAGGTAACACAGAATAAATGCAGTCAACATGCTAGCTGTCAATATTTCAAAATGTCGCTGTTCCATAATAACTGGATATAGGTAGTATCGGATGTACTAAACCGTTTGCAGCCATGTCTCGTGACATTTAAAACACTTGAGTAAGGGCACACGTGCTGAGTGCAGTAGGGGTATTGGAGTGAACTCATGTACTTCCCCTGTAGAACTTTGTTGCACTGTTAGGATTGTGTCAGGTGCCTAGCCTTGCTTTAGGAGAGAGTCTGAGAGAAGGTGGTGGTCTGCCTTAGCACACTCATAACGTAAAGACTGAGTTGGAGGGATTTCTTCATTTTGTTTATAGGAACTGCAGCTTAGGTAGGGGACAAGAATACCCATTATACATAGGGTTTTCAGTTTTGCATGTACATGATGCATATATAATGCAGTTTTGATGTTGTAGGGTGGAAACGCAGGTGAGAAATCATGGAAGTGGTTGTTTGGGATAGGGCTGTGTTTGAAATAATGGGGTATGGAGGAGGTTAAATGTTGTGGTATGGCTTTCACTGTTCTTGGAGATGCACATCACTTGTATTCGAGATTGCAGTGTTGGAATTGTGTGAGGCTTCAGCAGAGAGTATTCATAGAATGGTTTGGGTTGGAAGGGACCTTGAAGACCATCCAGTTCCAACCCCCCTGCCATGGGCAGGGACACCCTCCACTAGACCAGGTGGCTCAAAGCCTCATCCAGCCTGGCCTTGAACACTGCCAGGGATGGGGCATCCACAGCTTCTCTGGGCAACCTGTGACAGTGCCTCACCACCCTCTCCGGGAAGAATTTCTTCCTGATATCCAATCTAAGTCTCCCCACTTTCAGTTTAATCCCATTACCTCTTGTCCTGTCACTGCAGACCCTTGTAAAAAGCCCCCCCCCCCAGCTTCCTTGTAGCCCTTTCAGGTACTGGAAGGCTGCTGTAAGGTCTCCCTGGAGCCTTCTCTTCTCCAGGCTGAACAAGCCCAATTCTCTCAGCCTTTCTTTGTCAGAGAGGTGCTCCAGCTCTCTGATCATCCCTGGCCCTCCTCTGGACTCGCTGCAACCAGTAGATATCCTTATGTTGGAGGCCCCAGAGCTGGACACAGCACTCCAGGTGGGGTCTCACGACAGCAGAATAGTGGGGGAGAATCCCCTCCCTCGACCTGCTGGCCACGCTTCTCTGGATACAGCCCAGGGTACGGTTGGCTTTCTGGGCTGCCAGCACACACTGCCGGCTCATGTCCAGCTTTTCATCCACCAGTACTCCCAAATCCTTCTCCTCAGGGCTGCTCTCGATCCATTCTCCACCCAGCCTGTACTTGTGCTTGAGATTGCCCCAGCCCAGGTGCAGGACCTTGCCCTTGGCCTTGTTGAACTCCATGAGGCTGGCACAGGCCCACCTCTCCAGCCTGTCCAGGTCCCTCTGGATGGCATCCCTTCCCTCCAGCGTGTCGACTGCACCACACAGCTTGGTGTTGTCAACAGACCTGCTGAGGGTGCACTCAGTGCCATCATCCATGTCACTGACGACGAAGCTGTTAAACAGTTCCGGTCCCAACACAGACCCCTGTGAAACGCCGCTTGTCACTGCTCTCCACTCAGACATTGAGCTGCTGACCACCCCTCTTTGAGTGCGACCATCCAGCCAGTCATCCCCTGCAGTGGCCAGCTGCAGTCATCCTCTGATGTTTTGCAGCCACTTCTAATGGTAGCTCGATGTAGTGGTCTCTGTCCTGCTCTTGTTTTCGCTGTGATAACAGGAGTTTTAATGATCTTTGTCTTCTCTTTTGAAAAAAACCCAGTGTAACTGTCCATAGTAAATGGTAGTATCTTCTAACTTGTAGAAAACGAGCATCATCTGATCTTTGGCTGTTTGCCTCCTTCGGTGGTGCTTGTGTTCTTGTGAGATGGCTGCTGCTGTTCTTTGGCCTCAGACCCACTCTCAGATTTCGCTGGATCTGTTCAAGTGCCAAGTTTGGGACAACAGTGTTACAAGTACCATTAAATAAGTTGGAGTAAAGCACATCATCACTTAACAGATGGAGCCTAGGTTGCCAGCAGACTGTTGCCAGTGCTGTGAGGAAAGAGTTGCTTTTCCTGCTGTGAGTGTAGCTCTTTGAGACATCAGTGTAGGTTCCGTGCCCTCCTTTGACTTTTTTCAAAGCCAAAAGTACGTCAGTTCTCGGTTCCTGTACATTGTCAGGGTGGCAGTTAGCTTCCTCCACCCCTTGTTCGAGAGCAGAACGCACAGAAAGTGGGCTTAGTTCCAGGGAATGGCCGAGTCCCTTATCCCCATGCACATACATGTACCATTGGTACCTCTTCAGAGGAACTGCATCTGTAAGAGTGCATCTTTGAGAAGCGTAACTGTAACGTACGTAACCACCCTGCTGAGGATTTAACCGCTTCGATTCTGTAAGGACTTGGTGGGTTAGCAGGTCTGTGTTGTAAATGCAGTTGATTTTAAAGGTAAGTAATAATAATTAACCAGTTTAATTCTAATCACAGCAATCAACTTAATCATACTTACATGTTTTAGATATCTCATTCAGAGTGTTTACTACCAAATGTGCTGGAACTGTGACTTACATGATGTGTCAAGTTGGTTTTCCCATTTACAAAAAACCTTACCAAAACCAGAAGTCAGAATATAAGCCATCCTTTTTATAATTACCTTGAAAGTGAAGGCTTCATTCAAATACTGAAACTCTTAACACTTGAAGTTTGGGGTTTTCTTGTAGGATTCACAATGCACTTAAGGGAATCCCGGATGACAGGGATGGACTATTTGACACCATTCAGCGCTCTAAGAATCATTATCAGAAAAGAGCTTACCAGTGTATAAAGTGCATGGTAGCACTCTTCAGCAACTGTCCAGTGGCTTACCAGATCCTTCAGGTGACACTTTTTATTCTGCTTCTTGCTGCTTTGTTTTTCCATTTCTGTGTATTTAAAAAAACCCCACCATTATTCAGTTCTGATCACCTTGATGAAATTACAGCTTCCAAGTACAATTTACCTGAAGCTTCCTGTATCAGAGGGTCAGTAGGTGGGATTGAGAGCGGTTTGGTTAAACTTGGACTCGGGATTCTGTGGTGGCAGCTGCAAATCTGCAGACTTCATTTCAAATGTGAAGTGTTCTTTGTGCAAAAAAGGGTATTTCAGGGAGTCTTTTAAACAGCAGCATACGTGTTGGTGGTCTCTTCTCTGGTAGCTGATGTATACAGAGGGAACAATACTTCTGAAGTATAGAGAAAATAATTCTGGACTGTTAATTTTCCATCTGCAGAGCAATGGAGATCTGAAGAGGAAATGGACCTGGGCAGTCGAATGGCTTGGAGACGAGCTTGAGCGTAGACCGTACACTGGCAATCCCCAGTACACCTACAATAACTGGTCCCCACCAATACAAAGCAATGAAACGTCAAATGGCTACTTCCTAGAGAGATCGCACAGTGCCAGAATGACTCTTGCAAAAGCTTGTGAACTCTGCCCAGAGGAGGTAAAGAGTTAATTTGACTTGCGGTAAGAAATTTGAGTGAAGTGCTTCTATAAATAATTAACCGTAGCGACAGTCTCCAGTCATTGAGGAGGTAACACATTTTACAGATACGGATTTCTATTTTTGTTGGCTGCAGTTACATAATCCTGAGCATTTTTTTTCACTTTTGTGTACTGTTTCTGTGGACATCTGTCACTTAAAAATTTAGCAGTGTAGAATTGAAATTGACTCTTGAAAGTAGATTATGAATGGGTCTATTTTTCCAATAACGTGTTGATAGCCTAGGGTAAATTAAATGGGTTTTTTTGAACTTTAGGAACCAGATGATCCTGATGCCCCGGATGAACATGAGTCTTCTCCACCTGAAGATGCCCCACTGTATCCCCATTCACCTGGTTCTCAGTATCAACAGGTAAAAGCTCAGAGTCGAATCATTTATTCAGAGTTGCAGCTTAGCTTTTTTTTTTTTTTTTTTTTTTTAGCATTTATGGTAATTTAAATTATAGGCCTTTAGCCAGAAGCTTGTTATTGTCAAATACCATACTTGGAGGAGTAAAGATTCACCTCCATTTTGTCAGGTACAGTTTCACCATCAGAATTTCAGGTGAGAATTTGAATGTTACCAGATCAGGGATTAATCATCCGCAGAAAGAGCAGGGGGACAGACGTCATCGCAGTCTAGTGCATGGTGAATTTGATTCCGTCATGTTTTTTGACATGGATAGTATTTTGCGAGTTGCTTTCTTGTTTTTTAAATACAAAATCAAACCTTAGGGCCTGAATTTCAGTTTGGGTAATTGGAAGGCTTTCAGAAGAATGCAGGTGGGCTTTGTTAACTGTAACTTGTGCTATGAACACTGATCTCCACATCTGAAGTACATAAAAATCTAGATCTGTGTTAGATGGCTGCTTCGCTAATGTCTTTCAGTGGAAAGCCAGATCTGAAAGAAATCATAACCAGCTTCTTTAATGAATTGACTAAATTAGTAGATCCCCCACTTAGTTGCCATTTTTTTGTTCCAATTCATTTTACATATACCAAACCTGCTAATTTAATTTCCTTTCCTGCCCAAACCTATTTTCCCTCCATCTTGCTTTCCTTACTTGATGTTCTCAGCAGAGCAGTTGGTAAGTTACGCAGATTTTCCCACTCCTTTCTGAGCTCCTGAGTTCAGACACGTACCGTAACCCCACCGTTACCCGTGTGATGTGCTCACTTTCTTGCAAGAGATGGCATTTCTCACTAACACACACAATCCTCGTATTCCTAGTGTCTCCATAGTTGGTTGAATTCTGCAAAGCAGTGGATAAATGAGATGTTTTCGTTTGCCAGATGCGTGTACCACTCTTTAAATTGGGGCAGAGCATCTGCACAAAACTACAGGTCTAGATTTCATTCAGTTCTGTAACACTAAGGGGTTTTTCCCCTCTTAAAGACTAAAAGTATGCTGCATAAATACAGGTATGCTTTTCCCTTTGCCTTAGGAAAAAAAATCCAGGTGTTTGAATCTGTTGATAAAATACGTGCACAGCTTTAATGTCTGCAGCACAGAGGCAGCCTCTTCTCGTCTCCTTTTTTGTCTTCCTTGCTGCTTTTGCTTGGCATGTAACTGTTACTCAAAAGCCGAGATGACTATTTCAACTAATCCTTTTATCTTTACGAGCTGAAAGTTTGTTTACCCTCTGTGTAAAGTCAGAAGGTAAGTGAAAGATGTGCTTCGGGGGAGTGAAGGAACCGGGATGTGTGTTCGTGTAGCTGTTGCTGCGAGGAGTTGAGTGTGCTTGAGGATACTTCCCAACAGCCTGAATGCAGAGGGGGAAAAGCAAGTAACCGGTCGGGAATCGGCCCGCAAGTTTAACGTCCCTTCAAAATGTTTGTGCTTCCTTGCAGAATAACCACGTGCATGGACAGCCATATACAGGCCCGGCAGCACATCATATGAACAACCCTCAGCGAACTGGCCAACGAGCACAAGAAAATTACGAAGGCAGTGAAGAAGTTTCCCCGCCTCAGACAAAAGATTAGTGAAATGCACATAATCGATTAACTTGCTCCATCAAGACTGTGCACCCAGGCCTTACAGTCCAACCTTTCTCTGTGTCTGGCTAATATTTAAAACTAGAAAAACTATTCCTAATCAACATGGAGTGGAGAGTCTATTCACTGTCTTATCTGCAGAAAATTGCTGTCAATATATAACCCGCCTGCAGTGGAAAGTGTATAGTGTTTTGTAATAAATGGCCTGATGCTAATGTGTAAATGGCAAAGGTGTATATAGTATATTAATGTTTGACTGTTAATTCTTGAGCAAGAAACATTTTTTTTTGTCTTGATGAGACTCACAGATCTACAAAAAAAAAAACAAAAAAATAATTTCTTGATATATCTGCTGCGCTCTGCAACCAGTGTTGCCTGCCTCCCGGCAGTCGGATCAACTCCTTTACGAAAAAGCCTATCCATGTCAACCACAGAAATAGTTTCATGTTAATTCTTTGCCACTGGAGTCGATTTTACTATGAGCAACGTAATGGCTGGTAACCTTTTAATTATTTGGTTGATGTGGAAAATTGGTGATGTAACATTGTTTCTAGATCTTTTTTCATTGCCTTTTTCATTCTGGTATTAGGTTAATCACTTTGAAGCTATAGTTATGCTGTAACATTTAGCATGGCTTCACACCAAGTTAGTGTAGCCAACGAGGGGGAAAGAAAACGTGACAGCGGTTGTCCCAGTGCGACAACTGCATTGCTCAGAACTTCTTCTTACACCGAGACGATAAAACGGGGAGGGGAAACGTGACAAACAAGTGGTTTTCAGTTTCACATATGTTCCTCACATCTGATGTTCGACAGTTCTGTCTCTGGGTGGGATAAAGAACACTTAGTTTTCAGTAATAGGAATTTAAAAGATTTAAAACAAATATGCAAAAATTTGCTATGCCAGGATGCCTGGAGCATAATAGACTGTATTTGGTGTGCTTGTTTTGTTTCTTTGGTAGAGCTTCTTAGGTAAACTTCTAACACTTTCCTTCTACTGCATCCCAGTGAAGCGGAAGTCAACGAGATCACACAGTACTCGTGAGTGCCACTGCACCAAGTTAACTTGCTGGTTTTCTGCTCGTTCACAGTTCTACTTGAAAGCGAGAATTGTCTTAGCTCTTTATCCATTATACAGGACATCTTAACATTAGAAGCAGGGTTTAATTATAAAAGAAACTACTGGTTAGTCAAATACAATTCTGAGGTATCTCTATTCCAGAATAAACATTTGTTTAAAGACTTAAAGAAACGCATCAGTAAATACTGTATTTAAATGAAAATTGGTAACTTGAATGTGTGTAATTTTTTTGGAACCTGTCTAAAAACCAAATACCCCTGCAAAACAGATACAGCCCACCCTATACTATTTAAATATTTTGCTGTTTTATTTTATAGAAATTATTTTGCTGAATTCACAAATAGAATTTGATTTAAGAAGAATGTTTTGTCCTGTGGTGTGTGTTGTTTTTTGGGGTTGGTTTTTTTTTGGTTTTTTGGTTTTTGGTTTTTTTTTTAATGGACTGCACAGAAAGGTGAATCTGTGCGGCAGCACTATGCTGAATTCTGGAACAAGAGTCACATTGAGATTCTGTGCACACAAAAAAATTTGGCCCTTAAGAATAAAATAATCAGGACAATTACACTGTAAAAGTTTCTTAATGTGATTTATCTTGTACTTTTTGTATGTTTTTATATATACATATATATATTTAATGAGCACAAGCTTGATGGTGTTTTTTACGAACGAGTCGATAGAAACAAAGCTGCTTATCAAGTGGAAGGGCTGTAGTTTTGCAACGAGCAAAGGAAAATTGAGTCGCAAGGGCGTTCTTAGGCACTGGGCTGACAAGGAGATAAGCAGGCCAAGGAGAGGACACAAGATTTTTGAATACCCTGTGTAGCCGTGATCACGCTTCGCTTCCACGTTTTCCCTAGTGCTCAAGTTACTTCAGGTCTTTTCCCAGGTTTTTAGTAACACCCTTTAACCTGGACTTAGTAGACCTGGATAAAGTGTTCCCATTTATGTTTGGGAGTGCTTGTTGGAAATTTCAACTCAAACAGTCTACCGTGAGCACTGAAGTTGAAGTACTTCATATTTATTTGGGCCGGTGATTGTTCAACAAGGTTTCTCAGAGGCGATTATCACGTCTTTTTGACTATATAGGTAAAATACATCATGTGCTAGTTCGGCCTTGCCGAACGTGTTTGCTTTCCCTAGCGCAGTGATTGTAGCGACGCGTCAAACGCGTGACGCTTTAAGGCCGTGGCTCTCTCCGGTCGTGCGCACCCGTCCCTGAACTGAGAACGACTGCAGCGCAGGCAGTTGCTTTTCCAGGCGGCAGGCTGAGAGTACTGTGCATCTTTGTGACTTGGAGGGACAGGCTGTTTTGTCTCTGGCAGCTGCTGCCTTTAAACGGATAGCTACAGTAAAAGGTGCAATGTTTTCGTCCCTCGGGGCAAAACGCTTCTGGATGGTACTTAACAACTACTGCACCAGCCAGAAGTTTCATGGGCGCGTTACTGTCGCGGCGTTTTGGCAGCGGCAGCACCTCGCAGGCGATGGCACGCTTTAAAGTGGTGCCTGAAGGTTTCAGTCCCCCCCTCCCCATGGCTGATTTCAGTCCGGTTTTCTGTTCCGAAACAGTTACTGGGGAATCTCTGGTCTTCCATAAGATGGGCCGATAAATAGCAAAGCGGTTACTCGCGTTCCTGACAGCGTAACATCGGAGAGAGAAAAACCGAGCATTCCTCGGGGTGTTACGTGGTGGTTAATGTGACTTGGACCTAGGGGGAAGTCCATAACCTTACTACGCAGAATTCCTCCCTCTTGTGCATTTGGATTGTGGTTGTTTAGTGACTAAAATAAGCTTTTAACACTTGCTGCTCTTAAACAATCAGTACAGCCATATATAAAAGGAACGGAGTTACTATTTGTGTATGGGTAAATGTACTAATTGTCGGTCACAGAGTTGGTCACCTGTGCCTGTCCGATCCCATCGACAGCGATGAGACTGCACAGGGCTGTCACAGCTTATTTGCCGTGCAGAGCCTGACTTTGTGGTGACGCACAAGCAGAGCAGAAAAAGACTCTGCTCGGCTCGGAATTGTTCAGATTCTTTTCCCTACTAACTGCCGGCTACTGAAAATTTAAGTTCTCTGTTTTTAAAGCGAGTGTATCTTGCTGAAACTGAGCCAGAAAGAAACGAAATTCCACAGCGATGTTTCCTAAGTGTTTTTCAGAGTGAAACTACTTTATAGCCGACAAGAGAAGACTGTGTTACAGTAATTGCTGTTACGCCTTCTCAGCCACTTCGTTGTGCCTGGCCTCGTCTGTTTTAGCGTATGTATCATGAAAAAGCACTTTTGGTTCCAAAACTTTCTATACGTTGCCTAAATTGCAGGAGACAGTGAGATTAGCCGTTCTGCCAAAGCTGAAACGGGCAAACATTGGCCGCTGTAGCAATTTACTTCATTTTTGGTTTCAATAAATCTTGTCTACCTCCGACTCTTCTGCCAGAAATGAACAGGCTGATGGACTCCGCCGGGGCAAAGTGGCTCGATGTGTTTGTTGGCGGGCGTTTCAGTTCCTAGGCACTGCGGCGCAGAGAACTTAACTTCACCTGAAAGGTACAAGACCGACTATAAAAATCAGAGGGAGTGGCATGTTAGGAGATGCGCAGAGGTACCAAATACGTGTTTAAATGTCTTCGTCAAACCTCGTCAGTCCACGCGTGCAAATCCACATTGAAAGCGAATTCACCCCAGGGGTGAAAGACACACACCTGACTTTCCGGGAGGGTGAGATGTTGATGCTGACCTCACAGTTCTTCAGACAGGTGTGAGAGTTACCCCCTTTTGTGGCCCTGCTCCAGCGCAGCAGAATCAGGGCAACGGCAATTTTGGCTCCCTGTCTTCTTACCTCCTGTGCCCTCCATCGTCTTCGTGACGCTGCTTTTCTCTCAGCCGTGAGGTCTTGGGAGTAAAGCCTCGACCTGCCTTCTCTCTAGAGCAGGGCGAGGCTTTCTGGGGGGAACCGCCTGGTAAACGCTGCCTGCTGCGCGGTGGGACTGCGCTGCGGAGGAAGGAAGGTGAAAGGAACCCAGCCAGGTCCTTCTGCGTGATTTCTCCTCCTCGCGCAAGCGGTGTCACGAGGCAGGTGCCAGCGAAGAGCTCTTTAAAGCTCGGTGCGCTTTCTCTCCGGCGCGCAGCTAGAACCAATCTACGCTAGCGCGGCAAAGGTCGCTGTGCAGCGGCAGTACGAGCAACGCGCCCTGTACGCGCCCCCCGTACTGTTCCAGGGTGTTCGTGGCACCCTCCTGTTGCTCTGCGGGGATTGGCCCGTTAACGCGTTCACCTGCGCCGAGATGTGCCCTCCCTTACAGCCTGGCCAGCTCTGCTGCACCTGAAGGGCTCTGACGCGAGCTGGGCACCGTCGCTTTTACACGGCGTTAACTTCGTGAGGTTCATACTGGAACCGTCCTTCTTCCGGGGTATAAAAATCTCCCTTGCTCTGTTTTCAGGCGCCGAGCAGCAGCCGTCCCTCGGTCCTTCCGTACAGAGCAAGCGTTGGGTCCTGCCCCTGCAGCGTCCGGTACGGCAGGCTCTTCAGAGGCGCGTGGACAGAGATGCCAGCACTTCCGTGCAGAGATCCTCATCCTGTCGTCTCGTTTTTCCAACGCGAGCTGCGGTGGATCCATGGATGAGCCCTGTTGATTTTCAGCAGCGGAAGAGATGAAGCTGGTGGTGTGCTGGCAGGGGTCAAGGCAGATAAGTCAGCGGGGGGCACAGCGGACACCACTCCTACTTGCTTTCTTGACACTCACTTGCAGACGATGAAACCAAACCAAGCAGGGGAGAACCAGTTCTGAGGGAGGAGGGAAACTCTTCTGGCTAAGGGAAGAGTTAGATTCTTCTCATCAGATTTTAAACACCCAACTATTTTTTAGCTTTAGCATTCCCGAAGCCTCTTTTTGATAATAGAACTGACCTACAAGCTGTTTCCTCGGAAGAATTCAATGTGGCCTTAATTGCGTCAGCGCAGTTATGAAATGACAGTGCCGTTCCTCAGTGGTCAGACTGCTGTGCAGATGTCTGTTAGTTTTTAACCTTGGATACTGAAAACAGGAGAACAAAGGAAACCAGGTTCTAGGAATTCATCCAGAATCCAACTAGAAAAATATCCAGTGCAGGAAAATAGGATCGTTCCCTTCTTTGCTGTCTCTGAGATCTCTAATGTTAATTTTTATTCTTAATTTACAGCTGCTATTCCAGTATCTTGTGCTACATTGCCCTGAGCAGTGTCAGCTGTGTCGTTCACAGCTCCCTGATGCATTTGCAGTTACGTTCGTTCCTCAGCAGAGCAAAATCTCAGTCTTTAATCCACGTTTCCTTTTTCGCTGTCGTGACGGGCTGCTTCTCCTTCCCTCCGGCGACCGGGCCGGGACTGAACGCTCTCCAGGTGTGGTTTCACCGGAGCCGTTAAGCGAGCAGTTACGCTCCCTTTCTGTAACGACACCTCTGTGGGTGCCGCTTTGAATGTTACTGGCCTTTTAGGTAGCTTTATTCATCGAAATGCTGCTCAGGCCTTGTCTAAATTCCTGTCCATCGTTTCTTAATGATTCTTCCTCACCAAGTTTCTCACTCTGGATTGCCAGGACCATTTTTCTATTTAATATTTTTGTATGTTCTTGGAATCGAATCCCTTCACTTGCCGTGATGCTTTTTGCCTCCTTTTCTGCCTACGCTGCCGTTTGCTGCTAGCTGCTGCGGAAGAACCGCGTTTGCCGGGCGGCCCAGCTCTCCAACCGGAGCCCTTTACGGCGCGGTAGCGGCAGCCAGGGCCTTGACCTTTGTCATCTCCTAAACCTTCTCGGAACTTGGGTGGGATACGAAAGCTTCATGCTCCTGGTGGCAGTCTGAATTCAAATAGCTTGTACCTCGCCGGCTTTTCCTTGGGTTTTCTTTTTTGCTGCCTCTATCTTGAAACAGTTTCTTCAGGTGAATAAAAATGGTTGGACTCAGTGGAATCCACTTTGGGGAAGGCGGCTGATGGGAAACGTGAACACTTCTTACTCTACTTGATTGTATTTAAGTATCCGGTGGGTGCTTTAGAGTCCTCAGAAAGTCGTCTGGAAGCAAATTCAGCAGCTTAGAAACATGCAGACTCGGCCCTCAGGATGTAGCGATACTCCCAAATCCCATCTGCCTGCCCAGCCGCGTGGTCAGGAACGGGCGAGATGGCAGAAGGGGGAATACCTCACTGAGGGGGGAGGGGCCGTGCCGCGTGAAACCCCCGGGAACTGGGGGTGCTGAGCGTGCTTTGCCTGGGCTCGCGCACACCCCCGCTAGCAGCGGAGTGTGAGCCTTCCCGGTAGGAACTCCGCTGGACCACAGGCTTCCCCGGGCACCCGGGAACTGATTTCCAGCAGGAGGTTCGTTAAGTAGCATATAAAGCATTTCCTGTGATTTTTCTTCTCTAAGATCTGTGCCGAGTTGAATCCTCCGAGCAAGTAAAGACAGGGAGGGGCTGAGCGAGGGGCCTTAAAGCTTGTCCTGTTAATACTTTCTACCTCTTGACATCCACGGCCGAGCCGCTGCGGGCTGAGACACCGTAAGCGGCCGTAGCAGCGTGACCGTTTCCTCTGGCTCAGGCCGGTACGGGTGCAGAAAGGCGCGGGGCGGCCCCTGGCCGCCCCCAGGGAAGTACGACATCCCGTTACTCCAGGAGTAGGTACACGCCTGTTGGCATCAAAGTGAACTATTCAGGTGGCACCGCATCGACTCTCAACGCTTCTGCTCAGTCTCGTGCCGTCTCCGTACCCGTGGGAAGTAGCATAAAGTCCCGTTGGGACTGGTACTGTTCAAGTGATGCAGCCGTGGGGGGGTACGCCGGCCTCTAGCCGTGTTGACGGGGTGAGGTCAGAACCAGAACCATGGAACCGTTTGGGTTGGAAGGGGCCTTAAAGATCATCCGGTTCCAACTGTGAGAAGCCAGTGTTCTGCAGAGCAACCCGGGGGCTTACCTGGAAAGAAACGTTCCCGGTGGCTGCTGTGGCGGTGTGTCAGACTGAAATGCTGGAACGGGAACTGTGTAACCCGCCCACTCCCAGTCTGGGACCGACCGGGCACTGGTTTGCTGAACACTTCGGCAACCTGAACCAAAAAAACCGCTGTGGGAATGTAGACGTAGCGTATAGCTCGGGCAGAAACCTTCGACCGTGTCACTCCTCTCGGTCCTCAGCGCAGTCAGCATGACTCTGGTGTAGGTTTTAGATTATCTGTATACAAATCTGATGGAACCACCAACGGCAAAGCATCAATAAAATGTGGACTGAACTGAAGAACGGGCTAGTGGAGGAGTCTTGTGTTGCACTTACACACGACATACAACACAGGGACGGAAGAGGCTCGCTGGGATGAAGAGAGGGAAACAAGGCCGGGGTGTCCTCAACTGGGAAAAGTAGCCAGGTCTGCTCTTGCCTTTGACTCTCTTGTAGCACGTGAGGACGGACTCCATCGCGCTGCGGTGGCGATGTTGAGGGGGTCGCGCCACCTCCGTGCCTGCTGAGGGCCAATTGGGCTCGCCCCTCCTCGGTACCGCCTGGCTGTTGTAGGGACGAGCGCTTTTCCACCTTGCAGGGCTTCAGAAGCCGACGAGGGGCTGCTGGGGGGCTGCTGCCGCCCGCCTTTCCGCAACGTGCCGATGGCCCCGTTGGTTTGCTGTGCCAGAGCGAGGGCCGTCGCGTAGAAGGGGTTTGAAGCGGGTGTAAGGGGGAGCTAACGGAAACCTCTGGTTTACGGCGCTTGCTCTTGGCGCTGGCTTTGAAGGCATGCGGAGGAAAATACAAAACAGCGGCAGATTCCTGGGAGTTTGTAGCGCTCACATGAAGTCAGACAACCACGGAAGCAGGTAAGGCCCGCGTTTGTCGTAGCTCTGTTCGGCTGCTGTAACCCACCGGAGCGGACGTGCGCGTGAATTCTCCGGGCGTCGATGTGTTTGCAAGAAGAAGCGTTCGAGAGAAAAGTTTAGATGTATCCCAGTCGATTGTGACCGCCTGGGGGGTTGCCATAAACTGGGAGAAGCAAAGCTTTTGATGAAGACAGCAAAACTGTAAAGCGACTCCCAGGAACGTGTTCTGTTCCCACATTTCTCTCGGAGAATTTTGTGATGCCACAGGACGAAGGAGAAAAACCACGCGGTTTTAAATTTCATTTCTCTGGAGACTGAAATGTGTGAAGACTTAGCGACTCCCTGACCCCCTGCAGCCTTTGGAATTCGTGAGCTTTTACATCAGCTGGAAATACGGCCCAAAGCATTTCTCTGGGTTCGACACTCGGTTATGCCATAACGGCACTGTCGCCGTCGGCACTGGGTTCGCTCCGAACTTCCTCTGCCTTACACGGTTTCCTTGCACCTCCCTTCGTCTTTCACCCCCTCCCTGCACTGTGCGGATCTTCCCGGAGAAAAGGCTCCGGGGAGACCTTACGGCACCTTCCAGTGCCTGAAGGGGCTACAAGGAAGCTGGGGGGGGGGCTTTTTACAAGGGCCTGCAGGGACAGGACAAGGGGTAACGGGTTTAAATTGAAAGTGGGGAGATTGAGATTGGATATCAGGAAGAAATTCTTCCCGGAGAGGGTGGTGAGGCACTGGCACAGGTGGCCCAGAGAAGCTGTGGCTGCCCCATCCCTGGCAGTGTTCAAGGCCAGGCTGGATGAGGCTCTGAGCAACCTGGTCTAGTGGAGGGTGTCCCTGCCGATGGCAGGGGGGTTGGAACTAGATGGTCTTTAAGGTCCCTTCCAGCCCAAACTGTTCTGTGAGTCTGTTCCCCCCTTCTGACATGCCAAGGGCGGGCAGTTGGCTCGTGGGTGCCCGGGAGGCCGGGGGCAGCGATGTGGAAAGCACTGGCAAGCTTAGGCCTTGCCCGCCTCGGGGTGAAGCCCTGCTTCAGCCGGGCGCGTGTTCTGGCGCAGGTTGGAACGGCGCGCTCTGCCGCAGCCGTCGGGCTGCTGGGCGGCTGGAGGAGCAGGTCAGGAAGGGATGACGACGCTAACGATGGCGTTACGCCGCAGTGAAAGAATCCGTGATGCGCGTCGATGCTTGGGTAGGACTTGGCGTTTCTCAGTACGCCCTTAAGAAAGTATAAAGAAAACGCTGTTCGTCAGTCGGTGGAAACTTGAAGCTTTTCTCAAGGGCTTTTTCTTTGTTCTACCAAACAAAGCCTTTTACTGGAAATAACCACTGAAATTCCGGCGTGAACGCTTAACATCTTTCTTTAAAACAGAGTTTGCTTCATTTCAGGATCGCTGTGTCCTTGTAGCCCTGCTAATCTTCACGGGAGACTTCCATCATTACTGTTTTCATAACGGGCACGGCTGCCGTCTTGGAAGCTTGACCGTACGCCTAGTGCCTCGTGTCCTCGGGGCAGCGTGAGGGCTGGGAGCGGAGACACTCAGCCGCGAAGTGAGTATCCAGGATACAAACTGCATAAGCACATCAGCTGCGGAGCAAGAACCGCTGGTGCGAGCAAGAGGTTGCTGAAGACGATAAACACTTAGTTCCCAGGCGTGAATGCAAACGCATACGGTGAGTTACGGGGGTGGGAGAAGCACGACACCACGCAAGGACGCTGTTGTGTTTCCTGTTGAACGTTGTTTGCGTTTGTTTGGCCAACTTAAGTCCAAAAGTGGCTTTGTATTAAAGGTTCTTAAGTTGGTGCAGCTCGGCCTCAACAGCCCGGCCACCCCCCGCCAGGTTAGCAGGTCTCTCCCGCTGTGTGGGCTCAGCAGCCCCTCACCAGAAAAGGGAGGCTTAGGGCCAGGGGGTGGGGGGACCACCCAGCTGGCTGCTGGGGGGGAACCGGGGCCTCGTGCAGTCGCAGGGGAAGGGGCAGGAGGGGGATGCTCGAGCTTTTGTTTCTTCTGTTGGCACTTCACGGCTCTCGCGGTACCCGAGCTGTGTAACGCCGAGCGCAGCGGGCATCTGCGTGCTGGGCCGCGGGGCGGGGGGGGGGGGGGGTGGCGACCCCAGCCAAGGCTGGAAATTAAGGGGGGCTGTTTCCAAGCAGTTCACTTCACCGCGTGGTAAATCTCTCACCCGTGAATCCCGGGACCAGCCATAGGGCGTGGTTAAACGCACCAGATCCCGGTGACAGAACGCTCTCGACACGTAGCCTCCCTGAACGCCGTCCCACTTGGCAGGGCCGCGTTTGCACCATGTTTCCGTCGTTGGAAAGCAGGAAGCCTACACGGAGCGTTTTTCCGGCTGGGGTGGTGAAGGAAGGTGCCTGGTTCTTTGATTTTCAGTTTCTACGGCAGGGTTTCAGGAGCCGCTTGCCCGGCCAGCGGAACCCGCTGCCCGCTGCACCCGGTGAGGCCCAGGACCCCCCTGGGCATCGGTGGCCTTTGCGCCACCTGCGGCAGACTGGTGGTGCGGTTCCACCGGCGTGGGGCGGGTCCTGCAGCCCGACGCTTGCGAGCGCAAACGCTGCTCTGTGAGCACACAGACGCGGGCTTCACGGAATTTTTTTCGAGCACCGTCTCGCGTAAAATCCCCCCTCTGGAGCAGTTTATCCGGGAAGGCCTGTCCTACCGCTCCCGGCGGCGCCCCAGGGACCAACCGCTTGGGCCGGTATCCGTGCGCTTACAGGCTTGGTGCGTGAACAGCAGGATACTCTTGACTCTGCCGCGGTCGACTGGCTCTGACTCCCCGCGGCGCGGTGTTTACGGGGTAACGGTGGCTCCGACTCCCCGCGGCGCGGCATTTACAGGGTAACGGTGGGACCGTAGTCCGGGACTTTTCACAGCCCTGGCCCTTGTTTCCAGGTGGGCTTTCCCCAGGAGCGGTTAGAAGGTGCTGCGCAGAGTCAGGCCTGGAGGTTGCAAACACTGAGCCTCCAGGTTGTAGCGCGCTGCCTGCTTTAATGGCGGTTACTCGCAACACCAGCGGTTCCTCCCCAGTTTGGAGCCCAGACGGGAATCTTGGCGATCCTAGCGCTGCCCTGGGAGCTTCAAGCGGCTTTTAGCGCCCCGTCCTGTGCCTTTATGTCACGTGCGTTTGCAGCCGCCTCCGCCAACGCGGTACTTCCTCGTCTGTGCGGTTGTTCCGTGCCTACGGGTTTAGCGCCCCGATACTCTGTGAGCACCTGGCGGCCTTCCTGTCAGAGCAGCGGCAAAGGCAGCAGGTGCTGTCAAGAAGAATCCACCTGTGGAGTCAAGGAACGCCAGGGCCGTCGGAAACACAGCTTCTGCGAGTCCTTGAGCTGACCGCAAATGGTGCTGGAAGTTCTTCGCCTGAAGAACGGCTCCCGCAGGAGGGAACAGCTGGCGCACGCGAGGCACTGCGAAAGCTTCCTCGGCTTGGCTGCTGCCGGCGTTCAACGCCTGGAACTGGTTTTCTTCTTCTGACACTGGCTGGGGGAAGGAGCGTTACCTTTAGAGCCGCCCCACGTGAGCGAGAGCTGCTGCCCTCGCGGCAGACAGCGGCGACGACGAGCTTTCTCAAACTCCCGTGTACTGGGGGCGTGTAAGACGCAACAAAACGTCTCAAACCGCTTTTTAGACTTTCCCAAACGTGCCCCGTCTCTTCCCTCCGAGGTGGGCGGGGTTTTTTGATGGCCTCTCTCTCTCGGGACGTGCCTGGCCAGCTGTAGTTAGTATCCTTGCGGGCGGACATAGGAAATAAGTAACTTCATCCTTGCTGCGCATTCCGCTGGATTCCTGTCGCTAACGAGGTGGTACTCGCACGCGGAGGGATCAGTGGGATTGTCTGGATTGCGGGATGCAAATACCCTGTACGTGACAGGAGAAAGGAGCAAAAAGGGTTTGTGCTCCATGTATTCTGTCCTGCTTTTGAGGGATCGCTGATTCACGTCTGGCAACACCCGGCCCCTAGAGGAATCCGCGTTTGGGCAGCACTTCCGGCCAGGCAGGAGCCAAGGAGAGCCCTTGAACAAGTACCCGGACCCGACCGCTTCCCGCTGGCTTGAGCGGCGGCCACGCCAGAAGGGGACCAGGCACTGCACGGGAGGCAGCGCGCTCGCCCCGGGTTGCGGCGTGCCCCAAGACCCGCGTGAAGGGCGCGTGCCGTAACCCAGGGCATGCGCCCCTGGGCTGCAGGGGGGCAGCGGTACTGCTGGGGTGCCCTCAGCACCACCGCTCTCCCGGCAAAGCCAAGCCCCGGCACAGGAGAGAATTTTGAAGCCGTCTGCCCAAACAACACGGATGAGTAAAGGAAGAAATTCTTCCCGGAGAGGGCGGTGAGGCACTGGGACAGGTTGCCCAGAGAAGCTGTGGGTGCCCCATCCCTGGCAGTGTTCAAGGCCAGGCTGGATGAGGCTCTGAGCAACCTGGTCTAGTGGAGGGTGTCCCTGCCCATGGCAGGGGGGTTGGAACTGGATGGGCTTTAAGATCCCTTCCAACCCAAACCATTCTGAGTCTATGAAAGGTGGCAGGTTGTGCGATGCTTCAGCCTTCCGAGCACGTGCTCAGGGGGAGGCGTCTTTGATTTGGCTGATGCTTCATGGCTCAGGAGGCCCAAACTGAAACACTTCCTCTGCAGGGAGCTCTCCTCCTCTCACAAGCTTCTCCTCCAAAGAAAGAGAGCAGATGAAACTGGGAAGAGCCCATGAACCTAGAAAACCGAGCACCCTTTAACCATTTCAGCTACACTCGTAGGTTAAAGCAGGTAACCCAGGGACGACACAATCCGTCTGTAACGCTTTGTCCGGCCTAAGCGAGCCCGTACCGAGGCCAGCGTGAGCATCGCGCCTGGGCCCAAGGGCACCCGCGCAGGAAGCGACTCCAGGCTGCGGCATCACCTGACAGACCCAACTCCCGCTCCTCAAGGTGGGGCAGGACTCGCGCCTTACCTCCGGCTCACAGCCGCCCCCGCTGAGCGTCATCCCCGTTTCGGCCAGAGACCTCCCAACTTCACACAAACCCTGGTTTAAAAATTTATTCTGGAAACGCCCCGCTGGACCTTTAGTTCTCCTTTTCCTGCACAGTCTTTGTTCCCCGCAGCCGACCCGTACGACGGGCGGCGATGAGACCGACTTTGCGCCCAGCAGGAGCATCTCTCCGGATGGTGGAAGGCTTGCCGATGTGCTGGTGGTTACCGCCACCGAAGGGATGTTCTACAGGCTGCGGGAGAGGAAAGCAGGTCAGCAACATCGCCAATTAACAGAGACCAGTAACGATGTTCAACAGCGACAAACCGACTGAAGGGAACAAAACCAAACGTAACCGCTTCGCCTTTCACGCCGCGCAGGAACTACCGAGGGCGCGGTTACAGGGTAACCGGGGAGTTTTCTGGCCGGACACAGCAAACAAACCCTTTCTGAAGCGTAAAAAGGGAAAGTGAAAACTCTTTTAAGCGAAACCAGACTCACGTTCATGGCCACACCACGGACACGCGGCCAGCAGTTTCTCTTCGCCTTGTACTTGTGGTAGGCACGGCCAGCCTTCAGGATGGGCTTGTCGATACGGCCGCCGCCAGCCACGATGCCTGGGAAGAAGCGCAGGGATGGCAACACGCAACCGGAACCCGCGAGCGCAACAGCCCCGCAAGAGCAGGACTAATTCCTAACAACATTCAAGCCGTGAGAATAAGCTCCTGAAGCCCAACCTCCCAGAATCCCCGCTGCGCGTTTTACCCAGCACCGTCCGGCCAGCACCAACGGCGAGATCAGACTCGAGCCACCAGCCGTAGGCGGAGCGGGGGACGCGCCGCAGCTACCGGCTCTCAGTCCGCACGTGCAGGACGGGGTTTAACGCCCTGGGAAGCATTGCTGGGTTTACTGCTCAAGTTTCCTGGGTAACGTTAACAGTTTCCAACCAAAGAAAGCCTGAACTGAAAGAGCTCGGGGGAATTTCAACAACATTAAGGCTCAACACCTCGTCATTCCACGACTGATTCGGTTTTACTCCGGCAACAGGCCACAGATGACCCAACTTTCGTGTCTCCTGTTCAGAGGCCACCAAATGTCACCTGCTGACTGAGCACAGGGGCCACCTCAGCTGCCAGTCAGGGTTACAACAAGCCTGGCAAGACCTCTGCTTCTTGACAGTGGTACTGAACGCTTCACCCGACCGATGCCCCCTCCGGCACCACCCCCCCCCGGGCTCAGTCAGCCCGACAGCAGCAGGAAACCACCTCTGCCAGTCTCTGCAGCCCTTCTCCCCCAAGGACTGCAGATTTTACTGGCTCAGCAGCCCCGTTACCACCTGAGGACAAGGAGCATCTGCTTTTCTGTCCTCTCACCAGGTCACGCCATCTCCAAATTCAAGTGACCGTTAACGAAGGACAACGCAGCCCTAAGACACAAGTCAGGGCCCTGCGCCCGGACTGTGCCTGTGCATGATGCTACTTCCAAGCCAGTCTCGGAAACAGGGGCCCTGTCTGACACCTGCCGAGCAGCACGTACTCAGTGACAGGACAAGCCCGCAGCTGTCAGGCCTTACCAACGACAGCTCTGTTTGCAGAAGAAATCACTTTCTTGGAGCCAGAAGGCAGCTTCACTCGGGTTTTCTTTGTTTCAGGGTTATGAGAGATGACAGTGGCGTAGTTTCCAGAAGCGCGGGCCAGCTTCCCACGGTCACCGGGCTTCTCCTCCAGGCAGCACACAATGGTGCCTTCCGGCATGGTGCCAACGGGCAGAACATTGCCAATGTTCAGCTGAGCTGCAAAGAGCAAGCAGAGCATCAACAGCTTCATCCAGGCTCCCGTACCCCAACTACAACTCTATTTAACGCGGCCCTGTGCGCGCAGAAGGGCGCCACGTCAACGCTCCAGCGGCAACACACAGGGGCGCCTTTTGTCGTCTGAAACACAAGCCTCGCGCGCGGCCTAACAGAAAGGCAGGCAAAACGGGGCTCTAGGGAGAACGCCCCAAGCGCCCGACAAGAACCGTGGTTCGGCTCGTTCATCGGAACAGGCTGCGTGAGGAGCCACAACCTCCAAGAAGGAAATGCAGAGCAGCCTGAAGCTAGGGGAAGCGACGGCTTCGTGATGGCTCACGACTGCGCTTAAACATCCCCAACTTCCCGTATTCGGCCCACGGCTGCTTTGTCTTCCGAAACTGCCCGGGCAACGCTTTCCCTCTCCACTCACCTTTCTTGCCGCAGTACACAAACTGGCCGGTATGAATACCCTCGGCAGCAATGAACAGCTCGGTTCTCTTCTTAAACCTGTACGGGTCCCGGAAAGCAATCTTGGCAAGGGGAGCGCCTCGGCCAGGATCGTGAATGATGTCCTGTTGGAATGCAGATGTGCTTTAGACCAGGATACAGCATTCATCACGGGTTCTGAAGAAATCGGAGAACTGGAACGACTGGAGGTGATTACGACTGGGAGAGTTCTCACTAGGATCCCCTTTTCCCAAAGGGATCTTGATTCCTCCTGGTGTGAATGAGCTGAAGATTCACATTTGTAAGAACACAACCTCAAGTATCTGCATCACAAAACGGTGACTCTGGTTACGTACGCTGCTCAAAACTAGTCCGAGCTGGTTTATTCCCAACATTCTGCAGATATTGCATCTCTCTGCACTAAGAAATTCACTTTCACTAGTTGCCCCATCCATCACCTTTGGGCAGAGGCGAAGCTGGGCACAAACAGCAATTTCTCCAAGTGTCGTCTTAGACGAGAAGAATTTCTAACCTTCTGATGTCAAGTACACAGAGGTTACACACACCCTTACACGAGGAAGCACGGACTTACTACTCTTCTCTTGGAAAAACAGGTCAATCCTGTTCCTGCAGTACCCTGAGATTCCAACACACAACAATGCTTCTGGACTACAGTCAAGTGATTAAAGCTCTTTACAGCATGTCTATTCGCTAGGCCAGCTCAGGCGTTGTTGGTGTCCAGCGTCAGTGGGTTTTCTGCTGCTGAAAACAGCAGGCCTGCCCACTTTTCATCAAGCCCAAGTATGGCGACTGCAGCGGAAGTTCTTCCCACGGCCTGAAGATGACCTTACTCTAAAAGGCTGAGGAGACAGCTCCGTGTTCAGAGCACCTAGCTAGGTACCCAGAGGCACCGTCTGCCGCCCCAAAAAATACCTACAGCACACCTGAAACACTGCGTCGTACCCCAGACGAAAGCCTTGCCCCCACCGCTCAGGGCTGAAGAGGATGGATGCTACTTAGTGTCTACAAAAAATGGTGGGTTTTTCTTAAAGATGCCACCAACCACGCGGGCAACTCTCCCCACTCGTGTTTCACAAGATACCGGGGGTTCTTAAGGAACGTAGAAGCCCGCTGACATTCCCACACCAGCAGAGCTCTAACGGAAACTCGTACCGCTCTCCATGTGCTGCCAGCTTGCCTTCAACACTGGCGCGCGTGAGAAGGCTGAACGAGGAGGAGCCAAACGGCTTCCAGCCGGCCGAGAGCAGCTCGGGGCCCTTACGCGAGCGAGGTGAAGAGGAGGCGTGCTCCAGGGCCTAGGCACTGGGGGACAGTGACAAGGCCGCCGAGGGCCCTTCCAGCCGCGCGCTGCCCCCGCGGGGCCCACAGCACCCGGGGCCCGGCACCCGCCGCGGGACCCTCACCTTGACGATGCCCTTGATGTAGCCGTGCCTCTCGGCGAAGTCGACGGCGCGGAGCTTGGCCGGGCCCTTCCTGTGCTTCACGTGGGCGCGGAAGACAGAGCCCGCGCCCTTCCTCTGGCCCCGGATCACGCGGCCCATGGCGCCCTGCGGGCAGAGGGCAGACACGCCGCCAAGTGCCGTTAGCGCCGCCGCCGCCCAAGGCGCCCCACACACACACACCCCCCCCCCCCGGGCCGTTAACGCCCGGCTCGGCCGCACCAGGCCGCGGCCCGCGCAGCCCCGCCTCCTCCCCGGGACTCGTGGGGATGAAGCAGGGGGAAAGCCGGGAAAGCCGGGGAAGGCGACAGCGGCGGCCCCGCCGCGGGTGAGGGGCGGATGGCGGCGGATGGCGGCGGATGGCGGCGGATGGGGGACGCGGCGGCCGCGCTCCTACCTCTGCTCCGGCCTCCCTGGGAAAGAAGGAAGCGCCGACGTCAGCTCCGCGCCAAGACCCTTCCGGCGCAGAGACGCCAGGTAGCCGTCGCTCTGTAGTGACGTCGCGCTGCTGCCGGGCAACCGAGCTCTGCGGGGAGCGGGGTGGGAGTTCTGCACTGACGTCACGCAGCTGCACGAGGCGGTGGGGCGGGGCTTCGGGTCCCCCTTAGGCCGACCCGGGTTGACCTGGCGGCGCCGGGCGTGAGGCGGCCGGCCCCGGGCAGAGGCGGCGGTAGCGGCGCGTCGGGCGGGTTTGCCTGATTCGCCCGCCCGGGCGCCGCCTCGTCCGCGGCAGAGGCCCCGGGAGGACGGGGGTTGCTCCTCCAGCGCAGGCGGGAGCTGGGGGCAGTTGCCTGGCCCGGGGCCGGCAGGCCAGGCCGGCCGGCAGGAGCAGCTTCTCGGTGGCCGTTCGAGGCAGCTCGGGCGGGCTGGGGAAGGGCTGCTCCCGCGCTCCGGTCAAGGGCCTCCGAGGTCACGGGGACCTCGCACAACCGAGCCAAGGGCCGTGCGTGCAAGAAGCCGTGGGGCTGAAAGCTTGCTTCCTCAGCCGGACCGCAGGCGCCGTTGGCAGCGGCTCCTTGACGGAGAGTCCTGTGCCGGTAGCAGCCGTGGCTTTCAGGCTAGGAGGTGACTGGAGAGAAACACCCCTGCAGCTGCTTTAAGCTGCCTTTGCCAGATATTTATCGCTATTAATTAGGGCATAACTGAGAGAGACAGCAAAGGTAAGCGTCTCGGTGTTCTTGAACCAACTCGTGCTGCGCCCTGGGAGGGGAAAGGAGAGGTGCCTTCACTTCTTCCGCAGTCCATTAGGTTTTCAGCATCAGAGGCCCCTTTTCCCTGAGAGGTCGCTGCTGGTGACCCAATTCACTCGAGATGGACAATTTGACTTTGGAAAAGTTCATCCACCAGGACCAGTTGTTCTCCTCACCTTGAACTGAGAAGACCCTAAGCATCCACCATTTCTTGATAGATCAGCTTCCCCACATCAGCATTCCCAGGACAAAGGGGAGTCACACCCCGAAAGCCCTAACACCGGGGGCTCTGGTTTACGTTGATACCCCGGGTGTGAATATCTAGCGACTTTGATTTATGGTTCCTGCTGGCTTCCGCTGGGGGGTTAGGAGCATTGTTGGGTTTTGTTACTAAATCTGACAATCAGAGCCTTAAGGAACCACCTGAATTTCCAAATAGTGCCCATGTAACCAGCGAATTACTTGGGTCACTCCTCTTTCATGTTCTCAGTAAGGACTTTGTAATCCATTATGTAAGAAGATAAGTAGTTGTGTAATCATTTAGTGCGCTCATTCATTTTATTACCCTGTATCAGCTATACTTTGTATTAATTTTATTATTATTTAATTAACGGTGCAGTCTTGCACGCTGCTATCGTCGTCTGTGAAGCTGCAACCTTGCAGTTACGCTGGGAGCTTGGCCAGCCTCCTCCCTGCCGAGGTACTGCTGCAGCAGGGAGGGTAAGGCTGAAACTGGAGTAATCCTTACTCCTCCCTACCAGCTTTTTGGCTGTTCCGAACATTGTTAGAAATGGCCAGTAAGAGCGCGAATTGTTCTGAGCTCACCATCGCAACAGATGCCGTTTCAGCCTTTTCTCACAGTAATGCTGGATGGTTATTACCATCTACCCTATTCCTGTGTCACCTCGCGCTGTGTTTATGCGCACCTCTGGATCAGAGGATGCTGCGTGGCCAGGGTTCCAGTGCTGGTATCATCCAAGCTGGATCTTGAGAGTTTCTCCATCAGAGAAAACCAGGAGGAGGCTGGGAATAGTACGCATCCGGGTCTCATCTCTGTATGCGCTCATGCTTTCCTTGGGATGCGCACGTGGACGCAGAACCCTGAAAGCCTCCCAAGTTTTCGAGCCTTGACAGAGTTTGGGAATCAGAGGAGACATGCAAATAGATGACAGAACTGCATCAGTGATGATGTAACTTTATAGCTGATTTCTCCTGCTAAAAGAGACCCTTTCATCGCCACGGAATAGCAGCACCGTACTGCCTGACCCAGCCAAGCCCCGACTGAACTCACGGTGAGGTTAAATATTTTGTTTAGCTGCGCCTTCAAAATTTCATGGATCCAAAGAAATGTAAGGAAGTAGTTTACACCTGACTGCAATTAACAAACACCGCGCCGGGTTTGTCAGAAGTGTTGCTGTGGGTCATGCCCTTCAAATCTTGGTGCTGAAGAAACACGCACCAACGGTCACTATTCCGCTAGGCTTTTAGGAGGCAGAGGTAGTGCCGTGGTTTGGAACGAGGCTGTTGGCCTCCTCGCTAAGTCCCCGTTCCCTGGGGTGATGTCATCTCCCCAGAACCCATCCGAGGGGGATTTTGCTGCGTGAGGTGGCAGCAGTGGCAGAGGTACAGGAGGACAAGACCACGTGTGAGACACGGGGCCGCTGAGCGCACGACCAAAGCGTCGCCCGCCAGTACAGACACCGCCTGGCACTGCCTACGACCGGCACTGCTGGGCAGCAGCTCTTCTCCAGTGCCGCTTCGAGTCCTGAGATTTCGGCCTTCGGGACATCGGCTCTGGCCACTGCAGCTGCTTTGGCTTAAGACGCTCCTGCCTTTACCGGCTGCTCTGCCTCTCTGCCAGGAGTTACAGCCGCGTGGGAAGAGGAGCGGAGGCAGGGCCAGCACGCTGGATTTCCCCAGCCAAGGCCTCTTTTCCCACCACAACTCCGGCTGTGCTGGAGCATTGGGAACAGGCTCACCCGCCTCAGGGCTCTCTGAGGTGTGGCAGCAAGCACTGGGATGTGCGGACAACCCAGGCACATCCGCACGTCTGCACGGACCTACTCGGCTGTACGAGGGCCGAGGTCTAAGGCTCTCGGGAAGCCTCGGCGGGCGGGCATTATTCCTCCTAGACGTGCACGCAGAAGTCTGGATGGAAGTCTGGCAGTGCTAGGCAAAATAGGGTGTGTTTCCAAAGCACAGCTGCTGCGCGTCACAGCCCGGCATTCTGGCGGCGGCTTCCCTTCCTCCTTTGGCTGCTTGAACTACAGCGCTCGGCGGAGGTGGCTGAGGCACGGCCCCCCAGCCTTCCTACCAGTGCAGGGACGTTCGTTCAGCAGCGGGGAAGCACCCACGCTGCTGGGGAAGGCCAGTTCTTACACCACCGCAACTGCCTCCACGGGACTGTCGCTGTCGGAGCCCCTCCTCACACACCTCCCTGTGGCTAGCAAATTTGCTGGGGTAACGCCAGAAGGATAAAAACTACCCCCGTGATGCTGGAAGGTTTTTGGTGGAGTCGTGGGTACGCTGCTGCAAAGGCAGCACGCCGCGTGCACGGTGGGAATGAGTCAAAGGTGTGTTGCCTTAATTAATCCCTTCATGACAGCCACAGGCTAATTTGCTAAAGGTTAATTGCACTGTAAATAGCAGAAGGGGTGGTGTTCTGCTTGCGACAGATGGCAGCCAGTGAGAAATTTTGATGAGATTGGTGCTGGGAGAGGGGGAAGAAGCAGCAAGGTTTCTCTAGGACCTCACCTGGAGAAGGGAACTGAGAAGGAAAGCCTCTAACTCTGTCTGTGCATCTTTTAAAAGGGAAGGAAATAAAGGATGGCTGTGAGATTCATACGAGCATTTTCTCTACAGTGAAAATAATCCTGACCTCCTTCAGGTGGGCACGTACCTCTGTTTATGGCCTTGCTGACCTCTCTGAGGTTTGGCATAGGATTAGGAACCCACACGTGGACTCCAGCCAGGCTGCAGCATCACAGTTCCAGTCTGCAAAAATAACATACCTGCTAATCCCCAGCAAACACACTCGGGGCGATCCTATTACCCTGGGCTGCCGCTCCCAGAGCAGGGCACAAGGGGTGCAAGTCACCCGCTGCCACTGCGGCACAGGAAGGGCCATGGAAAGGAGGTACCACACAGGCTGTCGAAGGGACAAAGCTTCACCTCTTGCCCTGCATCCAGAAAAACTCCCTTGATTCAGAAGAAACCTCCTGGGCTGCAGGATCCTGTATCTAAAAGCAAAGGAGCCCTTTGTGAGGATCCCCCCACCACCACTCCCAGCATCCTGGCGAGTCACAGGCCACTCGTCTGTATTCGACCCTTCTGGCTTTTCAGAGGAGACAAGGGTCTCTGCCGAGATACCACAGCTTCCAGTGACTGCTCCCAAAATAAACACCTTCCTTCTCTTCAGAGGAACTTCTCCTGAAAGGACCATCTTCTCTTTGCTGTCTTGAAATAAACAGTGTACCCAGTTCCCTCCTTCCCAGCCTGTCTCATGCTTAAACCCCGGAGGGAGCTCCGGGAAAATTACGTGTACTTTCCCTTCTGCTCTTGCCTGGAGCAGATGAGGTCTCTGGCCTCATGACAACCACTTAATTAAATTGTAGCTCCTCTCTAAACCTTCCCTGTAGATGTAGCCCTGCCTGACCTGGAAGGAAACCTTACTCTGCGCAGGGCTTCCTGCGTTGCAGATTGTAATGTGCAAGGCAAGAACGTACACAGAAAAATCCTTGGCAATTACTTAATCTGCACACGGCCTGCGCTCCCTTCCGAGTTACCGCTTCCACGCCGCAGCACCAGAGAGAGAGCTGGCATCCCTCTCGCTCTGGAGACACGCACGGCGCTCGCAGAGGTGTGGCGAGGACATCGCCCACGGGGCAAGAAGAGACTCCAGCTGTGCCAGGGCAGGTTTGGTCACCAAAGCAGGCGGGTGAGATCGGAACCGGGAGCAGAGGAGAAGGTGCCAATTGGGTGACGCCGCTTCCTTACCCGAAGGGGAGCCGACTCCGGTTTAGCCAAGCCTCTCCAGGAGGGAATGGCTTTGCCAGCCTTCTATCTTGTTCGCCATCTAATGACAGCCTGGAGTCCTCTCGAGAGAGGAGACCCAGAGCTGCAGACCTGGAAAGTCCCAACCAAAACAAAGCAATTTACACTGCACAGATGGCTTTAGCAATGCTTATTAATTAGGTTCTGGTGACCTCTAGAGGCCTTTAGCCCAAAGCACCTGATTTCTGAGGATCTTCCCTGTTCCAGGACAACGAGCACAACACGAGAGTTCGGCTTTATTTGAGTTTCAAACCAAGATTAATTTTAGCCTTAACGGGGACGGTATGGGGGAACAGTAATTGATGGTTGTTCTTTTCCTCCCACTAAACACGGTAATAATAATTCCCCGCGTGCAGCAGCCTCAAGGTCTGCGCAGCAACCCTTGCAGGTGTCGTGGAGATTCCCGTTTGGCAAGTAACTTGCTTGGCGCACGTCGAGTAAAAGAACAATAAAATGACCTGCAGAGAAGAGTGATGCAAGAAAATGTCTAAGAAACAGATGTGCTGGTTTAGTTATACATCTGGATCAGGTTTTTTTCTTAATGAGATAAATAATAGGGGCAGCTGATGGAGAAGGGGAGAAATCCACTGAACTAATTTTCTTTCCTCTTGAGCAGCTGAGATACGGGATTGAAACCGTACGGAGGAACTAAGAGAACTGGAAGGAGAGACATCGGGGAGTTAACCACCGAGAGAGGCTTACAGCCATGGAGAAGCTTAGCAAGAAAGAGAAAAGCTGGAGGAGGTGAAGCATAGCTGCCGCAACGCACAGCTCAAAAACACCTCCTGAGCAAACTTGCAATCTTACAGGGATGTGTGGGAGACCTCCTAAAGATTTCTAATTTAAGAGCACCCAGCTGTACTTCCAGATTTAGTTATTAGTTGCTCTTCCTACCCAACCCCCCCAGAAATTTGTTTTTCTCTTTCCATTTCCTAATGGACACGCTACCAACACTTCAACGGCAGCGTTTGCCTGGTGACAACATCCCTGGAGGCTACGGCCAGGGTAGTTTGTGCACCCAGCTTAGAAACCAAATCCAATAGCACGGGATTTTCTCTCGCTTGTTACATGTGACCCACAGAAGAGGAAAAAAGTGTATTTTTTGGTATTTTTTGTTTTCTTATGGCATGATGATGGATGTGCTTCTTTTTAAAAGGAAATTGCATTATTTTCGGGGGGGGGGGGGGGGGGGGGGAGTGTTGGGTTTTATTCATCATCTCTCGCTTTGTTCTTGCTCTTTTTACCACATAGGCAACAGGGCTGAAGGGATTTCGTGCCACAAACCAGAAAGGAGTCCTCAGCTACTGAGCAGAATTAAAAATGGAGTAAGAGGGAAAGATTTAGAAAAAGGATTTTAAAAGGAATACTTATTCAGACCGTGTAAAAACTCTCCTGAGATTGTTTGGACCAAAACTGCTGAGAAACACAGGGGAGGAAAGTTGGAGTTGTTAAAGGTCTGCATTCTCCTGTATTTTCTAAGTGCAACCTACAAAACTAATTTGATTTTGTTGGTCCTCTGAGAAGTCCTCTAGCAAAAGAAGGCTGGGGGTGGGAGGAACCTCTGGTTTTTTATATCTGTGAGATAAAAACCAAGCTCAAGGCCTCTTGCATAAGCTTTGTAAAGCACTATGAAGTAAAATCAAAACCCAGCATTTCTTCTGTGGTTACGGAGAAGTGCTGGCTACGCATGGTGCAGAAGCATTTTTAATTTACATCGGTTTGTTGACTGGAGACTTTTGATCAATAGGACAACAGTGCCAATCAGAAAATGACAAGTACATTTCATGTGGACTTTTTTGGGGGGTAAAACCTTTAGAACTTTTCTAATTTCATAACCAAAAAATGAGAGAAAAAAAACTTTGCTCCTGCCTTTTTTCCAGATACTGATTTTCCTTCCTTTTTCAGAGATAAAATAAGAGTAAAAGGAAAGATGGGAGAAAGAAAACATACATAACATGGGAAAATAGAGAAGTGAAACTCCTCCTCCCTCCAAGTAACTGTTGGGTTTTTTTCATTAAATATGCCATTACATATAAGATTTCCATTTTCAAATGGAAAAAATGTGACTGGCTCCAAATATAAGAACAATGCTTGAGGGCAGGCCTAAAGAGAGCAATAAATCAGAGCAGAAAATATTTTGCTTGGGGAACACATCATGACTAGCACATAAATAATCCTCTTTTCTTCTGTATGCAACACAAAATAAACACAGCTGGGTGCAGGGGTGCACGCACATACACACGCCTCGGCCCCATTTCCCCAGGACTGCCCTCTGACGCCATGAGGGGTGAAGGGTTATGACAGAGGGGTCAGTGACATGGTGTCTGCTGAAAATCTCAATAGAAATAGAGTAGGGGAGCCAAGCGTGCGGAGAGCACTCAGGGATGTCACCAGGAGGAAGCAGCTCCTTGGCCGCTGCCCAACGGGAAACTCTGTGTACCAGTCCCCACAATAAAATACTAGTTATTTCTCAGTAATCGTGACAGTCCCAACGTATTTGCTTCTCTGTGGCAGGATCACATGGTGGAGGGTGGCCTTAAATTGGGGCTGTGCTGAGAGAGAAGCTTGCCAGGGTGTGTGTCTACTGGGAGCTCCACTCCGGAGCTCAGGATCGTTGCACAGATAATGTACAGGTTGCCTGTGTGGGTCAGATGCTCGTATGGGGCTGATTTCAAGCACAGTATCTGGGGCTCCAGAGCCTTCCAGCTGACCGGGGCTCTCAAGAGCCCGTTGCTAACACACAGCAAATTTGAGGCTGTGGCTTGGCTGCATGGGCTATGCACAGACCCATCTCGTGGCCCATGGGAGAGAGGGTGCTCTTTGGGTTGGGCAAATCCAAAGCACTGCAGGTGCTACAGATGTGCTTGTGCACACCCACAGCACCCTCTGCCTTCCCAATTCTCAACCTGGTTTCAAGCATGAGATTTTTTCTCCATTTTGGGCCCTCTTGCTGGCCTTCCAGTGTTTGTCCTCCCAACAGGCAATTCTTCTTGTCCACCTGAACACTTATTTAGTAATTTTTAGCATCAGGAATGAAAAGAGCTTTTTTTTTTTTTCATTAAAGACCGCTGAGGAAAAGTAGCTTCAGTGTCTTGAGGGACGCTTCCAAAATCCTGGGGTGCCCCACAGAGGTGGGCGCGATGCTGGGGCACCTGCTTTCCTTACCAGTCCTGAGGAACTTCCAAGATGAAAACAATTCATTGCAAAGTGAGTCTGAGGCATCTGGAGGGATCCTGGGTGGGCCAAAGCTCTTTTACAGGGAGAAAAGCAAATTCATATACCTTCCAGCAGAACTTGCTGGGATCTGTGTGGCAATTTGCTCCCTCTTAGATCTTCCAGTGAATTTTTCCATGACAGGGATAATCCAACCTAATCACTTCCATTTGACCCAGTTTAATCACCACCTTCCTGAAATGGAGTTAATAGGTGCTTAATGCTAACCAGCAAAGCGAGGAGGATGGTTCATAAAAGATCTCGGAAAATCACTCCACAGTTCCTAACACGCTCCATTTTTTTCCTTCTGATTCGTTAACCAGAGTTGGTAACTTCTGAGGCCTAAACCACAATACATCTTGATCTCACTAAGCTAAAAATACCGACTCGCCAATGACAGAATACTAATGAATCCTCCACAGGAAAACTAATCTGTCATTTCCTTCCCCGCAGGAATACTCACAAGTGGTTAAATAGCTAAGGATGTTGTGCGGCCTCTCTGCCTGTAACACTGCACCCTGAGATCTTGATTCAGGTACTGTAGGCATATATTTTCCTTCTTTCAAGATGGGTTTTTGGCTTATTATTCCACGTCTGCCATCCTGCAATAGCACTAATTTTAAATTTGCTTTGCAAGCATGACAGCATTCATAAATAGAGCCTATGCTTTTGAGATGGCTTTGGGTTTACTCATAGATGTCTATTTCAGGGAACAGCAGGAGTGGGGCTGCTCCGGGTAGCCCCGCGGCAGGCAGTGCCCTCAGGGCCATGGTGCAGACCAACATGGTGCTCCCAGACCAGTGGGTGCTGGTGTGCAGCATCCCAGGTTGGGCTCCTCAGGGCGGCTTAGGCCTGTTAGTGCCCTCAGGGCCCCATGATCCCGCAGCAGGACAGCAGCACTGTCCCAGTTAAAGCTGAAGACTGCTTCTTGGTTTAGGCCATTCTGTGTTCTCTAAAATACACATCGGTCATGGTGTCTTGTAATCTCCTGTAAGGGAGGGTATAATGTCATTTGAGCTGGGCTTGTCAAGTAGCAGCCACCTCCTCCTCCTTCTTCCTTCCTCCTTCCACCAAAAAGGTAATTTAATGCATATTTCCTTGTTTTCCCCTGAGTGACCACATTAGTAACCATTGCACGGTGGTGATGCGTGCACTCCGGGGGTGTGAGCTTGGCTATCTGTACGTATGTGGTACCTCGCCTGGTGCCAACAGCACGAGGGGGAATGTGCACTGAGTTCATTGCGGTTCACCTCCACTCCTTGACTTGAAATGGAGTTTCTTGCAAAACCACCGCTTCTTACTAACTATGCATTTGTCACCTAATTAGACCAAAAGTTGGGTTTTCTCCCTTCCCTGCTACCTGTTGGCACTGCTTTTTTGGTCTGTGGATTTTCTATTCCATTTCATTACTGCTTTTTGTTACTTAATTGTTTGTTTAGGCTTTTGTGGTGGGCTTTTAGTAGCGGGGCAAGGGCCACAGGGATGGCTACTGTGAAGCTCCCCTGGCTCCAAGTTGGACCTGCTTCTTGGCCAAGGCCAAGCCAACTTGTGACTAGTGCCTCTGTGACTGACATACTTAAGAGGGGAAAACAGAGAACAAGGAGCGGAGAGAGGAGTGAGATGTGAGGGAGACAACCAGGCAGACATCCAGGTCAGTGAGGAAAGGCAGGGAGGATATTCCCCGGCAGTCTGTGGTGAGAGGGTAAGCTGTGCCCCTGCAGCCATGGAGGGTCACAGGAGAGCAGAGACCCCCCCTGCAGCCTGGGGAGGACCCCACACTGGAGGAGGTGGCTGTGCCTGAAGAGCCTGTGGCTCTGTGGGAAGCACAGTCTGCTCCTGAAGGACTGCACCACACGGAAGGGACCCACACTGGAGCAGTTCGTGAAGAACTGCAGCCTGTGGGGAAGGTCTCACATCAGAGAAGTTCATGAAGGACTGTCTCCCGTGGGAGGGACCCCACGCTGGACCAGGGACAGAGTGTGAGGAGTCCTCCCACTGAGGAGGAAGGAGCGGCAGAGACAACGTGTGATGGACTGACCACAACCCCCATTCCAGCAAAGCTGAGCCTGGGATGGGTGGGGGGAAGGTGTTTTAAGGTCTGGTTTTATCTCTCATTATCCTATTGATTGGTAACTAATTATATTGGGTTTTTTCCCCAAGTCGAGTCTGTTTTGCCCGTGACTGTAACTGGTGAATGATCCCTCCCTGTCCTTGGCTCTACCCATGAGCCTTTCCTGATGTTTTCTCCTCCCCATCCCACCAGAGGGGAGGAGTGAGCAAGCAGCTGTGTGGTGCTCGTTTGCCAACTGGGCCTAAACCATGACAGCTTTAAACACGGATATTTGAAATGGTAAAGAACTTAATGCCTTCACTGCCTGTAAATATCTTACATCCCAGGGCTGGAAACTTAGTGGACTTACACTGCCACAGTCTCAACTGCCTGTTGTCTTCTCATCTCCCACTGATGGTGCCACTACCCTCTCCACCTTCCACACCAAGTTCAGCTGCTGGTCTACTGAGAAGCACCATCTGTGGCTAGAGCGCGTTTGCTCTGTTCAACCTTGTCATCAGCACCAGGGGTGAGTGGGGTTGAGCGTTCACACAGACACCATACCAGAGGGACTTGGCTCGTGCCTCAGACAGAGGTGAGGATCACAGAAGAGCCAGCAGTCTTCCTGTCGAGTACAGTTCCTGGCTCCTTGCTGCTGGAAACAACTTATTCCTTCATGGCAATGAGGTAGTTTAAGGCAGAGGCTTAAAGAGCAGATGTTTATTTTACCACCCTAAGACCCCCAAACCCAGTGAGACTGAAGATGAGGATGGACTCAGGGGCAGCTCAAGGACTTGCGCCGGCTGCGCATTCTCACTGAGAGCACCACTGCCACGGAATGGGAGGCAGTGGAGGGGCACAGCTAGGCCCTGAGACATGTCAATCCTGAAAAACGACTATTTTATAAACAAACAAACGTTATATCCCCACAAGCGTTGTTAGCAGAGAAGCGGGTTGCTTGCGAAGCCCCACTGCCACCTAGCACGTGAAGAAGGTCTGTATTTAATCCTTTGAAACTTCCCAAATAAGATTTCTTTTAACATGAACAGTAAACTGAAACCTCTGACCACCATAAAATACACGGTAAGGCTACATGTCCCCGCTTCCTCCCTGTTGCCGCAGTACGGCCCTCATACTTGTGTGTTTGAATCATCAGGTTTCCAGTGCTAACACCCAGTCTCCAGCAGCGTTACTACACAGCGGGGAAACAGAACACGTGTCGGACAAAACCTGACAAAGCAACACTTGGATGTAGGTCAGGCACAGCAAACAGGAGTTACTCGTACGCTACACCTGGCTCCCATTCAAACACGAAGCCTGATGAATTCGCACTAGCCCAGACATGCAGAACGGTATCTCCCTTTTCCCTTTCCACGGGGATTTCTTTTCAGCCAGTCCCACCAGCTCCTTCTTTCTGTGCCCCTACAGCTACCACGCTCCTCAAGCGCCTGACCGCTGGCCACCCCCGCGCAAGCCGACACACTTGCGTTGCTCCCACCATTGCCCCAAACTGCAGCGCGCACTGCTGACGCGGGGCGTTTGAACCATGAAGGTACACGTGTACCTCTCTTGCTGCAACCGCAGCGCTGCCAGCACGCTGCTCCTCGCTCCCCCACTGCCGTTCAGTGCTGCTACGCTACTGCCATAAAGCAGGCGGCAGACAGGGCTGAAACTCCAACAGCACAGCCTAAACCGTCCAGACTGTTGTCTGGCTTGGCCTCCCGCGTAACTCTGACCGAGAAATCTTCTGCTGGACCTAACGCTTTGTGATGGGCTACCGAGACCCGCAGGGCGTGCAGCCTTCATGTGATGACGCCGAAGGTGGCAAATTCACCTTCCATCCTGGTGGTCTTTTAGCTCTTGTCTCTCACCCGGCTGTTTCTTGATCCCATCTTCCCCTGGCTGCTATTGCTTCCCGGTGGTAGAAGCAGACTTCAGTTTCTGTTTCCAGAATTGGCAGAGGCTTTTAACTCTGCTTTTGAATCTGGTTTTGCAGAGAGTGCAGTTTGTAATACCTTAACTCCTCATTCGCTGGTGGTTGGAGTTGAATTTTATCCTTTCCTGTCCTGTGGGCCAGCTCAAGGCTCCGTAGAGGAGCTCACTCTGCAGTAATGGAGGTATGGGCAAACGTTACAAACCTTTTGATTAATATGTGTATTACTATTCCATAGAAAAAGCACGATGCGTTCACACATCTATAGGGATTATCGTTATTTACATTTTCTGTTCAAAACAGAAAAATACGAATATTACAAAATACGCTGAATTGAGCCATAAGGTATTTCTCAGCTTTGCCAATTTCTGATGGAAGAGAGATTAAATCAGACTGAGAATTTAGTAACCTCACCTACAAACTTCAGACCGATTTGGTGGTAGCAGACCACATAGATACTGGTGGTTTCTATGGGATCCCGTGGATTCGGTGGCATCTTGAGTATTTTTTCAGGCTGTACTAGAAACCAGTTTAGCATGGCTCTATTTTTTCTTCAGCTTATACTGAAAATTCAACATGTGTATGCCTCAATCTTGAAATGATTTTCAATGTTTCTATTGAAAACATATGTGAGCTAGGCACAGTCAACCGTGGTATGATTTCTCTGAGACATATCTGAGGCGCTGGGATTCCTGAAGAGCGTTCAGGCTGTTCTGAAGGGAAACACACAGCTCCTCTCTACGGCACATGTCCCCCCATCAGCTTCTGCGTGTACGTGCGGGTCTGGAAGGCCAAGTTCCTAGACCTCCTGTCCTCTCAGTTTCTCTCTGCTCCGTGCTCCAGACCAGTTAACTAGTGTGGGCTTCCTTCACACCACTAATGCCATGTTGGCTCTCTCAGGCTTGGGCATCCCCGCTGTAGCAGCCACGGTAACTTTCCAGCCCTGGTGTTTTCAGAGCACATCTAGAAGTCAGCAATGGGGCGGTGAATTTGAACCCTGCTGGTTCCCGAGTGCTGTAATTGTCCATTTGGACTTATTTACTACTCTCCTTTTCTACCTTAATTGTGTATTTGTATAAAAATTAAGAATCCTGGTGGATATCTTTAGTGCAGGTTCCAGGGACTTCATCATTTCCTTAAGGGTTTGGGTGGGGAACTCCGAGTTCTTCGTTAGCCAGCGTGTTGTCTCTGTACTGTTGCCATAGGTTAAAGGAGCTGGAATAAAACTGGCATGGTATCCAGTTTCACCCAAATGAGGTTGCTGAGCAGGATCCAGAAGATCTATATCCACAGAGGGCAAAAACAGTACTTAAACAGAAAGCAAGCCTGTGATTTATTTCATTATTTACTAAGTGCTGTCATCGTGCTCAGTACTATATAAACATTCTCTGCCCCGGGTTATTAATACTACCAGGCACAAACAGGTTCAACACTCAAAACACCTTACACAAAATATTCCCAGAACAAAAGCTTTAAGGACGAGTTAAAAGGACAAGTTATCCATAGAGGAATCACGTTAATGAAACTTCAGCCTTCCAAAATAGCTACGTGTTCCAGTAAGAACAACTGCACTTGAGGACCTAACTCTCTACCTATCCCCATCTAAATACCCCTCGCTGACCACTGCCACAATACATTTCTGCCCTGTCGAGTCTGTGAGTGAGGCCAGCCTGGTCCTTTTGTTGTATGATAAGGAATATCCACCCCTCCAACAAATACGGTGCACCAGCAGGAGATCAGATTTGGGGGGTTGCACTACATAACGGTCCTGTATTTAAGAAGAATAAGAAGGTTTTGGCCTTTAGACTGCTCAGCTCTGGAAATGCTAGGGGCTCGCTGCAAGGTCCCCAACTTGTGTCGCGAGTGGGTGGACAGTGAAATGGAAAATGCCGTGCTGGAGGAAAGATGGTATGAAAGGACTGTTAAAGGGCATGTCGTTAACTCCTGTAGAAGGACTAAAAGAAACAAGCTATTTGGAGGCATACTGGCAGAAGAAAAAGGAGGAGTGTTTTGCTTAAAGATAACTGAAACACATTACAAATTCTTGAGAAAGGCTGGGAAAATTGTACCTTGACCTAAACTTCTCAGGTTGAAATAACCCCAAAGGTACAGGATTCCTTGATGAAAACATCACTGAGTATAAAAAAATGTGTCTGCATGCTTAGGTCAGTGAAGATTATATCTTCTGTAAGGCCACTTAAAAGACAGAGCTCTCACAAGAATTACAAATTATTCTGGGGCCATGAAAATCATCCTGCTTTTAATTACAGCATTAAAGACAAATCCACGAAGTTCTAAGTTCTGCAGGCATGGCAAGCAATCATTATAAATCTGGACAAGGGATCACACAGAAATTTTAAATAATGACTGTGAGAGATTTCAGTACTAGCTATTTTTGTCTTCAGAAATGTTTTTCTTTTCAAAAAAGTCATTAGCACTTGTGCTCAGCCAAAACTTGCTCATAAGACTAACCAGGATTTCTTAACAGAAACCGTTTGCAAAAGGATACTGTCAGCTCCCAACTAGTCAGTTTTCCAGAAGAATCTTAAAAGATGTTTCAGTACCTGAATCCCTGGGGCGATGCCCGTCCTTTTGTGACAGTACTTTACCTTTTTTCGAAGCTTTACCTTGCCCTGTTGCAGCATCAAAGGCTCCACACAAGCTCAGGGAACCAGAAAATAGGGAGGAAGCAATGAAACTGAGAGCCTGGAAAGCACTGTCAAAAGCTGAAAATAAGCCAGGGTAGCTAAACAAAGAACTGAAAAGGTATCTCCTTTTATTAATGTTCGGTTCCAGGAATTGTTTGGAAATGAGAAGAAAATGTCAGGCAATGATGTCCATGTAATTTAACGTGCAATTACAGCCAATACTGCGATTAAACGAGGAAAGACGGACAAAATGAAAATTCTTTCCTGATATTCAGATGACTTTTAAGAAAGAAAAAGTTTTTTTAAAAGACAGAAGTTCAGCCAAAGCAAGAGTGCAGCGTGTTGTGGAACAGTCATACAATACCATCCCTCTGTCTCGGCACTTTCAAACAAAAGTTCGTTATCAATATCGTGATCCGGTGCCAGGATGAGTTGCTGGAGATGGTAGTTGCACTGACTGCAGTGAGTACTACAGGCCACACTGGGAGGGGAGTTCCTCAGGTCATCAGGCAGGACTTGTACGTTGTAACTGTTTTGGGTTTGCATGGCAAGGTTTTGATAGTGAGGGGGCTACAGGGGTGGCTTCTGTGAGAAGTTGCTGGAAGCCTCCCTATGTCTGATAGAGCTAGTGCCAGCCAGCCCCAAGACGGACCCAAGGCCAAGGCCAAAATCGCAGTCATAACACCCCTGTGATAACATGTTCAAGAAGGAAAACAAAACCAGAAAAGAGTAGATCTGTGCATACAGGGAGAGCAAGACATGCCAGCAAGAACCCTGCAGACACCAAGGTTGGTGAAGAAGGAGGGGGAGGTGCTCCAGGCACCGGAGCAGAGATTCCCTGGCAGCCCATGGTGAAGGCCACGTTGGGAAGGCTGTGTCCCTGCAGCCATGGAGGGACACGTGGGAGCAGAGACCCACCTGCAGCCCAGGGAGGACCCCACACCAGAGCAGGGGGATGCCTAAAAGAGACTGTGACCCCTTGGGCAGCCCACGCTGGAGCAGGCTCATGGTAGGACCTGTGGCCCCGTGGAGAGAGGAGCCCAGGCTGGAGCAGGTTTGCTGGCAGGACTTGTGACCCCGTGGGGCACCCAGGCTGGAGCAGGCTGCTCCTGAAGGACTGCACCCTGTGGAAGGGACCCACGCTGGAGCAGTTTGTGAAGAAAACTGCAGCCCATGGGAAGGACTCACATCGGAGAAGTTAGTGGAGGACTGTCTCCTGTGGGAGGTATTCCACACTGGAGCCGGGGCAGAGTGTGAGGATCCCTCCCCCTGAGGACGAAGGAGCGGCAGAAACAACGTGTGATGGACTGACTACAACTTCCATTCCCCATCTCCCTGTGCCACTGGTGGGGAGGAGGTAGAGAAAAGCGTGAGGGAATTTGAGCCCAGGAAGAAGGGAGGGGTGGGGGGAAGGTGGTTTAAGATTTGTGTTTAGTTCTCCTTTTACTCTGATTTTGATAGATGATAAATTAATTTTTTTTCCCCAAGCTGAGTCTGTTTTGCCCATGATGATAATTGCTGAACGATCTCTCCCTGCCCTTATCTAGAGCTGCAAGCCTTTCCTGTATCTTCAGTCCCTGTCCAGCCAAGGAGGAGAGTGATAGGGTGGCTTGGTGGGCACCTGGGCTCCAGCCAGGGTCAGCCCACCACGGTAATGCATTTTGTTATATTACATTTGCTTCAGCAGCCCTATCCTGGCAGTGGGATTTGTGTAGCTGGGCCCTTCTTGCAGGGACCCTAAATGACTGCAACAAAAATCTTTCAGTAAGGATGATGCTGCGAGGTTGTGGTCTGAGATGGTGGAACGAGGTAGCAGATGAAAAGGACGGAAAATCCTCTGAAGTTAAGGGTGCTAGGGTTTAAATTACACTGCTTCTGACAGATTTATCTCAGTACTAGTCATATAATTAGTACCACAGCAGAAAAAACAAACTCCTCTGACTTTCTGATTCTAGCTATTTTGTCATTGTGCCTGGAGTGTGACAAGGATAACTGCATGTTTATCCAACTTCTGGTGATGACTTCTTGCAAAGTTATTTGCGAAGATGGAAAAACCCTAACTCTTCCTGTTCATTGGAACAGAAGCTAGATGCCTGGAAATTTGTGACTGACTAGACAGAAGCTTGTACAGTTAGACCTGTGTAAATAAGAAGCATTAACTATTACCAGGTCCTCATAAGTGGGAATTCACACCATTGAAATACCACCCAAGAATCAGTTTCTATGTGAGTGGCAGGCAGAGGTGGGTGAAGAGGTAGAACTGCTGACAGTGGGGCGGATACATCTGCTGTGTAATCCTTTCCCTTCTCCTAGCCCCTTTTCAGCAACTTCCTTGTCTGAATTCAAACACTGCTGCCCCACTCCTGGTGCTCGATTTGCACAAACACGAATCCTGCTGGAACCTTCATTTGGCCTTTTCTTGCCTTCTGCATTTGCTTGAGAAGGGCTGCCAGGAAAGCCCTAAAAAACAGCCGCTGCAAGCCCCTGCCCAGTAGTCCAACACCAGCTTTTCTCCAGATGAAGAGGTTTGGATCTGATAATCCAGGTCATCCATGCAAGATGAATTTCACACATAAATGAGCATGCATAGGAGCCTATCATTATAGGCTCGTACCACATAACTTTAGCTGTCTAACATTAGAGAACAAGTAGGCAGAAGCACCCTTTGGGGGTGCTTGTGTGTCCTGTTGACTCTGCAGGATGACTAATCTCCTCCCTGGGGCCTGCAGTCAGGCTGGGCAAGGTCCCCCTCCCGCTGTGCCAGACCCTCACTAGGAAGTTTTCCACCTACAGCAGGCAACTCACATGCTACGCATACACTACTCGTGGTGCCTGCTGATATCTTAAATCACAATCATAAAATAGTTATTTGGAAATGGCAGAAATTTGTAAAAAGATAGCCTAAGTTAAAGCTTGGGTTACAACTCTTCTGCTTTCTCCTTTCTGTTTGTCTTCTTCAGCTGCTCTCATTGTTGTCTACCATTTGGCACTGCTGTAAAAGTTGTTGTTCCAGAGTGTTTCAAAAAATAAGAGAACCTTCTGCTGTGTTTTATACTGGATCCATTCATGAGGGCCAGAACTTTCTATCCTGCAATGGCAAAGCGGTAGTATCCCTCAGATATTCTACTATTCTACAGCTGTAAAAAGGAAGCCAAATCAAACCTAAAATAATTTAGTATGGAAAACATATTCCAACTTTAATGACACACTGGCATTTTGTTTAGGTCTCTTTATTACGATGAGTCATAGTATGTAAACTTCACATGCAGTTACTGAAGTCACGTGTCTGCCTTATTTTAGCTTTGGGAACAGCAGCAAGGCCAACATCCTCCGCTGCCTTTGAGGGAGGACGTGAGAAGTCCCAAAAGACAACGATGTTATGGTACCCTAAGATGCAATGTGTTGCCTTTTCACCCACCATCTAGAAAATAAAGGGGTAGATTCTCTAGGTGAGCCCTCTCTAGATGAGCCCTCGGCATTGCTAACGCTGGCTCAACTCTGCTGGGGATTCCCATCTGGGCCAAAACAGGACAAAAGGATGTCTCATTCTGTATCTCTCTGGCCCGCCTTAAACAGAAGTGAGTCACACACAGGTAAAATCAGCAGAGCTCTGTTAGTACTGGTGGTTCCACTGCTCCCTTTATCCCTCGAGCTGTACTGATGAGAAATCCCTTCGGAAGGGCTAGGGGGAATGGAGCCCAAAACCAGCTCCCCACCCCTCTCCTTACCTCTCAGCTAGGCCCTACAGCGGACTGAAACTGGGCAGAGAGATTTCCACTGTTCTCATTCGTCGGGTTTGTTTCCTGCAGCGCACCTCCGTCGCTCTGCACACACTCACAGAGAGGGGTGGAAAGGGAGACGGCAGGCTTCCCTGGCTCAGCCAGAGCAACGCCCATTCCTGCAGGTATGAAAGGGCAGCATGCAGTCATCTATATAAAGAATGTTCTTCAGATGGGTTATGTATAACTCTGATGGCCAGGGTATCAAATGAAGGTCGAACAGCAGAGACCTTTAGGCTATTACGAAATGTGACTCATGGATTAGTTCACTGCCTGTCAGATTTTCCATTATGAAACTTTAACCACAGCCCATATCTGCACAGCACCAACACCTGTAGAAGTACAAACAAACAAGTGGTTATGTATGCATTTGTGCTGAAGTGGGTCAGGCGATGTGCTGTGGTATTGGGAACCTTTTCCTTAATTAGAAACCATTATCTAAGGACTAAAAAGGGGCACGGGAGAAAATTCTGTGGTTAGCAAAAAAAAAGACTGTTTTGAAGTACACATTTTCCAAAGATTCTGCAAGATAAATCATCAGAGTTCAACTGTACCAGATGAATCCAACCTCAAGATTCCTCTCTGTAGAATATCATTATTTTAGCCATGACGAACATCAGTGCTTCCTAATCCAAGCATTTGCTTTTCCAGCTCCACATGCTGGCATAGGCAGAAGTGAAAAAGCAACTATTCCTGTTCTGGAAAATGGTAGTTTAAATACTAACCTAAAAAAGAAGGATTTTTTTTTTTTTTTTTAAATTCTGAAAATCAGTAAGAAGATTCAGCCATTTGGTGGAAGACCCTCATATGTCTCTCAGCAGCCATCGCATCTCTGGCTGTTTTGAGGTGGCTGTAAATTCAAAAAGGCGGAAGGTTTGCTCTGAAAATTCACTACAGGAAGTGGGGCTTTTGACCTGCGCGTCACCAGTGTAATGAACTGCACAGGTGAGATTTCAGATCACTGTAATTTTAGATGTCTACAGTGTCTATCTCTAATAGGCCCTTTAAAGCTACGTCTTATCTGATCTGGTTTAAATACCTGCCTTAGGATGAGGTGATTCATGACCTCAGAGTGCCTTTTTCTCCGCTGCGGCTGTAATAGGGGCCTGAGGTGACCGGCTTGGCTGGGGAGCCTTCCATGGAGCCACCTCCAGCTGATTAGGCGAACCCTGCCTGAATGCTTTGCCTCCACAAGGCCAGTAATTTATGTGAAATGAGTTGGTTACCACTGCTCATTGTTATTGCAGTGTGCTGTCTGTATCAGAAGAACACTACCACATCTGGCACAAATGAATCCCAGCAGGCTGAAACAGCCTAGAGGCTATTGATTAAAGAGGAAATCTGAACCACTTAGATAAATTTCATCACTACCTTATCTTCTTGCCTCTAGAGATGTTCCAGATCACAAGTGAGGTATGGAGTTCTCACTACACCTACCACTGCGGTATCTAATCTGTGAAGATAGAAGTGTCCATTTCCATGCCTTAGTCCGGGCTCATTTCAAGAAGACACACTTGGGAGACAATTTTTGCAAGCAGCATATTCATTTAAAAGTGAAATTGCTGCTCTACTGGAAGTTCAGGAGATAGGAACAGTAACGCACAATGAAAAACCTTTTACTCTCAAGAACACAAGTCTGAGGAGAGGTAAAATAGCAGTACACAAATATATGAAAAATAACTGCAAAGAGGAAGGAAATAAAATACTCTTCCTGCTTACTACGAATAGGCTAAAAAGCAGTGAGCTTGTAGTACAAGAAGACTTAACTTACTCCAGAGTGAGGTGGCATGCAACAAGTTGTGCAGCCACTTCTCAGAGCTGAACAGCAGCACTGTGCCATCTTTCAGACAAAGGGGAAGTCAACGGGAGCTGCTGTCTCACAGAGAGGCAGCAGCTCCTGCTTCCCCGCAGGCTCTGAGCCGGCTGCCTCTGAAAGTGGTGGGATGGTTACAGCTCCAGGGTGCCTGTAGGCGTCTGAAAGGAGCTGGGAGCCCTTGGCAGCTTTTCAGCCTCAGCACGAAGCAGGGGTTCCTGGCTCGCAGCTAAGGAGTGGTGGCTGTGGTGACATGATGGCAGCCTGGTACCCTGTCTCTTAGGAGAGGCCAGTTGCTACTGGGGCTGGCAACCCTCCCCAAGTTTGGGGAGGCAGGTGATGTTCTGAGTATCCAGTCCAGTGAGCATCCATCCAGGGAGTACGGATTAGTTTAGTCTTGAGGCTGTGTGATGGACCAGATGTCTCAAAACCCCTTCACCTTCTATGATTTGTTAAGTGGCAAGGGTGCAATGTGCAAACGGAAGCCTGAGCTAACCCTTTTCCAGTGGAGTGGGAGGCCAGAGCTCCAGGTGTGTGAGCTGCACTGCTGACCAAAGCCAGCAAGAGACAGGGTGGTCTTTGAAGAACCCATCTAGAGAAAAGCCTCTTTTCTCCTGACATAATTTTTCTTACGGTTCTTTCTCTGCTGCCACTGCAAGAGACATGACTGAAAGATTATGGAGCTGGGTGCTCCCATTTACTACTCCTTGCTCCTCCGTAGGAAATACTTTTGCGACACGATATCAGCAATGTAGAAAACATCTGGAGGAGGGGGGAGAGGAGGAGGGGTGGGGACCTTAAGGAGAAAAAAGTGATTTTACTTACATTAAAAGCTGAAACAAAACAGGTTTCACTCTGCCACGTTCACAGTCCCACACTCACCAGTGCAGCCATCCAGGCACCAGGTCAGCATGTTCAAGCACTCCCATCCAAAATCCAGGCAACATGAAGAGTGTGCCCAGATAATATGTCCAGGATCTATCATGATGCCATAGGGAACAAGGGATGCCAGCTATCAAGTCCTCCTCATGTCTCCTGGGTTATTCTTGGGTTGGTGACCATGCATAGGGTTTGGATATCTTTGTCTATCTTTCTGGAATTGGCAGTATCTCCATCTCTCCATCCCCAACTCCGGCAGCCATCAGGACTAATCACTTTGTCTCCAGACCTGAGCACCTTGTGAAACAGCAGGTAGATGCCCTGAGGCCCTGATGACCTGCTAGTCTGGGTGTCATTAACACAGGCCATTCAGAGAGCCCTTCCTTTGCTGAGTGCTCCTGCTGGTGGCTCCACAACCAGGCCTTCCCACTCCTCCATTCACACCAATACAAACCGTTGTACTACAAGCCTCTACACCCCTTCCATTCCTTGGCGGTTGCTGGAGATCCCTCACTGGCCACGGGACAGACCTAATCAGTACTCAAAAGCAACTGTAAGGGAACTAGGAAGGTGGGCCTTCTGCCTTCTTCCCCCTTTCTCCTGAAGAGCAGTATTGGGTTTGGTTCATTTGTCCCTCAGCCTTCATGATTTAGGTCTTTTAGTTCCTGCCAGGGCACAGCAAGAGCAGCAGCTCCCTTGGGGCTGAGGCCAGGACTGTGGGGGCTCCCCAGAGCGCCCGAGCAGGCCCTGGCAGCCCAGTCTTGTCCCATTCCCCAGCCAGGAGCAGCTGGGGGTACCAGGGCAGCCCCAGCTCCGGGCACCTCCCCAGCTCAGGGACAGCCAAGGGCAGGCCAGGCCATGGGCCCATGGCTGGGTCTGGTTCAGCGGGGTCCATTGCCGGGCAGGGCAGGGCTGTGGGGAGCTGGAGACCGGCTCTGCTGTGGCACCACTGGGGCAGAGGCTAACACCCCTGGGGGGCTGACATGAGGTCTGGGCTGTGGGAAGGTTGGGGGAACCCGGAGGGGCTGACAAGGGCCAGACAGGGCTGGTGTCACCCTGACAATCCCATGGACATTTTGGACTGTCATCACCCTAGTATTTGGTCAGTGACCCTCTAGGTTTCTCAAAGAAGACCCTTAATGTGACCTAAGGGTTACATTTGGTATTTAGGAATGGTAATTGGAAGAGAAAAGGTTTACAGAAACTAAAGTGAGAAGAATCAGTGCCTTCTTCAAAGTGTAATACTAATGCTGCTTCACAGAGGAGCCATCTTGACTAGGAGCCTATTTGGATATAGGCAACTAGTAGCGTACCAGTTCAAACCAGTTCTCACTGAGAATGGGCAGCACCCAAAATTTATTAATGAGCCTCTCGGTTTTTCTTGCTGCTCTACGTCTTTCTCCTTTTGTCTTCACCTTCTGTTACTTTGAACTTGCCTACAAGAGACAGACACGCTCATAGAATTGGAACCTCCTTGTAAACCAATACAGTTAACTCCGGGCATTCATGCAGTGTTCAGAGAGGGGCAGTAGGTGGATACGCATGGCTTTTTCCTACTGAGTAAGATCATACTATAATTTTTGACAAAGGACTACATTCTTAGTACTTTTAGGAATGCAGTGGAAGCCAATACCTTGCACAAAGGCAGCAGTTCCCACTCCGGCTCTGTAAGTGCTGCGGACCAGGCTGCCTTGAGCAGGAAAAGGGCAGTTGCTGCGGTGTGAAACAGCCTGCTTCACAGCACGTGCCAGCAGAGGCTGCTGCTTTGGTGGGACTAGCTGACCCTTTCTTCCCATTTGGAGGACACAATCTGCAGAAGAAGCTGCTGGACTCTCTTCGTTCTGATGCAGGAAAGTTTATTGTTTTGCAAGTTCTTCCTGCTCCTAATTGACCTGATCTAACCTGAAATAAACCATTTCAATTCATGCAAAGGAATACCAGGGTATCCACATGGCCTTTTGCCCAGGTTTAACATAATTTCTTTAAAGCAAACTGCAAATTAATACTAGCACAACTTTCCTGTGCAGGCAAGCCCTTAATCTAATTGGAGCATGGAAAACTGCATTTGGGAAGACAAAGCAGTGTGTAAACTTGGGGAGTGAGAGAGGGAGGCAATGTAATTTGGAGTCCAGTAGGGATCATGGAAGATCTGAATGCAGAGAGATAGAAGTGATTAAGGTTTTTAAAATCCAAGCTAACAAGGGATACGAAAACCAGAGCCTGACTCAGAACTTTTCAGTGTTCATAGAACTGCCATCTTCTTTCCATTCGTTCTGCTCAGGACAACCACCCTTGCCATTTTAGTCAAAACCCACTCTCTCTTCTATCCCCTACAACTCCAAGCCACAGCAAAAGCCCAACATGTCTCTGACAGTTGCACACGCTGGACCATTCAGTTATTGCTGCCTCTCGGTAACAATACTTGAAAATCTCTCTCTCACTTAATAAGGAGTACTAGCAACCCTGGGCATTCCTCAGACAGCTGAGGCCACTGCTGCTTAACCCGGACACTCCTGGCAGCCACACCACGTTGCACAACCATCACCTGCGAAGGAAAAAGTCAGATGTGTTCACGTGACAAGGGAGAGCGCTGGCAAGGCCCTTCCTTGAAACCCCGGGACATATCTGTCCCATCCCTTACGAGCACTGTGGCCAGGGAACATCCACCACAGCCAGGAGAGGTGCACGGCAGAGTGAGGGGCCCACTGGCATAGCAGGGATATTTAGCTGGGACGTGGGCTGGAGGCTGGAAGCATGGGGCTGGCTATTTCATCAGGCTCTGGTCTGGATATTAGCCAGCAGCAACGATCCTTGCTGGGCTGGGCTGAGCACAGGGCCCAGGGCAGTGGCTTCAGCAGCCTGTTGGCTGTGCACACAGGGAGCTCAGGGAGGAGAATGGGCAAGTGAGACAAGCCTCTCCTGCAGTACGGCACTTGCTGTGGACCCCTGCAAGCGGTAAGGCACCAGGCCAGTCCTTTCTTGGGTCAGGCCTGTAGGACTGTAGGCTCACAGCAAACAGCACGGGTGTATCTTCACGAGTCTTGCCTCGAAAGGGGACTTACACCAAGACCCAAGCAAGAGGCGCATGGGAAGGAAGTGCCATCAGGAGCTGCTCACCTGCAGCAGAGAGTTATAACTAGTCCTGCCTCTCTCCCCTCCCTTTGCTCATACACTTGTTCCTCTCTTCCATCATTTCAGTGGCAGCTTTGGGCAGCACTCAGGTCACCAGCTCCTGGGCCCTGACCCCTGCTCAAGAAGTACCCCTCGTTGGCCTAAGCTGCAAGGAGCTCCTCTCAGAGCAACGCCTTGGGGAAGAGCTCAGCATGGTGATGGGAGAAAAAACCGGTGTGAAATTCACGGGCTCATTCTTTCCCACGTCTGATCCTAGCGTTACAGAAGAAATAAGGGCAAACCCATGCTTGTACTTTCACAGTTCCCACAAAAGCCTGTGACTACTTGATCTTGTCATTAAACTATTACAGGAAAGAAAAGGAGCCTTGAAAGCTGCCTCAGATAAGGACCAGCGTATGTTTGAAATGGCCAAATCCTCTCCGTGTATCCTGGTTCTAGAGTCACAGCTTGTAAAAGTTCCTGATTCTGCCTCTCCTTTCTGTAAAGCCTCTGTTTTCTGTAAACAGGCTTTTGTGGCTTTTCAGGACAAGATGTGAATGCCTTTGAAGTTTTCAAACACGCTCCAGGCATCTTTTCAGAGTATCATCATGAATCTGTTCTTCATCAAGGCTTCCCCAATCCCTTATGTACGTTCTATCAGCCTCTACCAGTGCGTGAGCAGCTGAGAGGCAAGGGAAGGGGAGCCAGCAAGGCTTGGGTGGCAGTGCAGTGGCCAAAGAACAGAGGAGCTCTTAATCAGATTGCCTTTTAATTCTTCAGTTAAAGGCATAATGTCCTCTCTAAGGCTGAGGGTAGAGGTGCACTCAGCGTAGGCGGTGATAGAACAAAGTGTTGCAGCATAGTGGAAAATTTTGTAACTCTTCTGCCAAATGCTGTCCAGGCAGTTTAATCATCCAATTTTTTATTGTTAGCAACTTCCTTTATTCCTTGGAGTAAGATTTTGGATCAAAACAGAGACAAAAGGACCCAAACCAGAAAACCAACTGTGAACGTTTTGGCTAAAATACCTAAATACCTAATTCTGCAGGCAACGGATTCCCACGGTTTGTGTAATGAGCGCCCCAGGGCATTCCTTCCCTGAGAGAATGTGGGTGCGCATCCTGTGCTCTCCTGTTCTGCCCCTGCCTACCCAAGAGAAGGCGGCTGCGACCCTGCACAAGGTTCTTCAGTAGCAGCGCTGGCTGCAGCATCGCGCGGTCCCTGTCTTCCCTGCCTGGGGCTAGCTACCCGGCTCTTGCTGGAGTGGCATCGGCGGCTGTGTAGCCACCCCAAATCGCCTAAAGGACTTAGCCGGGTGAAGAACAACACCCTCTCACCACCGGTTTGTTTGGGAGGCTGAAATGAGCTGGGGGTGTGGTGAGGTAGGCACTATGTAAGAGCGATGCCCGTGGAAGAAATGCCAGGCTTAAGTGCACCCGCTGTGGCCTCAACACCGAGTTAAGGCATGTATGGTGGGAAATACTCACTAAATTGAAGGAACTCGTTGACTACGAACCAGGATCCCACAGGCATTTCTCTGGGCAGAGGGGTGACCTAGGGAAGGTTTTGTCCTACCCCTACAAACAGACAGTTATCTTAAACTCGGGTCAGTTCCTTCCGTCACTGCACTGGCTGGCATCACCAACAGCTATACTGCGACAGCCGAAGGGACACCTTGAGGACAGGAACAAATGGCAAGTGCTGGGCACTGCCTACACCAGTACTGCCGCTGAGAGAAATGCCTGAAGAGCTACAGCATCCCAGACGCGAGGAACCTGGGAATACCGTCCGATGCCACAGGCCTGGGTTTGTTTTGAAGTTAGAAGAAGGGTGCCAGCTTTAAAAATGCGCCTTTTTTTTTTTAATCCATTTTATTCTGCCACATAGATTCTTTAACATACATTATTTTAAAACTATTTTTTAAATAATATTTAAAAATATTTAAAAACATTATTTTAAAACTATTATTTTAAAACATATTTTTAAAACTATTATTTTAAAACATATTTTTAAAACTATTATTTTAAAACATACATTATCTTAAAATCTATTGGTCCAAAGAGTTTTTGTAGCTGTTGCTGTAGGGAAATGCAGGCTTGGTGGTGAAGGCTTCACTAACAGTATATCAATGGCTGCATGTGGTTCCTCTTTCCATGTTTTTCCTCCAAATTAGTAAGACTCTGCCTTTTGATGCCTAAAAGTGTCCCCCAAAATTTGGGAACTGATCAGATGCTGCATTTAAAAATTATGCTGTTAAAGACAGTCCTCCGATATTGCTGAGAGACACAGAGCATTGAGTAAAGGCTGTTTCCCAGTCCCTTTGTTAATTTGTGGCTGGACAACATTAACTTTATATTTTTTATTGCTCTGCCAGCTTGAAATATGAAAGACTCACAAAAATATGGTATGTGGTCTTAGTCTCATAGTGACCGCTATAGAACAAGAACCAAGTGTTCAGTACCACAACCTGAGAATTATATCCATGGTAGGATTTATTTTTTATCACACTCTGGATTTCAGGGCCTAAATCCTGGAAGCATTGCTTTGACATTCATAAAATACTTCTTTCCCTTAGAAGTAAGCCCACAGTTCCGTAAGATGGGAAATCTGCTTAAGATGCCTAGCACCGTATGAACCGTTGATAGTCTCAAACCAGATAAGGAAAGTCATGTATGCAAGGCCAGGGTTTACCAGCTTTGGGTAAAAATATTCTACAAGGCCCCTACAACTTCATAAACTGCGTTGACTTTACAACCCACACCGCTTGGTAGCAACCTGGGATGCTGCTTTCCTGAACGCACAGCAACGATCCTCAACGCTCAGAAAGCTGTATCTCCAGCTACTTTGAGGCTAACAGTAGCCTTTCAGAATGCCTGCCAAAGGAACCTCTGCAGGTGAGGGAAGAGCCGATTCAGGAATCCTGCTAGGATTTGGGAACTGAGTGTCCAGGCTCCCAGCAGTGTCACCTTTTTAAGCAGCTTTGCCTGAGTCCATGAGGAAAAACTCACCGAGTGTTACAGCAAGCAGGAGGAGTCCAGCGTTGTGAAGACTCCAGCGTTAGCATAAAGTTTGACCCAAGTACTCGTTAGCTGCTAATTTCCTCCAGCAAATTGTCTCTGAGTCAGCTGCAGGAGAATAAAAAGTGAAACTGAGCATACATAGTCCTGCCTAACGCGGAAGGTAACTTAATAACACAGGGAAAACTGACTTCCCTAAGCAACTGGGGGCACTCGCAGGCCTGTAGCAGGAGCCTCCCAACTTGGTAATTGACTCTGCCCTGGGTGTACCGTGTGGTAGCACACCGCCAGCGTGACACAGTGTGACGCACACTGGCCCCTCTGCTAACCCGCCTCGAGGCACCCTGCTCGGTGCAGGACCCACCTGCTTTCCTCACGGCGAGACCAGGAATTAAATCACTGTGATACTTCTAAAATCTGTGAAGAAGGATGCATTAATGTCGTTGCCTAGTACATACGAATTACATGAAACAATGCTCTCGTTTACAAAAGCATTGCAGACATGGTAGGGATGTAAACATTGCAGAATTGTTTAGAATTTAGAACTGTCCGCAAAGCTGTAGGAAGAAAAGGAATTAAGATATTCACTTGAAATTGGCTTTCAATAATAATAATAAAAAAATGGGTGCAAGTTCTTGGTGAACACACCTGCAAGCGCTTCAATAATATAAATAGGTGCACCTGGGGAAGGAATACAGGCATAAACTAACTCTGTAGCTGGTGAGAGAGCTGCTGAGGAAGGCCAAAGCAGAAGGATGGTAAGTGTGGTGTTCAAGGATAGATGCTGTCCTGTGTGGAACTTGCTGGTTTGTCTGTGAGCAGGAGTGCTGTGTTGCTCATTTAAGGATTTGTTTGGGCGTGTTTAAACATTGTAAGGCTTAATTTCGGGAAGGACTTTGGCTCTAGAGCTCTAGCTTTAAGGGCAGCTGTGTGTAAAAACTGTCTTCAGGACAAACTAGGTAAAAATAGGTGGGTTTATGCACGAGTACTAGGGAAAAGCTTTATCTTGCTTTAAATTCCATGGTGAATCTAGTCATCCTTCTGGAGTACAAATCTTCTTTATGCTTTCTTGTTGGAACAGGCAGGAGCTGGAGGAAGAGGGAAATGGAGGACTAATTGCTGCGTGTGGGTTAAGGACAACCAAACCCTGTGTCCTCTTCCCTGTGACTTAGTAGCCTCAGAGGTATCCCGATTCTGTAAGCGTGTTTGTCAGTGCTTTTACTGACCCAAATTCAAGGAGTTGGCTCTGCTATGTTCTGTGTCAGCAGGCTGTGATGGAAGGGTATGAGGGTGGTTTTTGCTTTTAAAAGTGACAGGGAGCTTAATGCTTATTATTTGACTGGCATTTTACAGGCTAACCGCAAATATGAATCCAAGGTGGGGCTTTTTGTGGGTATCATGGGACAGCTTGGTAGAATTGTCGCTGTACGGAAAACAGGGGTGACCTCTGGCATCTCAACGGGTGTGATGGCTAAAGGCGGCTTTGGGAAAATACGCCTGCGATAGTGCTGACCACCGATGTGCTGGGGTGGGTGGCTCACAGCGACATTGCCGCTACACAGTAGGCTCGGCGGATCCTTCTGCAGCCCTGGCCAGAGCGGCAGGATAATGCGTGTTGAGGTAACCTGTGGTGAGGGCAGCTGAGCTGTGATGGCCCACGGTGGGTGTAACTTGTGGGTGAAGCACCCCCAGCCCCTCACCCGCTGACCACGATCCCAGCTCTGGCCCTAGGTGCCACCCCGCTGCCACTACCGGCACCCCCGTCCTCAGCCCCTCGCGGCTGGCTCTCCGCGCCTCCATTACGGCCTACGCCACTGGGCCGGGGAGAGCGCGCAAGATGGCGGCGGCCCACGTGACCCAGACGCCGACTCCTTCTAGAGACATCGCCGCCGCGCTCGCGACGGGGCCGCCGGGGCGCTCTCGCGAGCACGCGGAACAAAAGGAGAGGGCGGCGGCGGGGGAACCGTGATCTCGCGAGACCCTCGCGGCCGTTCTCCCCCCCCTCCCCCCTTCACGGCGGTGCGAGGGGGCCGCCGGTAAAGCCCTGGAGACCCGGCGGGGGGTTGCCGCGCCCGCCCGGCGCTCTAAGTCTCGCGACACCCTCCGGCGCGCCCTTCGCCCCGGGGCTGAGCTGCCGAGGCCAACGCGGCTCTCGCGATAGACCTTCCCCCGCTTCCCCGACGGCGCGGCGCCGCGTCGCGCCGCCGGTTTCTCTCGCGATAGCGCCGGGCAGGAGGAGGGGCGGTAGCGCGTGCGCGCTGATGTCAGCGCGCGCCGCCGGGCGGGCGGGGGCGGGGACTATATAAAGGCCGGGGCCGAGGCGGGAGGGGCTCAGTCAGGAAAGCGGTTCGCGGCGTGACGAGAGGCGGTAGCAGCGGCGGCGAGGTCTCGGGCCCGGTGAATCTGAATTTCTCGAGGCGGAGCGGGACAGCCCGAAACGATCTCTCGTTATGAGTCATGTGGCGGTGGAAAATGCCCTCGGTCTAGACCAGCAGGTGAGGGGGGTGGGGGGTGGGGGGGCGCGATGCGGCGCGGCAGGCCGCGCCGTTAACCGGCCTGCGGCGGCGAACGGGGCGGGAGGGAAAGGCCCCGAGGAGGCGCCGCGTGTATGGGGCAGGGATGGCGGCAGGGGCGCTCGAAATACCCGGCGTGGGACTTGCTTGGGCCCTCGGTCCCCGGTGGTTGCGTCGTGATTTCCCGCCTCCCCCCCCCCGCGTCGTTTTTCTCCCGGTAACTCCACCCCTCCCCCCCCGCGTGCCCGCTTTGTGGCGTATTCGCTTGTTGCGCAGTTTCCGTCCCGCGGCGGCTCCGCACCGGGTTTCCTCCCGCGAGGCCACGCCATCGCCGCTGCGGGGAGGGGGGTTGGGAGTTGGGGGGGGCGGTTTGACGGTGCGGGCAGGACGGGAGCGCCGCTGCCGCCCGAGCCGAGATCGTGCCCCTGCGGCCTCCTCGCCACGCTCCGGGCCCGGCTTTGTGTGGCGGCGATGGTAACGGCGGCTGCTGCGCCCCCTGGCGGCGGCGGGAGGGGAACGGCCCCGCGGGGGGAGGGGGAAGCTCGGGGGAAGGGGGGGATGGGAGAAAGACACGATAAATGGCGGCCATTGTGCCTCTGACGGGGCGAGGCGGGCGGTGGGGGAGGACGGCGCTTTGTGTCGGCGCCCCCTTCCCCGGGGATGGGCTGGGGGGGGGCGGGGAGGGGGTTTGGCGGCTACCGCCTTTGTTCGGGCGGGGTTAGCAGGGCCTGGCGGCGGCCCTTCCCGCCGGTGGGCCCCGGTGACGCAGTTGGGCCTGGACGAGGAGCCGGCATGTGGCCGGGCAGCTCCCGGGCCCGCGACGTCGTTCCCGTTTTTATCCCTCCCCCCTCTCCTTTTTTTTTTTTCCCCTTCCTTTCTCCCGCTCCTGACGTCTTCCACCCCCCCCGCCGCCGCTGGGCGGAGTCAGGCGCAGGCCCCTGCCCAGTGTGGAGGGGGTAGATGGTTATCTAATCCCGGGGGGGGGATGGGGGACGGGAAGAGGCCCCAACGTTATAGCCAGGCCCAGGGCGGGCGGCTGGCGTGGCGGGGAAGCGCTAGCCCTCGGCGGCTTGTAGGCATCGGGCGGCCGGCGCTCTGGAGTGGTGGAGGCTAAGGCGAAGTAGGTCAGAGAGCCGGTCTTGCCTTGCCTTTCCCCGCGTCTTCTCCTCACCCCCCCCCGCTCCCGCTAGCACGTGACGGGTGCCGGATTAGCTGGGCGGCTGCGGCTGCTCCCTGCTGCGCCCACAATCCCAACCCGCAGTGCCGGCTGCTCCGCCGCACTGAGATGGCGGCCGCCACGGGCCTCGACGCTGCGGCATCCCCGAGGTGGGATTTCGGCAAGGGTTGTCCCCACGGAGGAGACTCTGGCAGTCCGGTGCCAGGAGAGATTTATGCGGCGCCGCTGTTGGACTGCCCCTGGAGAGCCACTCTTAGCTAGTGGAGTGTTGGTTTTGTTTACTGTTTAAATGAGGGAAGTTCTTCAGCCTCATGGTGATGCTTGGATCAACCAAAGCGGTCGGATTTTAAGTAATAGCATTAAAGATGATATGGGGCCTGCCATGGGAGGATTTTTATAGAATCTGGATGTCCTAAATGGCAGCACGTGGAACTGAACACCTGCAAGAACGGTGCATTGGGATTTTGGCTTTGGATTGATTCAGGTCATGTCGGAAGACATTCTTGCGCAAATGGTCTTACATACAATTCGGTTGTATTTAAACATGTCTTGCCATTCCCAAAGAGCATTCTAATCTTCCTGTGGGGGCAGACAGCTGTATAATGAGCTGGTGTTGAATCTCTGGAGGCTGTCCATTCTCTTCTGCTGAAATGAATCTGTTGTGTTTGACCTGTTTGGACAACATGCTAGTGGTGCCTGAACTGAAATACCTTTTGGTAGGCTTTACTGGGATTCAGATGGCTGTAAATGAAGCTTTAGAAAAGCAGAAGTTTGTGGTAGTTCATGGGTGTAAGATGCTCTGCTGTTCTTGCTGCTTTTGTGGTGCACGTTTACTGGTGGGTACCATGATGCCTGAAGATGGTAGAGCCTTGGGCACTGAGCATAGTTTGGTGGCTCTTTGTAGGAGGTGTAACTGACGCTATAAACGAATCTCTTTGCAGCAGTAACTCGTTGGAACACTTAACTGGTCTTGATAAGCAAAAGAACATTTTGTATTTTATCACAGATTGATGATACAACATGTTGATACTTGGTGGTTTTTTTTTTCTAGTTTTCTGGTCTAGACTTGAATTCCTCAGACTCGCAGAGTGAAGGAAGCTCTTCAAGCAGTAAGTACATGCAAGTTCTCAAGCTTTTACAGTTTTAGAAATAAGGGGTTTGTAGCTATGCAAAGTGCTTTCTGAAGCAAAGATTCAGAGGTTGATGGGGAAATGGAAGAGGTTGCTAGTTAGGCCTGCTTTGGAAACCTAACATGCTTTAGGCAGGAGCACTCAATTTAGCAGTGATGTCACATGCAACTTTCTTACCACTGATGAACTTTTGTTCTGGTTTTGTCCCAGATTTCCTGTTGCCTCTGACAGTTGAGGCCACTGTAGTAATGTGATGATCGATCTTAAAACATCCAGCTAGAGTGGGAATGTTCAAAGGTGAAAGTTTTAATAGTTATGTGTATTAATCCTGATACACTGAGTAGAAACTGCATTCTCTGACATGCAAGGCTTATGTACAATGAGAAGGGAAGGGAATCTTCCAGGAATTCACATTCAGCTTGTGCCTGTGTATTCTGATTCATGTTGCTTAGCAGACAGATGCTTCTGGATTGTAAATGAAGAATGCTATTCAGAGGCAATTATGTGTGGCTTCCTGTTTAATCCAAGCCAGACTGATGGGGATGGTTGAATTTAAGGGGGAGGAAAAATACTGGTAGTAACAATACTTTGAGTGCCAGTACTTGAATGACACAGTGAAAATCTTCAGCTGCTCAAGTATCTGGCACCAGGTTAAGCCTTAATGAGTTCTAGGAAGACCGGTTTTCATCACAGACACACCCGTAAAGGGCATGTATGCCTTGGTCAAAGAAATAGCAAGACCTCTATGCCTATAAAAAAACCAACAAACACCCCCAAAACCAACCAGACAACAATAAAAACTGCAAACATGCCCCAAAAAATCCAGATACCTAAATAGGTATGCAAGAACTTAATCTTCACTGCATTGGTCCTATGAGAGAGGGATATTAAGTGCTGCATTAAAGGGCTCGTTTGAAGATGCTGTAATATCATCTTAAAGATTGTGAGGCAGACAGCTTTTTTTCTCCTAACAAAAAGCTGGCTTTGGAAAGGGTGATCTCTCAAGGGGTGCTAACGCTGCAGTCTTGTAACACTACCTTTCTTTTGTCCTTTAGAAGGCAGATACATTCCTCCTCACTTACGGAACAGGGAAGCTTCAAAACAGGGTATGTATCAGAAATACAGTGGTGACATTTGTAACTGACTCTTGACCTGCTTCGGAATCTCTAGGAACAGACTGCGAAGGGCTTTGACAGTACTGTAAAGGTGATTATACACACTGCTTGACTAGAGAGCACTGCAACTCAGTCTTCTGCTTCTAGTGTGCTACTCTTGGTTCCTCACTGGGTTATATGCTAAGCTCACGTTCAGTGTCTGACTGGCAAAGTACCTTCCATATCTCACTGAGCCATTAACTGTGGCTGAAGCAAGATGGAGTCTCCCGCCTTGACTACCTCTGTAACGTTTTTGGAAGTACCAGTTTTTCTGCTAGTGACTGTGATGCAGAACTCATAGTAACTGGTTGTTAGACAGTTTCACTTTGTGAATGGCTATTTATTTGTTTGTGTTTTGCACAATTTGCCCTTAACTAGGGAGCATGAGAACCAGAGCAGATGTCCTTGTTTAGCTTCTTGCAGTTTTTATGCAAGTCTGCAATGAAATACCGTACCAGTGTTGGCCATGTGTTTACATGGGGGATGGGGTGTGTGCTGATAAATGGCCTCTATCTTGCACTTGATTTATCGTGCTTTGTTTAAAAAAAAAAAAAAATTGTGAAACTCCTCAAATAAAGGTCATGATTTACTTCCCTATACGACGCAAAGATTGCAGGTACTGCAGAATGTGTTACAATCATGTCTGATGACTTGGGTAGGTAGAAGGGAAACAATTCCTTGAACACCTACTCAAACACTGGAATGGAGGAGCTAAAATGTTTTCTGCTGCGCTACAACTTCAGGAAACCTTGAATCTCATCTGTTTCAAAAGCTGTGGACTTTAACCGATGTTCTTCTCAGTGCTGCAAGAGGACTCCTTCCATTAGCAGTGTGGGAGGAGAATATTGAAGTGTATGATGATGTATTTCGTAGTACTTCCAGCACTACGCAGTTATAAACTTGACTAGATGAAAAATGTTCCACTCCAGTCTTATGCCGTTTGAAGGAACGGATCGGTCTGGTATTGTTTTGCCATTGCGTATGTCCAAGCTAGTGCTGTGGTGTGTGGTTGGTTGGTTTGGTTTTTCTTTTTATTTACCTCAAAGAAGCATGGCACAAAGCACCAGATGGTGAACAGCCTGTTAGAAACGTGAATGTTTTGGGAAAAGTAGAGGGACTGGTTGACAGCTCAGTGCTCTTCAAGTTTGCAGTCACATCAGCTTCAAATGTGAGAATTCTTTCATTAGCTAGCTAACCCTGAGAGGAATGTGCAGGTTTCTCAAAAGCAGGAAACAAAGTTGGCTTGTGGACATTTGCTGTTTATAGCTCTCCTTTCTCTATACGGTAATGTGTACCAAATTCCAGTTAAATCTTCGGGGATATTGGATATGGAGGGATACGTCAGTCTTAACCTTGAGTTCGTATCATGATCTGTTACGTATAGGACTGTCGCTGTCATCTTTTCTGCGCAAGACCAGAGTTTAAACAAAGTATGTGTGATCATGTGTGGCTTTTCTGGGGACTTCAAGCTTCATCTTGCCAAAAGATGAGTCATGAAAGTTAAGTTCGTCACAGGGCTTGTTCAATTAATAGGCCATCATCTGCCAACTTTCCTTTGTAAACCTAATGTATCAAAACTTCCTTGAAACCTGAGTATCCCTAGGCTCCTCATAGCTCCCTGTGACAAGTTTCACGATGGCTAAATGAAAATGATGCCAGTTCAGGCCCCCCAACTGAAGCAAAGTGGGATCATCAGTACAGTGATGTAAAGCTGAGCTATTTTATAGGATGATTTGAAGTCTCTTACACAGGTGTAATTTTGTAAAAGTAATGTTTGCTTCTGTTCTTTACAACTAAATTAACAATTGCTTCTTGGGCTGTGTTGAAGCTGTTCTGTGTATTGGCTGCTCCTTGGAATCGTTGGCAACAATTTTTCAAGGCACAGATGTTAGCAAGCAGTAGGTGGGAGAGGCCTTGGAGAATCATGGTATTTGACCATGTAACAACTCTTGATGCGGCCTTACAAGTGTAGTAACCTGATCAAATTTTTATTGATGTAAAAAATCAGTTTAACTGCTTGGTAGAATGGTGTTTTAGTAATCCAGTAGAATTGCCTTGCTCGCATACCCGTGACCTTAAGGACTTCTGTGAAAGTCTGTTAATTAACCATACTGCGTTCAAATACTTGGAACACCACACAGGAGAATGTTTCTTCTTTTCTTTAGACACACTAGAAACAAGTAGTGTATAGTTAGCTTGTGGTTCTCACTTTCCTCTGTAGCTAATGACGCTGTAGTAATTCATAGACACTCTTAAAGTTGCACAACGGGCCTACTTGCAGTGAAGTAAGAAATGGCTTGAGGCATTGGGCTTAATACTTTAAAAATAGCTGTCAGATGTGTTCATCAAGAGCTAAGCATCTTTGTGATTTCAGTAGGTATGGTCAGGGGAAGCATGTTAAAGGATCTAGCGTATTTCTGTTTAAAGCTCCTCTACAGGGCTTTTTTCAGCTTACTCTTCCCATTCACCTGCAGGTCTGTCCCTGTTGTAATACTAACCTGTTAAGTTTGTACATGGGAACAAGACAGTACAGAACTGGAGGAAGTAAGAGTGTGCATAAATATGTCCTTAGGTTACTTATGGCTGTATGGAGCTCGGTAGGCAGGGCTGCCTGGTCTAAAGTGTCTTGCTTTCATGAGCTTAGCTTGATAGTCTTGAAGCTTATGTCATTTTCCTGTTAAACTTCTGGAAGCTGCTCTTGGATAAAGTCTAATCTGATCCATAGTAGATTGAGGAGTAGCTGTTAAATTTAAGGGTCTTCTCTAACCTAAAGGATTCTATGATTTTATTTTTACTATCTTGAAAAAAACTGATGACTACTGTGTGTGGCAGCTCTTAAGTAAGCTCACGGTGGTAGTGTTGGAGCATAATAAAATGCAAAGTAGTACTGGTTGAGAAGCACTGACAATTCTACCACTCTTCATAGACAGAAGAACTGAAATTGCTCTGGAAGTTCATTAACTTAACTCCAAACTTGCCCTTTGGTAGGAAATGTATGTGGGATGGAAGCTATAGGTTTTTACCTCAATTAAGAGGCATGTTTTAAGGAATTTCCTGATAACTCTTGCAGGGTCTTGTGATCATCCTCTTCAGAGAATTCAGTGTGTGGTCTGTTGTGGGCTCAGTGCATTTGCCTTTGATTTGCCTTGAGTTGTTAGAAGTTGTGATGGTGTCTTCTGCTAGCTGGTTACTTAAGATTGACTTGTATGGCCTGGTCCTCTGTCCTGTGCTGATCCACAAGTAAAACCAGAGTAGGAATACCAAACTGAAAGTGGAATTAATGGCCCTAATTGTCAAGCGGAGTGTATGTGTGTGTTACAGACTTATTCTAGAACTTGCTGCACTACCTTAAAGAAAAACATGGCAAGGTATCAGCTTCAGAAACTAGTGTAGTAACAAGCTAGATGAATAAGCTTGCTTTAGATGTTATTTGGAGTATAAAATTTTGACTCCTTTCTGGGACTTTAGAAGATGTTAATGTATTACAGAGTGAGCCCAGTTTTTCCCCACTAAATACAAACTGCACCTTCCTGAAGATTGTTCTCTTGGTACCACTGCTGTTAGATCTCTTGGCAGCATGACATACACCAGTATTTTTAGTGTGGTTTGAAAGTTACTCATACTAAAAAATCTAGATTTAGATGCCTTTGAAACAAACTACAAGTAACTTTCTCATATGTTAATTGAGTGATCATGGTGTTCCTGATCTTCTGTCAGCAGTCTCTATGTGTGAAGTTACTTTAGTCCTTAAGGAGAAGTTTACTCCTTAAAGTGGTTGGGAGTTCTTGAAGATTTCCATGATCTTATATGCTAAGCATGGATTATTTTTGCTGTCTGCTTCAGTTAGTCAGACCAAATGAGTTATAGTTATCACACCATTTTTAAAAGTTCCCTTGTGACTAGCACATGTCTGGATTCTGGGGAGTAGAATTTCCTAGTTAAAAAAAAAAAATATATGGAGGGGGAGGAGAGGGAAATGACACTTTCCAGAGAACATCCAACAAGGTATGGTGTAACTGTGGTAGCAAAGCCTTCTCAGAAAGGTAGGGCCTAGAACAACACTTTTTTTGGAGTAATTTTGTTTTGTGGTTGCTTTTATTGTCTGTTGTGTAGGTCTTGGCTGATTTTGTGCTGTGGAACTAGCAAAAGCATGCTGGCTAATGGGAGTGACACTGTTGGATCTGTTTAATTATATCTGCCAGAATCCCTTAGCTGAGTCTCCAGTTAGGTCATGTTTTCAAACTTCTGAGTATTTGAACTCTGAATCAGAATTTGTAAGTTCTTAGTACCAGAGTTCTAGTACCAAAGCACTGTTTAATCCTCTACATTTCTGCTTAGCTCTCAACCCTGATAGCTGAAAGAAAACTAGGCTTTTTACTTTATGGTGCTGGCAAGCTGGTGTATCTTCTATTCTACTTGGTCCTTTCTCTTCGAGTTAACATACAGAAGTAGGCATCTGCTGGAGGTAGGTGTAAAAGTGCTGTGGAAAAATTCAGTGTGGTAATGGATTGAAGAACTCCATATGCCTCATGGTGCTGTTAACTTGATTTTGTGTAGATCGGGTTGCTCTGTGTACTTGCAGTATGACAAGACATTCTGACTTCCTTACGGATTTTGTAGGCAAGGGTTAATATACCAGTTACTGATCTCCACCAGAGGCCTTGTTTAATCTCACAAAAATTAAACGCATCATCAAGAATTTGTGTTGAAGTTGGAGAGACGATGTAGGCTTGACAAGACTTAGTGTTGTAATGTTTCTTCTGACACCTGCCTTTCCAGAGTAGGCAACTTAAATACTAGCACTAAGGCAACTTTTAAAAAGTACCTTGCAGAGGTGTCAGCAAGCTCTGATAGGCAGTGAGAAATGCTTAGTCCCTATCTGAGTCAAAGTTTTAACACCTGTACACCTTTCATTCTTGAAGGACTGCCTGCCTTTCAATCCTGTAAGACCTTCCAGCAAAGACTTAATGGACTGAAGTTAGCTTTTTTTTCCTTGGAAAAACCTAGAACTTGTAATATATGGCTAAAAATACCTTTCTTTACTAGGTTTTGATAGTGGTGGCTGGAGTTCCAGCAGAGACAAGGATGCATACAGCAGCTTTGGTGCACGGTCTGACCGCGGAGCAAAATCAAGCTTCTTTGACCGTGGAAATGGATCAAGAGGAGGAAGGCAAGTGTTGATTTGTCTGGGTGGTGCATACAAAGTCCGTCTCAGTTCTAGGAGTGCACCTGTAATCTTGATAGTAAAATTGGAGTTCTGGGTGTGAACAACAGGATATAAGGTAGGAGGAAGCTGGGAGGGGAGGAGAGAGTGAGAGTGCCTTGCTTTTTAAAGCGATGGGTTCAAGGATGGGAAACTTGCATATGTTGAAAAACGTGCCCTGTAGTCCACCGCTAGCCACTCACTGCAGCTGTAATGACTACCTGACTTAACGGTTTCACCGAAAAAGTGCTGGATGTGTGGCTCCTCTAAGAAAAATCATGAAGAGCTTTTAGGAGCACATAAGACATCAAAATGAATATTTTTAAATTTCAAATTTTTTTTCTTTGTTTAAAAAAGTGTAGTTAATAAACTGGGTGAGACTCTTGCAGGTTCTCTACCTTACTTGATCAGTCTTACACACATCATGCGTTGTATGCTCAAGTGTGGTGAGAGTGACCTTTATCGACTAGTAAAGCTGATGATAGTCCTGTATCCAGACTTTCTCAAACATGATTTACCAGACCAAAAACTAAACAGTTGAGGTAAGGCCTTTTTCCACCTTTTTTCCAAGTCAGTAATACAGGTGAGCTCTCTTTATAGAATAATAATGTGACGTATAATTGAGTCCTTCAGTTTGGTCAGTTGTGGTGGGGGAATAAAGGGACAAATTACAGCACTTGAGGGTTTTGTGTGGACGTGGGAGACCTATGTAAAATGAGGCACAGTGGAGGGGGGGTTCCAAATGATGTCTCCTAAGAGGTTTAAGTGGCACTCCCTACAAAAAGGGGTGAAGTCTGAGCAACTTGCAGCTCTGATGGCAGATGACCGAATCTTTACATTTGTTATGCTGAAGCAAATAACAATTTTGATACAAGGTTCAGTGTGTTAAGCTACACTGAGCTGTGACATCAATGACAGAATAACATGACCTAGTCTGATGGCTGGGACTAAACTTCATTTTGTAGGTCAGGAAGCATGAACAGATAACTTGATGACTTTGAATTGTTCTACAGTTGTAAATGTACACAGAGGGTATGCTACTAGGTTATTATGCATGTATAAAAATGCTGTTGGCCAGGAATGGTGGCCTGATACTCTTGCTGTATTTAGATATGAAGAGCGTGGAAGAGGTGGCGACTATGACAGGAGCGGCTTTGGTAGATTTGACCGTGGTGGGAATAGCCGCTGGTCTGACAAATCAGATGAAGATGACTGGTCAAAGCCTCTTCCCCCAAGTGAACGCCTGGAACAGTAAGTAATGGGAAAGTGTAAACTCACACAACAGGGTCAGTTGATGTGTACAGCAAGTAAAATACTTTCTCCTCTGTTTTTTTTAGAGAGCTCTTTTCAGGAAGCAATACTGGAATCAACTTTGAGAAATATGATGACATTCCTGTTGAAGCAACAGGCAGTAATTGTCCTCCACATATTGAAAGTGTAAGTTGTTTTTTTTTAAGTCTGGTTTGCCGATGCATGTAATTGTGACTGCTTTGCACGTGAAGCTTGATGTCATGCTGTCTGAAGTTTAGGAAGGAAATGAAATGGTGTCTTGCCTTCCTAAAGCTAAACTGTTTTGCAGAGGAGGGTTGCCTATGATGAACTGAGACATGGGGGAAGTTGCGCAAGCTTGTTCCGTTAACACCTGTAGCTCACTTTATGCAGCTTGTTAAATAATAAGCATGTAGTAGTGCTTGGAAGTGCTGGTTGGTAGGAGCAGCTGCTTAAGCGTAAGCATTGTCATGCTAAGCAGTATGCTAGGCTAGGCTTCTTAAGAATTGCTTATGTGACTGGACTAAGTAGGTACCAGACTCTTGGTAACTAGCTCCTGAGTATCTGTAAACTTACTAGGCAGGCTGTGTTTTAAGAGGTGAAAGAAAAGGTACTTTACAAATGAATTTTTAGACTTGAATTATGTGTTCCATGGTGGCTGACAGGAAGGGTCCAATCTTACTCATTTTAAATATCTTACAGTTCAGTGATGTTGACATGGGAGAAATTATTATGGGAAACATTGAGCTCACACGCTATACCCGTCCTACTCCAGTCCAGAAACATGCAATACCTATTATTAAAGAAAAGAGAGATTTGATGGCCTGTGCTCAGACAGGTAAGTTGGTAACTCTTTACTACTAGGTCTCTCTCAATAGGAACAGGGTCTTATATTCCTCAAGCTGCAGGCAGGAGGTTCGTAAGGTAGTATAACTTTCTGTTCAGAGTATATTGCACTGTTGGATATCAGCTGTAGAGTCTAACTGCTTTAGATGTGGCTTGACTAGATTTACTGTTTGGCCTAAGAGAAATCTTCATGGCTTAGATCACACTCAATTCAAGGTTTTGTGGTGCCAAGTGTTAAGTCTTTTGTGGATAACCTCTGCTGGCTGAGGAGTGCACTGCACAGCTGAAAAAACTTAATAATGCTGAATTGTGTCCTAATAGGGTCTGGGAAAACGGCTGCATTTCTTCTACCAATACTGAGCCAGATCTATGCAGATGGCCCTGGTGATGCCTTGAGAGCGATGAAGGCAAGTATTGAAATACCCAGTACTGGAAAAGCTGTGACCAATGTGTTGGGTTTGCCCTGTATATTGATGCCTGGTACTGAACAGTGTCACTGTTATTTTGGGTATGATAGGCAAGCTTCTCAACTTCTGTAAGACTTCCAGCTGTTTCCCTTGAAAAATGCAGGCTAGGGAACAATTCTTTTCCCCTGCCTAGAGCTGATGATGTAACTGCCTAGAGAAAAGACAATGTGTTTTGTTGCATAAGCTTTGAAGACTCTTCCTTTGCTACAGTAAAGCTGCTTGGTCACACATGTATGTTGTAGTGACTTTAGGATAGGAAATACCAGGTTTTATGGCTGCTAAGACTCTGCTGCTTAAGTGCAGGTTGTAGAGACCAGGCTTGTGCAGCTGTTTCTGTTAGCATAGGAGCCAACAGCTGAATCTTGGCTGCTGTGGTAGGGCAGGCTTCAGGTGCACTGCTTACAGTTGGCTCTCAGCCATGCTTTTACTTTCTTAGTAAGGCAAGACTTGGTGACCTTTTTTGAATATTGCCTTTAACTGTTTTAATTCCCCTCATATTTGGGCTACTCATTCCAAGTTGTGTTGTCTTTCTTTCCCCCTCAGGAAAACGGAAGGTATGGGCGCCGTAAGCAATATCCAATCTCACTTGTCTTGGCTCCCACTAGAGAACTGGCTGTGCAGATCTATGAGGAAGCCAGAAAGGTATATCTAGGAGTTCACCCATAATTATAACCTAGCTTAGATGTAGCTTTTCCTAGAGCTAACTTACTTTGTTTTATAGTTTGCATACCGTTCCCGAGTTCGTCCCTGTGTTGTATACGGTGGTGCAGACATTGGCCAGCAGATCCGTGACTTAGAACGTGGATGTCACTTGCTTGTAGCAACTCCAGGACGACTGGTTGATATGATGGAGAGGGGAAAGATTGGATTGGATTTCTGCAAGTAAGTAGTGTCCTTGTCCATATACTGATGACTTGACAACCAGAAACTGTAGTTTTTAAAGTGATGTGTAGAGTTAATGATGCTTGAGTTGTAGCTTTCAGACTCTGTAAACACCTAGCTGAGAACTTGCAGGCCAGTCTCTATGCTGGGTTACAGCTTCAGGGAAAAAGCTCTGAAGAATAACCTTTTGTGTTACTAATTAGGTACCTGGTGCTTGATGAAGCTGACAGAATGCTTGATATGGGATTTGAACCTCAAATTCGTCGAATTGTTGAACAAGATACTATGCCACCGAAGGGGGTTCGTCATACCATGATGTTCAGTGCTACTTTCCCCAAGGAAATCCAGGTACTTTATGTGAAAGGTCAAATATTTTAAAAGCTCCTCGACCCAAATTGTGGAAGGGGAAAAAAATACCGGTTTGTGGTTGGTTTTTTCCCTCTCTTTAGATGCTGGCTCGTGACTTCCTTGATGAATACATATTTCTGGCTGTTGGGAGAGTAGGTTCTACATCTGAGAATATCACACAGAAAGTGGTATGGGTGGAAGAGTCAGACAAACGATCATTTCTGTTGGACCTGCTAAATGCTACAGGTAAAGACAATTCTCAAATAAGCAAATAAGGCAAAATTCAGATGAGCCAAATGGAATAACTCAAATAATAATAAAAACTACTTGAGTAGGTGAATGAAAGTGTATTTCCTTAATACGCAGTGAAAGTATTCCACTGACTAAATGCCAGTTTTAAGTTGACGTGAGCTCTTCTGGTAATACAGAATGGGGAGGGAGGTCTGCAGTGACTACAGAATGAACAAGAGCACAGAACTGAAACTGCCTTTTACTGGGTGGTAGAGCCAAGTATTTGTGGAGCTTTTCTGCTAACCTGTGCTTTAATTATTGTTAGGCAAGGATTCTTTGACTCTGGTGTTCGTGGAAACTAAAAAGGGTGCAGATGCTCTTGAGGACTTCTTGTACCATGAAGGATATGCCTGTACAAGTATACATGGAGATCGCTCCCAAAGAGACAGAGAGGAAGCGCTGCACCAGTTCCGTTCGGGCAAGAGCCCTATTCTTGTTGCCACAGCAGTAAGTGAAACTTGCGCAGCTTGAGCCAGTAAGCATATTACTTGGCCTGTGGATTTGTATTAAGACTTGTTTTAATCCTTTAACCACTAGGTAGCAGCAAGAGGACTGGACATCTCAAATGTAAAGCATGTCATAAACTTTGACTTGCCAAGTGACATCGAAGAGTATGTACATCGTATTGGTCGTACAGGCAGAGTAGGAAACCTTGGTAAGTGTGATCTAGAATTTCTATAGACTGCACCTCTTACCAGAGTGGGTAGCTGTAGTAGTACTAACGAAGTAGCAAATTGCAGTTAAGTACTGGAGGGAAGCCTGTGTGCTGCCTTCTGTGACCTGAAGCTGGTCACCGCTGTCTTGCCAGTGCAGAAGTACTGTAGTTACTTGCTTTGTGTGGGGCTCAACTGAATGTTTACTTTAGGTCTTGCCACCTCATTCTTCAATGAGAGGAACATAAACATCACCAAGGACTTGCTTGATCTTCTTGTTGAGGCTAAGCAAGAAGTACCATCTTGGCTGGAGAACATGGCTTATGAGCAGCATCACAAAGGAGGTGGCAGCCGTGGGCGATCTAAGAGGTAATGGTCACAGCTTCAGCTAAAGTTGCCCATTGTGAGAGGCAGTTCTGTGGCTTGCTTTCAGTTGAAAAACATGATTGGAGGAAGACAATCCAGCCAGCATGGTATGAACTGTGAGTTAGCTGCATCAGAAGGGGACAGCTTCATGTCGGGGTTTGATCTATCTTGCCATAAGGCAATTAATCCATAAGGCTTCGCTCCTCTTAAGCTGACAACTAGATAGGCTGAGATAGAACGACATCTAGCAAAAATGGTTTTAAACTCTTTGAAAGCACTTCAGAACTATTTATTAGGAATGCATATGGCTGAGATACCTTCTAAACATCAACACCAGCTACGTAAGGTGTAACTCCTGTGTCCTGATGTAAAACAGGAAAACAGAACTATGGGAGTAAGGTCACTTGTAAAATAGTTTTTTGATGGAAACCTAAAATACTTTAAGCTGTTTATACAAAGCTGTGTTTAATGGCTTGAAAGCGGTAGGAGGAGAAGCAACCTTTGCTCTTAATGTGATAGGATCACATGAGTTCTAGTTGCTCGGTTGTTTTCCTTCAAAGAATGCTTGTAAAACGGTTGCTCTTCTCTGCAGTGTGACAGGTGGTCATAAATACATTTCACACTAAGATTAGGGCTGGAAATTCTGTGCAGCAGAGATTGCATTAAATGCAAGAAAGTAATGGGTGTGACATGGCAAGTTCGGCATGACTGCTGGAATGGTAAAATTGCGTTTGCTACCTTGAATGCCCTTTCCAGAGAGCACTGGGATGCTTACTAAGTGTGCTGAACTCAGCGTGTGTACTGGTTGTGGGCTGGCTGTAGTTAGTAACCAGAGTTGGAGACATTTAGTACCTGAACCTTAATGTCTGCAGTGCTTGATACCACTGACTTTAATTGTTTGTCGTCTTCCTTTATGCAGCAGCAGATTCAGTGGAGGTTTTGGTGCCAGAGACTATCGAACAAGCAGCGGCTCTGGCAGCAGTAGCTTTAGTAGCAGCCGATCAACCAGCAGCCGCAGCGGAGGAAGTGGGAGCAGAGGGTTTGGAGGTAAGAAGATCCAAAATATTTGCTATAGTGAAACTTCTGGGAGATAATGTTTAAATACAAGGGTAGTGGTGCTTACGTGAAGTCTCAATCCTTCTAGGATCTAAAAAAGTGCAAGTTTACCTGTCCTTGGGTTTTCCGCTCCCTAGCGTTCTAGCATTTTAATGCGTGCATTTGACAGTACTGTTTGGGTGGGCTTCTTGTCTGTGCCCTGGGCTGTTCTGTTGTGAAGGCGCACGTCTGTAGCAGGTTAATTAAGCATCGCTTTCTCTTGCCTTTCATAGGTGGTGGTTATGGAGGCTTCTACAACAGTGATGGATATGGAGGAAACTATAACTCCCAGGGGGTTGACTGGTGGGGCAACTGAATCTGCTTGCAGCAGATATCCTACCAAACAAGCTAATATGGAAACCACATGTAACTTAGCCAGACTATACCTTGTGTAGCTTCAAGAACTCGCAGTACATTACCAGCTGTGATTCTCCACTGAAATTTTTTTTAAGGGAGCTCAAGGTCACAAGATGGAAATAAAGGAACAAGTAGCCCTATCTCGAAGGTGGTTTTGAAGACTCTATTGCTGTAGTCAGGATTAACTCCCCTCCCACCCATCCCCACCCAGAAACTGCATTTATAATTTTGTGACTGAGGATCATTTGTTTGTTAATGTACTGTGCCTTTAACTTTAGACAACTTTTATTTTGATGTCCTGTTGGCTCAGTAATGCTCAAGATATCAATTGTTTTGACGAAATAAAAATTCCTGAACTTGGGCTAAAATCAAACCTTGGCACACAGGTGTGATACAACTTTAACAGGAATCACTGATTCATCCATAATATTACAAAGAAAAACTTATGCGGTAGCCTGCATTAGGGCTTTTGGTATCTGCGGATTTGAAAAATAAAAACATCTTGAAGCATATCAATGCAATTAGTTTCTAATGTGGCAAAACTGTACTAAGTTAAAGTTCTGATTTGCTCACTCTATCCTGGATAGGTACTTAGAACCTGATAGCCTTTAATAAGCCATTCCAGTCATGATGAGATGATGTATGGATACATGCATACATTAAAAGCACTGTTTTTGAAGTTAATGCAAGCAAATACAGCAATTCCTTTTTCAATATTGAGGCAGATCATTAATGTGAGCTAGCCAAACGTGGGCAGAACATTACAGGGAACGTTTAAAGGTCTGATAACTTGAAATAGTTTTTAGGAGAATTCATCTATTTAGACTTTTTAAAAATGCCTGCCATATGAAATTGAAATGGTAGAATGGCTGACCATGGCAGTGATTGGTCCTCCTTAAGGGCCTGACTGAATTTTTGGTCTAATAACGCATGCTAGTGTTGATGTTTTTTGGTCAAGAGGGTATGAACAGGAAGAATTATGCAGCAGGCTTTATTTTAATGCAGATTCACATTACTCTGTTCAAGCTGCGTGGAGATGTTAAACTGGCTTACTGTAGACTTTGTGAAATGGCTCCAGAAGAGTATCAAACAAACCTGAGATCACAGAGGTTGGAAATGTACATAAACTGCACAAGGTTTCAATTCTGCTATTAAAGTGCAGTTTTAGTCAGTTTTAGTTGCATAGGTTTCCATTGTATTTATAGTCTGTTTATGCTAAATCTGGCCAAAGATAAGTATAGTCCACCAGAAAAAAACACGCCTCTGCCGCTTGGAATTTCTGTGCTGACTTGGTGGCCAGAGCAGTTGACAACTAATCTACAGTGGCAGAGGGAAACGGCAAAAATCTCCTAAAGTGCAATAGATTTTTTCAAGTGTATTGTGCCTTGTTCTAAAACTTTTATTAAGTAGGTGCACTTGACAGTATTGAGGTCATTTGTTATGGTGCTATTTCAAGTCTAGGTTTAGGCCCTTGTACATTTTGCCCATAACTTTTTACAAAATACTTCTTTTATTGCACATTCAGAGAATTTTATATATGTCTTGTGTGCGTGTCCTTAACTTCCAATCTTATTTTGTCTCTTGGAGATTGAACGCAGCTTGTTTAAGGAGAAGGAAATAGATTCTAAAACTTATTTGGGACCACGGGAATGATAGCTGGGAAGAAAACCTATTTGCACACGACAGATTTCTAGATACTTTTTGCTGCTAGTTTTGTGTAATATTTATTGAACATTTTTGACAAATATTTATTTTTGTAAGCCTAAAAGTGATTCTTTGAAAGTTTAAAGAAACTTGACCAAAAGACAGTACAAAAACACTGGCACTTGAATGTTGAATGTCACCGTATGCGTGAAATTATATATTTCGGGGTAGTGTGAGCTTTTAATGTTTAAGTCATATTAAACTCTTAAGTCAAATTAAGCAGACCCGGCATTGGCAGTATAGCCATAACTTTCTGATAGTAAAACAAAAATTGGCAACTTAAAATTATAAACATGCCAAGGTTTTGATACACTTGTCTTAAGATATTAATGAAACACTTCTAAACACTGATGTGAAGTGTCCAGATTCTCAGATGTTTGTTGCGTGAGTTTTGTTTAGTTGTGTGGTTTTTTTTTTTCAGTGAATGTCTGGCACATTGCAATCCTCAAACATGTGGTTATCTTTGTTGTATTGGCATAATCAGTGACTTGTGCATTTTAGCAAGTTTTATCGGCCAGCAATATTTTTCAGTTCAGATACAAGGATTCAAAACAATATGCAAGAATGGATTTAAACTTGCTGAATGTGAAAATTGAACTTCAAGTCACTGTAGGTTTAGAATTGCTTATTGTATTAGTTTAGATGCTAGCACTGCATGTGCTGTGCATATTCTTGATTTTATTAAATAAAAAAGTTGAACTGCACAGTCTGCTCATTTGTGAAGCGTCACTCCCCTGGTTTACAAGGTCTGTTAGCCTAAGCAGTCTCATGCACGTGCAACTCTGGAAGCAGGTGAATCTAGTGTGGTACATGTCAGCGTGTCTGCCGGTGGCAGCGAGGCTTAGGGCCGTGGCAGCCTTCAGATTGCGTCTTTCCCTCACAGGGTGTCCGTAGGGCTTTTCTAGGGAAGCCAATGCAGCAGGTGTGGGACAGATGAGGAGGCAGCCTTCTGGCCTTTTTCCTTAGGGGTACCAAGTTTGGCTGTAACAGCATAATTAGGATTTATTGAAGTCGGACTATTGCTCAGCCATTTAATGTTAGGGACTCGGTCTCACAGTTGTGCTCTAAACTTGGCCGTAGTGCCTTGTAGTCGACAGCTTGAATGTCTTGCCTCTTGGTTGTTGCTAGGCTGGAAAACAAGTGTGTGCAATTCCTCCCTCCAAAGAAAGTGTGCCCCTTCTGCCAGTTAGCGCTCCGGTTTTGAATTTGTTTTCTAAAACTGAGCTATGGGATTGAGCTGGAATGAGGTTAAGTACCGGAATATACAATGGAAGGACTAGGCTCCAGTATTTCTGGCCTATCTCTCAAGCTGGGCCAAAGTCTCGCCTCATTTAGGAGCATGGGATTTAGAAAGAACCTGGGTTTAAAGTTCTGTGCTGAAACGGGTGAATTCCTGGAGGCTGAGGGAGAGGGCAGAAGGTAATGCCTGGGAACCGCTCTGCAGCACTGGTGCGGACCGGTAAAGGTGTGATGTGGGCTTGCTGTCCTGGATCCTTACAGTGCCTGGCTGTAAAAGGAATCTTCCCCGCTGGGGATGCTGCCTGCCAGTAATGTGTATGGTGAAGAACCGTGGGCAGGAGGCGTGCTCGCCAGGATAGCTTGCTGGAGTACGCTGGCTGTGGACCACACTAAATTTACCTGCTTTAGACTTGTGCTAACGATCAACTTCATCACGCAGGGCTTTGTGTCGTCATGCTATGTCCCTGGATGTGCAACATGCACTTGAGTATCTTCCAGAAGCTCTAACCTGGCAATTCCCCTGCCCCCTGGTACATCGCGCAGGTGAAGCTGTAGCAGCACAGAAGGACAGCTAGGAGAGCGCAGCGTTGTGCGCGGTGGAGGTGGCCCGTGGGATCTCGCGGTGTCAAGGTGTGTGCTCTGTGCTTGAGCATGGGGCTTCCCGCTGGCAAAGGCCCTTGCGGAAGGCGTGGGTGCGGCAGGACAAGTCCTTGGGCAGCTGAAACCGCAGGAGCACGGCGGGGCAGCTCTAGGCCGGGCCTGTGAGTGCTGGTCTGGAGCAGTGACCGTAAGGGTAGCGGGATGGCTAGTGTAACACAAGGGGAGCTCTGAGTGAGCGAAAGCTGGAGGAGGAAGCCTGGTGCTAACGTGCGGCAGCAGTGCTTGGGGAGATTCTTCCAGTGAGGCCGGAGGAAGCGTTTTGCCTTTCGGTAGGAGGATGAAAGCAGGCTGCTGGGCCAATAGGAGGAACGTGGAGTTACGGGGTGCTCAGGCACAGAGCATGTTCCCACAGTGGTGGGAGTTCATACTTCACTAGTTCTTGGCGTGTGGGGCGGCATAATTTTTCCTGTGGTAAATGGGAAAAGACTTGGGAATGGGTGAAGAAAACATCCTAAATTGTAAGGTAAAGGGCTGTGAAATTAAATGGTGAACGCGGTTACTCGTTTGTCTTTGACTGTGATGGGGCATTGGCTCAGGCCTTCAAAACGTGCAGTGAAGTCAGTCCTTACGCCATAAACGGCTGCGTGTGCCGATGGCGGTTAACAGGCTGTAGCAAAGCCTCGTGTTTCTGCCAGTGAGGGCACTGGGACCAGTGCAGATAAGCTGTGGTCTTGAAACAACAGTGATCTGACTCCGGTGGCCAGGGCTGGGAGGAATTTAGATGCCCTATTGGGAATTTTCACGGAGGTCAAGAGAGCAGTGGGGTTACTCCAGTGAGTTGGTTCTGTGGTGTTAGGTGCAAGCATGAAACGTAGGCAGTGACCGAGCGCGGGGGAGGCGGCTTGGCAAGCAGGATGCCGCCGGGGCTTTCCCCGTGGCAATGGGACGGGAGTTGCACTGTACACCTCATTAAAGCTGTGTGTCTGTAGCCGCCCGAGTTTGTGAACCCTCCCCCGGTGCAGCCTTCGCTGTTGCTCGTTGATCAGTGTGTTCACGGAAACAACCTGCAGTCCGTTGGTAGGGTTTATGCTGGATTACAAATCCGAGGTGTGCTCTCTTCGGAGGGGAGCAAAGGAGTCTGTGGTTTCACTCCTGCTTTGTCGCGAGCTCTTCCCCTGGAGTGAACGTGGGCAGTTGTCACTGGGTTATTTTTGAGGGGAAGAAGATTGCCAAGGCTGTAGAGATGACATAAAACACGTTGTCAGCAAACACACCTGTATGGATCTTGTGGCTCTGCCGGCCTCCTGGCTGGCGGGTTCATCGGGTCATTTGCCTTGCACACAGCGTTGCTCGGACGCAGGACTCGGGGAAGCAGTCCCCCGAGAGTGATCTGTGTAGTTATCCCCCCTCACAGAAACGTTACTTACCAAGCTGAAGCAGGTTCCTGACGGTGAACAAAGCGGGCCAAGGCTAGGGAAAGCGTAAGTGGTGGTAGGGCCTGTGTCCGCGCTTCGGCCTACCATAATGTGGTCCCCTACTGCTGCCCCTCTTTCCTTCTTGGCGTTACTTGGGGAAGGTCTGGAAGGGCTGTCGGTGCTGCGGGTCTTTTAAAGTCGTGTCTGTCCCTCAATTGTTTCCTTCCAACAGGCAGGAAATCCTGTGGTGTATTTAGTTGTTAGTCTGTTGTGTATTTAGTTGGCAGGGGCACTGCATCTCCGCAGAGAGGTTTTGTAAGCAATGGAAATCCTGCTCTAAATCGCTTGCATTTTATCAACAATAGGTTTGCTTTTAGTCCTGCCACTTCAGGGGAAATTTACCGTGCATCTCCTCTGATTTGTCAGCAAAAACCACAGCTGCTGAAGGAGTGAGGTTGCTCAGGCAGATGTGTTTGGTATGTTCAGAGTGCAGATCAGGGAGCGCTGGATCTGATTGATAATCTGTACAGGTTTCAGTATGGTGACTGTCTAATTGCGTATTTGGTGTGATGAAGACTTTGTTCCCACTCATGTTTTGTACAACTAGATTTCTCGGGTGAAGTGTTTACCGTCGAGGGGCTTACTGACAGCCTGGGCTGTGCAGGGAAGGCTGAAGTCTGTTCGCTGGCACAGGTTGCCCAGAGAAGCTGTGGATGCCCCATCCCTGGGAGTGTTCAAGGCCAGGCTGGATGAGGCTCTGAGCAGCCTGGTCTAGTGGAGGGTGTCCCTGCCCATGGCAGGGGGCTTGGAACTGGATGGTCTGTAAGGTCCTCTCCAACCCAAACCATCCTGTGATTCCATGATTCTCAGTACAACCTGGAGTGAATTGATAGAAATCTGTTGGTATTATGTGCTTGGATGTTCGGTGCAGAAAATCAACAGTGTTGCTTTGAGGACGCACTTGAGTACCAGAGTTTTCCCAGTGGCTGAGGAGTTTGTCTAATCTCCTTCAGTTGATGACTCAGTGAGAAAGAAGCAGCAGTGACAGATTGGAAGAGGAAAGAGAAGGAAGGGTTAGGCAGAGACATGAGGCATCTGTTCCCAGCTGTGCTGCTCATCTGGGTTACCTGGGGCCAGTCACATCATCGTGTTGCAACTGTTCTCTTGTCTCTTGTTTATCCTGTCAGTGTAAGATGTGAACTTTTTCACGGGCAGCAGCGCCCTACCCTCCCTCATCTGTCATCTCACCCGGGACTTCTGGTTTCTGCTTAAAACCGGTAGGTTTATATTTGCAGGTAGATTCAGCTTAAAAAAAAAAATCACTGCCCAGTAAGAGCATGGGAAGCCTTAGCATATTCCTTGATTATTCAACTGCAGCAAGACAGATAAATGAGATTTCTGACAGCATTTCTCAATTACTTTTGTTCGTTCTAATCCAACCTCTACTGTTTACTTCGGTTTTTATATATATATATATATATATATATATATATATATATATATATATATATATATAGGTAAATACTGGTTTGTTCTTGCCGTCGAAACCAACATTGCTTCTCATGGTGCTTGAGGTCTCAGAGAGTCGTGTGACTGAAAACATTTCTTGGGAAGCAAGGGAAAAAGACACTTTGTGCCATATAGAGAGTAGGAACGGCCAGAAATTAAGTGGATCAGGAGTCATATTTGAAGGTGTTTGTTAAATCCCACTTGCGTGCTGAGCTTAGTCAGAGATTAGGTTCAGGTTTAAGGGAAGTGTTCTGTGAAGGAATGTAAAAGCACCTGAAAGCCGAGGGCTGCCTCTGGGAAACGGTGTGCCTCGTTGGTCTTCTCCAGCTCTCTCCTTTTCGTCTGTGTATGGAGAAGGTACGCTGGGGACTCTGTTGGTGAAAAGACTCTGTATGCACTTAATTATGTTATTTTAGTTGTGTGGGTCTAAGAATGTAACGGGATCACGTACTTGAAAGATCACCTGAGTTTTCTAACTATATCAGCTGTTCCAGAGAAGGGTACATCCTCTCCTCACTCCTTAAACAGCCGAGAAATCTGATAATTAGACCGCCGTTGAATCACGACGTACTTTATGGACAAAATGGATTAATTCCTACAGGGACTTGCCTATTTTATGTGAATAAATTAAAATGGTAGGCCCACTGCAACCACTAGTGCTTCGGCGGTATCGGCATGCTTTGAGAAGGGGATCAGCCTTGCCAGGAAGCTGAGACACAGTCAACGAAGAGGCCAGTGGCCGAGGTAGAATCCAGAGGCCAAAGTGCTCTCCTCCGTGAGAGTGACCCCGTGTTGCTCTTGGAGTGCAAACATCGACTTCCTTTCATGATAAGCTGGGGGCGGGGCGCAGTGTGGGTCTTGGCATGGGAACTACGGCTCAGGCTGCTGCCTTAGCAGTCATGACTGAGCAGCAGCTCCCTGGGAATAAAGCTTCCCCATGCAAGGTAAGTCTCGTGGTGGTCATCGGGGTTTTAGGGGTTATTTTCTGCTACTGCTGGCCTGGTCTTCAGTTCAGCACCAGAGGTGGTGCACCCTTGCTTCCCTTGCCCTAACCTCTGAGGAGTTAATTGGAAATACACGGGACAGGAGCCACTAATGGAATAAAGGCAGGTTTCAGTGTACACGACAACATTCCCGTAATTAGTAGCAAATGGAGAGCCAAACCCTGCAGCGCGCTGCTGACTTTTCTGGCATGGGCTGTGCCAGAGGATTGCAGATGCCCTAACAAGACGGAAGCATCAGGACACCTCTGAGTCCTTGCTGATGTCTACAGAATGTCTACCTGATAACCACGCCACCGGTCACTTCTGGGGCTTTTGCTAACTCAGTGGAGACTCTCGCTAGGATGCACTAGAGGTGAAAGTACTTCATGATTTTTAGTTCCGATACTGGAATCTCACTGCCGTGTAAGGAAAGCATCGTACTGCTTTGACCATTTCTTCTAATATTAAGGGTACAACTTTGGTTTAAAAATCTGAGCGTCTTTCTCAGTTCAAGCCCACATGGGGAGGTTCAGATTGGATATTAGGAAAATTTTTTTCATTGAATGTGTTGTCAGGCCCTGGAAGGGGCTGCCCAGGGAGGTGGTTGAGTCACTGTCCCTGGAGGGATTTAAGAGACGTAGATGTGGTGCTGAGGGACACAGATTAGTGGTGCGCTTGGCAGTGTTACGTTAACGCTTGGAACTGATGATCTTAAAGGTCTTTTGCAACCTAAACGATTCTGTGATTCCACGGACAGGCTGTAGACATCACGTACAGCTTCACCCTGACCTCGGGTTCAGCTCTTCTGCTGAAGGCATTGGATCCGAGGTGGAGCTCGCAGCAATGGAAACCTTTAACAGCAGGTTAGGTGGCTTGTCATGAATTACATGAATAGTGTAGGCCATACTTAGGGACAAGGAATGAGTTTCCACATGGATGGTGGAAAAAGCCCTGGAGATCCAGATTTTTTTCATGGTGCAGAGTTTCCTGGTTACCCTGACTGTTGGGTGATTTTCCTTCTGCCATCACCAGATGCTGTGATTAGGGATTACTTCTGTGCGAGGTTTTGCCTCCATCAGTGTCCAGGCAGGGTGTTAAATTGCCAACCATGAAGTCGGGGACCAGCAGCCATTTATTGCCACGTGTTTGTGCCATTTGTCCCACTGGCTTAAAGCCATTTTGTTTTCCTTCCATCTTGCCTGCGTCTACTACGCCCAGAAGCCTGTACCTTCCTCTGAATCCCAAAGATCTGCTCTCACCCTTCGGAACCAGGTAACCCCTCCTGTTTTTCCCAAGCTCTTCAGCCACCGTCTGCAACCTCTACTTGGTTTGGATACTTCTGGAGATCCACCTGCTTTCTCAGAAGTCAGAAGCTTCCTACTGTTGTTCCCCTTGATGTTCCTGCTCCCAGAGGCCCGTTGCTACTGTACAACACACACGTTACCTTGAGTAGACTCTTCGTACTGTGAAGGTCCCATTTCAGGGGTGGGTGCGACTACAGCCGCAGAGCTGGGGAGGCTAGCAAATCCATGCCTCCGGATGAAGAGCCTGCAGGGCTGTGCAGGCGGGACCTCAGGAGTAGTGGGTTCTGTCTGAGCCGCAGGAGGATGGCTGTTTTGAGGTTTTTCTCAGCGGGATTACTACTGTAGGTTGTTTAAACATAGCTCCTCCAGGTCATTGAATCCTTTCAAGCCAGAGCAGTAGCTGGCAGAACCGTAGATGGATGTGGCTGTCAAATGTGCAGGTAGTCCTCAAAAATTGCAAAAAACTACTCGGTATCTGAATTCTCACCGGTTCAGGAGAAGATACAGCTGTATGTTGAGAACAGTTTTTAACTATTTTATCAGTAGTGTAAAAATACCAGAATATTAAGTGACTGAATAACCTTCAAAACGAGGACAAAGCTAGTTTATATTTGCATGCTATGTATAATTTTGCTTACTGGAGCATGCTGCATTATTAAAATTAGACGTGGATGGAATGATTTTTCCTTTTCCATATAATCTTTCAACTTTAAAATTAAAAATTTTTTTCTCCCTACCAATACAGAGCATAGGATCAAAATAGCAGTGTCTTGAGTGTAACATTACCTCTGTGTTGTTTGATCACTTCAGGCTGTTAGTTGTACTGCTCCCTTTATTAAAAATTACATTTAAATGGCTTTAGTTTCTAAATCCAATTCTCAAAATACACACTTTCTAAAGAATGCCCAAGAGTGAAATTTTTACAGTTTTGAACCACTTTTCACAATGGCACTTTACAAGTGCTTTTTGAAGCATCAGCATTTTCTGACAGCCACAAAAGTGTTTTGAAGAGTTCCTGTCCGGCTCTACTGTCCCTTTGTATCAGTGTGCGACACCAGTTTCTTTGTCACAGCGTGACTCAAAATTTGTACCGTGTGTTGCCAATTCAGCCTTCAGTGCTGTAGGTTCAGGGCTTTTGTGCCATCTGACAGTAACAATGTCAGGGTGAGCTGCTTCCACAGGTGAGCACTGGGGTCACCTGGGCTGCCACTGGTTTTCATAGAATCACAGAAGGGTTTGGGTTGGAAGGGACCTTAAGGACCATCCAGTTCCAACCCCCCTGCCATGGGCAGGGACACCCTCCACTAGACCAGGTTGCTCAGAGCCTCATCCAGCCTGGCCTTGAACACTCCCAGGGATGGGGCACCCACAGCTTCTCGGGGCAACCTGTCCCAGTGCCTCAACACCCTCTACGGGAAGAATTTCTTCCTGATATCCAATCTAAATCTCCCTGCTTTCAATTTAAACCCGTTACCCCTTATCCTGTTACTACAGGCCCTGGTAAAACATCCCCCCCCAGCTTTCTTGTAGGCCTCTTTGGGTATTGGAAGGTGCTATAAGGTCTCACCCAGAGCCTTCTCCAGGCTGAACAAGCCCAACTCTCTCAGCCTGTCCCCACAGCAGAGGGGCTTCAGCCCTCGGATCATCTTGGTGGCCTCCTCTGGACTCGCTCCAACCGGTCAATATCCTTCATATGTTGGGGTCTCCAGAGCTGGATGCAGCACTCCAGGTGGGGTCTCACGAGAGCAGAGTAGAGGGGGAGAATCCCCTCCCTCGACCTGCTGGCCACACTTCTCTGGATACAGTCCGGGAGACGGTTGGCTTTCTGGGCTGCCAGCGCACACTGCCGGCTCATGTCCAGCTTTTCACCCACCAGTACCCCCAGGTCCTTCTCCTCAGGGCTGCTCTCGGTCTATTCTCCATCCAGCCTTTACTTGTGCTTGGGATTGCCCTGACCCAAGTGCAGGACCTTGCACTTCGCCTGCTGAATTCCATGAGGTTGGCACAGGCCCACCTCTCCCGCCTGTCCAGGTCCCTCTGGACGGCATCCCTTCCCTCCAGCGTGTCGACTGCACCACACAGCTTGCTGTCATCGGCAAAACTGCTGAGGGTGCACTCAATGCCACTGTCCGTGTTGCTGACAAAGATGTTAAACAGCACCGGTTCCAATACCAATCCCTGAGGAACGCTGCTCGTCACTGCTCTCCACTCAGACACTGAGCTGTTGACCACCACTCCTGAGTGTGACCATCCAGCCAGTTCCTTATCCAGCGAGTGATCCATCCGTCAAATCCATACTTCTCCAATTTAGAGAGAAGGATGTCGTGTGTGGCCATGTCAAATGCTTTGCACAAGTCCAGGTAGGTGACATCAGTTGCTCTTCCCTTACCCACCGATGCTGTAACCGTTTTGCCTTGTTAATGTCTATTATTTCATGTGCTCATTTTACAAAGTTGGCACCAATTCACAGAAGTACAGCCTCATCAGCCGATGCGTCCAGTACATGGATGGTAGAGTAGGTCTGACTTATAGCCCCATCCTGCTCTCAGAAACTTGTATAGAAATTGTCTATTGGATTTTTGAGAACAAAAGTGGAGCTTTAAAACTCCAGGTTCGTTTGTCTCCTTCTGTGTACTATACAGGGCTGATTTTGCTGAGATCTTCATTAGAGCTGCATCATCTCGATTAATGCTCTTGCAAAGCACTTTTCCAAGCATGGAGGAGATGGTCAATGCAGTATTTCCAAAGCATCCTGGCTCTTGGTGTACCTTCATTCCAGTTTTCTTCACAGGAAAGTTTCCTGATGGTGCTAAATGGGAAGAAATTTAGTTCAGCAGCTCTCACCTCTTCCGATTTGGTGTTCCCCATGGGCATCTAAGGACAGTCCTTCCTCTGCTGCTTTGGGGGCCTTAGTTGAAGGACAGGTCTTCTTTAAGCCTTGAAGGCAGTGGGTGGTTTGTAGTTGCTCCTGTAAATGGGGCTTGCAGCGGGTCTACCACCGGTGAGGGGAACTGTGTGTTACTGCCTGAAGAACAGGGCATCAGCCTTGCTGCAGTAAGCTGTGGCGTAGGCTTTGCCCTCCGACGTCAACAGCAGAGTGGGAATGGGATCAAAGCTTTGGATCTTCCTGTCCTGAAGACGTGGGAAGAGCATAACAGATCACAGTGTGCATCCCAATCTGCGAGGCTGTGTGCTGGGGGAGAGCTGGCCTGGGAACGGCAGAGATGCTGGCGTGTGGGGGAGGTAGGAGAGATGGCAGCCGCGTGTGCTGGCACCGGTGCAAACTGGCTGCTGACGCTCGCAGGCTGGCGGGAGGATATGCTCCCTCAGCTTTGTGGGTAGAGAAAATGTCCTGGATTAGTTAGTGCTGGCAAGAGCCAAAGTGAGAAAAACACACTGTGAGACTGAGGCGATGGATGTGAGTCTTTCCTGGGCTTTCCATGCCGCTTCCCAGCGTGCCCCCTGCTCACAAGCTACATACCACGTTTTTCCTTGGACCATCGTTATATATATCCCTGAATTGACCCTCTCTTGCTATAGAAATGTCTTGGTTTCCTTCCCAATACGGGGGTTATTTAGCTGTTTAGCTTGTGGGTGGCTGGTTCGTTCCTGTTGTCCTGCCTGAATGTCAGATTTGTGTCCCCTCATCTCGGGAAGCAAGGGAAAGCTTGTGGCTGTGGGGTGGCACCTCCCACCCACCTTGATTTAACCTTTGGTACTCCCCTCAGAAATAGGTCTGGGGCAGGTTGTGCTTCTCCCTTTCCCCCAGCAGAAAGTTGCCATTATGTCACTGATTCGCTTGGAATGTTGGCCTGGAATAGCGCTGGGCACAGGAGAGCAAGCAAAGCAGCAGCTGAAATGAAAGTGTTGATGGGTTTGATACCTGTTCTTCTTGCACATTGTGTCACCGGTGACTTTCAGAGCACATTCTCAAGTGTGTGGGGCAGCTTGCCTGTAGGACACTGTAACAGTATTAGTAAAGGAGTAGGCAGGAAGACCTCCAGTTTTTTCCAGACCAGACTGGAAAAGAAGCAAATGGGAAGCAAGGAAAGAGTGATTTCAGGGCAGTAAAGGCGGCTGTCAGGCTTAGCGGGGCGATGGCTGATTGGCAAGAACCATTAAGGGCAGGGTACATCAGTGTCAGAACATTTCCATCCCATGTTGCTTCAAGTCTCTAGAGCCCAACTGGTACGGGATGCATGTTTGCATTGTGAGGTACCAGTAAACCAGGCTAGAGAGGAGCCAGGGTTATCCTAGCTCACTTAAATAATAGAACTACTGTCCTTTAGTGGGAAACACTAAAAATGCCAGAGATAATGTGATAATAAATTCATTCCATTTCTAACCCAGTATAGCCAATCGTGAGATTAATTTATGCTTCAAGTTCTAACATTAAACTTTAATTTAGCTCAGTGCCTCTTCCTGTAGCTCAGAGAGCTCAGTATCTCCTGACTGCTGTTTTGATCAAAAATGCTGTTCTTCAAGAGCTGCAAGCCCCCCCCCCCATCCAGCACAGCAGTCCTAGATACAGAACTGTACTTAGAGGCGTGGGCAGGCCTGCTACTACAGGCACCTGCTGTGAGTAACCCTTCTTTCTTTTGAAGGCAGGGCACGTGTGCAGGGCGTTTGGGAGGCGTTTACGTGTTCTCCTGTTTAGGCACTTGGCTCCCACGTGCAGTCCGTCCCTCAGGCAGCACTTGCTGCCAGTCACAGGAAAGCTCCTCTGCAGAGCCCTCCGCCGCGGCAGCAGCCTCCGGGTCGTTCTGTTCAGCCCAGCTCGGGGAGCTGAGCCTGTTCCGTCTTGACTTGCAGATGGGAGAGCGCACATGCTGTTAGTTTTGGAACCGGGCACTTAAACCAGCGTAGGAGTCTTTTCTTTTTAACGGGCGATAATTCAGTTTGCCTTGGACAAGTATTTTGCACATTCAAATACAACCTTTCGCTCTTCTGTTCCAGCTTTCATGTGCTGGTGTATAGTCGTGTGTCACGTGTCTTACGGCTGTTCATGCGTTCCTGTGTAATTTGATGGACTGAAGCACGCTCAGAGGAAATCCAAGGCTCCTGAGCGCACAGGGCACTGCACAGGTCCCAGGCTCCAAACTTCTTCCATCTGTTTCCTCTCTCACTTGTTCCCAGGTAATGTGATTTTAACACCCCAGTACTCTCTTCCTGGACCATCTTCTATACCTCGTCCCACCTTGTGAGTTGTGAGACATGTCCCCTTTCCATTACTGATTTCCTTTACCCTAATGGGACCATCCCTCTGGAGTGTGTCGTGGTGTGGCAGCGTGTGCCAGCCACCTCTAGCCATGGACTCATGGGATAACAGGAAACCTGTGCGGGAACACGGATCCCATCTGTGATGTCCTGTAGCCTTTTGTCCCATGTTTGTATAGCATCTCATGGAGTAGTGTCTGATCTGAACTGCTATGCAAATACATAGGATTACTCGTGAGAGTAGGGAGGATCAACTCCGTAATTCATACAGGTTGATGCTAACGGGAGCTTCTTAGGGAGGTCACTTAGCGGTCTGTCTCTTAGGTCTGCTTTTCTTCTCCTCTCCCCAGAGTATCACCTGTGGGCTCTGAGTGTGGTTGGCAATCGGTAGTCGGATGTTACAGACCTTATCTGGTGAAATTCCTGTCTGGGGGTAACAAACAAGCAGTGCTGTATGTTTTGCTTTAGGGAAGTCAGAGGTTAGCCAAGTCTGTGTTTTAAACCTCCTCCATAAGCAACCTCCAGCTGTGACAGTCCTGGGATCTGTACCCTCTTGCTCCGAGCTGCAGTGCCAAAATAGAAACAGGCTTTTTCCTGGACAGGCTCTGTCCTGAGATGATCTCTCTGTTTGTGAATGTGTTCTGACTTGGCAAAAAAACTAGTCGTTTAATATATCCAGTGTGACAGCTGTGACACTGTGCACACCATGGTCTGGTGACTGACCGGCGGAGTGACAAGTGTCCTCGGCAGAACGACAGAGTCAACACTGGCATCAGTTCTGACAGCTCCGGCCTCGCTGGTTTGTGAACACACCACCCCCCGTCTTGCGTGGCTGAGAGATGAAGGAGCCGCTTTTGCCACGCGTTAGAGAAGCGGGAGATGCAGGACAGAAAACAAAGGTCATAAAATCCATCGGCCGCCTGGGAATGCATTGGTGTTTGCATTGCAGAGCTCTGTGTGCAAGGCTGGAAGAGGATACCTCCACATGCAGCTTTATAGGGGCAGAGTGCTCCAGTGAGCTTCCTAGGATGTAAACTCCAGATTGGATCATGGTGTCAAAGAACCGAGTATTTGGGCTGCAAAGGCTTGGTACCGATTTGCCGTGCGGCCCATTTGTATAAATCTCAGTAGGAGGCATTCCTTATGATGGAAAAGAAAGGCCAGCACTTACAACAAACCCCGTGACAGTGCATTTATGGCTGCACAAGTCAGATGCATATCAGTATTTTGAGGGCATTTCTGTAAGCTGCCTGGCGGTTTCTGTAGGCAGCCCGGCACTGTAGACTCACGTGTATCATTTGGCCAAGTGGAAGTCACTGCAGTGCTGCCAGTTTAAGCTCACACACATCCAGACACCCTGCTGGGATGGTTGGCTACTAACATGCCCCTTCTCCTCGCCAGAGGTGCTTACCTGCAACTTTCACTTACCCTTTCACGTGGACACGTAAGTCCCAGGTGAAAGCATCGCGTTTTCCAGGCTTATCAGTGGATTAACAGTTGGCAAAAAGGTCGAAAACCTAGTCATTTCTTTTTAGCTAGTTTATGATATATAAAAGAACACTGAAGTGTTTCTTTTTCTCCCCAAATGACTAAAGTCAGAGAGACTATTTGCTGCCTTTCCTCTCAAGAATACAGCGTGGGAGGTCTCAAGTATAAAATTGCTTTTCCTTAATCAAAAAGACAGTCTTGGAGCTTTAATAGAGACGCGTTTTCTTCTCAGCTGTTCTCAAACATTTGCGTTACATTGGATTTAATGATACAGGAGTTTTAAAGGGGCTGAATAAATCACTTCTTTTGTTGTTAATCAAGTGACACACAGGTAATACATCCTCTGTTAGAGAGCTGGTAGACCTTTCAGGAAAAAAACAGCATTAAAATCAGACTGAATTTACAGTGTTTAAAAAACAGCAGTGGAAAAACATGCCTCAGACACATAAATGTTAGTTACACACAAAAACGTCAAGTGTGTCTGTTCTTGGAGACCTCGGTCATACTCAACAAATACATGCAGTTACTAGGGGTAACTTGGAAGACACAAGCGGGGAGAAGGGAAGGAGGGATGGCTAACTGGGAGGCTGACGCCGGGGTGCTGCCGTGCAAGCACGCGTTAGCTGGCTGAAGCTGCGGCGCAGCAGCCGAGGGACGAGTTAACGCTCTGGTAGGTCACAGCACAGTTTGTTCTTTCTGATTTATGAACTTCGAGTCTGTCTTTGCTTCGGTACCCAGGAGCGTGTGCGTATCTTAATTGGGCACTGGTATATGTCAATCATTGAGCAGCAGTGGTAATGCAGACAAGCTGCAATATTTTCCGCCGCTTCAAGCAGCTTCGCTTTGCAAAATGTGTCTTCCAAACCGGACCCTAAGGACATGCAGTTGTTAGTTAAGGACGCGAATACCTCTTACTTGCTTTACGGTTCGCTCAAGCTTGCAGTGCGTTATCATGCGAGCATTACACCCTGCGTTTCCTGCATAGTCACTGAGCTCTCACGCACAGATGCGCTCATGTCAGGGACAAGGAATATCAACGGTGCCGAAAATAAATTAAACAATGAGTTTACGTGCGCTGCAAGTACCCCGCATCTTGTTTATCGCATCCAGCCCCTCTTCTGCAGCTCCTCCCACCCTATTCATAAAATGTCCTTAAGGTTTCAAAGTGGAAAGCTCAGCAGTTGCTGATGCAAAGTGACAGCAGTGGAGCGATGATGATTTACACCACCCACGGATCGCGTCTGAAGGCTTTATTTACATGCTGCAAGACTGTTTGCACAAGGCTTTGCCCAGTTGGGTGCATGGGAAATCTGGTTATGCGTTATGAAATTAAAAAGTGTTCTGAAGACTTAAGGCAGTAAGTGCTCCTTGTGTGCTGCTGTATTACATTCATAAAATACCGCAGCCTGGCTCTAATGGGCTGTAAGTGAGCTCTTGGTGAAAAATATATCAAAATTAAACTACAGACAGCCTGGGAGAATGCCTTCTAGTTTCCTCATAAAGACTTCATACTAATTAGCAAAGCCAGCCCCAGAGAGCACGTAACAGGCTTTGCGCTAGACCTTGCAGATGTTGGGACACGACTGTTTTTTAGAATACCAGTATTTACACCAACTATGGGCTTGAGTGACAGGAGAGGCGAGATTTGCAGTGAGAGCAAGGCAAATGGTATGGTTTAGAAGGGAAGATAAACAGAATTGTTACTACCAAGAAAGTGGGAAGTCAGAGCTGCGTGGGCTGAGTTCTGTCCTTATTTGGCTTCGGGGAATTATGTGATTTTATTCTGTGACTCAGAGTTGTTTTTACAGCATTTGCGTCACCCAGAAAAGTTGAATCTGCATAAGACCCAGCTTGTTCCAGGGGATAATATTTTGTTCTGTAATGTGAACTCACCAACACACACCGACAGCTTTCATGTTTTATTTTATTGTTATTATTGCCATTCAGGCATAAACTGCAGAATGTCTCACTCAGAGATAATCAGGTGGTGTTACCAGAGCAGGTACGTGCAGTATTAGGGGAAATCCTAACACTTGGAGAATCATTTTACAAACGAGCAACAGTGAATTTAATTTGAGGGAAAGAGAGAGAGACAGAAGCTTTCAGTTTGCCTCCTTTGGCCTCTGTTCACATGTGGAAAAACACAGCCTGTGTACGAATTAGATAATGTAACTGCCCCCCTCAGTTCCACCCGGATCTGACCGTGTTATTTCACTTGCAGAGCCTCACCCATTATAGGTGCCACGAATTAGTCACTGCCTTGAAGTGTAAATGCTTGTGTTTTTCCATCCAGGAGGGTTGTTAGAGGATTTGGCACGTAGTGCTGTAAGGAGACGGCAGGACTGAAAGTAGGTGAGCTCGGGCATCGGGCTGAAGATGCAGCAAATCCAGCCGTAGGGCTTTGAAGGCTGGATGGCAAATGCTGCAGCGCTGTGATGCAAAGTGCTGATCCGATATTGGCTCACTCTGCTTGTTCAGGCGTGTTCAAGTGTTTCTGAGAAGTTATTTTTGTGCTGGCAGGCTCTGTGAGAGATCAGGTGGTGTCTGCCCATGCGGCTCTGCGTTTCAGCAAGGCAGGAGATCCGTTCCCTTCCTGCAGCTGGCACGGAGCTGCTGTGAAAGTAGGACGCTGACATAAACACTGCTCTGGCTAATTAGACAGAAATGAGGGTGCGTGCCCGCACCCAGCCTGGAGCGTGTCAGTGGCACTGTGCAGACTGGGCTTCATTAACAGCCGTGGAAGAGCTTCAGCCTCCCATCCCTTGCTCGGGACTGAGGAGCAGCGCAAGCATACCTGAAATCCCAAACACAATGAGTTTTTTCTTGTTCCAAGTGCCTCGCACGTGTCCGAGGAAGGGACGCTCACCTTTTACCCTCCCTCTTTGCTGGAGAACGCTGGCACCGGGCTTGGACTCCAGTTCACTGGGTTGCTTGTTTGGTGCCGAGCTCGGGCAGGAGGGTGCATCGTGACCCTGCAAGCTGTTTACGTGAAGGAAACTTCCTTCTCTCTCACCTACTGATTTTTTTAAGAATTGTTTTTGACAACTGCATTTTGCCAGTGTTCTGTTTTTGGCTTTTGCTTTGCATTCGCTCAAGTTTTGTCAAGAAAAATAAAAGGCTGAGTAAGGGGTGGTCATCTTGGTCTGCAGCCCGGGAGGGGAAGGCACTGCACTCATCTGCTCTCTGTCGCTCCTCTTGTGTCCCGAGAAGAAAATGAAGCTGATGTGATTATCAGATAGCTCATTAACTGAATCCCATCAGAACCGGTCACTCCACAAATTCTTGGCGATTTAATTCCCCCATTTAATTAATTCCTCCCCTAGAAATGATTAGCTCACATTAGAGATGAATTACCTGTTAATTTTCCATTTGATAATTAGTGCTCTTCTGGGCCCTGGTTAAGCTTTCTTGCCTTATGTCAGATTCGCTCAAAAGCAGGCACCTAAGTCTTTTGATTTGGGTTTCCTCTAATCTTCCCATTTTATGTGTGGGAAGACAGGCTGCCTTGTAATCAAGGCAGGGGTCTGATAATGCCAAAGGGGCCTCCTGGAGAGGTAGTTCCCTTCCCATCTCTGCCGTGGGCTTCCCATCTGCCTGGGAGAGACGGAAGATAAAAAGAACCCACCCCCAAATTAATTACAGTGCAAAACTTGGACTGTTGAAGCTTCTGCTCAGCTGGTGTCCAAAGTTTCTTTGTCCTGTGGTTTTATCTGCCTGTTTGTCAGGCACAGGGCCAGGGGCACAGTGTCCTCGAGAGGGGCTGATGCAGTGGGGGCTGCCTGCGAGGGCTTTCAGGGGGGATGGGGGAATTTTCTTGGGGTCTCTCTGTTCCTGAGGCTGCTTCTGCATTTTATCTACAGATTGGTTCAATGCAAAATGCAGAAGCTGTCCAGGAAACAGAAGGCAATGCTTCCCCTCTGCCGCCCCCCCGGATGTGTTTGCAAATCCCGCTGTCCTCCTTCAGCATGTTTCTGCCAGGCAGAAGCCTGCTGGCATTATTTATTAATTTTGCTGCACAGTGTCATGGTTTCGACAGGAGGGGGGGATAGTCCCCTTTTGATCCATGCTGGCCCGTCGCTTCTGTTGGTAGGTGAGAGGGGAGAGGGTTCTTCTTTGGGGACATGGTCCGGCGGGTTTGGCAGTCGCTCTGCCAGACAGCAGAGAGCTGGGATCTGCCCTTCGTCAGGCTCAACAACCCGCCGGTTGTACAAACCTTGGGTGATGCTGCTCACGATAACTATTGCTGCGTGCCGCAGAGCACAGGTTGTCCCTGCACGCTCCCAGGGGAGTGGTGGCCAATGCCTTCACGAGTGCTTTGGCTTTGCCTGGGAGGGAGGTCAGAGGCTGCCCTCTTTGCAGCGGGGCTGGGCACCGGAGGAGAAATCGGGCGGAGGGGTGCAAGGTCTGTGAGCCGTGCCCTGGCACCAGCAGGTGTTTGGACTGGGCTGGATGGTCACACACACAGGCATGGTGGAGGAAAGGAAACGTCCAGCTGACCTTTATGGAAAGACAGGCATGTTCAATGCTTAAATACAACGTTTAGGTCTCCCTTAGTTACTCCTAAACCTCAAGACTCCCAAAGCGCTTCCATTCGTTGGTGGATCAAACGTTCAGGCCCAGGGCACCAAGTGTATTTCAGCATCTGTGTTGCTGACAGAAACACAGAATAGTAGGGGCTGGAAGGGACCTTCGGAGATCACCTGGTCCAACCCCCCTGTCAGAGCAGGATCACCTAGAGCAGGTTGGACAGGAACACATCCAGGAGGATTTTGAATGTCTCCGGAGAAAGAGACTCTCTGAGCAGCCCATTCCGGTGCTCTGGCACACTCGAAGTAAAGAGTTTTTTCCTCATGTTGAAACGGAATTTCCTGCATTCCAGTGTGTGCCCATTGCTCCTTGTCTTGTTGCTGGGCACCAATGAAAAAGAGTCTGGCCTCCGCCCTTTTGATATTTATAAACATTGATAAGACCCCCCTCTCAGCCTTCTCCAGGCTAAACAGACCCTGTTCTTTCAGCCTTTCCTCATCAGAGAGGTGCCCCACTCCCTTGATCATCTTTGTAGCCCTACGCTGGACTCTCGCCAGTAATTCCCTGTCTGTCTTGAACTGGGGAGCCCAGACCTGGACACAGCACTCCAGATGTGGCCTCACCAGCGCAGAGTAGAGGGGGAGGATAACCTCCTTCAACCTGTTGGCCACACTCTTTTTAATGCACCCCAGGATACCATTGGCCTTCTTGGGCACAGGGCATGTTGCTGCCTCATGGTCAACCGATTGTCCCTCAGGACCCCCAGGTCCTTCTCTGCAGAGCTGCTTTCCAGCAGGTCAGCCCCCAGCCTGTATTGGTGCATGGGATTATTCCCCTCCAGATGCAGGACCCTACCCTTGCCCTTGTTGAACTTCATTAGGTTTCTCTCCACCCAACTCTCCAGCCTGTCCAGGTCTCACTGCACGGCAGCACAGCCTTCAGGCCTATCAGCCACTCCTCCCAGTTTGGTGTCATCAGCAAACTTGCTGAGGGTACACTGTCCCCTCATGCAGGTTGTTGATGAATACATTGAAGAAAACTGGGCCCAGTACTGATCCCTGGGGAACAACGCCGGTCACAGGCCTCCAACTAGACTCTGCACCCTGATCACAGCCTTCCGAGCTCTGCCATTCAGCCAGTTCTCAATCCACCTCACCGTCCACTCACCTAACCCACACTTCCCAAGCTTAACTATGAGGGTGTTTGGGGGCTAACGCCTGATCCTTTCTAGGTCTCTCAAGTGTGAACAGAGCCACCCAAACGCAGCTGCTACTGCCCCAAAAGCTGCGGGGCAGGTCTCAGATGAGGTGTGTCTGGGTTTTGCTGGCATGAGCCAACCTCGCGCTACCATGTTTCTGCCCTGACTGCCCGTCCTGTTCTCCTGCAGATGCTACTGCCCCTCGAGTGGGGAAAGGCCTGTGTGTGCTCCTCTTTTCAGCACCCCGTAATGAGGACTGATGCCGTAGCCCTTCAGCTGGACACCTGTGGGCAACACGCACCCAACCTGTAGCACTGGTGGAGTCCCTCTGATGGGATGCTCTGTCAGAGGCACCTACCGAGAACCTACCCAAAATAATAGACTTGTGGGTGTCCCAGCTTGGTGCTTTCATTCGTCACTTCCACAGTCTGTTCTTTGTTCTGTAATTTTTAGATGGCACCACTAACAATCGTAGTGGCAGCCCCAAGCAGCGAAGTTTCCCTGTTCCGTTTAAGGGCAAGGCAAGCATTTCTGTTACACCGGTGAGGCCGCCGCTCCAGTAGGAGAGCGAGATTGTGGACAGGCTGTCATCCAGCACGCCTGAGCGGCTGCTGCGAATGCTCAGCGAGTGCCAAGGAGGGAGAGGATGTGCTTTGGATGCTCCAGAGGTGCTGCTGGGTACCAGGGAGAAGGGAGGAGCGGCTCTGTGTGGCCGGGCATCCTGCCCCTTCCCCATCACACACCCTCATATTCCAAAGGTGTGTCTCCAGCACAACGCAGTAAGTCTCAGAGGAGAAGCATGATAGCACTGCCTGAATCAAAGGGAAATAATAACCATAGTGAGAAATTCTGGGTAGGTGTCTTGCAGAGGCCTGGTGTGATTTATTTTTAATGCTGAACGTCTAGCCCTCCTTCGCGTTTCCCACAGCTTGGCTTGATCAATGTGCTTCTGCAGCATCTCCCGCCCCCTGCCTGGTACACATGGTGTTTACCTCCTCATTTATTTTCTGTTTCCCACCATACACGCAGAACAGATGTTCCCGACTCTCTGTTATAACTCACATCGGGCTCGGTAGCTCAAACAACTTGTTGCAACACACTTGTTGCTAAAGCACAGCTGTTGTGGCACGGCTTTTCCGATGAGGGCAAATAAAGGTTTTCCCCACCCTTCCGCAGGCTCCCACGAACCCGGCGCACCCTGCACAGCACCCCTTGATGCAGCCTAGAAATGGTGATAAGGGCTTTGCAGGCTGCAGCCCTCTCTTTGTGTTGCCAGTTGCTAGGCTTGGGACTCGGCGCTGATCCTATCCGAGAGCAAAGGATCCACCCTGCTGCAGAAGAGCCGTTTCATCCGTCACCGTCGACCCGATGTCTCAGAGAAAGCTGTTGCGCCACTTCTCCCCCAGGTACCACCGTCTTCTGCAGCTGGCAGGAAACAAAGCCTTTTGCATGAGCAGAAGCGCTGTACTTCTGCGATCCATAAATACACCCCAGCATGGGGGATTTGCTGTGTTCGCCTGTAACACAGACATGGGGGCTTTTTTTGGCTATGCCCAGCGTTGGCACGGAGGAGGTGTCAGCAGCCCATAGAATCATGGGCAGGGAAGGAGTGGGAAGCAGGGTATGTGGGCATAAGGGTGTGCTCATCTGCTGCGGTGGCTGTTGCCCTCCCTCCCCCAAGACCCACTAGCTTTAATCATCTTAGGCTTGTTTCACTTGCTGCAGTTTTGGCCCAGTCTTTTAACTGATCTGGGCTCGATTATTCACTGAATGCATTGCCATTACATGCTCAGGAAGGCATGATTGATAAGTTCATTTAACAAATCTTCCATATCATCTGTAAGTGTATACTGCTGTAACCTCTTTTACAGTGTGCTGGCTATTATGTTATTGAAGTTATTCCTGATTTGGTGGTTGGCTCCTTTCCTATCTGCCAGCTTCTTCGACAGACAACAGAATTAACCTTTTGGATCTATTACGAGGTAATTATGGCTGCTTGATGTGATGGAGTGCTTCTTGTTACTTGGCATTCAGAAGCGTTAGTCACGATGGGGAAAGTACCACGATGGGTAGAGCAAAAATCACAGTGCAGCACAGTCATAGCCACCCAGAGCCCTCTGTCCAAGAGTCCCAGGGCTTCTGGCTCGTTCTCCCTGAATATCTGACCTGGTTACAAAGCAGGCTTCCGACAGAAGCACCCGAGTTGAGTGGAGACAGGTAAGTGATGAACCTTCCCCAAATGCTGACACTACACAGTGGGGAGAAGGTGTCACAGATCCTGTCATGGAGGTGGGAGAGAGGAATCACCAGGAGGTAAATAAACTGTCCGGTGAGGCCTGCGAGGGCTGTTGGCTTGGATAACAGATATTGCCTGTTGTGTGTTTGGTGCAGAAAGGCTGGTTCAAAAGGTGCTTGAAGTGCTGTGTTTAAGTTCATCGTGCACTGCCCATATGTGGCTGCGAAGGCAGCTTTATTAAGATTAATGGACTCACTGGCCACTAAGGGGGAATTAAGCAAAGCTCGCCTTCGTGTATGTACTGTGCAGCCTTCCCATTAGGTGACAGGGAACTGCAAGAAGTCACTGCCTCAGGACGCAGTCTGTGGATGGCACAGAGTGAGGAGTTAGTCAGGAGATGGGCAGCTCTCTGTTTATTACACAGGATAGAAATGAGCCCACAGATGCCAAAGGGCTGGGGCAGAGCAGCTCCCCAGCAGCATGAGCCTGAACGCTTCTGGGGCTTTCCAGCTGTGCATGCCCACACCATTGGCACCCATGGGCCAGCGTCAGCAAGGAGGGGGGGCTGGCTGGTGTGGGTGCTGCCAGACTTGACTGCCAGTGGGACGTGCGAGCAGCAGCCACCCGCATGGCTGCACGCTGGGCAGAAGAGGTGGTGCAGCACAGCACGCTGAGCTGAGGGCTGCTCAAAGGCAGAAACAACAGCAAGGCTCCCCACACCCCACAGAGAAAGACGGGCGATGCAGCCCCTGTTAAGGCTTTACCGCTTCAACCCTGAAGTAAGACAGCTGAGTGTGGCCGAGTGTTTCAGAACAAAAAACCCCTTTTAACAGAGGTCAAGAGTCACAGCGCAGATGTGGGTGATGTGGATCAAGTTCCACTTCAGCTTTAGTTAATACAGATCTGAGCCCAGCTTCCCTCTCCGTCCCCAAAGCTGCTCTGGGTATTGTGGGGAGCCAGCTGGTAACCCCAGTGATGTTGTTTTTCAGCACTGCATCCATACACACATATTGCAATGGGAAGCAGGAACTTGCTTCCCAAGTGAGTGCCCAGCACCTCGCTGCAGAGCAGCCCATGCTGCTCCTTCCTCACTTGAAATGCTACTGTTTGATTAGCACGAGTGAGACAGGAAACCACATCCACAGGGTGGGCTAGGAGGGACCTTGTGAGCTGGTGTAAAAGCTAGTGGCCTGGACAGTCTTGGAGAGGGTCTCCGTCCTGCCCTCGCAGCAGGCGGTAAGAGGGTTCCACCTCGATGGAGCTACACTCCATCCGCTGGGCTCCTTGCCCCCTTTGCATGGGGTCTGCATGATGTCTAACTGGGCTGTCGGCAGAGGTTTGGGCTGAGAGACCTGTACGCTGGCCTGTGCGCTGCATCGCCTTCAGTCTGCCTACCCTAGAGTGTGCTGTTCCCTTTCAGAAGATGCTCCTGCTGCAGCAGCAGGCTCCTGGGCCTCTGCTCCTGCTGCAGCAGCAGCTGGGATGGGGCTTCAGATATGGTGCCCACCTTGACCCTCTCCTCTTTCTGCTGCTTCATTGGCTTCGCTTCCTTACCCTCCCCGTGGGTAAGCAGCTGTTTTGGTGGCAGTCTCTTGCCAAGCACCCCTGCTGGCCCTTGTCTCCTCCATGCCACAGGCCAGGTGGTGCAGAGTCCCGCAGAGTGCCTGCACCCCTGCAGGGACACGGCTCAGGGAGACGAAAGTGAGGCAGCTGCTATGAAGCGGCTGCAGGGCTGCACCGTGCCACACGCAAACCCAGGCCAGCATGGCGAACGTAAAACCAGGCAATGGGCTGTTCTCCAACCCACCATGTCTCACCAGGGAAGCAGGTCAAAGCTTGGGCAGTTTTATGTACACCCATCAGAACAAACCCAGACACTCGGCGGAGGCTGCTGAGGGGAATTGGAGGCAAAAATTGGTCTTTGGGGTGAGATGGGTTTATTTCTGAAGGACAGGAGCCATTTTGACAGCCCAGAGGTGCCGTCACTGATGGCAGCCCTCCTTGATGAGGATACATGGGGAGGACATCGTGGGGCCACCACAGCAAATGGCCCTTCCCAGAGGTTTCTTGAGGCGGTGTGGGTCTTCCTTGGCTGGGGTGGGACCAGCCGAAGGCAGCCTGGCGAGGGCATGGCACAGCAGCCTGAGTGGGGTGGGCAGGCTGCAAGGGGGCTGCAATGTGGGGCAGAGGGCCAGTGACAATGTGCAACCTGCAGCACCCTGGCTGGGCAGGGACCAATGGCCCCAGGCTGGGATGAAAATGGGACTCCTGGGCCCTTGGGCAGGGGTGGGGGATAGCCCCAAGGGAGACCCCTCCCTAAGATGCCTATTGTGCCCTCAGGGTCCTGGGGCTTAATGCCTGAACAAGGTCTGGGAGCCTGAGCCTCAGTCCAGACCAAAGCAGAACCACTGCCTGCCGAAGAGCTGTCCTCCCTCCTGAGCCAGGGAAAGGCTCCTTGCTCTTGGAAGTCTTGACTGGCTCCTCAGCTGCTTCTTTGCCTCCTATAAGTAGCAACGTCGTGGCTGCACCGAGCATTATTTCTGGCGGTGGTTGCAAACCTCAGCATGGCCACACTGGTCCGCCCCATCCCCCAGAAGCGCAGCAGTCCCTGCCGCAGAGGACTCCTCCTTCCTGCCCCAAACCTACACCATCCGGAGCTGTGCGTGCCGTGGCACGGCAGGCTGGTTGACCACCCTCCACACAGCCTGGGTCCCACGGAGCAGAGCGGACGGCAGAAGCCCCGGTGAGAAACGCTGAGGCAGCTCCTTCAAAGGTCACCACAGCAGCGACGTGCGGAGGAACCGCTCGGATGTACGATGCAGCTGCTGCTGTGGGAAGAGGGGAAGTATGCACCGAGCTGCGGTGGCTATTACGGCTCAGGAAACCAAAGCCCAGGGCAGGCGGAGGGGCTCGGGCGCTGTGAGGGGCATGGACCTCACGCCCCTGCGCTAATTGCATGAATGCAAGCAGCTCTTAAAGATCAAAAACAGGGGAGCAGAGATGTTCAACCACACTGCTCTGCATCTTCACTGCTCTAAGGAGGGCTGGAAGTGTCCAGGTGTGCGATGCTTGGGATCCAGCTAACCCAGTGCTGGTGTCTGACAGCATGGGTATCCCCAAAGCTGCATGCCTTCCACTGTCTTCTCGTGCTTTGTTGGTGAAAACGGGCACTGCTGAGGCCCATGATGGCAACCCACAGCTGAAGTGGGTGAGGTGAGTCCCACTGTTTTTTGTCAACCTTTGAAAATAAAGGTAATATTTTAACCTGCAGCTGAACCACTGCAAGAAGTGGTCCACAGTGATCATTTAACATGGTATCAATGTGTGTCAGCATTAGGAGCTACATTCAGATCCCTGACCCACTGAATGCCCCCGGCCATGAAGAAGTGGGTTGTTAGAAGCAATCTTGCCTTGACTCTGTGCAGGCTTGTCCTGCAAGGCAGGCTTGTCCTTGCTTCCAGCTCATGAATCTGTGCCAAGGCTCATGTCCCCAGCACACACTGCTGGAGCAGAGCGGGCTCCTCTGGTCAGGGCTGAATTCTCCAAATTCTTTTGGTGGAAGATCAAATATAAACATCTATTTTTATTTTTATTTTTTTTTTCCCAGTGGCAGCATAGCTCTGCTGCTTTTTGAGCTCAGCTCCACCACCATGTTGACCTCTGGCTCCTCTGAGTTCCCAGAGATTACAAAGGGCAGGACAGGTCATGAGGAAGAGCCCTCGGTGACAAAAACATTAGCGCAGAGCCACAGTAGCCAGGTCTGTAGCTTCTGAGTCTACTTCCAGCTCGGCAGCCACAACAGCTTCCCAGCACTGAGCATCTGCAGAGTCCTCACCCCTCAGCATTACCCAGCCATGAGTCATGCTCTGAAAAACACTGAGATGTGGTTTAAAGCCCAAGTTTGTTTCTTTTAAGAATAAAATGAGTCTCCTTTATGTACCCTCTGGTATTTAAGTTTTTCCGCCTATGAAGACTAGAAACTTCTCCTTACCAGGCCTCTTTCTAACACTGTCATACCCTTTCAGTACCAAGGGTCATCAGGAAATGAATCGGGAGTTGCAAGAGCGGGCAGAAGCTCATGGGAGGCACTGGGGGAGAGCTTGGTGCTCCCGTAGCTCTCTGCTGAAGCCGCTGGCAGGGCCATGCTCTCCGACCAGCTGGCTGCCTGCGGCAGGAGACTTTCCTGGAATCTGTGACCTCAGAGTGTCTCCTGCCTCTAGCCTCCCCCTGTGCACGTGTTGAGATGGTCGTATCTTCTCTGTGCTGCGGTCTGGAGGTGTGCGAGGCTCCTGCCCACAGACGATTCACAGAAACATACTGCTGTAAGCCTTGGAGCTGCAGCTGCTGGCCAGGAGTACCAGGTAGGATGGGACGTGAAGGACCACTGAGCCCCCGACAGTGCTTTTGTGATCTGCAGAGCCACCTTTCCCAGAGGGGCAGCTTGAGGAACTGGGGCAAAACACATCCCTTAAGGAGGACCCAGGGAGCCTCTGCTGTGTACAACAGCACAGGGGGGGGCTGTTGAGGCTGTGGGCGGGAGGGCTGACGCTGGGTCAGGACATGGGCAGTTTCAGCTGTTCCTACCTCCAGCCACAGTCGGAATGGCTGGAGTGGGGCTGGGCTGGATTGCCAGGCCAGCTGCAGCCACTGAGCTGTGTGTGAGGGATGCTGACAGCAGAGCTGCTGTCAGAAGCTCCTGCAGGAGCTAATAATATATCTGTGCTGGTGTATGGCGAGGCTGCCTGCTGCAGTGGCTCTCCAAGAGGTGTTCCCTGCCAGCCCTCCTGGAGCTTCTGCTGGAGGCTGCTTCTGCAGCATCGTGGCTGCTAGTTTTGCAATAGGCACCTACGGCCACTGTTCCCCTATATGCAAAAGTGACTGCTGATGTGCATACAGGTCCCAGTTTAACAAGCCCCCTAGTCCCCAACCCACCCATTGTACACAGCAGAGACTCCCTGGGTCCTCCTTAGGGGATGTGTTTTGCCCCGATCCCTCCAGCTGCCCCTCTGGGAGAGGTGGCTCTGCAGATCACAAAAGCACTTTCTGGGGCTCAGCAGTCCTTCATGTCCATCCTCACTGGTCCCTTATTGTACATGTGGAAGAAGAGCAGCGAGGCACAGGACAGCCCCAGAGTCTCAGCCGAAACCTGGTGCCTTGGTGCAAATCAGCTGCTCCTCACTTCTAAGGAGCAGAGTATTGCTGTGCAAACCAAGCAGCAGGTCTAGTCCCTGGGGAGCTGCTGATTGATCACATGCCAAATTGTCCCCCACTCCTGCATACCCTCCTTGCCCACTGCCCCCACCCCTTGTCTACAGCATGTGTGCACCTGGGAGAGAAGATTTCTGGTACTACCTTTAGGGGTCTGGTAAATGCTGGGGAAAAAGGAGCTGGGAATAGCGCTTTCCCCTCCTCCCCTCAGTTTTCACCGGCCGAAAGGCCAGAGATCTGCTTTCTGTGATCAGACAGGTTGTGGTTTCCTGGTATTCAAGGCCCTTTAGAGAAAACACCAGCTGCCTCAGAGCTGATGAGCACCTAGCTGGTGCCACTTCTGTCCCCGCAAGGTCTCCAGCAGCTTCAGCTCCACGGTGGAGGCTGCAACACCCCCCCGTGCGGCTTTGCAAACCTCCTTCTTCGTCTGTGCAAAGCAGTGAGGTGCAAAGCTGGGGGGGTTGGTACAGCAAGGTGGTGGGGAAAGATATCCTTCAGGTAAAATCAGTGCTATACGGGTCTCCCCCTTCCCTCCAGCCTGCCCCCCAGCACTGGCCTGCTTACACTCTTTTTAGGCAGACACAGATTTCCTGAGGTGCCAGCCAGATGCCTTAGGACTGAGGAAAAGCCAAAACAAAATAAACCCAGAGTAGCTGGGTGCTTTAATTTGCAGGAAGAGCTGAGCAGCAGCAGGCTGGCTCCCAGATGAATCTTTCCTGCTGTATCAAGCATAAATTCATAAGGTATTCCATTTCCTGGAAAAAAAAGCAGAATAATTCACTTATAAATAAAGAGTAGAGCTATTTTTCCCTCTGACATGGTGAATGCAATTACCTAAGGCATGGGAGGCTGAGATAACTCATTTATTCAGCCCCCACTCTCCAAAGAAACCATCATCATTCTGTCAGAAAAGGCTTTAAAAACCAATTCACCTCCTGAATGCTAAAACATCCCCACATGCAGAACCTGTCCTTATGATTTCCATGCACCAGCTGCAGCACCACAAGCAAAACTGCACTCCTTGGCAGGGCAGAGTTCGCTATGGTGAGGGCCATACACACCATGCAAGTTCCCTGTGTTTGCTGACCCTTCTTGCCAGTGCTGTTGGCATCTCCTTGCCCTTCAGGAGCAATTCCCTGCAAAACAAAGCACGCTGGCATCCTGTTAGCACCATGCGAGTCATGCTGGGCCTGGGGAAGTGCGCATGGGGGAAGAGAATCCCAGGCTGAGCTCAACGAAGGGAAACCCTAAGCCTGTGCTTGCCCTCAAATATAATCACATTTAGGCTGCACCCTCCGCTCCCACCTCCTCTGCCATTATGTAATGGGAAGTGGAGTACTGCCTTTCAGCAAGGCTGTTTGAATGGCAGCGGTCCAATTCTGGACTGTATGGGGTTTTTTTTTAATGGGGGTGGGGAGAGGAGGTTGGCAGAGGGGAGAAAGCAGCAGTTTGGTTTGTCTGCAATCCCTGTTTTGCTTTAGGAGCTTTAGAGGACAGACATGTTCTTCCATCTCCACTAATCCTCTGATACAGAGGATTTTCCTGCCATTAAATGATAGCTTGCGAGAAAAAAATGCCAACTTTTCGGGGACTGACTCGTCGGGCTAATGGCAGCCTCATGAGCAGGAGGGAGGATACAGCCACTGCTCGGCTCGGTAAGCAATGCGTCTAGACGATTTCTGTTGGGAATTTTAGTTTTGGCTGGTTGATGCTAAGCTGGTTACGCTCCTCTGTACCAGCAACTATTGCTCGGGGAGATGGCCAGTCTCTTATTGTTGGTGATCTTTTCCCACCTCAGATGACAGGAACTTGCACTTGGCAGAGCTGCTGGGAAGGATGCGGATGAGCTCGTGAAAAGGAGTAGCACAAAGCTGCAAGATTCCCTGAGAAGGTCAGTGGTGGAAGAAAGGTACTCACCAGGAAGATGCTGGGGACTTCTTCAGTTTGAGAGTGCGTGGGAGAGAAGCTTTTTCCTTCATTTTCCTTTCTAAACATAGGCCTTATTGTGGGAAAAATGATGCAGGGAAATGACAGAGGATAAAACCTGTCTCTGCTTTTCCTGTGTGCTTTTAGATCCCTCAAGTTCAGACCTGAAATGCCACTAGTGAATAATCAAGGTAATGTTCGCCATCATTTTAAATGGTGAGTATACTCTTGTTCTGCATTACCCAGTAGTGGATTAGACAGATCTTTTGGAAAGGTCTATGTCAAATACTCAATTATTGCAATCATTGTCTCTTTAGCCTTCTCAAAACTCTGCAAATATGTTTTTTGGTCTCTCATTCTTCCTTTTAAATACTGAATGACTGTAGTAGTCAAACGAGCAAAAGAGATCATGCCTGGGTGGAATTTTGTTTATTCCTTAATCTCACTAATATTTTTGACCTTACCGTAAGAAGGTCAAAGAAGAAATACCTTAAGAAAAAGGTATTTCACCCTTTTTCTTAAACACACGCCGTATTTGAGCACCATCCATGTCAATGAGTTGGAGGCATCTTCCAGCTGCTGCCACGGTGTAAAAAGCAAAGAACATCCTTTAGGGGAAGGGGTAAGGAGGGAGAGGTGGGAATGTTTCATGCTGTGTTGGTCAGAGATCTGGCCAACAGCGGAGACCCTGTGCCCTGAGCAGCAGCTCTCCTGCGGGGTTGGTGGGGGGTTCAGATGGAGGATTTTTTTTCTGACTTCCTTTGCAAAAGAAAGAGGGAGGACTGCCGCAAAGACTGTGGTGCTGAGGGGCTCCTCTGAGCTCCTATTGCCAGGGGATTGTTTTCTAGCTGGATGGTCCTCAAGTGTTTGTTTTCCATTTACTACACAATGCAACGACATACACTTGCAAATAGAGGACTTACTTAGATGTGTTCTGTGAAATGCCACTAGCAGAGACCCAGATTGGGCACAAAAACCCTCTTGTGTATAAGGGGAACAGGCTGGATATGACTTGGGTACAGACATTTCCTTCATCAAGTGATTAGAGAAAAAGCAGGGAGGGGAAGGAGGGGGTTTGGTTATCAGCGTGCTAATTCCTACGCTGCACACAGTGTACGCAGCTGCTGGGGAGGTCTGCTCTGAAGGCCAGCGATGTGACCCAGCTTGGGGTAGCTGTAGCTCAACACTGAACGTGCCTGGGACAGCCTATGTGGCATATGACCCTCTGGATGTCACCTTGAGCCCAAGCAAGGCTCTCGTTCCAGCAGCAACACATCCATCCATCCATCCATCCATCCATCCATCCATCCATCCATCCATCCATCCATCCATCCATCCATCCATCCATCCATCCTTCCATCCATCTGTCCATCCTTTCCAGACAGTGAACCTGTGGTCAGTCACTTGGGAACAGCCAAATCCTTAATCTGTCTGGCCCTCATTATGTAACTGCATAACAAAACGACATACATCCCTGTTTGCAAGCAATGCATGGACCCCTGCAAAGGGTGGCAAACGAGGCAGCCCCCTGGGCAGCCTGCACAAGGGGAGAGCAATCCGAGGGCAACGTGTTGTCTTCAGGCTGCGCCCAGGGCCCTGACTGAAGGGGATTTTCCAGTAGGTGTTAGACAAGGAAAAAGGAGAAGCATATACAGGCAAAATGACAACCTGTCTAAAATCCTTTCCGTCTCTCAGAGTCCCTTACTATCATTTATCCTCGAAGTGATGCTGTTTTGCTAATTATCTGGTCATGATAGTGTAGGCAGGCTTGATGGGGCCTGAATTTCGATAAAGAGGCCACAGCTAAAGTCCTCCTGGGATGCTCCATCCACATGTGTAAATCCCTCTTCCACATGCAATGGCCTGGTTGGTTTGAACCGAACCAGGCTGGGCAGCTCCTGGGTTGATGTCCTGTCAATGGGCGCCTGCCCAGCAACGGGTTTTGCAGGTCTCCAGCTTGAAGGAGCCACAGGCACTGCAGCTCATAGAGTACGGTGCATGCTGCCTTTGGGAAGGATGGAGAAAGGGCAGAGCAATTGCACTTCAGACTGTAGCTCGGTCTGTCCGTTAAAGCTTTAGGGGCTGCAAAAATAAAAGCTTGACGCTTGCTGAAGCTGATGCTTCCTGGCGTATGACCTTAGAGGTCTGTCTTAATAAAAATGTCCATTGGGAATACGCTGTAGTGGGCAGTCACTGTGCTGCAAACCTGAGTGGAGAGGCAACCCAGCTGCTGGGATCTTCCCTCTCCAGTCAGTCAGCAGGAGTGTGGGGGAAAGTCTGTTCCTCGTCCCTCAGCCCTTGGGGCTACCCGGGCCAGGCATGCAGCAGCAGCGACGCGATCCCAGTGATGCTGTAAGAAAGGTGGCTGTGAGTAAAGACAGTATCCCATGTCTTGTTGAAAAAAAAATATGAGGGACTTGTGTGGGAGCCAATAAACTGCTGCAGAAAAGCCAGCAGTAGCAACACCGTTCCAGCTGGTGACTACACAGAGTTGGCTGGTGCGGCTGCTCATTTTGCTGAGTGGCAAGTTGGATGTGTCTGTAAGAGCAATGACAAAACGAGCTCTGTCTTCAGTTCTTCCTCTCTAATGAGTTTGTTTCGCAGACGTCTGGTTGACCGGATTATTTTTCCCCACAAAAATGCCTGTCCGTGGAGCCTGGTGTGTCCCAGGCAACTAACTAATCTCCCCTTCCCGTTGCTGGATTAGCGTACGCTGCCCTCCCCTTTTCCCCACCCAAAAATACTGCAACCCATTTGCAGCTGCTTCAAAGCATATCTCTGCCTGCCTCCCGGCCAAACCACGTCCCCGTCAGCTTGCACAGAGACACTGAGAAATACTTCAGTCTAGGTGATTCCCGCTCCTGGGGATAGAAATTAATCAGAGATGACTTTGTAGATGATGTCTTACATATATACATGTAACATTTATATATACAAAAAACCTCAGCAGAAGATTTTTAGGAATCTTTCATGAGAGGTCCTCGGTCAGCACTGGCGTACGAGTAGTGGGTGGCAGTTATCCTGGCTAGAAGGGAGGCAAAGACAGCGTAATTTCTTTTTCCTCTTGTGACTAATGTATGTGCTAACAATGCATCCCGATTCTCTCCCCCATGCCTCTGTGGGGATGGTGTGTTCCTCTCCGACAGTGTTCCTTTGGGTCCCCCACGCCCACGCGGTGTGGGCCTGCGTGCGGTCCTGCCCTGCCAACTGCGTGTGCACCCAGGAGCGGAGCTGCTCTGTCCTCTGCGATCGTGCCGGTCTGGGGCAGATCCCTACTGAGTTCCCTTGTGAAGCCTCCTCTATCAACCTGGACAAGAACAGCATCAAGTTCCTCTCCGAGAGGGCCTTCGGGACCTTGCCTTCCCTCAAATCCCTGTCGCTCAACCACAACAATATTTCCTTCATCACTCCGGGGGCCTTCAAGGGGCTGCCCAGCCTGACGGAGCTGAAGATGGCCCACAATGAATACATTCGCTATCTCCACACGCGGACTTTCACGGCTCTCAGGCGGCTGGTCAGGCTGGACCTGGCGGACTGCAACCTTTTCAACATCCCAGACAGGATCTTCATCGAGCTGCCTGCTCTGCAGGAACTATTCTGCTTCCAGAACAACTTCCGGAGGATCCCAGGTGCCATCAGGGGCATGGAGAACCTGACCCACGTTTACCTGGAGAGAAACAGGATCGAGGCGGTAGCCTACAACTCCCTGCAGGGCCTGACCAGGCTGAAATACCTGAATCTGCAGGACAACAGGATAAATGTGGTTCATGAGCGAGCTTTTCAGGGCTGCCAGAAGATGGAGTACCTCTATCTGAACGACAATTTGATCAGTGAGCTTCCAGAAAACTCTTTCGATGGCCTGAGGTGCTTGAAGATGCTCAACCTAGGGGGAAATTTCCTCAGGAATGTTTCCAACACCTGGTTCAGGGACCTGGGGGAGCTGGAGGTCCTCTACCTGGACCGCAACAGGATCAACTACATTGAGGAAGGGGCTTTTGAAAACCTCACCAGCCTGGTCGCGTTGCACTTGAACAGCAACAACCTGACGACCCTGCCTTTTTCTGTCTTCCAGCCGGTGTACTTCCTGGGGAGGCTGTACCTCTTCCGCAACCCCTGGGAATGCGACTGCCGCATCGAGTGGCTGAAGGAGTGGATGGAGAATTACAGGCTTGTCAGGGATATTCCCTGTGCCTCCCCCTCCTCAGTAGCAGGGATTGACCTGATGGACGTGCTCTACGAGAGATCACCAGAAGGTTACTGTCTTGATCCAGTGGAGCTAAATGTCACGTCCGAAGGCCCGACCCTGACTGAAGAGCCTTGGTCTACCACGGAGAGCAAGTTCAACAGCCTTATCTCTAAACTCTTGCTCCAGATGGGCCTTCCCGAAGAGGTGGTGAACACCACCGCAGTCTTTGGTAACACCACACAGCTGGATGGACTGACTGATGGGGTTTCTTCTGGGGTGGGGGAAGACACTAGTGAAGCTGCCTCCCCTTTTTACCTCCCAGCACTTTTTACAGCAGTGGTTTTGCAGATCAAATAGACCAAGGGCTGCCTGGAACACGGGTCCTGCTTAAGCGTTTAGTCCCTGTAACCTACCTAGTCATTAGGAAAAGTTTCTACTGTGGGCCTTGGACACTTATCTGGCTCCAAACTCTTCTGGACAGGTTGGCTGGATCTGGCTCCAGATTCCCCCGGGAGCTGGTGGGATCTGGTTCAAAGCCAGGCCCCACTCTAGTTGAGAAATTGGCCCTGTGGGGTCTCAGAGCCCCCTGGACGCTCGCAGAGCTGTGTGGAAGACGAGCAATGAAAGAAGAGCAGTGAGGTTGAGTTTTGTTTAGAGTTGTGCGATCTCCACTTCCTGGGAGTGAAGGGTAGAGGGATCTGTATGGGTGGCGGTGCGGCGCTGTTTATTCCTTTGGGCCAACTCCAGTTGACCCAACCACCAGCTTTATGACAGCAAGAAGAGGCAGCAAAACCGGACCCCCTCTCCATATCCTGACAGACCCCCACACGCACGGTGGGTGCTGCTGAATGCTGGCAAGCGATTCCTGATTTCCACCAGCATGTGTGGGGGGAGCAGGGCTGTCCTGGGCACCATCTAGGGATGCAGCACTAGCCCTTGCGAACAGGAGAAGAGCATCTGGGGAGGGCGCCTGCCCCAGGCAGGACTGGGATGGGCAGTGTTTTGGCCATGACTACAGCCAGGATTTGGATCCTTTCTCCCCCTGCTATCCTGGCACAGGAGCAGGAGAAACAGACAGACCCATGTTTGTCACAACATTCTTTTTGGGGCAAAGCTATTTAAGCTTAACAGCTTACTTATGAACGTCGCTTCAATGTGGTTGTGTTTTCCAAGGAATATATTGTTTCAAGGAATGTAGTGTTTTTATTTGTAGATTGTTTCATGGCATGACAGCAGAGGCAGAACACGGTGATGACAAATGCAACCAGGCCCTACTAAATATTTTGTATTTATTTCCACCACATAGCGTGTCACATATGCCGTACTAACCAACTATGCTGTCATTTTCTTTTATATGGCATCTTACACGTTTTACCTAGAAATCGTCAATGAAAGCTGCTGATATGACCAGAAGGAATGATCATGTTTTATGTATCAGGTCACATTAATAAAATAATTTGATAATTTACTCGCAAAAATAAATTAACTGTCAAAATCCTTTTTTTTTTTTTGAGATCCTTGAATTACTCTGGTGGAGTTTTTTGTAGGCTGCTCAAATGGGTGCACACAAATGTCCTTTTTAGGGCTAGAGCAAATGGCAGGCTACTTACTGCAGAATATACACTTTAAGTTAGAGCATGACTATGCTTACGTTTCTGTTAAGTAGCAATGCTTTAAAAAATAAATGACTATATAGAAATACACTTCTGTGATATTTTAATGAAAATCATTATACACGGCTTATCATACTACGGTGTACATGTTCATATGAAGTGATACAAAATATATAATCATTTATTACTGCTAAAATGTCACGAAATAGGAATAAAAATGGAAATTAATAAAAAAAGCCCTTTCAAACACTTTCCTAATCCTTTGTTTTTCCCCCCTCCAACTCCTGCCTTTTCACGAGTCAACACAAACGCGAACTCCACCCCTACCCCAGCTCGTTGCTCGTGGGTGCTGCAGCAGCAGTGGCAGAGGGGGAGCCACCCTGGCTCATGCTTGGCTATAAGGTAGAGGTTCAGTGCGGACAACACGTTGGCTGATGTGCTAAAACCAGCAGAGAGTAGCTGTCTTTGCCCCTGCCCTTCCCCCAGTCACACACCGGCAAGTACCCAAAATAGATGCAAAGGACAAATATGCAAAGGACAAATATGCAAAGGACGGTACCCAAATACGCAAAGGACAGACCAACTGAAGATGGACTTGGGCACAGAACAGCTGAAAAATGGTGGGTAATGTACAAATCAATGCACAAAGGCCTTCTCTTAGCAGCTCCTGTGCCCTCTTACACCTGTGATTGCCTGGGAGAACTGGGGAAATAAACCTCAAAAAGGGCTCAACGCTTCAGCAAAGGTGCCATGGGTCGGGTCTGTTCACACTGGCCAGGCTGGGCCAGCCATGAACGAGAGTCAATGGCCTCGGCCCCCGGCAGCACGGGCACCCCGGCACGTCTCTGAACAGCCCCACGGATGGTCCCACGGCCCATCAGGTAAACAGCCCCGGAGAAAGCCACCCCCGGCTCGCGTGCAAATGACTCTGCGCTCCCGAACTGCCGGAGCAGCTGCTGCGTGAGGCGAGGAAGCTGCTTTTTCACTTTGCCAGAGAAAAGGCGGCATCTCCGGCGGCTTCAGGACACGTGCCCTGGGGCAGCCCGCTTTGGTCTGCAGCGCTCTGTCCAACACGAGCTACTGCTTTCTAATCAGCGATTCCTAGAGGAAAGCCGAGTACAAGGAAAACCAAACCCTCCCTGATGCGGTGGCTCCTCAGCTATCTGTAGCTCGACCGCAGCTTTCTCCCCAGGGAAGAAAGATGCCAGATGGTTTGATAAATGCCTATTTGACCTGTTCTGTGAACTAAATTCAATGAATTTGGATTTTCAGGCTATTTACGAATCCATTAATCTTCTTAAGTGCTAAATTCATCTGTGTATTATAAAAGGCTGTTTTTCAAACCTAGTCCAGCCCAGTGCTGTAGAGGCGCATGACGTTAAGGATGCCTTTGCAGGAGCAGTATTTCACCCTGTCAGGGAAGGTTTGTCAAGAGGCTTGGCACAGATGGTAGGACATTGGGCACAAATGGTTGTATTTCACTTCCTGTAAGTACGGATGCCTCGTGAGTGAATTGTTGTTATAACCACATTTTCATTTTCTGTGCTGAAATACATTAAAGCTGAAGATGGTCTCACTGTGCGATTGTTGAGTATGGCTTTCCGGTTAATTAGTGCTTCAAAGATGCTTCTGTTTTGTCAGCCAGAATGGCAGATCTGAATGTGAAGCACCTGAAAATGTAGGTTCCAGCAGGTTGAGCTGTCAGGTGATGGAGAAGGGGACAGTATATCATACTGTACTGTGTGACAATGGGGTCAGTGACCTTGGGGGTTGAGGATTTAAATGTCTCTTATAGTCAAATGCCCTAACTGCTTGTCCCAGAAAGCTTTCCCTGTGCTGCTGTAATACAATAGTGGCTGCTTCGAAAGTGCACGGCTGGCATTGTGCTGTACGTAATAGGCTTTCAGCTTCCCTGCAGGAAGAGGGACAGACTTCACGCTCTCCTGCTCCAAAACCCTGCTCTTCCCTCTGAACTGAGAGATCAGCAAAGTGTGTTTCCAGCGGTACAGGGCATCTGGCATGTAAGCACGCCACATCAGGAAAAGCCCGTGAGTCTGTGTATTGCTCTTGCCTTGCTCCCATCCCCTTTGTGCCACTCCCTCCTCGTAACTCTCTCAGCTGAGTTTGGGCATCGTCTTTCTTGTGCTCCTACCTGGAAGAACAGCAGCCTTCTGGGAAGGACAGCGAAGTACGTCTGCTCAAAAACCCTGGCAGGACTTCCAGTGCTGTGAAAGCTTGGACTAGACTTGAAGTGCCCGGTTCAGTCTTTCATGATCTCAGTTTCTGAGGTCCTAGCAAAGTTCAGCGATTACATTGGTAAACCCGCTGCTGTTCGTTACGGGTTCACAGCACAGAGTCACTTCACATACCAACACTATTTTGTGCCTGAGGTCCTGGGAGGAGGCAATTTGTTTTAATGTATGGTACCTGTTAGCAATGTGCTCTCCACTGCTGCAACTGTCTTCTGTGTAGTAAACAGAAAAAAGAAATGCTATGATTTTGGATATCATCTCTTGGTTTGAGAATTCTGACTCCATACTGCACTCCTAAGGGTCATACTCGGCATTTAACATGAACATTGGCTTTATCGCTCTTCTTTTCACTTTAAATGTACAGCTACTGCCTGTGAAATTAGTTTTTTTGCTTACCTTGAGGAACCTTACACTGCTTTTCTGTTCCAGGAAGAAATACTAAGTCCAGGGTGAGAAGAATCACTGTAAATAAAGATAACTTTTGTGAGAAAGGCAGCAGATGCCAGCCAGACGAGACCCGAACTTCGTCACCAATTTTGAAGTGGGTTTTGCATACTTTAGCTAATTCTTGTCTTTACAACATCTGGCTTCTAGCTCTTATTTTTTTTGTTTGTTTTTCCCCTGATAATTTCTGTGGCCACAAATTCAAGAGGAACCAAATAAACTGAGTTAAAGTTTCTTATTCCAGAAAACTGCCATTCCTTCTTTGGAGTACATGAAGCCTCACAAGAAAACAGCCTGTAATGATTGTTGCTGGCCCAGTGTGAGCTTCAGAGGACAGGGATAGTTTGGGTAAGAGAAAAATACTTTCTGGTTACATCACGCACACCTTCCTGTTGTGTAGAGTCAAGGCATGGGTTTGTTGTTTGTTGCATAAACATGAATAATAGTGGTCCTTTCTTCCCCCCCCTCAAATCTGATAGAGACCTGTGGAGTTTGAAGAATCTGTTCCAGTGACCTCCCAAACAGTTTTAAAAGAGCTTTATGGAAAATGCTCGCCATGGAATGAAGACAACAAAAACAACCAAACCAAACCAAACCCCACAAGTATTACTTTAAAGAAAATCACATAGCTAATGTTTTAAGCGTAAAAAATAAACTTGATATGGAAAACGGGTAAGGTCTAAGCAGCAGCTGTGTCAAGGGACACTACCAAGCAGCCAGCTGTTGGACAAGCTTTAGATTTCACATGATGAAGAAGTACCTATCGGTCAAAATCTAAACATTCACAAGATCAGCACCAAAAGGTCTTTTTGTCTTGGGGCAAAGCTGGCCTTTTAAACTTTAATGTAAAGATGAATACAAATATGGCAAATAAGTATTTCTGGACAGAGTAGCTCTTGCCCAAAGCCTGATTTTGTTGACCCTGTGGTTGGTTAGTTGAACCGGTCTGATCTCGCAATCTGTGGTTAGTCTTAGCCTTGAACACGGAAAGTTCATTATTTCTGCAGTTTTTCTCACCTCTGACCTCCACCACATTCTTTTATTTTTATTGTACTTCCCTCTTCATCTCTCTTTTAAGGACCGATTTAGACGTAATGCTTAGCTTGTACAGCATAAATCTTATATTCCCTACGAAGAACCCCAAGGCGTTTTAAAAAGACTTTAAAAATTCCATTACCTTTACTATGCTTACCCATCCCACGGTTTACTTTATGTGCATATCCTCTTTATTTGCTTTTTGGATTAACAGCTAATTTCACTTCGTGCTTGTTCAGCACCTACGATGAGGGTTTTGACCAGTGACAGGAGCTTCTTGATGTGGCTATAGGTTTACAACGAGGCAAGCTTAAGTTGTCCTACTTCTGCCCCACCCCCCATTGCTTCCTCCCTCCTCCTTTCCCCAGTTGCAACTGCTTGTTCCTGTTCCTATTGCGTGGCTGCAATAGGGCTGGCTGTGCTTGGAACGGGATCGCCGGAAGGGCCCAGTTAAAAACAGTATCTGCCCCCTCCCAGATAGGAAATAGGAGCCCAACTATTTCCTCTAACATTTTATGAGTCAGGCAGGGTTAAACTGGGGACAGTAATAAAATGGAATTGTTATATCTGAAAGGGGGACAAGCTAAACTGGGAAGATCGTACTCAATTGCTGGTTTGCACTGCATGAATTACTCATGGCAGCATGGACCTGGTGCAAAGGTACAGGGAGAGGTGTTCTCTCTTTTCAGGACCCAAATAAATTAACGATTGAGTTTAGGAAACACTTCGGGAGCTGGGTGGGTGGCAGGTGGAGCAGCAGAGGACAGGCAGCACCTGGATGCGGCAGGTGTTTGCTCCAGCTCTGGATGGGTGAGACGGGATTATGCTGGGAAGGCTGCAGGACAGTGCCTGTAGCTGAGAGGACATGGGCTCTGGGCATTAACTGTTGAATAATGGTTGTATTCTTTTAAATTACTATTTTGCTTAGACTGAGGGCTGACTCGTGGGCACAGGGAGGAGGAGGGAGAGGTCTGTGGAGGCTTGGGCTTTGTGAGGACAGGCAAGAGGACAAGCAAGGTTTCCTTGCTGCACCGAGTGCCTGGTGGGGTGAGGATCTCCTGGACTCACAGCAAACCGTGTCACACAGGAAGGTGTAAAAATACACGTAGCTCAGTAGGGTTTTACTTCTGGGATTTTGATGATGAAAACAAAGCTGAGTGCGCAGTGGCAGGAGTAAGAGTGCAACCGTGACAAATCCATAACAAAGCGCAACTAGCTGTGGGCTTATAGATTGGGATGGAGCTGGCAGCAGCAATTCCTCACCTTGCTGAATGATTGCATCTCAGTGTGCCGCGGCAATAAGATACATATCAGACACTGTACAGACAGGCACCTCGTTGATATATGAGACTGCCACAGAGTCAGAAGACAAAGTATAGAAATAAACAATAAACTTGCAATCAGACAAAGCTTGTTGTAAATATCGGTGCTGAAACAGGTGATTGATTATTTTAATAGGCAAAAAGTAGTGCTGAAATTTGGAGATGCAGACGACTTTTTTCTTTAGGCCAGTAAAGCTTAAAGTAGCTTTTGATGAATTTCAAGTTAGTTGAAAGCCGGGTAATTTGGAGAAATGTGATAGATAAAATAGATGTTGACATATATAAGGTAATACATATTGGAAGACACAACTGAACTGCTCGCAAGCATGGCTGGGCTCTTGGGGAAAGAAAGACCTGAGAATTTCTGAGAAGGGCTGGTAGATCAACTAAACCAAACAAAATGCTGTAAGTAACAAAGACTGGGACAGGAAAAATAGCAAATGTTAATGCAATATACTATTATGCCTTTTAGTAGTACATCCTGATCTTGAATATGTCCAGCTTCTGTCTTGCAACCTCAGAAAAGACATAGCAAAAATGGTGTGGTGACAGAAGTAAATGAGACAAGTTATGGAACAAAGATTTCTCACTAGCCAGGAGTGAAAAGGGTGGCTTTATTTCTATGAAGGTCCCTTTGTCTCCTTTGAAAGCATCATAGCATCACAGAAACACAGACCCATTTAGGTTGGAAGGGACCTTAAAGATCACCCAGTTCCAATCCCCTGCCATAGGCAGGGACACCCTCCACTAGACCAGGTTGCTCAAAGCCTCATCCAGCCTGGCCTTGAACACTTCCGGGGATGGGGCATCCACAGCTTCTCTGGGCAACCTGTCCCAGTGCCTCACCACCCTCTGTGGGAAGAACTTCTTCCTGATATCCAATCTAATCTCCCCACTTTCAGTTTAAACCTGTTACCCCTTGTCCTGTCACTACAGGCCCTTGTAAAAAGCCCCCCCCAGCTTCCTTATAGCCCCTTCAGGTACTGGAAGGTGCTATAAGGTCTCCCTGGAGCCTTCTCTTCTCCAGGCTGAACAAGCCCAACTCTCTCAGCCTGTCCCCATAGCAGAGGGGCTCCAGCCCTCTGACCATCTTCGTGGCCTCTGGACTCACTCCAACTGGTCAATATCCTTCTAATGCTGGGGGCCCCAGAGCTGGACATAGAACTCCAGGTGGGGTCTCATGAGAGCAGAATAGAGGGGGAGAATCCCCTCCCTTGACCTGCTGGCCACGCTTCTCTGGATACAGCCCAGGATATGGTTGGTTTTCTGGGCTGCCAGCGCACACTGCCGGCTCATGTCCAGCTTCTCATCCCCCAGTAGCCCCAAGTCCTTCTCCTCAGGGCTGCTCTCGATCCAATCTCCACCCAGCCTGTACTTGTGCTTGGGATTGCCCCGACCCAAGTGCAGGACCTTGCCCTTGGCCTTGTTGAACTCCATGAGGCTGGCACAGGCCCACCTCTCCGGCCTGTCCAGGTCCCTCTGGATGGCATCCCTTCCCTCCACTGTGTTGACCACACCACGCAGATTGGTGTCGTCAGCAAACTTGCTGAGGGTACACTCAATGCCACTGTCCATGTTGCTGACAAAGATGTTAAACAGCACCAGTCCCAGTACCGATCCCTGAGGAACGCTGCTCGTCACTGCTCTCCGCTTGGATGCAACCAATTCACAGGACAATGATCTGCATATACTTTTTTTTTAAAAAATGAAACCTACCTTTCTGGATTTCCAGGCACTTTGTCTTCATTCTAATCTTCTTGTGTTTTATTTAGTGCAGGTGGGTGTTAGGACCATTTACTTCCATCTCAATTCACCCAGACACCTCACCTTCTCTTTTTAAAGATTTACTCCTTTCCCTCAGTTGTCTCCTACTTATTGACTCCTGACAATGCAGGAAAGCAAGACACCAGCCTCTGTGATATTATAACTATAATTCTAATAAAATTTTATTATAAAATTCGATATAAACTATAAATTATTTAAAAACAGTAGCTAATAGAAAATCTATTTTTATGATAAAAACTATAATAGAAAATTATGTTCTGTCAGTGGGGATGCTACAGCTTGGGCAAGTTGAAGTTGAAAGTGATGCTTAGAAAAGGGGATGTGGACTTCCTAGGCTGGCCTTTAAAAAAATAAATGCTATTGGAATGGGCTAGTAGCCACCAACACAGCAAACACTCTGGGCTCGATATAATGTTTCCAAATGATGTTGGGTTGAGTTTGTAAAGTCTTACAGCAATAAAACCATAATGTGTATGTGACTTCAGATGCTTTTATGCTACAGTCCAGTAAGCTGCCCCCAAGCTTTAAAAACAAGGCTTAAATATTTAAAACTTTGGACTTAAACTCAAGACTTAAAGTTTCAACAGTTTGGCATTTATGGCTACATCGACCAATAAAAACCACCACGTAGCCTTCAAGTAGATCATATGTGGGACCGACCTTTTTGAGAAGGACATTGTTTTCATTAAACTGCTAAAATGAAGTGTTTGCCAAAACCAGTTCAGCAGTGACAAACCAGCCAGGAGGCAGATGCAGGGACCGCAGGAGATGGAGCGTTGTGACTGGTGTCACAGCGAAGCAGACACGACAGTTCAAAAAACAACGCCTCAAAATGGAAATGAACCACAAATTGCTACAAGCAACAGCTATGAAGTTACCTTCATCCCACAGACTGCGAGGTCCTGAATTTTAAGCTCTGTGAGCAGCTCCTTGGCACAACGAAGCCTTCCTGGCGAGCATGTACCCTCAGCCAAGAAAACTCTCCTCCCTTCTTCCAGCCCTGGGAATTTCTCGTCTCTCAGTCTTCAGTCAGCGGAAGCTCTTACACGGGCCTGCGTTGCTTAGCGTTAAAAAAGAAGGTGAGCATTGGAAACCTCCGATTTAAGTACTTACACCTCACGGTGGAAACCCGCAGGTCTTGGGCAGACAGTGGACGCCGTGCCTGTATCTACAGCACCTACTGAAGTCCAGATCTGAGCACCAAACGGTACTGTGATGGGGTAGAACCTCTGGGGAAACCCCAAGCTACTCGCCACGGAGCGTGCCTGCGAATGCTGCCCCGGGGCTGGGGTCGGCTCAGCCTCACTGCCACTTTCAAGCGCAGGGGCAGTCGTGAGTACCCGCAAATTCTGGTATCTCCTTGCAGCCTTACCTACGCCAGGCACTCTTGAAACACGCGGTGAGCGTTAGGTCCTTATCCACACGGCTTACAACCTCAGCAGGTAGCAAGCAACAATGCCGGAGAGGACACGCAGGGACGGGGGAAGTGACGTATCCTGTCCTGCACAGCAGACGACTCCTGGAGCCAAGCACAGCTCTCATGTTCCCAAATCCGCCGCTCTGCTTCCGCGCCTCTATTTCTTTTCTCTGCAGGCAACTTACCTTTCTCTTTGTTCGCTCAGTCCTACTGTGTGATTTCTATTGACAAGTACCTCATAAATCCAGATTGGGTTGGGTGTGAACTCTCGAAGAGAGCATGTGGATCACTTAAGCAAGGTTCAGGGGTTTTCAAATGGCAAGAGGAAAAAAGCCTGGTAATTAAAATCTAAGTTTAGACTGCCTTGCTCTGTGGACTGGATTCAGTATTTTACAATCAGCTTGTTTCTGATCTCTAGTTTCCAGAAAGGCGCTGTGATTTATTTACTAAAATGTTTTCCATTGCATTTTAAGTTTTGGGCTTTTGGTGTTGACTGTTGGCTTAGACTGGGGCTGAAGCTCTGCATGTACTCTGCTTTAGCAGTCTTGCGACCGGTTACTTTGGTGGGGGCTCTGCTCACAGGCACACGGGTTTCCCCAAAGAACTCCCCAGCAGATGCAAACTTCCCTCGGCCTATGACTGCTGAGATGTGTCTGTCCTGGACAAGGCCAGGCTCTCTTCCAGGAGACAACAGACACCAGTCACGGAGCCCTGACTGTAGATTTCAGTCTGTAGGATTTAGTCCCACACACCACTCTGAGCAGCAACGTTACCCTTCCCTCGTGCCCGATTGCTGCGTGCAACCCAGCACAGAGTTAGTGAGGCTCAGGTAGAGGATCTCATCGCTGTGTGATTCCTAGAAGGACCTTTCTAGTGTGAGACTCGGCACGCGCGCACACAGCACTGGAGCCTACAGAGCAACCCAGCTGTTGCACAGCTGGGATAGTGGACAGGAATGAGAAAGTGGGTAGCACCACCCTCAGTGATACCCCCTTTCTAAGCTGATGGTTTTAATGATCAAAACATATATGTTAAAAACATATTGGTGAGAACACATAGCTAGACTGAAAATCAAAGTTTCTTTAAATTATTGTGAGTCTTTCCATTGTCTTCACTGAATTAATATCACACTGAGGGAATACTCCAAGTTATGGCCAGAGAGAAAACACTGAGCCCAGCAACACATACACGCAAGAAAGCTAAAGCTTCTTCTTTTCTACCTGAGGTCTTGCTAATTTAAAAATCACAAATCGTAACTTGACAATGTCAACAGAGTGAAACGCTCAAACTACCAGCACTAAAACTCTTCCAGCTTGCCCCGCTACCCTTTTGTGAAAAACAGTGAAGGCAGACTCCACCTGGGTGGTTGGCAATGAAGAAAACTAGACTCGTGTTTCAGCTTCAAGATGAGTTATGCTTAAAAACAAGCCAGTTCTTCCCTTCCCCATGGGCATTTCCTTTATGCAGATAGGTAACTTTTCTATGGCTACTGGTAAGGGAACATACGCCATTACTTGGCTAATACTCCACGCAAACTCTTTCAGTGATACAGCGTGAAATATGCTACTAGTACAGTCATCTCCCACAGCACAAAAACAGGCTCAAGTTCTATATTAATCATAAGAACGTATGGTAGACGTGGCCAAATTTAATTTGCTGGTTACTGATCTTCCCAAGGCAGTCGCCAAGAAGAGATACAGCTGAATGCATGGACATGCATATACACCCACCCCACCCACACCCCTTTTGTTTTTTCTTAGAAACAAAAGGTTAATACTACAAGAAAAGTGAATGGGAAACATATTTCCAAGGTAAGAATTAATTATGTGATGCACAGTTCTGGGAAAGAGGCTTTAAAAGCCATTACCTCTGAGGCTAAATAAAAAGAAGTCAAAAAGCTCCTGTACTTGCTTCAGTCCAGCTCTCACAGTATTGGAGCAGTAAGGGGAAGAAAGTCAAATTCACTGTAGGTGCACTAACCGCCCGTATCAGCAAGCGAAAAAACCCAAAACAAGGTAAATGCTTAAATGTTGGAAATGGCTTTGTATTTTTTTGTGTAGCATTAGAAAAAATACACCTTCCTCAAACTCAAGCTCGTGCACTCATCCTCATTGGCATGCACACAAGGCACCAATCATTCAGAAGTTACTTCTGCCCTGCCCTGCCCTGCCTGTCTGTGATATATTTCCCATTGTATTTTAATTTATATGTGACTATTTAACACAACGTGCAGCAGTCTCCTTGGTAAGAGTGATGGGTAACTGTTAGCTCATTAAAAGTAGTCTGAGAGACAGGCGTAATAAGAAAATGAGTATGCTTTACAAAAAGAAAGCAGCCTTTTTATGGTGTCTGCTTTAGCTTATGCTCTGTCAATTTAACTTATAAAAACAAACGACTTACTCAAGTCAGTTGAGAAATGTACGTTTCCTATAGCTTTCACAAATCCTCTTCTACCAAGTATTTTAAAGCCTGAATTTGAGTTCTGCCATTATTAAAGCTGTTGAGAACTAATTCCAGAAGAAGAGAATGGGACCAGCACTGTTTGCATCCCATATTTCAATCTAGATTTGCAAAAAGCATGAGCTTTGGCAGCATGTCCAAATGTTTGTTTAAATAACAGCACTCTGAAATAATTTCCTTAACTGAAGCTAGTGACTTCAGTACATTAACTTTCCCTAATGGATCTAGTACCCAGTCCTTGAACTACACACTCCAGTTCAATGCTGCTCAGTCCGTACTGTCTCATCTTCTATGCTCTCCTTTCAAAATCAACTAAGTAACCTTGGTAACCAAGTGTCTGAAGTAGGCAGCGATATTTTCACTGGTGGCACAGCATCCTTCGCGACCCAAATCAAAAGGAAAAGAAAACCAATGCTATAATGCATGGAAGAATTAATTTTTGGTGATGAGCTCAAAAACGTCTCTCTGATTTTAAACAGCTGCATGCTGTGGGCTGCGTGACAGTGGCCAGGATTGTCTGTGCTAGGTTACCATTTCAATGCAATAATCTTACCACTCTGAGACACTGAATAGCCTAGTGTACTTTTATTAAGTAAGTGGAAGCAGAGGTTAATGAACATTTATTGGACCAACTTAACACCTTGAAATCACAGGCATCAGTCAGACTGAGAGGCAGCATACTGATAAGATCAAGTTTTCTTTACAAATCTATGAGCCCCCTGTACAAAAATAAAGTATAAAAGGGGCAAACAGAAATACTTGTTTCTTCCCAATCCCAGGGCTGCTTCTGAGGTCACGTTCAGCATAAGTTTAGAGAAGAGGCACTCTAAATTATGCAGTGATATTTACAGTACTAGTAGGATCCTTCTCCATGTGGAGACTGGAAAAAATCCTTAAAAAAATCGTAACATTAGCTCTGCACCTGCATGAGTCTTCCCTATGCAAGCGAAACTTCCAGCTGAATTTACAGCAGCCTTTGCCCTCTACGTACCGTGCAAATAACAGAGCCATGCCAGAAGGGTTTGGGCAGGGCAGGAGGCAGGGGAGGCATGGATCGGGCAGACTGGCGAGTTCTGGGCTGGCTCTGTGCTTCCTGGCACTGTGCTGAAACCGGTTCACGAAGCTCACCGGGCTGCGCAGTTCAGCTGTACATAAAGCCTAGGGGGTTTCCGAGTTAATCTTTTGCTACTGAAGGTTCCTACAAGGAAAACAGTCCGTGGCAGGGAGGAGGCAGGACAGTATGCTAACTGATGTGCTTTACAGTTTTTGTCACTTGATAAAAGGCTATACAGTGAGAAAAGAAGGAACAAAGCTCTCCAGGTAGTCTTTCTACTGTGTAACATTAACTGAATGGTAGCTCCACTTAAGAGAAGAAAAGCGTATTAGTTACATTAAATCACTACTTATTGTCATCTACATAAGGCAGAAGCACCCTCGTGGGCCTTATGAGTTTTCTTTCCTCACAGGCTAAATACACAGAAACTCCAAGAAATCCACATTAACAGTCAAGCGTAGTCACAACATTCATGGGTGGACTCTACCCAAATTATCAAAATTACTTTACCTGTTTCATGTCATAAACATTTGAGATGAAGAATGTCTCACTGAAGTCAGACACCAATGCTTACCAGAGAAGAATTTTGTATTTCTAACATCAGAAACACTCCACTGCTTGGTTTTCAGTAGGTCTTCCCATCTTTGTGCTTTAGTGGAAAAAGAGGTAGTTTTGAGAATTGAATGAACCCGTCACTTCAGTGGGCTCAGCTAGTGCGTAATACTACCACTGCCACGGCTGATCTACGGGAGCATCTGCTAAGGTTCACCCAGGACTAACATGACACGGCACGACCTCTTGAAAAATTACCTCTTACTCACTAAGTAGTTCACAGTTTGTACCTATCCCCTTTCACGGGGGCTAAATTCAGGACAGATGAGCAGCTACTATTACTCCAACAGGTTCCCTCTCACTCGCTGGCTTGCTTACGGGAGGCCTACACCGGTAGTTTCTCATCGGCTCGTTTCCAACACTCCACAAACTCCAAACTCAGGGGACCGGTTACGGTACTCGTTTTGGGATGCAGTCACAGAAGTGTGATTCCAGCCGTAGCGTAAGTGGGTTCAGCAGGCGGGGTAAAGCGACTGATGAAGTTCCCTCTGCGCTGCAGGACGCAAGCTGTGCTGGGAATGCTGCACAAAATAAATGCCTTGCCTGACCTGGCCGTGTGGGATGCCTGGCTGGACCTGGATTTCACCGAAGGATTTTACGAGAAGAGATTTGACCACCCGACGTGCAGTAGGAGTAGGCAGGAGAAAATTAGCAACCTATGCACTTTATGACACTGACCCCTCTGATAAAGGTTCAAGCACGAGAACCTTTTCTGATTCCACGTGTAGCGGTCCCGAACACCTGGAACAGCCCACAGATCAATTACAGCCGCTAGTTCCACTCTGAGGATAAATCCTTCCAGAACACCGTATCACTTTAACATAAACACTAAACTTCTGTACAACAGCACAGCCAACCAAGATGTTAGGACAAATCGTTTTAAGGAACACCTCCTCGTGGCAACGCTTCTGTTAATCATATCCAGAAGGAAATGCAAACCATCTGGGCCAGCGAGAGCATGAAGAAAGGAAACAAACCACCAGGTCAGCACATGCTTAAATCTTCTTCCTTGGCTCTAATTCTAAATCAGTTCAACCTGTGCTCTACAGGCGGAGCAGAGCTCCTGGGAAAGAGTCCAGGCTGTGCCCCTACCAGAGCCTTCCCTTTACAGATTCTAAGAAACCTTTTCTCACTGCAAGAGTCACTGATTTGTTCTGGAAACTCCCTGCGATGAAATGAAGGACCCAAAAGCATTTAATTGTTGAACACATAAAAGGAAGTATATTTAAAATAAAAAAAATTGGTCAGACTGTAGAGTCAATTACCATTTTAAAAGGAATTTACAGGGCTGTTGCAGATGAGTCTTTTGGAATAGTCAGTTTATCGCAATGCCTAAACTGGTTTCTTCATTGCACAGTATTTTCTTTTAAAATGTGTGCATTTTTTAACAATTACATACATATTAAAAATCAGCATTTCTTTGCTTAAACTTAATTAAAACGTTAATACTCTCAGACAACACAGATCTGAAATGGTGAAACCAGTAATTGCCCCCTCCCACCTTACAACAAATTAAATTGAGACAAAATTACAAACACATTTCACTACATGATTATTATTAATAAAAATCAGTTTTGTTTTTTTTTTTTTTTTATAAAGTTGCCCAAAATGCAAGGGATGTGCATAGGTTTACAACTTAGTCAGAATAATATTTTACTTTATTCCCTTGGGTACGTGTTCCCATGAACGGAATGTACTTTGCTGTAGATTACAGGTTTTTTCAACACAGATACACCAACGGCATGAACGCTTGCGACTGTCCACATGCATTAAGAGTCAAGACCCAATTTCAAATTTCTAAAAGTTTTACAGAGTTCTTCAAAGAGACAGTATCACATGATCTGGATGTTACACAAAAGTACTTAAAAATACTATCCTAGGAAAAAAGAAAAGTGAAGAAAGGCCTTTAAAATTTATGAATTTTGTTTTGTAACCACTAGACTAATTATTTCAAATAAATAAAGGAAAGCAAAGTATTCCAATCCATAAAATCAGACTCTAAAAAGAATGTAGTGTTCCACCCCCAAGTTAAGGTAACAGAATCATATTATTATTACTATTAAAATAGATTATAGAAAGCAGCATCTATTTTGTGCAGTTTTTAGGGGCCCTTGAAATAAAAAGCTATGATTTCCAAAAATATAACATTCCAAAAGACTGAATAATACATATATTTAAAGATACATTTTATTAAAGTTTAGGAGAAATGATTAAAAAAAAGATACTGTCTCTTTAAATTAGTGTTTAATTTGTTCTTCCCCCTCCTCCTATCTATTTGGACATGACAATAATTATAAATTTAGGTCACACTACATCTAGGTAGTCTCTAGGGGCCAAGACCTGTTGACACAAGGTCAATAACGAAGAGGTTTTCCATGTATGAGGTGGTTCCCAGTAATGACAGATTTTTTTTTTTTTGTTTTTCAATTCTCTCAAGACCGGTCTAGTAGACCCAGGAGACCGGGACCCACTGTGAGGCTGTACACACAAGCTCGATGGCTTCCTCCAGGTGCCTGATAGTTTCATCGATTTCGTTGTTGATAATTGTTAGGTCAAAGTAGTGTGCATATGTTCTCTGTAAGATTTCAGACTCCTTCTGCAGGCGCTGAAGGGATTCATCCTGTTTGGCGGACAGAAAAGAAAATGGGAGAGAGAGAGAGAAGTTGGATCCTTTCGTACCCTTCTACAGCAGCTTTCTGACCGGTGCTTACAGAGAAGGAAAGGGGCCAAAAAGCCTCAGGGAGGCCTGGGTGGTTTAGGTCCCCCACCTAAATCTATGGAAATGGCACAATTTCTCCCTTGAAGCTGACATTCGAACAGCACCCGGCTATTGACACTATTTGAGACAAACCACAAGCCTACGATTAAAAGCAAGGCAGAGGATGGAAGCTTGGAAAAGCAGCACAGACATGGAGCGAGGGAGACCATATATGAAATAAACACACACAAAGTGCACAAATATGAGCTACTGGGCCTATGTCCAGGTAAGAAACCACGAGAAACAGGAGAGGGTATATTGTCAGGTTATCAGCTCTTCCTGGTTTCGGTCATGTTTTACTGTTCAACATCAGCCCCCTGGGCCTACTTCCTTTAATAACCATTTACTGATAAGGAAGTTCTCACTCCACATTACTCTCTGGTTCCTATTTTGGAGCACGCCAGTGACATCAGGCTGGTGGTCTCCGCGGCTTTGTGACAATGCCCATGCGGGAACAAACGCATCCTGCTTTGGGGGTGCGTGGCCGGGCGCTGCGCGCGATGGGCTTTGCTGACGAGGTCGGCCTTTCTGGGAGAACGGGGCTGCAGAAGGCTTCTCTCTAGGGCTCTGAAGCAATTACAAGTTTGAATTCTCCCTGCAGATTCCCTTAGAAATTATAAAAAAATAATAATTTGCTGCTTTCAGGAACCTTGAAATAGCCACAGGAAATGAATCAAGTCCTTCCCGCATCACGAGCCTGGGATGGATATGGGGCAAAATTAAATACTCTGCTGCTCTGTAGTTATCTATAGGGTCACCCTACTTGATCAATCAACTGGGATACACTTTACTGTAACAGAGTTTTAGGCTGCAGGATGCACAGACACAGTGCTTACAGCTGTTTTCACAAGAAATTATTCTGGGAACAGATTTTTATCTACCTAAGAAGAGTCCCTACCCTTTTTGTTGCTCAAACTTCTAAGTATTTGTGATTACAAATTTGTGTGACAAGTAGGTGTGGATCAGTGGCTTTCAGGTCCTCAACCTGCGCTGAGACAGTTCTCCTTCCCTGTAGCTACGAAACCAGCCACTTCTGGAGGAGAAGTTCTCTACCAAAGTTACAGTTCTGCTTCTCTCCTGAAGCTGCAACCCCAGACGAGGGGGAATGCCACCTTCCCTTGATAACAAATACAGATTTCATTCAAGCAAAGTCAGACAAACACTTCTCACATGTGCTTCTGTACAGGGGATGCTCCTTGTACGGACCATTATGCAGCGTCAGTGACACCTGGAACCTCCACAGAGGATACCAGCGCATGCAGATTTAATTTATACTATTATCAAATTGAACAATATGGATCAATACTAATATTAAATATGTTTGTGGGACATTCCATATGGTCCGATGTCTTTGAGCCAAAAACCTAGTTAGGTAAACTGCCAACTTTTCATAGCTTCCAAAAGAGACATCAATTTATACCACCTAAGGATCTAAACTTTTTTGTTTAAATTAACCTACAAAGGATAAAAAAAACCCCAAAACATACTCAAGAAGAATATTTTCAGTGCTTTAAACCTACCTAGCTAAGATTAATTTTATATTTAAAGCCAGACTTAACAAAATTGTATTGCAACTTTAAAAGAGTTTTAATCTCATGCCGCAAGACTAACACTACCTGAAAAAATACCCATGAAACCTCAGAACTGCTAAGACATATGTTGCTTTTAAACTGCTATTCAGATTTTTGATCAGTCTCATCTTACAAGTATGAGAATGAACTTTTCTTATTAAGGCATCTATCTTACTGTGACTGACCAAACAAAAATCTGACAGACTTACAGCTATCTCACCTTAAAAAAAAACAGCTGGTGGGTAAAGTGGAATGAATACTAATATTTACCTTGCAGACAAAGATGTCACAAAACCAGGAGTTTAAAAAACTCATTAAATTTTAATTATTTTTTTGACTTAGCTGCTCCTAGATCCAACTTTATTGGGACTGAAGTGGGTTGTATTTTGGAATATCTAAATTTCCTAGCCTGTTGGAAATGTAAACCATTATTTCTTTCATATACTTTTAGGGGCAGCAATAAGTTTGGGATAGGCCATTGCAGCAATTTTCGAAGAGGTTCAAACTTTCTCAAATTCTGCAGAAAGAGAAGAGATTATGGATTCTGGGGCCAAATGTCACCGTGTTTGTGACAGAGTACCTATTTGTACATTCAAAACTTTGTCAGACTTGGCTCTGTGTCTGCAAGTCTTAAATGCAAAGATTAATCTTCACAGCTAAGAATTCCTCAAAATTTTTGCTATACTAAGTTCCTCTCAATTTCTCTAAAGTTTCTGCATTAAATCTTGAATAGTGAACAACCCAGATTATTCTCCAAGAATAATATTCTTCTGCAGTTGTGCTCTCAACAGCCTCAAGAAAGAAGATACTTATCAAAACGTTCAGATAGCTGCAGACAGACACATGAATGACCACAGCTTCAATAATTTCACGTTTGGGAGCAGAACATCTGTCTTTTCTTCTTCCCTTGGCTCTCATGTAACAGGCATCTTATGTGGGTCTAGTTGCAGTGTGTCCATTATTATATAGGAACAGACTTTTCTTTCCTATCACTAGAATGAGTTCACTTTCACAGTTTACTCTCCTCCACCACAGCTGGGACAGAAAGGAGCGAAACATGGCTTTTATCCATGGAATCTCTTTCATGCACACAACGGCCACCAGCAGTATCTTCAGTCTCTGAGGGCTGGGGTTTTTTTTGGACTTCAACTACAAAGGACAATAGCTGCCTGTGGTGACAGTCAAAGCACAGCCTAACAAGTTACTAATATGCCCTTCTAAGGCTGTGAACAATGTATAAACACACCAATTTTGCTCCAGCAGAAATTCTCCTCAATTTAAACAGGTGGTGGACTGCAAATTCTTAAGAAAAATTCCTTCTATTCTTTGGTTCTAAGAAGGGAGGAAGCATAGCTGAAACTCAGAAGAATTTGGCTCAATAAAGATTTACACATGGCTCAATAAAGATTTAGATCAAAAAAGTGGAACCTTTTTTGAGAGACAACTCCTCTTTGCTGCTATTTGGCAATGGGAGGCAGAAAACAGCTGGAGGAAAGGAGGAACTACTCCAGAGTTTCCTGGCATGCTCTCTCCTCTGTGTTTCAGCACAGTAAGAATCTGATTTACGTTTCGCTTGTGATTAGACAGGTGGGTAAACTGAGGTATTTCACATATGATTTAAATCGGTTTGTGCTTTGCAGAATTGCTCAAAGTGCACTGCTATATTCAGTTGGAAAGCATGGTATTTCGTCTTGTAACCCTTGCTGTGTGGTCCTCATTGATTACTGAGGTATTTTGTGTTCTGTGACAGGCTCAAGTGTCTCAAGACAGCTACTTTTAAGATCAGGCGTTTGCACTGATTTTACCACAAAGCTCAGATGCACAGCTGTAAGAGTAGAAATTTTACTCTCTAGTTTCTTTTTACTAGCAGATAATTTTAGCACAGATATCTGACATCATTATTACATTAAATTTTTATTCCAGTGGCAAAAGTAATGTTGAACGGAAGGAGCATATCTACGTTCTAAAACTACTGAAATAGTACCTTGTCAGCCCCTAGCTGGTACTTACAGGCAATTTTCTGCACCACTTTGGCAGCTATGTACAATTATTACGAGTGCAGGAAAATGAAAAGAAAAGCAAAGATGAAATATAAGAAAACATAAGAGGGGAAAAAAGGACAGTCATTTACAGAAGTGTTCTCAAAAAGCTTAAGTAAAATAAACAAAGCAGGATAAGAGGATAAACAGAAAGGGATACTCATCATGCAAATGAACCTTTCACAAAAAGAAAGAATGAATGGGACACATGAAACACACTCTCCACCCTTGTTTGCTGCCTTGCAGGCTGCTAACACACAGACACAGTTTGCCTATCTCCCTTCATGCAGCCCAGTAAACCCTGGAATATAGGATCCTGTATTTGGTAAGGTCTGTTGCTGTTAGCATTTCCTGTCCCTCCCTTTCCCTAAGTTCAATTGATTCATAAATTAGCATGCTTTATACACAGGCCCCAGTTCAGCAATTCACGTGCCTGAGTGAATCCTTGTGTGCACAGAGATTTTAGTCACAAGAGCTTAAAATGAAAACACAGTCTTACAGCATGAATACAAATATTTAGAATATAACGCTTTGCTTCTACTAATATTTCTTTGGCATGAACAAGTATTTCCCCACCACTGCTATACCTTTCTGTCCTCTTCCCAGAGTACCGCGGAAAACGTTTTTTCCCTCATATGAACTGCCCCAATGTGTCTGTGTTATATCCTACAGCTGCAAGACCACAAGTTAAGTGCCACTGGCAGATGAGCGAGGCCAAGGAACACTATTTGGGAACTGCGACACAGGAACGGAGGCAACAAACCCAGGCCATTACATCATTTCACATTGCACCTGGCTGCCTGAGCACTGCCGTAAGCGCAATTCTTGCCTGACACATCCCAAGAACGATTCTATTTTCTAAGGGATGCCATGCTGTTTGCATGCACAAAGGCAAATTCAGCGTAGCATATACAATTTTAGTGTTTTCTCAAGATTGTACCAGTTTATAGCATACTCCAACACCAGCAGTTAGACAAACTGTCACTTCACTAACATTGCAAATTGTGATGTTCTGAGAGATCTTTGTAGACTTGTGACATTTACCAGCTGTGGTACGGGTCCATAGGGCACAGTGAAATGACATAACTTACTGCTGTGAAAGTTAAAAGATCCTTCTCCCTCCCATCTCTCTTCCTGGCTATGTGCTTTCACTGCTTGTTCTGGCACTGGTACTTCTCAGAGCCTTTGTGAGATGCTTGAAAATGGACAAAAGTCTAATTTAGAGCTAAAATAGCTCACAAAAGGGTCTGGTAAGTGACACGGCCAGTGCAGAGTGAAAGTAATGCCTCAGAAGCAAGTCAGAGAGAATCGCTCCCTTCAGCAACAGAGAACTAGTAGAATGCATCAGCTGCCAGGAAAATTCCACCTTTGAGGCCAGTATTTTTCACTCTCCACTTTTTAAATAATAATTCAGGGTATTTAGTCTGTTAGTCTTCCTTATTTTCCTGCAAGCCTCTGCTGTGCTAATAGTTTCATACTTATGATACTGTAATTACATTTCTATAGAAACAAGCTCTAGAGACGGGGCTTCTGACTTTATTTTTGCATGATTTAGGAGACATGTAGGAGATTTGGTACAGATTCATGGTCAAATCCAATTGATTAAATACTTTATCTGCTCCACCTTTTTTAAGCCATGATATTAAAGTGTTTTCTCTGTTGTGAGCTACATCCAGAATTGCTTGGTATCGTCTCTGAGATCAGTAGCAATCTGCAGAGCACATACTCTATAAAAACTAAACAGGAAATTCAGGATGTGGACCTCCATGAATACTTAACACTATTCCACAAGCAATTACCCCTTTGGCCAAAGCTTCCAATTCTAGAGGAGTGTCTCCAAAATTAATAACCCTATTTCTAACATGTATTTGCTGTATAGAACAAATACTAAAAGAGAGGTGCGATGACAGCACAGTCACGCAGACCCATTTCTTCAGGGCAGCTGTAATCTAGTGTGAGCATTGCAACTCAGAATTGAGTAATTTGTGCCAATGCTTTGTCAAGGATTGGGAAATGGACAATGACCGCTGAGCTAGGGCAGGAAATGAAATAAAAGAATATGTATTTTTAGAATACATCATGTGGATCCTTCACCCTGAAGTTCATCTTCTGAATTAGAAAAATCAGTTAATAAACAATAAATACATCTCAATCAACTTAATAATGCTGCCATACAACTGTCTTTCTGCCTCTCCATTTACAGATAAAGAAACAATTAAAGAGTCTTATCTGCATATTTGAATCTCATCCTTAATTCTGTCTCTGAAAGGACATTAGATTGCAACATGCCATACCTCGTTAATGCCTGGGGTAATCGTAGGTGCAGCAATAAAAACAACAAAAGGAGCAAACTCTGCAGTTCTCAGGACCTTCAATGCCTAGGTGGAAAAAAAATAATCAGATACTTTATGAGAATTCCCCGACAATCAATGTGAAATAAGTTCAAGTTACACAAGCAAAAGATGCAAAAACCGGTGCTGCTATTTGTTTTCAACTGATCCCGAGTCAAACCCTTTGTAATACAGACACATAATTTTTTGCATTATTTTACACTTTTGAGGTCAAACTGTATATTTATTCTTAATTAAAGTGGTTTTTGAAACAAGGAAAACTTTAGCATTTTCGGAGACTCTGCCCATACAGTCTTAAAGGGTGCAGAATTCTGTTTTCACTTAAACGGAATGATTAATGCCAGATTAAAAAAAAACAACAACCAGTCATGTCATAAATAGGGAAGAGAGACAACTATTTTAGAATAAATATTGATTAGAATATCTTTTTTTGTCTGACTTTTCTACCTACCAACACTTTTTAATTATTATTTTCTAAAACAATGACAATGTGATGTGAGAGGTTATAGCAACCACAGTGAAGTTTTTAAAAAGTGGGCATAGCTCTAATGCAGTAAACGCAGCAGTTCTCATTAAAAAGCTGACTTAGTCATAATGTGACACACAGCTGCCGTAAGTGAAACTTTGGTACGGATCCAAATTAGACTGAAGTGCAGGACAGCAAGTAAACACACCTCAGCTGAACTCAAATGGATGAACAAGATAAAATAAGACTACTAAAGGTCAGTCTTTTTGGGCTCCTTCTACTTCCTGTCTTCTCCAAAGTTTTTTTTTAAAAAACAAACAAACAAACAAACAAAATCCCCCAGTTCATCCTTTTCCCAAGCTATAGAGGTTTTCATTTCTACTGCTTGAAACCCACCTATATGTATCATCGATGCCAACCTCCTCTAAACAAGAGATAAACCCTGTATGTGAAAGTCAAGAAAACTCACATAACTAAGAGTATCCAAGGGAAAACAGGTGAGCAGTGTAAGATAACTAGGAGTAAGTCCACAAACAGGCTGGCCTTAATGAGCTGAGGTGGATGCATTAGGAAGCTGGTTAAGAAAGAGGCTTGCTAGACACATACTGGAGGAAGTGTAGCAAAGGCGGCTGTTACCAAATGTAAATATATTCTAATCAAGATTAAAATGGCTTCTGAGAATTGTAATGCTTCCGAATAACGCAAGCTGAAAGGGTTTATCAAGACAGTTTGCTTATAACAGCTGCTCCATTTGAACTAACTATAAATGCTGCTCTCCCTGCAACCTGTTAAATAAGGGATTTTATTTTTCAGAACAGCACCACACCAGCATACTATGTGAACTGTCCTAAATAATCTAGTCAGGTATCTTAGTTCTGTTATGAAATTCTTAAAGAATTTGAAATTCTTGAGTCCTTCACAAAGAAGAAAGAAGGCAGCAAGTTTAAATAGGTAACACCAGCCACAACTTTAATGTGTCTTTCCTCCCATTTCCTTCAACCTGCTAATAGAATAATATAAACTTAATGCTTGTCCTTATTCATGTTGTTCCACTTAACAAAACACATAAACACATCCCTGTGAATTGGAAGTCATGACTACATGGATGTTTCAAAGGAAACATGTCAGAGGTTTTCACTTAATGTTTTACATAATAAACAAACTATTAGTGTCTCTTGAGAGCCTGATTTTCCTTCCTGCCCTCTTCTGAAAAGTGTAATAGTGCAACATAGAAAAGAGTTTATAAGGTAACAACACTGATCTGGTCATTGTGCAAACAGGATCAAAACCAGTGATTGATCACAAATGTTTCTGAACATGGTCAACAGTGATACGGAGCCAAGAGTCAGGAACAAGATTACCCTCTAATACAGCATCAAAGAGAAATATCTGAAAACACGGGAACATTACTCCTGGCGGGCAATGACAATCCCTTGTTCTGATACATTTCACTGGACATGAGACTAAAGTTACATGACGAGTAGATTTTCAAGCTGTAGTGGTTGCATAGCAAGCTGAACTGTGAGTTTGTTTCTGCTGTATGCTGTGCTAAGCAGATGATTACCAGAATTCAGAGGTTGATGCCTTGGTGTTCCAGGGACTTTCGTTCTATATTACTGTATGCGTTCCTTATCTAGTGTGCAATCAATAAATATATCTCAATAAAGTAAGGTTGAAGGACTTGTGATGAGTCCCATTTTCATATACTTCTGATTAGTTACCTGAGGTTCTACATCAAGTATTGCAATTAGTCCCTGCTCATGGATCTTTCGTATTGTTTCCAGTTTTGTCCCATACATTGCATCCTCATGGCTGCCATATTCCAAATATTCATTGTTTGATATATCCTGCATCATTTGGTCATGTGATACAAAGTAGTAATTTTTCCCATTTTCTTCATCTTTCTTTGGAGGTCGGGTTGTGTCTGAAAATACAAAATATTTTTAGTACAAAAGCAATATTAAGCTTATATATGACTTTCTGTTTGATTTATCAGTACTCATTCACTTAATGATGACCTGTCAGATCGCCTATAAAACAGTGAAGCATGAGTTCGGGGTAGGCAGAATGACAGAGGCTGGGAAAAGCAGGAATCTGGATGTGTGTAGGGAAAAGGAGGAGATGAAGGGATGTGGAAAAGGTAAAAATCAGAAGTAACAGAGGAAGAATAGAAGGTTATAAATAACCTTTACCTGGTCAAGACTATACGACTCTATCAGTGGCTTTCAACAACAAAGGCCAGATCTCACAGTTTTTATAGTTTCTAAACAACTCAATTAACATTCCCATTTTACCCTGGAGCCAGTACTGGGCCCAGTCCTGGTCAACACCTTCATTAATGATCTGGATGATGGGTCAGAGTGTGCCCTCAGCAAGGATGCCAACAATACAAGACTGATATGCCAGAGGGTTGTGCTGCCATCCAGGGGGACCTCGACAGGCTGGAGAAATGGGCTGGCAGGAACCCCATGAAGTTCAGCCAGGAGAAGTGCCAAGTCCTGCACCCAGGCAGGAACAAGCCCATGCAACAGTCCATGCTGGGGGCTGACCAGTTGGAAAGCAACTCTCCAGAAAAGGCCCTGGGGGGCCTTTTAGATACAAATATCTAAAGTGAAGGTGTAAAGAAGATGGATCCAGTCTCTTTTCAGTGACCGGAGAAGAGGCAATGGGCACACGTGGCCTTATAGGAGCTTCTGTCTGAATGTACGGAAACACTTTTTCACTGTGAGGGTGACTGAGCCCTGGCACAGGTTGCCCAGAGAGGTGGTGGAGTCTCCATCCTTGGAGATATTCAAGCTCCACCTGGTCATGGTCCTGGGCAACTGCCTCTAGGTGGCCCTGCTTGAGCAGCAGGGTTGGACCAGATGACCTCCAGAGGTAGGGATCTCAACCATTCTGTGATTCTGCAGGCCACCTGCTCTTCTTTTCCCCACAGGCATGCTGATATCCACTTGATTCTCTTTCTTCTAATATTCCCTCACAAACTGATTTACTCACATATTTTTCTACTATCACATTTATGTTGGTGACATACTTGAAACACCACATCTCTTCCCAACTGAATCCCATATCTTCTAACAACCCTATCACAATTTCAAACAAGGCATCCAGAATGGAACTCATATTCTATTTTTAATTACACCTATTACTGTTCTGAGGATTAACTAGCAATGTTCTTGGATTAATTAGCATATTTCAAAGATGAAAAGTTCTATAAAAATATTATAGATCAGTTGTTATCTTTAGGAATTCAAGAACAATGGATTATATAAACCGTATAATATCACTATATTACTCACAGCTGCCCTAAGTCTACTGAACTTACATACTCTCATATTTTCCCCAAACTATCTTCTTTTGTAAAAACATTTCTGTATTTTCTTTTTTTTTTTTACTTAAATTCTTATGAGGTTTTCTTTTCCTGAGTGTGAAAGTGTAGGTCTAAGAAGTGGGCGAGAGCCTGCTTATTTGTGGTCAAGAAAGATGAAAACTACTTAGCAATAATAACATATTTGAAAGATCTTGCTTCTGCAGACTTATTTGTTAAGAGATGTATGGCCTACTAATCCTTTTAGTTACCTACCACTGTGCATGACATGACTTTTACAATCAGGTTTTCAGTAGGTAGGTAACTTCTTCATAAAGCATTCCCCCAAACTTCACGCCCAACTTAAGGCCTATCTCAAAAGCTACCTATTCCTACCACGGATTTGTAAAAGGATGCAAAAAATGCAGTAAAATCCATCCCCAAGAGTTGGAGAGAATACATGCAATTACCTAGAGTCAGCTGAAAGACAGATCAGGTTCTCATAATATTTAAAGTGTATGTGATATATTGTATAAGATCTATCTTGTATCGCTAACAAAAGGAAGCAATTTGGCTCTCTAAACACCAGCTTAAAGTGCTATTTTAAATTCCCCAAATGCCTTAAATCCAAAACATCCACAGAGGACTATCAGATGTAACACAGGAGTTAAAGGAGACTGTCGCTCTTGTGGAGGGGGGCTGGAGATCAGGTGATGTTGTAACCAGGCACCTAAACATGACACTGATGATTAAGCACCTGAATTTCATCCTGATTTGCAGACTTTTTAGTCTTCTTATGTAAATGAGTGAAGTAGTTGCAGTGCTTGCACAGAGCAGGAACCTCATGCAGGCAATCTAAGGCATGGTTGTCACGGTACAGGTGTCATGGTACAAATACCATTTGAGTAGGTATTTGAAGATAAAATAACTAGTTCAGCCTCTACCTTCCCACAGCAATACGTTAGTACTTGAGAGAGACTGGGTGAAAAGCGTACTGTGAAACATTTATAACTCTATTTTAGTTCTCTGTAATGGAGAACATATTTGCTGGGTTACTGCTCCCTTACCCCCACATGATCTTGTCTGTATTGAGTGACACAGGTACAATGTACGTCACATACGCCTGGCACCGCACTTCTGAAGTGTCTAATCCAGGATTTTAGTGTCTAGATATAAACAGTAGTGTGACAAACTGCAGTTTCACACTGCTGCTGGGCTGATCCAAGAGATCGTGTACAAGGATATGTAGTTCCTGCCATGGGATGGATAGAGATTGTCAGGAAGGGAAAACACCCCCGTGCTCTCCGTAACAGCCCACTTGTAAGCAGTGAAGTTAATGGTGTTTTCTTCTTCTTATTTTTATCTCTGGAAATTTGAAGTTATTTTAGTACAATGCCAGTCCTCAAGGCTAGGCTGCAAAAAGTAATTTAAAACATTTAGATAAGGTACACATTAAAGTTTTCCTCTAAATCCAGTTAACATTTCTTCTCACGGGAATTATACAGTTTTAAACATCAAGGCTGTTCCAGTCCTGCCTGAACTGTAAATGTAAAATGAGCACAGAAAAATGAAAAATGTTTTCGCCTTCATTCTAAATTAACAAACATTCGGAGCAGAGAGAAAGTATATTCAACAACAAGTTTTGTGAATTCTAAGAAACATTCAGTGTAAAAGTGGTGCTACTTAACTATCCCGCCTTCTGAAAAAAACAAAAGAAATGTACCCAGCCCTATCACAGTTCCCATCGTTAAGATTGGACTCAGCAGGACCGAACATATACAGCAGTACAAGGGGTGTGTTGTCAAGGATGATACAAACAGTTCTGCAGTACATCAAACATTGCTACTTACGAGGAATGGGGTAAGCAAATCTGTCCGGGTGTTTTGTGATGAGTGTGTTTTTTATGTGTCTTCTTCCAACACCGTGTGCACCTAATTCACAACACAGAAAGGAATGATAAATTTTCCACCAAGAAAGGGTTCAAAACTATGCTGTTATCTTCAGAATAAGAACTCATAATTACCTAGTAAGACTAGTGTTTTCCTTTTGAATGCTGGCAGTTTTACTACTTCTTCATATGTGACGAGATCTAATTGATCAAACACTAAAACACAAGAGAGATCCCCACAGGGAGAATAAAAAAAAAAAAAAAGGCATATTAAGGGTGATAATTAATTGTGCTACAAATTATAACTTTAGAAAGTTTTAGACTTACAATACAAAGTACTACATTATGGAAAATCAAACTGTTTCATTATGCAATTTTAACAAAAGTGTTCATTTACAAAGCTGTTAAAAAGCAATAACAAAGCTACTGAAATGTTCAGGAAAGTTTGCATGTCCTTTCATGCAGTGTTCAGCAAACCACAAAAATCAGCTAAAATGGCATGCCATTCACGTTTGCATTCCTAAGAAATAGCAATACTAAAGAAAAATCTGTAGACAGACCAACATGAATACAATATGAGAACATCTATTTACACTAAAGATACTTTCATAATCATGTTTTAGCAAGATCTGTGAGAAATGTATAGAGTGGTATTTATTCTTCAAAACGACCATCATATTAATTGTAATTAGAGTTCTCTTTAAACACACGTGCTAGTTCAATTGACATGCTTTTAAAACTTGTGACAGAATGAAGAATTCTAATGAAAAGTGATGGCATTACATAAAAGAACCTCCACCATATTTAGGGAAAAATTGTAAAAGTATTATTTCAGAAATAATTTCAGCTGCAGTTGAAATTGGATGAATTCCATCATGCCTATCATTCTATTGTCAATTGCCAAGGCACGTAACGATTGACAAATCAAGTTTTGTTCATTAAAATCAGCTTATTCCTCCTGTGCCCAATAACACATCTCTGGTAATTCTTGCAGAACTCTAATGAAAAAGGAGTCCAGGAGGCAGTTTCTAAAGATGACAGCAATCAGCAGCTGTGAGTAGACAAGAGTTTTCAGGTCTGTATTTATGCATGCTATAAAAAAACCAGAGGGGACACTGTATCTAAAGTATGGCATCTTTGAGTGTTTCCAAGTCCTAAGCTGGTGTATTCACTTCAACTATATCTCATCCATCTTTTAGGATGAGTCCAGACATATCCCTCTCCCTGCCTGAAACTCCTTAGGAAATTAGGCAGTGGCGGGAGCTTCAGTTTGCTTGCTCCAGAAGTCCCCAGCCACCAAGATCAGCATTAAGACTGTGGAGCCTACCAGGAAGCACATGCTCTTTGTACTGAAGTCCCAGTTAAAGCAGTAAAGGATTTAACAATATATTTCTTTTTATAGGGCAGATTTTTCAATCCAACAGCAGTCTTTTTACCCTAGAGGAAAAGGTACAACTACTTCAATTCGGTCAAACTACAAATCAGTCAATTGACATACTCAACTCTTTAAGACCTTGGAAAGATACAGATATGAAAACTTACTAGATCATTTGAAGCATTTTGAATTTCATCCTAAAGAAGAATCTCTTTCAACCTTTCCCCAAATATTACAAGCAAGAATTTAATAATATTTTTCTTCCATTCCACAACGCAAAATTCTTACTACTGTCCTTTTTGTAACTTCACACAGTTTAAGCTAATTAATAATTAATTTCTTATTATGAAGGGTTAAAGACCTACAGCAGTTTTACCAATCTAACCATCTAGGCCTGCAAGTATCTTTTCACATTTAAAAACAGTAAAAAAAAAAAAAAAAAAAAAAATCCTTTATTTTTTTCTTGAACAAAACCACATTATGTTAGATACAAACAACAGGAACAAACAACAGAAATGAAACATATTAATGCCTTCATCACAAACTAGCAGCATGGAGAAGATGCATCTCAGTCTACATGGAGTTAACTAATGACTGTAGGGTTTTCAAATGCAAAGGAAAAATGATTAATTTTTTTCATATACACAAGATATGAGGAATACGGGGCACATTTAGAGACTGAACTTTAGTGCTTCTGTGTTACTAGCTAATAAAGAAAAGGAGTTTGTGAAAGGAAACAGTAAGAAGCAAATAAAGAGGCATTGTCACTTGACAGGTTACTTACATGCACAGAGGCCATTGGGAGTAAGACAGCATGAAAAATGTACAGGGGTCATTGAGATATGGCTTGTAATATATTAGTAAAATAAAAAGTATATGCACAAAATAAACTTTACCATGCAATAGTCTAAACACAAGGCAAATAAATCACATTAAGAAATGATAAACATATTTTATAAAAGCTTGGCAATTTTTTTACATTATACATAGTTCTACCATGTTCTAAAGAGTGTTCTTTTATGAAGTCCTGTAATAACATCTCAGTACAATAAGTAAAAAAAAATATATCCAGATATAACTGCAGTGTATCTCTAGAGCATTTATAAAAATGTCAGTGAACCTGATAATGAAAAATACTTAATTTTTTCTGTGAGCTTTTGTTTAAAACTGACTTCACAATGGTAAGTTATATGATCATGAAATTGTCTCTTGGAGGGCACAATACTCTAATACCAAGTATGCAGGAAAGAAAAATGGGATGATATTTTTCTTGTAAAGGAGAATATATTTGCTTTTAATTATAAAAAGTAACTGAAATATTCTCCTACTTCATAAATTATGTCTGATTTGTGGTGTAATTTCATTCCTAGTTCCAGTAATATCCCAATATATCACACACAAAATCTTAGCTCTCAAATCATTAGCTACCCACACAAATCTTAGTTGACTATGAAGTATTTTACCACGTCATTTCTCAGCATCCCAGTTCAGTCTCATCCCTAAGACAAAAGTAAGAGGGAAGTCTGAACAGATTACGTACTGCTAAAACATGGAATGGTTTGGGTTGGAAGGGACCTTAAAGAACATCTAGTTCCAACCCCCCTGCCATGGGCAGGGACAAAAATTATTTATTGAATAATACCAAGATGTAAGAGAAATAAATTCTGCTTTCTTGTAAGAGCAACGTTTTGACATCTGGATTAGACTTTAGACTTTGAATAGAGTCAGTTCCAAATTAATTATATTTATTTTGGATCCAAAAGATGAACAGATCTGGGTTTTATTCTGAGATAGGTGCACTGAAAGCTTTCAAAAGCCAATGTTGCTGTATTTCTGACTCACAATACCAGATGTGACAGAGTAGTTCAGAGAAGGTAAATTCAGTACCACCTTAGTGAAACTCAAGCAAGAACCATAGCATTCCTACATTTGGTGTAATTCCCTGGAATATTACTGGCATCACCTTTAACACTGCAAGGATGTTTAGGTCAATAAACATTTCTAAAAGAAATCTTGATTCCAATCTGCGCTTTCATTAACTTTTTGACTTTGTAGTGGGAAGAGGAAATATAAGATGGTATCCTGAAAAGAACAGTTTCTTTTATGGTCACTATGGTAATTTTTATTGTTCATGTTTCTAATTTTTGACAAACACTGGGCTCTGATGTAAAGTGACTGATAGCACTGACGGTGGCAAGCACTAAGGCAGGCAAGCTGTGCAACTCAGAGTGATGTCAACCTTCTTCAAAATGTCCCCCCTACATCAAGAGAGGAAAGTCTAGATTACCTTCCATTTAGGGATTTAATTGATACCAAGTCTTTGAGCTAGTTTTGCAAGTACTATTCTTTGACTTCCTTTGATTTTATTTTCAAATAACTTTCAAGTGAATATAAATTCTGTAGTACTGATGTATTATGAGCTCTGATACTGCACGCAGATGGTACAGGTAAGGAGTAACGTGAAAATACACATTTATATTGTTTAATTGGTGCGTCCAAGTATGCAACTGAAAAAAACCCAGAAATTAATGCAATATATGAAACACTTTCATTACATGGTTTGGACAGGTACAACTTTTAATTCTAATAAAAACCTGTGCAAGTCTCCCAAGAGACCACAACATATTTACCATCACAGTATGTGATATCCATGCAAAAGTGGAAACAGTTTCAACAGACTGAGTATTTTATATAAAAAAAGAAAAGAAAGAAATTCCTCTCATGAACAAAGGGGCCTTCCTTCTTTACTACTAAAGCTAATGAATTTTGCTCAGCAAGGTTCTCTTACTCTGCACTTCTACTTCCAAAATTTTCAGAACCAATCCCAATTTTTCAGCAGTCTAAATTGAAAAGCAAAACTTAGGATTCAGGCAGAAATCACTGCAAGTAGGATAAACTTCCAGAGTTTGTTCTATTTGGTAACTGTAAATAACACGCTGACTACGCAAATGTCTCTTATTCTAGTTCCAGCTGTAATGCTTCAAGAAAAATGCCCTTTCATGATGTTTCCACACCTATATTCTATATCTATAAACATGTATTAGCAAGGATGCTACTGAAAAGTCTTCTGTAGGGCACAGTACAGGTATGTAGATTGCAAAATTCGTATCCTGTTGGTTTCTACCATTCCTTTAAATATAAACCCCAAAACAATGTAAGCCTATATTAGGATACATTATGATGCATTTATTTTGTTGCAGCTTGCCCCTCACTGATTAAGCTACATGTTTAAATAGCAAAGAACAAGTGGAGTAATGTTGGCATAATTAGAATTTTACTTGTATTTCTCTAAGTAACTCATTAAGTTTATAAACAGTGCCAGCTGAACAATTAACAGCAAGGTTTAGATTGTAAAAATTTAACCTGTTAAAGATATTTGCATTTTTTTTTTTTTCATACCTGCATTGTGCTTTGCCAAATATTTGTCTTTGTACTGCTTTTTTTTCTTTCCAAACCAAGTACAGCTGGCCTGTTGCTCCTGCTTGGTCTTCTCCATGGCAATACAAGCAACTCGCCTGGTGTATGGAGGAGAAAAATTTTTTTTGTTGTAATCAATGTATTTTTAAAAAGCCACGCAGAATGAATCAGAAAAATAAGACTTTATAATTGTACAGGAGTACAGTAAAACTTTTCAAAACCTTTTTTTGATGACATAAAAGCACTTATATACAGAGGTATTTTGATATAAAGAATATCTTCACAGTGGTAGGTCATTAAGGCTCATAGTTCAAGTGCACATGGGAGGAAGGGTAGCTACTAAAACGGCTCTAGACCACCTTGCAGCAGATCAGACGGGCAAAGCATCGGGTCTGAAAAGATCACTGTGGTCTAAATTACTTCAGAGCGTGTAGTGGAAACGTTTGAGGTGGATTTTTGGGATGAAGTATTGCCAAGTGTTCCTGTTGCAATGTATACCGATCTCTCCCTTATGTCAGGGCTTGCAAGGGAGCTCGAGATGGAATGAAATGTCCTGTCTACCTGTGTTTCTCTTCTAGCAAAATCTCCCTTAGCCAGTCCGGGTGGCACAGGTGCTGTTAAACCCTTTACAGCACTCTTTTATGTCGCAAATCTTGTATGAAATATTTTGGGCTACATTATCCATACAGATAAACTTCCTTCAGTTATGGCCATAACATTCATGGCCCAGGACTTGCTCTCAGTTTGTGTTGATACACTGAAATATTTACTCAACAGCTTCTGCAAGAGCTCTGTGGTACCCAGCGCCATTGCTGTCCACTGAATCTGTCATTCAGGAATCTTCACACTCTGATTTCGTTCTACTTTGCGGCTTCCACATGAAAAAGGAGAGAAAAACCCAGAAGTCCCTCAATGACCTTTGTACCTGATGTCTTGCTAACACCTTATTCCTGCAGCACTTGCATATAAGCGGTGCTAATGAAAACAGTGTTTAGAACATAAAAGAGAAATTGATTTAACCCCTTACACAAACAATTTGTAAGTAGCCTTCAATCCTAGCTTCCTATACTGTATCAGAAAGCACAAACTGTGTTCACTAACACAGGTATTTATTTTTTCTAGTGTAACCACACATATGACGTTGCATGCAACCCTTAACTGCTATGCATACAGAAGGAAAAAAAACCCAACAAACCTATCTACACAACAACGAAAAGCATGAAAGACAGAAATAAAAGCAAAGCTAAATTAACTTTTGTAGAAAACTTAAGTCATACCATTCTTGAAGCTCAGGAGAAGGAATAAGACCTGCAGTACCATTTTTGGAATTCTCAAGTTTACCCTGCCACCAGTTGTGATCATCTTTGCTAATGATTTGGATAATATCACCAACGCGGAATCTGATGCCAGCTTCTTTGCAAGGAATGAGGTCATCCTTCGCTGGATCATATTCAAATTGTGCTCTTACATATATCTATGAAAAAAGAGTTTATAAAAGACACTACCATATTATTACTGGTACAGTATTAAGACTAACAGGTGAAAATATGATCTGTGCATGTAGCTACACATACTGTTTGCAACAAGCAAAGGAAGAAACAGAATGGGAAATGCATAACTGACAGTTGAAAATGAAACAGAAAAAAACCCCAGCAAACAATGGAGACATATGATGTTACTTTGAAAGCTCATGTCTTTTACATACTGTAAAACCTGAACAGCAAAAATGAACACTTTTGGCTACCTTACTGATCTTTTGTCATTAGACTGAAAATTTAGTACCTTTTTTTAGATTAAATAGAATCACAGACTGGTTTGGATTGGAAGGGACCTTAAAGACCATCCAGACACCCTCCACTAGACCAGGCTGCTCAGAGCCTCACCCAGCCTGGCCATGAACACTCCCAGGGATGGGGCATCCACAGCTTCTCTGGGCAACCTGTGCCAGTGCCTCACCACCCTCTCCGGGAAGAATTTCTTCCTGATATCCAATCTGAATCTCCCTGCTTTCAGTTTAAACTCGTTACCCCTTGTCCTGTCGCTACAGGCCCTTGTAAAAAGTGCCCCCCAGCTTCCTTGTAGCCCCTTCAGGTACAGGAAGGCTGCAATAAGGTCTCCCCGGATAGGAATTCCTGTGTTGCACCTAATGCGTATAGTTACTTGGGAGGAATTTGGGAATTCTTTGCATGGATTTTTCAGTAAAAGTCTAATCCCGTATAAATGAAACCCAACGATTTGAGTAAGTTATTATCTAGGCAAGATTAACAGAAAGAATTCAGATTCTGACTTCACAATTTAAAATATGCCAATCCCTGCTTTGTGTGTTAGTGAGGTCCTGACCCTAGAAAATAAAAACAAATGCAATCTCCAGTTTTGGTTGCTAATTAGAGTCTTGATGCATCCAAGAATCTGAAAACTGGAATTAAATGTCATGTCCAAGATGGGTAATTTCTACAGTTTATGAACTTCAAACATCGTCCTATAGCATCTCGGACAGCCATGTGTACTGCTGATTTTCTTACTAATAATTGGCTAGATTAAAAGAAAAATTACATTGAAAAGTAATATCCTTCATTTAAACTGTATCAAACACTTTTCAATTTTGCTCAAATTCTGCTCCAAAAAATAGCTGTAACTATGAATAGTGTTAGCACTATTCATGGCACTTAAAAAAGTTCATTCCTGTAGTAATCAAATCTGTAGCCCAAAATATGAATAAATTAACTTAAAATAGCTAATCATTACTATCTTGTAGGTGATGCATATTGATCTGTTTACAGTGAGAGCATCAGATGGTAATACCAGTACAGAATACAAATTTTAATACTAAATCTGACCCTTGTTCTGCTGTGCACTGAGTATGTGAGTTTAGACAAGCAACCCAACTTCTTTCCATCACCTGAAAAATAGGGTGTTTTGAAACCAACTACGTTTATTTAGTAATTGGCTTCCTATGAAGTAACCAGTATTGAACCAAACCCGTATTTCCCCTCAGCCTTATCTAACACAGGTCTGGAGAAGCGAGCAGTACTTTTGCCTTCTAGAAACGCCCTTGCTTTTCAAGTCCCTGCTCCAGTGTGAGTCATTATGCACCACATATTGGCCGTCCATGGAATATTACAGACTTCCTTACATACAGCAATGTATCTGTTATCCAAGCCTTTACTGTTTTCAAGGATGAAAAGCTACCAGAAAAATATGCTGGATCAATGGGAAAAGACTCTTGAAAAAAAATCCCAGGTAACTATGAATGGTGGGAGTACAAGGATATTGCCTTGAACAAACTCTCTTCACCTGAGAAAAATACCTTGTACGAACAGAAAACCTAATGGAACAGCTTGGAAGGTCTTTCCTGAAGACTTTCCAGGACTACATTCAGGCAGCTGGAAACTTCAGAAGACAATAGAAAGTTGAAAGAACGATACAGCTGTAAGCTCGAAAAATGGGAAATGGAGAGCAATCCATCCTTGTAACAGATACTCCAGCTGACTTAACCAGACAGTAGTATAAAAAGATTGTCAAAGACAGCAGATCATGGAGTCCATTGACAGTTTTGAATGGAATTGCAAGAGTTACTATTAAAACCCTTGGTAGAGTCAGAAGTTGAGTCCACGGTTAAGATTCAGCGGCAGATTCTAGAACGGCTACATATAAATGGAGCAGTGACTGAAGACGTATCACAAATCACTTGACGGTATGTGTTGATTTGGAGGCTGCGGTAAAATAAATAATTCTTAAAACTGCAAAGGGAATCATAGGGAATCCACTGCAGAGCCCTTAAGGGCTTTCTTGGAAGTCTCTGGATAGGCAGAATTCTTTGGTCCATGATGATATTTACTACCGTCAAGGTGACACAGTTAAGGCAGGTTACTGAATCTGGGCCCTTAGGATTGAAAATCTAATCGGCTGTCTTCAGACTTATCAACTCTTAATAGACACTGTCCTTAGCATTCTTCTTTGAAGAGCTTTCTTAATGTTAATAATTAGTTACAGACCAACTCAAGCTTTAGAATCTTTGTCAGTACAATGTTTTAGAGTATTAGACACATGCCATACTAGTCTCCATTCCAGCTAAAATAGAAATTTGAGGTTTCCTCTAAGATGGAAATCTGCACAGGTCACTGCACAACAGTAAGTCTATTAATGCATTCTGAACTAAAACAACATCTCCAGTTAAATTTACAATGATTTGGTAACTCTCACACATATGGACACATGAAAAAAAAAAAGCTATTTTGAATTAGCCACAAATGAGATGAGTTAAAAATAAAAAAAATGGAATAAATTTTCCAAGCTTAAATGTTTTAGTCCAGCACATACAGTATATGAGGGGGGAAAGACAAGCAGGGATGTTCACTAGCAGCTAAGTTTACAAAAAGTCCCATGGAGGATATCTATTCACCTGTCGTCCTTTTGGTTGTGTTGTCGATGGCAAGTCCTGCAGAATAAAGTCAACCCAGGAGAAGAAATTTTCATTTTACTTTTTAAGCGTATACAACACCATTTGTTAGTGATTGATACTACATTACAGTAAAATGGTCAGTCAGACAAAAGTATAAAGCATTGTCCCATGTTTAGAAATATTTTTTCTTAAAGAAAAAATCAAACCCAGGCTGTTTAGCAGCAAGCTGAAGAAAGCAGGTAAAAAGTTTAAGCGGATAGAGAATGTGCTTTTTAATAAATAATTCAGCATCTTCAACACAAAAGCACCATCAAGTGAAAGAGGCTTTTGACATGAATGCCTTTTCCACTTAATACTTTGTCTTGTTTTTAAGAGGATGACTACTATAAATATCAAAACATTTATTATTAAAAAAATTATGTGATTAATTGTGCTGAGGAATAAATAAGATTATAGCTACTAATTGTGCTACAATTTCAATTTAATTCACAAAAAAGTCTTAAATTTTTAATCCACAATTATTTTTCATTTTATTAACTAATAAGCACTTTAACTTGTGTTAAACAATTTCTAAGTTATAATTTTTGTAACAGTTAAAGGGGTAATTAATCTGTTTTGGTGTGTGTTTTTGTTTGTTTGTTTTTTTTTTTTAAGGTAGTCCCATGAACTCATGATATTGACAGCACTTACTGAAGGAACTTGTATGCACAGTCACTACATTGGTCCAAACAATGACAAATGATAAACAACATGAATTTTAACATTAATACACTTTAGCAAAACAGATCGACAGCACCTTTCTACCTGCATGCATAGGAAACAGAGGAAGTACTTTGTGTTAAAGATGTGATGATAAGAGCTTGGGTTGTAGTGCAGTTTAAAGCCGCTTCCTTTTGCTTTTCATATCCAGGCAAGGCTCATATTTCACAAAGTATGTGCACGTACCACAAGAGCAGAGGGCACACCAATTCGTTAACTCAGATAGCGGAAACCAGTACACGCTCCAGAGGTCTCTCAAAACACAAAACTTAAAAAGAGTCTAAAATGTCTTGAAATACCAACTGCACAGTACTCTTTCTTCAAACCCTGCTTCCAAAAGTTCAGGATGGAAATAAAACTTCCACTTTAAACCTCTGCTTAGTTTTGAGGAAACTGCTTACAATGATTTAAGGATGACTGAAGTGTCATGTTGTAGTTATTAGCATTTAATTCACTATATGTCTTTTAATGAGAAGAGTATGTTGGAAAAAACCCTTCAGAAAAGAAAACGGGGAGTTACATATGTAATAACCTTGGTTCTACCAGCAGGACAAAATTTTCCACTGACCACACGAAAAGTATAACAGTAATGGCAGATGAGCACCAACAAAACTTTCACACTTTCTCTGTGTGGAACTGGAAATCTTACCGAAACAGAATTGTTAGTGCTGCTATGACCATTAGCTGGGGACTGTCTGGATGTAGAGGGGGAATCTCTCTGAAATAAGACACAAGGTTCATTAACAACACAACACTATCACAGGAACACAGATATATTTAAAAGAACAGTTACATCCACAGCCTTATAACCATTTGCTTAGCTGCGTCATCCGTGAAAGTTTCCACCCTACAAACTCCATAAATCCGAGAAGTTTTTTCCACAGTTTAAGATTCAGGTTTGACATTTTGATGTATCCTAGATAATAACGATTTTTATATTGCCTAAGCAATCAGACAGCTTTTTAAATACTGAGTGTCTGGGACCTCTTAGGTCTCATGTGGCTGACAAGGCTAAGGGCCATTAGTCATACTGGTGTCTTTGTTAAAGGACATGGTAATTACCTGAAAGTTAAACGCTGAATGATACTTTGAATAGAATGAGGCACATTCTACTGCCTCATTTAAAGACACTTCTAAATCTTTTTTCAGCTCTGTGGCACAGGGCAGTGTTGATCAGTTTCTACTGTAAGATGCATCTCTATGCCGTGTCTCAAAGACACTGGTGAAAAGACACCCGAGAAAGAAGCTGGATACTCTCTTCTCCTTCCTCATCCATTTTACAGCATACTGAGGGTTGGTTTTTTTTTGCCTCCAACATTCTTATGGGCTTAAAACCGTTAAACTTTGACAAAATATACCACTTAAAATAAGCCACCTCTTTTGACTCAGACTACTGATGTGGTCCTACACTTAGAGAGGAGACAGCAGACGCAGGGTGCGTACCAGGAAACTCTACAGAAAGGATAACAGGAATTTCTGACTGGGTTTTGCACACGCACGGAAGTCACTTGCAGAACAATCTTTTTCACATGCCATTGTGATTGTATAGTACTTGATTCCATAAGATCAGATAATTGACCCACCTCTTCAGGAAACAAAATAATTCACTCGTACATTGTGTGTGGGTGAGGAAATTCCTTTTACCCCAAGGGAATTTTGGAATATAATATTCCATGTCAAAGGTCAATTTAGAAATGTCTGGTAATTGTACACAACGTCAAGGCTAGTAGAAAAAGGACTAAAACAGTTTTCGAAGTAAACAAAGTTATCCCTGGCACAGTTTAGCAATACCAGTGCCCTTTGTAAACAAATTAAAAACAGAACTGGAGCTAAATTGTCCATGCAACAACATTAATCAGGTCCTCTACTGATATTATGTGATAGCACTCATTTAAAGCATCAGTAACGGCCAAAATGACAGGCAATACTTTATCACTCTTGCTGCCTGCATGCCTGAAGTGCAACAAAATCACGTAGAACTTCTGCACTTCTTTGTGGACTCCTTAGATACGACTTCCCAGAAAGTTCCATATGCAGCTATCTAAATGCTTGCTTTGATTTTAACACAGCTGAGGACAGATCTGACAATACTGCAGCTCTAAAATCACTGTGGTTCAAAGTATGGAGGTCTGTGTACTTCTGCTACACGCAGAAGAACAAAATGCTTGTTTGGCTCCCACAGTTATTTGCAACATGTAACAGACCAGGGGAAATCAGCTCTAACTCTGTTTACAAAATCACCCTGCCATAGTAAGTTTGAAATGTTCAGGTGAGACCAAATAATCTATTCCTTACTAGGAAAGAAGAAAAAGCCTAAAGGAACAGTTATTTCTTGGTGTTGGGTTTTTTTTTTTTTGGTCTATGGTGTTACCAGCATCAGCTTTATCATCAAATAGCAGCTAGGAGATACTTCTTTCCAAAAAAGCAGTTAAGTCCTTTTTTCATAAAGAGATTTTCTGCTTGCTCTGCAATTCTTCCTCTGCCAATTTCTCAAGAATAGGCAAAAAATTAATTTTACCTCTTATTTTTTAAAATAAAACCCCAACCCTAGTTTGTTATGATCTGCTAGTCAGTGATGGTTTAGGAAGGGGAAGTTTTGGAATGCAATGCAAGCACCCATGTCATTTGGAGAAAAACAAGTTTAAAGTAACTTGGAGAATGCCACTATTTCTGGACTCTCTTGAAGGCTTCTCCCTTTGAAGGAAATTTTCTGGGTTTGAGAATGTTTTGATTTGTATTCCTCCAACAATTCTCAACAGAAGACAGCATACTTCTCAAATCAAATGTTCATTGTAACACACCGAGGAAGATACACATTTTCAGTGCTATTGCTGATTTTAGTGCTAACTTTAAGAAACTAATCTATGAAGCTAGTCAAGAGGCATAGGTACAATTTTTAAATAGGCAGTTCAGCCAGAATTTCAAAGATATTTAGATTTGTCATTTCCTACGGACCAGGTCTTTCTTTCCAAAAATATCAGACTCAAAAGTTAAGAGAAAAACTGTATTATGCATAGTCAAATGACACAAATCAATGAGTAGAGAGATCCTTGTAGAATTCTAGAACTGCTTAGAACTGGACTGGAAAACTTCAGCTTTGGTTGTGAGTTTGTTTCTCCAGGAAAAGAGAAACTCCCTAGTTTTCCTGAGCTAAGAGCAGAAAAACACTTGAAGGTTCCAATGATTCTGAGTAGTGGAGAAGTGTTATCATCTTATTTGACTATAAAATGACTAGACTTCCCAATTGTCGTGGTTTCTTGTCTAGCCCCAAGTCAAATAACAAAATAACAGTCTTTCGGATCCTTGCTCCTCAGTTCAAGCACTGCAGTTGAAGCCTTAGAGGAAACAATCACAATTATTTCCAAACGATGGCAAAACTAGTTTCTTGTTGATTCCTTGATCTTAGGTGTGGATTATGAACGATAAATAATGGATTTGAGATGCAATCCTATAACAGAAGTCAATTATGTCTACTAGAGGTGGCCTTATCATATTAAGTACCAACAAGAACAGCTAGATTAGTGACGTTGCCATTTGCACAAAAACCTCTCTCTTTAAAGAAAGAGACTTTACAAAAACCTGTAAATACTTTTTAATTTTTTTTTTATTTCTTGCTCAAGGATCCTTTCTTGAAGTATTTTTAATACAAGTGTAAAAAGGTTTAAGACTATTAAAAAAATCTTGTAGACTGAGCACCAATGGAAAAAATTGCAAGGCCAAAGGAAAAAAATCCAGGATGATTACCACCAGATTTTCAAAATCTCATATACACGAAGGCTTTTCATCTTAATGAAACAACTTACGTGTTTCTCAAAGACAATCCGAAACGTAAAAGATGTTTATAAGGAAAGCTCCTTGGGGGGGGGGGGGGGGGGAAAGTACTTCCCTTATTATTCTCACATATCTGACACTATAAAAAGTTACATGGGGTGTTCTGTCTGTATGAATGCAAGCGTAGCTAGAGCGAAATACTTAGTCAGCTGGATAAAGTACTAGCTGAAATGCATAAACAGCATATGCAGTCATCAGCCGTAAGAAGAACGTGTTGCAATAATTACTTAAGTTCATATTTATGTAAGTCTCTCATTTCCTGGGTCTCTCTGAACCAGTAAACCCAACATCCTGGCCACTCTGTTATGTAGGTAACTCAGGCCATTTGCCATACCAGTGACTGAACAGGTCACTTCACAGTAGAAAAGCTGGTCACATTTTTATACAAGGGAATTCCTAAGTAATATGTTTTCATGCAAAGTCTACTCCACGAATTAGAAGGCCTGATAACTGAATGGAAGGCATGGGTGCAGTAAAAGCCACAAAACCCTAAAAAACTTGAAATTGTTCAGCTGAGATTTTGGAAACTGCCTAGTGACACTGAAGTACCATTATGTACTACAGGGGTAAAACTTCCCTAAATATGCAAAAGTGGCTTAATATTAGAAAACAGTACCACAACACTTCTCTCAAATGACCACAAAAGAAGAAAAATATAGCCAGAGAGATGCAAATCTCAGTTATTTGAAAAATAGGTTCCCCTCAGTGCCCCCTCCTTACTTTGGATATAAAAGCAGATGGTATATAAAAGGCAGATCACATCTGATTCTACTAATATTTAGTTCTTCTTATTCAAGATTAACAACGTATTTTGCAACACAAGGATGTGATTGTGGTAGGAGCCTTAAAAAAACCCCCAAACCAATTGTTGATTCTGTTTTATATTCATCTTCTGGTAAAACTACACTATAGGAGCACCAGTCCATGACTGAGAGGCTGTTGGAGACCCAACATAATTTTATAGAAATATCTGAAATACTGCCAAAAAATACCGTAACTAGTAAGATTATACTAGTGAAGACCCAATATCTCTGCATTTATCATGCTACAGAGCACCAGAAGCTGACTTTTTGGATCTTAGTAATGTTATTCAACATTCATTTTTACCCTTTATCAGTGGTTAAGAATTTGATCAATCATCTCCATCACAATCCTGAATAATTCTGTGAAAGAAACTCTCTCTGTACCAAAGGAGCAGTGATGCTGTAATAGGATGATTTAAAAATGTTGGATTTTTGTGTACACTCAGAACCGCTGACAGACCAGACAAAGTCATAGATGTGACTGAGCAGGTGGAATAGACTCAGGTACCTCTGATTAAGTGAATGCTAAATGCCCCACAATGTGTTAATTAGGCATGTTTATTTTTTTCCTTCCATCTTTGATCAAACATTCCTAGTTTTGCTGTTTTTTTCCAAAGGAAGGTGAGAGTCCATTTTCCTCTCCTCCGTGAAATAGTCATGAGGAACCCAACAACAGAAAGCTAAGGAAAAGAGATGAACTGGTACTACTAAAAAGACACCTAATGGTATTAATTTGAAGCTTTATGCTGAATTATTTTCTCCAAATAATCATCTTCCTAGCAGGTAGATAATTTCACTACTTTCTGTATTTTAATAGTGGGAAGCGAGATACCTTTTATTATTACTGCTATTTACAGCACAGAAGTCAATACATAAATTTGTCATCACACTCCAGAATATCTATTTTACTTTTTTTAAAGCCTTTGCATTTAATTAAAAAAGTTTTGCTTTCATATTTGTACCTCTTAAGAAAATCAGCCTCAGAGGTGAAAATCTGTCAAGCCTTCTACCTCTAAAACCTTTTAGTTCTTGTTGACTTCTACTAAAAGTACAGAAGGCAACCAAAAAGGAGTAATTTTTTTCTTTCAAACAGATTGTTCTGACAATCACAATAGCAGTTTCTGTGTGTTTTAGCATCTGCTGAGACACAAAAACAATTAGGGTGAAATCACAGCTTAATTAAGATAGGGTGCTTGACTTCAACAGGGATTGTGATTTCACTCTCGGAATTCTAATTTGGGAACTGATTGCGCAGTTCAGCATGTGGCACAGAAAGACTGGCATCATCTACGAAATGCATATGCCATCTGTATGCTTAAATTGGAACAGTATCTCTCAAGTACCCATTTTCTAGAATTTAATTCCCTTTAGTTGCAAGCTGGAACATAACTTTGTGAGCAGAAGGGAATTAAACGTTACTGTGCAAAACCCATAACACCAAGTTTCTAGTTCAACAACAACTAACTCCAAATCTTTTTTCTTCTGTAATGACAAATACCATTTTTTCATGGAAACATAATATTAAAGCCACATGTAACTGTTACAGACAACCATCACAAATTTACCTCAACAGGGTCATACAGAAACAGATTCTTCAATTAACCCTTAACAGCCCAAAGCAGTAAAATAATATTTAATGCCTAAAAACATGAGCATGTTCCTCAGCTTGGGAACTTTATAATAGACTTCCTGAAGAATGAGTTTAAATTGTAATTTTTTTAAAAGGGGCTTCCTAAATGCATGAGTTGAGGATCCCCTTTTCTATTTTTTTTTATTTTTTAATAGGCTGTAAAGAGTTAGTTAAGGTGTTGATGAGATGAATATGAAGGCAGGCCTGAGTAGGTAGGTGGGACCTACTCGTGTTCCGTTATCTTTGTTGTAAAATTGGTGTGCGTGATCTAACAGGACAGGCAGAAACAATTTCCCAGAAAGCAGTAACATTCAGCCATCAGCAGGCAGTTAGTTACAGGACTGAGGAAGAAATGGAATGGTCAATTAAATTCATTACCTCACAGGATGAAGACTGCGTGCGGTAACTTGGCACAATCTTAAAGGTGATACTTCCACGCATTTCCCTCTGCAAAAAAGAGAAGCATTTCTTTAAAGACTAAGACACTAAAACAAAATCTCCAAATCACTAATGCTTGAAAGGAAAACATCATAGTTCGAGAGCAGCAGTATGTTTTCCTAAAGTATTCAGGAAAGCTAAAATGCTATGGCTAATTTCTCATTTTACTTATAAACAGACATTTAAATAATCTCTCATTAGTCTAAAAGATCAACATACGTTATTAGTTTGTTTGCCTGCTCAGTTTTTGAATGCCTACAGCTGTATTTTAAGGTGAGAGATTCAGAGATGCGTAGGTTTCTTCCATGCCATCTTTTCTTTGCAGCTATATTCTTGTGATCCAGAGTCTTTGTTACTAAAGTGACAGTTTGCTCCATTTCATCATCCATGTTAAACAGGAGAAGCATATTCACAGTTGCTGGAAAGCTGCATGTTACTGTACTAAAGGTAGAAATGTAAGAAGTAGTCTTTCATCAAAACAGCACTTAAGGTCTAGCTTGCATTTACCTTAGTATAAGAATATTCTTAACAAGTAGTAACTGCAGAATAGCAGATTGTGGTAACACAATTTCTCAGCCATGAGGTTCTATCATTTATTGTCTTTGTATTTGTACACCAATTATACCAAAAGTCAAGAAAAGTTTCTTTTCTCTCACAGTATACTCAGTGACTACACTTGGTGTAGACTGAAAATTTAAAATAAGGGTATGATCTTTACAGAATGACTTGGGACGAGCAATAGGAGGAAAGCAGTATTTTTTCTGTTATGTCTACTAGGGACAAGAGAAGAAACTTCTGCATTTCAACAAAGGAAACTCAAACATTAGAAAAAACTTTCTAAAATGTATAAACGTTATACACTAAAGTCAACTGCCTGGAGAGTTTGGGGAACCTCCGTTACTGAAATTTTTTAAGAGCTGGTCAGACATAGATCTGTCAGGAATGGTTGGGTGTCAGTGATCTCTGCCGTGGGACTAAATGGAATAAATAATATGACGCTTGGAGGTGCCTTCTACCATTCCTGGGTATAATGCGCAAGAAAGCCGCTACTGAAAAATGGGAGAGCCTGTAGAAGGCTTTCACAGCTGAACACAGGAGGACTTCATGTTGCATGCACATGCAGGCTATCAAGAATAGAAGAAAAAGGGGAAATTGCACGCAATTGCATAAACATTACATCAAAATAAGGCAGGCACTTCTATAAAGAACATGAGAAATATTTTAGGCACTTACAAGCATTTTTTGTAGTTGTTCTACAGTTTGATTTGCCACACTGATTCCATTTATTTCTCGGATTTCATCCCCTACATGTAGCGTACCTGCGGAGTTCAAAAAACCACATAATCACCTCAAACATGTTTTTACAAATTGAGGTAATTGTAAGACAGTACTAATATTAATACAAAGACAAATATAAACCAACATTAAAATAAGTTTTTTGGCTAGGTTCAGGAAAGAACTTTGGTAGCTATGTATTAGCTAGCAAAGATTATGACTGGCTTTCAGAGCGGTCAATACACCAGCCTGAGATGCCCAGGCACCCTGCAAAGTATATGGGGAAAACCTCAGTCCCTTACAAAGACACTGCAAAATCCCACTAATTGAAAAGAAGGTCACCTGCAGCAGCTGGAAACATACAACTGAGATATTCAAGCAGTACTTAATGCAGTTTGGCTTCTGGATATAGTCTTAATGTTACCTGTTTGACTGCTGTATTGTTTCATTTCTCTGATTTTGATTTGCCATAGCTACAGTATGCATTTTCTGTATGTAAATTTGACTTCAGCTTGAATGTAAATGATCGGTGTGACTACCTACAATGTCAGATGATGGAATAAGTATCTACTCAGCTTATGCAAGTCAAACTGAGCTGCTGAAGCTGGGATGGGAATGGCATGATACAACATGGCTCTAAGAAACCACAAAAGCTCAACAGGGAGGAGGCAGCCAATGAATTAACCATCTTCAGGATTAGAAGCAACCTAGGAGGCTCTTTCTGGATGATGATTTCTGACTTGAGCAGCTCAAGCCCACCTAATTCTCTAGCAGTTCTCCAAAAAAACTTCCATGGTTTATTATTAAACAGGATATGTTTTTCATTCATGTATACTGAAAGACCTTTTACTTCACAAATCCTTCTTTCTGCAGTATGATTTAAGTAATTTGTGCAAGTATTTTCTAAATACTGTACCTAATATAATTAATCTTACTTGGAAAAAACAGCAACCGGCAAACATTTCCTAAACTAAAACACATCTGTGGAACATTACCTGAAAAAAGTCCATTGACTAGAATCCTGAAAAATCCTTGAAATTATTTTCCTGAACCAAAATAGTCAGTTGTTCCAAAGAATACCATGCAGGCAAAACTTTCAGCTGGACAAGTCTATGAAAAATCAAACTTTGTGCCTGCTGAACACAAGCACAGCCTGATCCAAGGAGAAGAATCCTGAAATGCTCTATCGCTATGATTCCCTTTGGGCTCTCTTCTGCGAAACAGAAGCTCACTTGGCAGTGCTACAAGAGAGAGCCCAAAGTATACAAAAACCTTTGATACTCTCAAGAGTGAGTCCTTCAGCCACATTAAAAGCCCCAAACAATTCTACAGGAGCTGATTTGCTGACAGTGAAATGATAAAAAAGGACTCATCACAATTCTTCTTCCACCCTTCAGTGAAAAAATGATCACAATTAATAGATTACTGAATGTGAATGCAACAGTCCTGCATCTGAATGCAAATTAATCTAGTTCACATCTAGAATATTAATGACAAAATCTCTAGTGAAACACTTTGAAAGTTCAGTTCTGGCAGGCTTTCTTAGGAAGGCATTAAATACTCTTAAAAATAAAAAAAAAAAAAAAGGGCTCTGTATTGACCGTACCATGCCAAAATGAAATTGTGTTTGAGGTGAGTGTAATTGATATTAAAGAATAATACTGAATCATAAAAGAGCATATGCTCTGGAATAGCATAAAGATTCCTTGGCATTATTCAAAAAATAAATCTGATGGAATTGAATATTAGAATGAGAATCAGACTTGGTATCAAATAATTTCAATAGTGCACTTAAATAAAATCCCCTCTTCTGGAGCACTTCCCATTTCTGTTATTCTGACAGAAGTGAACATTGTTCTGTTCATGCCTGGAATGGAGCAGTATACATAGAAGCTGGGAATAAAGCACAGACATTTAGCAGTAGATAGTCATACTGTTTTGGGGGGTGAATGCATTGATAAGCTGTAGGAAGACATTTTTAATCTGAGGGAAGAGGCTTTTATTATTTCCGGAAACTTTTTACTCTTTATAAATATTCTTGTTGGAAAAGAGTATTGACATCTTTGAATAATGAGTCATCCATACCATTTGTAGCTCCCACGATATCTATGCTTAACCATCTAATTTTGGTTCTTTCTCTATTCAAGTACAGCGTTTATTTAGAACTTAAACTATTCATGACTTACTGATGTATAACACATCTGTAATAACAAAGAACAGATATATTTTGGAGTAAATTACTTCCTTCTTTATCTTTGCAAGTCAGAGTGAAGACAGTTTTAGGAAGGGTGTTGTCTTGCTCTGCACAGAAGTATGAGAAATCCTACCCTATTAGGAATTAGACAGAACAAATTCTTGAAGTCTCTATTCAGAAACATGTTTTGTAGCCAAAAGAAAAATCTGTAGCTTGGAAAGTGAAAGGCTTTGAACACATAATTGTATTTTGACCAAGCAATCACATACATTTTGTTAGAACTGAATAAACATTATCAGGGTATCAGTGTTTTAGAAATCTGTGTGAGTTTTACATCAAGTCACTCTGAGACTGTGGCATAGACAATGTACAGCTGCTGTTTTCTTGGTGAGGTTAAATGGGCAGCCAGTAAATCCTCTCTCCCCTTTGGAAGTTCTTTTTAAATGCCATATTGGGACCTCTTCTTAAATGCATTCACATTTGAGCATGTATGCCCCAAAACCACTCAGCAGCAAAAAACCTATGGGTTAAGACACCGAGAACTGCTGAGAACGAAGGCTATATGCAGATCCCCTGAAACTAATATTTACAGTATGAGTAGTCTAAACAGAATCCAGAGGTAAAAAGGGAACAGACAACTGAGCTAAGCTAAGGCCCAGACACAAAGGTGAAAGCCAAGACATAATTAAAAGCCTGAGATCTAAAATACAGTTCATTTACTTATCCTAAAAAAGCAGACAAGTCAACAAAATGACTGTTTTTAATGACTGAAACTAGTGTTTCATTTTCACTGAGCTGAACCTCTGGAAGGTGCAAGTAGACAGCATCTTTACAAGCCTATCTTCCCCCTTCAACTTTCCCACCTTTTGAACAAGGACGACTACAATCAGCAGGACTAGGAACAGACGTGCAAGGCGGCAGACTTCATAGCAGCTACTATGTAGTGACTGGGAATCGTGCAGCTTGTACTTAATATTGCTAGACCTGAAATTATATAGTTCTCGTAACCCTCCCAGTAGGTATTTTGTCCAGTCATTGCTGTTACTGCCTGGCAGTTTTCCATATGGCAAGAGGAGACAGCAGAAACAACAACATAAACCCACCCCCAAACAAATAAAAGCCACAGACCCTGTTAACAGGATTCAAAGACATGTTGTGCTGGAGATCACTGTCAACTTACATTTGCGTTGTTCTATTCAGTAAAAATATTCTAAATACAGGTAGTTTGAAGGAAGCAGTGAAGCTGAGAGGCATCTAGAGCCCTAACAGAATTAGAAGCATTTTTTAAAAAAGATGACAATACTAGAGAAACACTGAAGTCTAGATCATTTTCAAACTAAACCTGTGTGCAGAAGAGCTACCATAGTTCGATGAAGCAGATATGCTGTTGCAGAAGGCCATCAAATCTGTAGGCATTATTTGCCCTTAGTGAAGCCATGCTGGCTTCCACTAATCTCCTTAGTCTCCATATGCCTCAGCATAGTTTCAGGAGGATCTGCTTCATGATCTTGCCAGTCACAGAGGTGAGACTCACTGGCCTGCAGTTTCCTGGGTCTTCTTTTTTTCCTTTTTAAAAATGGGGGTTATGTTTCCCCTTACCCAGTCAGCGGAAACTTCACCAGACTGTCATGACCATGATGGACAGTGGCTTGGCCACTTCACCCTCCAGTTCCCTCAGGACCTGCAGATGCATCTCAACATGGACTTGTGCACCTGCAGGTTCCTTTAGATGGTCTCAAACCTGGTCTTCTCCTTCAGTGGGGAGTTCTTCATTCTCCCAGTCCCTGCCTCTGCCTTCTGTGACTTGAGCCCTTGACAGTGAAGAGTGAGGTAAAGTCATTGAGTACCTCAGCCTTCTCCACTTCCTGAGTGACCAGGTCTCCTATTTCCTTCTGGAGTGGGCCCACATTTTTCCTAGTCTACCTTTTGTCTCCAATGTACCTACAGAAGCATTTCTTGTTGCCCTTGACATCCCTGGACATATTTAATTCTATCAGAGCTTTAGCTTTCTTAACCTGATCCCTGGCTGCTCGGACAATTTCTCTGTATTCCTTCCAGGCTACCTGTCCTTGCTTCCACCTTCTGTGGGGTTCCTACTATGCACAGTAACTAGTCTAAGGATTATTTTATTATTTTTTTAAAACAGGTGATTAAATAAGTACAGCTCCAGAAATTCTTGGCCGTTCAATCTCTTACTGAGCTATACTCCCCTTACCCTAATTAAGGCCTAAATGAAACACAGTGAGCCCTCATCTCAAAATACTTGAAGACATCTGCAAGTGGAAGGTAACAAAGGCAGTAAACTGGACTCCATCCAGACACAGAGGTACAGAACTATGGAACAGTAGCAGTCAGATTGAGGAACTTGTACCGTTACATGGTTCATACAAAAAGATTTCAATAATTGTGTGTGAAGACAGAACTATTTATGACACGATTACCTTGCCGGTGAATCATTCCTCCGTGCATAATTCTTGCCACGATGCAATGGTTCAGCTCATTCATTTTTAAAGTGATTCCCTGCAAAAAAAATGTTTATACTCTTAAAATAAAACATTAAGCAGTATGATTCTTGAGTGGTTAAGAACAGTTACTTTTCCCAAAAGCTTGAAGGCAGGGTATAAATTTTAAGGTTAAAATAAAAACTTTGCCGCTCACCTATATATGAGCAATGAAAACATACTATTTATAAATGAAAATCCAATAACAAAATACGAGCATATAAGATTCAGGTTTGTTAAAAATACGATTTTGTATCAAAGTGTCCGGTTTGGTTTAAAGCCTAATCTGCTATAATTACTACAAGGTTGTTTTTAAACAAAAACAGCTCTAGTGGTACAGCAGTAGTATGAATGCAGTAGTATTTGAGGTTAAGGATACAGACAGGAGTATAAGTATCTACAATGGCTGCTGAATTATTCCAACCGTACTGGCAAACCTACTTCAAAGTGCAGAAACTGTCATTGAAATCATTATAAAACTTGTCTTCGAGCAGTACAGAGTCAAGAAAAATCACGAGGTTCTCTCCATACCATTGGTTCATCTGTGTTCTTCTGGAACTGCACCAGTCGAACTCGTGTTACATTCTCCATATCCATGTCACCGTTGGCGCTTTCTGGAGAATCTCCGTTTAAGTATGGAGAGGTGGGAGGAGGTGTAACTCTCAGCGCTTCATCACTGTAAACTTCATGTGCCACTACATCATGAGTTTGAAGTAAGGCCTAGAGGAGATTACAGCAACAAAGTATTAGACTTCCATCATCTCTGATGCCTTTCACTCATTTCTTGTAAGCCTTTTTGAAGGTTTCCAGAAATTAAAGGAACTTCAAGGTATTTGTGTCTCACTTTCTGTACGGGAACTTTTCCCTTAAAGGAGTCTAAGATAAACTTCAGCAGACTGCAAATGCATACACACATGCCTGGCCTTTAAAATACGCATGAGAATGAGAATGATGCTGCTTCCCCCGCCTCCATCTTGACACCTACAAGGCGTCAGAATTGATCTGTCTTTATTTAGGTACCCTAGAGCATGGACCCAGCACAACCACCCTGAGTTCAAATTATTTGATAAAAATGACAATCTAAACCAACAAACTGCTCAAATGCCAGTTCATTAGTTTTACTGTTTCTTGATACAAAGAATGTTACAACACATATTTGATTAGAAGTATTTAAATATCTTTGATGAGCAGAACAACTGACTGTGTAAGAACTCTAAGCTAGGGCAAAGACATGAAGCCTGTATAGCTGTAAAAAGTGTAACACAGTGTCATGAGATGAAAGTTGGACAAAGTGTAAACATTTGCAAAGCAGTATTCAATAGTACCAGGCTTTTTTTACGCTATGACGTTGCACTGTCTCCAGGACATCTTTAAGAGCGCCATATCACATCCATTTCACATTTGCATTCAACTTTCAATGATGAATATATTGTATCTAGCCTGCTGCTGTCCAAAAACTAAATACAATTTATATGTGAACATGCTAGTTCTATTCTAATGCATCAAGGACCAGAGATAGGTCCCACCTCTATACCCACATGGCTGGGTTCCTCAGACAAGGATTGATAAATCAAGCCATGTTCTTACAATATCTCTATAACAGTAGATATCACCGACCACTGCAGTTAGGTCAATCTATACTATAGTTAACATCTTGTTAATTTTCATTTCAGTGCTCATAGCTCTTGACTAGTAAAACTCATCAATCTTGCAAAGCTTAAGATCGACCATCTAGAATTTGTTTTGGCAGAGAAATCTGACTCTGCAACATCTTAACCTTCAATTAAAATGTTTAAGCAGAACTTTTAAACTGAAAAAGTGATAAAACCCCATATTCCTACAAGATGTATTTCTGAAGTGGGATCCAAGGCAGAAGTGGGATTTTCATGGCCTCTACAAAATGTGAAATTTATTCCCAAGCTGGCACTTCTAAAGTGCACCATGTTATAAAAGACAACTTCCTAAACAGTTTAGGTTCTCTTTCCTCAAAGGAGTTTCAAACTATAGTTGGGAATTCAGCATTATAACGATGGAATGGAATACCCTAAACTAGCAATGCTCTCCCCACGTTCCCTCCTGTTTTTCCAGTGTTTCAAGCCCACCTATACAGATACTACTTTTAGTTAAATACTAGACTGTATCTGCATTTTCTGGTTTTCATTTTGTTTTGTGAACCACTAAGCTAAAACTTGCAACAACTCCTCTATATTAGTCTGTACTACTGAAACAACATTTTATGGAGATCTGGACCACATATGGAAGTTAAACCACTTTAATTAAATCAATTCTTAATTAGATTTATTTAATTGGGTGCAAACTTTGTTGTGAATGCTCCTATATAGGTTTTAGGATTTAGCTTAGATCTCACTCTAGTATCTGAAAACTGTTTGCAGCTGTCCCAAATAAGACAATTCCAAATGCAACCATGCCTTAGCTCTGGCTGTTACAAAACACATCCATTGTAGGAACGTGTGTGGTCTTGGCTTTGTGCACAAGCACCCCTCAACAGAGTAGGGTGATCTTCTGTGCTTCCTTCACCTCAATCTACTCAAAGCTTCTTCCTCAACTTCATGCACCTGCCTGTAATATTCTCCACACTTTAATATTCCATTTCTTACATAACCCAGGGCCTTTCATTTGTTTCACATCAAATATTTGCCTTGTTTTATACTATATTTTTAGCAATAATATACACCTTGTAAGAGATGAAAATAGGGTAATTTGAATATTTTGAAAAGTTCATCATTATAGTAGATGACTTCTGAACGTGTTAACAAAAATAAACATAAATTCAGAAACATCAGATAGTAAAGTGCAGGAAGCTCAATTGAAATATTGAAAACATTTAATATAAAGACTGCTATTAGACTTTAAAGATACTTGTTTTTAATGCTTTTCTGTTAATTTTGATAAGATTTTTTTTTTCTCCTGACTCGTTTTCTTTCGCAGAACATGATAATCCTGCTGAAAATAAGTTTAGCGAGAACAATTGCTTTCTACGATATTGCGGGATTGTCTGCGAAGAACAGCATAGGAAGGCACATGATGATGGATAAAGCTTCAGTACGGTGTTAAGGAAAAGTCTCCAAGTACAGTAAACATTGCAATTGCTGCCACATACTAAACATATCTAATAGAACATTTTACAGATAAAACTGCTACATTTGAAAAAGTTGTGTAATGGAATAAGAGCTCCTTGAAATTTGTACACAACAAAAGAAAGAATTATTTTAAAGAATTCTTAAATTAATTATCTACTGAAAGACCTTTATGCAAAATTTACATACATTGCTTTGAATTAAAATGTTAAGCATGTACAGACTAAATTTATGTTTTATTCCTGTACCCATAAGGTACAGAAGGGTAAAACAAAACTAAAACAACAAAAAAATTGAACTCGAAAGATCTCAGTTCCTTACCGGAACTGAGAACTGGAGTACTGGAACTGGAGTACTTAGAAATCCAAACGTTACTGGATTTGGTTCTGTAAAGGTCTATACGTAGCCTAAACCACTAACAGGGTTGTGCTGGTTTTAGTTTTCGGTTTAAATGAAAGAGACAGACTATACTCTATTGTCTTCTGATTAGATAATAATATAAATAAAACACTCTGTTGCCGTACAGGTGTTAACCACACATGAGCCTACTTATTACACGTAATTGCTTCACTCTGTGCATCACAGCTCAGCAGCTTACTAACCAGAGTATTGCTCTGGACAATGCTTGGAAAACACACTGAGTGTAGACCTACAATACTGTTTGATACAATTATTTCCTTTCCTAAGAGTGTCCGCTTCAAAGGCGCTGGCTCTGAAGCAAAGTTTGGCACAACGCTACGTACATAAGAATAATTTTGTAGGGTCTGCTACCTTATGAAAGGCGTGTCTGGGAGCAGGAGTGGGAATGATGGGAAACGATGGGATTGCCTCTGACACCTGAAGATTCTTTGGCATCTTCACCTTAAAGGTATTGTTCCACTGCAACATGCTGATTTAACTGATGCTTTACATGTTCGTGCCATTCCCCCCTGTCCCAGAATGCGTGTTTCTGTGCCCTTGCTCACTGTGGCTCTGGCAGTATTCCAGCTGTCCCCAGTTCTTTTTGCTAAACTGATCATTGTTTTGGTGGAACAGTTTTCTACTAGTTCAGCACGGTGCGATACCAAAGTGCATGGTCAGATGAGTGCTGGAACAACTGCAAGGGAGAGGAGGAAACAGGGGAGAAGGGATGGGACTCCATCAACTAGCAATTTAGCTTGGGATGCCATAGACAAACTTACCGAAATTGCTCATCAAAAATACTTGTTATGGAATTGCAGCTTATTTCTTATAAAAATATACCTTTTATGGAATCGCAACAAAAAAAATCTGAAAGATGGTTTTAAATTTATGAGGCTATCAGGTGGAAACAGAGGCCTATAAAAGATGATTTCCAACTCACTTTTCCTGTTGCTTGATTTGATACATTGAATTTTTATATGCCACAATCCTTTTTAATGATGCTTACTCTGAAAATAATTTACACTCAAAGAATGCTCTCTCTCCACAGTGCCTAATGCTTTTGCAATACTGCGTGGCAATGACACAAAAAAAGGGAAAACAAGTGAACCTGTCAGATTCCAAACAAAGAAGTTGAGTACCAGAAAGTATTGTTCTTGTTTCTTTTTCCTTTTTTTTTTTTTTTTAAATCATTCTTACACTATGGCTGAGTACCATTCCCTTGTTTTATGTTCTATTTCAGGCAAGTATTCCTGTTAAATGTTGAACCAGATTTGTTACAAACATCAGGACAGGTATCATCTCCAGGCAATGACCTATCAGTGTGTTGCGGAGCACAACAGAAGAAGCCAATGTCTGCACCAGCAATTAGTGCAATGAAGTAGGAATGGATTGACAAGTAAAACAACTGGGTTAGTGAGGGCCCGACGTACACACTGAAAGCACCGCAGGACGTTTTACTTCTGACCAGCTTCCATCTTGCCCTGTGGACTGAATGCCCATCAGCTGCTGGGTTACACTGCCTGAGCTTCTGGTGTACATCTTCGAGTCTAATGTTACCTGAAAGGAGTCTGGTTTGCATGCTTTGAGACTCTTAGATGATACAAGCCAAAGCATTGTAAGGGGACAATCAGGAGATTCACTTCAAAACCACACTCCTGATCTGATTTAAAGTACTAAAATAAACACACCCGAAGCTACAGTGGCCATCAAAAAAACACACTGGGACATGCATCTATCCAGATTTCATCTTATACCTGAATATGAGGTTGGTTTCAGCTCACTCTTTCCTGGAAATTAGGCTTATCCTTCAGACTTACAGTAATTCAGCTTTCAGGTGAGCAAATTCCACAAAGCCCCCTGCATATAATCCTTGTGTTAGGGAAAGTCAAATTCACGATTTTAAACTGACAGAAGTGTATAGCAGATTTAAGCAAACACTTATATTTCTAAACTTATGAAATCCACAGCATAAACAAAACAAATCCTTTAAATAGTTTCAAAAGTAACTGGGACCAAGTTATTAAGGAGTCACATCCCTGAATTTAGAACAATTACTGCCCACAAACCAAGTCTGTGAAACAGACGCAGCAGGAGTTGGTACGTAACACGAATTCGCTAGACCATATAAGGTATTGATTTATTGTAAAATAATGTTAAATAAACACTTATTTTGCAATGACTTCACACACCTTTATCCTAAGACAACCTTAGGAAAAAGAAAAAGGAGGACCCCAGCTCTATCTATAAACATCCAAAAGGATTGATTCTTCTTTCTCCGTGCAATGCAGCTCCTCCCAAAAAAAGACAGTGAAACTGCAATCGATAAAAGTAGTAATAGAAACTGTTTTGCCAGACCAGCAGAATAGAAATATTTATTAGTAGGTGTATTGTATGCAGTTTCATCACTCACAGACTTAGGGAGAATCTACTGATGTTTTCTAATATAAAGAATATTAAAAAAACCCCCAACAAGCAAACAAACAAAAACCCCAACAAGAGTAGCATTTGCTTACCATGAAATGAGGTTGTGTTAAAATACGCTTTAGCTCCTTTGCATCATTGTTCTCTGGGTAACATGAAATTTCTTCCAATACCTGCAAAACAAATAGGAGAAATGTCCATAGTAACTTTCTTTTAAATAAAGCTATTAACCAAACAAATAAAACCCCTGACTGTTCACTCAGAATATCTCCAATTGATTATATAAAATGATGTTTTGACAGGAAAGGACTTAGGAGAACGTGTCCCCTCCCTGTCCCTCCGAGAGAATAAAATACTTCAATTTTCTTTCTGAGAGAGATTAGAGCAGAAATTTGAAGGAAAGAGTTGCTCTTTTTTTCAATTGACAGTATTTCTCCGACAGCTAAATATATGGAAACAGAAATGAAGCGCTAACTTGCAGGTGACACGCATCACCACCACCAATTGCTACTCTCACACATGGTCTCAACTCATTAAAACAATCAATTTAAAAGCAGAATGAAAAATAATCCTAAAACCTTTCCACAAATGAAATTGTAAAAGGCATCGAGTGTAGGTGGTCCATCTGCCACCCCACCTCCAGGCTCCAGATTTTATAAAATCTAAGCCATACTTCAGTTTATCACTGGGGGAAGGAGGAGGCAGGACACATACTTCAGGGTGTCTACCAGTGTGACTGCAGTCACTACACAGTATTTCAGTCTTCCTGTTCATTCTGTTTTAACAGTACTCTAAACAACATGTTCCTATGACATTACCCCCAATAACTGTACTTAATTTTATTGATAATATATCATGCAACAATTTTTTACTACTTGCAATAGATAAATTATAAAAAATTATTTGTCAGGTGTAAGAATTAAGACGATCTGTGTCTATTTATGTTTCATCTTATTGGGCCACCTTCATTGCATTTACAGGTCTGCTCTTCTTAGAACTATCTGTGATAAACCTGTTTTTTCAATATAAAACACTGATACCTAGAAACACATCCTTTCTTTTTGTGACTGAGTAATATATAAACTGAACATGAAATATACTGCATTTACCCAGCAGGAATATTCCTTTTAAGACTGCTATTGTTGCAGCAAAGGTTAAATGATGAAATTCAGTAATATATATATAATCCTTGCAGACATAATGAAATTCTGCACGTTTATGCAACATGTTATGTAACTTAAGTAAGCAATGGTAGAATTCCAGAAATAATTCAGATTATGAGCCAGTCTACATATCAGTATCTTAATGAAGAAAAAAAAAAAAAAGTTCCACTTTAAACATAATCAAACTTTCAAAGTAAAAGCCCATATTTTATTTTAAACCCATTACCTCTTTGGCTCTCTGTACAGCATCACTTGGAGGATTCCTGATTTGTGGCGAAGATTTTGTGTTTATTTTGTCATAAAGCTGAAATAACAAGAAAACAAACCACTGAAATGATACACTACTTTATACAAAGCAATGATGAGCGCTAACAGTAGTCTGCTTATGTTACCATGATTAAGATGACTGTTAAACTACAAGTCCCACAGATGTTTTGTATACAAAACCTAGCAGTTTAGGGTTTTGGCTTTTCATTTTTAAACATTTCCTGATTTGAACAGTGCCATAGATTCAGAGTTCATAGGATGACATGGGAAAGTTCAAGAGGTTAAGGGATTCTGCAAACCTCCCATGCTTTTTCCACAGATTTACATAAACTATACTCTTTTTTACTAGAAGTGATCCTACGAAACTTGCATAAATGCCATACATGATAAATTCTGTTATAAATTAAATTGATCTGCATACCCCACTAGTCTCAATAAATCTATCATCAAACATTCCAAACAGTAGTTTAAATAAACCTCAGAATATGGGAATAAACTCTTGAAGATATTAAGCCACAAAAGCCTAAGTCTTTGGAGAAGAAAAAACCAAATCTTTGCAAGAAAAAGGCTCACAAACAACAACAACAAAAAAGGCACCCTTATTTTACTAGGATTTTCTATTGGACAGAAGAATGCTAATGTATTTAAGTAGTAAATTGTAAAGCTTTTGGGAAATATTTTTTTTTTAAAAAACCCTTTTAAACCCCCTCAACAATGCAAAACACAACAGGATTGATCTTCAGTGTCAAATCAGAGATAAATATTACAGCCTCTTTTTCATACAAACGTAAAAGACTTTGCATGTTTTAAAGAAATAAATGTATACTTAAGAATTAAAAGGCACTGTAACAAGTACTATTTTCAAATAAAAACCCTTTTGGCCTACATTTCAAACAATATGAAGATGGTCATGCCTGTAATTAATTCCTATTTATGCTAGACTACTTCTTTGAAATATAAGCAAAAAAAAGATACAAATAGCTATTTTTAGGATATTAGAGGAAATTTTTATAACAGTGAGGGTGGTAAAACACTGCAGTGAAATGCCCAGGGAAATCGTGGAATCTCCCAACTTTGGAAATACTCAAAATTCAATGGATATTCAAAACAGTATGTGTAAACAAACATTCAAAATACACAAGGGACTCTAACACCATCACCAAACCCTAATACTGTAAAGGATGAGTTGATAAGAAGCCCCCATTTAGGCTCAGCAAGGAGTCCTCAGGAGGTTCCTCTGAGAAGCGTACAGCTCCATCGTTTGGCTACGGACAGCCTCAGTCGTTTGCAAAAGGGAATCTTGTCAAGCTGCAGAAGTACCCTCTTCTCTTCCTCACGTAAATACTATTCCATTTTAGAAGAGATGTATATTGCAATAAATGCAATCCAACATAATCATAGTTTTCCTTGTGTTCCTTAACATCTGATGCACATGTAGACCATTTCAAGTCCATACGCAAACAGACACAAAAAGATGAAACAACGTCCCTTCCAAAAAACATGGCCTGCAGGACAGTTATACCTCTGTCTTGGGGAAAGAAAAGTAGAAACGTAAAGCTAAATCAGTTTCTCCCACATCCAACAACCTCACCTTGTGCTGCCAAAACACTGCTATACTCGACATGAACATTACTGAACGCATTTTTCTGAGCGAGTCACACACACATCCTGGTTAAAATTAATGAAACTACAGAAAAGTTAGCATGAAAATATTTCTATTAGTTACTTCTAGCAAATGTTTAAAAGCGAAGTTGCTGACTGTGCTGATCTCACTCAAGTCGCAACGTTACTGTGATCCAAAACAAGCGGCAGTTTACGGAAACATTTTTTTCTCGTTATGATGGGAGAGGATAAGTTATCTTTTGAGACTAGGATAGAGGCACAAAGGAAAGTAGGAAGCAAAGTGCTTCGAAGAATGTTTAGAAAAAAATCAAGGCAAAGTTCAGACTAAACAAGGGTGCTTTCATTTTTCCGTTGCGCCTTCATGCTGAGGCACGGCACCTAAATTTCATCTTCCAGGACTGCTGCTTACTGAGATTTGCTTCCAAGGCACCAAAACCATTAGAAGGGGCTCTGACAGTACTTAAGAGAAAATCCTTCACATTTTCATTAAGGTTTAAAGCCTACATATTACCCAAGCCACAGGATCCATTCATTGTTTCTGGAAGCAGAAGCCAGCCTCAACTAGAGAAAGGGTGTAGTGTGGTAGCTTCACTAGCACGAGCAGATCTCTTCTGGAGAATCCTCAGCACTCTACCTCCAAAGCTCATTACTGTGGAAGGCACCCATTCCTGTGTCTAATGGAAACGCTATGCAAGCAGCCTACACCACATTACATTTTACCATCAGAATAACGTGTTTTTCTCTAAAAATCGGTTCAACTTTAACTCTAAAAAGCAAGAAGCAAACAAAACCCACAATAAATCTGAAAAGAGACTTGAACCTCTCCAACTTGAAATGCATTTTTTAAAAGGTAAATTCCTAATTCAAACAAGGGACATTTCATGAAGGTATACTGATTTAAGAAAAAAAGAAATACACTTTTTCATTTGTTCAACTGGGTTACCATCACTTTAACCTCTGCATGCAAGGGAAAAGAAAAGCATATTTTCTGCCCAAATAAAAGATCATATATCTAAAAACAAAGAATACAAGTAATACTTAAAAGAGGATGAACTATGTTGACAAGGGGAAGGGGGAATCTCAGGCAGCCAGAGAACATCAAGTCAGCTACATATGAGTTTCTCTTAGGGAAGATTACAGCCAAATGCCATACCATAATTAGAATGCCAATTAAGAAAGGTTTGTTACTTGTGTTTGTGGTGTGACCACAATAGGTGTACAGTTCTACATTCAAAATATAGGAAGGATGTCAAGAGGCAGAGAGGACTCAGAAAAAGCTTTCTAGAAAGATCAATCATCTCTCCCCCTAGTATATTGTAACACGTTTAAAGAAAACGTAAAATTGATAACATAAGGGAATTAATTTTAAATGACAAAACTATCACATGATCTGAGTAAAAGGAAGTAGTCAGGACAAATTCAGAGTAGAATTAAAGCACAAATATCAACACTGCAGGTAATTAAGGGTGTAATTGATTTACTCTCTTAGGAATTTTAAAAAAATCGGAAACAGACATTTTTTAAATGGTATATGCCAATTCAAGTTAGTTCATGTACTTTTTAGCTTACAAGAGGACCAGGCTACATAATTAAAATTGCTTCTCTTAGCAACATATTCTACAAACAACAGATTAACCTTGAAAATTTCAGTGTAAATAATTTATTTTGTAATTTGTTGGAAAATGATATCTGTATCAATAAACCTGGTGTTATATGAATTATCCTAAAGGGATTCAATAGCAGCAGTAAAAGATTTATTTTTGTATGTGAAGTCAAAGCATATTCCACATGAGAAAATCCAAATGACATAAAGGGAAATTTAGTTTATCAATTCCTGTACAATACTTCTTTAAACACCCTGTAGATGTTCAGCTTGTTGTTACTACATTTGTGCTCTGAATTACTTTTAAAAAACGGGAGCTGACCACAGCTTTCACCATGTCAAAGTTTGTTTGCCTTTTTAAATATGGGTCACAAATCCTCAGGTTTTAATAGTGGTTTTGGAAACGATGGTGAACACTGTCTTGATCTAAAAGTGGGTTTAATTCCTTTTTAAAACAGCTGCACTTATTACTAACGTTCCATGTTAGCAACAGAAAAATTTCCTAGTGGAGACAATCAGTATTGTTACCAAATGGTCTCTGTCTATTTCCCATTTCATCTAGAAACAACCTTTTGTTCAGGCCATGCAATTTCTCTCTGGTATAATGTACCATAACACTAAATTATTTTGGAGACTAGTGGCACAAATTACAATACACAAGACAAATGCAATTATTACACCCTGAAGACAGTAAAATGACAAGACTGTTTTCAAATCTATAAATACATACACAGCAGTACCCCGGGAACCATTTATCTTGTTCCAGTTCACATGTCATTACGTATTTCTAATGCATCCTTAGGGGAAATTAAAATATTATGTTCAAGATTGTATCAGAAGTACTATTTCTGCATTAACTGCTTACGTAGTCAAAGCAAAACCAAGAACGCACAACCAAGATAAGTATCTTTAAAAACATGTCAAGCAATAATAAGTAAACCCGGAAACAAAGGAAGTATTAATATCTCTTAGTATTTGCTTTATATTTTAGTTTTTTCAATATCCATTTCAACAATGCTTTCACACTTTTTTTTCCCCCACATTAAAAAAAGTGCCAGGTATTAAAGTGTCTCTCGTTTGGTATGTACTCATGTAAACAGAAGGATGAATCCAGGATATTATTCTATATCTCTGATTTTCAATCTTAGTAACTGTGCATTCATTCTGGAGAGAATATTTTAGCATTACGATATTAAGCCTATTTAAAAACCCCACATTAACTCTAACAGTGATTAGTCTTTACTGGGTAAGAGGAGCCAGTATGCATTAATGCACCAGGACTGGTGAAGCAGTCCTACCTTCTTTCCAGACTTTGAAAAAAACAGTCCTGCAATATTTTTCAAACATTTTTGCACTTAAACAACAGCTAAAGCAGAAGCAATTTAGAAGAAGAAATTTGCAGCTTCATAATTTGTCTCTGCAAACATGTGAACTGAGAGGTTTCATTTATACACATTAACATTTGTTCCCTCAGACATAAGAATCCAACACAACTTTACAGGGACGTTTTACAAAACGTTTAAGAAAACTCTGAATGAAACCTGTTTGCACACATCATAGATTAAAGTAAACATTAATGACGATTACAACCAGGCTTCAAATACTCCTGTGGTACAGAACGCAATGCTACGTTCACTCAGCTACACCATTTTAATCACAGAAAACCAGCCCGTTCACACTGCTGTTGTCTTTCAGCAGCCCTGCAACCCAAAGTCCTTCAGGGACCATACCAAAGGTGGCTTCCTGTGGGAAAGAATTAACTGGTGCATTCTTCACTGTCCTCAGCAGAATGCTTTTCTACCTCATACCAACAGTTTTAGCAGGGCAAAAACCCGTATGTGCCCTAATGACGGGCTTTCTTTTTGCTGGGATGCTCTATTTTGAAGTGATAGCAAATAACTTTGCCCCTCTTCCCAGTAAGCCCAACCTCCAACAATTTCACTCAGCCATAAGCATATACTCAATGCTTAAAAAATTCTAATAATTAAAAAAAATTGTTGTAAAATGCCACAGCAATGGTAACCTTTGGTGTTTCCAGACTTTTGAACACTTTGCAACTCAGTCTCACTCCTCAGCACCAACTTTTCTGTATTTACTACACAGAAAATCAAAATTAAAAGCTTGCTCTAGAAAATCTTAACAATCACAACTGATATATTAACAAAACCTGATATAACAAACATAAATCTACATTATAATTAAAAGAATAGTACTGCTTCTTGAAAAGACTAGTTTTACTTTAAATCTTGCATGCTAGAACACAAATGCTATGAAAAGAATACCCACAACATGGCAAGCAGTGTCCCTACAACTGACCAGCTTTCTTCTAGGGGTTCAGAGCCTTCGTCTTCTGCTCGTATAAAGGGAACTGGTTTCTTTGGATATTTAAAAGCAGGCAGCCCAAAGCCAAATCCACAATCAGGCAGGCGAGACAAAACAAACAACTCTTCCCTTCTGACTAGTTTTTCAGATATGCAGAAATTCTTTTTTAACCATTTCCTGTAAGAGGAGTCAGAATACTGTCCAAACACAACCCCCGTTCAATGACACACTGAGAATTTTAGATACATGACAACTAGCAGGAATTTAACCTCACCGCCTAGTCTAATCTTAAACGTAATCAAAGTTAGACTACGCAGTGAAATCAGTATTTCATCTATCCAAAAACTGCAAGGTTCTGCAAACAAGAAACTTCAGTTAAAACAACAGGTACTGAACTGCTAGAGCATAAAAGCCAGTGACCATTCATCAAAAACACACGTTTTGTGAGGCATCAGTTATAATTCAGACAGACAGATACTAGGTTGCCAACCTCAAATATTAAACCCCCAAATTGAAACATCTAAAAATAATCATTAAACCATGTCCTTATATCCTTGCCTTTTGCTTTCTGAACAACATAACCATATGCAACACAGTGATATTAGAGGACTGTTTTTCACCATTTTTAGGTTTTTGTACCATCTGAAAATTCTCAGGTGGAGGTGTTGCCCCTTGCACAGCTAGGGGCTAACTATTTACTAACAAATAGGGGTTTTGCTCTGTTACCTTTCACAGCTCCCTATTCTGGTACCCCATTTACCCCTGAGGTTTCATGTGCTCCAAGTCTGAAAGAAATCCATGACCTACTGAATGAAATAATATTCACAAGTATTAATAGCTTGTAAAACGCTAAAATTTAAGAGGCAATTAGATAACTGATAGACTACTTCATTCTTTCTTCTGCCAGTTCTGCTTCACATCTCCTTTCCCATGCACCTTCCCACGGGTGCCTCTTTCCTTGAGATTCTATGCCCTCAAGGAAAAACATCTCTGAAGGTAACAAATCCTACTGGACAGCACACTGACTAACAAGGTCACAGTCAGCAGGGTTTTTATCTTCAGCCTTGTTTAAATACAGTTTGTTCTTTTAAACTCTTTGTTTTTCAGTTAAGGGCTGTGCCCGAAGCTCAGTTACCATTTTAGCATCAGTGACCTAACATTCATTTCCCAGCATAATTCCAAAGCACACGTTACAGTCCTGTCCCGTATGGAAGTCTGAAGCATATGTAAGACTCTACTTTGTGACCTCCAGAGCATTACACGTTACAGCCCTCCACAGCTTCAAACTTCTGTGTGATACACTTGTAGAAGAGGAGCATGACCAGCCTTTGCATTCGAGTTCCTTACACAGTGACATGCTCGGCAATGAAGCAGTGAACACAACCACTTCAATAGAAGGTAGTTTATCATCTAAAATGAAGATTCTTTGTCACAGAACAAGACTGTACATCAAGATGTACATTAGGCCTGTCTGTCCAGTCAAGAGTTTGGTCTAGTTGCGCGACAGAACTGACAGCTGCCGTCATTGCAGCTTGTTACATTAGGCCCTCTGTAACTCTGACAGAGGTTATGCTAATTTTAAATATTCAGTTTGTTTCTACATATTCACATTCATGCAACACCTAAATTGTCTCTTATGTAAAAAAAAACCCAAAAAACCCATTTATAGTAGCAAAGAGAATCCCGAAGTAGGCCAACTGTAATTTGATTTTAGAAGTCGTGCATTCTTACATGTTCGTACGTTATTTGCAGAACAGAGTTACACTTGCTGCTACCTGTGCCAGAAATGAATGTAAACCCAGTTTTTCTTACACCTTTACCAACAACAACAGGTAAGAAAAAATGGTGCCAGGTAAACTCAACTAACCCTATGGAATTTTAACTTTTACTTCAAGCTGCTTCCTTTTTTTGGGGCCATTCCACATTTGGGATTTTCACTTGTTTTATTTTAAATCCAGAACTTCCCTTTTTGGGGGAAGAAGAGAGGAGAGGAAACCCAACCAAACTGGGCAAAACATTTTTCTCTGTGTATTAGTACAGTTCCCACTGCACACAATTGGCAAACATTTGTCTTCTAGGAGAGTAAGAATGCCAAATTTCATTGTATTGCACACACAAACCCTGAAATTCTGACCATGCGAAAATGATGTACCAATGAAGCTAAATGCCAACTGGAAAATGTTTAATAAATGTTAGCCAGTTGCTAATGACCACATTTCTGCACACAGAGTTTCCTGGTGGTTAATGCTTTGTTACTGGAGAAGGAGGAAATATATTAACCGATCTACTTCAAGAACTTCTAGAATAAAATGCCTTGACCCTTCAGCGTGCTACACATGACAACAAGCACTGCCTATCAGATGTGGCCCTACTGAGTTGTCTGTCAGAACAGCATCTTGGTAAGGCACAAACTACCAAGGTTCATTCTACTGAGGTTGAATATAAATTAAAGGACAGACGGCAACAGATACAGTATCCGTTCTATTAAGGTGGAACCCTGAAATGATCGTAGGTTTCCTTTCAGAGGGAAAACACGTTGCCCCAACCCCTAAGACGTGCACAGCCAAAGGACTGTGTATGCATTGTCTTCATAGTAATCCAGGGGATAAAATGAATCCAGAAAGAAATCTTCCTCACTACCTTCAGAGGGTCTGTCTATTGGTAGGAATTTTGTTACATGACAGTTGGAAGAAAAGCATAAAATCCTTTGCCAGTGCTGGCAATAGACAAAGATGTCAAGTGGCGTTACATACGTTACCACTCAATATTTTATTATCTAAATCTTGCACTGACATATTTGGTATGCTTGGAAACACCAGGGGAGCTAGAAGGTTAAGGTATAGAGCACTGAAAAGGTTTTCCGTTCTGTTAGGTACCTAAATGTTGGAATATCTGTTGTATCTATCTGTTGATCAAACCTTAAAATAAGTGAAAATGTGTCCAAGTTTAAATTGCCTCAATAAGCTACAATCCTGTATCAAAACTACAGGCAGTCATGAGCTGTGGGGAAATCACATGAAGTTCTTTAGCTCTACAGTACAACATACTGCTTTTTAGCAGAAACTACCATGTGCTGTGCACTTGCTCTGTAAGTTCAAAACCTTCACACTTCAGAGGTGAAAGAGCTGAGAAGGGGACTACAGTTTACAAAATAAACTGCAGGGTGCGTGTGTTCTTTTTCCACAAGTGACCTTCTAAATTGTGCCTCTTGATTGGCTCCATATTTACCAAGAAGCCTTTTTCTTTTTTTTTTTTTTAATTTTGTCACAGAAGCACAAATAATAAACAGTTATGCTACTCTTCGAAATCACACAAGACATTATTTCCTTCTATTTAATTTCAGGTGTCCCCACATGCCTCGTTCTTGTATAATAAATCCAGACTCCAGTATCTGACAGCATTATATTTCACTATAAATTAGGACTCTAACGTAGTAAGTCATCTCATGTTTTAAGACCCATATTAATACTCATTATAAAAATTGTACTGACTGCAGAAGCTGGAGTTCTCAGGAAGTGATAGCAGATGTTAAAAGATATGCCAGACAGTACATGTTCTTAGCTTGCCAAAGAGGAAAAGGTTGCAATTTAGCAAAATTCTACATCATATGCAATAGATGTGGGTAAACATATGTTCTCTCAAATTGGAAAGTGTGGTAAGCACTGGGACTGAATAACCTTAAATAAATACATGCTACATTTACTTCTACATGCTAGAAGTGTGGCCAGCAGGTCGAGGGAGGGGATTCTCCCCCTCTACTCTGCACTTGTGAGACCCCACCTGGAGTGCTGTGTCCAGCTGTGGGGCCCTCAACATGAGAAGGGTATCGACCAGTTGGAGCGAGTCCAGAGGAGGCCACCAAGATGATCAGGGGGCTGGAACAGTTCTCCCATGGGGACAGGCTGAGAGAGGTGGGCTTGTTCAGCCTGGAGAAGAGAAGGTTTCGGGGAGAACTGACAGCACCTTCCAGTACCTGAAGGGGCCTACAAGAAAGCTGTGGGGGACTTTTTACAAGGGCCTGTAGTGACAGGACAAGGGGTAATGGGTTTAAACTGAAAGCGGGGAGATTCAGATTGGATATCAGGAAGAAATTCTTCATGGAGAGGATGGTGAGGCACTGGCACAGGTTGCCCAGAGAAGCTGTGGATGCCCCATCCCTGGAAGTGTTCAAGGCCAGGCTGGATGAGGCTCTGAGCAGCCTGGTCTAGTGGAGGGTGTCCCTGCCCATGGCAGGGGGGTTGGAACTAGATGGTCTTTAAGGTCCCTTCCAGCCCAAACCACTCTATGATTCTATGACTTGAAAACTGTAGTGACAAACCAAAAATTATTTAGTTTTAAGGGACTGGGTAAGATGTTTTCCTACCTCCCCAAGGGAGGTGGGAACTCTTCTATTTCTGCTGCCATAAGCTGACTGCAGATATCCAAGGTACCCATCAAGTCCTCCACTATACGCTACGTGACATCTTCAGTACACCATCTAATCTTTTTCTGTTTCAGGAACTCTCTGCCACAAGTCCCTTCAGTCATTTTTTTTTGGGGGGTCTCAACTCCGTTCCTGTGTTATAAACCAAACTTTTCTCTGTTCATACTGCAAGTGTTTTAACTTCTTTTGGAAAGATGCAAGAAGTGAAACTAGGATGCGATAAAGGTACTGCTTTGCACACAGCAGTACCAAGAAAACAAGCATTAGCAGTCAGAAAATCAGCACAATGAAATTCAGTGGTCCCAGTAAAAAACAGAACCCCACTCTCTTTCTGGACTGTACCAGTAGCACCGTTGTGAAAGACAGGGGCTTAGATCATTTTTTCATGAGGTATTTTAACATATTTGTAACTTCAAAAATCTGGTTATTTCAATAAGATAGTCACTTAAATTTTTTTTTTGTTGCATCAGATATCGAATTGAAGGCGATCTTAACAAAACCAAGGCATACCACCTTTTAAAGATGACATCAAGAAGCTGATCAGTAAGTAAGCATAGAAGACACTGAGGAGCTGAAGGGTGTCCAGAGAAGGGCAATGGAGCTGGGGAAGGGTCTGGAGCACAAGTCTGGTGAGGAGCAGCTGAGGGAACCGGGGTGTTTAGCCTGGAGAAGGGGAGGCTCAGGGTAGGCCTTATCGCTCTCTACAGCTACCTGAAAGGAGGGTGCAGAGAGGTGGGGGGTGGTCTCTTCTCCCAAGTGACAAGTGATAGGACAAGAGGAAATGGCCTCAAGTTGCACCAGGGGACGTTTAGACTGGATATTAGGAAAAATTTCTTTACTGAAAGGGTTGTCAGGCCCTGGAACAGGCTGCACAAGGAGGTGGTTGAGTCATCGTTCCTGGAGGTATTTAAAAAACATGTAGATGTGGTGTTGAGGGACACAGTTTAGTGGTGGACTTGGCAGTGTTAGGTTAATGGTTGGACTTGACGATCTTAAAGGTATTTTCCAACCTTCTGTAAGCACCAGGGAAAACTAACCCCTCAACACAGGAAGGGCTATAAAGAGAGTTATGCTACATGGACAACACTTTGATAGATCCCAGAGAATAACCTTTGCCCCTGTCTTGTCCCTCCCTCCCAGACTAATGACCTATAGCAGGAACTATAGACTCAGGTTAAGCCTAAATAGGCTTCGTTCCCAATTCTCCCAGCTGAATTAACTCTTCAAGGTTAGACCACAGTCTTGAAGAAAAGGACCATGAACCTCACTACAGGTGGATACAGAATCCATATAAAACTAGTTAAATCCACAGTGATTACGGAGGGTTGGCAAAGAACACAGCTTCTCACTTGCTTTGTGACGCTGAGCATATCTTGCGCCAGGAGGTGCTAAGTTAGGGTTACAACCATTTTTGTTTCTCCCCATCCATGTAGATTCTTTTAATGATATACTGAGAATAAAAATATTCTGCAGTGAGCTCATTAGTATAAAGAACAGTCAACATGTACCAGCCAAGTACTCGAATAACTGGAAGTAGGAGGCAGTGAAGTCTGACTGACTTCAAAGATAGAAGCATAACTTACTTGGCTGTTACTATACTGCCTTTGGGTATTTTAATGTAAACTAAGTGTAGACTGAAATATTCCAAAGCTCCCAGTACCAACAAAGTGGAAATGTTACTCAAGATCTGTGGGCTGTAATCCCAGGCACCATAGGATTTCTTTATTTTTGTCATTTTTCAGAATAAGTCCCAAGCTCCTAGAGAAATAAATCTGATAATCTGAATTTTCAAAAGGAAAAAAAACCCAAGCCAACAGGTAGCCCTTACAGTTAAAAAGGGACAGAAACTAGCTTGCACTACATTCAGCATAAGAAGTAATGAAGAAAATGTAGAAAGTCAAATAGGAAAATGATCCTTTTTACCTCAAAACAATATAAGTGAAATTAATTAAATGTCCTACAAATGCCAGGAGCACAATTCTAGTGTTCTTTGACAGATCAGAGCCCAGTAACACAAAATACGTTGTAATCAAGGGAATTTTTAATTCTGAGTACTAAAAAAACGGTCTACAGATTTGTGCTTTCGAAGTAAGGTATGTTGGTGCACACAGACACACACTTGCACAGACACTCACAATGACACACCATTGACACAAGGGAAATGTCATTAGGCCAAGGGGAATGGGAAAAATAGTACAACTCTTAAAGTGCATACTTTATTAAGCTGAATTTCACCACATTTTTGCTATGCTTAAAAATACTCAGAAATGTCAGAACATTAGGTCTACAGAGAACAGGTTAAGTGCAACAAAGCAACTATCACAGTGTCATGCAATCCAACCAGAATTTTGCACTGTTGGTGGATACATGAATTTCTCAAAAAAGACATGAGCAATATAAAAGTTATTGTTAGCTCTTATTTGTATCAGTCTTGTGTTTAAAAGTCCCAGTCATATATCAGTTATGTAAGATACAAAAACATGGAATGAACATGGTTTCTGCTCAGAAGACTAAATATACGACAAATTTTGTCTTTATAAATTTTAAGACAGAGAAACAGGAAAAACAAGAAAACAATGAGATGATGCTGACTAGCAGAGTGATCTACATATGCCAGAAACACAAAAAATGAAATGCAAAGATATGAAGGAAGTTGAAAATGGAAGGTATTTTAGAGAATGATTATGAAATAATGCAGAAGAAATTCTGGAATAGCCTCTGCTTTTAGTGCTCTTCCAGATATCGCCTTCCAGAGAAGTTACCTTCTAGAGAAAAAGCATACCGCACTGCTGATGATGATCCAGCCCACTTGCTGAGGGAATTCTTCAAACAGTTCTCCCTAAGGCTTGGTCAATGCTCTTCTACACTACTTGGGAAAGGAGTTTCCATTGCAGTGAGAGACAGTCCCTCCCACTCCCTGGGGCTGAGCATGCTGCCTCTGCTGGACTGGGACGAAAGCCAGACTTGGTTCCCCAAATAGCAAGGTGTTTTCCTGCCAACATAGTTTCTTTTTCTAAATAATATTTTTCCATTTGCTTTTTTCTTACGAACACATCAATTAAAGGACAATTAAAACAGGAAAACACAGTGCTTTCAAAACGAGAAAGGACTATTTCACTTAACATGTTCCAAGTGAGTTCAGACAGACATCTAGCACAGATACACTTTCTGAGCTGTTTTTGCAAAAGAAACACGTTTGTGTTTCACTAAAACACGTTCCATTTATTAGTTTTAACATAATCAGTGTTCAAGAGGGTAAGGATCAATGTTGATCCAAAAGACTTGAACTACACTATGTGATTCACATAGAAAGCCATTCTATTAGATGATTCATAAGAATATTTAAGCTTTTTTATACATGGCTGCTGGTTTTATTTTCTTTCCTTCATGATAGATATTTCACCAGTCTATTCATGATTTAAAAGGAAAAAAAAAAAAAAAAAGGAAGAAGGAAATGAAAGCATCCTGAAAATAGAAATCAAAATGTCTCTTGCTTTGTTTTTTTCCCCAAAGGATATAACAGAATTATTAAATTAATACACTCTGCTCAGAAAAAAAGTAAATGAGGGATAAATGTGTGAAGAGTTTAAAACATTTTCAAACAGAGGACTATAGTATCAGCCATGGCTGGATACTCTCGAATAACAGATACATTTTTACAAAAGACATTCAAATTTACCGTGCCAACATTCAGTGGGTAAACAGAACAAACCAAAACAAATCCAGTAGAAAGCTTTAGCCAACCATACAAGAAGCTAAACTGAGGTCCCAAAAACATTCTTTCTAGCAAAAGAGAAAATATGTTTCCTTAAAAGTCTGGACTTTAAGACTAAATGTGTTTGGATGACTTGAGTTCAAAAGAAACACTAAGGGAACTCTGAAGTGTGCAAAGATGCATGTTCCTTTGAAACATTACCATTAGCAGCAAAGGATAACAGACACAAAAGTGAGATCCTCTTGAAAAAGCAGCATGCCTTCTAAAATATGCACTACAAATATAAATAAAACTCTAAAGGCTAGAAGTGGCTACACATATAGATATGATACATATAGCTATTTCAAAATCTGTTTAATCTCATTTAGTTTAAACCGTACGTGTGTAATGTGTTATGCCAGCAAAAGGTAAAATAAACTTTCTTGAAAGTTCATAACACTTCTATCACAGATATACTTGCAGAAATAATAACACTTACCTTAACAATTCCTTCTATGAAAATAACCTAACAAACTTCTTAAATTAACAGCCCAAAGACACCAGCCTAGAGAACTATCCGACTCAGGACAGACAGACCCAGACAAAGCCAGTAGCATAGAGAGGCCCCAGTCACACAAAAGCTGATATTGTTCGCCTGCTGAGCGAAAATCTCACTTGTAAATCGAACGACATCTGCATTCAGAATCACCCACAGAAAGGGACCCTGGAGAGGTGACCAAACTGCTTGATTCAACGGAAGAAAGATTTATCTTGTCTCCTTCAGTGTAGGCAGCTACATAAAATAGAGGGTTCTGGTTTTGCTTTTTAGCAAAGCTTGCTTCCTTTGATGCACCAGTAGAGATGAAACACAATGTGTCATTATCTTCCCCGTTAGACCCAGTCTTGAAGCCCAGCATACTTTTAAAAACAAATAATCATTCAAGTAAAATCTTTTGGCACGGTACAGAAAATAATCAAAGGCCAATGTCTCCAAAATTAGTAACCTCTTCACACTTATTTCCAACTTCTTCACCAGTACTGCTGACTCGAGACAGCAATGCCTCCCAGGATCTCCTTCATGAAAGTCAATAAAAAGGTCTTAATCAAATGCTTTGATAAGGCTTCTAAAAATCTGTCAGTGGTAATAAAAAGCTGCTTCACTACTTAAATTTAGCCCAGTTTTTCCATAAAGTTATTTATACCCTTTACTTAAGTTCATGGCATTCTTTATTATCTAAACTGGATACCAGAATTATAAAGCTTTATATAGGCATAAACCCAGACAGTTCTAAGTCACACACAGGAATGTCCTACAGTATTCACCAAAATTTTCATCATCACATTTCCAATAGAAGCAAGAAAAAATTAAGATCCGTCCAAGCTGAAGGTATCCTTTTACAAGAAAGATCAATTATTAAACAATACATTTTTTTAGCTAGTGAATATTTCTAAATGGTTGTATCTAGAAGGCCCTTTTCTTTATTCCCTCCTGTATCAAAATTAAGTTTTTAATCATGAATTGTGTAACTTTTTTTACAGGAGAAAACCCACTCAACACACAGAGGGATTCTGTAAAATTATGGCGGGGTGTGTGTGTGTGTGTGTAATCACACAACGAAACTATTCAATAAGCCCACATCAGGATATGCTGGTGTATTGCAGGATTTGCCCCAGAGTGAATATGAATTACTTTGTAAGCAGCTGGCACTTTTCTCTCCCTTGTTTTGAACAGCTTTGGTACCCAAGTAAAGTGGAAGAGTGTTAAAACAGCTATCTGAACAGACAGACAGGCATAAATGAATCAAAAACTAGCGATGGGATGATAGGAACCCTGCTTTCTACAGCCTTCAGAGGTGTCTGTCTTTATAACCCCTGAGTTCATGGATTACCACCAAGTGCGCTGGTTTTAAAGAGTTAGTTCAGAAGCAAAAGAAGGTATTTCAGCTGCAGGAGTGGACTACCATCATGTGTCTAATCTAAAAATAAGGATAACTCTTGAGAAAGACTAGGGACATCAGAACGAATTTAACTGTGGAAAAAGGCCAAGGAATAGGAATAGTAGCTTTAATGCAAAGTGACAGCCACAACCTCACATCAGATTATAAAATTCCTACTCAGTGGAATACAGTGCTTTACAGGTGACTTGTTCTGGTGGCCTCATTAACCCCAAATACTCTGAGAAGAATGAACAGTTTCCCTGACATAACTTCACTCAAGTACAACTGCTGATTTTTTCAGAGTTCTGAGAGAACCTGGAATAGTATTAATGCATAAACAGAAATCAATCTCCCACATTCAAGTTACTGAAATGAAAAAGTTACCCTTTCAAATAATACTGACTGTATCTTGCTTCAGTCTTCCAAGTATGTATTCCATGACACTGCAAACTTTTAGGATTTTATTTTGAATTATTCTAATAAAAGTATCTTTGGGAAGATTCTATCATCCCCCTTCCACATAGAATAATAAAACAAAAATGCTTTTCAGTAGTGTTGTGTTCTCACAAATGTTATTATAGTGTCCATTTAAGTGTATCCCTGTCTAAGAGAATGACCATGATTTTTATTTAAAAGAATTGCAAAATGGTGTAAAATCTTTGCAATTTTTTCTTGTTTAAAAGGCTACAGCAGGCCATTGCAGAAATATTAGCTCATTAGTGAAGTACTATGATCCAGAATGGTACTGTAAAGAACAAAAAATAGCAAAAGCATTGCAGAAGCGGGAGCAGACCTGCCATATAGCAAAATACTTAAAACTAAGGCCATCTGGTTTACCAGAGAGTTAAATGACAACATAATGGTTAATAAATATTGAAAAACTTCCTGCATGAGTGACGCCAAGTGTTTCAGTTCTTGTTATTGCACTCATGTTATTCTCTTCCTGTCCAGATTTTTATTTCTCATTCATATTATTGGATCACCTTGCTAAACTGCAGCATGCAATACAAAAAGACAGAGCAATTTAAGCAGCTGAAACACAAGCTAGATGAACTTACGCTGCAAAAAGAAGATTCGTATTTTAATGCAAATTGCAAGACGAGTTGTTGGAGATGCAATTCAGGAAAGTCATGAGCTCCTAAGCTCTTCTTCCTGCATGCTTCATATAATTTTATCTAATGACTATTTAATGTAAAATGCATAAACAGCTATCAAGAACAAAGATTAGAATTAGAATCTTGTGACAGAGCAATGTTCTCATCTCTTAACAACTAATGATCTCTGTTTTCTTGAGTCATACGGGCAGCTACAATGTGGGGAAGCTTTTCCCGAAGGCTTATGTTTCCGTTACAGGCCAGTTCAGAACCCTGCAGCTGAGTCCTCCTCCAGAAGAAATTATGTGTGGATCTGAATCCTTTAAAGCTGAAGGATGCACAGAATCCAGGTGGTCCACTATTCACCAATCACTGAAGAAATTGTAAGGAGTATAAAAACCATCTACCACATTTTAAAGGGTTTTGACACCAAGGAACTATGGCACCATTTACATTCGGATCCCAACCCTGCAAAGCTGTATACAGGCACTAAAGCATTCAACAATTTTTCAGAAACTCTTCAAAGTTTCTACAACCACAATCATCTATCTGCAGATCAGATAGCTGGAACGACTCCTACTCCTGTGTGTCTTTCACTGGCTGAGCCTATTACATACTGTGTTCAAGAACAGGACAGAAACAAGCATGTTTCAAATGAAAAAGTGTCGTACTTGTAAGAACGCCCATAGAAATGGTCTTAGATTATTACATTACTTAAAAATAATAAAAAGGAACGAACCTGTACAGTTATAAAGTTACAATTCACATTTAAAATAAAAAATGAAATCTAGCCCTTATCAAAAGAAAAGAATTATTCTAATATATTATTTTAGAGCAAAGATGCTAATTGAAATCAAGTCATTAACCACTTACATATTCTAAAATATTCTGTATGTATAGTCCTAAAATGCATTTTTGTATAACGTGCTAGTTGATTGTTCCATTCCACTCCTAAATAAATTCATTCTGGTATGAAACAAAAAAAGAGAATATACGTATGGGATAAACCAAAATACCACCCAATGAACAACAAATACAGAAACCATTCACATAGTTTATCACCGAAAACTTACATCTAGTAGCGTGTGAAGATGCTGATCCTGGAAAACACTGTGAAGAAAATCTAAGTCTTTTTCGCTGCAGTCTGTAAGTGCATGAATTTCTTCCAGGCTGTCCAGCACCTGTGAGACTGCTCCTACAGGGCAATAAATAGGGGGAAAAAGAATAAATAAAATCAATACAGCACAGACTCACGGTAAACTGAACTTTGGAAATGGAAACTTTTATTTCACCTGGCACAAATGGAACAGGAACTTTATAAAGCTGAAGTTTTTAAAGGAAAATTTACTGAATAAACTTTATGTGTATCAACTTTGCCCATATATAGTGTAATTATACATAAGAAATTGTTTAACTGAAGAGAGATTAAAACCTGTTTTTATTAAGCTTCCCTTTGCTCCAATGTAGCCTGGTTTCCAACGATGCTGTACAAAGTTACTTGGATTATCTGCCCAACTGCCTGTCCTCACCATTCTCACCCCAACTGTCTCTTCTTTCACTTTTTGAACTGCTGGTCAATTGCAAATACATATTCCAAATCAGTAAAAATTTAAAAGAACCAGTGCTCTCACAAATTCTTTTAAAATCAGCAACTGAATAGAGGAGGGAAGAAAGACCTGACTGTTGTGTCCTCCAAGGAGACAAAAAGGCTGTAACATGAGCTCTGTTTTCCGCTCTGTTTGTTCTGTTTCCTCAGTTATCTCAAACCCAGTTGTAGCACTTGCTGACTTTTGACCAGTGGGTTGTTTTGGGTCATACCAAGATGAGGATGATTTTTATATGGCATAAAGGTGAAAAGAGAAGTGAGAGATATGGGGACAAAAAGGAGATATGATGGAAGGTGGCAGTCCATGAGGAGAGTTGAACTGACAGCAGGGGAGGATACAGAAACACAACACACATCCATACTAAACCTGGCCCTATTGGTTCCTTGTGACACAACCTGTTTTAAAAAATCAGACATGAGTGGTGGCTGCCACTTGTGTACATTACTAGAACGCTAACTTTGGCCCATCTGAATACCCACAGCCCATGTCTTCAGTTTTTCCATAGCTGTATAAGCATCTGGAAAGATGGTAGCATATCCAGTATATCCGTATCACTGAGAGTGAACGGGTGAATGCTTTTTCAGAAATAAATTCTTAATTCTGGATATGGAATTCTACACATTCTGTATTTCACTCATTTCTCCGTAATGTGTTTATTCTGTTTAGTTATTTATTTGCCAGTGTCCTTTTGTCAAGACAGATAATATATAAACAATTGGTATAGTTCTTGAAATTCCATCTTCCACCGTATGGACAATTCTTACCAGCCTTCCTAAACTCAAACCTTTTCGTAATCTATTGCATATTCAGAATGTAATAAACACAAAAAACCCAGCCACCTCTTAACAATGCAAGGAAACAAGTTAAATTAACTTATTTCTCTGAAAACCTTGACAAACTGGTATAAACATAACAAAATACACGGAAACTACAACACAAGATTTGTGACCTGATGGCTTAGAAGGACAAGTTATTGACAAGTCTAGAAACTCTTGCATCATATTTAGCACAGATCTCAACTTAGGATTCCCCTCAGTTCCATGTACACCAAGGTTAGGAACTACAGTACTCTCCTCGCTCACAACTCACCACTCAGGAGCAATAGGACTTCTAAGTCCTCTCCCATTAAAGGTCTCTGACTACTTATTTCCACCTGATCTATTAATTTACATTCCTTTAAAAAAGTGCTGGCTGGTCAGCAAACGGAACTAATGGTTTGCCTTGTCACAGATGGTGTGCATGGGGACAGGTGCACCAAAGAAGAGAAAAAAACTGCTGTCGTTGATGATGAATAAGCACACGTTCAGCTGAAGAGAATTGTCCATATTGCTCTGCCTGCACCACAGCTTCCACACTGGGAGACAGCAGGAAATGCGAGAAAATACAGAGACTGGGAATCTGCTGGGATGGAGGGATCATAGCTAAGCCTTAAGGCAAGGAAGAAAAACATTAATTAGGGACCCAAAAGGGACTGCCCTGAGTTTCTTTTAATATTTTCAGTAAATTTTCAGACTTTCCAGGATGCAGTTGGCAGAAAGAAATTAGTTAGAATTCTCTTTTATTTCTATTCTTGTCATGCTCAGAGTTTAAATGAAATATTCTATTTTCAAGCAAAACTTTGCCTTCCAAGTTCAAAGCCTTTTCTGTGTATTAGGAGTGTTTAAGGAAAACTCCGAAGAAGCTTCACTTCAGAGGCTTGGATATCTTACATCTCTTACACTGCTCAATGTTGCTCATGTCCACAAAAACTTGAGCCAAAACCAGAACCAATGAGAAGTATGTTCAAAGTTGCCTGCACGGATGTATTACTGTGAAACACTGAATGCTCTGCACCACCATATTATTTATTTGATGGTAATATTTACTTTGGGAATTTTATTTTGTGGAATACTTTCAGGTTTTTCCAACAGAAGTAAAAGTTAGGGTGTGGTTTTTTTTTTTTTTTTTTTTTTAATATTTGCATCCCAACAACTCTTGATTATCTGCAATTCCAAAAGCTTTGTTCATGACATCTTTTTTCTTCTATCCATGGGTCATATCGAACAGATGTTTGTAAAGAAAGGTTTCCAAGAATATCCTTAACAAATTTGATAAAAGTTCTGACAGTGACTTTATTAATCCCTCCAAATCCCAGTTCTACCTTATTTTTTGTTACCTAATCTTATGCTGTATCTATTGCCATGTCTTTCACACATTTACAACTAACATGCAGCTGCATAAGAAAAGGGCATAGTAGCAATATACTGACAGCATGTTACTGCATAAAAACGTGATTGAACAATTCTACAGACATTTTTGTGAACACCTAAACTTTCTCTGTTACAGATATCTGGTTAAAAGCCTCTGAGCACCTTTCAGAACAGTTTTAAATTCAGATAAAAGATACTACATAAAATAAAATTAACCAATCTCTACAGCACACCTGTCCCTAAAAAGATTCACATTCTATCATATTTAAGCTAAATTTCTAACCTTTGGGGAAAGTGTAAAAACATTCAATATTTATAATTAAAGCCTGTATCCTCTAGAAATAGGATTTAATCTCTTTTCATCATTGCATGTGCACCCATTTTAGCATTAGCAGAGATGATGGACAGGCTTAAGTGACTTACACAGTCATACAATCTAAAAGCTCATATTCTCATGGTCTGTAGCAGTTTCAGACAGAATCTATAAATATAAAAATTAGAATGATGCATAAATATTAGGAAGCTGGGGGAAAAAAAAAGTTGACTGACTTGAGTGGCTTTGTTAAGACTCCCTAAAGTAAACTTTGTTAGAAAATACTGCTTAACTGCCACAGAACTTTGAAGTAGCCCCAACCACCTAGGTGACATGAAACTCACCCTGCATCTTAAGTTACTATAAAAATACATACACATATGGTTGCACAGGCAAGGTTGTAATTCCAATAAGTAGAAGACTCTTCTTCACAGTATCAGTAACAAAATCTGCACCAAACCACCAAACATGGTTCCGTGAGGAAACTGTGGTAACCGAGGATCCTACTGTAATTGCATATATGCTCTCAGTGTGCAAATGAGCAGTGACATTCTGGGCCACACACATGACCTTGTCTTTCCTGTATTCCCACAATGGTACCTAAGAATGGATGCTGCAACTATTCACCATTCTCTTGGGGCTGACAACTCTGAAAAGTTGAAAATGTTGAAAACTATGGGCTCTCACTATATTAAAAAGAAAGTCAGGATGCTTATGCCAGTCTTCTGCAGTCAGTACCAGTACATTAAATGTTTTTAAAGTTAGGGGAATTAACTTCCTAAGGATGATACAAATTGCTTCTAAGAAGATGGAGATAAACTGAGTAGCTTTCTGCCTGCTGAGGCAGATCTAGTATTTGTCAGCCAGACATATTTGCCTTATAAGGCAGTAACTTGGGATTATTCCTTCACCCAGTGTGTAGCCAAAGTTATCACATCCTGCAGCTTCTGTTACCTCATTTATGGAGATAGCCATTAGTTCTCTCTTACAGCTGAATTCTCTCTCTAGAGTCACTGTAGTTCTCATACAGCACCCTTAACACCACCTGAAGCTGGAATGGACACTGGTTCATCAAGTTGCAAGGAGACAAAGCTTTGCTAAAATAGAGTGCTGTTATTACCATCCTGGCATCTAGCTATTCCAGTCTGGGACAGGTGGTTGGGCTACAGAAACTGAGCTTCAGAGGTAGGTAGGAGTTGCTTACTTCTCCCCAGAAGAGAAGAGAATAAAAGATAAGAAATCTTTAAAACACTATTCCAAGTATTGTCTACATAGTCTCCAATCGTAGTATGTCTCCACCAGGAAACACCCCAAAAGTTTGCTTTTCTGAGGCTCAGCGAACAAGGCAGGTACCACTGGCTTCCTCTCCTATGCATCAGGCAGTGCAGAGAAGTACTGGCTTCTTCGCATGTGGCAGTGATCTGCGACAGTGTGTGACAAACAGCGTGCAAAGTGAGAAGACTTAGATCTTGTTGCAAACCCAAAGTCTACGTTCTGACCACATTCTGAGACAGGTTGAAAGAATTCTTTGTTATATTTTTTTAATATTGAAGATTACAAATGCCCATTTAAGTCTTGTTCAGTCATAAACCCTCATCTGAGCAACGAAGACTTGTTAGAGGAGGCCTGACCTTGTTTTAATACAAAACTGTAAAACTGTGACCTTTTTGTGAGTCTGCAATGAGTATTCCAGGAAATGACTCCGCAGAAGACATTGTAGCAACCACTACAATAATAGCAAATTTTTATTAAAGAGACACTAACAAAATCTAAACCCCTTAGATTTGCAGAACTGTATAAAATTAAGTTCCTGACACTAACCACTCCATTTAATGCTGTTCATTCTTATAAACTTAATTTGGATCAGATATTCAACTATACTATGTGTCTAATAGGTAAGTAACTACGCCTTGAAGATTTTACCATGGTTTTTAAATGACTAACTAAAGCTTAGCTGCTATTTGCAATTTCTCTAAATATCGCAATTCAGTCCTTACGCCAGTCAATCTACAATCAACACAAGCTGACTTCTCCCAACTTCATCTCTTGGCTACCTTCTTGTGTGCAGCTGCTGGAAATGAAATTGAAAAACAATCCTGGCTCTCAAAGCACAGGCATTTCAGAAGGTAGGATTTACGTTTTGCTTTGTTTATGAAGAGGTCTGAGGCTAGCACACACAGCAAGGGCAGAAGAAACTGCTAGATTTTAGAGAGAGCAGATATTAGAATCACTAAATAAAGTCGCTGGATACAATCTCATAAAAAACAAGCATGGCCGTTATTATGAAGTCCAGTTATTTTCAGAAAAAAGAATCTAATAAATATGAGATTCTGAGACAGCACATCTGGTGAAGTGACAATGAGAATTTTTTTACCAACTCTGTAATGTGAAATGCAAGTTTTAATGGATTTTATTTTTCACATATGTAAAATAAAGGTTCTTTGCTTTTGCTTTAAGACTCCAGTGACACTTACACCTTTAAACGACCTATTTAGTGATAACCGTATAAATCAGTGGCTCCGGAAGTTTTGTTTTGCTGGCATCTGGTTATGATACCCTAAAAGCACAAGGCATAAATGTTTAACACATCAGGTAATTAAGCACTACATCAAAATGCTGTGGCAATGAAGGGGTGTCTGTCAGCTGAGGTTTTCAAATCACAATCACCTACACATTTAAACTCTTCACTTTAGCCCAACTTGGAAGTCTAGGCTCAGTATCAGCATAATTATAAAATACTATGCTCATGCTGTATACAAGGCCAGGTTTGCGTCACTAGCAGCAGACAGAACTTAAAAACATAAAAAACCACGTCCATTTCCTGTTGGTCCTGTAAAGAAAATACTAAACATACGCTGTTTCCATTAAAGGCAAGAAAAGAATCTTTTAGAGAGATGGGACCTTTCCACTACTTCTGCTGCTGTAACTTCTTAGATTAAGAGAAAGCCAACTGAGGACTAGATGCTTGTCATCGCTTTAAAGGACATCTGCAAGAATCACTGGAGTTGAGATGCCTCTAAACTCACAGTGTAATTTGTTGCTCTTTGCTGTTCATTATATTCCAGAGCAACTGTCTTGGTATGGACAGATAACAGACAAAGCACGTGTGTATATATATGCCTATAATAATTTAAAATAAGGTGGGAGATACATGTTTCACATATATATACAATAGTTTAATAAAAACAAAAGGCAAGTAAGGACTCTATCCTCTTTAAATTTGAGCTATGTAGTGTTTAATTACTTCTTCCTTCTTGGAAAGAAACCAAACAGCCAAGTTTAGACACTCCCTACATTTACATATAAGCTCCTACATGCATGCGGTTCTGCAAATGCTACTGGGAAGTGATTAAGACAGTAATAATATATATATATATGCACACATTATATATATATAAAACAATTGTGAAGAACCTAGGGAGAGAACTAGAAAGATCAAGGCTTATGGAGACTATAGTGAAACCGCAGAAAGAAGGCAGTTGGTGCGATGGAAGGGTAATGGGATTTACAGCTAAATTAAAGAAGGTCAGAACTCCTATGGAATACAAGAAGGAGAAGAAAGGCATGTAAAAGTCAGAGAAGAAAACCAAAGGAAAGAGGTGCAGGAGAGAAAAACAGGGAGAAAGGAAAAGACCAAACAAAAAAAGGGGAAACAAAAAAAAAAAGAAAAAAAGATATAAAAGTCTTCCCAAAGATCACAGAGCAGAGTACTACATATGGAAATATAAAAAAGGACAGGGTGAGAGGGAAGGGCGGCAGAAGCAGAGGAGAAACTGACGCTTGATTTTGAAGACAGTCTGTTTTATTCCGCACACACAGGGGCACTGTGTGCATGCATGTCTCTAGCTTTCTCCTGTCTCTGTACTTGGGACCTTTACACAAGGTTTGCAATTCCCCTTCCCTGTTAGGTCTCACTGCAAAAGTAGCCACAAACATGACAGAAGTCCGTCTAGTGTGGTGGCATAGAAATATGTAACGAGAAGGCGTTTTTCAGACCAGACCCGCACCTTACAGCTAGCAGTCACATGAAACTAAACAACTATTTTAAGAAATGAATGCCCTTCACTATTATTTCCTTAGATATGTTCTTCCTCATTGCAAAAATAGATGGAAACCTTCTGACCAGTATGAGTGCAGCACATCCTATCAGTCAGTAATTTTATTGAAGGAAGTTTCTATGTAGAAACAAAAACCAAAAATCAGTGGCAGGGGGTCCATATGGGGTCCTTTTTTCCCTACTACTACATAAAAATAATATTGCTCCAAAACATTTATATAAAAATCCACTGAGTTCTCACTCTCCCACTACTGGGCGGGCATTCTGAGATGGGGAAATAGGAGGACAAGGAACAACATCCCCCACAACCTTTAATATCAAAAGAATGAACCAAACAACAACAACCACCACGACTTCGATCAGGAATGGAGACATGGACATATGTCTGGCTGCCCTGACCTAAGACACAATAAGAACTGCGAGCCTACAAATGTTAAAATGCTGCAGGAAAAAAAACCAAAAACATTTTTTTAACCTCCATTTTGAGATGCTGAATTTGTTTTGAAATGTCTGTGGTTTGTATCAAGGGGTCGAGAATTTCACACCTTCTGCTCAGTCTAGTACCGTCTGCAGATTGTAGAAGTGCTTGCACTTTCAGTCTCAGGAAGCGTGCAGCTAACTTGCAACAGAACCTCCTCCCTACATGTCAATAACATTCCTTCATTAAGGAGACACATACTGGATAGCAATTTAAATCAGGTGTATGCATATACACAATGCGTATGCATATATCATGTATCACGTCAACAGAGAATTATCAACAAGGTTCATGCAAGGGTATAGAAAGAAAATAATATATGGCTAATACTACAGTATATGTTTAATGTTAAGAGAAAAAAGCCCATTAGTCCATGAAAATATTAACTCTGGAACTAAAATGAAAACCCAAACCATTTTATCCTTTATTAATTTAATGAAAATTAAATTTTATGTCAGTTGTGTTGCAAATATTGAAACCCAAAACCCAGGTAATTTTAATACTGCCTGTAACTAGAATCTTCAGAATTCCCCGGGAAACATATTACTTCTGGATAACACTTCCAAATTATAGACAGATTTACTCAAAAACATATAGGCTACTTTTTCCTGAACAGGCAGTATTAAAACTGAAAACAGCAAAGAGAAGAAAGCTGAATTTTAAACATGCAAAGACACACACCATAGCTGAATGATATGCCTTAAAGGAAAACAAAGGGATACCTACTTTCTGCTGCTAGAAGTCCTAGTAGGAAGGCAGCATTTGAACAAACAACAAACAGTATGAAGATTTCAGAACAAGCGTTTTATAAAGCTGCAACCTAGCACACTAGTTTAGCCACAAAATAGTACGAACAAACTGACAAGAACTCCCCCAACTACTTTTTATTAATATGGTTTCTATGTGTGAAGCAAATGGGACTTGCAGACTGGGATGGGAGGAAAACAAAACACTTTGCACTGGGAAGGGTAGCACATATAAGCAGCGTCAGGTATCTATAATACCAGACTCTTTCCAACATTGGTTAAACTATTAAAAAACTGCCTCATGCACAACAAATGATTTTTAGTAAGAATAACATAAGAGGTGAACTGACAAACTATTTCAACATACTGCCAACGAATCGTAATATTGTATTAAGGAACTGAAGTAGAGTTACCATCTAGAATTTAGCACAGTATACTCAAAACAATTTTTTCATGTAAGTAGCAGAGAGAACCAGTATGAGAACTATGTAGAAATACAACTACTTTAATATTGACTTTAATTACTTTAATTGACAGTGACTTCATGTACTTTAAAGTTTTTGTATTTAAGCATACCAGAACAAAGGTTAAATAGCTAAAAAAAATCCTAAAGATAATAATGGAGGATTGGAAACATGATCTCGAGACTGCTAGTTATACCTGTAATATGAGATAAGGAATTAATAACAGTGAATGCATCTTTTTTCCAAGCACTCATATTTAAAAATGTTACACAAGAGCCTTTGCAAATATTTACAAAATCAGTCATATTTTTTGCATAAAAGTAGTATTTTTTTTTTTCTTTTCCATTACAATGAAACCTATTTTTTGTAAGCTATGGGTTTATATTACCCATATTTCATGGAATCTAAATCCCATGAAAGTAACCACTCACTAACATGTGAATTAAGCTAGTTCCATGTATGCTGAAAACAGTGACCTCGCACCTTGGCTATACATTTGCTGTTTTATCCCACTCTGAAAGACTATCAGATTTAGGTTTTTTTCCCATTATTATTACTCTGAAATTTGAAAATCAAGATTTTATACTGTTAAAAATGTTCTCATTTGATGTGATGATACAGATTCTAAAAAGATAAAAAGGAATGAAAATTTCAATTTACATAGAGCAACCCTGCGACAAAATAACAAAATGTATTTATATAAATGCCATAGGAGATTTGTGCCTTGCAGTTTAAGAAAACAAGCCATAAACACTGAGGCAGACAACGTGCCTGCTTTCTGTGCAACGCAAAAGCATTGCTTCTGCGTTCATCCCCTTACACCGCTACCACAGAGCTCAGAAAGCACATAAATGTTCAAGAAGTACTGCAGCAGTGCTATTTGTTAGCTTAGGCAAAATAATGACATTCGTTCAGTCAGTCTGTTATAAAACATGCTGCTGTACTTTGTGGTTAAGCTGAAATACAGCATTATAAAATGCCTTACAGGAATTTAGAACTGTGTGCAGCAAAAAGCTACTCTGAAACTTGTTACTCACGTTTCAGAATATGAGCACTACAAACCAAGCAATTCAAGCAGGCGTTACAGAGGAAAGTCCTTTAACCAGAAAGTAAGATTTTCTTTAATCTAAAAATCAGTTATACAGTTTTCCAAAGACTATGGACCATCGACTGGCTTAACTCTGACTCAGTAATTCTGAAAATGTGGCTACAAAAAGGTTTTTGGAAATAAAAGGTTATAAAAAACTCTCCAATTTACTGGCTTTTCTAACTGTCGGCCTAAAAACCTAAACATCACGAATCTACTTGAAACTCCACAGTAAACCAAACAGCTTTCCTGAATCCAGCTTCCCAAGTCAAAATGTCAAACAATTCCACGGCCTTTCCTTGGGCTGCTGCAGAATGGGGGGCTGAAGAAGCAAAAGGAGGAAAAATGAAAAACTTTACACTTGGTGACATTTGTTCTTCATCCCAAGGCTTGAAAATTAAATGTCCGTACTCCCCGTTAGGGGACAAGTGCTCATCATATGACACAAGCAGAGGAAATCCTCTGCCTTCATCTAGTGTGCAATGGGGTGAAAGGAGAGCCGGGAAGGGCAGAGGAGAGAGGAGGGAGTAGGATGGGGAAGGGCAGCAGAAAGCAAAACTGACTGTGACCAGTTTCTCTAGCACCTAAATAATTTCATGATACACTTCAAATACTCCCTACTGGGCCAGTTATTCTCATGTGCCAGATATAGCCTTTAGGGCTGCTGATGACTTGCTGACTTCTGATTTATGTTTGTTTCAGCATATTAAAAATATCCAAAACATTCGCTGCCTTGGGAAAACGACATTTTACAATGTCTTGAAGACAGGCAACCTGAAAGTCAAATGTTTTAGATTCTAGCAAAACACATTTGCAAGATGCTTGTCATTTCAGCTGTTTAGTGGCTTTACTAACGAAGTTACTGAACACAGTCTGTCAGCAGTAACTACCTACCTAATTTTCCAAAACATTTTAAAAGCTCTCAAAATGCAGCAAGACTGATTTCTGCCATGTTACCATCAGAATGACAGTGGGATTAAGTTAGGTCCTCCAGAGGACAAAAAAGGAAATAGATCACCCTGAGCAAGCTCTGGGAATCAAGAAATATTAACACACTGTACGAACAAAAGGAAGATGTGTACAGAAAAATACCTGGTTGACGTTAAATGAGGATGTTAAGTCCCGTCTAATCTATTATGTAATTTGCCAACCCTCATTGGAATGACCTCTGCCAAAAAAATCCTTTGTGATCCTGCACCTAGGAAAGTAATCTGATTTGCTACCTACAGTGCCTTTATATCCCAGGCTACTACTCTGGTAGTATAGGAAGATGCTCAAAGGCTCCAGCATTCCCAGGTTTACTGAATTCTGAGGAAGAATACCTCTAGATTAATCTGGAAAAAAAGACAGAACTGATATTTTCTGTTTCTGTGTTTAGGAAGACCTGGAGGAGCACAGGATATATAATTTGCATAAGCTAATAAGCATTTACATTTCTGCATCTTTATCTCAGTAGGAGTTCCACATTTGCCCATTTCTGACAAATCATTTAATTTTAATGGTAAGCTTCATGAAATTTTATGGGAAGATTAAATAGGCAGTAACATTTAAAATATTAAAGGCTCTTCATTAGAGTTTATGATCTGGAATAACATGAGATGTTAGGAAGGAACCTTAAATAACCTTAAAACAGCCAAGTTGCTGCTGCAATTCAAGAGTTTTATGTCTGGTTTCTATATACTAGTTCAGTTTAGAATCATGACAAGACCCTATCTTTACAAGCTAGAAATATCTCAAAATGTTATTAGTGTACTTCTGAAGAAGAAACAAAATAGATTTCCTTATCTAGCAATTTCAGAAGCTGAACATTGCAGTATCTTTTCTTGCAAGCTTCAGTGTTTATCCTGAGATATTAAATATTTTATCAGTTAATGTAGCCGATCACAGAAACATTGAAACTTCCCACTTAGTATGGTTTCCTGATCTCCCATCAGGAAGATCAACAGTGTTATTTAAGAGAATAACTATGTTTTCCTGAGAAATCCAAACCACTGTTTCAGTTATGTCAGAGATGCACACAAGATAACAGAGGATCCAGCACAGATACTCTGTAGAACTTACATGTGTACCAGATTCATGTATTCTGTGAGCAGAAAAAATAGAACTTGTACCCTTGCTGTACACTGATATCTGCAATTACATCATCATGTGAGGAAGACATGCCCTGTTGATGTGAGACTGAAACTGGGAAAAGGAACTGCAGTTTTTAGATCAGGAAAATTGCCAATCGTGTTGGCGGCCTGTTTGTTTTATTGAAATGGGGGAAGTAGCTGGAAACAACAATTAAAGCATTGCAAGTAATTCTGGGTGAATTAAAAACAACGTACTCTTTTTTTGAAAGAATATATGGATCTTTTCTTACAAGTACATCAAGTATTCAAAAGCTGGCTGCCTGAATTAAGCCGTGAGGCTGTGATTACTGATTTGCAACAAATTATCTGAGATTACCATTCACTTCTATGGAAATTATGAGCAGTGTGCATCTCTAAGGATGAAGAACCTTTGCACTGAAGTACTCAAACTTGAATTCCAAGAAGTGAAGTTTAAGAATTTCAAGAAAAAAACTTGACCCCAATTCCTTTATTAATGACATTGAAATAATTCATAAAAATTACTTGCTCATATGAGAGAGCAGAAAAGGAAAACATACGTAGTCAATAAGAAATTTTCTCACCTATAAAAATATTGGGAAAGAGAATTATCACACAGCAGTTCAGCACATATAATTAAATTCCTGAAATGTCTTCTAGTAAAGTCAGCGTATATTGTGTACTATTTAGGTGTTTAGAATAATAAAAGAGATTCCTATTGGCTTTCCTTTTTTCTTGTAAGTTCATTTAACTTGATCCTAAATCCTAATTTTAGGTCTGATAGACCAACTCAGACTTTTGCACTGCAAAATGTTATGTCAAAATTAAGATACATAACTATGACAGGGCTGTGTTAGTATATGGACTGCCAGGTTATTTAAATTCCTGAATACGGGCTGAGGACAAAAGGACTGCTTGTAGTAAGATCACTGTCCTGATGCCCAAGGCCTGGCTACATGCTCACAGCACAGCAAAGGTATTATCTTCCCCTCTGAAGTATGTTGGGAGGTCTTGATGTACATGTGTTGTCTCTCTCTGAAGATCTGGGGCTCTAGGTTATAGTATCAGAAATTCTGTCCAGCGTGCTTTAAAGAGGAGACATTTTAGCCATACTGTTCTCTAAAACAGAAGGTCAAGGAACTCTGGTATGCAATGGTTTCTTTTTATAAATAACTATTAGTAAGGAATGAGAACCTTGCTCCTGCCTAAGAATTCAAGAGAAAATTTCAATAGGCTTTTCCAGTCAAGTAATATACAGAGAAATATGAGGTCACAGCACTATTTGTAATTAAATGTACGTGCAACAAATAAACAAATCAGATTTTCTGAGAAACTTACAACTTTGCAGAGATTTTATCTTTGTTTTCTCCAGTCACTAACCCCATTATGACTGAAAATTATTTATGCTTCACATTTAAACATTAACTTAATATGTAACTTTATGAAATCATGAGAAATTAGTAAATACTTGCTACTCTAGTCAGTATAGAATTGGTTGACTGCAGTAAATACACTTTTTGTTAAAATACCTGAGGAGGTGGGGTCTTCAGAGAAGTCTGGCAGCTCTTCAGGGGGGTCACCATAGAAGGAGTTGAATTTGTGGCTTGACACAGCTGCTAGTACTGCCCCCTGAATAAAAATACCCACAGAGTCTAAATTACACAAAGGCAGCTAATGAAACATTCCCAGACACCTTGGATCACCCAATCTCTTGAGGTCTCGTGTGTGTTAACCTTTCCACTGAAGAGTGAATAAATTTTATAGTGTTCAGCTCTGCTTCACTGTTACCAGTGACCCTACCTAACAGAAGAGCTACTCTAATACATACATTAATAAACAGGATATCTAGTCTTTGCGAGGGGATTCATGAGAGCAATTCTTTATGGGAAAGCATTTAAAAATACTAAGTGTGAAGCAATGTAGTTTGTCCAATGTAAACAAAATAACTAATTTATTTCTCTTTCCCTCTTACCTAGACTGGGTGGCTTAGCAAGTATAAAAATTCACTCTTTAAAGCAACACAACACGTTGTTATTAGAGAAAGTGTCAGAATCTGACACTGACAGCACTAGGATATTTGACATCCGCAGCACAGTTGTATGAAAATGTAATAATCTCAGACTCCCAGAATGAGTGTTACATGGGAAGTTACAAAGTCATAAAAAACCAGAGTTATCTGCTCCGACATATTTACTTGTTCATGTAAATTGCAGTTTAACCACTCAGGTTTTAATGTCTTACAGTTGTGGGAGTAGGCAAAATGGACAACAAATAGTTTCAGGAAACGTTCTGCAGAACAGTACTTTGGATCAAATGGGAGAAAACGAATAGCACAGATATAAAAGCTCTCAGGAGACCTAATATACTGGCCTAACCAGGAAGAAATTAGGGAAAGACCTGAAACCGTATCTAGTGCAGGAAACAGGTCACACTCTAAAATGTACTAGCTAACATTTTAATGAAAACATTACCTGGACATACAAACCGCCTAAGAGAAAGTGCTCTTATCATGAACTACAGCAATTGTTGCATCCTAATCGCATGTTGTTTTTTGCAGCTGTATTAAGCTTTTGCAAAGCAGCAACTCCACATGTGTATCTGATTCTGTGTTGTATTACAAATCATAAAAAAACCCTAATGAACTGTAATGCTGCTTCTTGCTGTTAAAATTTTCTCAACCTTTTCGTGAACTTAAAAATGTTCCTCATAAACTTTACAAGATAGGAACTGAAGGGAAACCACGTTATTTTGGGCTAAAATGTCAACATTCTTTTCCATATAGCTGAGAAACAATCTTGTGTATAGTTAAACATAGAGGGGATAAAGCAATAAATACATCTTTGCTCTTCTTGAAAAAAGACATTAAAATATTATGTTCCTTTTATCATAATTGTAACAATAATAAACAAAAGCCATTGAACTATTCTCTCCTCTCAAAAAGTTCATATTACACAGAATTACCAAGTTAAATTAAGATGAAGTCCTCATACACAACTCAGCTGATACCAGATAATTTGTGCTGAAATTTAGTTTGAAAAATACGCACTAAGAAAGAAACAAAGGACAAACACCCTTAACAAGACATCATTGCAATAAAAAACTGTGAAGGCTTGTTTCATTTTTTTTATTTTATTGCCGACTTCAGAGCATAGATTTCTCCTAGCACTTCTGAAGTTAATAAAGTATCACACAAAATCCAAGTTATGGAATTATATTATTTTAACACTACATTAATATACCTTTAGTTTTCGTCTTGCATTGAATTTTCTCAATTGTTCTACTGTTTCTGGAAGATGAATCTTGTATGCATAGCGATCTCTCTCCTTAAGCAACCCCACAAAAAAAAAAACAAACACAGAACAAAAGAAAAATTAAATACAAGCTCTTAATATTCTCTCAATGTTAGGAAACTAGATGAGAAATGTAATAGCTAATAAGTATCTTAAGGAGAATGAGGATTTGTTGCAACTTAAGGAAAACTTCAAGAAACTGAGAGGGATTTAAATATTTTGAAAGAATTCTTAACTTGGGCCAGGGATATTTTCTTTATGTAATTTTGTTTCCCGCTTTGCAGTAAGACCATAGCCTTTTGTTCTACTGTTGTGTTGCTAGTCAGTCTGTGGCTAGCACTGAGCTTTTAAGCTGGCAAGCACAAAGTAGTTCTGCTTCTTGGGATTCACAAATCCCAGTGAAGCAATGTCTTCAAGCACTCTTTTACGGGGCGCTTGACACTTCAGGTAAGCTTTGGAGATGGGGTACATGTCCAACAGAGCAGGAAGGCCAGCTCGACAGCTGGTGACACCAGGTGCTAGCTTACAGGAACAATTCTCCACTGTAGATGCAGACAAAAAATTTGCCAATGAACAGAACTTCACTATACACCCTGGGCCCACTTTATACAAAAAAAGTAGAGGATAACAAAGCAAAATAGTTAAACTCATTGTTTCTGCCAAAGCAAATACAATGCTCTGAACTTGCCAGCTTTTAAATCTACAACACACCCATTGTTCTCCAAGTCCAAGGCTTAGCACCGCCTATTAATGGGACTGCTGAGAAGCCAGGTGGATACTCTCCTGCTCCTCTTGCTAACCTTCAGAGCAACTACTCTTCCACTAGCTTAAATTGTGTTGTAAACTCTGCCAGCACTGAAAAATAGTTTGATTATTAGATGCCATATGACTTTATGTAGTCACAGTGGCCTTTGAGCAACACACCACTACATGCTTCCTTCACTCCGGTGGGATATTTCTGGAACCTAATGTAGGAAAGCAGCCTGGTTAGGTAGCATAATGTACTGCAATAAACTGCGTGGCTACATAGTAATAGGAAAACGGTCTAGATATGACTGAGCAAAGAAGAGATCAGAAATTACTCCTCTGGAGTTGAGCCACGTAAAGACACGCGAACACCTTCTTCAAGCTTTATTCTACACAGCCCTACTCCCTATGCCCTGCTACTGCCGAAGACAGCCAAGTGAGTTTGCTCTTGCTGTTAAGCACGAGTTCAAGCCTGGCAATCACCAAAATCTCACGCCCTAAGCTCAAAAAGCATTTAAAGCATATTATCACACATTTTGTACTAGGTCATGTCTACTTTGAAAAGTTCAAAGAAACAAAGAAATAAATCTTTTTCTCCCTTGAAAAGGAAGCTGGTATGTAAACAGCTGCTTTTACTACCTTTAACCAGGGATGATTCAGTGCTTCATATACTGTTATCCTTTCTGCTGGATCCAGCATAAGCATGCGGCGTACCAGATCTTTGGCACTTTCAGAAATATGGCTCCATTGCCTAGGATTCATCTGATTGCCAGCAAGAAAAAAGAAATCAAATTAGTAGTAAGCATATAGAAACAAATCTACATTTTATGTAAAGTAATTGCTAAGATTTAACAGTGGTTTGTACTTGTAAACATTTTATCACAATAAATGTAAAAGGAAGTTTCTAAGTTTTTAATAACTTACAAAACTGTGCATTAGTTGCTATTGAAATTGCCTAAAAAATTGAAAACAGTGAGCACTGTATCACATAAAAGCTGACATATCCTTGGTATTATGTTATAACCACAGTATAATTTTCAATTATATGCTACATTTTGTTCAGATAAAAGTGACCCTTCACTAGAAAAAAGAAAAATTAGCCTTTGTCTGACAGTTAACTGTGCATGTGATAAACATAGAACTCAAATCTACACCTGAAATCAAAGGAATGACATGACAGTCTATCAACCCACAATTTCCTGCCAGTGATGCTGAGTAAGAAGAGAGTCAACTAATGCCTGTTGTGAACTATTCTGGTTCTGTCCTACAGGTATCATGCACAGTAGCTCTTCCCAATAAACTCCTTTCAAATTTACACCTGTTAAACATCTTCAGCCACTCAGGCAGGAAAGCATACTGACATGTGATCAACAATACAAGCAATTGCAACATTTTAAAGAGCAGAACCGTATCTTTAGGAGACAACAATGTGAAGGATGATTTAGAATGTATTTTCAACTTGAGCATATGCAGGTTTGTGTCCAACTAGTCAAGATGACGGACACACAAGAAAGTCATATTAAAGTAAGAAAATTCTTTCTGCAATCAAGGATTCTATCCTTAATCTATTTCTAGTATTTCTTTAATTTACGAAGAACTTAAATTTTATTGAGATGGCACACTGCTAATTTTACAAGGTACTAAATGAAAATTCAAAATCAGAGCCAGAGTCTTTTCACTGTTGTAATCTGATCATTTAAAGAGGTCTGTTTTATTAAAAATAAGTCTTCACCAAAAAGGATTGCTTTAAATCAGAGCACTCGGGAACATTATCTGGCCATGAACTACATATTTATAGTTGTGATTTGTCATTTCTTTTTCAGCTCTAATGAAATTAAAGTAATTGCAAATTTGCAGAAAGACTGTTTTGAAATCCTCACACTATTTTCACTGAATAGACATATTATTGTGGAAACAGGAACAGAAAAGGAACTGAGAAGACACAATGTGCTGGCCATGACCTTTTTTTTTAAAAAAAAAAAACCAAAGAAAAGTTAACTTCTATGCTTCCAGAAGGTTTTAGTTGTTTAAGAGATTCCACAAAGAAATCCTCCATAAAGTGAAACTGGAATGTCTACCAGTCTGTGCAATACTCAAACTAGTGCCATGAAGAAATCCTGCTGTTTCTAGGACTATGGAATTAGAAGAACGAAAAAACTGCTCCTGACCAAATGCAGTACAACTGCTGTCACTTGCATTTTAGCAGACTACTGTTAAGGTCATATAATAAAATACTTCCTAAACCATATTACAGAATATCAGACAGTGCTAGGAGTTTCCACTCTTAATTTACTAATACACAGCTCATGTATGACCTTGGTTGCAAAGCAGAGCAAAATTGACCTTCAAGAAAACCGCAAGAATAGCGAACTCGAAGGTTTAAATGAGCCATCTGTAATGGCTCTAGGATGCTTATGCTGTGAAACACACTTATCTCGCATGCACACTGATTTGCTTTCGGTTGCAAGTGGCTCCTTTTGAATCATCAGCTGCACTTTACTACATACTGTACTAAAAAGAAAAATGCATAACGACACTTTTACATGCATTTTGTTTTAAATTAAGGCAATATGATGACCAGCTTTTATTACAGTTCTTTTAGTTGATTAAAAATTTTAGATTAGCTATAAACCTAAGGTAACATACAGGATATGTCATACTTCACAGCTAAACCTTATGTAATCCTACTAAGCTCAATGTATAATTATGGGCTAGCTGTTGCACCCATTTATTATTTAAACTAAGCAAATATTTCCATATTCTAATTCTTAATATTGATACGAAACACAGCAGGAACAAGATAGACTGGAGAAAAAAAAAATCCCTTTTCCTGTGTAACAGAGTTAGTTTTCTGTAAGTTTCTAATTTAAACCAGGCTAAAGAAAAAAAAATCAACTTCCAGAAGTTTTACCAGCAGAGCTCATCTCACTGGAAAAGGACTTGGGTATACTGTCATTTACCTTGTATTTTCCTTTAATAATGCCTTCAAATAATCTTTCCTTGGTTCCATAAAAAGGCAAACAACCGCTTAGCAGGATAAAAAGGATCACGCCACAACCCCAAACATCTACAGGCTTCCCATAAGGTTCCCTTTTTACCACTTCTGGGGCCATAAAATGAGGTGTTCCTACACGTCCTATATGGAAATAAAAACAAAATTGAGTCAAAGTGATGTGTGTCAAACATGGAAATGAAGAATAACATTCAACTAAACCAATTTTAATCAGTTTTGTGTATGGGTTAAACATTTAACACAATTCTTTTTCCCTTAAGTTTAGTATTTATTAAATATATCCAGTGAGACAAATCAGTAGTTTCCCCTTCCCTTGATTTACACATTTATAAACTGAGGAGCATTATATCCTACCCTGCAGGCTGTGAAATAAGACTTATATAAGAGCACTAAGATTCTTCAGTGAAGCATGACATATAAAAGTAAAAACATCAATTTGGACAACTTTTGAAACAGGAATTATTTAACCAGAGAGCATATTGCAGAATTCTAGTCTACACCACTTATTTGAAAAAGCTGCCTCTAATTGGCAAGAGCACAGTTCGGTGTGATGCTCTGCCCAAACCTTAGCCAGCCTACAGAAACTACCAACAAGAAAGCAAAGCGCTAGCAAATGTCTTGTTCATTTATTTGAGATTGGCAATATCTTACTGCAGATAAAAATATAATGCTAATTTGTTTCCTGGAGTGCTTTCAATGAGTGCCACACAGTAATGGTTCTGGGACAGTACTGAGTTTGGATTGGTAATGAATGCACACCCACAGAAACATATTTAGTACCAACTAATCTTTTGAGTGGGTAAACTGATTAGAATGACTTCATTCAATTTCTATGTAACACATTAAGCCAAATAAAAGCAACAAACATTTTATCTCTCCCTATAAATGCTTCCCATGGGAAAGAGGTTTGTTTCCACTACAAAGGATTCGCAAGAATTAAGCTTTGACTGCTCAGGGCATCACTGACACAGATACTGTAATCTTTGGACTACCCTGGTTCCACAAAATACCAACAGAAGGAAAAAACCCCACAACTGCAGCTAACTAACGGTTAACACTTAGTAACAATAATATTTGTTACAATAATTGACAATAATAAATTATTCTTGCTCGCCGATATTACAGTGGACTTCAGAGCCTCCATTCAAGGTTTACAGCACCTTTTTGCTGGCTAGGAGAGTTTATAATGCAGCCTAGAGAATCTGAGGGGTTTGCACAGCATGTGTTTAATTCAGACTTGTCTTGTAAAGAGACTCTTGCTATACTATCCTGACCTGCACACCAACTGAATGTGACTTAGCTGAGTCACAGCACTGGTAACAAACGCCTAGGAGACTCTCTGGCAGTAGCTTACTCAGTGAAGACTGTCCTTCATTTATACCACCCAACACTGGAATATGGTCTAACCATGCTCTGTTAACTAGTCCCCACTCACTCCTTTTTGCAGCTACAAGGATTAAAAAAACATGACAGAAAGGTGGTAGCTATATCACCATACTATTCTTAAGGAGAAACAACATCATTGTCAAACTTCACCTGGCTTTGTGTTAAACCATTTTCATTCCCAGTTTATGAGTCAATCCCTCTGCCAAACAAATGTTAGGAATCTGCCTGTGACAAGGGAACATTACCTCACCGCTAAGCTAGGTCAGCGTCTTAAAAAGTCCATGCAGTCTAGGTTGATTTGATAGAAAAGGGGCAGTTCCTTCCCAGGCTAAAGAAGAGTAAACCAGCAGTATGCTGCAAGTCCAGCTCATCCCTCACATCACTGGAGGAAGAGAAAGGATATTTACTCTGGTCAGAGATGGACACCAGAAAAGATTACTAATTCTTGTTGGTTATACACAATTTATAGATTTATGATGTATCTTTCAGCCTAACTGATAAAACTCAAAGCTGAATCTTCAAGCTTACAAATATGAGGGGAAGAATGATCTCCTCAGATGACCCAAAATCTCTCTCTTTTAGATGCCTGGTGAAGGGGAAGGGAAGGAACAAGGAAAGTATATATATCCAGTATGCACAAGTTGCTGAGAACTCTGGGTTTTTTTTGCCTTCCCACCCCCTCCCCCCCTATATCCTTACAAATCTTTCTCTATAAGGGTTTCCTAACTTATTTTTCCCCTTAAGATGACAGTATTTGCAACAGCAAAAGCATCAACATTTCCAGCTGTGTATCGGGCTATGCCTGCGCATACCCGCAGCACCTGCCTTTTCAAACAGTATGCCCGTATCACTTAGATTACTCATGTGACATTACTGGTATGTGTACCGCAGTCTGGAAATCTTTAGTACAGAAGACATGCAAGACCGCAGAGCAGTCTGGCTAACCCAAGTCTTGTTTATCTCAGTGCTATATTTCCTGGCATTCGGGTGCAAGGCAACACATTTTGGAGCAGGTGTAACCTTGCTTGCATGTTGAAAAACACACTTGTGGTAATAAACCCCATTCAAACATTTTTTTATCAATATGAATAGAAAAACATATCTATTCTGAAGATTCTGCCTTCCTACCAGGCTTTTAATTGCTGTTACGAAATCTGGGAAGTCTAGAGAAAAGTGGTTATTCAAAAGACAAGCTGCAGAAATCACTAGAAGACAAGTTATCACAAGGACAAACAGCTATTTAAAAGAGGCAATAAACTTCAGGGAGATATGCTGTCACCTGGATCAAGCAGTTAATGAAACTTAACAATCTCATGTATCAAATGATATCTAAGTTGATTTAATGTGCACTGCCAATAATTGTGTGCCACTTCTCACAGCTCGGGACCTTCTTTATGTTCTAAGTAAACAATTGCAGAGATGAACATGGTAAAAAAATTACTACATGCTGTGAGAAGTAGACCTAAAGGTTTGGGTTTTGGTGTTGGTTTTTTTTTTTTTCCCTAATTCATTGGAGTCTGCTGGACATTTGCAGCACAGTGAAGGCTGACCTACAGAACATCTTGTTCTGAGGAAAACAAAGGCCTTGCAAACAGTTACCAATCCTACATTTTCTCCTGTGGTGAAAATAGCATATTTAGCGGCAACACGGGCTACACAAGCAATACAACAGCATTATTGGGTGTAGTGTTTAGGTGTCAAGGTGCTGGCGCAAAGAGGCTGGGGCTGCCCCATGCTGGACATGGCCACTTCACACGGACCCACCGCAGGGCACAGCTGAGCCCAGCAGCCAAGATGGTGGTGTCTCAGGAAAAGCGTGCATAAGAAAGGGAAAAACACGGCCCAGCAGTGAGGAGCATGGGTAAAAGTGTGAGAGACACGAGCACCAAGGGGAGAGCGGGAAGAGATGCTCCAGCAGACATGCCCCTGCAGAGACCACAGTGGGGCAAGTGGGCCCCTGCAGCCCCTAGAGGACCCGATGCCAGAGCAGATGTCTACCATGCAGTCCGTGGGAAAACCCATGCCGGAGGAGAAGTGTGAGGAGGAAGACACAGCAGAGAGAGGCTGTTACGGACTGACCCCAGCCCCCCATTCCCCATCCCTCTGTGGGGTGGGGATAAAGGGAGTCAGGAACAAAGGAGTGAAGTTGAGCCTGGGAAGGGGAGGAGGGGAGGCTGGTGTTTCCATTTCTGTCTTTGTTTCCCATCCCTGGCAGTGTTCAAGGCCAGGCTGGATGAGGCTTTGAGCAACCTGGTCTAGTAGAGGGTGTCCCTACCCATGGCAGGGGGCTTGGAACTGGATGGGCTTTAAGGTCCCTTCCAGCCCAAACCATTCTACGATTCTATGATACTCAAATCTATTTGATTTGGCAACATATTAAACTGGTTTTCCCCGTCAAGTCTGTTTTACTTGTGATGGCAACTGGTAAGCAGTTTGTATGTGTTTACCTCAGCCCACGAGCTTCTTCGTCCTGTTTTCTCCCGCTGCCCCATTGAGGAGGGGGAGCAAGTGAGCAGCTGGTGGGAATGTTGCCCTTATTCAAGGTCAACCCACCACATGTGGTTATGCTGGTATTAACATACAGAATACTGATTAAACGGGGAAAAATAAGATGAATCTTCCTTCAAAGATACAGCTTGTTTCTTTGATCTTTAGTTTTCAAATAGCACCCTACCCGATTTAATCATGAGCTGTATGAAGTAAGTAGTTTACAGTGTCAAGAGAGTATCAAAAGTGCTTATGTTTTTGCTTCCTCCTTCCTTTCAGCAAACAATGTTTCAAATTAAAATTACTTTGCAGAAATTGATAAGCAAGAAAAGCCCTTCATTATTTATATGTACTCATATGCAGAACAGAACAGTTTCTTGAAATTGAACATTAATTGGTTCCCTGAAGTTTTGCAAAGCAGGGTCTTGATGGTGGGCAACAAGTTCAGATTGCCTTTCCCCCTCTACTTCACTTCCTGACCACACGGCAAGGAATACAAAAATACTTAAAAACTACTGAGTATCAACAAGTAGCAAACATAACTTGCAACAGCACAGTTATTGAAAATGCAGACAAAACATAATATGCAAGCATTTCTTATCCACTGCCAGCATGCTGTGAATTATCAATGACCTTCATCGTACTATTATTGTTTTTCCATCAACATTTTTTTTCTAACAGAACAAACTCCTTGAGGTTAATTTCCTACTTTCTGTGTGACAATAGACAAATTATAAGCTCTTGATACTTCAAGGTTCCTACTTTGCTTTATTTGGCGACATCACATCAGAATGCGAGGCTGTGTGTTTACTTCGTTCTCAAGAGCTCTTACAGACAAACCAACAGATTTCTAAGTTACGGTTAAAAACCACTGTCCCTCTGTGATCTATCCAAATCTTATTTCTCCTCCGTTCGAAGTTAAAGAACTAAGATCACAGGCAGAAAAACTGTATCTTTGTTGTCCTGGTTCAAAGCCAGTATACCACAAAAAACCCGCTTTAACAAGCTGCTTGATGTTAATCAGAAGAACTAGGCTAGTTCAGTATCGGGTAACCTTCTACACAGCTGTTTAATACTCCAACAGACTGCTGCTATAAACCAGATGAAAAATGGATGCTAATTAATAGCACGCTGATAAATCAGTACCACTAAACCTTAATACTGATTTTTAAATTTAAAATGAGAGTTCCATAAATACAAATGAAACGAGAAAGAAGGCTAGGGTAACTTAGCAAAATACTGCTATTTACTACTGCTAGACTGTAATTAGTGAAAATAATTACAGAATCATTTGGTTTCATAACCTTTTTAGTACAGATTACAAGAGCCTAACACTTGAGATGTGAAGGCTGTAACGGTGGTGGAAATCACAATTTCGTCTCCATGACAAAGCAAATCCAGACCAAACAGAAACTTAATTGTTTGAGACTGAGCTGTCCAGTTAAACAGGGTTAAAAAAAAAAAAGCATATATATGTGTATGTATTAGAAACTTAAAAAGGCTAAAGTCCTTTCTGGGGCAGCTGTCATCCTTGTGACAACTAAACTACTTCACTGGGTTCTTCAAAGGAGCAAACGATGATTTCAAGGTTATTCTAAAAATTGACCTGAGCAAGGACTGCTGAGTCGCACTTCTGTTCTACACTTAGCTCAGCAAAACGAATGGAGCACACACGCAAACTTACATAGACAGGGTTTTTTTCCTATGTTGCAACTACAAGAACTGTAAATATCAGTAACTGGATAAACAAAATCTATAGATGGCAAAGTTTTCTGAAGTCATAGATAGTCACTGCTCTTTGACCAGGTATCACTTCTGCTGAAAATTATTTGGTAAAAAATTTGCCTTATAAACAAATCCAGTGTAAAATTTTAAAACTGCTCTCAACAGTTCAATTGTTTTAAAATATTTTCGAAGCTTTTGAATTTCCTTTGGTGGTTTGGAAGAAGCTTTGCACCTTTTTCAAGGCAGTGTGAGAAAGAACACTAAGCACTGGCATTTTTCTCTCTTTAAGAGATAACTTCTGCCTTCCACAGCTCTTCTATTCTTCAGGATATATAAGGATGCTCGTGGATATATTTGATGACTGCCCATGAAAAAATAACATTATGTTATTTAAATAAATATTGCATGCATGCATACACACATGATTTTTAGTTGTATCTGTTTGTGGGAAGGAATCATATGGAAGACTGGAATAAATTTTCTGTCTATGTGTTTCTAGCTTGTTCTTATCTGTTCTAGGGTAGCATTAACTGAAAATCATGAAGATATGAAGATTAAGCAGTGGTATGTATTCAGTCAGATACACGCCTCCATCCAATTCACTGTAAATAAATGACTACATCAATATTTGCTGACTTGGGAAGCACTCAGTGCCTCAATAGGTACGGACATTAGAAATCTTATTTCTGGAGGTAAGCATTCTTATCAGCCAGTTAGTATCCTGGAAATGTATAAAATTACTATTTTTGCTGTTTTTTCCTGTGGATAAACAGAGACTTTCAGTCTTCAGGTCTTGTCAATCTGATATCATTCACAAGCACTAAAGATAAATGTTGACTTACCTTTGATAATTTAGTTTCTATGACTCTTTCCATATTATTCCAGACAATAGGGCTATGCTTTCCACAAGAAGAAGAGTATATACAGAGACCCAATCAGATTTTGTCATCCCTAAGGCAGGGGACTGATGACCAAGATATCAGAAGGAGAGTCTTTCAACAGCAGTAGTATCTGAACGATGTATAAGGAAACAACTGGAACAAATAATTTTTAGGAAAAAAATGTGAGGTACTAATAAACATCACCATCTGACCTCTCACAATAGTGTCATAAGAAATATGTTCATAAATTAAGGAGTTTCTAAAAGAGTGGGATGTCCAGAATAATGTGGAAGGAATCGAAGAATCACACACAACAGATCAGATTGGTCAATTCTTTACTACTTTTAATTCCTTTCCACATTACTCCAGACAATAGAGATGTTTAAAGCAGGTGTACAGAGAAGATGATGATTAAAAAAAAAAAAAAAAAAAAAGCAGCAATCCAGCCTCAGCACGGCAGACTGTCGGAAGAAAATGTATTCTAAAAGATGCAGACAACTGGACAACTATATTAGTGTCCAGAAAACGAACAAAGCAAAGATCACAAATAACCAGACAGATTATAATAACTGATTCAATCTCCTTTTCAGCCATAAAGCTGTGATGGAGAAAGTAAACCTAAATCATCTTTTAAACACATTAGCCTCCTGTAAGCTCTCTCAAATCAATCCAGAAGTGGAATTTCTGAGAGACAGTAAAACACAGTTGTATCTTTTAAATAAAGCAAAGTCTATCAGAGGCAAAGCTTTGAAGGGCTCACAGTTCTTTATTTTTCAGGGGGAAAAAAAAAAGTAAAATACTGCTCAGGCTTTGCAGAGGAAAGAAACACTACAATTTAAGTAAACAAATTCTAGTGATGACCTCAGCTTACAAACATTTACTTCTTGGAAAGCAAAAGATTCACTGTATCATTCAGACACTGACAATGAAAAGGAAAAAAAGTTTATGAAGTAGTGTAAAAAAATGTCAAAAATACGATTTTTAAACTGGGGCTTATAGAGCCACTCAGAAAATTTAGTTTGGTGAAACACTGGAACAGCTTGCCCAGAAAGGTAGTAGATGCCCCATCCCTGGGAACATTCTGGGTCAGGTTGGATGGGGCTCTGGCCAACCTGATCTAGTGGAGGGTGTCCCTGCTCATTGCAGGGGGATTGGACTAGATGGCCTTTAAAGATCCCTTCCAACCCAAATCATTCTATGATTCTATGATCAATTTTACATTCATGGGAACAAAACAAAAATTAGGAACTTTAAAAAAAAATTCCATCTCCCTCCCCACTCCACAATTTTCTTATTTGCAGAGAAACTGGTAGTAATGCCTTCCCTGTCTGTTTTTGCAGTAAGTCTAAAAGGCTAGCTAACAAAGAACCAAGAACACTTGATATTTATGTCCTGTACTTCTATTAAGAACATACAAGATGTTTTCCAGGAAACTGGAAAACCAATGATGACGGCTGTGTTAGGATACCTGATGGTACTATAGGATTCTGAAACAACTTAGGGGAGCTAACTAATAATACATAAAAATCATTACTGGACTGGATCACCATCATGGTACCTGTGACATTTTGCCGCTAAAGGTAAAAAGTGAAAAGCACTTAACTATCCATAGATAAGACTTGACAATTAGTATAGAACCTCATGCCATTTAGGTATATACACTTATCTTATTTTGTACTAGTTGTAACCAGGAGACTATAAGTAAACTAAGTGGACTTTTGGACTCCACGGATTTTGCTTCTTCAGACTTTTATACCATACACTAGCTAAAACTTCTAAGAATTTGCTTCCAATATATTTGATATCTGATAAATCTGATGTCACATTTATTTAAGAAAACAGTGATAATTCATACCACATTCTGAAAGAAAAATTGTCCATGGAAGAAGACAGAGATCATACTATGAGAATGCTCTATTAAATCACTGACTTCCCAGAGGTTCCACTACTCCAGCTGCATCATAACCATGAAAACATTGACTGATTCCTGTCTACATCCTGTTCCATAAATGAGTTCACTTATAAATTATGATGATCTGGAACTACTGCCTATACTGCTAGAATTCCATCTAAGAGTACCCTACACTCCAATGCTTCAAATGCGTACGCTTAGCAAAATTTTCCATTTCTGATCATAAGAACTGCAAGAAGAGACCTTCAGAGACAGTAGCCATGAAAGCAATTTCCTGTAACTCAGATGATGTTTCTTATTCACTGCATTGCAGCTTACAGGCAACCACGGTGGAACAAAAAGCATTTCCTTACATTTCCCTTCTGGTATTACAAAAAACAAGTTATGGCTAGGTCCTTTTTTTGGTACTTAATAATGATTAAACTCCCTTAAAAGTAAATTACACTGGGCTGTTAGCTGATAAAAATACAGTCATGTTCCTAAAATCTATTCCAGAGACATTTTCATTAATGACATCTAGTACAACGTCATTGCTTATTATCATGAGCTCCCTTGCACTTCTGTTAAATAACCCCCTATCTGCTTGAAAGAACACTGTAGTTATAACCCTGCTAAACAACACAAGTCTATCTTTGGACTTAGATCAAAAGATTGGGACTGGTCCGCTTTAAATACCTGGGGCTTAGTTTAACTTTATTACAAAACACATCCCCCCCCCCGTTTATGCACACTGGAAAAAAAAAAGATGTCTTTTGTTAAGTTAAAAAAATTTGGTTATTATACTGCTCAAACTTCTCTATAAGGAGAGTTTCTACTTCATTTAGGAGACAACTGAGGAGTAAGTAGTGACTGTAATTTATTATTAACATTACTATTACAAAACAAAACTTATCTATAGGGCATATGGATAAGTTAAATATGTAGATAAACAATTTTTTACAAGAAATTTATAGCCCAGTTCAAACAGTATTGTTAACTTTTGTGTAACACATATGGGGTGGTATTAGAAAGTTGAAAAAATAAAATCTTGCAAGTGCTGTGTAGGGGACTGTCTAGTAATATGCCCTCAGGTAGGACTCTGGAAGGGATAAGAATTGCCAGATAACAGATGCAGTTTTTGTTATAAAGACTGGAATGGAAGATGAGAAGAAAGAGCTAAGGAGTCTGTTAAGGAGAAAGCTTGAAACAAGTAGTACAACTGAGACCTTCTGTGGTATATAAACAAAGTGGAATTACTCTGGGTATCCCTGAAAGCAAAAGGAATTTGAAGTTGAAAGTAACAAGTGCTAACGAGAAGCCTACAAATTGGAAATTACAATTGGGGGGGGGGGGGAAGGCAGACGGATATGGCAGAATTTGAGATGGATTAGGCAAAAGATAGAGAAATATTACAGTGATGAGGCTTAAGAAAGGAGCTTCTGCAAGTCTTGCAAACAGAACCCGTAAGGAATGAAAACATTTTTACACAGAGAAAGAAAGACCAGACCAGTACTGATAACTGCATGGAGGTTGCACACACAAACGATGAGTGGGAGTGCAGAACAGTGAATGGTAACAGGAAAGGAAGGACAAGACCAATCTGAGGAGAAACATAGGATTTTTTTTCCAAGTTGAACCTGAGGTTTCTTGCAAGACAGCTAGTAGTCTGAAAGAAAGCACACTGTATCTGACTACCTCCAGAAGAGTAGCTAAAATAGAAGAAATGGATAAAGTTTCTCAGAATATAAAGAAGAAAAAACAGAACCATAAACAAAAGTGTAGAAACTATCGCTAAAACAAGCAGTGGTTGAGGTACAAAAAATTTGAGAAACACAGAAAAATAAAGAAAGGAGTGACCTTTGTATTAAGGAAACAACAGCAACATAACTGAATGGATATTTTCTTTAAAAGATTTATCTAGGTCTCTGGATAATATGTGGATATTTCTAGTGTATCAGAAGTATCTGGAAGAAAATGGAAGCTGTTGGTATACTTATATTGGATTTACTTTTTATTTTAAAGAGCATGTAAAAGCCAAATTGACACAGACCTTTAAGTAATTAGATTAGGAAATGTGAGGTTTTGAAGAAGCATGATACTGAGAGGAAGTTACTCATTTTGAAGGAAAAAAAAAAAAGAAAACTAACAAAATCTTTTGTTGTGGTCTCCTACTCTGGCAATGAAAGCATCAGAAAATTGATTGGGTCTTCATCTGTGCAGGCTGATTAAAGCATAACCCTATTGTCTGGAACAATATGGAAGGCAGCTAGAGGAAATAAAATCCACAGAAAACAAAACACACTTAGTCAAAAAATATACATACGTATCAAGATATTGATGTCTTATGCAATAATTACAATGAAATATTAGAACACAGAAAGGAATCACATGTGAAAAGTAGTAAGATTTTTGTTATTAAACAGCGTAGCATTCTGACATAAATTGCCTATGAAACATAGGGGAGCACTGAGGATGCTGTAGTAAGTCCTTACTCAATTGCTCTGACATACATTTCAATCCCGATAGCGTTTTTATTTGATTTGCTTTGTCAAGCATGGAAGAATTATGCCAAAGATTGTATTAAAATGGAAAATCCTTCGCTTTTTTTTCCATTTTGATCAAACCAGTGTAAGCTCCTGCTGAGTAACATTTACAGGGATTTGTACGTACGCACAACAACGTGACATTCTACGAGCAATTTAGACTAGCTCCGTGCATTTATAACGTTAACAAAGTCTTAAGTGAAGGGTTATTTTTGAGCTCTTGTTTTGTAGGCCAGGCTGTGTTGGAAGAACAGAACTCTGTAGTACAACATGCATTATATATATACACATGTATAACTTCAAAGGAAAATTTCTTACCTCCAGCAACTAACCCAGACTCTCCTAACTGAATTGCTACCCCGAAGCCACCAAGCTTTACTGGGGCCGAATTCTCTTTTGAGGCAAGCAGTACACAGTGTGGCTGAAAAGACAAAAACCCAGACAAATTATTTGAGAAATACAATTTGCATTTTAGAACTTATTTTTGTGTATCTCCAAACAGAAGCTAGAAACTGAGGTTTTTTTCAAAGAATTTCTTAATTTCAGATTTTTCTTCCTGGCATGGACAACTCCTTCTTCATTGGCTTCCCTTTCAAATGTCTCAGGCACAGCAAAATCCTTTCAGGACTTAGCAGAACTCCGAAGGAACACAAAGTGAAATCATAATTAAAATGGAGATAAAAATTAACACCTATAATTTCTTACCTGGTATTACTTTTTCCTTTTACCTTTCCCCCTTAAGCCTCATACTGTTTCAATTCTCCAGCAGAAACACCCTATGATACACTTTGTGGGATTTCATCTTTCACACGGAGAACGTAAACCACTCTTTTGAGCCTTAATTACAGAATTCACTGACCACTTTCCAACTGCAGAAATTAAACACCCCTGTGACGTTTCTAATAAATATTCCAGTGAGGGGGGAAATTGTTTAGGTTTCTAAACAAAATTCCGGGCACAGTCTTTCCACTACTAAGAGCGAGGTGTAATGTATAACAATGGGATAGTATTATACAACATTTTGGATAGATACATACTGGTGTAGGAGGAAGCAATGCACAGACCAGACCTATTAGAACACAACTTAGTATTTAATACACACAGCCCAACTACTGCATCTAATATAGAATGCCTTCCTGCACCTACTCAAAGCATCCCTTTGCAGCCAACGGTATTATTTAAGAGGAAGAACATCAAATTTGTATACCGTTTCTTGAGAATACATTGCTGCTTAAATTACAAAACTAGGAACTCAAAATAGTGCAAAGGAGCTACGACAAACTCAATCTGACCAGCTGTAAAGCCATCATCTGTAACCACACATATGGTCTTTCAAAAAGTTTCAAGTGTATGAGAACAAGCACCTTCAGGTAAGAATGCACAGCCTCCTCACAATTCTAACCGAAACCTGAAGAATCCCATAAAAGCTTGATTGCCAAAACAGATGACAAATTAAGAAATTCTCATTTCAAATGCTAAGGAGAATACTAAGTCAAGACCACGTTCTTGAGATGAACATTAAATTTAGGTTACTTTTTATCAGGACTTCTAGGATCCATTTAGAAATGTAACTTTCAGTCCCTTTACATCCCATTTAAAATAGTATTAGCAGGTGCTGAATACTGTATTTCACTTCTGCCTTATTGAAATTGTTAAGCTGCACATTTTGGGCACTTTCACATTCTCTCATCACTGTCAGTTTAAGTGAAAAAGATCAACATCAAATTTCTAACCCCAATCAAGGAGGAAGGTAGATAGGAGAACTACACCAACATAAGCAAAATATACCATTCCACTGTGGCATCGATCTCTCTTTACCCTACATATGAAGAAGCGATACCTTTGCCATGACAGTATTAAAAAGACAGGCTGTACCAACATAGTTGTCACCCAAAAACGCAGCCACTGACACTGCTCACCACAAACAATTTCTGAGAGGAAAATCCAAATCTCCACTTCAGAGTGAAACTCAGAAAACTTTATTATAGACCCTCTCCCAGCAAAGCCCAAATTAACAGCAAAATTGATCTTTTCAACAGACTGAGTTTTGCTAGTTAAAAATACCTTTAAAAAGCCAAGCAGTTGCAACACTAGTTAAACTTCCTCTTGTTGCTAATTGTACTGTGTCAGCTGATTCTCATCACTTTCATAGAGAAGCTGGTGCTTTAGCTTTCTAATAAGGGGACTTGCATGTTACTCCTCTGTGTCTTCACCAGCAGTTCTGAAAATCAGCAGAAGTTCTTGATATCTAAATGGTAAGTGGGCTCTTTTATATTTAAGCTATACTAAACCAAATTTCTATTAAAATATCTCTTAACTGCAAAGATACTACTGACCTTCAAACCCTTTCTTAAGTACATCTACGTTTAAGCATCCCTGCTTACTTAGAGATGTCAAAAGTTATGCTAGTTAAAAGTTATGTTTCTAATGTGTCTGCAATGTAATCAGTTTTTCTCTCTCACTGACCTAAAACTTGTCACCACTTATGCAAGTCATGATGTCAAGCATTTCTGCAGAAAAGCAACATAAACAAGAGGGTCCAGTAGTAGATGGGTTTCAAGATGTTTTTGAAAGCATCACGGTTTTCTAAACAAACTTTTAAAGTTACTTCTTGTCCTGACAATATAAAAAGCCAAATATGAAAATAGAAATAGTTTGTAAAATGTCTAACATTGTACAAATTAAGTACAATTATAAGATCAGCCAACATAGGATGTTAAGATATTTTAGACTGTCTTCTCAATAATTCAGATTCTGTATGAATCAGGTCTTACTAAGAATTTTACCTAAAATGCTACCTTTTTCACTTCTGTAGCTGTATCACACGTTTACATGTAAATTTGTGTTTTTAAGATCTAGCATGCAAATTTTGGTGGTGGTGTTTTTTTCTTTTTTTTTTTTTTGTTTTGTTACTGTTAGACAAGAAATTTCAGAGTACCAAAACCAATTCTAAAGTTTATTGTGAGATTAGAAGAAAACCCTTGCCTTAAAAAAAAAACCCAAAACAAACAAGCAAAACAAGACAAAAAAACCCCCATTCAACCAAAAAACCCAACTAAATTAACTTATTTATGGAATCTTCTATTGCTGTGACCTACTAACCGAGAACCAAAGTTCTATCACTACTAATCAGTCTTAACCATCTCTCACTATTTCATTGTGATTCTACTCTCTTAACCACACACTTTTTTGGTTTTCTTTCTTTAGTCAAAGCTGACTTTTATCTTCTTATCTTTGTACCTTCCTGATCAAAAATAAGCTTATTAAAATTAAAAACTTTGAAATGAAAACAAGGACATGTGAAAACAATCTATTACTGCTTTAATGTGGTTTTCAGCTAATGCTGAAAATATAAACATAATGTAAAATTATAAATATTTATAAAACAATACAAATAATATATATAGTTACATGTAACTATATATATGTCCATTATATAGTTAGCATTATGCAGAACAATGATTTTTGAACAGTCAAGTAAAAAATGGTTAAATTTACATGAAGATATAAATTATTATAAAAAAGCTACTGTAATAGTACTGAGTCACTGTGTTACTTACAAAACAGAATATACAGTCAAATAAATATCAACTGACAATTGCTTTTCTAACTGAAAACTAGTGACTTACATGCAAGAGCTATGTTTACCCTTTTCTGCATCTTAGAAACTTTTCTGGGTCAGAAAGACTAATCCTAATATCAGAATTAAAAAAAACCCCGTACTTAAAGAAAAAATACAAAATTTGTATTTCTAAAATTTGCTGCAAAATTAGTTCATTTTTAAAACAATACAAGGCAGTAATAGAGCTGTAATTACAAAAATAGTTATCTGTGTGAGTGCTCTGTACCATCTGCTCTTGCCTTCTTCATGTGAAGAAAAACAGGGAACTGATAATTCTAGACTTAGATTGTATCATGATATCCAGCTGAAAGCCCTACTCAGCTCAGCGATGCTTTGGTGCATTTACTTTATTTAGTTATTGCCTTTTACGTTTATCACATAAGACTGTATGCAATAAACCAAGCAAACATGTGAAAGAGGTCCCATGGTGATCTAATTCTTAAAATTTCTCTTTGCACCCCTACAGAACAGCTAAAAAAATCCTCACAGATGATGGCTGCAGCTTCAGCTGATTTCCTCACTGTTCTGCCATACAAGGAAGTCTCCTGGAGTAACCAAACAAACCCAGCCACAAATGCCTCGGAAATTCAAACCAATGCCACTTGTCCCTTAGACGACAACTCACTGTCACTTGCTTTGATAGTTTTTTACTCTATCATTTTTGTTGTTGGATTGGTTGGAAACATCGTAGCCTTGTTTTCTTTCCTGTGCATTCATCAGAAAAGGAATTCTATCCAAGTTTACTTGCTAAATGTCGCCATCGCAGACCTTCTGCTCATCTTCTGTCTTCCCTTCCGAATACTCTATCACATTGCCAAAAACACCTGGATGTTTGGACTGATTTTATGCAAGACCGTAGGAACTCTGTTTTATATGAACATGTATATTAGCATAGTCCTGTTGGGACTAATCAGTCTCGATCGTTATGTAAAAATAAATAAGTCTGTGAAGCGTCACAAAATGTTAACTAGTACACGAAGTATACACATTTGTTGCATGGTGTGGGCAATCGCACTAACAGGATTTATAATAGTAGTTGCACCATCTTTCTTTAAGAATAAGGACACCAATTCTACTATGTGCTTCCATTACCGAAATAAGCAGAATGCAAAGACAGAAGCAATTTTAAATTATATTATTGTAGTAATTTTTTGGATAGTTTTTTTCCTTTTGATACTTTCATATGTTAAAATTGCCAAGAACCTTCTGAAAATTTCCAAGAAACGAGCAAATTTTCCCAACGCAGGAAAATACACTCAGACAGCAAGGAATTCCTTCATTGTACTCATTATTTTCACCACCTGCTTCGTTCCTTACCACATGTTCCGGTTTGTCTACATTACGTCACAGTTACAAAATCCATCTTGTTACTGGAAGGAAATCATTCACAAATGCAATGAGGTGATGCTCATATTTTCATCCTTTAACAGCTGCTTAGACCCAGTTATGTATTTCCTTATGTCCAGAAGTGTCCGTAAGACTGTATTCCAACTTATTTGCAGAAGACTTCATGGCGATTCAGGCATAACGCTGGAAAGCACTTCAGAAATAAAACTTGGACAATACACTCAAGAGCGATTATCTACTACCACTCCCCACTCAAGCTCTATAAAGAAGAAGTCTCTGATTTGAATGTTTAAATGAATGGATACTAGTTCCTTCTCTGTCACTCCAGGACATCAATTTAAGTGTACCAAAGGCAATACTGTGCAGCTACTAATCTCGCATCTTTCTTCCTGTTAAGAAATGAGAAGTCTTACTTCCGTTTGTGAAAATGAGAAGTTACTTTTCAAAAGTATTTTGCTGTTGTGTATCCAAGAAAACAAAATAGGAAGTTCTCGGACACCTTCTGTCGGACTGAACTAGAACACTAACTCTTTAAGGAAATTTCCACAAAGTGGATTGAACCCATGTAAGGAATCTTGTATATATAGACATTACTATTACCAACTTGTGTATGTAAATAATAGATGAATTTTACAAAAAGTAAATTGTTTCCTATGTGAAAGAGCTGTATAAACCATCACAGATTTTCTGTACTTCTCTGTCTTAATAGGTTGCAAAGAGATCAGCATTTTAACTACATTTATGGAAATACTTTTACCAATAAAATATTTGAGAATTTAGCAACGTATTTGGCTTAAAAGGGAGGTGAAGAATAGGACTGCCATTAATTCAGTTATAATTACAGAAGATACACTTAGTTTTATTAAACAGTAAAATTAAAATATTCAAGCTTCCCAAGCCTCTTACTGTATTTTCAACGTTTTGGTGAATGTCAAGGTTGAATACCTGAGGCAAAGTAAGCAATGCTTCTGGAAAATTAGAAATTAATGGGGGACACATGACCTACAGGTATTTTCAGTTACCTAAGATTTCCTTCATGGTGACTGCAGCTGCACAAAGTAGTTTGACAAGAAGAATAAACTCACAGAACTAAGCATAAAGAGCAGAACAGAGAAAGAAGCTCTCGTGAACACCTGACACATCAGCTCTGACCTTTCTCAGGCTCAGTCACTGGTCTCCTGAGAGATTTCCAAAGCCACACATTTCAGCTGCATGCTTCCTCCCTGGCACAGACCTCCTCTTTTCATGTGACTGAAATAATCCTGACCATTGCTGATGCTATGTAAATAGCAATGTAACAGAAATGTCCCATATTTTGTGTATTCTCGGATTAAAACCCAACAGGTTTATGTATTTAGGCACAGTAAAAAAAAGAAAAATTACAAATTGTAACATGGTTAAAAAAAAGTGGGAGGGGGGAGGGGGTGTGCTGCAGGTCGGGCTGTTAGACCCAAAAACAAGTAAAGAGGAAGTTATACCAAGAATAATTTAAATGTCTGGCATGCCAAATCTGTGTTAAAACTTGTGGATTTTTACTAATTCTGTACCATATTCTGGTTTTACAGAAGCTACACCCAAAACACAAACTCTTACTGAACGAAGTAAAGATATCACTTCACCTCTGCTAGACAGAAACTTGGTTTAATTTTTAGGTGATTTGCCTTCATTCAGTTTTGGTGAAATTGGGTACAAACATGGTAAACAAATTACAATGACTAGCCAGTGTATTTTTTTAAACAAAAAAGAGTGGTGTTTCTTACTTAAGAGAGAGATTGTCCTACAAATATCTGATTTTCATAAAAGTATGATGGTAACTGCATTTTTTCTTAAATATTACCATATACAATTAAGACGTTTATGTAATAATTCCTGATTATCACAGTAATTGCAGTGTATTTTTTCAGTCTTATGTATCATCTTGTCATTCTATTAACTGTATGCTGAAACAAGAACTGTCTTGGCTCTGTATTTGCACAGTGTAAGGAACAGCACATTCCTTGTCCTTTGCAATTCTCCAATGCAGCATAGTAGTTTTCCACAGTTACATCAACTCTGATGAATCTAGTGGCGTTTATAAACCATCAATCATTTCATGAGATATATACGTTATCTCATCTTTCTTCTGCTGTGACAAGCTGATGGATGACACTGATCCCCAGGCTGGGGAGGGTGTGGCGTGGAGAACATGGGACAGAATCGACATGAACAACACTGTGAGGCTTGAACAAAATTTGAGTTTTGAAATCCGTTTGAAGAAAGTGTTCTGTTTAAGCCAGAATTTTCATTTACCTGCAATTTTCAATTGCAGGATTGCAATTCATGGACACTGCACCACTGCAAAAACAGACTCAGGTGTCTTCAGAAGATCAAATAATAACACAGGGCTTCAATGGTACAAATGAAGTTGACTTTAAAGCCACGGGTAAATAGAAATGTGTTCCACAGGACAAAAACCAGATGGCCTTAGTATTACGGGCAAGATGTTGTAAATTATGTAACGTTTACTTGGTTACTACAATATTTTGTAAGCAACTGAATACATGAAAAGACAACAGGAAAATGGCCTCGCAGTACAAAGTCCAAGCTTCTGGTCCACCAAGTAAATAATACTACATGGGCTTTTTTGTTTTTAATAATTTCAACAGTGAAATCTAGTCAGTATTTTCTTCAAGAGAAAAGCCTTAAACACCCATACCTATTTGCACTGATCAGATGTGTTCTGCATGACAGTCACTCTTTACAGGTCATAGAGAAGGAACACCAAGGAAGCCATGCACAGTAGCAGCAGTCAAGGCTTGAAAATCAAAGTTTTTAGGAGTATCGAAGAGAAGCATTTCCCAGGACTACAACCTACATATTAAAACGTTTCAAAAGCATTTCAATATAGGATACTCTCGCTTAAACCAGCCTCTGCACACAAGCAGCAAATACGGTCCAAACATTTTCAAGAGATATCAGGAGCTATTGTCTAACATTCGTATTAGGCAAATCCATACACCTATAAAGACAAATAACATTGTTGATCATGTCCATCTTGCCATTTTATTCCTAAGAACTGGATCTCCTGTGCAGGTCCCTTGACCTTACTTTGTTTTACGGCAAAACTAGCTTCCAGAAGGATTTGGATTATCTTCTTCCCCTTCTCAAAAACTTTGTCTGCTGTGTCACCCCATACAATGATGTCATCAACGTACTGCAGATGTCCTGGAGCTGCACCCTGTTCCAGTGCAGTCTGGATCAGTCCATGACAGGTAGTAGGGCTGTGCTTCCACCCTTGGGGCAGGTGTATTGGATGCCCCTTCAGGTGAAAGCAAACTGTGGCCTGCACTCTGCTGCCCAAAAGAGTGGAGAAGGCAGCATTAGCCATGTCAGTGGTGGTGTATCACTTGGTTGCCTTTGACTCCAGGTCATACTGGAGTTCGAGCACGTCCAGCACAGCAGCACTCAGTGGTGGTGTGACTTCATTCAGGCCATGATAGTCCACTGTCAGTCTCGAATTCTCCATCAGATTATGCACTGGCCAGATGGGGCTCTTAAAGGGTGAATGGGTTTTGCTGATCACCCCTTGGCTCTCCAGATGACGAATCAGCTTCTGGATGGGAAGCAAAGAGTCTCGGTTGGTCCGATACTGTCGCCAGTGCACTGTTGTGGTGGCAATTGGCACCTGTTGGTCTGCAACCTTCAGCAATCCCACAACAGAAGGGACCTCCAAGAGACCAGGCAAGACAGACAGCTGCTCAATGTCCTCAGTCTCTATAGCAGCTATCCCAAAAGCCCATCGGTACCCTTTTGGGTCCTTAAAGTACCCTCTCTTGAGATAGTCAATGCCAAGGATGAATGGGGCATCACAATGGGGTGGTGTTGCCACTCCTTCCCAGTCAGGCTTATTTCTGCCTTCAGCAAGGTCAGTTGTTGAGAGCCCCCAGTCACAATGGAAATACTAACGGGCTGTACCCATTATAGCTTGATGGCATAAGGGTACACTGTGCACCCGTGTCTACTAGAGCTCTATACTCCTGCAGCTCTGATGTGCCAGGCCAATGAATCCACAGAGTCCAGTAAACATGGTTGTCCCTTTCCTCCCCCTGGCTGGAGGCAGGGCCCCTCTAACACTGACACTTCTTGGAGGAACAGATTATTGATCAAGTCAGACCCTCCATCCCATCTGGATATGGGAGCAGCAATTTTCCTGGAAGAATCCCCACTGGTGAATATTTTTCCCTTTCAATTCACATACTCATTCCTCTAGAAGCGAGGTAGGTTTTCCATCCCACTTCCTCATGTCTTCTCTGTGGTCATGTAGGTAAAACCACAGGGTACCCCGTGATGGATACCTGGCTGTATTCCCGTCTTTGAGCAGAGGAACACTTACTCCTGAAGGCCGAGATACTGGCTCACACAGGTGAGGAGTGGAACATTTCCATTCTGAATCGCTTAAAATCCTGGGACAGTCCCTGTATGGGGGGGAAGAGACACTCTCCTCATATTCCTGGAATCGGCGAATCATCTCATCTACTGCTGGTGCCTCATCCTCTTTCCAAGTTGTTACTGAAAGCACACTGGAATATGAGGATGGTGCACTCTGCATTAATTTCCGCTACATGGGTCGCACGCGTTGAACATCATCTGGATCTGCGGGTGCCCATGCATGGGTCAGGTCATGAGAAATTATTTCTAGCACCGCTAGTTCCCTCACGTATAAAGACTGAGTGGTTACTACTGCTCCATCCTGACTCTGACTCTTGGGATGACCCTGCTACTGTCTCCTTCTTGTTCGTCTCTGTCTCTTGGGATGGCTCTGCTACCTCCTCATCCCCTACCAGACAGACTGATTTGCACCTCCATTTCTTTTTTTGTGCTGGGGCCAGTGACACCGGTGCCAGTTGACACTGACAGTGGCACTGGCACACAGGAGTTTGTGGAAGCGGAGCTGCTGTGGGAGGTAGACTTGCCATGGTGGGAGGTGACGTAGACATGGTTGCAACCACACCGGCTCGGGCCGCCACCCTGCCTGCCACGTGGGTCCATGTTGCTCCCCGTCACATTAGGGCGATTCAGATGGCTGCACACAGCCTGCCTCTGCCCTAAGTATCGGCAGCAGATGGGACAGCATTCCCAGTTTTTCAACTATAAACAAGAACTGGAGAACATTCAGAAGCAAGCTGATCCCTGGCCATAGGTTACCCCAAGCCCATAAAAAATTTCCCAAATACTCATACACTTTTGCCGTTGGCCCAAGAGAAGAAGGAAAAAATTGGAGTAATTTCTCCACATATAACCCAGCACCAAACGATCTCTCCTCTATAGGATAAGTTCCCGAGAAGAAAATGGGAAAAGTCTAAGTACTGAAAGCTTCCAGGAGATAGCTCACAAAGTACCAGGGGACTGACAATATTAAATACAGATACAGATAGGGGATTCCTCCCAACATCAGCAATAGACTGAACAGTCTAACCAAAGCCCTCAGCCCGGCTGAAGTATGGAAGATCAGGATAATCAGCAATATGTATGGCAGTACATCCCACCGTTCTCTTAGCAACTTAAAGAGCCCCAAACTCAGCTGGATCAGCCACCACCACATTGTTATTCGAATACTTATCATACACTATTCAGATCTGTTTTTATCTCAACTGCCTTGAGCCCCGCACTGGGCCCCAAAAAGAACTCTTGTAGTTTAACCTTACCTAGCAATTAAGTACCACACAGTTGCTCACTCACCTCCAGGAACAGGAGGTGTAAACTTGACAGAAGAACTATTTAATAATGTAAATGAAAATCATACTGATACTAATGCTAACAATAGTACTACTACTACCACTAAGTAAATAAAATACAAAATGGGACATATGATACAACAGCTCACCACACATTGACCCACACACAGCCAGGTCCCAGAGCAGTGAGCAGTGCCAGAAGCAGGAAAAAACCCGCCACTGGCCCTCCAACCCACTAACAAAAGAAACTCCCCCACCACTAACAACCATGCCAAGAACTAACAAGACCTAATGACCCAGCTATCAAGCTAGCCCAAGTCTTAATGACATGACACCCCCTACCCCTGCCACTTCCTGCCTCAGAACTGTGCATATGCCCTGAGCCTGACATACCATGGAATGAGACAACTCTCTCGGTGCCCTGGGCCAGCCCGCTTTGTGGAGAAGAGGAGCTCATTCCTGACTTAAACCAGGACAACCAGAAAATCATTAACAGAGCAGCTTTCTGGAAGAGCTGAGAAGCACTGGGATAAAACTGATACTCTGTACTTGGACTTGAGCAAGGTTACTCACTGAAGGCTCTATGATGCTGGATGTTATTTGTTTTAGAAATGGTTAAAAATCAGAAGGAAAGCTTAAAAATGCATAGCCTCTTTTCTTCATGATACTCCCCAAGAATCTTCAAATAGATACATTTATGAACTACAGTTGTAGAGTTTAACGCTACAGTTTGGAAAGAGTCAGAGTAAGGAGATGACAAACTTTTCAACAACACAATTATTTAGTCAAACCTAAAAAAAGTTCAAGATACAGCTTTCTGCTCAATAAAAGAGCAAACATACTGTTAAAATTAGGAGGAAAAAACCTGAGAAGTTATCAGTGTCACTGTATAATTTATATGACACAAATTCTATACAGACTACATTAAATAAATCAGCTCTTCAGCTCAGAAATGACTATCTGAAGGGGATACCAACAAGTCTATAACAGCAAAGAAGAGGGCAACAGGTATGACTATATGACCTTTGTCAGTGTATGGCACTAAGGGAGTAGCAGAACAACCACCACCCCCCAAACACCAAACTCCAAAAAGCAACCAGAAAAGTGAAAATACTTATGGATTTCCACAACTATGTACAATCAGTCCTTCAAGATATTAAAGACCAGATGTATACACTGGGTCAGAAAGGGATCTGAAACAAGACAGCACTGTCGTGCAGGAAACAATTGCTACTGACCAGAAAAAAAACCCCAAAACAAACAGGTATGTACCATTTTTTAAAAATATTTAATCTTTGCATATTTTTTCTGCAATCAATTTTCCCAAATTTGAGGGTAACCAGTATAACTGACAAGCAAACAGTCCTTAAGCACCCTGTGAAGTCTGCTGAAAGTTACGCTGTGACACGTCAAACAACACTATAATTAGACACTTTAGCGTCTCTTACTTCCTGTCTTAGTAGTGCTTCCTAAGTACTATCAGGGCCAACTATAGCAATTGGTTGAGTCTTCAGCTGAATTTCAACATGAAAATCATTCTATTTATTCCTCTTTCTGTAGGCTAACTCAGTGCACCCCTCTCCTTAACCTGCATGAACCTCATTGTCCTTCTGTATTCAAATCTACAACACATCCTCAAATTTCACTTGCTGTACCAAAATGTCACCTTGTTTTCACAATGTAAAAAGAAGTGCATATTCTTCATTAGAATAAAGAGTAGTTACAAAATGCATATAAGGTGTACAAGCTGGCTAGTCATATATACACTTCTATACCTTTTAGACTCGACAAATACATTAATAGCTACACTGTCACACAAATACTCCTTAAAATATATGGAAAACCTAAGCCAAGAAGCAAAACTGTTTGCCAGATACAAGTTTATAACTAAATAACAGCTGACCAAAGGTCACCCCATACCATATGACCTCATGCTCAGCAATAAAAGCTGGGAAGGATGTCTGTCAGGGCTGCCAGGAACTGGCTGGGCATTGGTCAGCTGGTGGTGAGCAACTGAGTTCTTTTGCATCGCCTGTTTTTCTTGTTTTTGTTTTTATTCTATTTTTTCTTTCTTTAAATTTATTAAACTCTATCTCAAGTCATGAGTTTTCTCACTTTTATCTTAACAATTCTACCCCCCAGCCAACTGGAGGGTGAACTAAGTGCGCAGCTGCGTGGGATTTAGTTGCCTACTGGGATTAAACCGCAACAACCCTTGTTGGTACCCAATGTGGGGTTCAAAGGGTTCAACATAACGACAGATTTGACCACAGCATGTAAGAGGGAACAGGAGGGAGCATCAGACAAAACATACTGTTCTGTAGCAGAACAGCTGCGAGAACAGGAGAGTGAAGAGACAGAATTCATAAACAAGTTTTCACACCTTTACCCTTCTGATTCTCTTCCCACCCAAGGGAGGGAGAGCGAGCAAGTGCCTGTATGGGGCTTAACTGCCTACCAGGGTTAAACCACAACATCAACATTCAGTTTCACACTGAAATTAACTGTAATTATGGTTCTAACCTGCAAATCAGCATTTTTCATGATGGCAGCCAAATATCAATAGTTTTGATCTCGGTATTAAATACTATACAGTAGATCAAATTCCACGTACATGAAATCAAATCTCAAGTTAAAGGCTACTGCACGTTTAGTGCATGCTATACATTTATTCAGTGTGATTCATCCTCAGCACCCATAGCAGTTGCACACTTTTCCATGCCCTATCTTCAGCAGTTGCCTTCCATCCTTCAAGATGCAGAGACTAGGCACATCTCTTGGGCCTCCCACAGCACAGAGGGAGTCAGGACTGCTGGAGGAGCCAGAGGTAACTGAGCTGCCCCCTTCTTCCATACTACAGGGAGCAACTGTTGCCAACACACTGCCTACTCTCTTGTACAGCAGGAACTGTCCAGTTCTCCATTTGGTTTGTGACAGGCACAAGGAGATAAGAGGTTGACGGAGGTCTTCTATCCTCCCGAGCAGGTGGAGGGGAGACAGAGTGGCCAGGCAGCCTGTGAGTGGACCGCCCTGTCACACATGATTATATAAGAGAACAAGCTAGGTATGGCTTATAAATGCTGATTGAAATATCTTTCACCACTGGGAATTTCCCGGGTTTTGTGCTTTTGGGCCACAAAATAAGTCATCTGCATACAATGGCAAGATGCAACATATGCCGCTTACTGGCATATAAACTCTAGCAACATGTATAAATTAGAAAGTGATCATGGTTTAAAAGTACAGAAAATATAAATAATTGAAGTGAAGAATGCAGATGAAATACGCCATTTATAAGTTAGGTGAATGGAAATAATCCACTGAAAGAATAACTAAAGTGCTTTCTACGGCTTAGAATTAACTTTAACTGTATTTGGTTTTGTTTTGTTTGGGTTTTTTTTGTGTTTTTTTTTAATAAAAGAACCCCTTATAATACCCCATGCCGTTGTTGCTCATCTCACTGTGCTTCACTAAATCTATTATAATAATTCAGAAAAAACCCATAACATTATCTCTTCCTGCAGCAAGGGTTATGGTCATCAAATTATAAACACTACAGGCTACAGTTAATAGCCAGCTGAATAATAATTAAAAAACCCTTGCTAAATGGAATTGCTCACGTAATTTTTTCATGTCTACTCCTAGTAAATTTTAAGGATATGCATTCTTGTGTCTAAACCTGGATGGAACACCAAGTAACAAGGACTTTTAAGACGACTTACGAGACTATTAAATATTTAATTAATACAAGCCTCATTCTGTTGGAAAAAAATTTAATAAAACTCTACATTCAAAAGTGGAAAAAAATAAAACAGGAAACCTAAACAGGAACAAGTAATCTAAATCTAACAGGAACAAGAATTAAAGTACAAGCAAACTAATTACAGCATTCCAAACTAATTATTAATACTCCACAGCAAATTGCCCTCAATTTAATCTTAAATGAGATAAACTATGTAGTCTAAAGATGAGGTCAGCATACATGTCCATCATTGTAGTAAAAAAAATAATAAATCACTAATGAGATTGAACAATAAAATGGATAGTAGATCACTGAGGTGCGTTCTCACAGTGTATGTTTAAAGATAAAGCAATACTAACAAAACAAGAACCTTGTCAAAATTGCGGAAGTTTTTATACAGTGCTTCCTCTGTTCTTACTTAAAACTGTTGAAAAACTATATCTGATGATCACAGATGTATCAGACGGAAGGAAATTCAAAGGTCTTAGGGTCTGCAGCGCTAAACAGAGTTTGACTGATCTGTGACCAAACCTTTCCTGTGGTGGGAGGAAACTGTCCTGTGCACACTGGGGGATGTGTTTATTTGGTCACTCGTATGAGGACAAGACATGGATACAGCATTACTGCATGTGGGCTTCAAGAATAGGCAGTCAGCTTAGTGATAACTCTTGGAACTGAAGAACAGTTAAATGTAATTGAAAATACAAGTTTTCATGCATAAAATAGTAACTTCTTTTTTTTTTTTTTCTTTTAATTTTGGGAAGTGGGCAGTCCTAAAGAGAATGACAGTAACAATCCCTCCACGCCCAAAATAAGGAAAGCACTATATAAAGGACTGTAAGGTATTTTGTGCCATACCTACACAACCAAAGGACTGTTACAATCACTCTTCCACGTTGTCGCACTCTTTCTATTTCGCTAATGGAGCTGCAACCTGACCTAATTTCAAAGTCTCTCTTGCACAGACAACATCATCTTGTTTGAACTTTAAATGCCTAGCCGCTTCTTGACACTGAACGAGAAAAGCGTACATTCTGAAAACCTGCTTATGTCAGAGAGATACTGCTCTTAACCATACTTTCCAGATTCAAATATCACCCTTTCCATTTCACAGCAGTGGAGATAAAAAGACATCAGACAGAAAAACTTCTGCTCTGCAAAGGAAAGTGTCTGCAGCTTGCATAGGTAAGCTTAAAATTACTACTTTGTTGTTTCACTTGACAAAATTTGGGCATTGCGTTGACACACAAATGATCACTAGACTTCTAAATGACTGAATTAAATAATTTGTGAATTTAAGTGATTGTAATAAAAGAATTGAATACATTTTGGTTCAACAATCCATACGGGACTTAGTGTACACTAAAATGCAACAGCTGTAGAAGTTAGTTTAATTTGCAAGTTGTCAAACATGGCCCACAGCATAATTTTAAAATATTACTTTTACAAGTTTTTGATATCTAATTAACTTGGTGCCTGGGCTTTTTATCACAGCTACACAGAATCCTCTGGTATCTGAGTTCATTTCCTTACAGCTGTTTAAAAAAAACCTTATTATCAGTCTAAGTTTGAAATCTGTTCATGCTTTTTTTTATGGAACAAAAGGTATTTAGGGTACACTTCACTATAATAGTATCTGTACAAGAAAATCTCTCTTCACTACAGGTTAGTAAGCTGAAAGGCAGTCACTGTATAGAGCTTTGATTTCTTATTTGCAATCTGGAAATGGAGAAATGATTGAAAACCGAACTTGGAAAAATAAATGGTTTGTAGTTTTCAATAATTTAAAAATACAGACTGAAGTGTTTATGCAAAATGTACATCTAAGATTACAGCTCTGAACAAAGCAACATTAGATACAGACAACAGCACAAAATAAATGCATCTAGCCATATTCCTGCATCATGCACAGTTTAATTTGTATTTAAAAGGAGGTACAGGATACTCCTTTGCATTTCTACAATTAAAGTAATACTTTGCACTTATTTTGCTTATTTAACTTAAAATAGTCCAGAAGTGGTTTCTAAAGTAAATTACAGGTGTTCCAGAAAATTGAGAAGTAAACCAAGACCATGCAAGTTATTGTCAGACCCTAGCCTGAAAGTTCTGTTTCCTCATTTATTTTATTAATTCTATGCACACAAAATATTTGGGGTTCAACATCAGCAAACTTTTCTTCACGAAGCCTCAGTGGAATAGAAAACATTAACAGTAACCTCTTGCAAACTCAAGATAATAACCCTGGAGGGCAAACAGCAGTTAGTAACACTGGAAAGTAGGGGAGAAAAAGGAACAGTTAAGATAAGAGCAAAAAATAGAAAATATGTTAGATGCACATAACAAAAATAATTATTTTGTGTTTCAGCTCTGGCCATTCATTCAAGAAATACAGGCATAAATGAGAAATTCAACATGTCTTCTTCAGCCGTCGTTAGCTACTACTGTAGCTCTACCAGTCATCTACTCTTTCCTATTTCCTGCTGGAAGTATTGGAAATATTCTCACTGCCTGGATATTTTCAAGGCAAGCCCTCACAAAAAGAGCACAATACATTTACGTGGTAAACCTTGTCAGTGCAAATTTACTCATATGTAGCACTATGCCTTTTCTGACTGCGTATTTTGCAAGAGGGTACCAATGGACTTACAACTCTGTGCCATGTGGAATAGTAAACTACCTTGGGACTCTCACTATGCACGTCAGTATGTATGTGACGATCATGATTTTATCTTCAATTGCTCTAAGTCAGTATGCAACACTGAAGAAAAACATCGACGCAAAATACTCTCAAGCAGTTAATGAAAATTGTCAGAGATTTCTACTGAAAAAGTTTCGTCAGCCAAAATTTGCTAAATATTTGTGCATCATTATATGGCTTACTGTGCTCTGCACAACAGTAATAGCTATAGCACGTAATGCCCAGGCAAGGACTATGGAAGAATCTCCCACATGCTACAACATCAAGGCAGAAGCTGGCGAACTTGGTGCAGTGATTGTTGCCACTGGGTGTTTTTTTCTATCTTTTATGATGGTTTTGTTGTCATACTATTCTCTTACCAGACACCTGAGTGAAATACAAAAAAATACCTGTATTGAAGAAAAACACCTGATTTACAGAACAGTGAAAAGAAACGTTTTTGTCATCCAGATGATCTTAACTGTCTGCTTTCTTCCATATCATATTTTTAGGCCAATTTTTTATGTAATGCTTACAAATAATGACTGCCCAAGGTTAAACTACCTAGTGGAAATTAAAAATTTCCTTACTTGTCTTGCTGCTGCTAAGAGTAGTTTAGATCCAGTTATAACCCTTCTGCTAGATAAAACATGTAAGAAAAGTCTGTGTGGCCTGTTCACAAGATCAACACCTGAACAGCACAAACGTAACGCTGATATTTTCATTGAAGAGAGTCCTGACATGTGAAGGAATATGGAAAGATTTTAGTAGAATATAAGGAACAATAAACTCATTTTAACTACCTATAACCAGACTTTGATATGAAATGGTAAATATTTAAATAAAGAGGTAACATATTCCTTGGAGTTTTGTTTGCCTGTTTTAATGTTTATGCTACATCAACACAAGCCGTAATAAATCCGATGTGTATATTCAAATGAATCCAAGTGATTGATACACTGAACTGTGTAATACCCCTTTATCCATGTACTGCAAAAGACATTTTATGTTTGATCTATGGACAGTGTTTTCTACCTAAATAATCAAGGAAAGAGGCAGAAACCAGGCTGAAGTTGAGGACCCAGTTCTCTTACCATCAGTAAAAATGTCACAGGTTTTGGGCACAGGTTTCCTCTATAAAAAAGGCTGAACAAAGCACAGATGTTTTCTCTGGAATGGTTGAACCATGTATCAAAGGCTTAAGGAAACAGGCAGAGAGCACTAAAAAAGACACTCAAACTCTTTAGTGCCTAAAGTTCTTGATGATATCTTAGTCTAAAGTTACTGAAAAATGCCATTATTACCTCAGCTATGTCCATCATATTAGGGTGTTGGTACAGTAACTGGGTTTTTTTAGGAGTAAAAAACTGTGTTAAGAAATGATGTACTTTTTAAATTCTAGCCTTCACAGAAAAAGCTTTACTACAGCTTTGTACTAAAAGAGCAGAAATACCAGATTTAAGACGTAACTGATTTACCATCCTGCTCTGACATTTCCTATTATTTCAGTGTTACTGAAAGTACACCTGAAACAGGCTTTCTCTAAAGAGAAAGCTACGATGGTGATGGATAACCTGCAGGTATGACGTATCCAGATGAAGAGAAACTCTGGTGGCCTAGGATTTTACTCAGTGTTTGAGAAGAACGGGTTTTATATGTGCTCTGTAGCTTGGTCAAGAACCATTTTTCTTGCAGTCTTATTCACAGCAGTCCTGTTCAACAGCTGAGGCAGTGGCTTCCTTATGGGTATACGGCTTTCATGCTCTCAGGATACCATACTTGCCCCCCAGAGGGCTACACACTTACTCCACTTCAAGGGTGGATTAACACACACTGCTCCAGAAGGCACCTCCTTCACAACAGGGTTTAAATCCAGCCCATTTATAGAAGAGTGCATAAAGCACAAAAGATCTAAAAAATTGCATCATATCTGAATATACAGTAATATTTAGTGAAGAAAAAAAGGATTAAATGCATATACACAGTTATTTCTAACCTCTGATACTTAGGATTAAAAACAAACCCCAGCAAAACAAATCACTGGAATTTCTATACTCCTGGTATAATCTTGTGAGGTAACTTCCATGGTTTAATCAGGAAGGTATAAATGCTTCTACAAAATATATTAAATAATAAACATTTAATGATCATTAACAATATGACAGCAGTGCGAAAAACAGGTGGTTATGTGTTTAGTATTTGTTTTGTTGGGTTTTTAACTGTAGAAGCTAGAATATCATGATGACTTAAGTAGAGAGTTCCATTATTGTGAAACATTTCTGTGGGAGACTACATAATGGTCTCTTCCCTTGAACAAGATTCCCTGCAACAGAGATCAAGAGGAGTTTACAGACTGTAAAAACTGCTACAAAATATTACATATTCTGAGAAATCCTGTCAGTCACCCAAAACTTCATAATAAAAGGTAGTAAGCAATTCTGTCTTCCCAACGCTTCTACTGATTTCCTTGACAGGTACACTAAACACAACATAGTGCATAAACAATGCTTAGTCCTACTCTCTGGAAAAAGTGTTTTTACTTCCAGTCATAGAAATACTGAACTGAACATTAAGAGCTGAGGAGGCAAAATGTGTGTATTTTTACTTCCGCAGTTTTATCTGCTTAGATGATCACATGCTGGAAGCAAGCATTCACACCTACAGAGATAAGCCTGTAATAAAAGTTTTGGATTTCTACATCTAGCCAACAAGCTTGCCCTGCTTGCAGTTGCACACCAAGCATTTTACTGATTGCAGAAACGCATACTAGCACTCAAACGATGTGGAAATCATAGAAGAAAGTTGAGTATTTGGAGTGAACTAAAGATAAAACCTCAGAAACTAAAGGTCTTGATGTGATTAAATTACTTGTGTATCAGTTACATTTAAAGGTATTTTTATAACAAGATTTCAGCAACTACATAAAATGCTGCATAAGCATCATAATATAGGCTAACTGAGGCTTGTAAAACTTCTTCATGCTTTACTGATAAAAAAGATCCTGTTGAAGTTTCTGCAAAAACGAACAGGTGAAAAAAATCTGCAATAAATACAGAAGAAATACACTTTTTAGAGAACACTGTCCCGCTTCATAACTTATACGATGCTTAAACAGTCTATTTCTTGATCTGAATCACACTCTACTTTCAGTAACCAGCACAAAAGTCTTCTACCAGGATCAGTGTTAGTCTCTCCTCTTACTAACAGGTAACTCAGTCAAACTATGAAGACAAGATAAAGCAACCTTTCCCACACACTGCAAGTATAACAACTCAAAATACCGAATGCTGATGAAGTGTGACTGAGCTAAACGCACATCGCTGTTTTAAGTACTCTACACCACATTAACTGTCACAAGGATTGGAAATATTCAAGTTCACCTATATATAACAATCCCACCTTTCAGCTTTTAAAATCATACTTATTAAAATGATTCTATAGCACAGAGAACTTCAGGAAGTTCAATGGTCAGTGGCATCCTTTGCAGCCAAAGAGTTGCGGAGGCATGCTTACTGTTTTTTCTCTTTCTTGAAGAAAGATCACAGCTATAGAGGACATTTTGTTTACTTGTTTTTAGTTTCATTAAATCTTGAGACATGCATTACTGCCTGTAATAAATGTGTCGTTGTGTACAAGGGAACTACCTTCAGCTGTATTTATGTTAAGAGAAAAAACACTTTAATGCAGAGTTAACCCAATTTGTTACTTTCTTACTCCTGAAGGTGAAGTAAGAGAAAACACTATTTTGCAGTACAGAATATAGTGAAGAAGAGATAAGCCATTTTTCTCCTATTTCTTTGTTTTGAAGGCCTCTCCCACTCATCACTTTTTAATGACTATAGTAACAAAATACTTTCATTACTGTCAAATATTGGCAGCTCAGGCAGCTGACTTCAGTGATAAATGGTACTCAAACTCTAGCACGGGTTTTAGGGAAAAAGCCGAGCATCTCATTTCAGACCCACGTTACTCCCATTTCCCTTTTTTGTTCTCTTACATAAAGACAATTCTGCACACAAACTACTGTGTAATAACATTCTATATTGAAAAGACTCCATTCCAGTGTTGCTACTTTCGGTAGCCATCTCCTGGGTATTTCTGACACAGCAAGGTTCTCAAAGAATAAAAGGAATGTCTGAGTCCTGTATCACTAGGTTGGCAGAATAGGAGTAAGTGCTGACGTAAGGGAAAACGTTCTTGACATTCACATGTCTGATGCATGGCTGTCTTGAGTTTTCCACCTCCCCGCATTAGGTTTTTATACTTTCCTTATCATTCAATCCAACTTCCAAGCAGGGAATGAATGCAGGATCACTTCAGCTGAAGGTGAAGCAAAGGTACAATTGTCACTGATTATAAAGTCTTTAAGCAACGTTAAAGGGATCAAGTGATAACACAGTCTCAAGAAATGCCTGGTCTCACAGAGCAAGGAAGAAAATGAAGACAACCACAGGCCATCTTGTGAAAGGTTTCATGTTTTGAGTCTGTCATCAGAGGTGAATCTGGAGCATGCAGGAGCTTATCACAGGCTGCAGCCGTCATGCTCCAGAAGCTTTGCTGGATATTGTCACCTACACAAGTCAGGTGAAGATTTTGACACCAAACTATAGCAAACTGAACTATTCATGCCTAACTCTTCCTAATCAGTCAAGAGCTAAGGGTACACAAAAGTGGCTAAAAGACACCTAATTCCTACAGGGACTACAAGGGGCATCAGATAATGATAAACATTTGGCAGATCAAATTAACATTCACAGAAAGTTTGAGGAGAAAAAAAATGTAGTATGACTGTATCAGCCCTACATATTTTTATTAATTCACCTTCATCCATTCAGATAATTTGGAAACTGGTGCTTCAGTACTTCCTTTCAAAACCATGTCTACAGTGACATCTAGAGCTGGGATACTGCAGTTAGCTTAACATGTCCTACACCCAAACTCCAGTTACACTTCTGCACTGCTTTTCCCAAGATGAAACACTGTCTGTTGGTTTACAGTACTTTAGTCTGATACATTAAAAATCCTTTCTTAACATTATATATATATATAAAAAATTTAAACCCAGCAGTTTTAAAGTTTGCAGAGTCTAGATAAGCTACAAAATAAATTCCCATTTTACACTCAGCAAAATGGGCCTCCCTCAGAGGCCCATTGAAACCGAAGTGTGTTTTCCTTCAAGAACATAGTACAACAGAAACTGATGCAGCTTTCAGGAAGACACAGCAACATAAAAATGATGTTAATTCTGAAGCTCTCATGTGGTATCAACAACGAACAATTAAAAGAATCTAGAATCTTCAAGACAGAACAAGATGAGACATTCTACCAGCAATTAAGAGGTCATCTTTAGACTTTCCTGTGAGAAATGACTTTTAAAATACCAAACTTAAAAAAAGGCGCCTATTACATGGAATTATTTTCTTGATTTTCGAAGGAGATGGAAAAGAGATTGCGAAAGGTCTGCAATGCTTGCATGTGCATGACCAAATGACTCCTTAAATGAAAAATCATTAGTTCAGTGTCCGTACTCTCTTCCTTCACATATCACCTGTAGGAGTGCGAAGGACAGGTTAACCTCTCTCAATCTTCTCTATTCACTAAATCCCAAGATTCACTTCTCAAACTACCCTGTCAGAGCTCATTAGAACTTTAATTAATTTCTATAGTTCTTGACTCATTTTGGATAAAAACAAACTCCTACAGAAGACGAGGGAATAATGTTCTGCTGTGGGACTTCAACCACATCGACATCTGCTGGAAAGCTAGCATGGCGAGCTACAGGCAATCCAGAAGACTCCTGGAACACATTGAGGATAACTTCTCAATCCAGGTAAGTAGACACCCCTACCAGAGGGGATGCGATACTGGGCCTGTTGGTCACCAACACAAGGGAGCTAACTTGTGACGGCAAGATTAGAGGCAGCCTGGGCTGCAGTGATTGTGCACTGGTGGAGTTTATAGTCCCGAGAGATGCCGGTCAGACTAAGAGTAAAGTCAGGACCCTGAATTTTAGGAAAGCAAACTTCCATTTTTTCAAGGAGTTAGTCAATAAGACCCCCTGGGAAAGTGCCCTTGGGGACAAGGGAGCAGAACAGAACTGGCAGATCTTTACGGATGCTTTCCATAGAGCACAAGAGCTCTTGATCCCTAGGTGTAAGAAATCAGGAAAGGAAGGCAAGAGACAGGCACAGATGAGCTGAGACCTGTTGGTGAAACTAAAGGGCAAGAAGGAAATGCACAGACAGTGGAAGCAGGGACAAGTATCTTGGAAAGAGTATAGGGATGTTGCCCAGTTGTGTAGGGATGTTATCAGGAAGGCCAAGGCGCACCTGGAGCTGAACCTGGCAAGGGATGCAAAGAATAATACGAAGAGCTTCTACAGGTATGCCAGCAGAAATGGAAGGTCAAAGAAAGTGTATCCCCTCTCCGGTCCCAATGAGTAAGACTTGCAAACTGGTAACGACAGACGAGGAGAAGGTTGAGGTACTCAATTACTTTTTTGCTTCAGTCTTCACACAACCTCTCTTCCCACACCTCTTGAAGGGATGGACAGGGGATGCAATGTCCCTCACAATGTAAGAGAAGATCAGATTCAGGACACACTGAGAAACCTGAACATACATAAGTCTATGGGACCTGATGAGATGCATCACAGAGCCCTGAGGGAATTAGCTGATGTATTTACCAAGCCAATCTCCATGACATTCAAAAAATCATGGCAGTCAAGTGAAGTCCCTGGGGACTGGAAAAAGGGAAACACTACACCCATTTTTTAAAAGGGCAGAGAGGAGGACCATGGGAACTACTGACCTGTCAGCCTCACCTCTGTGCCTGGGAAGATCATGGAACAGATCCTCCTAGAAGCCACGCTAGGGCACGTGGAGGACAGGGAGGTGGTTTGAGACAACCAGCATGGTTTCACCAAAGGCAAGTCCTGCCTGACCAACCTCGTGGCCTTCTATAATGGAGTGACTACATAAGTGGATGTGGGAAGAGCTACAGATATCATCTATCTGGACTTCTCTAAGGCCTTTGACATGGTCCCCCACAACATCCTTCTCTCTAAATTGGAGAGATGTGGATTTGATGGATGAGGGATTGGTTGGATGGTTGCATCCAGAGGGTAGCGGTCAGGGGCTCAATGTCCAGAGAGAGATCAGTGACAAGCGGTGTCCCTCAGGAGTGCGTACTGCGACTAGTACTGCTTAGTATCTTCATCAATCACACAGCAGGACTGAGTGCACGCTCAGCAAGTTTGCAGATGACACCAAGCTGAGAGTTGCAGTTGACATGCGTGAAGGACAGGATGCTATTCAGAGGGACCTGGGCAAGATCCAGAAGTGGGCCTGTGTGAACTTTATGAAGTTCAACAAGGCCAAGTGCAGGGTACTGCACCAACCAGGTGCAATCCCTGGTATCAATACAGGCTGGGGGATGAAGGGATTGAGGGCAGCCCTGCCGAGAAGGACCTGGGGGTACTGGTGAATGAAAAGCTGGACAGGAGCCAACAATGTATATTCACAGCCCAGAAAGCCAACTGCATCCTGGGCTGCATCAAAAGAAGCATGATCGGAAAGTCAAGGGAGGGGATTCTCCCCCTCTAATATGCTCTTATGAGACCGCACCTGGAGCCCATCGTCCAGCTGTGGAGTCCTCAGCACAGGAAAGACATGGAGCTGTTGGAGCGGGTGCAGAGAAGGGCCATAAAAATTATCAGAGGGCTGAAGCACCTCACCTATGGGGACAGGCTGAGAGAGTTGAGGTTGTTCAGCCTAGAGAAGAGAAGGTTCCGGGGAGACCTTATAGCAACCTTCCAGTATTTAAAGGGGCGTTATAAGAAAGATGGGGACAAACTTGAGCAGGGCCTGTTGCAATAGGACAAGGGGTAATGGTTTTAAGCTGAAAGAGGGCAGATTTAGACTAGACATAAAGAAGAAATTGTTTACAGTGAGGATGGTGAAACACTGCAACAGGTTGTCCTAAGAGGTGGTAGATGCCTCATCCCTGGAAACATTCAAGGTCAGGTTGGACAGGACTCTGAGTAGCCTGACCTAGTGGAAGGTGTCCCTGCCCATGGCAGTGGGGTTGGAACTAGAAGACCTTTGAAGGTACCTTCCAACACAGACCATTCTACAATTCTATGATAACTATCTTAGATAATGATATTAACAAAGATTATGTATATTCAAATTGAAAAGAGTCAAACCCACTTAGGTTAAAACTCTCAATTACTTACATTACAATACTTTGGAATCAACCAATTCCATAAACATACATATAAATAGCACAAAATCACCAGATCAAAAAGGGTATGTACATACACTCTTCTTAAAAATAGTATTTCTCCTCACAAACTTGTTTGCATTAGAGAAGTTTTCATAATAATAAATGTTTGAGACTGCTTGCAAAAAGTAGATACTACTACCAATATTGTAGTATTTAAGCACGCACATCTCTCAAATAGTAGTTTGGATGAAGACTGTCATTATGCTGTCAAAATGACACCATTAATCTACCAATTCCAGTTTAATTTATGCAATTAATTTATACACCCATTTTCCTAACAAGCAAAAAATGCAAGCAGATTTCATATGAATATTCAAAACCCAGAAATTAAACTGACTTTCCAAGTAAGTTGTAATCAAATGCAAAAGTAATCTCTGAATAAAGATCTCCTAAATGTTCTATACTGATGGAATTAGAGATGGGCTTTAATCCTATATGACACAGTAAGTGTACATACACTCAGCAAATATAGTTTCCTTTTCTACAGCTTCCCCCCCTTGCTCTAAATTACAGAAATGAAAATTCAGTAGTTTGTATTATTGTGGTGAAAAAAAAAAAGTAAACCGCCTTACCTTCACATCCCTGTGAATTATATTATTATCATGACAGTAACGTAGAGCTTCCAATATCTGTCTCATGTAATGACTGAAAAAACAAAGACATCATACATGTCAAACCTGCAGGGAAAAATACTATACGTATATAGCAAATTAAGTTTTTAAGACTCAACTATATACAACTAATCAATGAATTTAAGCTTAAATATACAGAGTTCAGTAGAATGAAGATTGTGTTTATAAGAGTGAATAATATTCTGATTAAAGCCAAGGAAAATCAGAAAAGAAAAACCTGCATTTTCCATTTTGTAAAGATTTCAAATGTTCCATAATTCTGCTTCATATGACAAGGAAGTCAGGACTCTTCAAGGTTTTTTTTGTAACAAAATACAGACATGAAGAGAGCCAGTATCAGTGTCTGATTTGTCTAGAAAGGGATAGAACCAAGATCGTGGCTTGCTTTATGGAGACTGAAGTCTAGCTTTTCTTCCCTGTGCCCACAGGTGACCCTAACATATTACTAACCATACTAGAAAGCCAAGAAAGCCAACAGCATTCTGTGCTGCATCAGGCAGAGCAGTAGTACTGGGCTAAGGACTGGGCAATCATGTCCTCTGGAGGTTCCAGCTCTTTATAGGGAAACTTTTTTTTTTTTTCCCTAGGAAGATAAGGTAATTGCACTGGATCAAGTTGCCAGGGAGGCTGTGGAATCTCAAACCTTTAAGGTTTTCTAGTCTCCAATGGACAAAGCCTTGAGCAACATGATCCAAATGCAACGTTGACCCTACCATGAACAGGAGGTTGAAGTAGAGACGTCTTGATGTCTCTTCTAACCTGGCTTCTATGATGCTAAAAAAATCTGCAGTGCTGAGAAAAGCAATGAAAGAAGCTCATGGGGTTTAAGCTCAGTTATCATGCCATTAGGACACTAGGTTTTGTTGTCTTTCTGCAATTATATAGCCTCTTTGATTTTAGTTTACCTTGTAAGTGGAAAGTTGAAGTGACCATAAATAGTGTGAGATATATATATATATAAAAAAAACCCACCCAAAACCAAAACCAACTGCATCTAGAGAGATCAGTAAAACTCACATGCGTCAGGCAAGTCACCTAATGCCATCTTAGGAGCTCTCCATAAAAGGCAAAGGCAGAGAATTAAGTAGTGGATGTGAAATACTATTTTAGGCAAAACTCCATCCAAATAAACAACTAGTAAATGACAAAATGTTCCAAAATTCTACTTATGTTAATTGTTGTTGTAATAAACATTCATACCAGGGAAACAGGATTATTTACAGCAGTCCAAATTTTAGCTACCAGCTTGTACAACAGTGTATTCCATTCTTCTCCATTTATCCTGTGGGATTAATTAAAATTATAATACACACCTGGCTACAGCCTCGCTGTACACAAATCCAGCATCTGCTCTCTTCACAATTTCAAAACACAGATCTGCTCCATCCATACTGCAGGTAAAAAGAGGGAAAAAATACTTAAAACTGATAACTACAATCAATCACATAAAAATGCCCAAAAAATCTACTTACTCCACTTGTATAAATATTCCAGATACATGTGCAATGCATTACTAACTAAACCAATATTTAATAGGTAATCTAATAGAATATGGCTTGCCACAGGTAAACCGTTTCATGCCCCTCAGGTTCTCTCAAACAAGCAACACCAAACATTTCTTCTATTGCTTAAACTGCTCAATGAACAAGGTGTGCAAGAGAGTGCAATGCCCAGTACAAGAAGGCCCTGCAAGTTAACAATTAATGCATGATAATTGTGTGTTCTTAAAAGCATCCCAAATCAAACTCTATAATAAAAGACTGCAGTTATACAAAAATCCTACTCCAACTGAATTTTAAATGAAGACTTTAAAAAATACTCTAGAAATGTACTACAGTCTTTCCAGTTAACATTCTCATAAGGATAATTAAGGAGCCAAGAATATATTTTACACCTCACAGCCTCACTGAAGGCATCCGACAACAGTGACAGGAACACATACTACATCACCAGCTCTGACACTTGATACTTTGTTCCTTCTCTGCCTAATTGTCTGTAGTCTTTCTGACAGCCTAACTTCCCACAATGAATAGTATAACACTTTCAGATGCACGTATGTTAATAGTCTTCAGGCTAAAATTAGACTACCGTTTCTCTAAAACCAAAGCAGATTGGTGTGGTGTAACTGTCCTCCTCTTCTCTCTCCTGTAAGTAACCTAAGGCAGGTTTATATCTAAAATGTTCATTGCTTGATGGCGCAAGGAGAGAGTAACAACAATTAAAAGGATCAATAAAAATCACATTATAATTTATGCTTAATGAGGCACTTGCAAAATTATCAATTGTAACATGCAATTTTCAGCCTTCACACCTCTTCTTTTTCCTCTCCACCACACACCCAAGGGGGAGGGGAACTAGAATTTGCAAGGTACCTAGAAAGCCACAGTAGCAGGGCCATTTTGGTAACCTACGCAGAATGTCAGCATACAATTACTTTTGCTTTGTTACACACCTGCAATGCAAAACTTTGGCATAAGAGAGTCACGAGGAATGTGCAGAAGTTTTAATTCCCGAATAAATCCAACAGGTATCCCTATGCAAAATCCACTATCATATGCAAAGAGCACTAACAACTATCACAGAGCCTGGTGACCAAAGGAAATGCATTTTCATTTAAGTAGGTGGAAAAAAATTTCCAGTTATTTCAGCACCTGGTACCATCTCCAAATTTAACAAGCCCCACAAGTCAGAAACCTCTATTACCAAACCATGCTTGCCCATCACTGCTCGAATATATTTCTCTGTAGTGTTCCCCCCCCCCCCCCCCATAGTTTTTATGTTCCTCAATTTCACATGGTTAATCTGTCTACATAGCTCTCAGAGAATGTAGTGTGCCGCACTATACACAGTGCTGTATAGTGTCAGTGGGGTCGGGCTCAAGGAGAACAGCATAAATCTGGATTTAGCTAGCTCACTGGAAAAACTCTCATGTCAATCTCCCTTTCCATGCTTCCTCTCAACAATTTGTTTCAGCTAGATCTAGGGAAACAAAACTGAAACCCAAGCAACACTAAGCACTGTAGAATGTACAAAATGTATGATTACCAAAATTAGGAGGTGTCATTCTCACGAAGCAGATTCCTTTAGAAGGCTAATTTCACTCTGACTTGTTATCAACTACAGATGAATAAAGATCCAGAGGCACTCAAGATTTTCAGCAGTATCAAGAAGTGCTGAGACACTAAGCCAAGATTGTTTAATAGGAAAGTTGGGGTAGAGGAATGACAAAGTGTTTATAATCAGAACAGTCTTGAACATGTATTTCTTTCTACCTCCCATTTGTACACACCAGCATTTTTAATTTAAATTTCATAACAGTAAGTGGCAGTTTGAATTTTTTTCAAATATTTTTCAATTAGTTTAAATTATGTTGATACTAAAAATGGCTACAGACTGTGAGCAGTAACGTTTTTAAGATTTATTCCATCAAGATGAACTCTGTTGCTCAAAAGCACAAATATGCAGCAGGTGTATTTTAATCTCTGACTTCAAGTGACTACTTTTTCAAGGAAAAAAATCTCATTTAAAGAGTAGATTTGCTTCATGTGTTCACCATCATCCCAGTGATGTTGAATTTTATCTGAAAATCTGATGACACTTTTATCTAGTTGAGGCTGCAAAAGTCAGCCTCACTTGTAAGAAACCCCAGAAAATTCAGTGTGCTAACAGACTAAAATCTCAGCAATATCACAATCACTTGAAAGATGACTTCAGAAACTGAAAGGCTTATGTGATGTAAGAGCAATAGTTTTGAGATACTGATGAAAAGTTCAGGTAGTCTCCAGGTTTTGTCAGGACTATCAGTGTTGGGCATGTAAACACCGTAAAAAGAAAAAAAAAATAAGGCACGTTAAAATAAAATAAACACTCAGAGATATACGTAAATGCTGAAGACCCAAGGGGATGTCGGAAAACAAGCTGATAGACCTGCAGCACATTCGTGAGGTGCGGGAGGCTCGTGGGACACCAGGAGAGGGCACTCACGGAGCTACATCCACCGGCGGGCACAGCTGCCGGTCTGGCCGGGAGCAGCCAGCCACGGCAGCTCCGCGCGGGAGTTCGCGGACGCCCCACCGCGTCTGCGCCCTTCTGGGTACCAGCGTGAACGGTGCCCCCCAGCTTCCCGGATTCTACTACTGACCCTTCCATATTTTTAAGCAGAATCGTGCCTGGAGCTCAGTCCCTTGGATAAATGTTTCTTTCCACTGTTCTGATCAGTTCTACTCTGCACCTCGAAAAATCTTCCTGCCGTCCCGCGCAGAGCTGCAACCTGCCCAGGAAGCACTCGGGGAATACGTGCTGGGCTAACAGGCACTCCGAAGGACTGACACTGTACTCCAGAAGAGATCTGCATTTTAATTCTGGAGGGTGACAACTTTGAATTTGCAGATGCCCTAACGTGGCCTACAACTTACATCACTTCCCCAAAGCAGTGCTTCTCAAACTTTCTGATTCTTCATCATTCAGTTATTACTTAAAAAACCAAACAAACTTCCCAAAACCCAGACTTGGCATATTGCTCGTAACTGAGTTTGCCGAGTTCTGTACCGTCAGTGTTAAAGGTTTGCACACAATGGCATTTTTTCCTTCAGTTGGACCATTTTTACGAAGGCTCTGGGGACACCTTATGGCACCTTCCAGTAACTGAAGGAGCTACAAGGAAGCCGGGGGGGGGGGGGGGGGGGCGCACTTTTTACAAGGGCCTGTAGTGACAGGACAAGGGGTAATGGGTTTAAACTGAAAGCGGGGAGATTTAGATTGGATGCCAGGAAGAAATTCTCCATGGAGAGGGTGGTGAGGCACTGGGACAGGTTGCCCTGGGAAGCTGTGGGTGTCCCATCCCTGGAAGTGTTCAAGGCCAGGCTGGATGAGGCTCTGAGCAACCTGGTCTAGGGGCGTTGGAACTAGATGATCTTTAAAGTCCCTTCCAATCCAAACTAGTCTATGATTCTACACACTTGCCATTTTCACTTACTACAAAATAAACTGCCATAAACTAACTTTAAAAATACAGTATTTCACTTTTCTTGATGCCCTACACAGTAACGTCTGAAAATTAAGACTGAAAGTACAGAAACTCTTATTTCCCACGTATTGCCCATGTATCCAGGGTTTAGCTCCTTACACATAATAAAATGATGTTCCTGAGTTTACCTTCTCAGCATCTGTTTAGAGGCTTTGCAGTGCTTTAGATAGAGACATTTTTACAACGCTCCTGGCAGCCAAGAGATGAATTTCTGTGCTTTTCATGAACTGACTCATTCAATTTAGTCACACAATACAAACTTCACTGACTAATACTTAATTCCTAAATCACAGCATAGAAGATGATCTTAGAAGGAGTAAGTAATTGTGAATAGGTATGCTTGGAAACAATTTTCTACTAGTGTTTTCAATGTGATGGTCGAACCTGATTATTAAATAGCATGAAAAAAACACATATGCATCCTTAAAAAGCACTGGTTATGATGGTATTATAAAAGTTGTACTGTACCTAACCTGAAATCTTTAATTCATACTCCAATTTAATGTTAAAACCTCCATACGTCAGCCAGTCTCATGAGGCCATACAAAAATACGCCCTTTATAGCAACGCTGTGTGAATTAGTTAGTATTTATACAAACTTTTGAGAACACAACTATATACATTAACATTTTATATTGACTTCTACCAGTTAGTTTTGCTTAGAAGCTGGCCTGCTGAACCTTTGCTACAATAATACAACTTAATATCCTGTGATAATTAAAGTTATAATAAACGCTGAAATTTCAATGCATCAATGACTCAATGCTCTGAATTCTCAGTTGCTCTGCCAAATTTTGCTACTTATTATAAAAGAGCCAAAATTTAATCCAAGGTAAAAATCCTGATTTCTAGGTCTGGCCTTGTCAACAGGAACCCCCCAAAGATTGCTTGTTAAACATTAAAACTAATTAAGTCTGGTTTCCTATTAATTCCTGTCCATCCAATGACTCAAATCAACAAATATTAAGCAAATGTAAGATGAAAACCTGTTATCTCTTTCCTCAAACATAAGTTAGCTTTAAATTCCCTATCACTTCATTTGACTGTATTCAGTCAGTAGTTCACAGGAGATCGGGGACAAAAGACAAACAGCACACCCAGACCAGATAATTGCCTAAACTCTGTGTCCACAAGTAACGAGGATACAATGTTCTGAATATGCATAACACATTTGAACAAAAATCCCCGACACAAGCACCACGGAAACATGAGTTTTATCAAGTCAAAACCTACCTGTCTGTATGTCAAAGAGTTTGATACAGAATACTTAATGCTTGGTGGAATTTGGTTGCCTTAAAGCATTTTAAATTAGTCAGTGACTTTGGGCTCCCTTTCAGTCCACAGGAAGAAACAGCATGTACAGAGATGCCTCAGATTTAGAGTGTAATTTTAAAACATTTTTTAGACAGAAGCTCTAATATAGTGACTTCTCTAAGAGTATTGTAAACTTTTCAAAATAAATTTGAAAGTTTTTCCTTTTGTTGAATATTTTGAAAGTCTGGCCCAAACAAACCTAGAAGCATCTGAAACTATTTTCTTTCAGTAACCACTGCAATCCGTTTTGGTGTGAAAAATAAAGATTTTAATTTATTTTTATTTTACTTTTAAAGGTTAATATTTAAGACTTGTTTTTATCCTAGATAATGCATTATGCAAGTATGAAAGAAGTGCAGTAAAGCCATATATAAGATGAAGGACTACAGGTGAGACTGCATTTAAAAATAAAATCATAACAGGAATCCTAACATGATTTAGTAAAATAATGAGAAAATGCTGTCACTCCATAAACTAAGAAGCTGTGCTATTTCACAGTATTGTAACAAAGCAGAATAGATGGCATTCATACTCTTCCCTTCTTTTTTTCATAACTCTTCAAAGCCATGCGACTGAATGTACCTAGTGTAATTTAAATGCTCATCAGCTTATGTTTAACATAAACCTAAGTAACTGCAACTATTTCAAAGTACTGCTATTATGAACTAAAGCATTTTTCCATGTTAGCTAGGTTAAACTGCAAAGTTATATGTATATAACTGTATCTGTATATACCACCCCACTGGTAAATCCCAATCCAGATCATTTTTTCTAATGTCCCAAGTGATAGGTATTTTAGAATGCACTAAAAAAGCAAAACCACCTATGTACATTGGTGAAACAATATTCTGCAAATGACCAGATATTAAGGTATCTGCAATTCACCCACTACTCATGCATCCGAGGTCTTCAGCATGAAAAGTTACGTACACTCAGTCCACATACTTTTATTATACTTAGGATAAACTGCATACAATGTACTCCAAAATGTGGTTTTCAGACACTTCAAATGGAATAATTGCTTTGTTTTAGAAATACTGCAAGTGGCTGACCCTTCTGAACATCTTCTCATTGACGAAGACCAATGGTCATTAGAAAACAGAATACAAAAGCAGAAATGAGTTATATACCAAACAGAAAACAGGATTCTATGTAAAACCAGTGTTCGTTCCCACCACATGCATAAACCACCAAGCAAACATGCTGTGTTTGCACCAGACAGTGCTGTCCCTGACACATTAATGAACGAATACAAAAGAAACCAGACTGTACCCCATTTCATGAATGGAATTTTTAAGTATCAGCAGAGTTTTGCATATTACTTCGTTCTTGGCAACACACGGACTGAAAAAAAGATGTTTTCATCTGTTTTGACACTGTAAAATATATGTTTGATGTACTTCTACTGACTACTACTTGTATTAGATAAAAGGTCACAGTTACCTAAAGACTAATGATGGGTCACTTGACATACAACTGTCAGCAAATAACACCACAGAATGGGAAAGAAAATTGTGACTGTATGATAAAGACCAAAGCTGGTTCTGTCTCAGGTGCATGGTCACTCTAGAGCCTCCAAAGGATCCTTTCCATCAGTGGAAAGAGGCTACTCCCCTTCTGGGGAGCCGCTGGGGTATGTGTGTGGGAAATCACTTGGCACAGACACATACTCTCTCATTTATGATGTAATAACATTTAAATACTTAAAAATAATAATTGTACTTTAAGAATAAAACTTTCTGGGACAGGGCCTGTTTGTTAATCTAGGCATCTATTATGGCCACCTGCTTCTATACAGTTTATTGCAGCAGTACCTAATGCCTAACGGTGACAGGATGGCTGCATTCTGAAGATGCTTGAATTTGTGCATAAATAGTGGTTTAAAACATAGCTAATTTTTGGTGTTAAACTTCATCGCTACTGTTGATGTTCCGCGGTGCTTCTATGAATTGTGACTTGATTTCTTAAGTGTTTATTGTAACAAAAGTTTTCAACACTGGGCACAGATTGTATTTTTTCCTGAGTGGAATAACCTCTTGTTATCAGACATATACTGCATTTGCTTATTTAACTTGCACTTTTCCATAACAATAGAGTTCACAAGATATTCAAGGTCATTTTAGCAGCTCCTCCATGTAGCTCTTAGCTTATGAAACAGTAGTGGACCTATACACCATTTATGTGAATGAAACAAAGTTTTAATTTTGGTTATTGTGTGCATTTCATGTGCTGGACCTGAATTAATTTTCATGCAAAGCATCTGCCAGTCCACAAACAGCTCATCAGCAGCTGGGCTTAAATCTCCTCTGCAGATCTGTGTTGTTTTCTCCTTTTCTGTCATTTCAGAATAACTAGACCCTAACAAAATATATTTTACCACCGTAGGCTGAGCCTAGCTGCAAAGCAGTTAAGTTTGTTAGAATAACAGCATAATGAACAGAAAGCAATACAAGGGAAAGCAAGTTACCTACAAATACATACACGCTTTACTACCAACTACAGGTCTCTTACTATGGTCACAATTATATAGCATGGCACTAATGCAATCAAACGCAGACAATAGTCTTAACTCCACATCGAACATCAGCCTTCTGCTGAATCACTTTCCCAAACATCCCCCCTCCAGCACAACACATTGCACCCACATCTCTTCCACGCCCTGCTACATTCTGAGCACAAGCGTTCCTCCTGTCTCATGTTTATCATTGTTGGTTACAAAAGAGTGATGTCTTGTATTGTACAAGGGAGACAAGGACATACGAGATGGTAAAGAATTATTACCTTTCAAATAATTTAGCCTCATATTTCCTTCTTTCATGTGACCTGAAGTCAGATACAGTATTTATATCATAATCCTAACTGTTCAGGCTTACTTTTTAAGTATACAAACATAAATGATAATAGGCTTGTCATTAAAAAATAACTACTGCTTTTGTCTCACATTTCCAAGCTACCAGCATGGTAAAAAATAGAAGCAAAACCTTTTTTTCCATTTCAAAATCTTGTTAATTATCAGAGTATATCTCCCCAAGGTGTACATAATTATTTCATAATAGGATAATTGAAATCCCTTGGGCTACGCTTTGGTATTTACAAAATAAAAAACAGTCAGTATTGAATCAAAACTTACAGAAAGGAAAGCATAACACAATTGTTTCACACAATCGTAAGTTTATAAACTCACCTAAAAAAACATAAGCAGAAGACTTTCAAGCAACAATTTTCAGCTTTACATCTTTGTTTTTGCTGTTACCACCTTTTACCTACCTCAATGGCAAAACTAACAGGAGAGTTATTTTTTAAGTGCGTATCTCCAGTCAAGAACTAGGAATGCACATATATGGAACATAAAAAAAGAGCTGGTAGGTACAGAGAAGAGAAGGAAGATCACATACAGAAGATGCACAAATTAGCATTCTGCATGCCAGTTTTTGTCATTCTCAGTTAACTAAAATCTAACTTAAGAAGGACTAATATTTATTGCTCAAAGAAGGAATGTGGTTATTTAGGGGCTGCCCCCACTTTTGTTTCTTGTCGATTAAAAATACCTGTACATTGCTGAAAAGTCATGTTTTCTTCACTCTTCCTTATGCCAATGGTAATTAAACTCTTACATTCAGGCTTCCAAAACATACTTTTTAGACAAACACCTCTTTTCATATGATGTGAACAGGTATATTGATTTACAAGAATACTTAAATACTCCAGTGAGCTTTACTTTTTTATCTAGTAAAGGGAAAGCACTACTAAAGAAACAATAGTTAGGAAAAACCCAAAACTTCACAACTGGAACAGAATACCGTCAGATAGCCAAAGATGACAACTATCAGCAGATTTTTAACTCATTCTCACATACCCTATAAGGGACACAGCATCCATCAACCAACAGCATGTCTGCCCTTTGAAGGCATGCTGTAAAGCATCAGATTGATGACAGCCACAAGACAACCTTATTTATTTGGGACAACCTGTATTTGCCAGAAATTAATATTTTCATAGCACTCGAGACTTTTAAGCTACCAAACAAGCAGGTGGAAGCAGACATACTTTTAGGATTTTATTTAGCAAATGCCAACGAAGGAAAAGTAAAACCAAAGAGAGAAACTTACAACTCAAAGACCATATAAAGCATTCCATCTGAGCTGTACGTCTCCAAAAGTTCAACAATATGAGGATGCTTCAGCATGTGACAAATACTGGCTTCCCTCTTCAGATCTGTGGAAGATAATAAGGCAGTGTATTAGCTATATATCAAGCTGTTGAATAATAAAAAAAATAATTAAACTAACAAGAACATGTTTGGAAATGTACATATCTGAAATTTTTAATAAAATCTTTAATCTTTACAAAGAACATTGATGAGATGATATTTATGTATTCACAACTTAAGTTGGAAACTAAGTTAAAAACCTCATGTAGATCTCAAAATATAAACACACAAAACTTAATAGGCTTTCTTGATCTGACCTATTAATAAAACACCTCCTTGGTCATAATATGAAGAACTGTATGGTAATACACCTATGCATACTACACCAAGATTTTCACCCTGAATGTCCAACACGGCTGCGAAACTATCTCCAAATACAGAAGACAGGCTCTTTCACCCCACTACAGAGCTGTAAAAACCTGGAGGTCTCTAATCTCATCTCTTGTACATCTCCAAGAATGGACACTCTACAACAGTCTAGAAAATCAATACCGGTATCTGATCACCCTAAGAAGCTTTTTTCTTCTGTTTAACTTTCTTGCTTTTTACTTCTTTAATAATGATATTTTAAATTCACAATAAATGAAATGTCACTGGCATAAATTTTAACCAGCATATATTAGCTTGCATCACTGTTCTAGATAAGAGGAAGAAAAGCAGAAACAGTTGTGAATAAAGAGCAGAAAGCAATGGTGACATTTATCAAAGCTTGAGACATTTTGGTTTTAACCAAAAAACAATTCTGCTTTTTCTGATCATAAATCAATCTCCTAGTATAGAAATGCAAAAAACCAAACTGCACTGAATTAATGTACTCTTTGGTATTTTTGGTATTTAGTCATCCCTAAACCTTTTTTTTCTTTTAACTTACCACTAGTATTCTAGAAAACAGCAAAATTCTGAATGAACAGCCTTGATGATATTTTGAAAAGAGAAAAATATCAGTCTGAATATTCAGAAATAGATATTTTACTGTTCTATTCTCTTTCCATACAATTGTCCATTGTTCAAGAATGACCTACATATGTATTTACGGGAAAATATAAATATGGTTCCTTGGTTTGAGAATGCTTATCATTTTGTTGTTCTATGCCAGAAAGGAATGCAATGTGCCCTACTGCATTTCTAACGTGAATCAATAACATTCAAAAATACAAGCAGCGAGATGAACATTCTTTCACGTGAACCATTTAACAGGTTACTCAGATTTATGCTAGACTTTCAATATTTTAGTCATCTATAAATTCAGAAGAAATGCTCAGAATTTGGAAATTATTGAATTTTAACCCAAGAAAAATTTTCAGATTTACAAAGTGCAGATTTTCTTACTAGAACTTCCATGTTACACTTGCATTATGTGCTTCCTCCCTCACAGCCTTGCAAACAGAATCTAAAAGCAAAATGAGCAGGGCAATCCCTTAGAAACCATTGTGTAATGTCAACTTAGGAAGTGCTAACAGCAGCAAAAAGCAGCAAATAACTGTCTCTCACTGACGCAGAAGAAATTTAGATAAAAAATTAATGTAAAATTTGTCCTTTATACAGAGTTTCTATCAAGTAAGCAAACAGTAGTATGTCTTTCGCTACTCAAAATACTCGCGTATCAGTCTTTACATGACTTTCATGCAGAGAAACGACTAAAACCATATTGTATCCATAGAATCACAGGATGGTTTGGATTGGAAGGGACCTTAAAGATCATCTAGTTCCAACCCCCCGCCATGGGCAGGGACACCCTCCACTAGACCAGGTTGCTCAGAGCCTCATCCAGCCTGGCCTTGAACACTTCCAGGGATGGGGCACCCACAGCTTCTCTGGGCAACCTGTTCCAGTGCCTCACCACCCTCTCCAGGAAGAATTTTTTCCTGATATCTAATCTAAATCTCCCCACTTCCAGTTTAAACCCATTACCCGATGTCCTATCACTACATGCCCTTGTAAATAGTCCCCCTCCAGCCTTCTTGTAGCCCCTTCAGGTACTAGAAGGCTGCCTCACACTTAGGCACAGATTTGACACTAAATGATTAGCAGCTCTCTTCTAGGCTGAGGTTCTCCTTGTCTTTCCCTGAAGTACACACCTAGTCTTTCCTAAATAGGCTCACAGGTAAGCATGCCCACGGGCAGCGGAAGAGAACAGAAAACTGTGTGATTCTGTGAATGACTCTGATCTCCAGAAAATAGGATGCTTTTATTTTGTCTCTTACCGCATAATGACTTCAGTGCTCCAATAGGCAACTACAGTAAAGTCCTGCTTTATTTACAGTTAAAAACTGTCTTCAAAATAGTTTATTTTGGCCACTTACTTTATTAATTTCTTGTGGGCTTTATTTATATTTTGATGGGAAGCAGAACTGTGAGGAACAAAATATAGGCTGTTATTTACCTTGTTTCTTTGTGTAATATTGCACAAGTGAAACAATTGCTCAGAATGAGCATCAGCAGCAGAGGAAGGAGAAACAGAAAGTGGAAAATACAATCTTCAAACAGGAGAACAAATGAACGGAAGCCACAAAACAAGATTGTGTATGACTAAGGGATCTTGGGGTAAGAGCAGAACAAAGTCCTATTTTAAAAACAGCAGGGACTTGGTTAACAGTAGACCTATTAAGGAAGAAGAAAACTATGTACAGAGACAGACAAGTATATACCACATTGATTCAACAAAGCCACAGGGCAGAAAAGAGATGACGGATTCTGAAGTCCATTTGGACTGTGACCCAAATGTCAAAAAGTGTCATGCTTAAGACCAGTGAAAAGGAACGGGGAAGGAGGAGAAAAGGCAAAGATGGCATTAATTTTTTTGTTTTCACTTAAAAAAAAAAAAAAAGACACCAGCATCTACGCAATCCTTTATCAGGTGCTTTTACCAGACTGATTTACATTTCATCTCCACATATTCCTCAAGCTGTAATTAAAATCCCGAGTGCCTACAGACACTGATCCAGTTCTGAAAACAACCCAAACCCAAGCAGATGTTCAGCTGCAAGCAGGTGACTGAAGAGATCCTAAGAAAAATCCCATTATCATGTGAGACTCTGTATTATCTGTAACTTATTCTGTATATATCACTGTATGAACTTACTGTTGCATCCTGGTAACTTTTCTAAACCTCTGCTGAGTATTTTAGTCATGCCATGTAGCAATAAAGATCCCACATATCCCATACCAAAATAAGCCTTTCATACTGTGTAATAGGTATGAGGCTCTGCAAGTGGAACTGAACACTAACGAGGGTGATGGTTCATCCAGCTTGGAGGTGTTGCCGAGGTTGAGTTGGCCTATGCCCTGCATTAAAACTGCTTCCATACAGTAAAAAAGGTGGGTCATTGTCATGGGAGACTCCCTTCTGAAGGGAACAGAAGGCCCAATATGCAGACTGCACCCACTTCTTAGTGCTGGTTTTAGTTGGGACAGAGTTAGTTTTCACCTTAGCTAGTATGAGGCTATGTTCTGGATTTGTCCTGAGAAGAATATTGATAACATACTGATGGTTTTAATTGTTTGATAAGGAATGTTTACATGAAGTCAAAGACTTCTTCAGTTTCTTACGCTGTACCTGTGTTCCCAGGTGCTTCTCTACAAGAAGCTGGGAAGGGACACAGCCCAGACAGATGTCCCAAACTGACCAAAGGGACATTTCATGCCACCACAAGTCACGCTTGGCATGTAAGTTGGGGGAGTTGGCCGTGAGGGACAGTTGCTGCTGGGGGGCTGGCTGGGCATTGGTCAGTCGGTGGTGAGTGGTGGGGGGTTGTACCCTGGCCTGGCCCTCAGATTACTACCCATTATTGATTTTTCAGGTAGATAGCCATGAAGTTGCAACAAGAAGTCTGAGGGCAACCAAGAGAGTCTTCAGGGCCTTGGGACAACTGGTTAAGGGATGAGGAACACAAGTTGTGTTCTCCTATATCCTTCCAGTTGCAGGGAATGACGAGGGAAGAAACAATACATGGATCTGAGCCTGGTGTCACCAGCAGCATTTTGGGGTTTTTTTGGTCATGGGTCAGTTTACATGACACCAGGCCTGGTGGCAAAGACTGGATACCCCAGTCTCAAAGCGTCAAAAGGATCTTTGCACAGGAGTTAGCAGGGCTCACTGAAAGAGCTTTAAACTACATTTGAAGGGAGAAAAGCATAAAACCAGGCTCGAGAGAGATAAGCCTGGGGGTGGCATGCCAGTGTTTAAGCGACAGTGTGTTAATGAGGCCCTTCAGTCTGCCCTCTCAGAGGAGGTAGGGGATGGAGAGTCATGTGTCAGCAAAGATGCAAGGGCTACTGATGTGCTAGAAACCATGGAAGCACCTGAAAATGGTCACACAGAAATTAGGGCTTCTCCTCCAAAAAAGGTGGTAGGATCAGTAGCCCAACTGAAGTGCACCTACACCAATGCATGTAGCATAGGCAACAAACAGGAGAAGCTGGAAGCCACTGCACAGCAGGAAAACTATTATATAGTTGCCATTATGGAAACATGGTGGGATGACTCGCACAACTGGAGTGCTGCAATGGATGACTATAAACTGCCCAGAAGGGTCAGACAACAAATGAGAAGTGGTGGGGTAGCCCTATATGTCAGGGAGTGTTTTGACTGTCTAGAACTTAATGATGGTGATGATAGGGTTAAGTGTGTGTGAGAGAGAATCAGGCATACCCTGGCACACAACCCTCCTCTGTGCTTGGGTCATGACACTAACCTGACCTCCTTCTATGAAAAAGTGACCTGCTTAGTGGATGAGGGATGTTCAAGTTTTCATTTTATACATGGCTAATTATTTAGAGAGAGCCACTGAAGTTGTTAAAATGGCATAAAAGTTGAGATTTCTAGGATGGAAAAGGGAATTCCCAGCGATAGTCACCACACAGAGAAAACGCAGCCTTGTGTTTGGAAAGTGACACTGAAAATCAATTGCTGGAAGCACAAAGAAGGTAAATGCTCTAAATAATTACAAAGAAATATCAGTCTTTGAAAGAACATATGAAACATGAGCATCGCTTAAAATTTCCATGTAAATTAACTACCTAATATCTATGAATCTCTGACAATTCTGGCAAACACCTGATTTCCTTTCAAAATCTGACAGCCAAGATTTTAAAACATTTCAAACATCCTGAACATATATTGAATGCATGCTCATGGTATCCTACAGCACTGAAGAATTAGATAGCAGGCTGGATTATAGCACCATTTTAACATCTTAAAGTGACATGCACAGACTGTAGCAACCACATCTTTTTGGGGGGAGGACCGGCATCAAGTTTCATAGCAAGATGGAAGACATACGTATAGAGCATTCTGATTTTCCAGGCTCAGACCTTTAAAGGATTAGTTCTCCAGCCACAGCCTGAGTATGACAGTCTTTTGAAAAGAATTATCTACATCAGTAGTAAACCTCTTGCTTAAAAGGTTTCTATGTATTTTGTACAGTGAGAATATGATATACATAAATTTAAATAGATGTAGTAGTACTAAGTTTTAAAAGAAAATCAACATGCTTTTATCATTTGGTTGTATCATTCTCACGTACTATCCTTTGGTGTGCACCATGGAGAAGCTGCTGACCACTCCACCTGGAATTCTTCCAGATAAAACTGAACTGAATGATGTGATTCGGAAATGTGCCTGATGGACTCCAGCCTTGAACAGGCCACAAGGCTAGACTAGTTCTAGTTCAAAGTAAACACCTGATGCATGTATAAGGCAGTCACTGAGACCTCAGTACCAACTGTTTCACTCTACAAACAGATTGGTTTGTCTTGTGGATTAGCCTTGGCTAGCTGCTCAACTCCCACCCAGGCTCTTGCTCACCCTGTGCTCTCAACAGGGCAGGGGGTAGAAAACACAAAGAGGAGGAACAAAAAAGCTCACAGGTTGAGATAAAGACAGGGATATTTCTTACCAGTTACTATTGTGGGCAAAATAGCCTTACTTGACAAAGTTAACTTATTTTATTGCCAATAAAAACACGTATTTCTTGGTTTGCATCGAGGGAACCAAAAAGATAAACATTAAACTAAGAACTTTCCTTCCCCTTTCCCAGGCTCAGCTTTACTCCTTCACTCCAGATTCCTCTATTCTCCAACTCCAAATGGTGCAGGGGGTGGGGGTCATGTGCAGTACACAGCTGTTCCTTTCTGCTGTTCCTTTCTTTTCACACCTTTCTCCTGCTCCAGCATGAGTCTTCCACGGGCTGCAGGGGATATCAGCTCAGCCATGGTGAACCTCCTCACCCTCCTCCCCTGATCTTGATATTCCCTCGTTTTGTTCCACAATCCCCACGCTTTGCTCCAGCATTTCCTACCCTTCCTTAATATGTAATTTCACAGAAGTGCCACACACAAGGCTGATGGGTTCAACTTTGCACAAGGCAGCCCCCTAGCCTCTTCCCACCAAAGTTGCCCCTGCAGCCTCCAATTACCAAAAACTTGCCACTTAGATTTAATACAGATCTGCTCCCGTTTCTAGTAGCCAAGACTGCACCAGACACTATGCTTCAAGGGGCTCCAGAGGAGTTCAGCTACCTCCAAACTGAGCATGACCCTACAAGGCAGCACAGCGCATACACACGACATCCTGCACAACAGCAAACTCTAGTTTAACCCATTGTACTGTACTGGAGGTCACACATCCTAAACAGAGTGAACTTTCAGGGCAATACTAGCTTAAAAAAAGTTTGCCTATCACCTCTCTTTTCACTCATTCTTGCTCCTCTGTGAAAATTACTTTTAGGCTTTATTCTAATAGTATAGCAAGGAAGCCACAAAAGGTCTCAGCACAGCCAACACGCTGAAACAGGAATGAGCAGCTTGAGGCTGGAACATAATATACCGACACTGGCAATGAAACTCCCGTTCTGCAGAACCACAGTGATGTTTCTGCCCCAAGGATGTTTTATTTTTTTCTTCCACGAGGCGTATTCCCCTTTCTCTTAATTAAAACCACACTCCTGCCTTCTTGGGATATGTGACCGACTCCTCATCACACAGATACATCTGACCAGTTAATGACGCCTTGCCTCAGAAAGCAGTGAAAGCTTTCCTGCCACCCCTCCCACGCACTGTGGGGCAGCTAAAACTCTGTGGTAGCCAAGCTGATTTAGCTGCTGGCTGTTTCTCCCTTCATCCCACACGCATTCTTGCCCTCTGTTCCACTGTGCAGCAGCCTAGGGCTCGTCACACCACACACCAAACCATTTCAGTATTAACTCAGTAAAAAAACATTCATTTTTTTTTCCCCGCTTGGCTGGTGTCATGCAGCCTTAGCATGTGAAATGGCTTAGTGAGCAATCTCAAGTACAGAAGCTGACTTAAAAGAAAGTAAAGGAATATGGAAGGAGAATGCAAATAAGATTATGAAAGCCAGCACTTGGAGCTGCTTGGAATGTTGCAAGACACAAGTACAAATAGACACCTTTCCCTGCAAAGTGTCTCCATCATCACCAAAGCTTTACTATATAATCAATCTGTGCCTTAAACATGCTTGGAACATACATCACAAAGAAATAAATGCATATAGCTTGTGAATGGCCCATGATAATACACTATAGTAATCAACAATTACAATGACAGTGTGAGATAATCCATCTCCAGTTGGTATCTTTTGTTTCAATGCTACTGTAGCATTTGGAAACAAAACAATGACATGAAGAAAGAGAAGCAAAATACAGCTACAGCTAATACTCAACCACCAGAATACATTTCTGAGGCCCCTGCGCAGAAACCTATGGAAATCTCCATTTCATGGAATCAGACTTTATACACACTCACTAAATTCTGAGTAACGTCCATTTTCTATTCTATCCTTTCTCAGTGTTTGGACATAAACATGTTAATGGCTTTTTAGCTAGAGCTGGGTGTCTTGGGAGTCTTAAAAGGCAATTTTCTTTCCCCAGTTCATACTCCATCAGCTATGAAGAACATGAAAGTGTGTGTGAAAACACCACTTTCATTTCCTTTTTCTCTTACAACTTCTGATAGCTTCACCAGAATCACGTACCTGACAGACATGGTAAGTTGGTTTGCATGGTTGTGTCCATCAAAGCAAACCCTCCCTCCTTTCCTTATTTTTATTTGCATACAAATAAGCAATACTTCATAAATAAGATGCTGTGTTTTTGGCAATGAATCAACTTGAACTAATAAAGATGTTAAAGAATGTCTGAAAGAATATTAACAGCTGCCTACTGCAGATAATGAAAACCAAATAATTTAATTTAATTTAATGATAACTCTTAGAAACTTTTTACAAAGTAACCACCACAATGAAAAAATAATCTAACCCAATCCTTCTCACGCAGGCACAAAGATTGGATAAGCTCATATCTCTCCTCTCCGAATTCCTATACTCTATGTCCTTTCAGTATATACTCAACAGCAGGTTCAGTGAGGTAGGGGAACAGAGGAAGAAAAGGGAAAACAGAAAAGTGAAACAAACAATGCTTAGATTTTCTTTTTAGATGCACACTCTGTGTTTCAAAACACCATTAGTAGTTCTCCCTGCTGCAGGAACGGTTATATGCAGCCGTTGATCTGTCAGAATATGCCGTGAAACGTCTTTAAAATAACAGAACAACAACAAAAAATTACTAGACACAAGGTGCCTATTTGGTAAAAGAATGCTGCTACATGCTGGCTGGAGCACTGAAGTGGAAAAATGCTCAGCTGTAAGGTCACGGTGGTCTTCTTTACTGAAATGACTGAAAGGTCATAATTTCATAAAGATTCACACAGAAAGAAAAACATTTCACACAGATTGTTTTTTCTTCTAGCAAAACCCGATAAACACTTAAAACTAGCAGCCCCATTAACGTCAGCAATTGCTCCCTCTGCTGTCAACGCATTCTCCCCTCCTGCACCGCCTCTCCCCTTCATACTAGCGCCACTGCACAATGAACACTAGCAAGGAAACCAAGGAACCGATCCGACTGCAAATAACCTCATTTCCCCTCCTCTCCGAGCTATTTTCAACCAGGGTATCTGCACAAACACTTATGAGCACAGCAGCGTTGATGGCCCGGCAGCAGAACAAATGGCCAGATCACAGCAGCATCGCTCCTCTCGGCAGCAGCACTGGCTTAAAGCCTGTGACAATACGGCACATCACAACTGTCCATAATATCGCTGTGCTCCCCCTCAAAGCCTAAAGAAGTCAAAAAACTAACACCACCAGCTTTCGCAGTATTATCAGGAAATGCTAACTTTGCAGGGGCTTTATGCTTTCGCTTATTTAACTGAAACTCAAATTTGGAAATGAATTTATAACGCAGGTGCTATTCCTCTTTCCCCTCTGATTTCCTGTGTTCGTGCAGCTTCAGACCAGGATGCGCACCCGCGGATTTCTCACTAGGTGGCAACGCAGCTCCCTCTTTGATAGGGTGTGTAGTCAGCAACCGAACACAAAGGTGCCGGCCGGCGTTTGTTCAGCCGCAGAGCGCTTTACCTTGGGCCGGCGTTACACCGTTCAACTGATTAATGATGATTACAGCTCAGACCTAAGAACAACAACGACAACGTGTGCCGTCATCCTAAAATAATGAGGGTACGCCGAGGGTTACGCACTCCTTTATCCGGATGCCGTGGAAGCCCACTCTCTCCCCTACGACTAACGAGCCCTCCCGAGCTGATCACCACACAGCAACCTACTACTGCGCGCATCGACAACGGCATTGCAGAACCAGAACACGTTTAAACACGGTCTGCTCCTGTGAGCCACAACCTCTCTGTTCAATCCACAAAACTCTAACAGTGCACTGTGTTCATTGCTTTGACGCCCGGCAAAAAAGCTTTAGAAAGCTAGAACGTGAAGTGGTTCAGTTCAAACCACTGGAACTTCTCCTTTTTAAGGGTTCATCACAAAGGGTGGGGTTTTTTGTTTTGGTTTTTGTTTATTTTGGGTTTGGGGTTTATTATTCTCCCTGCAGGGAGTGTGTGTGTGTGTGTGTGTGTGTGTGTTCATGTTTTCAGCCTTTGGCCAGGGCAGTAGAGGTAATGTACATCTCACAATGTGCCAAGAGCATCATCATCAATGTTAAACTGATATTGGCAGAAATTTTTTACACCAAACTTTGACATCTCTTTAATATTTGGGCCAAAATTCACTTAGGCTGATCAGGTTAACTAAATGTTAGACTCTGCAGTCCTTTAAATGAATTTTTAGTGCTCATGCACTAAAATGTAATGACATTACATCAAGTAAGCGCCCTTGAACGCAACAGAACACTATCAAGAAAAGAATGTTACTTGATCCTGAAAAGTTATTTCTGTTACCATTATAATCTTTGCTGTTTGCTTTATGTTTGAAATGTCTTTTCTTCTGTGGCCCAGCCTTTTGCTGAACGTAGTGACATGGAAATTTACTTTCTGATACTAAGAATCTCCATTTTTACAGGAAAAAGTCTCGAATTTGAAAGACACAAAGGAAATCCATTCTTAACAGGTTGAGCTAGTCTAGATAAACTGTCCCTAACTTCTATTCTAGGAAGTTAAATAATCCATTACACTGCTGCTGCTGAACACTAACAGGCAGAAACAGAGTGCCCAAAGGCACTCAGAAGAGGGAATTGACTGCCTATGATCCATCTCATACAGACAAAATGTACTTGTTTGTTTGCTCTGATCAAAGTTTCTTTAGACTTGAAGGCTGGGCTCTGCACAGCCAATACAAGAACAGCTGTTCCCTAATGCCAGACAGGAAACAGTCTACTTTGCTCATATCAAGTCTAGACAACCCAGGCAAAATCAGCATTTAAAATACCAGTGTACTCTGATGAAATTAATTCTACAGTGTCCCAAAGCAGTGACAATGCTGCAGTTGTGCTGGCATGCCACAGCTACGCCAAATTAGTTCATAGTTTTTTGCAGCTGGGTAAAACAGCGCAAGCTGCAATATACGCTGCTGTACTGAGACAGCGTCAGTGCCCAAAGCTCCCTCGGCAGCACGCTGAACTCCAGGGCAAGCAGCATCTACAGTGCTCTGCGGGGACATACCCGGAGTAGCAGGTAACTATCTGGCAACTTTTCAGGATGATACCAATTCTGTCTAACTAGGAAATCCTGTAGTAGAGTGATGTCTGAATGCTGGAAAGCAATTGCCTTAACGCAACCTTTTTTCTGGTTCAGTGACAAAACAATGTCAGGAAGTAGAAAACCCTTTCCAAGGAGTAGTAACTGAGGATAACAGAAAAGTTAGCTTTGGTTTGTTCCACTTTTGCAGAAACTTCTCTTTGGGATTTTTACCAAAAGTCATAGAAAATGTTTTTCTTTGTTAACTGACACAATATAAAGCAAGTTTTGTGAAACAGGTGTGCATGTCTTAGTTCAGTAATGCAGAAATCACTACAGAATATGTTCTTTACCGGCACTTTCAGGACTTCACGCTAAGAACCAAAAAGTTTTAACTGTAGTTGTCACTTCCACATGATCATAAAATACTTGTAAATACTAGTAAGGTTGTAGTGCTTTAAGGAGCACATTTCCCCTTTTTCTGCTGGTGCAGTTCCAATATTCTTCCAAGCCTTTGAAACCACTGCCCTTAAAATACATTCCCCCTTTCATTCCACAAAAAAATCCAATGTTAGTGATGAAACCAGCGCGACTGAGCTCAAACTTGCTTCTAACTGCTTTCGAGTCACAGCTCTAGGTATAAGGGTTTTAACTTGCTTGACCTGTCTGGGATTGTACAAGAGGCTGAGAATGCTGCAACATTTTACAAACAGTCATGCTTTTTGCTGTAAACTAGACCAGACAGAGAGGTAACATATCCCCTTAAAGAACCCATCAAGTGACCATTTTGCCTATGAACTGGTTTGAATCCTTTCGCAATTAAAGGCTGAGAAATAATTTATTTTATTCACACACTTCTCATGATATTTAAAGGACAATTCCTCTTCACCAGTACAGACATGAAGAGTTTACTTATTTAACCTCACCCAAGCATTAAGAAAATAGTATTTCATTTCCCCTCTATTTTCTGGTGATGAGCGAGGAACAAAAAATACCTACAATTTATACTTAGCAAAAAATTGACATAGAACAGTTTGGTCGCCAATCCAATCCATAAACTTGGAAACTGTAATAGAAAGCATGAGATGCAGATTTTGAAACAGTACATCTGCGTGGCTTTTTAACTAATTTCTGAGGAAGTTTTTGACTGCCTCTGAAATTCCAGATGATGCTAATGGCAAGAATTATATAGTAGTATCTAACAATCTCTGTCACTGTTACACAGTATTTCGAGGGACTGGCATCGATCTATAAAGCCTTGCAGTAACCAACTGTGGATAATGGATTGCTCCTCCTGCTTGATAAAGAAAAGACTATTTGAGTACTTGCACTCATAATACTTGTATGTAAAACACACTCAGAACTGAATGAACCTTCTTCAGGTGTTAAAAGGTTTGACTCAAATTTGTTCCAACAACTAACCTGTACTATATCTCACTCCTGCATATGGAAATGGAGATCAGTTTCCTTTCTTTGGTTTCCAAATGTGAAATGATAATCAGAGTAAGAACAGAACCTTATAAATTCTGCCCATTTTTCTTCCTCTACAATGCAAGAGCAACAGTAATCTTGCATATATATTAAATGGCCAAAGAGTATGTCCACTATTATATTTCAGAAGTCCACAGAAGTAGAGTAACTGATAATAATCCATATTCTTACTGCAAAACAGAGCTTTACAAAAGCACTGGAAGAAACAGTTAACAGGGTTCAAATGTCCTTTCCTCACAAGTTAATAAAAATATTAAGTATCTATCTACATTAAACACCAATAGGATAAAGAATTTCATTGACATGACAGGGTACATGGAAATGTAAAACACAGCACTCACACAGGTTAGCTGAATTAAGAGAGCTTTGACCCATTCCACAGATTCTTTAGACCGCCTTTCCCGTCAGCTCAACAAAATCAAAACCATGTCTTAACATGGTAACACATGAATCTCAGGTTGAAAGCAGCATTGTCCAGATCCTGACAATAATCTGAAGCACAGTTAGTTGCACAAGATGTACTTCTCCCCCACCTTTCTTTGAAGGAAGAAGCAAATACTATTTTGAGCCTGGCTTCCCTTCCTTCGCAGACCTCTTCTGGTGAAACAACCTGTTCGGTGGGTCATACACAGCACTGCCACATTCTTATTTTTCCAGAGTACTATAGTAGGCAACAGACAGTAAGAAACTGAGGCAGGGAGGGGTGTACTCGCCAGAATAGGAAAGAGATGAGTTATGCACCCGTGATTTGACATAAAAAGTCAAATTTGCAAATCTGTGGGCTGTTTATACAGATTGTTTATGCATCTGCAACAATATTAGGAGGCAGCTCAGGTCTAGCAGAGTTTATTAGTTTAAATGCAGTATATGCAAACCAGCTATGCTGCTTCAGGGCATGATGATCTAGTACAGTCTCTCCCAGTCAATACCTGAATTAATAAACCATTATGGACTTGAGCTAGCTCCATGTAAGGGCACTTGAAAGTCACAGTGACCCTGATTCTTGAGAATTTATTAGCTCAGCTGTATATATTAGCAGAGCTGCCAAGCTGTGGATATGCTAATAAACACCCCCAGAACTGGAGAGCCAAGAAAATGGGGATAATACCCTCCAAAGGGTCAGTTCTGGACAAGTGCTGAGCTACAGCTCCCACATCTCGACAGATGAAACCACACTGTGTTGCACACCCACATGCTTTTTAACACATCCCACTGTACCTGTATGATTGCATTTCTTTTTTCTTAATAGGTACAGTACCTCAGTCTCCGTTTACCACAAAGAACTAAGATTTGACTGCTTAAATCATCCTGTTGCATAAATCTTCATCCATGAACAACTAATTAGGGAAATAATATGGCCTCAGAACATAGAGAAATTCATAGAGTTTATATATATCCTATGTTTTCCATGTACTACAGTCAGTTTAGAAAGCCTATTTATAATTTCTAGGTAAGTAGGATTTTAAAATACAATAAACTGCAGCATAACATTCTTAAACTGAAAAAAAAAAACCCAACAAAGCTCTCAACTAATTTTTTTTAAACGTTTGAACCTTTAGCATTGAACCTGAGCCTAAAGCTTTGAACTTTTCAGCAATCTTGAGATGTGCTTTACTAAATTAAATCATCTTTCATCTTTTTCTTTACAAAGTCCACACAAAATCATGAAGCAGGAGTCTGCTGCTTTTGTTACCACAAGCAATACTATTCAAGTGATGCTCATGCTGACTTAAGAACAATCATAGGCACAGAAGTGCAATGTGTTGCCAGCAAAGCAATCAAAGAATGGTGAAAGTAGACAACGAAGTATCTATCATAACCCATTTTTAAGAGCTTTTGTAAAACTACATGTACTAAAGGTCTGAGAGGTTTTATATGCCAAATTAAACTTTAAGGACAGTTACAATAGCCCATGGATTTTAATGAAAACATTGATTGAACTTTAACATATGGAAGTGTAAATACTGCACAAATGTAACAACCATTTCTCCGACAGCCCATTTTCTTTGTTTCCTTCCTTTTAACTGCACATTTATCTTTGAGTTCCCAAAATACTGATAAAATTTATGTGATAAGAATAACATCAAACCAGTTGCCTGTTAATCGCCATAAAATCTGACTCACGGTCTCTAGTTTGGAAAAGGATTTTAATATACACATCCAATATTTACAGATAATGTAATTAGTAAGCACAAAAAACTTCTAAGAAAATTTGCTAAAACTTCCATTTTCTGATTTTAAAAGTTAAAAAATTTTCTTGCACTTCTTGAAATACATATATCCCTCATTAATATAACACATTTTCAGTATAATCATCTAATATTGCAAGTTACGAGACCTTCAGCAATCATTGAGCTTTGATATGGATTCTGACCACCCTTTCAGTGGTTCAAATCCATTGAAGAATGGACTTGTACATTGAAATAAAGTATCAGCATAGTATCAGATGAAAGGGAAAAAAATTCACTTTCTTTAATCTTTCAAGATCTAAGGAGCCACAGAGTTGCAACAGGATCCAACAGGGACCTGCCCAGACATCACGCTTAAGAAAGGCAGGCCTATAACAGAGCTTGCCTGTTTTTTTACGAGCTCTTTCTTGAAGACCTGATACATGAAACATACATGAAACACAACATCCTTTTCATAAACAGTTCAGAAGGACAGAATAAACTCCATTGCTGTAGCAACCAAAGCAAATCACCTGACCCCAGAACACTTTTCTGGGTTTGCCTTTGTGCAAAAACCTACAGACCAAATGAAAAATGACAATTTACACCTCAATAGTGGAGGAACAACATGAGTTGTTCTACACAACCAAACCTGCTCCTTTGCCTGTTTCAGCACATCGATACAATGGCTGCCACGTTATGGCATCACATGAGGATGCAAGATGTAAAGCATCCAATGCCCACAAGCAAGTCCAAAGAGCAAACAGGAAAAGCATGCCCATTTGGATGATGCTAATAGATGTGAAAGGACAATTGCCCAGGTTTAACCCTTTGCCAGTCAGTGCTACCAGAATGCATAACTTACAATTACAGCAAAAGAAACACTGCAAGGACACTTCTTTTTGTTCCCTTTTAAGTCTAACCAGATGCTGAAGGAATTTCAGGGTGGTGCAAAGGTGGAAAGAAGACAGCAGAAGTGAATGTACATGCAGCCTTCACTGCTCAAAAACCACTTATGTTTAACAAAAAAAAAAAAAAAAAAAAAAAAAAAAAATCAGTCTTCATGAAATTAGGTGGGGTTTTTTGGCTGGGGTTTGTTTGTTTGAAATCAGATTTGAGACACTCCAGGAACTCATAATCACCATTTCTTGGAAATGGAATCCTCTCCAACTGCAGGACCACAAATGTCAAGAATGAACACTTAAGCACACCCTATCAGTTGCTTAAAATGTGAATGGAGCTACAACTGGCTGTTTGGCAAATATTAAGGTTGGAGAAATTACTCAACATATTTTTATTTTCTGCCTTAGAGTGTACTTTTTACAATGGAAAAGTGGTCCACCTGGACAGTTGTACAGTAGACCTCTATGGCAGACATTATTCCTCTTGGCTCAGTGTGTGGGAATGGATATTCCTATAGGTAAATCAGTACAAAGAGCATTGGGTCTGCCTTAAGAATGTGGTCGTTATTCAAAAGATTCCTATGCAGGTCTGTGATGTAAAACATAACTTCCCTTCTGTGCTCTCAAAAAACTGTACTTCTGTGGCAAAAGCTGATATCCTGTTTTAGGTGGAATTCATCTTTGGAAGAACACTTGAGGAAACACCGTATTTTCAAGAAAAATAGCATGAGAAGGATTAACGGCAGGGAAGTTTGTCCTCCCCACACTACTTCAGAGAACTGACAGCTATCCAGATTACCCCACGTGATGAATTTTTTTCAATCTGATACACGTGACGTGTTGCCCAACTGTAGTCCTTAAAACCTGTAAACTCTGTTGGAAATTGGTTCCTTTTTCAATAGGTTCAACTTTTCATATATATGTAAGCGTCTAAGTGAACGCCAATTAACTCCTTACTAACATGACAAGAATTGCTGCCAGACTCCATCCAGCTATGAAAGAAACAAGGTTAATTAAGCCCCTGACAACTGTCGTGGAAAGTTCATCTGTAGGACTACTAAGCCAGAATCTAGTACACTTGGTGAGGTAAGGAACTCTTATCTTCCCCGTAAGAAAGATCCTTATTAACAACTTTAAGGACAAAACAAAGCTATGCACCAGAGCTACTCAGCATCTAGAAAGTGTGTGGCAAGTGTGCGGTGATGCACAACTTGGAAATTCTGTACTAACTGATACAGGAGGACAGCATCTTCTGAGACAGATGACGCAAATCCTGAAATCGGCATTATCTCAGCAAAGCCAGTGCCCTCAAGTGTAGCAGTTCCTACTTTTCCCAAGTAGCTTCAGAACTAGACCAATTGTATTAATTGTTTTTTTTTGCCCACTGGATCATGCATCCAACTACAAACCAAGGAAGCAAAGCATGTATAGGAACTGAAGGTCCAAGGCTTGTTACTAAGAAAAGTAATCAAAATCTCAGGAAAAGAAAGGGTGGCAGAGTCACGTTCATCTGACATGATGTTCTTCAGAAGAGCTACTTCTCTTGGGCAAATCCAGCAATCAGGTGAAAGAGGCAAAGGTGATCGTGAAGAACAGTGCTGAGAGCAGGGGGAAATCATGTTACTGTAATGTCACATGAGGGTACAGATTTGACTCTGGATATGAACCTGCCTTCCTATCAGCAAACTGTCACCATAGCATGACCAGCTCTAAATCTTTACTCTACAACATAACATTTCTAAATACTAACCCAGAAGACACCCAGTTTTATAAAGAAACTATCTGTCCTCCTCGGTTTTTCGTATTACTGAAGAAACCGATTTTTTGCCGTAGTTGGCATTACATGGAAGACCTAAACAGAAAGTTTTCAAAGTGCAAATTATTTTAATAAAAACTCAAAATACATACTAAAAGTTTTCCTCCCTGTCAAAGATCATTGTGTATCTTGGTGCATGTATGTGCCCTCAATCCTTAGACCAGCATTTGCAGCTCAGGTTACCATGCCCTGAAGCCGTGAATGGCTTTGGCTGTGGGTACAGCCCATAGTTCCTCAAACATTGCTACAAATTACTCTACAAGGGGAAGTTTTTAAATACAACAGAACCAAGGTAACTCTTGTTGTTGTAAGATGCAAAAGTATAAGCAAAGAAAACAGTACTCTGCACTGAACACCAGCTGTATTTCCCCTGCTATCAATTTACTCCAACATTACCTGACCACAGCACATCTTCACACAGGGCAGTGAAAAAGCAAGTCTAGCAAAGACCAAAAGGAGAAAAAAAAAAAAAGAGTAAATTCACACAAATTGATAACAGACTGGTGGGTGCAGGGGTGTATTAGGCATAGCTGGTGATGTGTTGGTAGCAGTGGGCTGCGGGGGATGCCCTCAGTGGGACGAGGGCTGTCCCATGCCAGACACAGCTGGCTCCGCAATGGACCCACCACAGGACACAACTGAGCCCTGTCAGCCACACATGTGGCACCCTGAGCCAGGGGACTTCAGGGAGTCTCTGTGAAAACATGTTTAAGCAGGGGCAGTAAACACCTAAAGAAATGCAGGAGATAATTTGAGGAACAACAAGGCCAGGGTGGGAGGAGTGAGGAAGCAGGAGAAGGAGCAGGCTGGAGCAGGAGAGGAGAGACAGGGCTACAGCAGAGCAGCAGCCTGAGCAGGGCCAAGAAGTACGGCTCCAGAGGCAGTGACCACTGGAGGAACTGGCCTCGCTGGCCCCATCTCCACCTGCCCACTGCCTCCCTGAAGGGACTGAGTGCTACAGGCAGCTGGAGAACGCAGACCAGGAAGGAGGGAGGCAAGGAATGTCTTGCCTAAGCGTGTGTGTGTTTCAATACCAGGATTACAAGTTTCTTAACTGACAAATTAAATCGATTGAAATCCCCTCCAAATCAGTAAACTCTTCTTGTGGCCATGTGATGGGGAAGGGAGGGGAGGATGACAAAAGTGGTCAATCCCAACTGAAGGCTTGCCTTGAGTAAACCAGGCAGTATCCTTAAGAAAAGCCAATCATACAGGCAGCTCCACACTCACAAACCAAACAGGACATGACTAAAAATAGGGAATCAGGGGGGTAAAAGCCTGGTAGTCCAGAAAATTGCTAGAACAGAATGCGTGTCTTCAAGCCCCTAACTGATATTTAGTTGCTGACCGCTCCTACCACACCGACAGAGATAAGGACAGCAGCTTTGGTATGACTTGAGGCTTTTTCTTCTCAGACCCCTGTTAATGATACCTTAGGAATGCACTTTCTCCAGCTAGCCTGTTTGCTTGTTATTTAAAGCAAAAAGAAACAACAAACAAAGACCATCAACTGTTTAGGAAAGAACTGAGGTAGCAGCCACAGCTATTTACAAGACATGCTCCTACATCCTACAGTTCCTACTCCAACCCCAGCTTGTTCTCATGTGTTAAACAGAGCCACTGGTAGCCCTTACAAGAGAAGACTCTCTCTCTTGTTTTCCAAGTATCCCACACCGGTTTATTATTGCAGATTCTGAACTAACACACAATATACAGAAATATTTTTCTCTGAAGAGAGTAACAAAATTCCCAGCTGAATAAAATCAAACTATGCTCATTTACGCTTTCCCCTTAACAAGGTAATTCTTCTTTACCCTAACGGGTTTCTAAATAAGATGCATTTGAAAATGGAAGCCAGCCAATTGACAGGAAAGTAAAGACTAGGAGACTTAGGCTGCAAGTCCTTTGTTAACTTTTTTCCCCTGACCTAAGTTAAAACAGATCAGTCAAAAGGTCGGTAAAGTACCAGAGCCAATGCAAATGAAGCAACAGAACTGCAATAGTAAGGAACCTGGGTTGAAGAAATGGGGCTTTTCCTCCCCTTCCAGCAGGCAGGAGCTGTTAAATCAGCTCAGCTGGTCTTATTGAGGGGGGAAGGGAAGGAGATGCAAAATACAGACTCACCCACACACTGCACAGATGGTAAGTGGCATCTTACTAATCCTAGATGTTAGCATCCTACGTTTCCAGGGCATACTAGTTCCTGGTTTTCCCCTCAAACAGATAAGCTTTGAAGAGACAGAGATGGTAGATGCCCTATCACTACGCAGCACAAGAAGCACATCATCGGAGATGAAAAGCTTCTTTCCAAACACCCCAACCCCACCTGTCTAGCCCTCTGCTGGAAACACAGGCTCCCGTTGGCACAGCTTTTCAAAGAGAGCTTTGAGGACAAAGCGAATACAGCGACGATAACCTGTACAGACCTGCAAGCACTGATGTGTAACATATATATTGTAATAAACATTCATGTGGTGGCAACCTGGATTCAAATACTTAATTGATTTTGCAAAGGAAAAAAAAAATCTAGCTTACTCAGGCGAAGTTGTACTTCATAAGCCATTTTCACTATTTATGATACTATAAACTAAGGTAATATTTTCACCAGGACCTGCAATTATTAATTGTCACTATGCCACAGGCAATGTTAAATATGACAGATATTAAGAAATCTACAATAACTGGTTCTGTCACAGTGGATCAAATGTATTTTTTCACTTAACTTTATTTAGTCAGTCTTCTGGGAAACCAGAGAATATCAAGAAGCTTGGGTTTTATATTGCTGACTCTGCTAGTAACTTTCTTTGGAACTTGGAATACATCTTAATAGTAATTCCTCAGTTCTGTAAAGTATTAAAAATAAATCCTCATTTAAGTGCCGTAACAAATGCTACGGCATTCTGAAAGAATAAAACATAACTTTTTAGGCCAGTCTCATTTGCAATTGGGCTTTTTCTTTTACAACAACTTCAAAAAAGAAAGAATTTGTCCACTGAATATTTTAGGCAAAATTAGTACATAGAACAATCCCCTCCCCCAACCAAGAAACACACCATAAATCTTACTCATGTATGAAGTGACCTTAAAAAACAACTTCCAAGAAAAATCTCTATCACAGATTTTAAGTGAACCAACTATAGATCACACTATTTTTATTTAAGTTGCCAACTTACTGCCACTGCGTACATTTGTTGGTTGAATTCATATTAGGAAATCAAGTACATACATTCAGCATGAGTAGGCTATCCATGTGTCTGTGCTAAGTGTCTTCACTGAAATAAATAACTTGCAGTTGGAAAATGCCATGCCAGTAAGAACTGTTTTAGAGTGCTCAGGCTGCAGTAATACACAGAGCTAAACAGGTAAAAAGCCTTTGGCACTTAAAACCCCCCAGATTGCTACGCTGTAACACTAAAAAAATGAAGTATCTTGCAGTGCTTAATTAGATATGATATAACGTTCTCATGCTTCTATCTTCTACATAGTTAAGTGACTGAAGTGTTTTAAAATCATATATTTTGCATTCCCATTACTCTGCAGCAGGGAGAATGACAGTTGTCTCAGTCAAATTTTTAAAGTTATTGGTTATAATGTAATAGTTTTAAAACACAGAATTAGGAAGAAATTCAATGCAGTATTAAAGAAGTTAAAGATAAAACTGAATTCATATAACGTATGTCAACTCAAGTTGTAAGTCACTTTTATCTTAAATTTAACTGTATAGACAATCCCTTACTGTTTTGTACCTAACTTTCTTCCTTCTATTAAAATAATTAATATACTCAAGACAACTGATATGATAATATTTGACATGGTAGAACTAGGATAGCAGATAAAATGTAGGAAATCTTTAAGAAACAGAATTAAGTTAATAGGTCTCCTCAGAACCTCCAGGTTGTTGATTTATTTAAATCAAAATACTTCTCTTCATTGAGAAGCTAAAAATCTCCGATACTCTATATGTTAGCCAAGATCTTTTCTTTAAACAGTTTCACAAGATAGCTTCCAACCTGCCTTCATAGCAGGTAGACTTACTTGGTTTTCTTAATGTTTGGGGGATTTTTGTTTTGGTTTTTCTTTGTTGTTGTTGGCTTTTTCTGGGGTTGTGGGTTCCCCCCCAAAGATTTTCTTTAATCAAAAAGATTGTAAGATTACTTTTTTCCCTACTGAAACAACTTTTATCCTGGAAAATACAGACATTGTTTGGCAGCATTTACGAATGGACTAAACACATTGACTTACACTCAAGAAAGGTGATTATCTTTGCATCTGTACCAGTTAGTACATGCTAATGCGACCTAAAGTATTTAATTCTCACAAGCAACTGACATACTGACAGCTTCCTGAACCCTGTATGTTTTGAATTTTCTTCTCCTCAAAATATTTCCATTCTCCCACATAATGACAAACGATGGAGATCTCTCTACTTCTATATACTCCATGTATTAGTTGTAAATATTTGCTGATGCAGATGTTAGAATGAGTTTCCATGAAGACCAGGATTCTCATTCTAACACGAAAACCAGTTCTAGAAGACTTATTATTTATCATATCAGTGACATTTTTAGATTCACAAAACAACAAAACCCACCAATGAAGAGTCAAAGAAGGTTCTCTTTGGATCAATGAATTAACAGAAATTGCAGCTCAGCTGCAATTAATCTTGTTTTGTTGACTGCACAAACCAGAACAGAATACATGCTCTCACACAAACAGAAAATATTTGAAAATACAGCTGATGCTTATTATCTTCCTATGTTTGTAACCAGCCTGAATTATGGCAAGCACAGTTAGAAGACTATTTCTGGACTATTGGCAAGAATCATGATTCATTAGATGAGTACAGATTGTGTACAAAGACATGTTTTGGAAAGCGTTTTCTTCAGAACAGAAGTTGGACATACCTCACGCGTGTTATAAATAAAGACAACAGTGTTTAAGAATGAAGACTAGAGTGTTCTCAGAATAAATATTTTGAAAAGCGTATTTCCAGATTTCTTCACATATATTTAATTATAACTTTGCTTTCCGAAGAGGGTGAAGAAATACACCTTTGTCATTTGGCCTATTGTACTGGTAAAAGCTCCAGGCATCGCTTACTGCTTTAGGAACACCGAAAGGAATAGCCTTGCTTCCCCCTCCAACCTAGATTTCTTTTTCAAACAAACTTGCTCTTCTCCGTCTGCTTTCTTAAGCAAGAACGCAGCTATAATTAAACTAGGGTTTTAGAAAAGAAAAATGTTGTAAGGTTATGTGATAAAACCTCATCAGCACACCCACAATGGAGCACAGACACAATGATGTGTGGGGCAGGGGGGAGCTCAAATAATACCCTGCTTAGCTGCTTCCAGGGCCATCAAAGGACACCATCCACCCAAAGAAGTTATGAAGTTGCACTTGCAGAAACACAGAATGGTTGAGGTTGGCAGGGACCTCTGGACATCATTCAGTCAGAATCCCCTGCTCAAGCAGGGCCATCTAGAGCCAGTTGCCCAGGACTATGTCCTGATAGCTTTTTCTCCAGCCTGACGAGGTCCCTCTGGTGTATCAGCACGACTCTGGTGTATCAGCCACTGCTCCCAGTCTGGTGTCATCTGCAACTCTGCTGAGGGCACACTCTGCCCCGTCGCCCAGATCAAAGAAGATGTTGAAGATGACTGCACTGACCCCTGGGGTACAACAGCAGTTAGTGGCCTTAACCTAGACTTTGTGACAATGATGTGCAACCTCTGGGCACAGCTGTTCAGCCAGTTTTCAATCCACCTCACTGTCTGCTCATCCACCCCATGATGGGCTTCATTCTTCAGCTTCTATATGAGGATCTCATGGGAGACTGTGTCGAAGGCCTTCCTGAAGTCTAGGTAGACAAAATCCTTTTCTCTCCTTCATCCACCAGGGCAGTTGTTCCATCCTGGAAGTTTCTCATCTTGGTCAAGCATGACTTCCCCTTGTTGAATCCATGCTGACTAGTCCTGATGACTTTCTTGTCCTTCATGTACCTGGAAACGGTTGCCAGGATTATTTGCTTCATCACCTTCCCAGGGATGGAGGTGAAGCTGACTGACTTGTAGTTCCCTGGCTTCTCCTTCTTGGCCTTCTTGAAGATAGAGGTGACATTTGCTCCAGTCCTCAGGCACCTCTCCAAATCACTATGATCATTCAAAGATCATCTAGAGTGGCATCAAAATGGAATCTCTCAGCTCCATCAGCACTTTCGGGCCCTGATTGGACCCACATCTGTGTAAACACTCTTAGAGGCAAAGAATACTTTAACAATATGTTAGCCTGTTAGGTGCTTCAGGCCTGCTTCTGACACATAGGAGAGAGTTCTTAGACATCTCCTTTCCTGAATACTTCACATATTTAACTACCAAATATAAGCACTGAAGTCATCATACTCTTAAAATTACCATATGCATGTAACTAAATATTTAGTAAAGGGACAGACAAGATTGATATAGTATGAGATTTCAAAGCCTATTTTTGAGTAACAGTGAAGGGTGTCTGTGATACTTATCTTCCTTCTTTTACTGGGAAGAGTGAGGAAGGCTTTTTAGAGCTCTGCTTAGTGACACTCTCTCATTACATTTTGGGAGATAGGGTTTGGAAAGCAGTATCCGGATCAGAGTGACTGAGGATGCAACTGTAACTGTTTGGGATGGATATTTCAACGACAGGCTTACCACTGGCAAAACTCCCACAAAACAAACCTAGAACAGTTATTTCCAAGACTTTTGTAAGGTATTCAGTACACTACAGGATGTCCCAATTACCTGGCAGGCATTTTGCTAGTCTACTTGGAATAAATAGTATCAACTGCAGCTTTCCTTCCGGGTTCTGTGATCCACAATGAACCACAGGCACTATCTGAAAATGTTTTTCCTAAATTCAAAACTTCTATTAAGCATTTAAAATATTTTCAAGTTTAATATTCAGTGAAACTTGCATTCTAAGTGGTTGTGAGCTCACAGGTACAGATGGGATTCAAACCAGTTTTTGCCCAGATTAAGTGGAAGTGATGCATAAGTACAAGTCTGTACAGAAGTTTGCCTCAATTAGCAAATAACTTTTATGACTTGAGGTGACTAAGGTGTGCATAAATTATGCATATTTCTTTGGAAAAATGGTTCAGTGTTACCCAACAAGATTCACATACTTAACAATACTAGTTATTCCAGTGAAGATTTTAACCAAATGGTCACTAAGCCCTATTTTATATGTACAAAGAGGAATTAACTTTTAAGTGAACAACTGTATTCGCTGACTTAAATGACAGAAAAGTTTTGTGGTAATGAATTTCATAAATACCTAGCTGTTATGAAATCTTTTCCTAGCAAGATTCGTTTGCCTAGGTCTTATTTTCTTATTCACATATGTGAACGTATTTTCTTGTTCTGCATATATGGAAGTGGGATATAAAGTGAGAGAAGAGATCATTGCAGTCTTATTTCAGGAATACTTTTCAATCAAGTATTACTTTTAAAAAGATCCAGGTCAACTGCTTCAGTTATATAACAAAAATAACAGTTAAATTATATACGAACTGCTTTATAAATTCCGGTTAGTACTAATTACTTCAGTATTTCATTATTATATGTTCTAAGAATTTCAAGATACAGCAATTTTTAAAATTAATACTCTGCTATTCTTAGAATGGATAATTACTAAAAGGTCGGTCAAATACACTTCGTATAATTGCATTTTGAAACTTACAAAGGGTACCATTTACATTTTTATAAAATTGGGAAATATGCTGACTAATCTTGCTGCACGATACCGCACGATACCACAATATTCCCCTGAAAAGCAGTTTCATGATAACGTTACGTAAAGACCTACCTAACCTGCTGACAGGCAACTAGTCCATAGTGGTTCGTGCCACTAAATGTAACAGTTTTACAATGCTGGCACTACAGTGAGACCAAGAGTAGATGAACAAAGTTACCAGAGCAACACATAGCCAAGTAATAAAGATTAAAAAGAGGGGTGGAGGACGTGTGCTCCTTCAAAGCCAGTGTGTGTTCAGTACTATAGTAAATCCAGTAAAAACAGATACATATTAAAGGCAAGGGACTGAAGTCATTCAGCAAACAAAGCAGTCCTTGTTTTGGAGTCTGATTAGGAGGAATAAAGAACCAATTGCTTGCAATGCATAAAATCTTAACGGTCTTTCTTTTATTTGGGCAATAGTTCATAAAAAAGTTAACTATTATTATATGCTTTAAAATAGGTGTAATAGACTCACAAGTCATGCTTTCCCTTCTGATGATGGTGGAAAGGGAAAGCATTATGTCAACACTGCTGTGAATATGCTTCCATCAAATTTCAAGAAATGTTATGTTCTTGAAATAAATTAATACCATATAGTTGATTTTTTTATTACTTATGATCTGGATCAAAGTTCATATTTCCTTATAGGACCTCATATTTGCTTCCCTGGATGATCAAATTCATATGTGGGTCTCCAAAAGAGGTCAAAACAATAATAATTTGACCAGTGACAGTTAGTATCCCACTCCCAGAAGCCTGTAACTGGACACATGCTAGAAACAGCACCAAAAAAGGCCCCTAATATATAATGTTGTATTTTACACTTCAAAAAATATTATGCAAAGTGTTGCCAAAGTCTAAATTCTCTATTTCCAACCAAAAAAACATGCACCATTTCTGCAGTGAACTGACGTCCAGTAGCAAGAAAAAAAGGAGTTCTGAAAAAGAAACCCTTGTTACCTCCTCATGCATTCTTGTGATTCATTGTATCTATTACATGGTTAACACCCTTCACCACTTACACAAATGTCTTTTGGGGAAAGGCGCTTGGTTCCCTCTCTTATGTTACATTTCTGCACAGAAGTATTTAATTTGAATGACACTTTGTTTATGAAAGTTACAGCAGAACCATGAAATGGCTAGATATTTATGAAATTCATATGCACAAATTAGTTGAACTGAATTTATAACCAAACCAGCTTTTGGCTTCTCCAGAAAAAGAAAACTGAAATCCTTCACTGAGTTAAAACAACCAAACCCCTCAGAAAGGCTTAGGTAATGTTTCCTGTACCAAAATGGGAACACCTCTACCCAGGTGTAGAAGAAGTAAGCTAGGAACTATGCATTCCCCACAAAGGTAGACTCTTGAAATGACAAACATCGAAAGTGGTTTCAGGCATCAGTCTTCGTTCTGTTGATGGGCACAAACTCCAGTACAAGTCCCTTTCATCATGACCTTGACAGCCTTTTTAAAAAAAAATAAATAAAAAAATTCCTAAAAAGCATTCATTTTATACTTGATTTTGTATTACCACAGCTACATGGTAAGTTCAAATGTTTTCTACCTTTTCATCCCAACCTGTTCTATCATTTGTACAGCATACACAGAAACGGTAGTGCTGTTTAAAAGACCAGCAGCATAAACTCCATGAGAAGCAGCTACCAACATTTTAAACACCTTTGCTTCAAAATTCCATATTCGTGCATTTTCTTATTAACAGATGTGTCACTGATACGATGTGATTTTCAGTCTATAAACCGATGCCTCAACCTCTTCAGCACCAAGCATACTCACTCAATGAATTTTCAAGAAGGCTCCTGTGTAACAGAGTTATATCTGCAACATTACTATCACCAAATACTCTGATTAAGATTCTCATAGGGTTAAAACAACAACAAAAGAAAAAGCAAAGCCAAGCTGTTGCAGCTTTTCATTCTGTGCAATACCCTCATGTTTTCTGCCTTCAGTGAAAGAAACCCTTTGGTGCCTTCCTCGTATATTAGCACTAAATTACAGAAACGCTGGTGGGAAGTGACCTCTGATGGCCATCTGATCCAACCCTGACTCAGAGTGAGGTTACTGCTAATGTCAGATCAGGTCAGCTGTGCCTTCATCTAGCAAAGTCCTGGGAATCTCAAGGGACAGAGACCCTATAGCTATAGTCAGGACTACCAGGCCCTGATGCCAACTTTGATAACCTCTCCATCCTCTCCCCACTCCCAGAAATAATTTTTAAATTCTTGTCCTAGAATGGATGTTCCACAGCAATAGCAGGTTTTATTCAATTATCTTGCTCCTCTCAGCGCTAGAAGTGTCCCAAGAATTATATTCAAAACACTTCTTTCATGGCTACAGTTTTGCCCTTTGTCACATTTTGCAGAGACTGCCGCCACAGCTCGCTTCCCAGAGAAACAGCTGGGGATCTAAAGGAAACCTGAATCTTCCTTATCAGCTCATCTGTTCAGCTTCACAGTGGCCTGCGCATACAAAACTGTACTGAGGTGTGTATCAGCCTAAGAGAGTGTCTAGCCTATCAGAAGGCTGTGGAAGTGGTAGTCATCACTTTCTTTGTGAAGACATGAAAATGAATTACAGAAAGTTGGTTCTAATATACAATGAATTTAATAATGAAAAACAACTTCAAAAAGACATGCACTGTAAGCATAGGGTACTGCCCTTTAAACTGCTTTAAAAAACACACGGCATGTTACAAGAAAGCAATCCGACATTAAGAAAAGGCACACAAATAATGGGTACTGGTTTTTATTAAGTAGTAAGGAACCGACCACCATTCTCCTCTTGAGAAATAGTGTTTGCACTTACAGATATCTGGTGTTAGAACAGCTAACTAAAAACCGAGATATGCAAGTCATGCAGAGAAGAATAAAAGGAAAAGAAAATGCATGGGATGTGAAGACAGCAGCAGCAGAAACAGACAGTAAAAGGTAACTATGGTGTGAGCTGTAACAAATTCAAAAATAAGGAAAATGCTTTTTACACTTTTTGGTACCAAAAGTTCTGAGTATAGTGACTAAGGAGTTGTATTTGAAAATAAGTTTATTTACACTGGGTTTTTTTAATTAGATCTTAATGAGTAAACTAGCTTCTGAGAGCATCAAGTACTCTGACATGAATCCACTAAATTGAACCGTACAAAATAGTCTCTTCTGTATCTAAAAATATTCAAGCTTTGCATTTTCTTATGTATATTTTGCATTTTTTTTTTTTTTTAGATCTCTGTGATACGGAAGCGTAGTGGACTCTAGTAGAATCTGTCATCACGTAAAATAGCCAGCATTAATTCAGTAGATCATGTGGCCACTCGAACAGTGAAAAGGTATCAATATACTTCATTAATATGGTTGAATTACAACACTACAGAGACTGATGACACACAGTATGCAAGACCATGAATACCAATACTTAAATCCAATAGAACTTAGAATAAATTAGATTTTTTAGCTGTCAGGCATCGTTAGAGAGCACTAATGTTTTTTTCCTATTACCAAACCACTGCAGAAATGCACGCAGACAAAAATCACGAGATGTCTATGTCTATATATACAATGCGTATTGAGCAGCCTTATGGGAAGAATGCTATATGTGATAAGGGTTTGCCTTGCAAGCTAGTGGCTTCCCTATCATATAATACAAATGCTCATGATAGTGCCAGTTGATAAACACAGATTAGCCTAGAGAAGCATCAGTTTTCCAAAGCTTGATTCCTATTGTTACTGTGCCAAGGCAGATACCATTAATGTAAGATATCAGTATAACTTTTATTAATTGTTTAGACTAGCAAATAGTCTTTCTTTTAAAAGGTAGGCAAGTTAAACCTCCTCAAAAGTTAAACTAATTGAAACACTGTATCAAAACCAAGTCTTAATTAACTATTTTAAGCACAGTACTGTTAAGTCTACATTTTCACCCTAAATATTGTTAGAGTTATATATTGTTATATATTGTTACAGCATCTTTGAGTATCATCTCCACAACCTCTCTCTGTAACCTGTAGCAGAGTTTCACTATGTGAGTGATATTTTTTTTTTCTTGTCCCTAATTGCAATATTTCATGTTGCAATTTGTCTGCATGGCCTCTTGTCTTTTCACTGTGCACCTACATCAAGAGTGTGGCTCAACCTGCTCCATACCCTTCTGTCAAGTAGTTGAAGACAGCACTAAATCTCAGATTAGCCTCTCTTCTTAAGACAAGACAAAGCCAGTTCTCCCAGTCCATCTTGGTTGGACTCATGCCAGTATATCATTGTTTTTCTTGTACTGGGGAAACCAAGACTGCACACAGTGCTCCAGACACAGAATCTTAAGACTGGTTTAGGTTGGAAGGGACCTTAAAGATCATCCAGTTCCAACCCTCCTGCCATGGGCAGGGACACCTTCCATTAGACCAGGCTACTCAAAGCCTTATCCAGCCTGGTCTTGAAGAGAACCAGGGATGGGGCATCCACAACTTCACTGGGCAGCCTGTTCTAGTGCCTCACCACCCTCTCTCTGAGGAGTTTCTTCCTTACATCCAATCTAAATCTCCCCACTTTCAATTTAAACCCATTACCCCTTGTCCTGTCACTACCTGCCCTTGTAAAAAGTCCCCCACAGCTTTCTTGTAGCCCCCCTTCAGGTACTGGAAGGTTGTGACAAGGTCTCCCTGGAGCCTTCTCTTCTCCATGGCTGAACAAGCCCAATTCTCACAAGGGATGAATAGAGAGAATAATCACTCTCTTTGACTTGCTGGCTACGCTCTCGCAACAGTCTACTATGCAGTTGGCTGCCTTTGCCACAAGAGTACACTGCTGACAAATGTAAAGATGAAGTTCTTACCTATAAACACATTTTATCCCACATGAGTACTTACCCAAAAGCACTCAAGAACAGAGACTTTTTAGATTTAATCATAAACATAGAGGCATACTGGGCCCTTTCCCTCTCAGCACTCTACGTCTATGTGAAATTAATGGAAGGAATTGCCATCAGGTCCCTTGTGTGCAGAAGGTCCTGTTCTCTCACTCCTGTGCCTCGGAGAGACTGGAGGTGGAAAGTTGTACAAAGATAACCTTCTTGCAGAGGCCAAAACTCTGAGGTAAAGAATGCTTCTAAGGATAAATCTTACCACTACATTCCAGCTTATACGTTAACACAATTTACAAATACAGCTTCCTCCCAGGGAAGTTATCTAGTATTTACTTTATGCAAGTACCACCATCATGGCCAATGTGTTTAAGGAAGGCTGTATCAGAAATAAGCCAAACCAATGTAAAGAAAACAAAAAACTAGACCAAAACAAAACAAAAACACACACAAACAAAAACAAGCCCCTAAAACCTGGACAGATGAGGTCCACAAACCACACACACACACACACACCCCCACCAACAAAAAGCTACAACAAACACAGAGAAAAACAAAATTAGGAGTACACAAGTTGAAAAGTGTTTGTGAAAAACAGGCTCAGATTCATGTAGAATTAAGGACTTGCTCCACATTCACTTATACAGCTTATGTGTCTTAATACTACAAATCTAATGCATAGCAATTTAAAACCTTAGAAAACCTAAAAACCAATACCAACAAAGAACAAAAAACCCTAACCCCACAAACAAAACCACAAAACAAAACAAACCACTAAACCCAGAAAGTGTTTATGATCTGTTAATTCAATGACCTGCCACCTTGAATTCTAAATATATCAATATAACACAAGTGCAATTAAGACCCTAAAATTTCTTAGTATACTCCCAAGCCTTTCTTTAGATGCAGGTAGCAAATGCAAACCATCAACAGCTTTCCTTCATTTTTTTTTTAACCATAAGTGCACTTATAATTCCTGCTGCCTTCTCTTCTCATCCTGATGAGTCCCTACTCCTTTGTCTACTGTTTCTCCCTTTCAGCAGTTATTCCTTCATGTCTCCACAAAGTTGAATTTTACTGCCATAGAGTGAGGAAAGCAGCACTCCACTAAGGATGGAAATGTGTCCCAGCATCACATTGTTAAGATGAGTCTCAGAAAAAAAACTAGAATACAGACAGAACTTCTTTAGAAGACACCAAATTATTTTAGTAAAACCATCACATTTTGAGCTAGTGTATCAGTAGGTATAACCTACTAAAACCATAATGCAGCTATATACAAGCCAAATATTATAGAAAGTGTGGCTTGTATTTTGTTGGAGGGCTAGGAAAAAAAGAAAATAGCATTATCAGATTTAAATGAAAAATCTTTGGTAAAATCTGAAGCAAGGTCTGAGATTTACCTTGTCAATCAAACTACCCATTAAGGCTTAACACTGTTATAATTGACCTTTTTTTGTTGCCAAACTTGGCTTCATAATGACTTAGATGGCACAAGTGGAATCCCCAAAAAACACTACTGTATAAAAGAATGTAATCTCCAGCAAAAATATACTGGACACAGGATACAGAGTGATTGTCATTTGGTTACCATGCTTGTTTCCATATAGTGTAAAATAAGAAATTTATGCACAAGTTGTGTATTCAACTTAGAAAAGACATGTTTTACCCTAAAACAGGAAATGTTAAGAGTTACAGACTTTTATTTACACTGTAGCAGTTGTGCAACACTGTTTTAAAACCCTAACTATAGGAAAAATGAATATAGTTCTTTATGTAATTTTGCAGACTTTAATCACAAGTATAAAAAATTACTAGCTAAACGTAGACTAGTAACACCAAAACTGATGTGTTCTTACTTTATTTTCTTTGTATGTTTTTTTGATTCTGAATTACGTTTCTTTAAGAAACACACTTTCTTAAAAAAATAATATCCAAACAGAAATAGCAATGGCCTAAAGTTAGCACAGACCTACTATACTTCCTAATATGTACTATCATAACTGAATAGCCACCAGAACTACTAAAGATTAGAAATGCATGCACTAAGTTAAATGCGAGGCTTTGCTTTAGAACTTCTACAAAGTGTAAAACACACAGAATCTTACAAAGCAAGCAAACACAGAAAAGGTTGACAAATCAAAAAAACCTGTCTGCTTAGAATTTGCTTAATCGTTCGTTCTTACCTTCTGTGCTTAATCCAGGACTTGAAGTGAATTTTGCTACATCGACAATCTTTACAGCGAACTGTTGCCCTGTTTCCCTGTTGATACATCGCCGCACAACGCTGAATGGACCCCTGAAATACACAGAGAAAACACCAATAAATAACCCGTTCTCTTTTATGTGTTGAGCTACAACTGTTATTTCTAAACGGTTTAGATTCCAACATTCAAGTGTAGTATTTACACAGAAGCGCTCACCCTTGCTGCCCATTAAATGTAAAATTAATTTTAACTACAGACTAGTGTAAAGAACATCAAATGAGTTTTGTATTTTCCTGTATTAAAGACATTCTCTTACCCTGCCACTTTAGAAAGGCTACACTCTCAGAAACCTTGTGTAATAAAATTTGATAATAATATCAGTATAAGTGGACTTTATTTTGATGAGTAATCCAAATAGAGGCGAGAAACACATTCTTGCTTTCAGTCCTAAAACAGAGTTTAGAAATTACTGCTTGAGAAACCTGAAAGGTTTTTCTTTGTTTTGAAGGATATTCCTTCAAAACAAGAGTAACAGAATTGTTAAGTTATGCTGTTTGGTTTTGTTTGTTTTACAAAAAACAGGTTTATTTGACATCACTGGATATAAACAATCTTCATCATGATACATCAAAATTCAACAAAACCTTGTAATTTTCTCTCATCTATGGCACTTAAAGAACCCCCACAAAAATTATGGATAAGAAGATTTACTAAAATAAGTTCACAGAGACGTTAGCATTGCACTCAACTAGTTAAAAGCTGGTTATTTTTCAAAACTGAACGTACATTTGCCAAAACAGAAGTTAGTGCAATGGCAACCATTTAAAACCCATCAGCACCTACATGACATGATAGTTCTAAAGAAATCCATTCTAAAGTCTTCTCAAAAAGACGTTAAGGGAGAATTTGAGGATGGAAAGGGCCTTTGTTCAGTTCTTCATCTACTGAGTGAACATCTACCTGCTGAGCGAAATAAATGCTTAAATATAGCTTAAAAGACAAATTTTTCCATTCAAGCAGTGAACTGGAAGTTAGTTTACAGGTTTCTGAACAATGAGACTGCAAAGCAACACAATTCTCAAAATAAAAGATTCCCTGTAAAGGAAGAAATGTCACTCTGAGGACACTCACACTACCAAACCTGTACTCCCATAGCTAAAGTCTGATTTTTGTACTCTTTAAACAACGTACTTGCAAAGATTTCTTGAATTAGGATCAATTCTGACACTGAACATGAATACCAAAACCAGTCAATGAATCACAATCTAAACAGTCAAAACCAAGGAAAATATTTATTAGCACAACTATATACATGTGAATTATGCTGATGCACTCAAACAGAATTAACTATGTAAGAAAATGCCCACTTTTTTCCTATTTCCTTGATCCTAACATACAATGAAACCCCCCATACTGATGGTTGTTTTCCCCTCTGAATCCACACCCCACTATTATTCAGTATCTGGTCTTTTACCAACAGTTACCATAGATATTTTAAAATATATGTTCAATTAAGACTCTAATACATAGAAATCCACTAACACCTGTAAATGCAAAAGGATCAACTGGATTCATGTGGCATCTGAAGGACTGCGCTATTGACTTGGAATCCTCCTCTCATATTTCAAAAAGTAATCTTCATAGAATAGAATGGTTTGGGTTGGAAGGGACCTTAAAGAACATCTGGTTCCAACCCCCTGCCATGGGCAGGGACACCCTCCACTAGACCAGGTTGCTCAAAGCCTCATCCAGCCTGGCCTTGAACACTTCCAGGGATGGGGCATCCACAGCTTCTCTGGGCAACCTGTCCCAGTGCCTCACCACCCTCTCCAGGAAGAATTTCTTCCTGATATCCAATCTAAATCTCCCCACTTTCAATTTAAACCTGTTACCCCTTGTCCTGTCACTACAGGCCCTTGTAAAAAGCCCCCCCCTCATCTTCCTTGTAGCCCCTTCAGGCACTGGAAGGTGCTATAAGGTCTCCCCAGAGCCTTCTCTTTCCCAGGCTGAACAAGCCCAACTCTCTCAGCCTGTCCCCATAGCAGAGGGGCTCCAGCCCTCTGAGCATCTTCGTGGCCTCCTCTGGACTAGCTCCAACCAGTCCATATCCTTCTTATGCTGAGGGCTCCACAGCTGGACACAGCACTCCAGGTGGGGGTCTCACGACAGCAGAGTAGAGGGGTAGAATCCCCTCCCTCGACCTGCTGGCCACGCTTCTCTGGATACACCCAGGATACGGTTGGCTTTCTGGGCTGCCAGCACACACTGCTGGCTCATGTTCAGCTTCTCATCCACCAGTCTCCCCAAGTCCTTCTCCTCAGGGCTGCTCTCGATCCACTCTCCACCCAGCCTGTGCTTGTATTTGGGATTGCTTTTATTAGAAAGTCTCATTTTACATAGATCAGTGTCATCATCTTATGCCAAGTCTCTGCTTACTCTTTTAGTAAGTCTCAAAGTAAAATTGCTTTAAAATAGTATAAGCACATTTAAATTATGGTAATTTAAAAACATTTCAAAACCTAAACGACGACTTTGGAATAACATTGGCAATACTTGTTCTCATTCAGAATTACCATAAATTAGTAGAAACTAAATGTATTTCATTAAAACGATCCTTTTTGTTTTCATTCTCATTGTTTTTTTCCTCTCACACAAAGCCTTTCTGAAGACATTAAATAACACTTTTAACATAATCTGATAAAGAATGGTAGATCACTAGAGTGTAGAGATGCCTGACAAGACCATATCCTTACTTAGAGGAGGCCTGATGTGGGCAATTTGCTTCCTGCATATCAAGCCTGGGACAAAAAAATAAGCATTTTATTCCGTTCTGTAAAAGACAGGGCACAAGAGACATCTGTACAGTCTCAACCCTTATGGTCATGTTGAAACTTAGCTATGGTTTTAACAGAGCCTTCTATAATTAGGAAGAGGAATGCCAAAGACTCTTGAATAAATCAAAGGTGCTGTAAAGCACAGAAAACAAGAATTCGGTGATGCCCACGATGAACTTCTATTAAAATAAAAATACCAATTTAGAGTTTAATATAGAAATAAGAAGATTTTAAAATATAACCTGAAGATTCAGCTATTTACAAGCCTCAGATTTCCAACTTTTTCAAAACTAGCTCTCTCATACTCAAGCCACAGACAGCCTCCAAATACTGTATGTTCTAACAATACATAAGATGAATACATTCCATGACACTAACAGCACAGTAAGGGCTTGAATTTTCCAATTTTAGGGAATTTAAAAACATCTGTGACAGGTGTGAGAAGTTGCTAGAAGCTTCCCTGTCTCCAAGTCAGACCCACCTCTGGTCACAGCCAAGCCATGCAGTGACAGTGGCAGCGCCTGTGTGGTAACATATTGAAGAGGGGGAAAAAAGCCTGCTGAGGAACCATCAGTGGAGAGAGAAGTGGGATGTGAGGGAAACAGCCAGGCAGACACCCGGGTCAGTGCAGAAAGGTGGGAGGAGGTGGCCAGAGCAGAGGCTCCCCGGCAGCCCATGGTGAGAGGGCAGGCTGTGACCCTGCAGTCATGGAGGGTCACAGGGGAGCAGAGACCCCCCTGCAGCCTAGGGAGGGCCCCACACAGGAGCAGTCAGCTGCACCCAAAGAAGGTTGTGACTCCATGGAAAGCCCATGCTGGAGCAGGCTGAGCCTGAAGGACTGCACCTTGTGTGACCATGAGATGGTGAAGTTCAGGATCATATGCAGCAGGCACAGAGCCACAAGCAGGGTCACTACCTTAGACTTCAAAAGGGCTAACTTTGGCCTCTTCAAGGACCTGCTTGGAGAAGTCCTGTGGGATAGGGCTCTAGGTAGTAGGGGAGCCCAAGAGAGCTGGTTAATATTCAAGCACCATTTCTTCCAAGCTCAAGATCAGAGCATCCCCAAGAGTAGGAAATCAAGTAAGAGAGCTAGGAGACCTGCACGGATGAGCAGGGAGTTAATGAATAGACTTAAGTGGAAAAGGTATATAGAACATGGAAGAAGGGGTTAACCACTTGGGAGGAATACAGAACTGTTGTCAGAGGATGTAGGGATGCAATAAGGAAAGCTAAGACCTCGTTAGACCTGAACCTGGCAAGAGAGGTCAAGGACAACAAGAAAGGCTTTTTCAAGTACATTGGAGGAAAAAAGAAGTCCAGAGGAAATGTTGGCCCACTGCTGAATGAAGTGGGTGTCCTGGTGACCGAGGATATGGAGAAGAGGATGTAGGGATGCAATAAGGAAAGCTAAGACCTCCTTAGACCTGAACCTGGCAAGAGAGGTCAAGGACAACAAGAAAGGCTTTTTTAAGTACATTGGAGGAAAAAAGAAGTCCAGAGGAAATGTTGGCCCACTGCTGAATGAAGTGGGTGTCCTGGTGACCGAGGATATGGAGAAGGCGGAGTTACTGAATGCCACCTTTGCCTCAGTCTTTACTGCTAACACCAGCCCTCAGGAGTCCTCAAGCTTGAAAACCATACAGAAAGTCATGAGGAAGGAAGGTTTTGCTTCAGTTGAAGAAGATTGGGTTAGAGATCAATTAAGCAAACTGAACATCCACAAATCCATGGGCCTTGATGGGATGCACAGAGGAGTGCTGAGGGAGCTGGCAGAAGTCATTGCTAGGCCACTCTCCATAATCTTTGAAAAGTCCTGGAGAGCAGGAGAGGTGCCTGAGGACTGGAGGAAAGCTAATGTTACTCCAACCTTCAAAAAAGGCAAGAAGGAGGACCTGGGTAACTATAGGCTGGTCAGCCTCACCTCCATCCCTGGAAAGATTGTGAAAAAACTTGTTCTTGGTGTCATCTCAAAGCATGTTGAGGAAAGGAAGCTAATTACGAGTAGTCAGCATGGATTCAACAAGGGAAAGTCATGCTTGACCAATCTGATAGCTTTTTAGGATAGCATCACTAGATGGATAGATGAGGGGAAGGCAGTGGATGTGGTCTACCTTAACTTCAGCGAAGCTTTTGACACAGTCTCCCGTGGCATCCTCATAGACAAGCTTAGGAAGTATGGACTGGACCATGGGGTGGTGAGGTGGACTGGGAACTGGCTGGAGGAAACAGCTCAGAGAGTTGTGGTCAATGGGGCAGAGTCTAGTTGGAGGCCTGTGACTAGTGGTGTCCCCCAGGAGTCAGTGCTGGGTCCAGCACTACTCAGTATATTCATCAATGACCTGCACGAAGGGCTAGAATGTACTCATCCTGAGTTTGCTGATGATACAAAACTGGGAGGATTGGCTGCCATGCCAGAAGGCTATGTGTGACCTGGACAGGCTGAAGAGCTGGGCGGGGAGAAATCGAATGCAGTTCAATAAGGGCAAGAGTAAAGTGCTGCATCTGGGGAAGAACAACCCCACAGATCAGTACAGGTTGGGGCTGTTCTCCTGGAGGGCAGCTCTGGGGAAAAGGACCTTGAAGTCCTGGTGGACAACAGGATGACCACGAGCCAACAGTGTGCCCTCATGGCCAAGAAGGTCAATGGCATCCTGGGATGTATTAAGAAGAGTGTGGCCAGCAGGTCGAGGGAAGTTATCCTCCCCCTCTACTCTGCACTGGTGAGGCCTCCCCTGGAGTGCTGTGTCCAGTTCTGGGCTCCTCAGCTCAAGAAGGACAAGGAGCTACTGGAGAGGGTCCAGCGCAGGGTCACTAAGGTGATGAAGGGCCTGCAGCACCTTCCATCTGAGAAAAGGCTGAGAGAGCTGGGGCTGTTCAGCTTGGAGAAGAGGAGGCTGAGGGGGATCTTATCAATGCTCATCAATACCTAAAGGGCGGGTGTCAGGAGGATGGGGCCAGGCTCTTCTCAGTGGTGCCCAGTGACAGGACTAGGGACAATGGCCAGAAACTGGGAAACAGATGGTTCAGCCTGAACATGAGGAAACCCTTCTTCCCTGTGAGGGTGACAGAGCACTGGAACAGGCTGCCCAGAGAGGTGGGGGAGTCTCCTTCTCTGGGGACTTTCAAAAGGCACCTGGACTTGTTCCTGTGTGATCTGCTCTAGGTGATCCTGCTCTGGCAGAGGGGTTGGACTAGATGATCTCCAGAGGTCCCTTCCAACCCCTAACACTGCGAATCTGTGAAAGGACCCACGCCAGAGCACTTCATGAAGAACTGCAGCCTGTGGGAAGGGCTCACATCAGAGTGGTTAGGCAAAACGTGTCAGAGCTGTTGGTTTGGGTATTCTCCTTAGTCTTGAAACACTAGCTATTTGTTATTGTTGAGACAGTGCTTTTCAATACGCCACGATCATTTTGGTTTAGTATTAAACTGCATACACAGAAGTGTTGAATTTTATAGTATTCTCAGGGATACAACTTAGCAGAAAAGCAAGACCACTTTGAAACTTTCGAGATCTTTTTTCCCCGCTGAATATTGTTTTTCTGAATAGGGCTCAGTTTCCTATATTGCTAATCTATTTTTTAAAAATATAAAGTGCTACAGAAAACAAAGAGTTGAAAATTCTCTTCCTGAAACTGAGCCTCTACTCTCTTTTCAGTATTTGTTACAGTTGCAAAGCTAAGGAAAGCATGAGAATAATTTTCTTCTCCACGTCCCACTGAAGGAAGGAGTGAGTGAGCAGCTGTGTGGTGCTTAGATGCCACCTGGGCTTAAACCATGACATAAGTTACAGAAAAGGACATTTAAAACACATCGTGGTTGAACTTAATTTTTGTTTTTACTTTTTTCTTATAGCTGCAATGACACACAGCAATTCATTACAAATGAAGTCATAATAGCCCATGGTGTTACTATGTAATCTGAGTCAGAAAACAAAAAATCCATGCTTCCTAACACAATAGTTTCAAACCTTATTTGGAAGTTAAGTAACAAAAGTCTTTAAGGCCAACCTCAGCCTCAGCACGAACGTTACACTCGTTCAGGAAAAGGACTACAACATTTCATCTCTCAAATGGGACAAGGAGCTATTCAACAATTGTGTCTGCCACTACCATATAGCACATCCTCACTAAATGACAATTTCTATAGCCCTGAAGCTCAGAATACACAGATCTAAAGTACAGAGGTGATGCAGACAGGGGATGGAACAACTGCAATGCTAGATACATATCATCAAAACTGCTATACATAGATCAGACTAGTTACTTGTTTATTTAAACAGAGGAACTGAGCTGTGTAGTAAGACTTAATGTTATAGCAGTCACACAAACTAAAATTATGATGTAATGTGTTTTATATTTCATTTCCCTTTGTGCTACCCTTAACAGGCTTAGCTGCTGAGATATGCAAATCTTTGGTTTCAGATCCATCCTCCCCCACCTCCCTCAAGGTTTCAAAGTCTTTGACCGCAGTTAGCATGCACACAACAGACTACACTAGCTCAAAGCATGAGAGTCATTAAAATGCGCAAGTAGTAAGGACAGATGATTTTTTCACTGCTACTTTGTCAACACTGGCAACAGCACATTCCAATACCTGCGATACTGTACCTGCAATATATACCAAAAAGCAAAACGTATTTTCTTAAACTGAAGATGGGATGCATGCTGATTTTTGTTGTCTACTGTAGATGGAAAACAAAGTATTACAATACATTATTAAGGAGGTTATCGACTACATGTAGGCCATAAAAAAAGAGGGTAGGAATGCTGAAGAGGTGCCTCATGACCACTTCTTTTCATTATACTAAAGTTTTGAGAAAACAGGGCAGGTCATGATATAACCTTAACCCTACTGAAAATATTTTCTGGTGATTAGCTTTACTGTGTAGCACCGAACAGTTAATTTTAAATCAGCTACACACAAACTTGAAGAAAAGAAATTATTAACTACTCTCTCCTTCAGGAGTACAATACTTGAATTAGAATAAAATCCCAAAGAATTGGGACCACCAAAGCCTTTTTTATCATCTCCTTCACTTTAAATTATTTTACTTAGTATATGACATTAGAACTTCAAGGATAAAGATCATAAGCCGGTATTTTGCAAATTTTAATTTTTTATACTAGAATCTTGTTGGTTTATCTGTCTGTTCTGCTCCCTTTCCTCCAATCCACGTTGGTGTGCAAGAACAAGAACTGGATGTGATTAAAATATACCTTGTTGAGTCCTAATAAGCACAAATACTTAAAACCACTAACTACAGGCTGTTCCTTTCCCATATCCTGAATGAACAGAGCTGACCTGTGGGAATACAGTTCCTGCTGATGGATGCCGTAGACACTTTCTGAACCCCTATGCTTCAGAACCCAAAAACTTGAGATTTTAAGTCATTTACATATCAGTTCACCAAGAATTTACTCAACACCTCTCCAAAGCAAGTCACAATTTTTTGAGAAACTTTATATAAAGCAATGCATTTTGGCTCTCAAATTCAGTTCCTTTAAAAATGCGTTCCTTTAAAAATAAGCTTCCATTTAGAAGTAAAATGCCTTCAATTCCTTTTCCTTATTTAACAGGGCTTAAGTATTAAGAACTTGAAACATGTAATACAGGTCAAAGTTATCTTTATTCAACATTTTAAATGGAAGATCAATGTTTCCTAAAAGGGATTATGTCTGTCTGTTGCATTAAGATCCTGTAAATGCACAGATAAAGTTGTGTAAGAAAACACTCATATTTCTTTATTTCATTTAAAGGCTACGCTTTTGCTTACCTGAGCAGCAAACAACACTGCTTTGTACTAATGCAGTTAATACTTCCAAAACAACTCTACCCAAATTGAGGAAAATTGTTGGAAAGAAAGCAAATTACCACCACATTTTAAAGAGAGAGATCTCTTTCCCACTACACTCATCCATGTAATTTATAATATATATGTGTTCTTTAATTTTCCCTTTGATTGAAGTGAACCTCTTTCAAAAATTAAGTACTTCCAAGATTAATTAAAACTGCAATTAGTCACTACATGAGCTCACTTGCACACAGCATTGCAGCTTAAAACAGTGACTGAACCTCTCTGTGAACTAGCACACTAGATCAGAGAGCATCCACATTTAAAAAGCCATCACTGGCAATGCAGGGTAGACCTTTTTTCGCTTTATTCTCAAAGGAAAATGTAAAATACTCCATTATTATGACTATGGAACAGAAGAACATTTAGGTTTAAGATCTGATACTTCTTTAGAAAATTAGATATCCCAGTACAAGTCACAAAACTGAGTTCCCAAGCAGCAACATTTCTATTGCAAGTCTGCTTCAGCAGTTCACATCTTCGAAACCAAGTCTGTGTTTTAACTCAGCTTTAGGACCAAACATACAAAGAACAAAGCACAAGACAGCAGTTCACTGGATCTTGGCCCCATATGAATACATACCTTCTAATATTAATCCAACAGAACAAAGAGTGCCTAAGCTGTGGTTCTAAGGTAGGAAAAAAACCCAACAACCCCTAAGTCTTCCTTCGCTTTCATAATCATTTTTATGAGACATGATCACTTAAACATCTTTGAAAGTACTGAATCACAGTGCTTACATAATATTTTAGTACAATATAGATTTTACTTTCTAATTATTTTGTAAATAATGAAATAACTGGAGAAAGGCTACTGAGTGAAGTGGTAGGGTTTGAAACAGATTATTCCAAACCAGTCAAACTAAGTCAAGAAAAGAGTTGGAAATGGTATTTTTTAAATAGTAGGACTTAAAAGAGTTCAAAAAATATTAGCTAAATGATAAAACACGATTTATAAGAAATTATTCTTACAGCTTAAAAATATTCAACTACTGTTTCTTTTAAAGGCTTAAGCAAACTTCAGGGAAAACACTTGTCAAAAAGATCTAGAGTAACTTAAACTTTGGTTATTCAATGTAGAAATACCTGATGAGGGGGTTTGGGTGGGGAAACATGCTAAAAAAAGCTTAGTCACATCAATGCCATGCACTATAGGAGAGAATGAGACATCCAGGGTGACCTGATCACTCAAGTCTTTCTACTGTAGAGCCCAGTGCAACTCCAGGCAGCAGCAGGGGCTGCAGGTGTGGGCTAGAACCCCATGCTGGTTCTCCCTCCAGCCTACTGCCCTGCCTGCAGCACTCCCCATGGTGCACGTTAGAACCCACTTTTTCAGTCCTCCTCAAAACCTTACCTGACACTGACAGGGAGGAAATGAAATCTAAAATTTGAAAAGACCACCACACGATTATGTCTGGTGCCAAAGGTACCCTACAGGAAAAGAGACATGAGGAGCTTCCAGCCTATTTCCCCCTCTTTTTTTTTCCTTAACAGAAAAGTTACAGAACTACAGAAGGAACAGCCACCCCAGTGCTTGTGAAAGGGAAACACTCCCCAAAAAAGCCTTAGGGTATGCTTAGAATTTATGTGACATACTGAACAGAATATTTACTTCACCTGTTAAGATTTTCTTGTATAATTCAGAAGCTTGTTTACATGTTTTTGTCACTACAAAAGCAAAACCCTTGCAGAAAGAGATCTCTTCTGCTGCTCTGTCTTTTCTGTCTCCAACCTGCAAGGGGTATAAGCTACCCTTACTGATAGCAAAAAAGCAAGAACTACTTTACCAGTCATTCTGCATTTCAATATATGAGGTATCTATCTACCAAATCTCTTAGGCATACACATGCTATAATAAGATGCAGATATGTAAAAATATCATTAATGTGCCTGTAGTTTGTAAACAACTCATTTTACATTGACTGGCTGGGATATTGAGGGCATGGGAAAGGAACATGGAGGTAAGATTCTCACCAGATTCTCTACTCTATTACTGTGACACAAAAATTTCAACACCAGTCGCGAACAACAGTCTTCATATGCAAGCTACTCGGAAAATAATTTTATGTTCACATATACTACAACATCCTTCATTTTCAGGATTCTGTAATTATCAATTAGCACTGACCTTATCCTTGTAAATTCTCCCATTTTATTCACAGGATCATACAACAACTTAGGCTGGAAGGGGAATGATTAATAAGTTTTGACAGAACATATAGTTGTTGCTATCAAAAATTATACTACCATCTTCGGGGTATTTTGTAACGAAAACAGCAGAAACTACCTCAGTCTCTGAAAACAGCCATTTGCAAATACCTATTCACCTCAGCATATAGACAAGCAAATTCTGCTTTCAATAATTATTGCAGTAATAGGTTTCACGGTCTTAAAGGAGTTGGTCTGAAAGCTGCAGCCATAGCAGGAACAGTAAGTGTACCTTGTTAATGCCTATAAGGATTTTGGAACAAGCTCAGACATTACCTGCTGGGCAGCTTTCTGAGGGGCATGCTTCCAGAAGGGCCACATGATACATAGAGAAGATGGAAGGGTTTTTAAGAGTGAGATTACAGTACATCATTTCAAGTTCATGTGTGCATGATATTGAAGTACGATGACTTTTAAACAGAAGCAAAATCTATTGACGTAGAATGGCCCTTTCAAGAGACTGTCGGCAGATCTTCCTTTACATTCTGTTTTTCAACTCATTAAAGGTCATTTGCAAGAGAAGGGTTGAAACCTCAAATTCAAGTAACTCCTAAAAAGCCTTAGAAAGTTCAGACTCTTGGCTCTCTGGGTCCTATTTTTAGCTCATTTCTTCCTTGATAATCTGTTTCTAATGATTCACTATTAATTTGCCTTTGCTGCAAGACTAGACATTAGACGCTATTTTCACTGTCCTAAATAAGTACATAGGTCTAAAATGCTATGCTAGCAGCCTCAGGCTTCAAGAAAGTGGCTGATTATGTGCCCCATTTAAACATGGATGAAAGAAGGAACAAAAAATTATTTCTAAGGCATGTATGTACTAAGCATACACAAGTAAATTATGAGACATTCTTTTAACTGAGATATAAATAACTGTAAGGATCTCAAGAAATGGTGCTGGTTTTTTACCACTGGTGAGAAAGCAGAACGAAAATGGTTTGTCAGGCTGAGATGAAACATTCTGTCCTCTCATCAGTAAAGAGCTCAGTAAACTGTTGACAAATATGACTCTCTTTTTTCTATGTCTGTCTCACCTAACGTAGGTGAGAATCTACATCTCACCCAAGAAGTGATTTAGGGTAGGTGGAGATTGGTAAAGCACAAAACCTCTACTCTGCGCTGGTGAGGCCTCCCCTGGAGTGCTGTGTCCAGTTCTGGGCTCCTCAGCTCAAGAAGGACAAGGAGCTACTGGAGAGGGTCCAGCGCAGGGTCACTAAGGTGATGAAGGGCCTGCAGCACCTTCCATCTGAGAAAAGGCTGAGAGAGCTGGGGCTGTTCAGCTTGGAGAAGAGGAGGCTGAGGGGGATCTTATCAATGCTCATCAATACCTAAAGGGCGGGTGTCAGGAGGATGGGGCCAGGCTCTTCTCAGTGGTGCCCAGTGACAGGACTAGGGACAATGGCCAGAAACTGGGAAACAGATGGTTCAGCCTGAACATGAGGAAACCCTTCTTCCCTGTGAGGGTGACAGAGCACTGGAACAGGCTGCCCAGAGAGGTGGGGGAGTCTCCTTCTCTGGGGACTTTCAAAAGGCACCTGGACTTGTTCCTGTGTGATCTGCTTTGGGTGACCCTGCTCTGGCAGGGGGGTGGGACTAGATGATCTCTAGAGGTCCCTTCCAACCCCTACCACTCTGTGAATCTGTGAACAGGAAAGGGGGAAAATAAGGAGAGCTTTGTTCACTGATAAATTCCCATTGGAAAATACTGCAATAAAAGCATGGAATCAAACGCCCCAAAATTTTATTTTTATGTTCTAACACTCAAACACACCAGCAGCTGAATCAAGAGCATCAGTTCAAAACTGCTGCTGTTCTTCTACCAGGCTCCTTTAATACCTGAGCAAATCTCTCTCTTTTTTTTTTTTACCGTGTTACTTTGCATCCAGAGCAGTTGCTTGGTTTGGCTTAAAGCATAGCTAACGCAAAGGGCTGTGTCAAGACTGTCAAAACCAGGAACACATAGCTAGGGCAGAGGGGGTACTTAAGCAGCACTGCTGCTAAATGTGAATCTAACCTCTGACGATAATTTTTCATATGGTCCTACAGGTGACCTACTGTAGGACCTGCACTAATACAGCATCTGTGCACAGATGCACTGGAGCAAAGGAACTTGGTCTGAGGAAGACTTGGGTAAGTTCACATATAGCTGGCTCCACTGTACTTTTGGTAACACATAGCAAGATGAGAAAGAATAGGTCAGCCACCCCTGTTGCCAAAAACTCTGCACCCTCAGGCAAATTTACATGCATTAACAGCTCCCTGCATCAGTCTCTCCCTCCTCCACTATGGTTCTACCTTAAATTTCCACTTTAAGATTATTAATGTCCACCTTTTATCTATTAGTCCTGCTACCAAACCTGAGCTTACATAATACTCCCTCTTCTCCCTCTCTCTCTCAGACTTTGCCAAGCATAACAAAATACACATTTTTCATTATGGGCTCTCATTTCAGAATCTCTTCCCTGCATTTGTTCTGGTTTTAATGTTTCTTTATGAAAGTTCGATAGATTTTCTTAATGACCGCTCAATGCATAAGGAACTGGCTGGCTGGTCGCACTCAGAGAGTTGTGGTCAATGGGTCAATGTCTGAGTGGAGACCAGTGATGTGCGGCATTCCACAGGGGTCGGTGTTGGGACCGGTCCTGTTTAACAGCTTCATTGGTGACATGGATGATGGCATCGAGTGCACACTCAGCAAGTTTGCTGATGACACCAACCTGTGTGGTGCGGTTGACACGCTGGAGGGATGGGATGCCATCCAGAGGGACCTGGACAGGCTGGAGAGGTGGGCCTGTGCCAGCCTCATGGAGTTCAACAAGGCCAAGGTCCTGCACCTGGGTCAGGGGAATCCCAAGCACAAGTACAGGCTGGGTGGAGATCGGATCGAGAGCAGCCCTGAGGAGAAGGACTTGGGGGTACTGGTGGACGAGAAGCTGGACATGAGCCGGCAGTGTGCGCTGGCAGCCCAGAAAGCTGGGAGGAGGCTTTTTACAAGGGCCTGTAGTGACAGGACAAGGGGTAATGGGTTTAAACTGGAAGCAGGGAGGTTTAGATTAGATGTCAGGAAGAAATTCTTCATGGAGAAGGTGGTGAGGCACTGGGACAGGTTTCCCAGAGAAGCTGTGGATGCCCCATCCCTGGAAGTGTTCAAGGCCAGGCTGGATGAGGCTCTGAGCAACCTGGTCACCTGGAGGGTGTCCCTGCCCATGGCAGGGGGGTTGGAACTAGATGGTCTTTAAGGTCCCTTCCAAAACAAACCATTCTATGATTCTATAAAGCAATCAGAACTGTGAGCAGTACTCCAGATGAGGTCTTAGCTAAAGTTTGCACAAGGTTAACGATGTTTTCTTCTGTTCTGGAAGTACTGTGCCTGGTACAATCCTGTACTTGCCTTCTCGACACACACATCACACAGCCACCTTTTTGAAAGCCTTGTTTTAATTTCTTCTTTGTTAGCTTTTTGTTTGCTTTAACAAACCAGCAACCCAAACTTCAAGAGGGAAGTGAGAGGGAAGCACTAGCAGATTCTGGCTGATAGAAGGGGTTTTCTCATTGCTTAGGATACACCACCTCCAGTTCAGCTGCCCCAATATTACTGCATTACAAAAACCAGAAGCTTCCTACACGTTCATGACAATGGAGAAAGGTACACTTAACTTGCATGGGCCATAACCTCATTTAAATACTGTTATTATGTCTGTGATAACATATGATAGTTCCTCAAAATTGAAAGAGTATCACCTTTACACTGTAATATATGCAAAAGGTTCAGAAATTCTTTGAGAGCATCTCTCCCATATTTCAGTAACAACTCAGCTCCCATTTAATTTGCTACCACTACATAATAGTCAAGTCTCAAACCTGAAAGACAGCAATGGTCAAACAAAACAATACTTTTAATACACATACCAGAAACCAGTATCTCCCACAAAACCCAATACCTGAATCTAAACAGAATTGATTCTGGTAATCAGTTCAATAAACATTGCTTTCTGTATAGCTCAATATTTAAATTTTGCTTTAAAAAAAAAATTAAAAAAAAAACCCCTCAGTTCTGTTTAGCTGTCACTTAAAATCATAGCCTCAGGGATATTTCTGTGTGCATACCAATTTACAAGACCCTTTGGAACCAATAAATAGAAGCTACTGAGTTCTAAGTTTCTAAGTGAGAAAGTTCTCCAGTGTGGCACTGATCAGTAAAGCTGAATTATGCAAGGAATCTTGATCCAGACAGACAGCTTCCTGTACTCCTTACAGCAGTTTGGCCTCTGAACTGCCAAACACCTTCACGTGTTAGGAAAACGAGAAGTATCTTAAAAGAAAGTCTGTCTTGTGTGTCTCAAAAGTATGCAGACGAGTATTAAATTTCATAAGTTGTCATCAAGATCACGTATGAAGTGAAGGAAAACATAAATACTTGAGGTTTTCTTTTAAAGACGACTTCCGATACTTCAGAAATCCAATTTGTGACTCAAATCATCAGCCTTCAGGGTGGTTCGTAACATTTTGATTTACAGAAATATTATGGAATTTATTAAAAACATTCAGCCTTATACTGGGAAAAAACTTCCTGGTTATGATATTTATAAAAAGTTTTTGAATTCCCACTCCAGGAGAGAAATGAATGAATTCTGACCCCTTGAAAACTGAACCTTTCAACAGTGTATTGGAATGAAAAAATCTGACACAGAGAAGATAAGAAAGTATAGGGTCTCTCTTCCATCTGGATCTGTCAGGGGTTTTGTTTGTTTGGTTTTGGTTTTTTTTGAAAATATTTTTTCTTTATGTTTTTGAAGCACAGATTGGATTTCAACAGCCTAGATATCTCTATGAAAACAACATTAGCCTATATCATTTGTACTAGTTCAGCCCTTTTCTAAATTTTAAACATGCTACTTTTTAGTAGATTATTTAGAAACGTCATCTTTCACACTAACTTCAAAAATTAAAGATGTCTTAGAAAAAGCTAATGCAGCTACAAGGAAAACCTTTAAAATAGAGCTGTTCACCTCACTAAATATTTGGAAGGTATATTGTTATATATAGTAGGAAAATAAACCACTGTTGTTTGTTAAAGTAACAAATACCCTAAGCATTTAACTGTGAGAAACCAGCTTCCCGTAAAACAATTGTTTGTTAATTTAAATTCATCTCTTCATGTGCTAATTTAAAGCTAATGGTCTCTTCTTAGCATGATCTTCTCATTAGAAAGACTCTACCATACAAAATATCTCTAGTTAACTACAGGATAATTATTCCTATAAGAACTGTAATCACCTACAAGACACTTATTAATACACATACAGCATGATGTATTGCATGATCATTTCACGATTTCTTTACTGAGAAAAGACACATCATTTTTCCAACTGCTAAACATTTAATAGAACTGTTAGCAACCAGAAACTAAACGTAAAGCCTTTATTTAAAAGACACATTTAATGCGGTTCCTCTTTTTCGTTACAAAAAAGGAAAAGCTGCCTGGATTAATTTCCCAGTCAGCTCTGAGACACAGTTGTATTAAAGTTTGTGCCACTACCAATGTGAAGACAGACTAGGGTGCTAGCAAATTGCCAGAAGAGGACAAGGTTTAGTGCTGTTTAAAGAGAGAAAAGACAAAACGATAAATTATTCCCTGAACTATGAAATTAGCAGGAACCAGAGCACTGACTGCATCTCTGCATGACCATTTAAGTTACACACACTGAAAGATCCCACACTCTTGCAAGTGATTATTTGACCTTTGGGACACTGACAAAAATAGGAAGCTGAATTCATGGTCCAGGTCAGGAACAGCATCTGACATTTCACCAGTTTCCAGCTGCCCTTTAGTTATTTTATTCAAGGACTGAATACTGAAATGAGGCAGAGGAGCAACACCTTGGGTCCAAGAGTAGATCTCAGTTGGCTTCCTTACATATTCCCACATCAACCAGCAAAAAGCCAAAGTATTCTTTCAGTTACACGACTCTAAATTCAAATCAAACTAAAAGTGATTTCAACTGCAGTGATAAATGCTGTGGTCCCCAATTTGGAGAGAGGGAAATGGCACAAAGAAATTAAATTATCACACTATTTTGTCTTTTATGCTTCTCTAGTCAAAATAATTCAAGGAGAGAGGAAAAAAAAGAAAGGTAAGTGCTATAGATGGCAGAGATTACAGAGTATTATTCCACCACATAAAGCAACTTCCTATTGGCAGGGTTTACAAGTAACTGTACAGCCCTACCTGCAAGATGTAAAAACATAAATACCTGACACCCAGTACTTGGCGTGAAACATGTACAAGCGAAACCCAACCAAAACCAACCCCCAAAACTTTAATGAAAGCGTTTGATGGTATTTATTCCCTTCAAACACCTGTCCAGCAGTTTTTAAGTCATCCTAAGTGGTCAACTGGTTGTGTAGCTGAAGTTGGCAACAAGGATTTATCCCACTTTAGAGAGCATGAGATCCTCTTTGAGGATCACAGACTGTTAGCAGTGACAGGTTCCGCCCCACGAGGGGAAAAAGCACTTTTGCCAACAGAGTGGTCATCCTGGTAAAGGAGAGTTTTACACTAGGAATGACAGCGGAGGAAAATGAGGACCAAAGTGAGCAGGGTGATATGGACAGCACACCCTGTAATGACCAATTTCAAGTGTAATAAGTAAGGGAAGCACCTACAGCACAGGGATGACTCTCATCCCTCTTCTGGTAAATCACCACAACTGGTGCCTTTCTGAAGTGCCTGTGCAGGAACTCATGCCACATGGGGAACTAACATAAGAGTCAGAGAGCTGTGTGCAGGTGCAGGGCTTCAGCCTCATTTGGTTCACAAAATCACAGTGGGCTGGCTCACAGGTCGAGCTGGTTCACACAACCGGTGTGCTGCAATGGGGAATACAAGGCTTTAGAAAGGAATGGCTAGGACAGTAAGGAAGGGGGTGTTGCTCTTTAAGTAACTGAGCAGCTTTATGTGCAGAGCTCTGCCCTGAAGAAACATTGTGGTGGCTGTCTGCTACAGACTGCCTGGTCAGGAAAATGCAGAATCATAGAATGGTTTGGGTTTGAACCTTTGAAAATCATCTAGTCCAACCTCCCTGCCATGGGTAGGGACATCTTTCACTAAATCAGGTTGCTCAAAGCCCCATCCAACCTGACCTTGAACATGGCCAGTGATGGGGTATCCACTTCTCTGGGCAACCTGTTCCAGTACCTCACCATCTTCTCCATGAAGAATTTCTTCCTTATGTCTAGATCTACCCTCTTTCAGTTTAAAATGGTTGCCCCTTCCCTTGTCACTACAGGCCTTGGTAAAAAGTCTCCCTCTGTCTTTCTTATAAGACCCCTTGATATACTGAAAGACTCCCTGGAGGTCTCTCTTCTCCAGGCTGAACAGCCCCAACTCTCTCAGCCTGTCTTCATTCTCATGAAGAGGTGCTTGTGGCTCTCCTCTGGACTTGCTCTAACAGGTTCACGTCTGTCTTGTGCTGAGGACCCCTCAACAGGATGCAGGGCTCCAGGTGGGGTCCCGTGAGAGAAGAGTAGAGGGGGAAAATCACCTCCTCCCTTGACTTGCTGGGTATACTTTTTATGCAGTCCAGAATACGACTAGCTTTCTGGGCTGTCAGTGCACAGTGCCAGCTTATGTCCAATTTTTTGTTCACAAGCATCCCCAAGTCCTTTTCCGCAGAACTACTTTCAATCCATTCATCTCCCAGTCTGTACTGACACTGAGGACTACCTTGACCTGAGTAAAGGACCTTGCACCTGACCTTGTTGAACTCCATGTGCTTTGCACAGGCATACTTCTCAAGCCTGCCAGGGCCCTCCTGGATGGCATCCCTTCCCTCCAGCGAATTAACTGCACTTCTCAGCTTGGTGTCTGCTGCAAACTTGCTGCGGGTGCATTTAGTCCCACTGCCTATGCCAAATAGTGCTTGTTCCAGTACAGATCATTGAGGGACACAACTTGTTACTGGTTTCCACTTGGACTATAGCCATTAACTGTACCTCTTTGGAGGTGGCCATCCAGCCAATTCCTTACCAAACTAAGAGTCCATCCATCAAAACTATATGTCTCCAATTTAGAAGCAAGAATGCTGTAGGGGACTCTATCAAAGGCCTTACAGAAGTCTTGGTAGGTGACATCTGTAGCTCTTTGCCTGTCTGCTGACACAGTCCCTCCATCATAGAAGGCCACTAGATTAGTCAGGCATGACTTGCCCTTGGCAAAGCCATGCTGTCTGTCTCTAATCACCTCCTTACCTTCCAAATGTTTTGACACATTCTCCAGGAGGTTCTGTTCCAGGAAGCAGATAAGGCCTTTTTCAGAGAACTGGAAGAAGACTCTGTGCACCTCAGTCTCTTCTCTCCCAAGTAACAAGTGGAAACGGCCTCCAGTTGTACCAGGGGAGATTTAGATTGGGTATCAGGAAAAATGTCTTTACTGAAAGGGTAATTCACTGGAACAGACTGCCCAGGGAGCTGGTTGAATCACCACCCCTAGAGGTATTTAAGAGATGTTTAGATGTGGTGCTGAGAGACATAGTTTAGGGGTGAGCTCAGCAGTGTTAGGTTAATGATCTTAAAAGGTTTTTTCCAACCTAAACGATTCTATGATTCCAGGTTTGCAGACCCTAGTCCTCATGGTGGACTTTGAACACCTCGATATGCGCTGGAAGGGCAAAGCAGCAGGGTACATGCAAACCAGGTTTCTGGGGTACACTGATGATAACTTCCAGACACAACTGATTGAGGAACCAATGATGGGTGATGGTCTGTTGAAATCTGACACAAACAAGAAAGAACTCAAAGATCAGGGGCAGCCTTTGTTGCCTGACCATGAGATGGTGGAATTCAGGATTCCAAGAGGAAGGAGCAAGACAAAAAGCAGTATCACAACCTTAGACTTTAGCACAGAAATGAGAGCAGGAGAGATACTTTTTGTAGCTTACTAGCACACCTGGCTAGGCATAAAAATCAGAGAATGATGACAGATACAAAGCAACAAATGAAAAAAACTGTCAGAAAGTAGCTTTGACATCTTGCAATGTCAGAATTAAAAGGGAATTTTAATCAGGATGTTTTGTATTTAGTCATTTAGATACAAAAATCTACTTGTTCAGATAACTGTCAGAATGAGTTTTGCTCCAAACTCAGCTGCTTATTTCAGTTTCCAAATCACTTTATTTGGGAATGCCACAGACACTAAAATATTCTAATAAATCATTGCTTGATTAGTAGCCCAGCAATATCCCTGCAGAGGGAAACAGTTTTACTACTATCAGCCAATAACAAGTTTCACATTAAAATTTATGTGTGGCAATGTATTTAGAGCAGCGATTCCTGCATACTGGATGCAGTTTTCCTGTAGGAATTCCTACTGCCAATGTCCTGGCAAAACTGCTATAATATTCAAAACATTCACTCAAAATAACAGAAACTTCAAGGAGATATCCAAGGTGGAGCTAGACTTGCCATGGAGGTTCAGTTGAGGTAGTTGTCATGGTTTAATTCCAGAGCCAGCAATTAAGCACCACACAGACATTCACTCACCTCCACCACCCCTCACCGCCTCCCCCATGTCCAGTGGAGGAGGAGAATCGACGGCAAAACCAAACTCATGAGTTAAGAACAATTTAACAATTCAAAGCGTAATGCTCTTCTCTGCACAAATCCAAAACACAGCCTCACACAAGTCCAAAACATAGCCTCATACTAGCTACTGTGAGGAAGATGTATTCATTTTGTGCTGGTTTTAGTTGAGACAGAGTTAATTATTAATAACATAAATTTGGCATATATACACACACCTCCCCCTATATATGTACACACACAGAGTTTAAACACAGTATGCCAAAGAAATTCCAATATATGTTCAAGTCAAATCTTTTGCAAATGAGTTTGAAATCTAGTTTTCTCCTCCAAAAATTAAGTGTATCTGAAACTGAATTACTGAGCCACCATTAAACAGCTCAGATCATTCTTCTACTTTTAATTTTACTGGAGTTCTTATTCTGCATAGCCCAAGTATGCAAGCTAACTCATGCTCACAACAGAAAGTTATCACATAAAACAATGCTTTTATCAGGCATTTTTTCTGAATGAAATAACTTTAAGTCCTAAGTTCCCAGTTCTATCTACTCTAGCATAAAACACAGGTGCCTAAGGTATGAATCTTCACTACCTTAGTTACATATTTTAATTATTGTAGCACATCAGCACAAAAGCTTCTTGCGTAATGGGTCAACAGTGAGGCAAAACCCCATTAATTTAAGACCTGATATTAAATATGACAGTGTTCAGTAGCATTTATCAAAAATGTAGTTGCTGATCAGACAACTTCATCCACTCTGTAAAAGTTACAGCTGAGCAAAATTCAACATAGAACTTAGTTTGCTAAAAGACAGAAAAGTGCTCATGTCTGTGAAGCACCTCAAGATTTAGCTTTGCAGAACAGCAAAAACCAATTCAGCAGCATTGACTTTCATACCTTGTCAGCTTGTCAACAACCTCCTTCATTAGCTCTCCTATATTCTTTGCTTTTTTTCACCCGTGAGCTAAAATCTGCGCATAAGTACAAATAGAAAAACAAGGATAGAAATTTTCATGGTTTTTTTCGAGATAGTTAAAATAAATTAAATCCCAATAAAACTGTAAACTCAGTGCATTACTGAAATTTACCATTTCTCCTGGCAACTACTGCTGTGTAATTCTCAAGAATAACTGTTTTTAGCACACAGAAAAGTATTCTACAAATTCCAAGCTAAACAGCAACACAAGGAGCCTGTTCCAGTTTTACAGAGTTTATGTTCATGATTTATAACAGACTTTCTTTCTTGTATTTTTGTCAAGCACAGATTTGGATTTTTGGTTAGAATGTACCATTATGTCCCATATCTCCTGTGTTTCCCTATCCATCTTTCCCATCTATTGAAAAAGGTTTAGCTTCAGATGACAATCTTTCAAAAGACAATCCTACACAAATATCTTAATATTTTTATGTTGCGCATTAGATCTTTATCTAGGAATACCAGGCACTGAATATGAGTAAAAAAAAAAAATCCTCTACAGACAGCAGAAATGAAATGGCAGAATACATTTAAAATACTATTTTCAACAGCTGACAGTTATTTAAGTGCATAGGCAAGAGTTAAAAAAAAAAAATTATCTGAGCACCGCAGAAGACTAATTTCTGAAGTTCTTAGAAAAGGTGTGCCACAAAGGCTTTGAAAATCAGTTATGTTTCTATGTTGATATGCATACATATTCACAAGAGCACACTGTAGGTATGCAATGACACCTGGGGTGTTCATGGTTCCTCTCCCCAAGTAAACCCTTGATATCAGTCGCAGAAGAAAATCACAGGGCACATTGCTCCTTCACCTCTTGATTTCTCAGGAGATGGAAGTGAAATGTAGAGGCACACCCTCCCCTTATTTTTTTAAGATTTCTCTTGAAAAACCCAAACATTTTAAAAGCCACATCATAATCTGACTAAATTAAATTTCCAATTGCTCTCCTGAGAGCAAGTATGACCATTTTGGGGGAAGAAAACAGTAGTTTATGGAGTCTTTCATTTGGAATTTAAGCAGTCCAGTGATACCAACAGAGAACAGTGCCTCTGCCACACTGGTACTCATAGTTCTGCCGAGCTACAAGGTTAAAACACTCTGATGAAACTGCCAATCTTCACAGTTCAATTATGAAGAAGTTTAACCAACAAGCTAGCTCCTGTGCTTTCATGTACACTTGGCAAAGAAACGTGGGTATCACAAATTTACCAAGAAGACAAAATAAAATACATGATGCTCCTTTTCTCAGAGTTCTACTCTACTACTGTTTACAAAAGTTATGTTGAAAGCTATGAAAAACAAATGGAGCTGTCCATAGAGCAACAGATTAAAAACTGCTCACACCTCCTTCGTATGAGAACTTCAGCTTTTAAAATTCTTCTCCCTTGAAGTTTGGCAGAGCCATGACAATTCTTCTGTTATTCACCTTGCAGCACCCAAAACTACCACATTTGAGTTGACAGTGAGGTGGATAGAGAACTGGCTGAATGGCAGAGCTCAGAGGGTTATGACTGAAGAGTCCAGGTGGAAGTCTGTGGCTAGCGGGGTTCCTCAGGGGTTGGTACTAGGTCCAGTCCTATTTAACATCTTCATCAATGATCTGGACAAAGGGACAGAATGTATCCTGAGCCAGTTTGCTGATGACACCAAACTGGGAGGAGTGGCTGATAGGCCTGAAGGCTGTGCTGCCGTGCAGTGAGACCTGGACAGGCTGGAGAGTTGGGCGGAGAGCAACCTAATGAAGTTCAACAAGGGCAAGGGTAGGGTCCTGCACCTGGAGGGGAATAATCCCATGCACCAATACAGGCTGGGGGCTGACCTGCTGGAAAGCAGCTCTGCAGAGAAGAACCTGGGAGTGCTGGTGGACAGCAAGTTAACCATGAGCCAGCAATGTGCACTCGTGGCCAGGAAGGCCAACAGTATCCTGGGAGGCATTAGAAAGAGTGTGGCCAGCAGGTCAAGGGAGGTCATCCTCCCTCTCTACTGTGCCCTGGTGAGGCTGCATCTGGACTGCTGTGTCCAGTTCTGGGCTCCCCAGTTCAGGAAAGACAGGGAACTACTGGAGAGAGTCCAGAGGAGGGCTACAGAGATGATTAGAGGACTGGAGCATCTCCCTTATGAGGAAAGGTTGAGAGAGCTGGGTCTGTTTAGCCTGGAGAAGAGGAGGCTGAGAGGGGATCTCATCAATGCTTATCAATATCTAAAGGGTGGGTGTCAGGAGGATGGGGCCAGGCTCTTCTCAGTGGTGCCCACTGACAGGACAAGGGGCTACGGGCACGAACTGGAGCACAAGAAGTTCCACCAGTACTTGAGGAAACCCTTCTTCCCTGTGAGGGTGACAGAGCACTGGAACAGACTGCCCAGAGAGGTGGGGGAGTCTCCTTCTACAGAGATATTCAAAATCCACCTGGACACGTTCCTGTGTAATCTGCTCGAGATGAACCAGCCTTGGCAGAGGGGTTGGACTAGATCTCCAGAGGTCCCTTCCAAACCTGACCATTCTGTGATTATGATATTCTCTAGAAACCTTTAGAAAAAGATCCTTCAGTAATTGACTAATATTGCCTTATTAATGGAGGCACTTCCTACTAGCAAGAGCTACAGTTTCACTATACTGTTTTTCCCATATATTCTACATATTTGTAACATAATAAAATCTAAGGTTCTTCATAAAAGCCAAACATCCAAAACAGTGAAAACTGGAAAAAAAAAAAGTCACGGTTTATAAACTACAGTTCATAGAAATGCATGACTTTCAATTTTAAGCCGACTGCTTGCCTTACACATAGCACCTTAAGATCAACACATGCCACACCGAAGTCATCAAACATTACATCTGTGACTGAATAACGAAGTTAAATAGTCTTTGCAATTCAGTGTAAGGCACAGAAACATTCATACAATATCCGAACATAAGCTGTTCAAGACCAGCTGCTTTCCCAGCAACCTTCACTCCCAAGAGCAAGCAGAGAGTAGGTTACGCATTGGACAGACTGTAGGAGCAGCAGGCTGCTAATAGCTGTCAGGGGTCTCCAACTCTCTTCCACAACTTCTCTCCTGCCAAACACAGAGCGGGCTATTTATAATCAGGTGTTGGGCGTACAGAATCCTGCCTGTATAGTAGGTTTGACAGCCCTTCACCACAGCTCCCTACACAAGTTATTGCAACAAGACAACTCCTTAAGGCAAGAACAAGTTGAGGGATTCAAGTTGACCATGAAAAGTCAGATATTCTAGCATGTGACTATTCTCCTTCTTCGCCAACTGTCTCTGCCACACTTGTATTCATAGCTCTGCCAAGCAACAGTTAAAACACCCTGATGAAATTGCCAGTCTTCACAGTTCAATTATCAACAAGTTTAACTGAGATTAACACCTGCAGGATGTCCAGTTCCTCTCTGGACCGTCAATTAGTTCTGTGTTGCTTCTGGTGCTTTAAGACAAAGGTACTGAGCTAGATTACCCATAAACAGCTTATTTTCACACATAAGATTTCTTCTGTAAAGAGTTTTTGAAAGGTAAGTTCCAGGTTCTGCCTGTATCTGCAGCTTTTATCACCTCCTTGCCTCAATAACCATCTCTGTTCTGTTACTGACAAATGGCTTTTGCAAGCACTATTTAGAATTTTAGCAAACATAGCTTAAATAATAATTTGGCCATTAATAAAATGGCCAAAGCATATTTAGCCAATTAGCTATCCAGAAACTACGAAAAAAAGTAATTCCTGGGTATGTAATTAGCAAAGATGATAATGTAATGCTTATGCATGACTTGGAACTATGATATTTACCAAGACTGAAAAACGGAGGATGTGTTGTATTATTTAGCAATTTTGTACATTAAAATTCAGACTGCTTCTTTGCACCTTAAATACAGACCGTAAGTGCTTTCATTTTGTTTGAAAGCCTATTTCCTGTCCTCAACGCATCAAATAACAAAGAGAACACAAACTTGTTTTTAAAAAAATTAACATTTTAATACATGCCTTAATGTAATTTAAGTGTAATTTATGTACCATATTGGAAAACAAACAGCACCAATTAAAAAAAATTACTTAACATGAATTTACAGCACAAGCAGACAGCTTTCCATGCTAGACAAAGCACACAAGCAGAATATATTGGCCAGACTTCAGTGACTCTTTCCTGTGCTCTACTGCACCTCTGGATCTTTTTCAAGAGCAGAAAAGTTGGGGAGATGCCAGAAGTGACTACAGCTGCCACCTGGACTTGATGATTGCTTTAAGATGAACCATTACACAGGTAGCCATCAAATGAGGAAATCCTGTCCTTCCAGGTATGCACTTCTGCCAGGTTCTTTATATTGGCACTGGCAGTTGTGTGGCCAGGAGAGTGAGACAGGTAAGAAACATACCTAGTGAGAAACAACCCATCACAAGAAATGGGCTTAGATGAGTTGGTTTTCAGTACTCCACTGGTCACTGGAAGGATCTCCTATTTCAGAAACAGATGTCAGTCACTTCAATCAGCTTGAAGCAAAGAAATGACAGCAGAACTTGAGTGCTTGTCAGTGTGAAAGGACAAAAGATTGTTAGCAGGACCAGACAGGTCTCAGTAAATACATTTGAAGAATCCTATTTACAAAACAGGTTTGGCTTCTCTTAAATACTGATACTATTTTACACAAATTCAAATTACAGCCACTTCTACCACTCATTTTACTCCAGCCAGAAACTTAACTATAAAAGTAAAGGTAAGATCTCACTTTGTCACGGAATGTCAATTTTGCTCTTTTTACCATGAGGGTACACTGAGCTATGTGAAGTCCAAAATTCCAGGAAAAGGAGAGTCAGTTACAAAGTTCTTCCTTAAAATTATAAAAGCTGACAAAGGTGACACTACACAGAGCACCATTCTGCATTCTCAGGTGTCACTTTTATTTTCCAGTTGGGTGTGATAAACCCACCCTCAGGTGGTGACTGATAACCCAAAAGTCCAACACACTGCAGCTGAGCCCAAACCAGCCACTAGACACACCTGCAGTCCACCAGAATTATCCCTAACTTTGGGATGGACTGTCCTTTGTCAGTGTCTCCCAGGGCCAGATAAATCTGTCATAACCATCAGATCTGGCCTTCATCACAACCGGTTGGTTATTCTGGTTCACTTTGGCTTAAAAGCTGTCAGTCCCTGCCTGACTTTTCTCCTCAGTACATTCCAGAAGCTGGAAGCAGCTAACCCACAAAGCAGCACAGGCCTTCAACCTGCCCCCTGCCACACAGAGGATTCAGAGCACAAGCTTTGTGCAAGCCTACCACATGCTGAAGCCCCCTCCCAAGCAAACACTCCACACAACAGGTTCACTTCAATAAGAAGTCATGTTCTGGTAACGCAAGACAATGCACAGGTGTGTCTTTAAGTGTATGTAGTGCGAGCTCTGTATAAATACAGCATTAATAATGAAACATTCACCTTTGTTCTTCTGATTTATGACCAGAATGTGACAAGATTTAAATCAGTCCAAGCTAACCAAGTGAAACCCATGCGCTTTCCTTCTTTGGAAAGCAGAGTTAGGTGAAGAAGGTAACACCAGAAGAAGGTGGTTATCGCTGCCCTTCCCCACCCCCTTCAGAGTAGCAATAGCTCCCTAACCTTCAATGGCAGCAGTCAGATACCTAAAGCCATACAACCAACCCAGCACCCCTCACTTTATTATCATTGCAATCACATGCTCTAAAGTGTTTCAGTAAATCAATTTTTATCAAAGCTCTGGTACTATACATATCTCTGAAAACAACTGCAACCTAACAGAGAAAATCACTTTTCAGATTCACTAGGACAGCTAAAGATGAACATTCTGCAACACCTCTCCTGCCAAAAAACATTTCAAATTATGTACCGGAGCACAAATCTACAGTAGCAAGAAGTGCAGTGCAATAGGGATCAGTTGATAAAGTGAAAGAGTATTGAGAATCCAACATTCACACTGAAAGTGTTTTCAGAGGTTTTGCTCTGAACCAGCTCTAGTCTGGTCTGAGACTAAATACCACTGGAAAGCATTGTGTCCTCCTTCAGAGTGCATTATTCAGTTTAGTTTAATTCAAAAAGAATTCAGTTCACATACCCTGCGATCAATCTACCACATGAAATGCAGCAAAGCACATTAAGGTTGGATGATCAAGACACTTAATTCAAAAGAGCACTCATGACCTGAAAGAAAAAAAAAACCAATGGAGACACTCCCATACTGCAGGTCTGCTGATTTAAAAAATATTTTTTCTGCTACAAAGAAATCTAGAACTCTCATTGGAAACATGGCAAAATATAACACATGCTTTAAAACAACCTACACTGCAAACAGAGAGGGATTTACAGTGTTGTATCTTTCCTGCACATCCGTTCTTGGGGAAAGCATACGCTAGTTTTTGTGTATTAGACTGGTAAATTCTCAAGTGTTTAAAAATGTTTTGACAAACTCCAGAGAAGTAGTATGGCTTACATGTTTCTGATAAAAACCCATGTTAAGAGCCATCCTTTTCTCTCAAACATTATTTAAAGCATAATATAATGTGAGGCGGACATCTGGGAAAAAAACAAGCAACAAAAAAGAAGCCCAGAAAAAGTATCAGACAAATGAAAGTTTTTAACAAATAATAAAAAAATTGTTTCCCTTTGAAGAATTAATATAAGAAGTGATTGGGGAGTTCAATATGCTCTATCTCAAATTTATTTACATTGCCTAATTCATCTCTTGATTTTTCCTTTTTCCACAAAATTCACAAGGGGAACACTAAACCAGCTTTAACATTTAAGTGCTTTTGCCGCAATATTCTCAAAATAGTCTACCAAGAGATGCACCATGTTATCTACAGGCAGAAATATTGTTACACTTTTTCATATTTCCACTGTTATTAGACCTCAAGAGATCATATCTGGTTTTCTGTGCTCCAACTTTTGAAGATGTACTTAATTCTTGCTATTTTATACCTTTAAAAAAAAAAAATTAATGATGTCCCTCCACCTTTTCTCTCTGTAATCACACCAACCTGCATTTTAGATTACTTGGGAAACCAGTATTTTAAATGCCCATACTGTACTTATTACAGATAATCTGCTATGCAGTCTGGAACACTACATTAGTTATTGCTTGCAATTACAAAAGTGTTTATTTCAACTAAAAATAATTTCGTACATTCATATGTAAGAAGTTAGAAATTGACCTTTGAACAGTTGAACAGCCAAATAAGAGACAACCAAAGACACATTCCTGGACTCTAGGTCAAGCAACACCACCTGACTCACACATTACGTTGTTCACAGCTAGCCAGCTCTATGCAAGTGTTTTCTGGAGAGGCAGTGGGAACAATCAAAAACTAAGCCATAGAGAGTTTAAAACGATGGGATTTAAACATTTGGATTTTATAGTTGAACCTACTGGCTGCTTTTTAGGATCACAGGTATATACCATAAAACATAATATATACAGTTAGACCATCTAGAGGGCAAGATGCATGCAATTCGTGTGAAATTTATCTGACACAGTGTTAAAAGATAGATATATTAAGACAATTTCTTTTACTTGCTCACATTCTCAGTGTTAGTTAGCAACAGTACACTGTCACCAACCAACACAGAAAGGAGTTTCCAAAAAACGGCACTTAAATATAGTGGAATTTGTTTAGCTGTGCACTACAGCAGTACATAGAAGTTTTGGTCCCAGACGGTGCGGCTCAAGTTACAGACTCGGCCTGCTTTATTTTTCCCCCCAGTCCACATCAGAATCTGTAAGAATCTGCTACCAGCAGAGCAGACATTTCAGCTAGGATGCAACTTCCATACATTCCACAAAACCAATGAAATCAGCATACAACTCATTTTATTCTTCAGTTTGGAAGGTCAGACTCCAAAGCAAACAGCAAGCTACTGTTACCAATGCTCAGACAAACCCACAGTATTGTATTAAATGCCTGACCAGCTGTAAACTGTATAGGTATGTACAGATAATACTAGCAACACGGTAACATTAGAATGTTGGAAATTTAAAACACAGTCCTATTCTGCTAATAAAAACAATCAGCAAATTTTGCTAGATATAACATTTCTCAACTTAGTCATAAGCACAAGTACCAGCAGGGCACAGTTTTTAGTAAAAATGTCAGAAGCCATTGAAAGAGATTTTTTTATAGTGAAAATATCAACCCTAAGTTATCTCCAAATAACCTTGAGATACTTTATATTTACTTCTATGTATTTAGAAAAGACTACAGAATTCTATTTGAAATAGCGGTAATTCAATTTATCCAAAGTATTTTAACTGCAGGAGTAAAGTAAACCATAAACCAGAAAAGGTGCAATATACGACATGCCTGTATATCTGAATTATAGTCTTACTGTTTAGGCAAATGACAGCCTTACTGTTACCGATATTAAAGAAATTAAGCAAACACTTCTAGCAACAGTGTAATATGTTTAGACCATAACAGCTATGAAAGAGCAGTGCTTGTAGGAAGAAGTTAAGTCAAGTCCTACTCATACAGGCTTAAAAAAAGCACTCAGACCATACTTCCTTTAATGAGTTCTGACAGTAGAGTTTAACGTAACTCTAATCCCATAATATGCATTTTACTGATTGCATTCCAGTTTTGTTAGAGTATTTTAGCATGAACAAGCTATTATTCTAACAATATTAAATTCCTAAAACACACAGGAAGCGTAATGCCAAAACATGTGTCCCAACTAGTTAAAATTTGAGACAACCAATAGTTTTGTCTCAGAAAAATAATTAAGTAGCTCTAACTCCCAAAATTTCATAGACAGGAATGATTACATCAAATGACACAAAGCAGGGCACTCTCTCCTCTGGCCAAGTTTTAACCATCTGTCAGCAACATGGACATGCTAGAAAAGCTACGCACCATTTAAGAAGAGGAGTTTCGATAACCACAGTCTGTGTATCTAACACAGAAAATAAGATACTACTCTTAAAAGCCACAACAAAATAAATTGCCTTGCAGAACAAAGTAGATTGAGACACATTTATAACTAAATACATAGAACTAAGTTCTGCACATATTCCTTATGGTCACCGTATTTACTTAATGTTATTTTGTTATTTCAACCACTGTACAAGTTCCGTACACATGGCTCTTCAACACAAAACATGCATTAGTTTGAAGGGACACTGTGTTGTGTGTGTTTCTGGGGTTTTGTGTTGTTGTGGGCTTGGTTGGTTTGTTTTGGGGTTTTGTTTTGGTTTTTTATTTTAATTGGTTTTGTTTGTTTGATTGTTTTTAAACAGTGTAAGATTTAGGTCACAGTTTGTGCATGAGTATTCTAAAAAGCACTTTTCATGCCTTTAGGAAAGCGTTTCAGTATTACCTTGAGATGTATTTTAGCTGTTGGAGAAGATGTGCGGAGATCAGTTTATTATATTATACGGTAACAGTACAGCAGTTTTAACAGCATGCAATAAAGAAAGCTACCTGGAAAATGTACAGGAATTCCACAGGCACTTTAACAATTGTTAGCAGTTTAGTACATATTCGCATCTACTTTTATGCAGTATCTCAAATTATTATTCAGTTTTGAACAGAAAGAGTAACAGATCCATAAGGAATATGAGCAAAGCAGTTGCAGGTAAAGTTATTAAGAAGAAAAAAAAATCATAGTTAAGAAAGCTGTCAAGAAAATTGTTGTTGTGTCTAACTTACACCATTGTGCTTGCAATCGGAAACAGCAGCACAGCTGTTTTATGTTAAAGAATTACTTCTCAGTGGTAGCTGAATTAGAAACTAATTCATTTCTGTTTTCACTTAATTGGAAACGGTCTGGTCAATTCATAAGCAGCATCTGCTCAGGCCACAACCTTGTGTTTAGAGAACCTTAAGCAAAAGAAATGAAACCACTAAAATCACTGTCCAAGCACTGTGCTATAAAGCATTACGCATGCAGGATAAACTCACTTGAACATTGCCCATCTTAATAAGTTAAACCAGTTCAAAACCAATAGAAGCTGCTTAATTATAATACTCATTTGCCTCTGCTAGTGATGCTCCTGTCATTAATATCTCTTACATGTGTATTTCATACACAGGTCACACTGATGTTATAACATACATGGCAAAATACATCAGTTCAGGGAAACATATAAAGCAAACAAGGCAGTCCTACATTTCTTGGAAAAGTTCAGGCCTCACAAAATATCTAACATGGTTCAATTTTAAGTACACTGAGTTCCCAAGACAATGCAAGAAAGCAATGTTAATGTTAAGTTTCCTCATTAATGTTTTAAGATGAACCTTCCAACAAATTTGTATTAGATATTTTTCAAAGACACACTATTAGGTATCCTATAATTTATATTCACAAGCACACAGGGTACATACTACAGAACACGACTCTGGAATACCGTGCATTGTGATACCAATGCAGAGCCAAGCCTGAGAAATTTGTATCTATCTTATTTCTCACTTCTCTTACACTAAAAGAAAATTAAAGTTCTAAGTAAAATGCCCAAATAATACATTCTCCAATTGTTAGTGAAACTAGTTTCCTTATTTCACTCTGTTTTTGCAAAAGCAATACTTTTCAGGATCGGGAGGGGGAACGTGCTCATGAAATTAATTGTCTTTATTTACCAATATCAAAAGTCTTTCCCACAATTATGTTACAAGACAGTTTTGTTACAGAATAGTAAAATTTTCTATATCATGCCCAGCATTAAGGCTATAGCCATCTCCTCGACCCCCCAACAAATTATGTTCAGAGGAAATGCCTGTATGCATGAGTAACACACTTTGCACAAGGGAAAGCAGATTAAAAAAACCCAGCTTGTCCCAAATTGTTGCTCGCTGCCATACTATTTCTCAGTTCATAAACATAACAAGATACTATTAATTTCCCAGCTGTTATTTTCAGTAATTTTGTTTTACATTTAAAGTTTTGCGTGGCTGGGTTGGAAATCCAGAACACGCCTAACGTCCCAAGCGGTCTGTATTTCGGAGCAAGTGGCTACTACAACTAATTCCGGTAGTAGGTACAAAAGCAAAACCATCTTACAGACAGCATATAACTGACAGGTTTCAACACTAGTGGCAGTTAAACAGTAAGCCTGGCACTATTAATCAAGAAGCTGCTTTGTCTCTTGTGGAGGGGGAGTTTCATCTGTCACTGTACTGCGCAGAAAACAAGACATGCTGCTTTGCATAAAGCCATTACAGTGTACAATATCATCTCAAATACATATCTTGGACTTTTATGGATAATGCACAAAAGGGAACAATTCTGATGCACTTCAGCCACTTCTATATAGGTATGTATACCCATTTTCAGCAGATTCAGAAACGAATCCAAACATCCATTCTTTAAAGACCTAATTATTCATCAAATGTCCATAAAATCATTTAAATAAGAGAAATAGCATCATGCGCTCCTGAAAAACATTTTTAAATTCTATCTCTCTGTAAGAAAATTATTTCCATCTGACCCCCCATTATCTTGGGGTTTGTTTAAAAATTTAAAGTATGTATCTAAACCAGCCCAGGTGATCTCTGGTGTCCCATTCTAGTGTAGCAAGTTTTCAGGACAATATTTCCAATTACTTTATTTGTGCCGTAAATTGGGACTCATGTTCAAGTATATTTTAACTACGGGAAAGGTATTTTATGTTTACTGTTCCCAAGTAGCAAGTTTGGAGCAGGTGATCCTTTATACTTTTTTACATATCAAATTTTTACTTATGTCTTTTTCAGCCATTGAGAAAATTGTACCAATTGTGAGTGTTAAGTGTGGTACACTCTGAGAAAAACAGAATACTCCTTGGATATTTGACAATTTATTCATCTCATTACTGAGAGAGCACAGGTATGCTGTTAACTCTTACAGATTTTAGAAGAGCTAAAATCACTCGATGGATCCAGCCCCCTCCCTCTTTTCCCATGACTATAATTTACTACTTTTCTTATTTACTTTCACCACTGAAAAAAAGGCCCATTTAAAAAGTGAGCTTACTCACCAGGTGGGTCTCCCAGACATACACAGCTCTGGCTGTAAAGCCACACAGAAGCCTGTTAAGCAGCCTGCTGCCAAGGACTGGCTTTAGATCTATTTATAGCATAAACATGGTGAAGGCCAGCTAAATCTTATTAGCCTATTTAATGGTTATTTGAAGATTTGTTTATTTAAGATGCAATAACTTAAAAATAACTGCATAAGCCTTAGTTTCTTCAAAACATTTTAAAGCTTAAGCAACACCCTATTAAGTTTGTTACCAACACCACTCTTGAAAGCCCTCACCTCACACTTTTAATAACTACAGCATATGTTACATTAAAGTATGTTTTGAATTCAAACAAACCGAACAACCCCAGCGAAAAGCCATTCATTACATCACTATCAAGTAAAAGCCTGTATATGCATACTAAATCAGCAAGACAAATTCAAGAACTAATACCTTTTTGTAACTGGATTTAAATAAGCTAATTTTGGTCTTTGCCACAGTCTCAATAACAGGAGAGAGGCTTAAAATCACAGACCCACATGGCTAAAACAGAGAAAACATTAACTGCTGCACAGATGTCACTGCAAGCAGAAAGATGCAACTCAGAAAAAAAAGAAGAGAACAATGTGATGAAAAGATTAGGAAAAGGAAAAAAATAAAATAATCTGTATGCAATGGGGTGAAAAGGAAGACACTTGAAGAGCATGCCAAAAAAAAAAGCCAAGAAAGCTCTGTTAGAATCAGTCATGGCTGCATTAGTGTAAATCAAAGTCTTAAGGAATCCACTTCCTCTCAGGAAACACAAATTCTTGATTCACAATTAAGAAAGGGGAAAAAACCCAACCAAACCAAAAGATGCCATGCAGAACTTACAACTATTTATGAACTGTGAGCAGCTGGGCACGTTTGGTTACAGGAAATACAGCAATTAACAATGAGCCACGTTTATTGTCTCTCACATTCAGTGTGGGGTGTATCTCAGTGTAACATCCCACTGGATTCACATTTCTGTTTAAATTCCACTATCATTTGAAGGGGAAATCAACTTCATAATTAAACAAAATTAAATAATGGTTTTAAGTTAAGCTCATTTTTTCCTCTCCTGTGCAGGATATTCATTTCTGGCCTAGTAAAGGTGGTCTAATGATCTAGTCAAATGTCTATGATGTTAATTTAGCAGGGACTGAAGTGGAAAAACCTACCTTGTACGCAGGTTTCACCTACTCTTATTATCTCACTTATCTTATAGATGTCCACATGGAAAACCTATGAGGAACATCCATGTTCATTCACTTTTCTGTGACAGATGCAGACTACCCTCAACAAACGTTCCACTTCTTACTCCTGTTTACAATGCAAAATGAGAGGAAGCTGTGAAGTCACTAAAGCTTTAACAATATTTAGGTTTAAACTCCATGCAAACCTTGTCCATGCTCACAGCTTCTATTGTAACAAGTGTAACTGGTACACGGGTGTTCAGAAGGGGGAAAATATTAGGATCCCTCTTAGCTATAGCACTATTCACAGATTCACAGAGTGTTAGGGGTTGGAAGGGACCTCTAGAGATCACCTAGTCCAACCCCCCTGCCAGAGCAGGATCACCTGGAGTAGATCACACACTACTGTCTGACAGTCTTTTAAAGAATGATTAATTTCATTCTGTTCCTGGCTTTACTGAGCTAAACACAATAGCACCACACTGTGGGAGAAAGCATTGCCATACATAGTGAATGAGGCAGCAATTAAGAGTTGAGGCATCATAAGAAATTTTTCCAAATGTTTTGGAAGTTGTGTGTTCCCCCCAGGTTTAGAAGGATATGAAGCCTGGAAGGCTGTCTGATAACTCTCAGTACTAAATGAAAGACCCAAACTAAGATGACAAACTTGAAGGGATACTACAGACAGATTTTCAACGTATTTCTGATCACTGCAAACCTGAGCATGTAGAACTGTGTATCTCATTCCCACTACTTTTATAAACTGCAAGATACTGAATATAGTAGTATCAGGCCATTCCACTCTCTGAAAAAAAAAGCAGCTGCTACATGCAAATCTGGATGGGATTCAATTAACAACTCAGGTCTTCAGCTTACTGCTGAGGAAACTTGCCACAGAACTTACGAAAAACAAGAGCTGTACCATCTATTTCTCTGAATCATGCACACAGATTCACAGAATGGTTACGGTTGGAAGGGACCTCTGGAGGTCACTGGTCCACTCCCTCTGCTCAAGCAGGGCCACCTAGAGTGAGCTGACGAGGACCATCACCTTTCAAGTATCACCAAGGAGGCTCCACAACCTTATCGGAGTAACCTGTGCGAGGGCTTAGTCATCTTCCCAGTAAAACAAACAGTTCCCCAATGTTCAGGCAGAGCTTCCAGTGTTTGACTTTGGTCAAACAGTTACTGCTGGTAACACCCCTCCTAAGGCAGCCCAGTATACAGTCAACCCTTCTTTGACACAAGGGCACATTTGCTGCCTCATGTTCCACTTGGTCTCCACCAGGACCCCTCCAAGGCCTTTTCTGCAAAGCTACTTCCCAGCTGGCCAGCCCCAGCATGTACTGGTGCCTGGGGTGGTTCCTCCCCACCCGCAGGACATTGCACACTTCCCATCGTTGAACTGCATGAGGATCCTGCCAGTCCTTTTCTCCAGCCTGTCGAGGTCCCTCTGGATGGCAGCACGACCCTCTGGTGTATCAGCCACTGCTCCCAGTCTGGTGTCATCTGCAACTTTGCTGAGGGCACATTCTGCCCCATCGCCCAGTCCAAAGAAGATGTTGAAGAGGACTGCACCCGATACTGACTCCTAGGATACAACAGTAGTTACTGGCCTCCAACTAGACTGAATCCCTTGCTGTCCCTTCATCTACCATCATTTTTATTTCACAGAAAACAAAAGATGGAGATGTGCCAACTGAAAGTGGGGACCAAAGGTCTTCTAACACCTAAGAGTATATTGAGAAGATAAGAGTCAAGCTCTTTGCTGATGCATACAGCAGAAGAATGCATCACAACAAAGAGAAACACTAAAGATTCCATCTGGATATAAGGAAAATATTTTTCTCTAGGAAAATAATTAAACACTGGAACAAGCTCCCCAGGGAAATTACGACTCTCCATCCTTTTCTAGACCCAATTGGACAAAGCCTTCAGCAACCCACTTCAAAGAGATCAGACTGAAAGACCTCTCAAGGGCCCTTTAATCCAAAGGATTCTATGAAATAGAATTTGCTTTATGTTTGCAGTGGCCTAACAGCACACACATAGTAAGTGTACACAGCATAACTCATTCATGCCCAAAACCTCATTCACTTATCTGAGTCTTGGGTGTTTGTGTGGTTTTTTGTTTTTTGTTCCCTTTATTTTGCCAAAGGAACAATGCAACACTATCCTGCTGCCTCTGGACTGATGGGTCGCCACATGGGGAAGAAACTGGCCACAGCAACAAAGGCTTAAAGGGATAGTCTTAATTTTCTTGCCCATAAATCCTCAGACATTCAAACAGGCAAGAGTTTGCACTGCATTCATACTATATAATACATTAAGCATCTCCAGTCTCATTAGTCTGAGGCAGAGAGTTGACAGCCACCTGCTTCTTTCCAGCAGCATAGAAGACAGGAGAAAATCTGTGGGGAGGAGGGACACAGCACCATTTCTTATTGCTGACTGAATATAAACAATTGTCTGATTGACATGAAAACCCATCCTCTACTACATCCTTACACTGGAATCTTCTTTTTCAGTGACAGGTAAGACCATCGCACAATTCTATAGAGACATGGAAAGCTGAGTGGCATCACAGTATCTTGCATATTTTTAAGAAGGAAATGCAAAAATTACAAAGCTTGATTTCTGCTAAGCCATATACAAAAATACTAAATGAGCAATGGCTATTTTTTTATTATATCTATACAGAGGGTTCTTTCACACAAAACCAGCACTTAAGTATAAGGTAATTTCCAGGTTTATATGTATAAAATGGGTATTTCTATATGGCAACATCCTTCTAAGAATGTTTAATCAAGTGCTCTTTCTTTGTAACATGCCATCCACAGCAGCAGCGCTGCCAGCTGAGTTCTATCTGTTGGTAACCTTGTACAATCCTTCCCTTACGCAAGGAGACTGCAATGATGTGATACAGGAAATCATTGCCAGTTTAACAGCCATACACTGACTTCTACGGAACTCATTCAAGCCTAGACGGCAGATTTAAAAAACCACTCGTGTTATAGTATTCGCACGGCACAGCATAGGAAAGGTGGAAAGAGTCACACTTCATAACTAGTCCCGGCTAACTAACACAATTCTGGGGTTTATTTATTTTTTATTTCCTTTTAAACCAAAGATTTCCATGCATCACTTGGAAATCCTAACGAAGAACAAAATAGAAAGAATCTCAAGAATTGGAGAAACTTAATTCTTTCAGAAGAAATACAATAGAAATACCAGTATGTAGCTAAAAGAAATGCACAGGACTCAGATTCCTGATTAATAATGTTAACATGGAATATATTGAGCTCTCAGCTTTAGAAGACTAAAAAAAATAATCCACAAAACCCTCTGAAAAACAAAACAACAAACCCCAACCAAACAAAACACAAACAAAATGTCTGCTGTGACCTCAAGATTGGGAAAAAAAAAAAAAAAGTCTGACTACCAAAAGGTTAAAGTGTCTTGCATTTTCTGCAGTCTGAAAACAATAGGTCTGTCAACTGGGAGCAAGTCACCAAATTTTCTCCAGAAAATGTCCTCGAGCCAAGTTGTACCAACAAATAAATATATTAATAATATATTGATTATATTAAATAACATTATGCTAAGGTTATGGAGTTTCTATTAAAAAAAACCTACATAACTTGAACTAAACTATGAATTTATATGTATTCACAAGATAGCCTCTGCTAAGATGCATGCATGCAGGACCAGAGAATCCAAGCTGGCACACAGCAGTCAAACCTAGCTATAACCAACTGTTGTTTCCTCTGTCAGAGCTGAAGCATGCTTTCATCCCTCACTCTGGCTGTTCATGCAATTGTTTCCTAACCTGCTTTAGTCTGAATGAACTAGGTTAGCAAGACAAAATATTCGAAACATTTAAATTAACAGGGTTTATTTAAAATGAAAGGACCTGTGCCATAAGCACTGGGGACAAGGAGGAAGGAAGAGCAAGAATGAGGATTCACAGAAGGAGTAATTTAATCAGTTAAAATACAGGATTAAGAAACAGGGAAAATGTAACCTGAGATGGCTGACAGAAGTTAACTACTACCACCCACATTTATGCCCTGCGATTCAGCTCAGTAGTTTCTCAAGTCAACATTTTTGTTCACAGCTTACTTTAACATCTCTACTCCATTCGCTCATGTGGCTAAACAGCACACAAAGAAATAAATCGCTGCAATTAAAAACATTCTACTTAAAAGCCACCAAATATTGGAGGAAGAATGGATGCCAATAACCTTGTCAAACATTCCATCCCTACTCTCAAATCAATCTTTACACCCTTCTGCCTACTCTGCTTTGCTAAAATGGTCTCTCATGTCTGATTATCACCTCACTAATCCTAATCTTGCCTTTCATGACTCTCATCTCACTTCTATTGCTCTTCCCCCAGATCTTATCAAGAACCAGCTGCTTCTTTTCCACAACCTTTAGCTCAGCTGGGATGTTTTCCCTCTCACCTTCACAAACATTCTGTTGTTAACCTGCAAATTAATGTCAATTTGCTGCTCCTTTTCCCTCCCTCAACCCATTTTCTGTCTCTGCACGCTGGCAATCACAAACCATCCTCCTCTGATTGGTTATTCAATTTCATTTTTCAAACACTCTTCCTTATTTCTTCCTATCAACCTACTCTACTCATCCTTTTCCCTCCCTCTTCCTCACACATTCACCCCTGGTAGGAATCTTTCAGCAATTCCAACTTTGGTTCCCCCCTTTCTCATCCTGGAGCAACTGCAAAGGCACTCCTGAGCAGAACTGGGCTAGAACACAGTCCACTTGAAAACCAAGCTTCCAAAATACACCTGGTGAGGATTTCAATGATTCCTGCTCCCTCCCCTTCAGGAACTACAAACAAACAAAGGCATAACAGGGAGAAGTTATACATTTAGTTGAAACAAAATATTTACATTTCCACAGATTGCTATAGGAGCCCCAAAATTTGAAGTTCTTCACTTACCAAACACACATAAATAACAAATCAGTCACATATTTTAAAGGTTGCTATAAGAACTCTCAGAATTAATATTTTTCTGGTGTATATGTACCCATGATTGCTTTTTCACACATTTCCCAAAAAATTAAGAATGACAGTATTGTAACATGAGAAACTGAGGTGGTGTTTACACTCTAAATTACCTTGTATTCTCTAAAACAGAATTCCTTGTTCTTTTCTACTGTCTTCATTTCTTTGTATTTAGCTTCCCTAATAGTATTGTATGCTGAATATATTATGCAACTATAACTGATTTCACAGAATTCCAAGAACCTAAGAAGTCCATGGCATTTAAATACTGACATCCATTCTATATCTTCCTTTTCCTAAGACTTTTTCTGAAATTGTTAAAGCTGTCTTTAAAACCATTCATGAAATTCTTCAGTTTTTACCTGTACTACTTTCATTATGACATACCTTACACCTTCTTATACGAGCTGGATATAGTGGTTTATATTATTGCATATAAGACAGTTCACCTGAAAAACTGATTAAACCAAAGGAAAAAAACCCCACAAACAAAAAAACACCAAACCAAAACCCAGCATTCATGACTATGCATAAACAGCCGGAAGGAGCAGATCATACATTTATGGATATACTGAACTCCTAGACAGCTCTAACAAGTGCATCTACCTGCCTCAGGTTTCAGCAGAGACAAGGCTCAGCCTTGGCAATGAGTAACTGGCAAAAGAGAACCGAAGCATGCACGATGACGGGTGGTGAAAGCCTCCTGTAGACATGGTAACAGAAGATAACTCTGACACAGCCTTCTGCAGAGGTGCAACTTCAGTACAGCTACAAGCAGAAAGAAGTTCCAAGGCTGCGCTGCATGAAACATCACAGCTGGAGTAAGGTTAAATGCCAAAAGGAAGGATTTACTGCCAAGCAGTTTTTACAAAACTTCCCTTTTTCTCCTAACATACTAAGAACTATGCTACACATATGCTTTAAAAATAAACAAATAAACAAACCCTTTTTCTTGCCCCCCCCCGACAGTTACCAGCTTATTATAAAACTCTCTTGGGTAAGCTTAGGCCATATTTCAGAAGTTAATGTACTAATTAAAATAAGGACTTGCAGCAGCTAACTAAAGTTTTCTTTAATCAGTTAATCTAAGCATTTGTTTTCAAATCTATCCTACCTTGCAAAAAACAAGGCTTATTTACTGCTGTGTGAAGACCCAGTGATACGCTGGTAGGAACTAGATGGAAGGATGGTCACTGCTGTTACCTGCTGCTTCTCTCTATGTTCAAATGAGAAGCAGCTGCAGAGGTCCAGAACTGTGACCTGAACCCTGTGACCCTACTGAGATCCCATCCCTGACTCTCTGTAAACACATTTTAAAAACTGAATCAAAGCCCCCTTCCTCATTTTAGGTTACAGCAAAACTGAAAGAACCAAAGCAACTCTCTACACACCTCTTGAGATTCAAATCTTGCTTCTTTTCTCCCCACTGAGTGCAGACTTGGAATGCAGAATACACATGGTCTCCTCCATACCTTGGGTATTTCCCTCTGAATACGAAGGTGATCTCCCACATTTGTTACGGAAATCTTACTCTAAGCCAACTGCTATAGCCAAACCCAGATCCTACTATAGCCAAACCTCATATATACAATCCAGAAAAGTGCTCGAAGATATCCAGATTTTACACAGTTCATGGATGTCATAGTTCAACCGTATGTCTGGGGTAGCAGCATATTCTTTTTTAATGGCTGAGACATAAATTCAAAAATGATTATCTATTTCCAACTGTCTGCTCATTTTCTACCTTAAGGAGAAAGGAATCCCTTCGTAAGACTAGAAAACTCCATGTTTAGTGTCTTGTCCTTTCTGCAAAAATCTGCCCCAAACAAAGCTTTAAACCCATTACTTTATAATTGATTATCGAGTCTGGATGTGACTTCAAATACAAGCTGTAAGAAGATGATGCCAAACTGAAAGAAGTTTTGATTTTTTTTAAAAATACGTATATTCAAACCCACTGATGAACTCCTGGTCCTTCTCTTCCTGGGCTTTTTTGGAACATTCAAGGAAGGTGCTGGCCTGGTTCTCAATAAAATAATTTCCACACATGGGATACTCAAGGGATAGGCAGACTTGTCTACTCTATGACACTCCTCTGTGACAAATCAGATTCCAAATATCACACATTCCATGCATCACTAAGGTAGCTCCACTGAAAGGCAACCAACACCAAAAGCCCCTTTCCTCACTAATGTTTTCCAGCATGCAACAACCAGGCATAATACACTGAGAAACAGAAAATATTTGCCTGAGAGGTAAAAAAAAATCCTGGTATCATCTGTGCTTTCCTTCTAAAAACTGAGACATGTAATTTTCTTTCCGATAAACTGGTGCTGGCTCAACTGTTTTCATGCAGGCACATGGCTGATCACACAGCAATTTGCTTTTCGGTGCTCCCTGACTCCTGTCTAGGTAAAGATGAAGGTTTTAAGACTAATTTCTCTTTAGTTGGAAAACCAGCCAAAATCCCTTAAGAGAACTCAGTGGGAAACTTATGAAAGGGATAGAGGAGAGAGAGAGACACTTTTTAAACCTCTTTTGTTTCAGTCTAGTTTAGACCCCAAAACAGTAATAACCTGAACAAAAACGACAAGGAGTAGGGAACACAACTGAAGGAACACTGCCTGACAGATTTTTTTCTAGGACTTCATTATATACATCATATGAAATATACACATTTCATAAATGTAAAAATAATGTAAAAAACTTTGAAAGTGAACATTTGCACAAAAACTCTTTTCTGGACAAGATGAAGATGAATTTGATGTATAATATTAATATTAATAAACACTTTCTACTATTTGCTGTCAAACTTCCTCACAAGGAAATAATTCCCATTTTACAGAATTATCTATGTAAATCTATGCAAGATTTTTATATACTGCACAAACATTACAAAGTGTTTACATAGAACCACAGGGACTGTAATTTAAATAAACTTTTTATGACAACCGTCTGACTAGAGTTAGACTTTTCTACTACTAGACAGATTTTTCTCAAGAACATAAACTGAGAAACCATTTTAACTGATGAAAGAGCATATGCTAATCAAATTTAATTACCAAGTCACCTCCAACATAATACTGGGGAGCTGAACATGATTTTTTCAGTCCACTCTGGCAGCAAACATTCATAAACAGGCTGACAGTTTTGGGTACTGGATCATTCTGAACCACGTCAGTGTATTTACATTGTTGGTTACCAGCTAGCTAATACTGAGCAATAGCCCTTCCCAATTTACCTGTTAGAAGAGAAGGGTAACAGATTACACATGCTTTACTGAGAAACAGGACTAGGGAGGATACAGAAAACATCTGAAAAAAATTGAAAACAACCAAAACCAACCAACCGAAAAAGGATACTTTCACATTAGATCAACACTGTCTGCTTTCTTGTTCCTACTGTATGCTTTAAGTATTTCAGGATCAAAAATTTGCTGCTGAGCAAGATACTGACCACAACAGCTCAAATCATACATATTAAAGCAGACAAGAATACTGGAATTTTACATGTTTTGCAGGGTCTTAAATCCAACCAAGAAAAACATTTAATTAGCACTTGGTAAAATGTGAATCTGGACTTAGCATACCTCTGTGCATTTGAGCCACTCCAAAGAATGCTGATCAAAAGATTTTTGCATGTCATTAAAGAGCATAGTTTTATAAGGTTTATAAACAACAAATTTCCAAATAGCATTTAAGCTGATAGGATGGAAGACCATATTTATGTTTACTAAAAGTGAAGGAGATTGGGGGGTTAAAATGAAGAACTTTACCACCAGTTCATTTGCAAGTGGATAGTTAAAAAACACACAAAAAAAAAAAACCCAAACAAAACCAACCACACAAAACAACAAAAAACTCTAACCAACCAACCAAAAACAGTGTTAATATCATCTCATTTAAAAATAGGGCAGGATCACACCCCCTTCAAATGATCTTACCAGCATAACCTTTTCCACACAACACATACAGTCCTGCAGAAGACACGGTACAGTTTCAGACTCGGGAGATAAAACTTTCTCCTTTCCAATGGAGGCTTATATTTCTAGAAGTAACAGGCATGCAAGTTTTCATTTCCTGAGATTTCAAGAGTTATCCTGTAAAACTGCAGCAGCTTAACGAAAGTGGCAGGGAGAAAAAAAAAAGTTTGGTTTTTTTTTTACTCATTCTTGAGTACCAACCCATCAGAGATTAGATAAAGCAGACAAAATGTGAAAAAAAAAAATTTTTTTTTTGCTAGTTACAGTTTACAGGAGAGATTGGAGCAGGTTTGTACTTACTAGGTATGCTTTTGTGTGGAAAAACTCTTCCCCCAGACTGGGTAGGGAATCATGGCTGCTCAAACAAGAAGGTCAAGATCTTATTCCCCCTGGTGAGAAAAGATTAAATTTCCTTCTTCCACACATGGTCACAGGGACACAATTAGGAGAGTGGAGAACTACCTCTCTTCCTTGAATTCTAGGCAGAAGCAGTGAAGCCACAAAACTTTTTTTTTTTTTTTTTAAACTTTTTACATTTTCCAGTCTGCAGAGGCAAAGTCAACCTGCAGAATGAAAAGCTCTTTCCCCTACAGATTTTACAAATATTCTGGGGGTGGGGAAGCATCACATAGTGAATACCTGAGCTGTCATCAGGACTTTCAGGAGAGAGTTTCAGGAGAACAGGTTATTGTATACCACTCCCTTTAAGGAAAACAACTCAGGTCACAACACTCCAGTCTGCACTTGGCTGCAGAATCAAAGATAAAACTGTAATAATGACACTTTCTCAAAGGTTATGGTTCTTGTAGCTATGAGGATTAGAGACGCTTTTTGTTAGTTTTGACTGCAGAAACTGAAATTGTGTGATTCTGAGACAAGCCATATTCTATGGGAGCAAAATTCTGATTGACAGACACCTTACAGTCTGCTCAGAGGCCAGTGGGTCTGGAGAGACCTAAACGAGAACTCAGTGTATGCCAGCACATACAGTGTGAAACAATGTATTGATATGAGAAAGGAACATAAGGCAAAGTGGGGGGAAAAGCCAGAAAGAAGCTTTGGCAGAGGTACCGAGGAACTTTATATTATAAAAGAAATGCTGAAAGAATGAAAACTGGCAGAGAAACCCTTAAAAAAATATTAAGATATGTACATACTCAAAATTGGAAATAAAATGTTGATACTGAAGAGACTAGCAAAAAATGAAACTGTTCTATATTCATTAATCAACCAACAGAGAAGGCAGAGCCAGATCCAGTATAATCCTTCAAGATTTTCTGAAAGTACTCAAAGGCATAGGAAGGAGGAAGACGAAAAAAAAAAAATTTTTACAAAAGATACAAATATGCATGGAAGTGGTACATGACAGTATATTAACCACTGAAACCAAACTACAATCTTTCTGAAATATGTCATAAAATTACAGATAATAAACTAAGATTAGAAGCTTAAGGTATTGTATCACAATAAGAACAGTAACAGGAGTGTGACTTGCAAATTTTTAACAGCCAAAATGAGAGCAAAAAGTGCTAAAAGTTTAATCATTAACTACAGCTGTATCTGAAGATGAGGCAAGAAAGAATGCAAGATATTTCCCTTTAGAGAAATTCCCTGATGTTTTATAAAGGAAATAAACATAAGACACAGCTATCTTCTTCATGGATACAGGCTTTACAAAATAAACTCTTCGAACAGCAGTCACTCAGAAAATCTGGACCAAATTTGTCTTTTTAAGAGTACAGATGAAAATGTAGGACCAAACAGCAGCTCAAGATTAATTTCATGAAGAAACTAGAGATGGCAGCAAAGTCTCAAGCTATCAATTGAGAGTAAGAGGAAAAGTTAAACAAAAAGGAAAGTTCTGAATAATTCTTACAGCTTGTTTCAGTCATTTTCAACATTTCAAGCTGTTGGGTTATTTCTCTTTTTTTAAAGAGTGACAAAAGAACTGGAAACCTATTAGAAAGAACAAGTATAAACCACAGTAAGGCTTTATTTTTAAATGCAATGACTTCACAGATCAATTTTTAGCACATATCGGAAAAAGCATTTTAAAACAGCTCTCAACAAGAGATACATGTTTACATCTATGTATCAGTATTCACAGAATTCACCACTGATTAATGAACGTTCCAGCTATGCATCTGAAACCACATTTCAGGAAGGTTTTATTCTCATGCTTTCCTCGGCTTTGCAACTGTAACAAACACTGAAAATTGAGTAAAGGCTCAGTTTCAGGAAGAGCATTTTCAACTCTTAGTTTTCCGCAACACTTTAAATATTTTAAAAATACATTAGCAATAAGGGAACCGAGCCCTATTCTGAAAAACAATAAATATTCAGGGAAAGAATCACCAAAGTTTCACAAAGTGATCTCACCTTTCTGCTAAGTTGTATCCCTGAGGAGACTATAAAATTCTACACTTCTGTGTATGCTGTTTCATCCTAAACCAAAATGATCCTGGTATATTGAAAAGCACTGTCTCAATAGCAATGAATAGCTAGTATTTCACAACTAAGGAGAATACCCAAACCAACAGTTCTGCTACGTGTTTTGCCCAGCTACTAACCAGGGGACATTCTCCGACAAAACCTGCTGGTCCATGCCCATGGCACTCACTCATCGGTGCTTGGAACATTCACTCTGAAATCGGGAGGCACATATTCAAGTCCTTCCTTAACACACAACAACTGAAAAAGCATTCACCAGTCTAGAAAATATGGGAAACAACTGCTCAACACTCCCAGCTGATGTTCTATGGTATCATCTCTTATTCAACGCATCACTAAGAAGGGAAAAGAAGCACCCATGATCATCATACTCACTAAGCAAAAAAGGAAAACTGATTCCCAGACCCCGTTCTGAGAGAATTGTATTTCATACACACACAACACAAGCAAACCAATAATCTGTTTGAAAACATCCCTAACCAGCAAAGCAAACAGACGATTCCAACATTTGAAAACTTCAAACAAGAAACTAAGAGAAAGAAGATACATCTGCAAGAGTTAAGATAGTATCCTGTCTCAGTGGCAGCTATGATGTACTGAATACTTTCCAACTGAAAGTGCCTGCAGCTGATAAAAAAAATTGACACACTTGAGATCTAAGATTAGAGAAAGAGCTCCTGATATTTTAAGCACCCTGTTTACTTTATGCTTTTAAAGATAATTGAATCGTAATGGCTGGACATCCGAGAAACCCAGCCAACAGGTAACCATTTTTTCCACAGAGGAAAAACTAAAAAAACAAACAAAACAAAAAACCAAACAAAAAACCCCCACCACCTTAAAAAAATCTCAATCTAATAACTGTAACTAAACAAAACAGTTCTGTCTGACCTTCAGTTTTGGAATTCCCTTTTGTTGTTTTCATCTCTTGCCATGGCTTAGGTCCAGCCGGCACCTAAGCACCACACAGCCATTTGCTCACTCCTCCCCTTGGTGGGATGGGGAGGAGAAAATACAAGGAAAGGCTCATGGGTCAAAAGAAAGACAGGGCGAGATCACTCCTCAATTACAGTCACTGGCAAAACAAACTCAACTTGGGTAAAAAAAAATTAATTAGTTACCAATCAAATCAGAGCAGCATAATGAGAATATAAACTAAACCTTAAAACACTTTCCCCCCACCCCTCCCTTCTTCCCAGGCTCAGCATTGCTCCAGATTTCTCTTCCTCCTCCCCACCAGCAGGACAGGAGGACAGGGAATGAGGGTTGTGATCAGTGTTGTCTCTGCCACTCCTTCCTCTTCAGCGGGAGGGATGCTCACACTCTTCCCCTGCTCCAGCATGGAGTCCTTCCAACTGGAGACAGTCAACCAACTTCTCCAACCTAAGTCCTTCCCACGGGCTGCAGTTTTCTTCACAAACTGCTCCAGCGTGGGTCCCTTCCATGGGGTGCCATCCTTCAGGAGCAGCCTGAAGTCAGGGGCTCCTTTAGGCGCATCTGCCTGCTCAGGCATGGGGTCCCTCCCCAGGCTGCAGGTGGGTCTCCGCAAGCACAGCCTGCCCTATTCACCATGGGCTGCCAGGGAACCTCTGCTCTGGCCCACCTCCTCCCACCTTTCTGCACTAACCTTGGTGTCTCCCCCACATCCCACTCCTCTCTCCTTCCACGTCTCCTTGCCTTCCCCTCCTAAATATGTCAATCACAGAGGTGATAACTGGCTCACCTGTGGCAAGAGGCAGGTTCAACTTGCAGCCAGAAGCTTCTAGCAGCTTCTCACAGGAGCCACCTCTGTAGCACTCCCTCCCTCTCCCCCTAAACCCACCACCACCACCCAAACCCAACATATCTCTGTAGTGCTGAAGGAAAACGGTTTTCTGTAAGCCAGTTGATACTTTTCAATCTAAGCTTGATCTAGATATGCTAACACAGAACTTTTCTAAAAAAAAAAAAAAAAAGGCAAGCACAAATATTTTAATTGAAACAAGTTCTTGATCAATGTGATGCATTTTAAATTTAAGTGTAGAGCAAAATGGCAAAAGGTAGCTCAGGGAAACCTTGAGTTTCTTGAGTTTTCCTAAACATGCTATCAGCACTTTTGCACATAACATCAAAGCCAAAAGTAACAGACTTGGGTTTCATTTCTATGAAACTTAGAAGCACTTACAAACATTAAGCATGGCTGAGTTTCAGACTATAACCTACTGCTAATATTTAAGTCCTGAAGGACTTACATGCACACACAGAGCATCTAACCATGTTGTAAGCTAATATGCTTCAGAGTTCATTCAAATATTCAAAAACTAAAAATCCCAGACGTACAGCTGCATTCCTAACTTTAATTTGACTCTACTATGTACCCAATTTAAATCCTGAATGAGGTGAGGTCCGGACATAAAGTTAGTGCTTGGTTTTAATTACAGGGATGTCTGTGTGTATAGAAAGAAGGAAGAAGCAAATTAAGAACATAAAAGCAACTAAATATGATTTTTTTTCATGTTAATAATTGTTTGTAAATTTGAAATTTGTTTCCTTACAAAAAAGAAATCAAAATACCCACAAACCAACAAAAACCCCACAAAAACAACTCTCCCTTTTTTCCTCCCCTTTCCTTACCACTTTCTGGATTATTGCACGAGAGTTTGGAGCCCATCTTCCTGCTTATTATGCAAAAAAGCTAAACATGCTTTAAAAAACAACAAAGCATTTTATGATATGGCCTAACTTTATTGTTGTCAAAGGTGGGGAGACAGGACATGCCCTGCACACCTTATCTCTCTCCATCCTTAAGCGTTCTAGGGATGCAGCAAGCCCTGACTGCATTGTAGGTCTAGTGAAGCCAGGGAAAACACCAGAATAACCTATCCACCCAGTGAATATTTTTGTACTCCACCTGTCTTACACAGATCAGATGAATACTGAAGCTGGCACAGAGGAAGGGCGGATCACGCAGGGCATGGAAGCACATAAAGAGAGCAAGACCTCCCTCTTCCAGTAGCAGCAAACTTAATTCAGCTCACATCACAAAATTGCACTCGTATACTCCCACAGTGCCTCACACAGGAGCACAGAGGAGAAAGGCTACTACTACCACGTTTACAGCATCTACAGGCCAGCTACAACTTGATACAGCTCTCCTTCAGGAATCATGATACACTTAAGGTAGCTGCAGGATTTCACATCAGTTCCCACCCTGGTGAGCTGCTCCGTACAGCTAGACCAGCGCTGACTAGACAGAGGTTTTCTCTGACCCCAATCTGTCTGGTCCTGACAGATACAAGTTCAACCCTGGCAAACCTGAAGATCTTCACAAAGATCTGCTCTGTTCCATGAAAAGTTACTAGGTCAGACCAGTATTGATGCAGGAAAGATCCTATCACTGAAATACACAATTCCCTAAATTTTTTGTAATCTTCCCAGGCTACCCTCACCCCCACTTTCTGTATCATCTTTTCCCAAATAGGGGATGGGGAGCGGTAGTGTGTGCGTGGTTTGGGGTAGGGCGATAAGATTACCACACTTGCTTCTTCACTGCCTTTCCATTTACAGGTGCACAGATCTCTCCCATCGAGTGTAAACTAGTGCTTTCCCACTGTTCAGAACTGTTCCCCTCTGTTCACTACAGGAACAACATCTGGAGACAAAAAAAAAGGAGAAAAGTGGACAGCTGGCAACTGCATTTGCAGCAACAGCTGCAGGATCTCCCTGGAGCAGGGTGGATGCAACAGGAGACCCTTTTGGCTGGCTTCTCTAAGCCGGAACATCAGGAGGGCAGCTAAAGGTCCTACTCCCAGACCCTCTCCCCAAAACAAAATTGGGAGAATAAAGAAGATAAAGAACCGTGTCTGAAGACCTTGTTAGGACAAGTTAAACTTCCCTTTAGGAGAAATACTAAGAACATTTTTTTCTTTTGGTTTATGGGGGCTTTTTGTTGTGTTTCGTTGTTGTTGCTTGGGTTCTTCTATCCTCTGGAAAGAGTCATACAGTACTCCACCAAAAAGGCAAAAGAGTTGAGGAGAAGATTCAGGGTGCCACAAAACGATGAACAGGGGATCACTGGTGTAAAGGCTTGGGGTTTGGGGGTTTTTTTGTTTTTGTTTTAAAGGTAATAGCTCGAATACTGGGAAAGTCCATAATGAATCCTGAAGGCACAAAAGAAAAATGGATACTTTACATACCTACATAAGAAGATATCCAGAGACAGATTTCATAAAGTTCTATTTATCTTAGAGGCCACATACCTGAGAAGCCTCAGCCTTATTACAGCAAATGGTTTTTTTTTTTTTTTTCCTTATCCCTAGATCTCTTTGGATCAAAAAACCTACAGATGTGAACTACCTTCCAAGCCCTGGTAACAGTGAGTTTAAATGAAGTCACGAGGTACCTAAGAATCACATGTTCCCTAAGAAAGGCATACTTTGAAACTGTAAGAGTTTCTCAATCTCAACTACAGCAGAACTGACACTTTGATGAAATAAAACTAGTTTTTCAACTTAGCTAGAAGTGCTTCCTAAGCAACTGAACCGAAACAACACATTTTATACCAGTTTAAATGCCCATATAGGACTTATACCCCAGCTTTTATGTCTAAAAATTTTGTTCACAGGCAAGCTCTTTACAGCTTACTTAAACATATCCTAGGAAATTTACTTAATCATAAATGTTAGGGGTAACTGCTTATATCCATACTATCCGCAAAAGAAAATGGGGATGTTAGTCAAAAATTAAATTGGAGTACCTACAAGCAGTTACACATGCCACTGGGTAGACAAAGCAACAGGTGAAAGAACAGTGTGAAAGTCTATTTAACCAAATGCTATTGAAACCTCAGGTGGAAGGAAAATACACACAACTTAAGGGGCACACAATGAACCTTCTAAGTATGTGAGAAGTATGCATCAGTTATAAACGTCTTCACACAGTGATGACATGTTTTAACTACTGGTTTCTCAAAGAGCCAAGTCAGTACAGAAATGGACAAAGGATTGACAATACAAGAATTCTGACAAATCCTAAGCCTGGAAGGAGAGTACAGCCCCACTGTACCTTGAATACTGCAATAGAAGACAGAAAGTATGTAGCAACTTTCTGGCTACCCCTTCGTACCCTATTCCAGCAAAAAGGTATGGAAGTGAAAGCGCAAGGCAGTTGTTAATAAGGGAGGGTCACCCTGCCATTTGAGAATACATTAGGAAGTAGTCCTTGGCCCTTTTAGTCCTAAATTTATCCTGTGACAGTTTTCTAGATATTTCTCTGAAAAGACACCTTTGCTTCTTATACAAACTGAAATGAAAAATTCAACCCTTGTTATAATGCAAAGGTCTTTTATGGTCAAGCTCCAAAAATTATTCAAAACTGTATCTAGATGCTTTAATTTCTGAAACAAAAATTGGTAAGAATGGGGCTTAAACACTAGTAAAACTTCTGTAACCAACACCAAGGCTTGCTATGCATTTCTGTTTCTAACAAGGGAGGCATTTCTTTCACCAACAGACATCTCCCAAGGAACATCGTAACTCACTCTGAATACCACAGAAGTTCATTAAAAGAAGTTACTAAGCTGACACTCTAAAATACAGTTCAGTTTACAGCTACCCTGAAGTGAAGGCTCTCTCTTCCCATGCTCTGGACGCCTTACCTAGGTATCCTCTTACATACTTATATGATGTATGGAAAGAAAAGGGTTTCTTGAGGTTCTTTCGGTGGGCATATTAGCTGACTAGTACATCATCTTAAGAGAGCAGTCTAACTTGTTAAACGACTAGGGATGACATTTCTGGCCATGCATGTAATATACCCTGCACACATATTTTCACACTGTGTATTAGAGTACTCACTCCTCAAAAAAGGAGAATTTGTAAGTTTGGTTTTTTTGTTGGGTTTGTTTGAATTAACTGTCATTTGGCATAAAACGCCTATTTTTAACAACCACCGCTTTCAACTCTGAAGTCACCGTTCTTTAGATGGCATATGTAATATGACTACAGGTTGCCATATCCAAAGTGATCTTTGGAAACATCACATTAGGGTTAATACTGCTCAATTAACTGGCGTAGCAATGACATCTATATAAGAGGTTATAAAAAGGCCAGTGTATCAGACAGAGGGCTAAGTAGGTGAGTGGCTGGTTACAAAAAATACGTGTAATTTCTTTCCCTAAGATTTGTTTATCCTGAAGCATTTTATCTCAAGCATTCTGTGTGAATTGAAATTATTATCAGGCATCAATTGGATCCCAAAGCCTAGCCCCCATTTCTGTAGGCAATAAAGTTTCACACTATTTTAATAAAAAGATCAAACTCTTAACAAATTTTCAAGACACGGTAGCTTTTTGTGTCACACAACTCACACACAGCTGCTTCAGAATCTCAGTAGCAAATTGGTCTAAAATCTTCTAATTTTCAGCCTCAAATTACTCATGACTAGTCTGCAGTCATTTGCTCATCTGCTCTTACCTTCGTGGGCTCCCTTCACTTGGGTATTTAAGCACAAAAACATATTTGTAAAGCCCTTGCACAATCTTTCTCAGTTTGCATTTTCCTATTCCTTCAAACTCTCCTCTTAAGCAAGCCCCTACTTCCCAATCATCACAGCTGTCTTGTTCACATAAGGATGTATGCATGAATGCAGCTGCTTATCAAAACAACACTAGAAAAAGCCATGCAAATGGAAAGGAGAGTACTGATTAAAATGTTGTACTCTGCAACTAGGTATATTAATTCCACTCTGTGTTCAGGTACAGTTGAACCTCTTAAGCAGACAGAACCCCTGAAGGAGAAACAGGTCACTATCACAGTTAAAATCCACAGCAGAATAATTTAGCTAAGGAGGTATTCTAGCAACTAAACACTTGAAATAATCTACTGTTATTTTCCTGAAGCAATGCACATTATGACCTCATGCTTAAATCAAATATTCATTATAATCTGTTGATCTTAAGCGCTGTAACACTGAAAACAGCTGAGAATGTTTTATTAGTACACTAGTATTACACACAGTACCAAGAATGTCAAAAGCTAAACTAGACAAATCACTTTCGATATCCCAGAGAAGTTCCCTTCCCTCTCCTCCCTTTCCAAACAGTGAATACATAATCCAGTTGTTTCACATTTTCATTTGGTTTGTCAAAATTACACCCATCATTTACTTGCATTGGTTTTACAGGAGGTGCAACATCTCAACAGTATATTAGAGAAAAAGTACATTTGAGAGTCAAAAGCATCCTCATTCCTGTACAGAGAAAAAGTAGGCAATAATGACAAACAATATCACTGAAACCATTAAAATACTTATAGATAGTTTTGCTAACACGATAATTAAAATTATTAAAATATTTATTGGACAAGGCATCCGTGAGCCCTCTCCTCCCTTTCCTAAACACTTCTAGACTGGGGCATATGCCTAGGAGCATCTCCATCTCAAGGTAACAGCTCAGGATGGGACTGCAACCGCCACCCTCTTGTCTGACCTTCAATGGGATGCAAGCCTTCATCCTTTAATGCAAAAAAAAAAAAAAAAAAAAGAGGGTCCCATGACCCTGCATCCCACCCCCTCAACATCTCCTGCTGTGTCCCAGCAGTGCTGGTAGGCTGCTGAAGAGATGAACGCCTGCAGGTTCTAGGCACTTTAACTCCTCTTTACTAGACGGAAGAGCCCAAGCAGAGAGCATCATCCCATCACAGAGGAAGGAGGGATGAAAACCAACTAAAACCCTCAAGTGTGCAGTGCAGAAAAGGACTAGACTGGCCCCAGTCATATTGCAGAGAACATCCTGAAAGCTCTGATAGGTTAACACCAATAAACATGTTGTCCTTAGGTACTGAAACCTCAACAATTGCACAATGATTGTACATATATACAGTCCACAAATGGAAGACAAAATTATAAACATTTACAGTTTAAGTGACTATTAATATAAAGACTAATGATTTCAATTGGGACCAATGCTCCTGTTAAGACAAATAAACTTCTATCAGCTTTATCACACAGTATTTATGACTTAAAAATTGGGAGAAATTTTTAAGCAACCTGCAATCGTACTGTTAGAAAGATCAGACAATCTTTATATGGTACTGCTCCAACACTAACAGAAACCAACACGGGTGTTAAGAGGTACATAAACTCAAAACCAGACAGTGTAAAATAAAGTCCTTGCAGAACAAGAACTCTATTGTAAAAGCCATGCTTAGGTCTTCTAGATGCAGTAACAGCTAAAGACGTTTTGTCTCTTTAGCATAATGAAAACCACTGCTAAGTGTATCTGGAGCTCCCATGATAAACTCAGAACAATTTTCACCTCAGATGAATACCCAAAGTTGTTTCAACTCTACACCTACTACATTTTACAAACTACTCAAATGCATTCTGAATGAAAATTTGAATAAAAAATAAAGAAGTACACTTAGCATGTGAATCATGAGTCAAATGCATGGTCTGATCAGCACGACAAAAGGCTTAAATGTTTTAGATTGTGTAATTCTCAACCAATATTCAGGGAGAATCTCTTCAGAGTTACCTAGAAGCAAGCTGGGAAAAAAAAAAATAATCTGTTTTTTCGTCGCCACCAGTTATCCCAAGATACGTTAACACGCTTTTCAAGGCTAATATGGAAATCCCCAATTTATTTCTCACTTGAAGTGTGTTGTGTCAGCCAAGCCTGATGACAAGACAGTAACCTAGAACGTAACACGTCTGGTAAAGTAAAACTACATGACTAATGTTCGTGTCATAAATGCCACTTTAAGGAGTTCAACAAGAAATTGGAATTGTTATTCCAACTTTTATCTCCATGTATCTTTCAGCAATGGAAAGGTATACTGGAAATATATGCAGATAAAGATTTACCTTAATTTTTTTTCTAAAGGAAACGAACTCAAATTTCTCTCTATCGCTCCTGGCCTTTCTTTTCTCCCACACCCATTGAAAATGAAAAACGCAGGCTTGCAGAACTTAGAGACATGAAACGTCACATAATAAACAGTTTATCACTGTCACTCCAAGCAATTCATTCATACACTACTGCATTGTAATCGTTCCACACTCCAGCACACCAAAAGCTATTATCACTGCGTTTACACAAAGTAAGTCTTATCAGTTTATTGTATGTAGAAGTGTTTAAATTGTATCCTAAAGATCAGACGATGCCTCAACAAACTGGACTGCATACTGTCAGCTAAGAAACTATCTCCTTATTTGTCTAGTAAATCGTACAACTTTAACTAAATATTCAGACACTTTACAGGCACAGACCTCTTTCCCACACCCTTCGTGAAAATACCTTTTGCTACTCTAAAATACAGTGGTAACTACCTATTTAGAAAAGATAAATTACATGTTTTAATATTTCATGTGTCTGAAACGTAAATCTGGGCCAGATGTGCTATTTGCAAGAACTAAATTACTGTATCAATCAATAATAAATCACAGGTACGTGCAGGCATTTAGTGGATGTTTCACTGAAAGATGTTTAGTAAGATGCATACGTAGCAATTCAAAGCAGATTTACAGCAGCTTTCCTCAAGTTGTTTAAGGACCAGCAAGGTAGTACTCAAACTCTGTAAGCTAAATAAAGATGCTGCATCCCTGTTTCCCTGGAAGTCACCTGCATAGTATTGCAAAGAAACAGGAATACTACTTATACAACTCTACAGTTGTGTAAGTAGTATTCCTGTTTCTTTGTTTCTTTTCCTGTACACGTACAGTTGTATATTTATTTTAAATGGGTTTTATAGAGGACTGACATGACATCTATGCAGAAAAGCCTGAGCAATCACAAAGCGCTATCAACCCTTCACACCATCACTGCTGCTATTTTCAGTGATCCACCCTGGTTTTGCTACAGTGCTCCTGGCATCATTACGCTACTGTGATTCAATATTTCTCTGGTAGATCCAGTTACATCACAACACTGTCTAGGTACTACCTAAATTTCACGTGAAACTTCTGTAGCTAATACCTAATCCACAGCTTTTGAACCCTTGTCTTCAAAATTCTCCGATCACAAAACACCACCTGCGATGTGCAAACGTCTGGACCCCTGTGAATCCTCCATTCTCTAAAAAGGGTGTGTGGTCATGCATAATCACTGCACCTTCTTTCTAACGGTAATCAAGTATGATTAAAACAGCGTGTGAACTGCAGTGGTTAGCACAAAACCACTTGTGAAAGGAATGTGCCAAAAATTGTCTTCAAAACGTGTTTAATAAGAGAGTTTTGTTTCGCAGCTACAGAAGCTTCTCACCAACAACCGGCATTAAGCTAAAGCCACCACTTGCCATTTACGCCACCAAATAAGGCCCTTTAAGCTTATTATTTTGAAGTTGTTTGTGATAAGAGAAAGGTAGCAATACCTTGTGAAATGACAGAACTGACTGCTGAAACTTCTGCTAGCAACAGTCACCTGCTAAATCCAAGACTAGCATTTTAGTATAATCCTGAAGGAAAGATTAATTCTAGAATATTTTTAGCCCTAGCTTTGAAAGTAGACAGCACTTGACACAAACTGAAAAGCATACGGGTGGAGAGCGGACAAGAGAATACATGCAGGAAAAAAAATTCTTTGTTTATAATCAAAACACGGTGACCAATTATTCTTATAAAATCCATTGTCAGGAAGGAAAAACCGCAAACACACCGGAGAGTGTCACCACTAAGGCTTCCACAGCAATCTCAGCTTCGGAATCAGAAAGATACAGAAAATCTGGGAAGTCAAAACATTGCTACATCTTTCATGTCCATTTTGCAACACAGACACAACTACAGCAAATACATGAAAGGCGGCGAGTAAGGATTTTGATGCCGGGCAGTCACAAAAATATGGAGGGAGGGGGGAAACGCGAGTTCCGCTCGAATTCTTCATCACCCATCCGATCTGGGGGATTCTCTGCAATTTTCTTGGTGCGATTACACCGACCGAGACTTGAACTGTCATTTTCATCCATCCTACAGCAGTGATATAACCCGAAACACGCAGCCGGGGAACGCCAGCCAACTCCCTCAACTCCTAGGTTTGATACAAGCCTCGAACAGCGGTTTAATAGCAGTTGCATAATAAGACTGGAAAGGCCAAGCACTCCTCCTGCCTTGTACATCCCCCTTTTCCACGCGAATGAGAGTGGAGGGAAAGATCTGGACGCAAACCGAGCACTACCCGAGCGTCACTAGTACCGCCACCAGCAAAACGCTTATTATGCAGCAAAGAAAAGGAAAAACCCCACACCTGGCGCACAAACATGCAGACACCCAGCGAATAGGTGGATCTAGAGAGAGATAGCTTCCCTTCCCCAATAGGCAATGCTTGATGGGTGTGCCAGGAATGGGATATCGGGGGGAGGAGAAGAAAAGGGGTGGGAAGTGGTTGCCGCTTGCTGCAGCCAGGCTGAGCGATGGTTAGGTGGTTAATCATGGTGGCGGAGGAAACATCGGGTCACTTCTCCCCCTCCCGCCGCCCCTGTAGTACCGGAGGTGGGCAGCGCGGCGGAGGCTCCCACCGTGTCACCGCCACCAGCCCAGGGGGGGACCGGGACCCCGCACCGCTCGCACGGACCCGCTGGCGGCGCCGACTCAGGTGGGTGCCGAGCAGAGCATCCCTCCCCCAACAGCGCCCAGCGTAATGGAGGGGGGGGGACCCGGGGGCACCGCCGCCCCCTCCCCCCCGCTCTGCCCGGTGGCGCACACGCCCGCCCTGCCCTGCCCTGCCCGCCCCCCGCGGGACTCACTTGCCGATCACCTCGCAGAGCTCGTACACGTCCTCGAACAGCACGTCGTCGTCGGCCATGGTCCGGGCGGGGGGGATCAGCCCGAGAGGCGGCGGCGGCGGCCCCGGGGAGGGAGGGAGGATGGGGGGACGAGGGAGGGGGGAGGGGGCGCCGCGGGCACGGTCCCCGCCGCGCGGCGCGCTCCCCTGCCGCTCAGCGCCAACCGCCACCACCGCGGTAAATCCCAGCCGCTACGGCAGCTCCCGCCGCTACCACCTTCCTGGGGCGCCGCCGCCGCCCGCCCGGGGGCTCCCGCGGCCGCGCCGGGACTCCCCGCTCCTCCTCCCGCGGGCCGCAGCCGCCGCCGCTCCCCGCGCGTGTCACACACTCCGCGACCCCACCTTCCTCCGCCCCCCACCCCCCTCCCGCCCCCGCCCGCCCCCTCTCGGCCGGCTACTCCCCAGCGGCAGCGGGCGGCCGGGCAGCTCCGGCTAGCGGGGCAGCGCGGGCTCCATGGAGATCGGCGCGGCGGGGAGAGGGGCCGGCAGCAGGCGGCAGCGCCGTCTCCCTCCCTCGCTGAGCGGGAGGGCGGCCGCGCGCTCCCGGCCGAGCGGGTGGGGGGGGCGGGGGGCGCGCGCCGGGAGGGAGGATAATAGTGGGAGGGGGAGGGGCGAGGAGCGGCAGGCGCGGCCGTTGATTACGCTCCCAGGCGCGAGGAGGAGGAGGAGAAGCGGCGGCGGAGGCCGCGATAGGCGCCTGTCGGGCTGCGGGGCGGGCGCGCGCGCGCTCCCCGCCGCCGTCACGCAAAGCCGTCACGGCGCGGAGGCGGGCGCCGGGGTGCGCGCGCGCGCGCCAGCAGGCTGAGCAGGCGCGGCACGCACGCACGCACGCGGGGGGCCGCGTTCGCTTCCGCTCCCTTTTGCCCCGCTCTCCCCCCCCCCACCTCCACCCCGCCCCGCCAGACTCGCGCGCGGGGCCACGCCCACCACCCGCTCAGGGGGTCGGGAACTGGGGGGAGGGGGTCGGGTTGGTGTGCGCAGGCGCGGGCTGGGGTGACGTCATGGTACGGGGAGGGGGATCGGTGGGGCGGCGGTCGGTCGGCGGCTGTGGTGCGTGAGGGCGCGGCCGGGCCGGGGCAGCGCGGGCGGGCGGGGTTCAGGTACCGACCTTCCCACCTCCCGTGCCGCTGAGCGCCAGCGGCCGGCGGCAGGAGGACGGTCCCGTCGCGTTGGAGGCCGCGGGGTGCCGGGGAGCGCGGCCCTGGCACTGGGGCCCTGCGGTGCGTAGGCAGGTGCAGGAATGGGGGAGAGGAGGCCCACAGCTGGCTCGGTGGGTCGCCAAGGCCGCTGCCTAGGTAAAGGGTGCGGCGCTTCAGTTGCACGCGTGTCCGTGGTGACAGCCGTCCCTTCTCGCTGCCATGAACTCCACCGTGGTAATAAAGGACCTCACTGCAAAAGTGGGCTTGTACGGCTTTGACCAGGGGCGGGTAAAGTGCTTTCAAGTATTTTCTGGAGCTCAGTTTGAACCTTCTTTGTTACTGGGAAAAGAGTCATCCTCTCACCAGCCCTCAAAGTAGTGAATTAAAAGAACCTTTTTGGAATGCCCTTGAATACGCGCTTCCAGTTGAGCGAGTAACTGCTGGCTGTCACCTAACAGCTACTTAAAAACAATGCCGGCGGATTTTACAGCGCCAAGTACTTACCTGATGTATTGCGTTCCATGATTTTTCACTTTACGCGGATAGCTACGTACCAGAGATAGATGTAAGTTGCACGTGTGTGCTTTTCCAAGTGTGGGATTAGATGTTTTGTAGGAGAAAGCAAAGCTCTTTTGAAGGAATTAGTCAGGCACTGTTGCAATTTACAAAGTATTTATTTTTGCCAAAGTGCTTTAGCCCGCATGCAACTTCTTAAAACTCATTAACAAAGGTAAATTATACAGTTGTTCCCCACACACAGAAAAAACCTGTCAAAGCAGAATTATCTGATGAAATGGTTTAAAGGTTAGCTTTAAAATGCAGAGCTGACGACACTTCACCAAGAACACCTTGTTCCTGTCTCATTATGAATTCGAAAGGAAAAAAAATCAAGAAAAGCCAGGGAAATAATTACATCTATCTCCTGCACAATGGTAGCGTAGAAGGTGAGAGGCATTCCCGTGAGGCTGTGCCCTGTGCCGTACAAACCTTTAAAAAATATTAAAACACCATCTCCTATTTGGAATGCAAACAAAAAGCCAATATATTTAGATTGTTCCCTAAATTTCACACAGCTAAATGTGTGGGGAACCATTTTATTCTTTGCAAAGCACTTCCCCGGTGACTGAGTAGGCCTCTCAGTTTCAGAATATGGGCGAGCATGCACTTGTATTTTGAGCAGAAAATGTCACCTGACTATCTGCAGAGCCATCATTAGAAGCTAACAAGAAAAAACAATACAAAAATGCGCGAGGAAGAAAAATGCTCGTAACAGATCCATTCCTGAGCCGAGGCAAATGCTTTTGCCGCCATAGCAGCGCGGCTTCACGGAGCTCTCACCTTCCTCTGGATGCCAAGCGTTAAGATTCACGCCAGGCCACGTCACCTGCGTGTGGCAGATTGAACTGAAAACAAGGAACATCAGGTGTAATACACGGGGGCCTTTGGGCCAAAATCCTTTAAGAACTGGATGGCGGTTGGCTCCATTTTGGGATGACACAGCACATAAATACCGTTTTCTGCTAACGGATGGGGTCTCCGACAACAGGTTGAAGAGAGATGACTTGTGGGAAGGTAGTTTCTTGGAAGAGACTGAACCGGATGGGCTTTCCCTAGGAGAGATGGTTCATTCCCTGACATCTGGCCTACTTGAAGGGTCCCTCCAGGAAGGAGGGTACTAGCTGCTTTTTTATCTGACAGGCTGAGCTTCCTATTTCCTTTTTTTTCCCCCATTCTGAAGCAAAGAACACACTTGCTAGAGCAGCTGTGGCATTCATCGCTTAGGCTGGCAAGAAGCAAGGCAAATCTATCAGAGCCTACAGACGTGTCAGTTGTCCACATTCGGTGCAGGGGGAGAGTGGGTGCTACCTACCATTCCAGCTGCATGAGAATAATCTGTCTGGACTAGGATTTGTGTGCAGATCTGTATCATAAAAAGTTGCATACTGAACCAGCAAAAGCAGCGTGGATACCACTGCATCAGCATTTACTAGAACAAGCGGGAGCTGTGCTGTAACTAATCTTAGTTTCAGACTGAATGGGCTCAAGAAAATAGCGTTAGTTTGCCGAGTTTGGCAGCAGCCAGTACACAGTCGTATGACCATCCGAGCGGTGCATATACAGACGCCTTTGCGATCGTGAATTTCATCCACAAGTTTGAAAGTAGTCATTCCCTTTCACAGGCAGGCTTTGCTGATTTTTACCCACATAGTCAATACATCTCCTTATAGATCCTGGGTTTAATTTAAAAGTTTAAGATTTAAGATCTGAAATACGCACATCTAACGTGTCGTTTAAAAGTGTGTAACAGTAATGTTTGAAATACAAACAGAAAAAAACGTTATACTTCAGACCTGGAATGATTTGCTTGCAAGGATAATGGTTGCTCTGAAAACAGTTCAGGACACCAGTCATTTCAGGACTGGGAGAGGGACTTCTTCATAGGGAAATAGGAAGAAAAGGACACTCCACTATTTGTATGAAGTCCCTAGTAGCCCTCCGCAAACCACTGCCTGTGTTGGAGCTGCCTTTCTGTCAGGTTCTGAACTCCTAGGTTAAGGTGGTGTGGTTTTAGGCAAACCAATATTGTTGTTTAATTCAAAATCTTATTTCGAAGTCCTAAGAAATAATTGAGTGTGAGCTTGAGCACTAGAAAACCCATTTCCTAAAGTTTTGTGGGATTTTCAATTTTTCTTTGGCTGTGCTCTTTGCAGGGTGTGCACATATGATCTGCACTCAGTCGGTGGAGCAACTGGGCAGGTAGGTTGTTCAAAGATTGAGTATGGAACCATAGTTATCAGTTACATCCAAACATCCTTCATAATGTTTTCATTTCAAAACATGATGTAAAAGGTGCATGATGACGAACAAGGAATTTTAAGGGTTTGCCCCTGTAATCCAAAGGATGTAAGAAAGCAACAAATCCTGTGCCTCGGATTCCAAGCAGAACAGGGCCCCGAGTACTGGGATCTGTAACCAAGCTATTAATTCATCCCTTTTACAAAGTTTGAGACTGAGACTGATGCTGAGGATGAGTATGAACTGTTCAGACTTCGTAAGAGACAATATTGGAGACCTACCAGCTTTCTGACAAACTGTGCCATATTGTTTGGGAGTGCAAATTCTATGAACTGAAAATAGTTCATATTTTGGGCAATAGAAATGGATTTTGGTTGCAATGAAATGAGACGATATCTTGGTCTTGACGGACACAGACATTTTCAACCCTTGTAAAAAAATTCAGTCAAAGGAACCCTAAAAAGCTGTCAGCGAACCCTTAATTAGTCCGGCTAACTTCTTACAGAAGTATATAATTAAATCAGCTTGGGAATCTGCCATGTGGCAGGGCAGTCTGCAGCTGCAGAGCTGAGGTGTAGCACACTGCACAAGTCGTGCCACACCGTAATTAAGGAGGCTGGGTTTCCCACGAATGCATGTCTTAACAAGTGAATTATGTTTGTCTAGGAAGATAAACCTCCAACTGCATTTTCTCTTCAGTGGAGTGTTTTTTGAAGTTCCTCCACGGCATCAATTCTCTATTGTTCAACGAGAACTGGACTTTCACTGCCACCCTTCCTCGCTGAAGACACTATCAGTCTCTCACTTTTCTGCAGGCCCCTATCTTCAAAGGACAGTTGGAGCTTATCTCTGGGATCCGTACCTTGCCCCCATCTTATTCTGTTGAAATTGACCCCCAGGTTCAAAAGTTCTTGGGAGAGAACAGGCTTGTATGTATATGGGAACATGGCAAAGCGTAAATGTCATTTCCTCCAGCAACGGGCTAAGAGCTGCCTCGTTTGAATGAGGAATTCTTTTTCACTGCCCTTCAGACATGGTCACCACATCACCTTCGCCCAACACTTGGCTCCTACTGACCCATCCACCCAGCTGGGAGAGAGTGCCAGGCCAAGCCATCAGGCTGGACTTGGTCAAGGAATGGTAAGGGAGGACGTCACGCTCCTCATCTGTAATTAGACCCTAGTTGTAATTAAACATGAATTGCAGTAACGCTGCTGAAGATAGGGAGTAAACTAAACCAAAGCTGAGTGTATCTGATGCTGCCAATGAAGCTTATGGTCACCCTTCAGCATCAGTTTCCAAACGTGAAACAGTCCCACGTAGGAACAGCTGGCAACATCAAAAGAGAGGGGAAAAGTTATAAATTGCACAACCCCCTGCTTAATAGTTTTTTTTTTTTTTAGCTATTCTTTGCCATTCTGGTTATTTTTACCTTCCTTGTGTACTGTGTACCTGTGAACAATCTTGATTGGATTACTGGAGATACTTACTTCTTTTCTCCCCAGTTGCAACTTTTCTTCATTGACAGGTATGGATTAAATAATAGGAATTGTGGAGGAAATCTCCCCATGATCCTTTTATTGAAACTTTTCTAAATTAAAAAGATCTTACAAGATGTACAGGGGACAAAACCAGGTAATAAAAACAACTCAAAATTCCAGTTATCTTTTCATCATTATCCTCAACAGAAATTTGCAACTATATGCTACAGTCGTAGAGCTATATACAGAACATTAATTAAAAACCACATCATATGGAGAATATAAAAATGCTGCGTACTAGCACTGAAACAATAAAACCCCAAACACTTATATTTTCCTTTCATATCTTTCTTATCTCTTGCATTTCTCACCCTCCTGCCATCTTTTGTAGAAGCACACTATGCTCTTTGGAGTGTAGGGTGACCCTAATATGTCAGGAGCTCCAGAAGGGCCACACAGAGCAGAGTAAGAACACAGGGGAGCTTTGGTGTAGATAAGTGGCAAGGAATATTGCATGTAGAGGAAATCCTCTTCTACACCATCCATGTGTGATGCTGAACTTGGAATGGGCAGTTGCAGCTCTGAAAATAGCCCTCAAGAGTCGTCCTGGCAGTTCTTGGAAACCGTTGCTGTGTGGTGGTCAAAAAAAAAAAAAAATAGCCAGTAAAATATTGGGCATATCCGGCCACGCATGAGAACAACGCAAAAGGTGTCATTTTCCCTCTGTTTAAAGCTCTGGTGCGCCCACGGCTGGGTGTCTGGGACAGTTCAGGCCTCCCTGTCTCCAGAAGGACACAAAGGAGTTTGCGAAGGAATAGACAAAGAAGGGTGACAGAAAGCAGCTAGGGACGAACCCTGTGCCTTGCCAGGAGAGGGTAGAAGGCTGGGACTTGTCAGTTTGAGAGGAGAAACCTGAAATAAGACATGGTCAAGGTTTACAAAATCATGAAGGTATTAGATGAGGTGAAGGCAGAACTGTGGATCACTGAATCCTGCAATATGCAATCCAAGGAGAGCTCAGTAAAACAAGTAAGAAGGCCATTTAAGACAGATACACAAAAGTACTTTTGGGTTTTTTTAAATATATACACACCCACTGGATAGTGAACTTTGAGAACTTGCTGCCACTGGAGACTGTGGACACCAATAGTATCAGCAGGTTCAAAAAGGAATGAGACCATTTTAGGGATGGCACATTGTCATAAACAAATACTGACAGGAAGAGGCAGGGGTGTGCCATGGAGCATCCCTAGGACAAAAACGTAGGTGCTGGAGAAGTGGACGGGCAACTGACTGAAGATAGTGGCCAGGCTTTCATGCCCTTTCTAAACTGTCTCCTACTGCCACTGCTCTGTTTTCATTTTTAGAGGTGTAAATGTGTAGTCTTTCACTACAAATTAATGCAGTCAGCTTCTCCACATTCAGGGAAATCACAGGAGTCAGCATGCCTCGAATGCAAAGAATATCCTTACCCAGGAAGGCCACTTTACCAACCTCAGTCTACCCCCGGTTGGGTAAGTAGGGCTAGGTGGACCCACTAGGTCATTTCTTATATTCTCAGCTTTTTAGTTTCATCCTGTGTTTCATTTTTCATTCCCAACTTTGTCCTTTATTTCGTCCTCATTCTGCCACCAACTTATTTTCCAAACCTTATTTATAAGGTGTGAGATACCTATTTTTTTCTTACTAAATTTCCCAGATCACTCTTTCCATTAATGTGCATTAATACAGTACAGTAGCTGACAAGGCTTACAGCTGAAGACTTCTAAAACACAGCTATGGCTTTTCCACTATCCTATAACCTCAGGGAAAGCCAAGCTTACCACATTTTATAACTTCAGAAGAGAATAATAATTCTGTAAATTATTTGCCAAGTATTCCATCTTCTTGCTTGTCATCCAGCTTTCCTTCCTTCCTTCCTTCCTTCCTTCCTTCCTTCCTTCCTTCCTTCCTTCCTTCCTTCCTTCCTTCCTTCCTTCCTTCCTGCCTGCCTGCCTGCCTGCCTGCCTGCCTGCCTGCCTGCCTGCCTGCCTGCCTTCCTGCCTTCCTTCCTGCCTTCCTGCCTTCCTGCCTGCCTGCCTGCCTGCCTGCCTGCCTGCTTGCCTGCCTGCCTGCCTGCCTGCCTGCCTGCCTTCCTGCCTGCCTGCCTGCCTGCCTGCCTGCCTGCCTCCCCCCGCCCCCTACATTTGTTCAGATGGGGTATAGCTTCACAGAAGAGAGCAAACACCCCTCTGCCTGGCCACATAGTTACTCTCTGCTTCCTCTCTCTCCCTCTTTCTTATGCTTTCTCTTTCTGAAGTGTTACACCAACACTGTGTGATCATTCACACCCAAACTTCGAGGCTCTTTATCCTTCAGGAATAAAACCACTTGCAATGGAAGGAGTTAGTATCGACTTCCTGATTCCAATTGGCCAAGTTACCATTCAGAAAGCTTCTTGTAAATCTTTTGCCTGTCTTGACAATCTATGTCAAACTCATAGATTGTTTGCAACAGATCTTTGAAATTTAGCAGGGAAGAAGTCCTAGAGGGCAAAGATGTATGCTATTCTATTCAGGTCTGACAGGGAAAAATATCCTTTTTCCCTATGGCTGATGTTGGCAGCAACACTCTGACAGCCACCCAACAGGACTGACCATGGGCATTCCTGTCCCAGGCGGCATCCCCTGCACGCAGCATTATGCAGGGACCCTGACACTCTGGCTGTAGCTAAAAAGCTGTCCTGAGAGTGAAGTTTGGAGACAGCAAAGAGAGAAAAACCAAACCCACGCTCTGTAATAACTCTCTAAACCCAGAACACAGTATCTCTTTGGTCTCTTCCTTTATGGGCTCGACGCACCCTTATTTTGAAGAAATTTGAGCCATACTCCCCTGATGATCAGCTGTGTGCTGCACATGGTCTGAATCTCAGCAGAGGTTTTTATGAGTAGCCTGGGGTCTTTTCATTTAGGAGGAAAAAAATACTTCCGCAAAAGCAAAATGTTTATTTTGGGATGAGGCATTTGTGTGCTATGAGTGAGACTATTTTCAGGGCTGCTGCCCTATTTGCTCTCGCTGTTGGTATGTCAATGAAGAATGTAACAGAAAGTGGGAGGAAGTGGGAGGAGGACCTTAATGTTAGGACAGGAGATTGACACACAGGTGAACAAATTGTTGTTTACCTTGTAGTAAAGTGTGGTCCGTGGTGATGCTTTGCTCACTGTTTATACATGAGGCCAGTATGCTCAACTGCAGGGTTTTTTGGCCATCAGTGCTCATCTGAAGTCCAGACTTTGCCCTCAGTTTCCTCACAGCTCCAGCTGTACAACAACATCAAACACATCCCATTGCTCCTTCACCAGTGTAAAATCTGTGTTATCATAGGAGCAAAGACCAAGGATTATGGGAATACTTTTTAAAGATCTGTGAATACCTATTCTAACTTGGTATATATATTTTACGGGTGACAGCTCCTATCAGAAGCTCTGTCAGATGCTGGTGATGTTCTTAGCACAAGTAACACAAAAGCGTCTAGCAGAACTAAATTCTGAAGGTTGTATTTTTACTATAAATTATGGAGGACAAAACTTTAGGAGTAATTATGTTTTCTGTGAGGAATAGAGCCAGACATTAACACTTTTTGATGAATTCTAAATAATCTCTGCTTTAGTTGCTGTAAAGCTGAGCTCTGGTTGGATGTATTGGCTTCTTTAGAAGGAACTTAAGAAAATTAGAGCTCTGATGGTGAAGAAAGGGGGATCTGCTTTAACATCTCTTGTCTTCCCCTGCCTATGGAATGAATAGCAGTGTTGCCTGTTTCTCAGACACTCGGTGCAGTGGTTTAGGCTAATTAAATCCACCTCTGTTGCTGACTGTCCACCCAAACCTCTGTGCTGTATATAACCAGCACAAGAACAGGGAAGCATCTCTGAGGCAAGGCCAGAGCAGGAATACACACTGGTGTCCTCACCATGCTGTCACTGTGTGTCATCAAATCCCTCAGACTCCCTCGCTGTTTGGGTTCTCTTTGAGGAAGATTGACCAATACCATGGTGTCCACTATGTGTTCCACCCCCACAGGCTTTGGGAGTGCCTGTGCTCAGTCATTACAGTTTGGGATAAAGGACAACTCTTAAGACAGGAGACTCATAATAACTGATTCTTTCACATAAGAACAAAACAGGATCAAGTGTTTTCTTGTTCCACAGGAAAGCAGATGCTACCTAAAAAACTTCTAACTTAGCACTGATATCTAATAATTAAATGGTAAGTACTTATTTACAGTAATTGTGGGAACAATGGGTAAATCGTACCATGATTGGAAAAGCTGTGACTCATGGTACTAGGCCTGAGGGTGGTTGTGTTGGCCCTCCTTTGGTGCATTTAGTTGGAAGTGTGAAGATAATCACAGAGCAGATGTGGCCCACGGTAGTTCTACCTCTCCAGAAGCATGTCAACTTAAGGATGTGAATGGCATGCACACCAGGAATGGAATATATATAGGGAAACACACTATTACTGTCTCTGCTGTATAGCTACAGCCAGTGCCCAGCTGGTCAGATAAACCAAGTGATCATTAATTCTGTTTTCTCATCTTGTGAGCTTCTAATATGAATCATCTCATGTGACTTTAGACACGAGTAGTATAGAGGTCTACATCTGAGCTACGTAACTGGGCTTCCTTTACAGCCAGTCAACAGATACAAGTGTTTCTGGGGCATAATCACCCTAGATATGCTGGGAAGGCAGCTCTAGCAAAGTTCCTAGGTTTCCCTTATAAAAAATAGGGTTATTTTGCCTTTGATATTTCAGAGGGGATGCTTTAAACTATTCCATTAACACAGTAGTAGATGCCCTAAAAGAAAAGGAGAAAATCGCTAGCTTTTAAAAACATAATGAGAAATGTTTTGGGTTTTTTTTTTCTTGATCTGGCTTTCATCTTCCACAGAAGTGAAAAACACATCTCTTCCATACATCTGGGTTGTCCTGTAACCAGCAGGCACCATGGAATTTGATAGGGATCTGCCTTTCTTGGAGTGTGAGCTCTTAACAAGAGCATTGCACTTCATAGCTTGTATTTAACAACTGGTTCAAGCCAGTACCTCTTAAAGACATGGTTCTCAGCAACTTCCCTCTGCATCCTGAAATTAAACATTAACATAATAAGGAAGTTCAGGTACTAACTTAATCTAACTTAATGAACAAGCGCACGTTCAATTAGTCTCTGGAGTACTCTGCAGTGATTCATGGAATTGGAAATCTCTCCCAGAGTATCAATACTCGTGCTGTCAGATGGCAGCAAGTCTGTTAGTTCCAGTTGTGCCACATCCTGAAACTAATTCATCTCAACCTGCTGTGGCTGTTGGCTGTCAGAATTTCTCAGATAAAACAGCTGTGTTGGTAATCGTCCTTCGGAGAGAGCGTCACTTATTCCCCTGCATATATCCACCTGGTGTGTCAGGTTTGCCTCTGACCACAGCGTATTTCTGGTGACATTATTGCTGTTTGCAGTAATTTCTTTTCATTACAGATATTTTCACAGTTGTTTTTCACAAAATAATGACAGCTTGCAGTACCCCAGGTTATCTTTCCCTTTTACCTTCACCCCACCCCTCTTTTTTCCCATATATCTGCTGGTTGCTGTGACTTTGACAGGAGTTCTTAATAGGAGCTCAAGAGCAGGCACTCTTGTTTTCAGTTTTCTGTTGAATAAAATGTCAGCAAGTAACAAGTCACGTTATGCTGGTACCGCTCCGTTACTTAACAGTACCAAGTACGGATCAGAATTGGCATCCGTTCCCATATGTTCTTTAACATATACTCTGCATTCAGAGGTTGGAGATAAGGGGGGTTGTGGTTATACAACTAAATTTATATTTCAGAGCCGAACGGTTGAACACAAACCTGATAAATGTCAGACATTCCTATATCAGGTATACCAGGCCTAGCATACGGAATCAAATTTGGGATGTCACCTTTCTAAGCTGTTATATTTTCTAGCAACACTATCTCAGGAAAATGAGAATACTCTAAATACACACCTAGAAGTATGTAGGACTGCTGACTGTTTATTTTCCTTTTCCAGCCAGAACATGCAGGTTTGTTTCTCCTTTGCAATGGGAACAAGTACTTGGTGTGCCATGTGATAAGTCTTACAACTTCCTTAATGGCATTGTTTGTTTAGGATCAGGACAATACTCTAGTCCTTCCCTTAGAGTTTTCAATCCCTAAATGAGTTTCCTCTGTCCATTTTATCATTTTTCAATAATATGTTAAAAGCGACTGCTCCAGTGTCTTAAAGCAGCCATCTGGTGCTAAGAGCTTCCCCCAACTCTGGTGTGACAAAGGGTATCAGTAAAGACAGTATAATGTGCTAGGCATGGTATGTAAATAGATTTAATTACGTTTTGTAAGAAAATTGTTTGTAAGAGTAGTTTTGACAATCAAAGTCTGTATTCTGATTTTACTGTTCCTTTTTATTTGCCTGATTCGCGTAAAATCTGACTCTGGACTTTGAACCATGTCCTTACTGTTCAACAGGAGAGCGTGCCTCCAACAACCCAAACTTTCCTAGGTTTGCGTTTAACTTGCAAATACCGTATCTGTAGCTGTTTATCCCTCTTTAAAGTACTATCTCCCAGGTCCCTGTGGCTGACAGTCACTTCCAGCTAAAACTGAACCCTGAGGCATGGGAGCGTGAACGTTTCTAGCTGCGGGGCTGTTGGCCATTGCGTCCCTCTCCTTTCCAGGGCACTGGCATGTTGTTGACTCTTGCAACATGCACGCTGCTGCTGTGCAGCTCAATGAGTGCTCATGCCACGGCCTTTCTCGTAGCGGGTGGCAGAAAACACCGTGTTATGATCACTTTTACAGGCCTCTTGAACTCCTTCAGCTTCTCAAAGGCTTTGTCACTAGTGGTGACGCTCATTTCTCAAGCACTTTGCCATGCCCTCTGTTTGGTAGAGTGGCAGGCTCAGCAAGCTGGTTCTGGCAGCTCTATCAGGCACAAATTTGCCTACAACATTTGTCTCTCCAAGGAATCTTCAAACCCCTTCTTGTCTGCCAGGCTAGGTATACTAATGATAACATCAACCTCCCTCGTGTGATCATTTCCTAAACCATTCTAGAAAATGAGCTGGATTAATGAAGACTTATTATTTAAATTGCTGAAGCTACCCAGCTCATTTTGACTGAACACATGAGCTTCTGCCACGACTGCTACAACTGGAGTGGATGTCTATGGTCCCTAAGCATCCAGCATGTCCCAGTTGCAAGATTATATGCCTTAGTTTAAACCTCATAAACTAAAGCAACTATGACTATATTTCTGAGAGTTTTCTCACGTGCTAAGCTACTCATATAGGACAGCCCGAAGCTCTGCATAGGTTAATTTGCTCTGCCAAAAGCTCACTAATTTAAATTTGGCTCCGATATCTGTGCTGTCCCTTGCAGTCTTCGGTGAAGTTATACACTCAGTTCATTGCATTTTTAGTCCCAGGCATTGTATTTTTGGTCTGTAAGTATTCAGAGTGAGGACGTTTAATTCCCTGTCTGATATCTCACTGATCGCCATGGCTTAACCTGGCTCTCTGCGCCAGTTTCTGGCTTTTTCCAGAGCTCCAGCAAGCTGCGGTTCCCTGCACTGGCCAGCCTTACAGCTGATACTGTCACCTAACAGCAGCTGTGGTGCAGAAAATGCTCTCAGGTCTTGTACTCTAAGGTCTGTGGATGGCACTCATAACTATTACTTATCTCTGAAACATGGTCACCAATGCTGAAAATGTTTACAGAAATAATTTGCTGTGGATAGGCAAAAAATTCTGGCAAGTTAATTGTAATTAAAAAATTTTTGTTTTGACACTCGAGGGATTCCATCTTCAGTGTGACAATGTCACAGGCCTCAGCAGTCCTGTTACCCTCAGCAGACCTGTATGATGTTACTCAGCACACCCTTGTTTTACTAGAATTACATTTAAAATCAAAAGTTAAGATTTTCAAAAGAACAACTACTTTTTGTTTTCTTTTAGGTTTAACCTCTCACCTCAAATAAGAAGAGGCTGGTAACATTATTTGCTCTGTTTCTTAGATACTACATTATGCATTTGCCTGATCTTTCATTTTACCTTTTCCTTTTTATGCTTTGATTTTTCATGTCACACAAATGACATAGGAGCCCTAAATATAGCGGAAGATTGCTCATGAGACTCTCTTAAATTAATCTTATGAAAAGAATTGATTAAACTTAGTTCTTGACTAAAAATTAAATCTTTTTTTCTCTTTGTTTCACTCAAGGTCAATTTTAAGCACCTTTGTCATTCTTCAACAGATGATAGGCAAAATATTTCAGAAAACACTTTGAGAAGGAGAAATAGCGTAGAAAAAGCCTCGTTCCCACACAGTCTTAAACCCCTGGGGTTCAATCCTGCAGCACACTGAAAGATCACATCTATAACCTGTTCCTTAAACTTGGCATCTATCGTATGTAAGATTGTGTGTGTTTAAGTATCTGAAAACTTTGTTTTGTCTGGTTTAACTGAGTCAGCCTTCTGTATGGTGATATCAAACTCAAATACATGCTGAAAGCACGCCTGGCTCATTTTCATCCACTGCATTAAAAAGATCTCCTGCCAAGGGGGAGATAATGCAGGAGAGAGAAAAACCAAGGAACACCCCACCAAATTCAGCACGTAGCCTGCCCTGGATAGTTATTTCTTTGCTGCTGCTTCTTGCTGCAGAACACCAAGCCTTTAGAACAGATCTTCAGGCCATGTAGACTGGACATACACCATGAAGAAAACATCACTCCTGAACACAATTGTGTGGAACTTCTTTAGAGTATGACAGGTTGTTGCCAGGAATTTGGCATGAATGGTCAAACAATTCTACCTTTCTGTCTTTTAACACAGCATACTGAGATAAGGAAAAATAGTATCCTACACAAATAGAGTACAAAGTCAGAATATAATTTTCTGATTCAAGTACCAGCATGTGGAAAAGAAGAGAAAAACTTTGTTCTGAAGTCATCCATTTATATGGTGCTTTGGCAGAGAGAAAGCCAGGAGTTCTGCTGGAATAAGGAAAGAAATATGTGGCACATGGAGATCAAAGCCAGCCTACACTGTAGGAGGACCAACTGGTATTGGCTGGTGTCTCTGTGATGTATTTATTTAAATACAAATTTATATATGTATGTATTCAAATAGTAATAGTTCTACATTTCTAAAAGCTCTCTCTCTTCCATTTGCATATGGGTCTTGTATAATTTTGAATGGGACTAAATTGCTTCACTAATTTTGATGTCAGCTACTAATATTTTAAATGAAGCTGCCAAAAAGTTACAACCATAATTTACCCAGTAGAATTACTGCTATGAACTTTGCTACAAGCTACCAGCTGAGTAAATAAATTCAAAATTCAAGTGGTGTAATTTATCTCAGACTTGCTGCAGTTAGGGTCCTGTGCAATACTTCATGAAGCTGAAAACCAATACGGCGTTAAAATTACAATACTGGAACAAATTATTCAAATTCTCTAATTACGTTACATATGTTAAGACCTTGAAACTAATATCTGCATCATACTGGTGCATTAATACTAAGACTGTATAGTTCTGGCTTTGAGAAAGAAGCTACACATTTGGTAAATACTGTTTATATCCGTGATTACAATCACCATTTAAAGGGCAGGTTAGGGCAGGAAACAATGGGGACTACTGAGACAGAAACCAGAAAAATGAGCAGTGTAAAACATTTGTTCAGCAAGAAGATTTGGGTTGTGAAAATTCCCCTCAGCCCAGCATTAGAACGGTTAAACTTAAACCGAAGCATTTGGCAACAGTGCCCTGCTTGGGAATATTTATAGAAGGCTAATACTTAGCAGGTGGTAAAATTTTCCTACCAAGGATCTCCAAGCATTTTACAAAACTTTAATAATCAGGCTTCATAAAAAATTCATGTGTAGCTTTTCCAGATGTGTCTGCTCCCGCCAGCCCACGGTTCGAAGCCCCACTGTCTGGCCCCACAGAGCCAGCCTCCACTCGGTGCCCACAAAGTGTTCCCTGTCCTGTCTGGAAAGGAAATCCTCAGAAAGCTGGTGGGTTATTCAGAGATGTGCAGAGGAGCAAGGCACCCTGCTGGCTCTGTGCCCATCTACCCCATCTTCTAACGCTCTGATGGAGACCTCTAACAAGCCCCCAGAAATCGGCACCAAGACAAACACAGGCACCTGACAAATCTGTTCCTGTGACACTATTAAGCGTCATCTGCGTTGGAGAAAGGAGGAAGATGTGGAAAGGTTAGAAAACTTACTTAAGGTTACACTGCCAGTAGCTGGCAGAGCCGGAGCAAGAATCCTGTGCTGACTCCGAGCCTTCTGCCTGCATCACCCGGCTGGCTTTTATTCCAGGGAGGTACAGTGCAAATGTGAAATGAGACACTGCAAAGGTATTAGACAGCTGAACAGATTGTAAGTGCTCTGGACAATCTTGTGATTACAGCCCTTGTGAGCTTTGCCTAACTGCTGGGTAAATTGGATTAAACAATTATAAATGGGCACGATACACCTAAGTGGATGTAATGTGGTAGAAACAAATATTTTGCTATCAAAGAAAATGCAAGATTTTCTACAGAAATAATTAAAAATACCTTATTTCTGAAAAATTCCTTGTAGGAACCTGTGGAAAAAGCTAATTGTTGTGGGAGAAGAGAAAGCTGTTACAGAAACACAGTGAGGCAGATAAAGAGATGTCAAAAGAAGCAGTGGAATGGCCTGAGGCTGAGTACCAGTACTCAGTGATTAATATAATTCACAGTCTGTAAAAGAATGGTCAGTGAGGTGGCAACATGTGCAATATGACAAAATTGTTTGGGATAATTAAAACAAGAGAAGACTGAAGATCACAACTGGGATAGCTAAGCTAGGTCACTGAGCATCAGATGAAAATTCAAGTGGATATTGCATTTTTAAGAATTGCCTGAACTGCTTATACAGATGTCAGAGCTCAAAGTTAATGGCAACCAGTAAATTACCAAAAATTTTGAGTGAAAACTTCAGTGCAAATCTGGCATCGAAGAACGTATGGATTCATCTGCTAAACAAATCTGTGGTATGTTGATTTGAAATATTTCAGTTCTGGTTATCATGTAAAAAGAATGAGTGGCAGAAAAGAAGAATTCAGAAGCAACTAGGAAGAACGACACGGAAAAATTTCCATATAAACTTGAAATTATGATTATCTAGACAAGAAGTGAATGGGTAACTGTAGAAGTGTGCATTAAAAATAGTTAAGGGAAGATGTTCTTGTGTTTTTAATTATAATACAAGAGCAAGGAGATGTTCAATCAATCCAACCATCTAGCAAAAAAGGTAAAACTTGTAATATTTAAATAAAGACAATAGATAATGAGTAACAACGGAGGCAATACTAGACTATAATCCTGAGACCAGGAGTATAACCTGATGGAGGAAGTTAAAAGATATTTATGTCCTTGATTAGAACATACTACAGTATTCATAGGACTGAAGACACAAGATAGTAAAAATGATTATAATTCAGGGACTTAAAAACAAATATTAAAATAAGGAAATGGACTGGCTATTTTGTCTCTGCACAAAGAAGATTTTGTCTTCCTCATCTGAAACATCTGGGACTGTCAACAGCTGCTGACATGATCCTAGATTAGATGGTGTCTTCTAGTCTACCCATTTGGAAGTCAAAGGTACTAATTAGAGAAATCAATATGAACAATAGAAAAAACAGCAGATTGTGTCACTTTCATATTTTGGACGATCAGATGCTTTGTTTTGTTTAATTGGGAAATTTATTTTCACAGGGGTTATATAAAATCGGACATAATAATTAGTTTAGGCAGTATGTTTGCCCTTAGATTCTGATATTTCAGTTCATAATGAGTGCTTTTATTGTTATTCTCAGCCTTAGTCAGCAGGAGACAGGCAATGTATAGGCATGGAGGAATTCCTTCATCAGCGCTGAAGAGCACATGACCTACTTATCCCTGCCATCTGCCCATCTTTTACCCCAAGGTAAATCTGCCTCAGTAAAGTGCTTCCTGAAAGAAATACAGCTATGGCTGATTTATTAATAATCAGAAATCCTCAACTGTCATATAAACATCAGAACAAGGATCGGAACAAATGCTGCTGTTGCACCACAGCCATGGCTGTAGCTATCTGAACAAACCAGAGGTCAGAAATATTTCCATTTAAAGCAAACAATCATTTGCAAAATGACAGGTTATCCCACAGAACTGTGGAAGTGCCTGTCTCCATCTTTGTTTTGTTCACGTCTGCTTTAATGGTTGGGTTTTCCATCCTGGAGAAGAGAAATACAAACAGTGCCTAAGATAAGTCCAAGCTCATAGTCTTGTCCTTCTGTACTGCTGAGTTTAGGTGTGCCTTGCCAATTGATCTTAAACTTTGATGGGTTTGATGCAATGTGATATAAAGGCCATAAATCTCCTGGAAGACAGCTTTCACTTTTTGATGTAATTGGTGTGGAGGCAAAACTTAAGCAGTACAGACCGTGAGAGGATGTCAATTACATGGTTCAGCTTTAAAACATTGTTTAGCACGTATTCCCTTCAGAAAGAGATTCACATGTCATGGGTGCTGTCAGGCAGAATACATAACTAAAGGGACTTGTGTGGTGACCTCTTGGTCATGTATGATGCAGCAGTACCTCGCTGCCATGCAGAAGGGGCTGCCCTGGCTGCTGGCGGTGAACCCCCATCCACCTGGGCCTGCCTCCAGCTTAGCGTAACTGGGTGTAAACAACCCCGAGTTTCCTAATCTGGGTGTTACAGAAACCTTTCCTCCACACCCCACCACATTATATAAACACCTTATTAAAAGTAGTCACTTTGCCCCTGTGAAAGGGTTAGGTTTTGGCAGAATGGGGTCACGCATGGACCCACAAAGTTTGTAAAGACCTTACTGTGTGCTGAGGAGTTTACATTTTTCTCATAATGGGGCATAATACTGAGTTTTGTGTTTAAAATATAGATCAACTAGCATTGAGAAGACACGGGCACGTTTCTGCTCAGCCATTTGCTGCTCTGTAGTATGGAACTGTGCTGAATAAGTGTACTCTACCTCTGCCAAAAGCCTGGTTAGCTATTTCCACAGCATCCCTGGAGGAATAAAAGCATCATTCCGGACCTCCTCAGGTGTTAAAGCTTATTTAGAAACATCTTCATTCTCTATCGCGTGTTATAGCTTGCACTTTAGAGACGTGAAGTTGATTGGAAGTAAGTTAGTGAGAGTCCTTATTATAGGATGTTCACAGCCTTGCTCCTTAAATGAAGGGATTCTAATCTGAGAGCTTGGCCTTCCGTTACGGAAACGAGTCTTGTATTTATACTGAGCCTTTCTTAGTTCTGTATTTTACAACCAGTAGTTACAGCCTTTCAGAGTTTAATTTTAGGTTTTTAGTACTCCTAAGCTTTCTTTGTCCTCTTTTTGGCCCAAAAATGTATAGCTTTATTCTTTACTTGGATGTATAAATAAAAATGCTTTTCTCTTAATCTCAGAGTCTATGTCTCTCTGGCCATATCAGTCCTGATCAAAGGTACACCTCTGAACATTAAAATCTTTTCTATAGAACATTCCCACATTTTCCTGTGTGTCTCGTTCTGATCTTTAACTCATTTCTTACATTCTTCTCATACCTACTTCTGATCCCTTCTCTCTCTGTTCAGCTTACCTTGCAGTCTGCCTGAACCTCACTCTGTGTCAGTGTCTGTCTTGTTGCACTTGACTCCCACTGCTGGGGACCTTCTTTTTAACGGACAGTTCAGGTTTCCAGAGTTTCCTAATTTCTCTTTGAGTGATCCTTTCTGAGAAATACCACCCCTTTTTACTCAGCTATTACCACCTACCAGTAGTAGGGCTTTAGGGATTATTTTTTTTTTAAGCTACACCTTTGTTGTATCTAAAGCCTATAGATTTTAATAGCTGAGTCATTAAACATTCACAGAGTGAAAGCTGTAAGAGTAACATACGGGATCTTAACTTGGCTATTAAAGGAGAGTGGTTTCTAAACATAAGACGTATTGTCAGTGGGACACTGCCTGGGGCCCTGGAGGCGCTCCAGCCTACAGCTGTGAGTGTTTTCAGGGTGGCAGCAGGGTGTGTGCAATTATGTCTCTAGCTACGGTTCAGTGTGGATGATTGTTGTGGTTCAGTTCAGCCAGCGGGCAGTGCCAGAGACAAACGCCACGAGCAAGAGGTCACAGACCACGATTATCAGGCAGTCACCTGATGTGGGGATGTAGTAAGGACCTTCCAGCTCCTTTAGGGCTATGGTGCGTGTGCTGTTCTGTGCCCCCTTAACTCTCCCTTTACATGTCCTCCCCTCTCACAGGAGAGTTTCTAAGATGGTGCCGAAAAGTCTTTTTTATGATGGAGTGATTAGAAGATGAGGCTCAGTGCTCTAATTAAATCTGGTTCAGCAAGGTTAAAGCAGCCGCTGTAACCATCGCCTGGCAGACTGGAGGGAGGATCTCCATTTGTCTGGCTGTGCCAACTTCAGACATTCCCTTCCCAGAATTCCCACTGATTTGGTAAGGATTCAGGAGATTCAGGCCCCAAATCCACTGTTTCTGTGGGGGGTGTTAGCAACCAATTAGCCTGGCTCTTGTGATCTGAACCAAAGGGTGCTACCAGCTTGCTGTGCATTCAAGGAACCCCTAGCCAAAAGTGCTGTTGGGACACTGCTGCTCTGGACTGAAGCAAGACTGTAAAACTGGTGACTAGGAGGCTTCAGATGGCCTGTCTCTGCCGTCCCTGTGACAGATGTATTGCTTTGTCAGAAGCAAATGCATCCTGCGATTTAAGGCTGTGTTCTCTTTAGATTGTGAATGACCAGCAGCACGATTTCTGAATTTGGAATGCACATAATATGGGTCTCATTGTGATTCTTGAAGTCTAGTGATTCATAAAGACATCCCAGTTTAGGCTCCTAGAAGTGTATGCAGTACTTGCAAAGGCAAAAAGTAGTAGAGACTAGTATTTGTCTGTAAAGATTTGGTGACTCAGTCTATAAAGGGAGCAGACCAATTCAACCGAGGATCGCCTTTTCTAAAATAATTTCCTTCTTTAACTGCATTACAGGTTACTTTATTGGAAGATCCTGTTTACACAGAAATGAAAGCATGCCATTTCAAATTTCACACCAGGCTATTTAATTTCACAATGAGTAAAGACAAAATTTAAACTATGCATAGGATAAGTTGTTTGTATCAATGTGCAGCAGCAGAATACCGAAAACAATAAAGTCGCCTAAATAAACTCCCATGGATGAAACCCTGTGCTTAAAAAGCCAGTTGTTTTTTGGTAAGCATGAGAAAAATGTTGATTTTCTTCCTCCAACACAAATACTGTCAAAAATATATTCATGTATGTATGCTCTCTGACTGTTTGGTAGGAAGATTGCTGCAAGCCTTGTTTATCTGGATATTTGTGATGTATGCATTATGACATCATCTCAAAATGTATTGCTGGCAGTAATGGAAGTTTGTAGAAAGTATGGAAGTTTATATTGTTTTATTTTTTCTGATATAGCCACTAAACTTGAGGATTCTCTTGTCTAGCATCCCTGGTGATGTTTTATGCGTATATATGTACCTTGAGTAATAGTATTATCGCACAAGGTGTAATGATGAATATCTCTAATGGGCTGAGTTAGGGAACGGCGAGTATTATTTACAATATCTTTACAATATTGCATGACTTGCAGGCTACCTATTCATTACTAAGCTACCTAATATCCAAGAGTTAAATCAGAAGAGGGCAGTAAAGGAAGATTACACCAGAGAAGAAACAATGGGAAAAATAATACCATTCTCTGAGGAAATACAGCAGAGTAAGGAAAAAAGAACACACATGCCTGACTTCATCCAGTCTAGGAGTGCTTACTCTTCCCAAGCCTTGAAATCAAAGAGAATGCTTGAACCTCAGAAATTCTCATCCCAGCAATAAGAAGTGGGTTGGCAGCAAATGGAAGCTGATATCCATGCTGAACGAGGCGGAGAGGGAGACAGATGCAGCGAGTAGAGCAGCTTGTTAGTTCAGAGGTGGGTGCAAATGGGTCTCCTGGAGCTAAGGACGGTAGAGATTAAGCCAGGGCAAGGAGATGTACATCTACGGACATCAGTCACCATGTGAGCGTGCTTTCAGGGAAATGAAGTAACAGTGCTGTGTTTCATGGCATCAGTTATTACCTTGGTTGGGTACTTAGACCCCTCCTGGTACAGTGATTTGATTACCTGGTTTCACCTGTGTGGGAATGGAGGGAGCCATACCTGTCACCAGTGCAGTCCAAAGAGGCAAAATAGACATTGTTTCCCTAGAATATGGACCCACATGAAATTAAATGCTGTGTAAAATGATGCACTTAAAGCACTGCAAATATTTCAATAGTAACTGATTCAAATTCTAACACAGTTGTTAATTTCTTTTGAAAAATTAAATTGCAATCTACGCAAGAGACTTATTTACTGAGTTGCAAGATATATTCACCGATTTTTTTCAAAAATAAACCAATAATCATTATTATTATTATTAAAATGGCATCTTGCATCATAAGCCCTCATAAATGCAGTGCTGTTTGATTTATAAAAACCTGCATGTAGTTCCCTGTATTACAACTAATAAGCATTTGAAACAGAAAGAGGAAGATTTTAGTAAGAACACTTCTAGTGTAACTGAAGTTCCACTTTTTAACTCTGGAATGTATAACAAATATCATGTTCATGTCTTTTTTGATTCCACTACCTTATACCTTTCAGCAGCCTAGTGTTGTTCTGACCTTTGTGAACCTGGGGTTGTCCGGATGTCATTCCTGCAAGGACACAGAAGAGGTTCATGGATCCATCACAAAGGTCTCTGTAAAGACCTTTATTTAAATAAATGGAGGCTTTGTTCAGGTAAGGTCTGATTTACTTCTTGTCTTCCCTAGCTATATGGCTTCTTAGCTTAATCTCTCACCCTTATCACGAGGAGATTGAGTTTACTCACATCTCCTAATTAGCTGACCTACACTGGCCTGTTTCACATGCATCTCTTATCTCTAGGAAGAAACTGAAGGACCAAACCTTCTTTTTCAGCACTGCTTCCCTCCTCTGGGCATATCAGTCCCGCTGGAAGGGCAGCAGCTGCTGCAGTGTTGGTAGTTATTGCCTGGGCACATTGGCAGCCTGCACTACAAAGATTGATATTGTCATGCGAGTGTTAGATAGAAAATGGAGCTAAATATTTTAGGCCAATTATTGACCACATTTAACAAGTGTGCAGGGTTGGGGAAACAGCAAGGTTTAGCCTGACCCCAGCATGCTCTCGTTGCCGCAGAAGTGAAGACACTGATAAGTCCGTATTTTCCTCTAAACTGGCTGGTAGCTTTGGGCCTGGAGCATACACTGCACCTTTTGAAGGCATGACACTTGCTGTCCCTGCGTTTGCTACCTACTGAGTGTCACTAGAGCATCACTAGAAGCATCTTGGCAGTTAGTACTTTTAGGTACCCTAATTGCCTTTAGGAGCTATGGATTAACTTGCCCCCTTCTCCTTACACCTCATTATTGGATCTCACACTCCGGTGAGAGACTACAGTGCATCTCTCTGTGTTAAAAAAGAGTAATAGTCCAGTTTAATGTCTAGGGAACAAACAGTTCACTACTTTTTTGCTGCCTAAGCAATTATTTATAATGTATAAAGTGGTAATTATATGCTGCTCCTGAGAACAGTTACCTGTGTTCGCCTGTCAGTGCTGCAAGGGGCAGTCAGTGATGAATCTGACTATAAAACACCTATCAAAAACATCTTCATTAACACAAGATTACCCTAGACTTCTGACAGAAATTTAGCTTTTCTTTTCTGGTAATCATTTCTTCCTTAAATTGAATGTGCTCGAGCTTGCATTGTGGGATACTCAATGTTTAAACTAAATATTGAGTGTAATGCAAATTTATAAGTTGCATTTATAAGTTTGCTGTTTGAAGATGAGGCAGTTGTACCTCATCTGAAAAATGGTTTTGTTCTTAAGTTAGCTAAGAGCAGCGCTGTCCCAAAGCACCAAATTATGAAGCAGGAGAGCATGTAGGAGTTTAATTTATAAGCTTATGAGGGGGTACAAAACCAGCTCATCTGTTAGGAACACATAGATGAAAGGCAAAACTGGTGGATGTAATAATCGTGTTCAAGAGTAAAATGTTTGGGGACTGTAATAGTTGGAAAATTACAGGAATCTCTCTAGGTTTCAATGAAATCAAAGCTGCTTTGGAGAAGGAAAATATTTCTGTTTGTACTGTATGGTCTGCAAAAAGGAAAGGATATTGCAATTATGATTAACAGGTAACCTTTTAGAGGGAACAAGCAAGTAAGATGCTAGTTTTCATTTTTCATATACTAATGATTATTTCTAGACTTACTAGCTCAGTAAAAATTAGTTGCAAAAAATGTTAAAAAAATGTTCCTATGCTTTATTTAGGGAAATAAGGATTATTTCTGTAACTAAGACTAATGTGGCAAAAAGTACTAACCATGCTAAATGTACTAAATTTTTTATCATCTTCAGTTATCATGTTATAGTTGAAATTCCTCTTTTTCTCCAAGATTCTATCCCACACAGAGGTGCAAAGCCTCTCATGTATGGCTTCAGCCTTCTGATGCATACTCATTCATTGTCAAAGCTGCATGTTTGGTTGCAAAGTCTGGTTTAATGGTAGTATGCGTTGGGGTTATGATCATAGAATCATAGAATGTTTAGGTTGAAAGAGAACTTTTTAAAATCATAGACTCCAACCATTAACCTAATGCGGTCAAGTCCTGATAACTCTTTCAGGGAAGAAATTTTTCCTAATATCCAATCTAAACCTCCCCTGGCGCAACTTGAGGCCATTTCCTTTTGTCCTATCTCTTGTTACTTGGGAGGAGAGACCAAGACCCACCTCTCTGCACCCCACTTTCAGGTAGTTATAGAGAGCAATAAGGTCTCCCTAACCCTCCTCTTCTCCAGGCTAAACACCCCCAGTTCCCTCAGCCACTTCCCACAGGACTTGTGCTCCAGCCCCTTCCCCGGCTCCGTTGCCCGTCTCTGGACACGCTCCAGCACCCCAGTGTCTTTCTTATAGTGAGGGACCCAAAACAGATGATGGCCTCCAAAGGTGTTCTAGTCATCTTTTTGAAAAATAAGTTTGAAATACTATGCTGTGTTTGTTTATTTCTTAAAATGTGGCTGGTTTTTTGTTTGTTTTTGTTTTGGTGTGGGTGTTTTGGTGGTGGTGGTGGTTTTGGGTTTTTTTTGTAGTTTTGGTGTGTAAACAAATATTTAGGAAGATGGTAAGTGTCCCATATGTCCTAAGGCTTTCCTCCAGTAGTCCAGATGAGAGAAAAAGCTTTTATATGCAATGGAAGAGTCAAACAACTCTGAAGTTTGGGAAACATCAAGCCTCCATGTGCCCCCAGCATCAGGCTGGCAGTGTCTCATTGCAATACAGGCACTCTTCTAAATATAGAGATAGCTAATTGCTTCCTGAATTTTCAAAAAAACTTTAACTTTGAGGAATTCACTCATATTGCTTTACAGCTCTGTCCAGCTGGCAGCACCTTCACTTGAACCACGACAGCAGGTAATTGTAACAGAACAGTCTCTGTCAAAACAAGGAAGATTTACTGTGCCAGTAGATAATGAAATAGAACAACTCATGCAAGCAATAAAGAGAAAGCCCTGCCGGAAAGATGGAAAGGCATATTCAGACCTCTAAAGACTATAAAAAAATACAGTAAAAGGGTGAGCTGTTGAGTGTATCACTGCTCAACATCTCAGGACACAAGAAGAGCTGCGTTCATAAGCAGCAGCTGTAGACTCGCTTCGTGTCTGGGGAATGCATGCTGAGCAACTGTGATGATCATTCCCAGCATCATTACCACCTTGTGTATCAAATCCCATACCGGGAACTCCTCTATTCCAGTATGCCGGCAGTTTATGAGACCAGCCCACGCCAAACAATTTAGAAAATGGTGTCAGAAACAACTATGAAATATACTGTCTGTGGTCTTCCTAAATCCAAACAGTTAAAAGAGAGTTTTTGCTGTTTCCTTTAACATTAGTGGTTTTAAATGTTTTGTGTGTGATTTGTGTCCTTTACTCTCTTCTCACAGTTTATACAAATGGCTACACTTTTTTTGTATTGTTCTGTTTTGTTGAGCATAGTAAAGTGTAAGAGGAACTCCGTCAGCTAACTGTGCCTCATGTGTAAAAGTCTGGCCTAGATGTGTTTGTTTTCTATTTTACTGACACTGTCCTAGTGCTGTTTTACGCAGAGGAGTAAATAAGGATCACCATCTATCTACTGTACATTAATAATTATTGTAATATACAATACTTTAATACTTTAGTTATACTGCCCAAACAGCAGACCAAAGCTGGTGCTATGGCAGCATTGTGCTGGAAGGATGCTCAAGCCAGTCTTAAATTAACTCTCACAGCTGCTGCCTGCAGCTCGGTGGTAGCAGCTCCGAGAACAGCTTGGGCTGCCAAACCACCCAAGAAGCAGTTAGCACAGAGCTGAATCTGCACCACTGCACTTACAGTAGCAGCTCTATCCCAGACGGTAGTGTGGGTATACCTTGATCTTTCCAGTCCTTCCCTCTGCGGTGGTTTGTCATCTAATTCAGAGCTCGTTTATTAGCAGTTATCTTTCTTGCCGCGAGCGTGTTTGTCATATGTTTATGTACACTTCTTTTTTCAAGGAACATGCAAAGACCAAGTTCTTGGGTGTTCTAGAAATACTGCAGATAAAGTGTAATATATATATATACATGGGTAGAAAGGACTAGCCTTTCACTTCATTACTCACAGTATCTTTTCCCTCTGGTAAACCACAGTGGTTTTTTTGAACTGTGCTGTGCCAAGGACCTTCCAGTGGCGATAGACACATCCTTAGGATAACAGCAGGGGCAGTTTACTGTGACACAGCAAGAGGGAAGAGGTGAAGTCAGCCCAGTTCCTTACCCTTTGAGCTTTCCTGTCCCTGCTCCCCGTGGAATTTCTATTTTTATTTCTGCCCCCGGGAATGGAAAGCAAAACCAAGGGTTGTGTCGCTCTTTCTACAGTTGCACCTTAACATTTCCCATAGGTTCCTCCTGTGGACCGAATTCTTATCTAAGATCTGGTGTCAGGGGCATTATATATTATATCATTTGCTATGTAATGACAGTATTTTTTAATATTAATTGCTTTCTCTACTTCCTGGCATTCAGGAGTCAGAAAGAACCAGAAGAAGCAAGAAAAGGGAGAAAAGACTCTTATTTTTCTGTGGGCAACAAGCTAACTTTTATTTAAAAGTTCATGCTATATATATATTCTCATGTGTTTAGCTCAGGCAGCCTACATTTATTATGGAGACATTGTCACCACTAAAATCTTTACAGTTTTGCCTTTGAGAGAAGATAAGATTACCATACTATTCCTTAGGTGTTCTCTTTCCTTAACCGAGGGAATGCTTTCCGTGTATTAATTACCCACAAAAGCATTTATATAGATTTTAAATGTTGACAGCTATAATGCTTATAATGTTTGCATATGATTAATTGCACTCTGGCAATGTGCATATAATTGGATGTGAGTTACGGTCAATAATATTTCACTATTTGAAGCACATTTCACAAAAATAATTGCTTTCTGTATTTGTGTGTTGGTGTAACTAAGTGAACAAGCTCAAAGCATAGGGCAAAGTCAAAGAAAGTACCTTCAGCTGTGTCTGGAGGACAACACCACTGGGGAAAATAATTTGTATTCCTCTGTTCTCCTTGGATGAGAGTAGGTACGGGGTCTGACTGTACTTTACCCTCTTCATTTCATAGCCCTGCTCCCTTTCTTCACACCGTCTCTTGTTGCTCCTTCTCTCCTGCTGGCATCAGTGTTATGTAGCTCTGTTGGGTGCAGTGAGAAAGATGAGATATACATTTATGTAGATATATAATGTTATAAATTGGACAAAGGGTACTTTTACATGCCATCACTTGGAAGTTTTAGTCTTCTCCTGGTAGCTGTTTTCAGATGAGTCAAGAATACAGTTTAAAGGCATAATTTCTCTTCCTATCTTTTTTTTTTCTGAAGCACTTCATATAATTCAATAAAACCAGGAGTTTGTTTTATTTAGTGTCAGAAAGTGCTGTATTTTAAAATGAATCTAACTTAGACTTGGAGGAGTCTCCAATGGCAACTCCCTGGAGTGGGAGCACATGGTGGAGAATGTTTGCAGAGTGTTCGGCCGGTAGCTGTGTGCCCTCAGCACTCACAGATTAAATGCCTACATGGCCTTTTGGTTGCTGCTGTATTATTGATGTGGAATGTGGTGAAAAAAACCTACCAGAAAGATGCAGAGCAAAGGTTGCTAAAGAAACACAGCTTTCTTCCCGTGTGACTTGGATGTTTTCTTAAAGATGCCTTTGCATGTATATTTTAATGAGAAGAAAATGCAATGATTACATGAACCAGTCATCTGTCAGGCTGGCAGTGTGGACAGTCAAAAATTAATATAATTTAGATATGGGTTATAAATGCCTGGCAACAGTGAGTTTAGATTGACAGTGTGCATTAATTTGCCTGCAGTCTTTTCTGTACAAGGTTATTCTACATCGTATCTCAGATTGGCACCATATAACCTTTTCATGCTTGTAACAGTCAATATTCTCCTGTTAAAATCAAAGATTCCTAAATAAAGAAGAAAAAGAAACCTTGGAGTGCACAGGAGCTTCTGCCTGTCAAAAAGGCTGCATACATAGACTTTCATACGCAGGAAAAGAATTTCCCAAATCGGTCCCATCTTCCAAGCTTTTAAAACAGCCAGGTCATCACTGAGTATAGACATGGAAGTGAACAGCCCCAGCGAGCAGACACAGCCCAGTGCTGTGCAGCACTTCTGTGCCGTGCTTTGGTTTTCCTGGCCACTTCACGCACCTCAAGGGAAGAAATAAAGTTTAGGCCCTTCCCGGGTCTGCAACCCGAGAATCTTTCCTACGAGTGCAAAAGCGGGTGCTTCTCTCCTCAAGATGCAAGTTGCAAAGCATAGAGAGTTTTCCCTGCCTTCCACAAGGCACCAGGAACTGATTTTCTGGAATGGGTCTGTGTTCAAGAATGCACTTTTCCAGCTGAACTGCCGAAGGAATATGCTCCAGCTGATGCACCCTCCAGGTTCCCATGCAAAACATGACTAGCTATTTCAGACAGAAAAAAAAAAAAAAAAATAAAAAAAGGAAGGAGAAAGAGTTGAATATAAAAGTTAAAAGAAAATTAGGAGATATATAGGACTAACTGTTGAGCTCTATTACAGGTTCAGTGATGTGGTTCAGATTGGTCCCTTTTCTGACAACAGAATTACCGTTTCCTCTCTTGTTTCACACACAGGATACAGGAATAGAAATCTTCCTTTTCATATTAGACACTGAAGGTGGAGAAATCCAGCTGTTTATTTAAATAACTACGCAATAATACATGTGAGATATGGATTAATATATTGGCAGAGGTGAGTGCAAGTCACACTCTTATTCCCCTGCATGTGGTAATATTTATATTGTCATACATTTTTACTTTATTATTTCTGATGCTGGAATAGTCACTTAGTCCCCTGCCATTTTGTTCTGCATTTATTTTGTTCCGTAATTAATTGACTATCTTATTGTTTCTATAAAAGTGTCAGTGCCTTCACATGAACTTGAGAGTGTATTGGGTACCTTTGTAGAGAAAAAATCTTTTGTATGAATATTTACAAGGACCAAAGGCACTGTGAATATCAAAGCAAATTCCTGATTTTCAATTCAGACTTATGCTTGGAAGTACACTCTGGCATTGTTCACCTAAGTCAAGCTAATATTTTTATTAAAATATCTTTGCTAAAGATATGAAAAATACATTTGCAGATCACCGGATTGCTAGGCAAGATATGAAGGTGAAGGGAAATAAAGTACTGTTTGATGGAGGGAAATTAAAAAAACAAATAATGAAGGTGGCCACGTTGTAGCTCCTACTCATGTCACAAATGAAGCTGGACTGACTTGGGTGACTGCTATTTAAAAAAAAAGGCAGAGGGCAAAAATGTTTTTGGTTCCACCAGTAACTCCAGTCAGCCTGGGCTTGCCTCGATGAAGTTACAGAGGGAAATGCTCTTTCATTTCAAGGATTTCCCAGGTACCGAGCATCTCTGGCAGTTAACAGAGTCTGTACAGGGGAGTTATGTGGTGGATGCTATATTCTATTTAGTGCTTTCTAAAATTAAATCCGAAACATTTTTTGCTCCATGTTGCACTGATACTTTGCAAGTTGTCCCCATTAGTGAAATGACGTCAGAAGTCTACTGCTGACAGCTATTGCCAGGAAGCTGTTGAGATGGTACCAACAAACAAGAAATTTGGCCTTCTTACAAGTTAAAGACAAAGAAAGGAGGCCAGGGAGCTGTGTGTTTGATGAGACTTAAAACCTAAGTCTGCTGAAGCCAGAAGCTGTATCAGAAATGAATGTAATTAATATAATCACAAACGTTCTGTTTTCTCCATTTGTGTGTCTGCTGTAACCTATTATTATTCCCTGTGAAGATGCTTGGTTGGGCTGTCTTCTGCTCCACCGCTGTCACAGGCCGTTTCCCGAGAGGAGAGACATGGGGGTTTTCCCCAGGATAATCCGAGGAGGGTGTTGGGTTTAACCCAGGTTCCACTGGGCAGCACCAAGCAGCTTTTGTGTGCTGAGACTGCGATGTCCCAGAAGCAGGGTCTGGGAATCTCTACTAATAGTGGAGAAACGGGATGCTGAGCACTGGGAACCAGGTGACGGTTTTGCCCTGTCTATGAGCAGGACATGCCTTGAAGACAGGGAACTGAAGGACTCTCCTGCATGCTTATAAAGCAAAATCGTATCTTTGGTAGTAATGTGAGGGCAAAGTTGATAAAGCACTTTGGGTGTTTACTGTATGGTAAAAAGAGGTAGGAATTACAAGGCAAACAATAAAATGATCAACAGTTATACACACTTAGATGTAAGAAATACTTCCCTGAAGAGTGCAGCTAAGCAATTAACAACACTCCCACGCCCCGTTATAAAATGTGCGTGCATTTTGGAATTTGAAGCAGGGCTCATTATAGCAGAAGATGTTGAGCTCAGAATTGGCAGTACTAACAATTAGCACATTAAAATGCTGTCAGTTCCTGCTGATGGAAAGCAGACGTGGATCCCCTCTGCTGCTGGTGTAGGGGGGTTGATACCTTGAAGCTCCATCTCTCTATAATCTGGGCACAGCTCTTGCTCTGACTCGGACACTGCGATCATAGCATACACCATTTTCACATGTAAAGTAAGTAAGAGCTCCGATGCTAGCTTTAACTACATTCCAGAAATCACAGTCATTATTACACACCATTTGTGTTGCAATAGCCCACAGAGACCTTCGCTCGGACTGGTCACGCTCGGGCTTTGTACAGATGAACACACAGTGGCTGGTAGCTCCTGCTCGAGAGAGGGCACCATCCAGGAAGACACAAACCTGGAGGGCAGTGTCACTGTGTCCTTGGGTCACCGGCTGGTCATCCTGGAGGCTCTCACCTAGTTTTCTGAGGTTCTGGCTTCACAGGGGTTGCTGGTATGTCAGTATCACAGCTTTCTGTATTCCTTGTGGAGAAATAGCCTCCTGTCCCTCCTCCTGGTGAGGATATGTATCTGACCTCCCTTGCTTTCTTGTGTTTCTTGCTACAGAACAGCTATTTTCCCAGGCAATGTTGCAAATCCCTTTCACAGCACCTACTTTGTGCCATCTAATAACCCACCCCCCAATCTCTCTGGTGTTCATTCCTTCAGATCAGAAAGGGAAATCCTTGCTCCTGAAGTGCCAGGCTTGCAGGGACCACACCACAAGTGGTCTCAGAGGGGCAGGGAACATCCTTCCAGATTCCTGCCAGGGTTTTGATACCTTTCCATCAAGACTTATTTCAAACCCTACATCGACTTTGAAGATGTTTTAAGCAGCACAAATTATTGAATAATATTTTATAGAAGGAAAACCTGATTATGTTCTATAAATATTAATCTCAGGGTGTAATTGCTCTACTGCTCTATTAGATTACAATAAGCCTGCTGGTGTTGAGGCATTTTATATAAATGCTAGATGATTTAGTTTGTTCTTATGCTCTTCATAGCAACAATCTTCAGTCTGAAACAAGATTGCAATTTGCTGATTAAAGAAGTGTCACCTAATCAAGTGAGATTGAGGATTTTTTTTCCCACTTTTTTATTTTTATTTATTCTTACTGTTTCATTTGCGGAACATCTTATGCCTTTTCTACTCTTGCTGCTTAATTGACATTAATAAATATTTGTTTTACTGGCTGCATATGTGACTAGATGGGAGACTTTGGGGAAGAGGGTTGAGAGAAGTGTGTTATACTTAGAGCTAATTCTGCATCAAAATCATCTGGAACAGCATAATGGAACTTATCTCTGGTAAAAATGCCATGGTGTCATTTGATTCATAGGGGCATCTGGCTCCTCCCTCCATTCATGGAGCAGGAGCTGTATGTCAAACGTGAAGAGAAGGCAAATTCAATAGGATGAATAAGGCCACAGCAGTTTTTTCTGGAGTAAAATAATTGCGTTGAAGCTGATATTTGCTTTCTTCAGTCCAAATGGAGCAACGATGGAATCCATGCCAAGAGAAGTGTTTCCCATCACATCTCATTCAGTTTCGCATCTTATTAGTTGCACTCAAATATTTTCATAACTCACGCCTGTGTTCTTAATGATCTTTCCTTCACACACAGCTGAAGTGAGAAATGAACCTACGTACAATGAAAGCGAATTTTCACTTTTAAGTAGATGCTCTTATAAACATTCATGCACCATTCTTTGCGTCATGGCCCATGCTGTATTTCTGACCCCACGGCTAAGCCCTTCTTGAAAACTAAAGATACATTTAGGAAAGATAAGTGCAACAGGCCCTGTGGAAGTAACTCAGAATGAGTTGGCTTCTTAGCATGGTAGAGCACCTGAGGCTTCTAATATGTCTTTTTGCTGGGCTTCTCATTATCTTCCCTTTCCAATTTCTCTCTCTTCATGTTCACCATGCTATATATGGTGAATGTATCATTTCTTCTATCATCAAGTGGATATTGCTGTTAGTACTGCAGACCTCTTCCCTCATAAGACATCATGTAGCTTTTACGTATCTTTAACAGGTGATAAGTACACATCCACGTGTATGTGGGCACCCTCACCTGACCTTCAAGGTGCAGTTTGAACCAGATGTGAGAGCAAGTACAATCTAAATGAGTGGCAAGTAAATACCATAAAACCATGGCAGGAGATGAAGTTGTTAGGTTCCTTATCTGTGCTCAAGACAAAACTGCTGCGCTCGCTTTTTAAATTTCTTAGTTTCAAATTTCTTGGGATAAAATGTCTTTGCAGAACACTTGGCCTGACAGAGCCTTGTTTATGGTAGCAGCTTAGCATGAGGCCCACACCAGTGAAGAGGGATCAGCACAAACATTTGTACAGGCAAAATGAGAGTTGCACAAATAACTCACCAGATGTGAAAATGCTGGGGATGGGCTTAGGAATATGTGGCAAAGGTCATAGTCAATGTATTTTCTTTCTTTATTTAAGGGTTTGCTAATATCTGTGTACCAAAATATATATTTTTTTTCTGTACAGAATGGTTTGAATATCCCTTTATTAATGATTAAAACACTAGAATCTTATTTGGGGTACAGCCTGCACTGAAAACATGGCTATGAATGGAGAGCAGAACAGCAGTACACAGCCTAACTGTAAATTAACAAGAAGCAGTGGTCTGGCTGTAGCAGTGCCAAACTCAGCCCTGTGTAATTGTCTGTGGTGATACACGCCTTTTAATTTTAATGGACAACATTAAATCAACCAAATTATTGTAACTGTGAAAACTTTAAAATGAGAGTATTGAGAGTATCTTAACTGTTACTTAGCACTGGCTTTCCAGCCCATTGCTGTTAAAAGTCAGTAATTTTAGCTTTACGATAGCAACCTGGTGGTGACATGAGAAGACAGATTGCTTTCTTAAGGTCAGTTATGTTTTAAAAAATCCTTATAATCAATGTAACAAGGTGCAACTGCGGTATCACACACACATATATATATATTCTAAACCACCTAGTAAATTAATGCATTTGAAAGTAGTTGTTTTGACCTTTTGCTCAGGGAGATCTAAAGTGTCAACTAATGGATAAATATCCATTTTCTTTTAGGAGCAGTTTATAATGTTGTCTTGGAATGAAAGATTTTCCCAAATTCAAACACATTTCCTTGATGCAGATAAAAGCCGAGTGAACAAAACTGTATTTTTCAACCAATAAATCCTCTAAAAAGGAAATCTCATTAGTCTAATAAATACACTGAATGGTTGTTTGTTATACACAATTAACCTCCATTAATTGGAGTGGCGTGCTCACAGAAGAGGGATTGTTTATTTGACAGAATGATTTTTTTGTGTGTGTGGAGAACACAACATTTCAGATAACTTGCCAAAATAACTTCATCCCTGGCTGACGGCACTAAGTTACCACGGACAGGGCAAATGAAAGCTGTCTGGAGAGTTGCAGAGGGATTTCATGACACCGAGTGACCACGCAGTAAAACAGCAGGAGAAATTCAGCGCTGGTAGGTGGAAAGCAGTGTAAATGGAGACTTTCTCCGTGCTTTACATGCCCAACCTAGCTATTGCTGCTCGGGAAAGAGCTTGGGCTGTAACAGGCAGCTCTTTTATGAAAAAAGCAGTGTGCAGCAGCAGGCAAGAAGTAAAAAGACTGCCTGGAATTGCTGGCAGAGAGGCAAAGAACAAAGCAGAGTTTGCCGTTACGCTGTGGTGTAAATCCTCAGTGCGGCTGCCTGTGAATGCCAACCATTGCTTTGCTCTGCCCGGCTCGGAAGTGCCTCCACTGCCCAGCTGATGGTGGGGCTCAGAGGGCCTGGGTTCCCGGGCTGCCACAGGGCACGTGCCAGTGGCCAGGACCCAGGTTGGCTGTGTGTGTGGGATCTGCCCAGCTAACGGTATGGTCCAGGTGCACCCATGGGCTGCGGTGTCACTCACCAGCACGCTCCTTGCCGTGTGTACTGTGAGTGCTCGTGGTTTGAACACACCTGCCTGTGAAATGCACGTCAGACACAAATCTGCGTAGACATCCCCCCCACGAGCCCCGGGATCGAGCAGCGGGGTAATTCCTGGAGCTGGGGACCAACTGCTGCTCCCTGCTGTGCGAGGCACTGACTCAAAGGGGCTGAGGGGAGCTCGAAGCCCACCTTCTGCCTACCTCAGTCCACTCCTGTCAGTGTGCAGGGGTCCAGTTTGCCCATCGGGGTTGTATTTTGCAGAGTTTGGGATGTTAAAATGCAGAGATAAGGGGTAAGCAGGGTGCTACAGTTCCATTGAGAGCAGTGCCGGGGAGATGTCTAATCTTACTTACGTCCTTGGGAAAAAAATGTTACCGTCTCTGTCTCACTCTATTTAATTTAGTGGCCTTCAGGGACAATTGCTCAGTCACAGATGAGTTTCAGAGACCGGAGTCCTGATACCACAAGCTTTCCTGCATTTGCAAGCACTGGAATCTGACATATATGCAGTGGAATGGAGAAGGTACTCATTAATATGGTTTTGCTATTGATTTTGCTTTTTCCTCTGCTGCTGGATCATTTTACTATCAGCTTTATGATTTTATCGGTAGATTTGCAGAGTTTCTTTCTCCCATGTTAATTTTTCCTTGTTTGCGAGATGGAATTGATGTTGCTATTAGGGATCTCTGCTGTTTGTTATCATCACAAGCGTAAGGAAAGCATTATTATATTTTAAAAACTTGCGTTATCATTTACTGTTGCAGTTAATTCTCAGGCACTCTGTATCAGTGTTGCTGCCTATTGTGAAACTGATAAAATGCTAATAAAAACCAGGCCAAGTCTAAAGTGCTGCAATCAATATGCAATACTCCTTACATGTTAACCTTTACCATATGGATTTAATATCACATCTGATTTACACCTAATAAAGCAAGAGTTTGCCTCTAGAATAATTCTCTCTCTCTTTTTTTTTTTTTTTTTAGGATGGAGCGCTTTCCACTTCAGGCATTACTGTGCATCAGACTTTGCTCAAGGAAAAATGCCATGGCCTCACCCAGCTCGCCTTACCCAACTAATCTGGCTTTAGCACAAAACTTCCTGACTTCAGTTATCTGTCAGCCACAAAAGAACTGGATTACTTGTTCCAAATTCTGCTTGCAGTCCCAGTAGTTTAAACCTGGGAAAAAATTATCTACCTAAACAGAAATGCTCTGGGCTTACTGGAGTAACCAGCGTAAACATTTGCCACACCATCTCTAGGCTTCTCTGTAAAGTTTTAAGGAAACTCATACATTTCTGGCTGTGATCATCAGATTTAGTTTGCAACTTTGGTAGCTAGAAGTGAGCATCCGGTTGAACCCTATCAGTTTCAGTGGGGTCACGCAAGAGGTGATTCCAGGGCAAGTCTGGCCAGCATACCTCGATACTGCAGAAATGTTTTCCTGGAGCTTACTATGTAAGGAACATATCCCATGTCTTCTTCCTTGGAGACAGTGGTGCAGCTAAATGATGGAATATGTTTAGAACCTCTACATCCTATTTCCTTGCTGGGGTACCCTTGCAGAACTGGAGCAGGCCAAAGGCATCACATGTAGCATGAATGTACACTGAGTGGCCAGGCCCCATCAGCTCCAGCCTCTCATCTGTACCCAAAATTCCCTTTCTAGAGAACTAATTCACTCCATAGCAAAGACTAGATGCAAATTGTAACATGTATGCGCCCTGGGCAACTGGGATTTCAGGACCATGGTTGAAAATGGGGAGTGCTCCACCTGGACAACATGGGCATCTCAGTGACTCATGTCTGGGCACCTCATGCATCCTTCCAGGATGCTTTTGTCTGAGAGCAGGCAGAACCCAGAGAAGCAGCTGGAACAAGATTTATCTCATACATGGCACAGTGGTGGACTTCTCTGCTGGTCTGCTTGAGACGGGAATCTCCAGGGATTTTACTTAGTGTTTTGAGGGGAATGAAATGTGACTGCAGGAGCTCTACACTTTTTGTGGGCTTTGATTTGCATGTTTTCCATTCGTTCACCTTCTTCACTTGTTTTCAGAATGGTTCTATCTATGATTTTCTCCTCTGTGAGCCTTACACCCCTGTACAGAGGCAAACAACAAGAACTAGCTTAATTCCTAGCATACTAATCTATTCTCTTTTCTTCCAGCTTTCCCTGAGCTCTGTAACACACCTGACCACTCAAAAAAAAAAAAAAAGTGAAGACTTAGATAGTACTAAGGCCCAATTATTTTAGTTGTGCTACTGAATAATAGACTGAAAAGCAAGATGCCTGGAGTGCATCAAAGGCCTAGTGAAGGTCTATAGAGATGCCTGTGTTATTTTAGGAAGAAGTATGTGCTGCTCAAGTAATGAGTAACTACTGCATTTAAAGATCTATGGCATGAAGAGAACACAGGGTGCTTCTAGTGACAGGAGCTTGAGAGCATCCTGGGCACAGGAATAAAGTAACTAACTACAAAGCCTATGGTATTGCCATGATGAAAGATGGTAATCAGTTGGAGAAGTACCATGAAATGGATAAGGGTAAATGTAAATGGAGAGGAGCTGTAGGTTTGAGGTGCAGGACAGCAAGGAACCTCTGAATTGTGCAAGAGCCCATACCCCACACTGCCCTTGGGGTCTGCCCTCAGCAGGGAAACTGGGGGGAGGTCTTGTGTCCAGCTGGGCAGCAGTGTGAGGCAAAGTGCACATTGTCCCATCAAGAGAGGGGTTAGAAACAGGCTTGGAGCTGCCCACCATGGAGAGGGGCTGCCCCAAGGGTGACAGCAATCTCAGAGGTGCCCTGGGCAGCAGGGGATGGAGAGGGCAGAGGAGGAGTCCACTTTGGGAAGATGGCCAGAAGATGGCTGACACTTCAGATGTGGCTTCAGGTCATAGCAGCAGGTCTCCACCAGATGCAGTACCAATACCTGCTGAGCCTGCACAGTGTGTGGCTGGGTGCTGCTGTCTTTAAAGAGTTTTACATTCCTTCCTGAAAAAACATGTGGAAGGGCTTCTGCAGGGTTGAATTGGGCCTTGCTTGACAACCAGGAGTGACTCATGGCGTTCTCTAAGATTGATAAATCCTCTCACAGACCTGTCCTCAAGTGTGTGGGACATTGCCGTGACCTTGGGGTCCCTGATGTCAAGGGTGGGCTCACAGTGTGAGAGCAGAAATAGGTTTGTGGTGGCCCCTTGTGCTTCTTGTTCCTCCCAGACTCCTCAGACAGGTAGCAAGGATCAAACCTCACCCTGAAACCAGAGAAATCTGCATTAGAGGAGGCAAAGTTGTACTATTTTAGCAGACATTACCAGAGCTTGAGATCCTGCCTGGATGGTCTCAGTGACGAATTAATTCTTTATGGTCAGAGGTAAACACGAGAAAAGCCCACAGGAGGCCAGGCAAGCCCCGCGTGGCCTTTGTGGCGAGAGACAGGAGCCATTTCAAAGTGATAAACAGCGGAACACTGTGCTGGCGTTAATGCAGCTGCCGAGAGAATTTCCCCCATGTTAATCTATGAATTTCATAGCCCAACACTCCATTATTTATTTATAGATTTATAGTTCTTTCCCCTCCCTCCCCCCCAAGCATGTGGTTGCTGTGCATGAAACACACAGTTGCGGTTACGAGATGTCTCCTGAAAAGCTATCCCCACCCAGGTCACCTGCTGCTGCGTGTCGGGGTAGCAAGCAGCTATGGACCTTGCACGGTACTTGCTGGCTTGGCACCTGCAAGCTTGGGAGCGCCCACGGAGCACCCGGGGCCAGACCAGTGCCATCCAGGCCCACCCCACACTCTGGCTCAGTTTGTACCAGAGCTGGGAGCGGTTGGTGTGCCAGGGCGCAAGATGGAACCCACGGGCAGGGACTTTGTCCTCCATAGGCAGTAACAGAGGTCTGTTGCACCTCAGAGCATTGTAGGTGGCTCTAGTCCTCCCCAGTGTTTAGATCAGAAATAGATCGGTTATTTTGGATCTGCTGCCTTATTTTCTCCTGTGTGCAGGCGTTTTTTTGTTATGCATTGGAGGAATAATCCTACAGGTGGCAATTTACTCCTCTCAGGGACTGTGTTTTGGGCTGCCGCTGTGCTGGGGCACTGTTGCTGCATGTGTTGTGTAGGGGTGGCTTTTAAATGACTCTGGGTATACACTTGTTTAGTTTTTGATTTTTGCGGTGAGTTACATCTGAGCTGTAGATTTCATTGACTGCAGGAGCTGGGATACTCTTTGGAGCCCTGCGAAGGGAAAAGCAGGAGCGTGGCCCATGCATGGAGAATATCTGGCTAGTGGCATTTCCAGATGTAGTCCCAGGGCTTCACAGAACCAGGGAAGGAAAGCATTGCTACTGCTGTGAGACATGCAATGAGAAAAGAGATCTTTTGAAGATAAATGTGTTACATATACTGTATGAGTTTAGGAGGGTGACTAGTACCTCTAATAACAGCCAGAAGCAAACAGATAGCTGTGAGAGTACAGCGCATGCTTATATGTACCACAGTAGGTCACGCACATTATGTTTTCTGCCAGACAAGATTTCTCTGTGTGTTTCAAAGATAGCCCCAAGAAAAGTGTTTTTCAGCAGTCGAGATGTGAAGCTGAAAATGCAAAGAATAAAAACTGCACAGTCACTGGGGGAATTCAACATTCACTACCTGCCATCACATTATGCTTTCTCATGTGTCCAAGTGCAGAGATTTTGGTTATGGCAGTTCCTTTCATTGCAGCGTTTATGGAGGGTTCAAGGGCCTGACATCCAGCTGATACCTGGTTCCTCTGTAAGAGTGCAGAGGCTTTAGGAGCAGCTGCCTCATATTATTATATTTTGTCTTGCAAGTGCTTCAGTTGGGATGTATTATCCTGCAAAGCTCTTTATCATTTTAGCACTTCTGCCTCATCTGCTTTTGTGTTCTCATCGAATATATTTGTGGTGTCTAGGTGTTACTGTTGGCATCTTTGTGTTTTTTCCAAAGCGGAAGGTCTGTAAATAGATTTTTTTTTTTTTTCTCCCATATATTTTTTAAGATTAGTTTTCAAACATATCACACTTAAACATCATTGCAGAACCGTTCTGATGTTGTTGACAAAGTTGCCAAGTAATATTCTTTTATGGTTGTGTCAGTATTTCATAGTATTTTACAAAGATTCTGTTTTATTTATTTGAATTTGATTTTCTGTTGTTCATTAACTTCCCATGTATTTTTATACAAATGCTTCACTTAATAATGAAAATGCTGTTAAAAAGAATAATCCTGTTTCTAGTTCAGGCAGGTTTGCAACTGTCAATAGGAAATTCAATGGCAAGAGCTGAGTCAAAACTAAAATCCTTGATTAGCAGCTTAATCCGGCTCTAAAAGGAGCTATGCAGACAGACAGCTCTTTGCACCTGTCAAAACCTGTATCACAGTCTTAATTTTATTTATTTTACCACATTATTCAAGTCCTTTAAATTCAAGTCTTCTGCACAGAAGAGCTGTGTCTCATCATGCCATGGACTGAGCAAGTGAGATAAGCCCATTTTCCTCTAAGGAGGCATTTCAGTAGGAGAAATAATCGGTGGAGGAAGAGAATAATTTCCTAAGTTTCGATGTTTTGGTTACACGACTGTCATCTTTCAAATTCAAGAGTTCTGTCTAGAGGAATCCTATTTCATGAGCTTGGTTTTGCTGGCCTTTTTATGTGTGTCACGTTGTCTGGCTGAAAATAGACAAATTCATTGCTTTTTCTCAGTTTTCTTTGTTGAATACCTATGAATTTCATTGTTTCTTCTTGGCAGTTTTTGAAAGAACACTTTAACATCAGTATTCCCTGCTTCTACTTAAGGTATCATCTCCATGTTTCTGTTTTCCAAGCGTGCTGAAGATGATAGAATTTCTGTTCATGTCTGACTGTCAGTTATGAATTTGTAACCCAGAAAGTTACAAGGCTCAGATTTTCCCATCTACAGAAATAAAATATATCCTTAAGCAAAAAAATATTTAGAGTAGCTGCACAGTCTCTGACAACACTGAAACCATGTAATAATATAGAACATATTGAATGCAGACATACTCAGTGAGAACTAATATTTCTGCAAATAGACGTAAATCTTTGTTCAGTTTGTTTTGGGAGTCACAGTTTCCAAGTCTTTTTTAATAAGCGGTAGAGAAACCTGGAAAAAAATCCAGCTGGAATGCAAACACAAGCAGTTTGCTATTATCTTTTGGGGTTAGGTGTTAAATTGATGGGGTTTTTTCAGTCTAATGAACCTTTTAGGCCCTTCTGTGGCTCAGACACCCCAGTTTCTTTTCTACTGTTCTTTGTTTGCCAGACAGAGATAAAATACCTTCATATTGTTTAATAATGAAGTCTCATATCTAAAACTATACTAGGATGATCTTTGTACTCAGATATGTGGAATTTGCCGAAGAAAGAAGGCAGCTTTCTAGGTGTCAGAGAGAAAAGTTTGAGCTCTCAAAACCTGTTAGCAAAAGGGTGGCATGGTGCAACTGACAGAAATGAGCTGAAGAGATTGCACTGTTTATGCTGTGAAGCTCAAATTTTGCTAGTGTAGCTTAAATTGATTAAAACAAAGCAAAAGAAAGCTTTCCTGTGGCTCTACTTTCCCAAGAAAAAGTAACCATACCTTAAAAATTCGTACCCATTCTAAGAATGTAACAGCATTCCTCTGCTGTATGATCTTTACTGGTGTGGCTGTATTAGCAAAGCCTTCATGCTTAAGTTCTGATCACTTTTTAAAGAAAACCCTGTCGTGTCCTTAAAAAATGATTATAGCAGAGGTGTAGTGTGTGTGCGCTGTACTAGAAAACTGAGGGCAGGGCAGCAAGGTTGAGGTTGTAAAAGCAAGTTACTTAGGCTACATCCGTATGTCTCAGTAAAAGAAGACTGAGGGAGCACTGTGGCTGAGTTATGTCGAATGGCCTGAATTTATACTGCTTAGAGCGAGTCCCTTAGTAGCAGACCTGTGTTGGAAACGTCTGATTGAAACAGTTCGAAACAGAGCTTGCGAGGCGATGACCTAAGAGTTAACTAGTGTGAAAGATCAGAAGGCCAGTGACTGCACGGGAACCTTGGTTGGCTTTTACTTGGAAGTAAAGATTTCCTTTAATGTCATGGTTCACATGGAAAACATAAGTACCTTTCAACATACAGCAGCGTGAATTCAGCTGAGCACAGCAGGTAAAGTGCGTTTCTCCACCTTGTTATATTTTTTTTTCTTTCAAGCTCAGGGTAACATGAATTAATTTTTACCTAATTACCTAGTTTTACCCAATTAATTAGAAGCCAGATCATATTTCTGATTTTCAACCTAAGGCTTATCTAAATTTTGATTATATTGTACAAAAAATAGAACTTCTTCACAGCGTTGTCTTTATTTTCTTTTTCTGCCAACATTTTCTGAAATTTTTATATGTCATTATGGAGACAAATTAAGGTAAATTTATTAACTTCAGGCTTAAAATTGTTTGTATTTTTAATGAAGCTACATTGTGGTATGTTCTGTGTTCTGCTTAAAAATGTGGACAGCTGCACACAGATGCCAGGACCACTGAAGTGGCTAGGAGCAGGCAAAGTCTTCCTCAGCCTTTTTTGGTTTACACTTCCTTTCAACTTGCCAGTCTATGGTGGAACCCTTCTGCGGTGAATTTCGTCCCAAAGGCTATGTACGAGATGATTATTTTTCTTGGTTACCTTTCAAAACCCCATCAAGAACTGTTTCATAGTTGCCTCTGGGTCTGCAGGTCACAGGCTGACAAACACACCTCTGGGACCAGTGAGGGGAGCTGGTGACTACAAAGAGTTTTGACTGGCAGCTGATTTATCTTGGGTGGTGAGGTTTCTGAAGTAGGCATCTCAGTTAGGTATCTCAATGTAGGTGGAATGGGTATGGAATAAAACACAGATGTAGAAAACTGAAGGAAATGTTCATAATATTTTGAGCCAATACTGGTGGAAACTATCTTCTTAATAGTCCACTTGAAACTGGAGAAACAAACTCTGAAAAAAGGTCATCATAAGGAAAATCTCAGCACTGGCAATCATTGATTTCAAAGAATAGGACCTTCTGGGTTTTGCCAGGACCATGATCTGATGCTGTGGCCTCATAGTTAAATTCTACCCTGTACAATCTGCACTAAAACCCAGGATCTATGTTCTTGTTTGCTCTTCATTGTGTTGCTGAGGTGGTGAAATCATGGTTTGGTGCCAGCAGAAGGCCAAATTAATGGCTATGTCCAAATGTATTCAGAAATAAGTTCCTCAGTGAAGGTCGTCCATTTATTTGCACATATATTTGCTTTACTCACGAAGAATAATTTCACCTCCCAAGTAATAATATTTGCACAGTGTAATTTCAGAAGAGACTGTGATCCATAAAGAACTTCCCAAACATGGTAACTGTAAAGCATACTTAATTACAAGAATTTATTGTTCTTCAAAACAATGAGGCTGTTTAATAAAGGTGAAACTAGTATTAAAAAACCAGGAAGCAGACAGTGCAAAGTCTATAGCATTCGTAGTTTTACCCCCGTGTCCATACACGCTCACCATCCATCAGCTGATGTTCCTAACTAGCCGTCACCTGAAATGTCACTCCAGAGTATGTGCATTTGCTTTTTGCATGATGGTTTTTGTACTGAAACTTACTGTCCATTGATTGTTAAATTGTGGCCTAAACTGATGAAAGCTCCAACCCAGAGAAGCTTTTAAATACACTTTAACAATTAAGCATAGTTTAAATGCACCCTTAGCTGGAACCCAGGAACTGATCTTTGAATCTTCCATGCCTGTGACTCATTATATAAAAGTCCAATTTTTTTGAAGGCAGTATACAGTTGATTGATGCAAAGTGTAAACTGCCCTTTTCTGAACTGTGGAGAAATCTCACAGATTCTTCCATAAACAGAGAGCGGAAAATGTCTCATGTCTTAATGGCTTTTTTTTCCCATTGGAAAGTGTATAATTTAATCAACGTGGAAACATTGCATGGGAGTGTGGTCTTTTCAACAGTTGTTTTTAGAAAATAAAGTCAACAATCCCAATATTTTCACTGCTGAGTCTTGGAGCCTCATTGCTTAAAGGGAAAGTTTTTCACATAACCAGACGTACAGGATCAGGATATAGCTGGCATTTGAAGGAGAATCGATGAATTAGTGGAGGCTACCAAATATAATTCACAACAAATTCCCTTCCTGAGAAAGCAGCAGAATTTAAATGACTGCTTGAGTGTATTCCATTGCGAACATCTGCCAAGAATATTCATTAAAGGAAGTAGGCTAGAGGTGGATTTCAGGATGATCTTTGGAGGCTGAAAACTTCACTTTCTGTTAGAGAGATACAAGGGCACAGATAGGGGACTTTTATGTAAATTTGATTAATATAAGTCCCCAGACATACATAATGTATCTCCAGACATCAAAGTATGGCAGAACTAGAAGTAGGACAGGTGATGTACCTGTACCTGTGATGGGTTGAAGCTGGCTCCAGGCCAGGTGCACACCAAAGCTGCTCTGTCAATTCCCTCCTCAGTGGACAAGGAGAGAAGATACGATGAAAGGCTTGTGGCTCAAGATGAGGGAGAGATCATTCAGCAATTACCGTCATGGGGTCCCTCCTACGGGAGACAGTACTCCATGAACTTCTCCCGCGTGAGTCCTTCCCACGGGGTGCAGTCCTTCAGAAGCATCCTGCTCCAGCCTGGGTCCTCCATGGGGTCACTCACAAGTCCTGCCAGCAAACCTGCTCCAGCCTGGGCTCCTCTCTCCACAGGGAAAGCTCCAGCGTGGGCTTCCCACGGGGTCACAGCCTCCTTTGGGCATCCCCCTGCTCTGGTGTGGGGTTCTCTCCAAGTTACAGGTGGGTCTCTGCTCCCCCGTGCCCCTCCATAGCTGCAGGGACACAGCTGGCCTCACCATGGGCTGCACCATGGGCTGCACCATGGGCTGCCGGGGAATCTGCTCTGGCAGCTGGAGCACCTCCTCCTCCTCCTTTTTCTTCTCCGGCTACCAGTCCCTCTTGGAGCGAGCTGTCATTGGTTCTATCAGATACAGGGGAAGCTTCTAGCAGCTTTCCACAAAAGCCACCCCTGTAGCCATCCCCGCTACCAAATTCTTGCCACACAAATCCAATACAACACCCTTTCCCTAAACTTCTCATGGGGTTATACCAAGGGCAGACATCACTTTGGTGGCAAATTCTCCCCAGGGCTCTTGGCAAAAAATATTTCATGTCTTCATTGTCAGCAGGGCCAGTGAGAAAACTTCTGTTTAATTTTGTCTGTTTTGAACTATGAATGGGCAAAACCTTTGGTATGAAAGGTTACAAGCTGCTGATTTCATGTTCTGAAAAAGCAGCTCCTCCTAAAACCTGCAACTTCCCAATATTTTCCTCTGACTGGGAACTAACCACGGAGCAGTGCAGAGAAAAATGTGCTGAAGCATTCTAATGTAATGAACTTGAAAGCAAAAATTGTTCTGGAACTTTAAATAATGGGTGACTACAGTCACTGTATTATTATTTACTTGCAGATCAGATGTCTGTTTATTTTTGTCTTAGCATAGTGTGGCTCTCCTTAGCTACAAAAGCAAAATATTGATGAGTCAGGTAGCTAAAACAAGATGCAGAGTGCAGGAGGCTTCAAATAATGCCAAACATTTTATGTAAGATCTGTCTAATTAAAAATTAGTTGCCTACTTAGTAGCAGACAACAGCAGTCTCCAGAAGTAAAGTACCTTTTCTTTCATCAGTTTTATCTACATAGGCTGGATCTGGATCCTGACCATGCAAATTTATTTTCTGTGTAGTAGGTATAGTTATACATGTTGTATAAATATATATCCTATATTCTTGGGTGAATTGCCCTTCTTTTAATTGAACTAATTTTAAACTCCTTTTCTTATCTTTTTGCACTTCCAAATGAAAACTGTAATAACAGTGGTAATAGCAATAACCATAAGGAGCTTCATCTTAGAGGTCCATACAGACTTTGAAACATGGATAGAAGACAACCACTTTCATTTTCTTCTGCATTTGGCTTTGTTTCAACTTTAGAAGTTAGCTGATAGAATTACAGATGAACATATATCAGCCAGAAAGTTGCACCTCATCAACTGATACTCACTGGAGGTAACTGACGCTTTACAGCAGTCCCTTTCAGACGGAAAGACTGCCAGAGCACGAGGACGATGTAGACTAGCTGGGAACTCCCTGAAAGTACCAAGTGAAGATCTTCATCTCCAGATCTGAAAACAGTGACTGGTACTTGTGCTGTCTGACCTCTGCTAGAGGAGGGAGTCAGGATCCTGTGTTTCTCTGACACATTTGGTAGTGTAGCTGCAATGGTCTTTCCTCCCCTCTCCTCCCCCTCCCCGACATATTGCTGACCTGCTATCACTATTGGAAGAGGTTTTTTGCTCAAAGGCAGATGTAGGTGTATTCCACTGAAATGCTTTCACAGGCCTGAGAAACTCTTCAGTGTTTATTCTCAGTGTTTTGACATTAGGTACTTCATTCACCTCATCTGTTTTGCCAGCTGCCTTGGAGAGAGGTGTTTCTGTAACGGCTTGTCCTGCAAATTAAACAGGAACAGCTAAAGCTGATCATTTGCGGTATGAGCGGCTTTGCATTGATACACATCAGGAAGTCACTACAGTCCCAATGGCAGTAGGTGAAAAGCTCACTGGCACAACAGGTACTGTGCTTTGACATAATTGATTACTCATTAGCAATTTTCAAATGTGGGCTTATCAAAGTAGAACTGTTTGGAAAATTAACCAGGCCAGAGGATCTCAGAATGTGTTGCTACAGGTTTTTAGCTTCTTTCCATTGTGTTTGGACAAGTATCTCATTATCTAGCAACATGCAGGTCACTCACTGCAGCTGAAATAGCAGAAGCTGATCCCTCTCCTGCTCTTTGACAATTTGCATGCTCAATACAAATATTTAGAGGGTAACATGCAGTTTTACTTCCTCACCCGAAACATGTGGGAAAAGCATTTTTTCTTTCTGGTAGTCTTTTCTACTTTTCCTGTCATCTTCCCTAAGGTATTTAAAAAAGTAATCCCAAGGATATTCAACGCTAACAACAGTGAGGAGGAGCAGAATGCCACTAAGGTTTTAGATGTTCCACGCCAGGTCCTTGTGACATTAACTAACGAATCCCTACAATGCTTGCAGAACTGCAGCTGGTGCGTTTTGATATAGACCCCATTCTATACCATAAAAAGAAACACACAGAGGTTCAAAGTGACTGAGCGGTTTATGTCATGTACGGGGCTAGCCAATGGGTGACTGGGCACCAGGATGAAAGCACTGGAACCAGGGATCTGACGTCAGATCTGTGTGAGAGTTGTTATGGTTTTTCTGTGTTTCCTATCATTTGATAGGCTTCTGAGACTAGGTATGCATGTGAGGGTGAAACATGGACATGCACCAACCCCTCATGCACCGCTGCCATTTGGAAAAGAGCCCAGGCCTGGCAGGCTGATCAGAGTCACGGTGTGCTGTGAGAAAGCAAGAATGAGGACTACAGGGTTCATATCCTGGGCTATGTCAACAGTACCTAGCTAGAAAGTCTAGACACAGCTAGGCAGGGTGTGGACAAAAGTTTATCACGACTTTAGTTGTTGCAAAGCCATGAGTGACTTAGTAGAACCAAGAAACAATGGTTATGACCCTAAGGCAAGACAGCACAATGCTGTGGCCTTTGTAAGTCCTACTCTGCCACATCTTAGATATTCAAATGTATCTTAGAGGTGCTCAAAACTGTGCATTAGCACTGTGCTTGCTTGTATACATGAAAATGTAAGGCCACTAAGCAAGTTCCTGAGTTACCATGGAGCTGAACTGCACAGATCTTGGGAGACTAGGAACTAATAAAACAAAAAGAGAGAATAACTCCCTGGAAACTGGATTTCCAAAGTGCAAAGAGCTGAATGCTGCATCAAATACACTTTTGCCCCTTCCTTAAACGATAATAGATGTGGATGAACTTTGCTGGTCAGATTCCATTGTTGGGCACATTCGTGAGACACAAGCTAAGGTATGTTTTGCAGACAAAATACAGCCTGGCATTTCCCCTGAGGTTAATTTCTTAAGCCTCTGTTGGACTCTGCTAGAACCCCTCAACTTGAGCACATGCAGTTTCTTCCTCCTTTCATCCTGGCAAGCACTGTCCCCAGCCCTCATCACTGGGGGGGTGGGGAGCTGCTCTGGCACATCGACGTTTGAGCACCCACCCTCCTCTTGCGCAGATGGGGTGTAAGAGAAAAGAAAGAGTGTTCCCTCCTGAGCAACGGAGGAAATGCAAGCAGCCTTAGGAAAGGGTGGGATTCATTTTGCTAAACGCAGAGTCTTTCAGGTGAGCAAGAGGTCCAAGTCACTGGAGAGAAATGTCTGCTTTTAAGCTTCTAATTTTGCCTGACATGAGCAGCAGCATAGACTCCCCCCCTTGTTGTATTGATCAGATTGACATCGACTATCAGACCTTCAGATGCCTGCTCTGCTGGAAGCATCAACGCTGCGAGGGAGCCACATGCAGGGCACTCCTCCCCAGCAGCCTCTGAACAGCCTGTCTGGTTGCGCTGAGCATGTCCTGGCTGTTCATGTGGCTGGGGACTGGATCCTTGATTGACAGCACCCCCTCTTGCCTCATCTCATAAGAACAGTCAGGTTTGCTCCTCACAATCTGAATCTGGGGAGGGAAGATAAAACTTGGAGGGTGGGAGTGGGGACTGGAAGGTCTCTGGAGACAAAAATGCTTCATTCTCTCTTCACAGAAATAGAATGTAGAGAAGCTTTTATTCTTCTGTTTCTTGTGGGCATTTTATAAATGACTGGGTGGATTAATTTGTTTTTCAATCCAAGCAGCTTTGTTAGCCAATTTAACATAGATTCCTGTGTGTATTGGGAGAAAACAGCTATACTCTCATGGATTTTCTCAAAATGTCTCAAAAAAACTACAAGTAAATTCTACTGAAATGTGCCCAATTTTTAGTGAGGCTAGAAATTACTTAATAATCTCAAGTAAATATTAGGAATGCTTGTCCCTGTGCACCAGGTCTTGCAGCAGAAGTAACTAGCTAATCAGCTTTTAACCCCTTTTTTCCTATGAACAATTGAAAATTCTGAAATACTGAAATCTTTTGTACCCCAGAATAGCTCACATCAAGGTTCTGGTTAAAATACTGTCCGTGTTGGGATCTTTGGTCATATGCTAGGGGGCCACCTGAAACAACCAAACTCTACAGGAAAGGTGTTGGTTTATTTAACCAGTGCCTATTTTCTTCGGGCAAAGGGATTGTCACCTGAACAGGGGAATAGGATGCTGCTGCTGTTCAGCTGTGACCTTCTCCCTTCCTTTCAGAAGCTTTTTTGGTGGGAGACTGTAGGTAGGGATGGGGGTGCTGCTTTTTGTGGCTGCTTATCCTCAACTTCTCCAGGAGCAGTAACTGCTACTTGCATTGCAGGGGCAAGACTGGGCATTCCCCTGTTGGAAAATACAGCTATTGAGCGTTTGGTCAGTCACTCTTCCGCTTCCATGACTCGTGAGCCACCTCACCAGGATGGGTGCCACAGGTGGCAGTGACTAGTCTTGGAGTCCATGGAAACAAGGATTCATGAATGCAGGACTTACCTGCATGTGACTCTGGCAAATCTTCGGAAGTCTGTTAGGGACCGAGTTCTCTTACTATTCAGGCAGCAAGGGATGCATGGTTGTGCCATGCATGAGAGCTTGTGGGCTATCGGTTCTGTAAGAAAACCCTGCAAATAAAGTGACCTTACCTTGGTATGTTTTGTTGCCTTGGCAATCACAAGGAATGTTTGAAAACGGAACAGAAAAGAAAAACCCAAACAAACAAGAGAAACATCTGCACCTCAAGAACTTCCTTCTGTTGGATCTGCATGAGAAATGTGATCTGAGAAAGGTGAATGTCTCAAAACACCTGGCCTTTTTTGCGAGAAAAGGGAAAAATGCCTAGGTAAAGGATACAGCACTTTGTAACTTCTCAGGTACTGCCTCATCTTAAAAAGCCATGAAGGCCAGCTAGCTATCTTTGGAAGCATCTAACCCCTCATTACTCTGAACAGTAATCCTTCAAGACTTATTTAAACCAGTGAACTGGAGGATTATGTTCATTGTAGTGGGGAAATTCTGCTGGGGGCAGATTGATCGGATAGCCGACAGGACCCTGCGACAAGGAGGGGGAGGGAGGAACACGGTGCTATTTCTGAACTTCATAAAGCTTCCCCATAATCCATCATGAAAATTGGTGGATCATGAGGGATATTGGTTAATTTAGCTAGAGTTCAGCTGGGTTTGTTTTCCCTAGAGAAGAATCTTTACTGCGTCCATTAGGGATTTTTAAATTATTTTCAGCAAAGGAGATCACGGAGATTCCCATCCCCTTCTCGAGAGCGGGTACTGTTCAAATGAACAACAAAATTCACTTTCACCTCAAACAATTTGCAAACTATAAACAAGCACAAAAACTAGCAAACAGATTCAGTAAACAGGCTCAGGAAGCATAAAATAACAGCCAGGCAGTTATGACCAGCATGAGATTATGATGATCAACAATCTAAATTATTATTGTACATCCCTAAGTAGCCTATTCTGGCAGCCCCATAATGTATGTAACACACTGTACCTTCTGCTGCTCCATATCTTTATAATTGGTTGCCGGTAATTTCTGTCTTCATCACAGTATTTGATGTTCGGTGCATTCTTGATTGTTTCTTCCGCTGAATGTAGACAACAGATAAAATTTATATTCACTGTGCTTGCAGTTGCCTGGGTTCTGCAGCATTTTTAAGTTCCAGTCATTGGAAAGCAGTCCTGATTTAAGTTTAAAAGAAGTAGGATACAGTTAAAATAATTTAACTGACAATCAAAAAACTTAACTTCAAAGGAATTAAAACCCTCTCTAAGATATATTGTCACCTCATAGTCCACTTGCTATAATCTGAGCACTTTTATCAGCCGAGAATCTTACCAAAGGCTTCAGGAACATGAGAGATGGTTAAAAATAAAAGATCAAAGCATGCAAACAAATCCTTTTAACAAACTCTGGCAAAGTGGGATTGTTTTATAATTAACTATGAAGCCAACTCAAACAAATATTTGGAAACACTAAAGTGGGATCCCACTGTAGCTTTTGGCGGGCTATACTATATGTATTGTGAAGTCATCTTTGTCCTGTTGTCAGTGGTCTGACCAGATGCCATGTGTGGGGACCCTCATTACACCTCTCTTCTCTCCCACCAGCATTTTCCTTTTTTGGTGCTGTGCTTCTAGGTACCCTCACAAATCAGCAGCTGATTCAATAGAGTAAAGAGGCAGCGAGCTTGAAAATATTGCATTAAGTGCCTCAGCTCAGCATCTATACAAGCAGGTGCCTTCTGGGAAGAGGGAGGACTTGATGAACTCCATCTCCCATGATGGAGTACCAGTCATCTGGGGGGCTTAACAGAGTTTCTCATGCCTTTTGGAAAAGGTTCAAGAAGCAGAATTTGTACTATGCATTTTTCATAAACCCTTTTGCCACTAATGGTACTACAATTGAACAAATCTTTTGAGGTAGCACATGAAGGCTGTGACTGATTTGCCTTTGCCCATGGTTAAACAATACAAACAGCTTCCCTGGACTCAGAATAATAGACTGAAATATTCCCATTTCCTGCAGATGAGTGAAAATAAACAGAACCGATCTCAGTTGAAAGCATGTGAGTAGAACAGGCCTTCCTATGTAGGGGAAAATAAACTCTGCTGATCCCTTAGATCTGGGAATACAAACAACATCTTTTTTCTCCCAGGGCACTGTATAAAGTGGCATGGTTTGAACATCTTCAAAATAAACAGCTAATCACCCTTTCTGGCCTAATTAGGTTATGTTCTGGCCCCTGGCCCTAGGCCTCATGCAAACTATTTTCTGCAAAGTGGTACTGAGGGAAGCCCTGCTCCTCTCCCAAGAAAGAGAGCCCGACCAACTCTCTTGGTAGTTAAAATTTCCCCCCTGAGGAAATCCAGCCTTGGGATCTTCATTGCAAGCTTGGCAGATCCAAGGTGAGAATATTCTCATCGCTTCCCACTGGGAACAAATGTAAGCCTTTCTTCCTCTCTCTGCTCCTCACGACAGATGCAATGAGAGGGTGAGCAAAATCAGAGGGTTTTATTCTCTTTTTTTTTCCTCTGGCTTCAGGTTGTCTTACCTGCTCCTTGTGTATCAGTAAATTCTAACTTGCTAGGTTTTTCAGATGGGAGTTTATGCACTCTTTCCAAACAGGCCGTTTGTCAGCAGTACAAGTATCAGCGTCCACTGCAAATGGTAACTAATTAATCCATAAGGATTGTGTAGGGTCACTGTTATTACTATGGTATTGCAGACGGGTGTGTTGTAAGACTTGTGCAAGTCGATACTTTGCAAGGAAAGACCTGGGAGTGCAGATGTTGCTGACTGAGGCTCCCAGGCTGGACCCTGCACTGCTGGGTCCTTAGTGGGGCGGCTGCGAGGGCTGGTGCACTTTAGCTGCTGCTGCACTGTGATGATTAGCCAACAAAATTAACACAGAGAGAAGTCAGCGGCAAAGGGCAAGTGGACTTATAAACTCTGGTCTATCCAGGCTTTCTGGGCTGCAGCACAAGGCTTGTAAAGAGGAGAAATAGCTGACCAGATTCAGAGCATTTCCATGTTTGCGCTTTTCTAGATTTCTCTTAAGGTATGCTTAGATCTCTGAATATGTTCCCGTTTTTCATTGCTCTTTTTAAATAGCTGTTCTTCTGTATCAAAACCAGACTGTCCTAACTTTAATCCCCATTTGAAAGTTTCTTTTCATCTTAAGAGCAGCTAAAGGTGCTCCGAGGACTGTTAAAATGTAATTCCCAAGGGTGCTAATTTCCTCTTCTCCTTTCAGACCGAGGCTTGCAGTGTGGCTGGGGAAGAGCTGCTGAGGACCCCAGCACAGCCCACCTTTCCCAAGAAGTTGTCTGTGGGTGAGTACCAACCTGGTCATGGCCAGTTCAGTTTCTTCTTGGCCCCACTTCTACGTCCATTGGCTGCAGGAAGCAGGTCACAGAATCACAGCATCACAGAATCACAGAGCGCTAAGGGTTGGAAGGGACCTTTGGAGATCATCTAGTCCAACCCCCTCGCCAGCGCAGAAGGGAGGTTGGACTGGAACACATCCAGGCGGGTTTTGGATATCTCCAGAGACAGAAACTTCAACTCTCTGAGCAGCCTGTTCCAGTGCTCTGGCACCCTCAAAGTAAAGAAGCTTTTCCATATGCTGAGATGGAATTTCCTGTGTTCCCGTTTGTGCCTGTTGCCCCTTGTCTTGAAGTTACTGCCCCTTGTCTTGAAGTTACAGCATCCAGGTCTGGGTCTAAAGGCATAGAGCCTATTTTAGCGCCCTTTCTCCAGTTCAAGGGATGTTTGGCTGTCCTCTTGACACAAATCCTGGAGCTGAGTGTCAGCTCTTAAGTCTCTCAGATGTACTTCCCCTCACAGTTTTTGTTGCCTGTGATTGCCTTTTAGTAACGAGCCAAGGAAGATAATAAAAGCTGAGCAAAGATGTTTCTGAGCCACCGGCATTTAATTGTCTAGGACAGCCTTAGAAGTAAATGTTTATATACGCTGCCTGGTTTGGTCGCAGTTCTCTGTAAGCACCATATTTGTTAGCCTGGGACCAAGGTGAGACACTGCCGTTGTCCTGACTGCTGCTCCTGAGCATCCAAACTGTTCCTGCCCCCTCCCAAAATACACCTTCCTGCTCACGCCAAGGAGTCGCGACTCTATCCACAGCTGAGACCCCCCGCCGGAGGAGATTGTATAGGTCTGGGCCAATGGTGGAAAGGGAGATGAAGGCGTGATAACCCCATGGTGAGGGCTCCTTGGGGGAGAGGGCGTATGTGCTCAGCGCAGGATGGGAGGTGTAATGAGGCAAGGAGGCAACAGCACAGAGAGTGTTCACAGTTTAATAGGCATATTTCACACTGTCACAGCATCTTCGCAAGAGCTCAGTTCCTGGTGTAGGTATCTGAACAAGTGACAGACTGCATGGAAGGGCTGTGACAGGGAGGCGTCTCCCCTCGAGCCGTGCTCTCAAAAATCTTGATGACGGATGCAAATCACTTAGAGCCAAATTAAGAAAAGTATATTTAGGCACCTAGAGAAGTAAAGAGGCACTTAATAGGATTTTCAGAAGTGCATAAGCAGATTAAGCATCCAGCTCCTATTGAAATTAATGCTGACGGGGCATTTAAAAAAAATAATCTTGAGGTATCTCAACACTGTTACAGCCTGGGTGTGTTTGCAGCGGGTGAGTGAGCTTAAAGCCATGTTTTGTTCGAGATAAACCTTACAAGTGACAGAGCTCACTGGATGTACCAAGTCTCCAAAACCATGGGAGCAAGTTCTTAAGCTACTGCAAAAGCTGAATTATGCCAGCCTGAGAGACTAAAGAGCAAGCCCTGGAGGGAGTGGTAATGACCTCTGCGTGCCTGCCCGTGTGGGAGAAAGAGCAGGACTTCTACAGAGACAGAGACAGAAAGTAGCGCAAAACTGACGGGACAGAGCAATCGCTGCACCTTCACTCAAGAGAAGGCCTGGCCACACATTTTTTTTTGGTGACAAAGCTGTCTGAGAGGGGCTAGGTGAAGAAACTGCTGGTTTTGACAGGGAAGCAGCACTTCTGCAGTGCTTGTAAATATGTGGGTTTGACCCAAAGAAACATCTTCTGTGGCTAGCTTCTCCTTTGGGTAGAAAGCACTTGTCAGGACCTGGATTTTGCCTCACCCTGTGATTTATATGTGGAGTGTAATGCTGCAAAGTCAGTTCCCTGCTTTCTCTGAAACACAACTCCCAGTCTGTCGAACTGAAATCAGTCCTTATTTGCTTTACTGAGCAGTAGTGAGGATACATACATTAAGGACTGTGAGGCACTGTGGTAACTGGGGCCAATTAGCTTCTACCCGAGGGCAGTAGCTCCCAGATGTGGGATATCAGACAACTGTGAACCTACAGAATTGCTAACAGATCACTCATTATTCTCCTCCTGAGACTTTTAATTGGGGAATTATCACACGGTGTTTTTAGTGAGTGTCCTCAGAACATTTATCTTCTTCTATGGCATGTCAGTCCCTCAGGGAGCACTATTTGGGAAGCAACTGCTGCTTGAGGTGACAGAGAGGAGTTATCTACTCTGAAATCCCTGTTGATGTGAGTGGCTGATGCAGAGAGTAGGCAAAAGATACGCATGTCATAACTGCACTTGCAGACATATGAATAACATTGAATGAAGGAAGCGATCTAAGGTACTCTGTGGGCTGCTGAATCCAGGCTCATGCTGGTGGTTTCTAAACTGAACTTGGCGATACACCTCTGCTACGAAGGTGACCAAAGGAAATGGCGTGCTGGAGAATTCAGAGTGGTTATTAGTGTGAAATGAACTAGAAAAGTCAGGCAAGAGAGGGAGCTGGTTTATGGGCCAGCAGGCAACATTCAACTGGAACGTCCCAGCTTGCTAACTAGACAAGAAACCTGGAGGTAGGAAAGAAGACTTCTCTGTCACATCTTACCCGATCAACACCAGTAAAAACCCATAGGGACAAGTTTCTAGATGCTGCTGGAAGAAAGGAATTTCTCAGGGCTTCTGGCCTGTTTGCTTCATAACACCTTTCCTGTAAAAGTTAGACCCTTCTAGCCTGACCGTGGTGGTGAAACATCCGATGCATTGTAGTTCTTCACCTTCCCAGAAGGAAAGCAAAAAGGAATCTTGAGAGGTAATGCATGCCTGTATTTACTTACAATCTTTTCTCTGGGTTGTAAGTGCTGAGTTATTAGTGTTATGCTAATAACGTCCATTTGAGCTCATGGAACAGCCTCTCATTTAAAGAGAAGTGAATTTGGCAATTGGCCAGCAGGCTAACAGGATATTAATCAGACAATACCTAGGGACCAACACCACTATATTGCTTTTAATCTTTTGACCAGTAAGGAAAACAGGAAGAAATCCATTTCCCTCCTTTCTTTGCTCAATGGGATAACCAGCTGGTACAGACTAGCTGCAGCTCAGCTCAATTTGGGAGTAAATATTTGGGTTTTAGCTGGGTAAATGAGAGCAGCACTACTCTCTTCCCAGCTGCCATGCAGGCGGGTGCCATTCACGCTCACAGTGGGGCTCCTGCAGGTCTTTGGCTCCCAGTGTCATGTATGATTAGCAGAATGTCACCTTGCATCGGAAAAATGTATAGCTTCACTCAGATGTGCCTAGAAAGGAAAAGTTTGTTTGGCTGTGCTGGACAGTCATTCAAGGCGATGGTTGCAGACAGTGTTCAGGACCAGGCTTGCAGCCTGTGCACTGCCTGTGTAAGTGCAACCCCAGCCAGGAGAGGAAGGGGCTTCCAAAGCAGTGGGGTGCCCACCAAGCAGGGTCCGTCCTATGGCTGTGGGCTTGGTAGTGCAATGTGGGGGCTCTGGTTTCTTTGTCCTCAGACATGAACACATGAAGTAGAGATAAAGATGTGTTGTATTTCTGTGTCCGTGCAGGACTACCCTTTAAGAACAGTGGAGATGTCCCCCCTGAGCCTGCAGGCTGCAAGGAGTGGGGAATATCTGACCACACCTCTGCCACCAGCTAAGGAGCCCAGTTTTACCCAGAATTTCTTGTCATTTCACACCCTTCTCTGAGGTGTGGGTGTCCTGTGGAAACCTCTGGGGACTCTCTGGTGGGGTTTAGGCCTGAGCTGGTCTTGCCTTGTTTCTGTCTGCTCAGATGAGGAACAAAAATGAATTATCTGGACCTTTAAGGCAGATTCTGTATTTTTTATGGAGGCCCTTCTGACCAGCAGCAAAAGACTGAAGGGTAAAAGAAGTTTAATATCCTACAGCATCTACATGGAGACAAGTGGCTCCACTGTCCTCCCTCAATGCCCTTCTCTGAGTCTTCTGGCAGGGAGAATCCATCCCATTTATTTCCTGCATGGTCAGAGTCCATCAAATCAGCGCTGTTGGATCGCTGCAGAAAATAAGCCCAGGGGTCTGGGGCAAACTAGTCCTGCTGCAGCCCTGAAACAGAGCAAACTATCTGAAAAGACAAGACGTCATTGCATTTCCTTTCCTCATGGTGAACGAAGAAGTTTTTACCTGTGGAAGAAAGGAAAAGTGGTTTTTTTTTGTTACCGTCGTTCAAAGAGAAAGAAAATCTTAGAGGTATTTTCTAACATGTGGCTCCTGTTAGGCTTCAGCCAGCTGAGCTGTTTTCAAAAGCACTGGAATGTAGGTTCAGCAATAATCGGTGAACAGAAACAGAGCCAGTGAGGGTATTCTGGTGTACAGAAGTCCTGGGTGAACACTCATACATTGTAGCTAAGATGTCAAGGAAAACAGATCTAATAAATAATTGTGAATCTTGGGAGCTGAACTCCTGGAATCTGTCTCTGCCCTGAATGATGGAAAATTGGAGCCATTGCAGGATGGGATGGCGCATTTCAACTCCAATTTCAGACAACTGATTTGAACTCATTTGATGAAGCTTTTGCCTTGCTGCTGAAAAAATTTAATGTCACACTATTTTTTTAATTTATTGCTCAGAATATGTAAGTACTAAATTAGAGAAAAAGCTTTTGGTGTAAGCCAGCATAATCCTTTTACCACTGAAACGTTCTCTTATATAGTATTTTGACCAATTTGCGTGTGTCTAGTTGCTGTCTAAAATGTATTGATTGAAATTGGTATTTGCCTGTTTCAGGACAAATCTGTTAAAAAAATATAAAAGGAAATTATGCAAAATAAAACAACTTACTCTTTATTGTTCTGGACGGAAAAATTCTTGAGTTCTGCATAGTTTCAAATCACTTTTGAAGGAACTGAAATGGTTCCGTGTCATATTACTATGGTGTAATTTCTTATAGCTTCATTCAATTATTTTCATGAGACAAAGAAATCCCTTACACCCACAGTGCTCTATTTGCAAAGGAACAAGTAGTGTGCTTGTATTGTACTGGGATCATGGAAGCACACCGCTTCGATCGAGCTGAGTTTGGTCCAGGCCAATATACAACAGCGACTGGTGTTTTGATAACGCTTTATTGGCACGCAACAAGGGTTGATACCTCAGCTGAGATAATGGATAGTCGTTGAATATCTCAGCAGTGAAGCCAACAAAACCCCAAAAAGCAGCATTTTTGGAAGTGTTCTCCTTTTCCCAAATTCTCACTGAGACTGGGAGAAGGGACTTAAACTAAGGGCGAAGATTGGCAAGTGTTTATGGAGCTGGAGGTACCTCCTCACTTCTAAGTCTGCTCTTAATTCTGCTGAGAAGATTCCCATTGCCTTTCAGTCTTTGGACCAATTTGTATATGAAAGAATTACTTGACTCCTACCTCTGGTATGAAGTCACTTGCAAAGTCTGCAGGAGGGAACTTGGACTCATTCTGGTGGTACTCATAGGTATAGTTTTTTGGAAAGAGAAGTTCCTGTTCCATGTTGTCTCCTAAGAACAAAAATATCTAAAAAAGGTCTGGCCTTCCCTGTGAAGTAATTCGATTTTACAATAATTTTCTTCTTCTGAATGAAGCTAGGAAAGAGTTTTGTGTTATCTTTCAGGGAAGTTAGGTGATGTGCAGAGTGAATATGTCAAATAATGAAGTTCCAGCGTATAGCAACAAAGTCAACTCTAATAAAAGTTTGCTGTCTTTTTAAAATGGTTGTGTGCATTAGAGTGTCAAATGCTCTAGAACCTGTAATGCAAGAAGACAGGATGTTTCCAAGGCAATGAGATGAGGCTAATTAAAATGTCAGATTACACAAGTTTAGATTGTTTGAAACAGATCTTCATGTAAGATAGTATGATCTTCATTAGAGGGCCACCAACTTAACTTTTTCAGTATGATCTTCACTAAAGGGCCACAAACAACTTTTTCATAAAAAATAACCTTAACAACTGCAACAACCTTAAGTCTGACCTCTGCTGCCTACAAATTTGGATTGATATATCAAAATACATATTGCCGTTAATGTTCCTGTCAAACCTGAGCTGTGATGCGTGGAGTTATTCCCTACTTGGAGGAATGCTTCCATGAAACTTAGCTAATAAAAACGTGGCACTGCCAGTGACTGATGGCTGTTCTCCCAGGGTGTGTTAGTGCGGGACAAACACCATGTGCACATCCTTCTCTCGACACTGAAAAATGAGACACATCTCGTAAAAACCACTATATGCTCTAATGGTCTTGCAGTGACGGCGTTGTCTTTCTCCCTCCTCACACACCTTTCTCACCTTTTGACTCTTTCCCTTCCTCCCCTTTCAGGCTCTGAGCCTTATTCGTCTTGCAATGAGGTCCCAGCTGCTTCTGAATATGTCCTGCGCTTGCGCACAGGCCCTCGGCAGGGTCTGGGATTCCTCTGTGGGAGACCTCAGGCTGCTTTTGCCAGCTTGGACCATGAGAGGACAAAGAAAAGGGCTCGTCCTGGTAAAATAAAGATAACCTTAAAAAATAGAAACAAAACTCAGGAACGAATCCAAATCCCAGTTTCAGCAACCTGGTAATATGTCAGTGCCAGGAGTCAGCCCACTATTAGTCTTTTTCTGGATAGAGATGACAGAGCTGTGTTGACAAGCTGTAGGACTTATTTCAGGAGCTGGCACCTGGCTCCCTGGCACATCCCCGGATGGCTGTGTCACGCTCCGTGGAGCTGCCTGTGGCTCTGCAGAGGTTACAGCCGGAGCCTGCTGCCCGGTGTTCCCCAGCCTGACTACTTGGGAACCTTGCTATTTATTTCTGTAATTACATGTCCGCGCACCACTGCCGCCAGGCCTGTCTAATGCCGAGCAGAGCCCGCGTGCTGGCAGAGTGAGCATCCTAGTGCTCATGTGCGTGGAGCACGACAGGGAGGCTTCTCACCTGTCCCCAGAAGGGACTGGAAGGTGCCACACAGCGGCTGTGTCAGCCCCTCTCTCCTCCTGCATCCCTCTACCCTTTTTCCTCTGAGCCATTCGCTCTCATCCTCGATCGGTGTCACGGTCAGTGGCACAGGATCACCTTGTGCCTCCCCAGGGCACGAGTCTGCTCCATCCCTTCCTGCGAAAGGACACAGCATCTGGTCTGGAGTTTTCCTTCTCCCACTGCAAGAAAATATTTAGCATTTTAATATCTTTTCACATTTTTAGAAATAATTTATGTATGAACATACACAGTGCTTAGTAATCATTTCTCAGATGAATGTGGAATTTTTCTAAAATTAAACTATCATTCTTTTCTCTTCACACTTGGCTGTCATATCTTTCTTAATGCAAATCAGTCATTGACTGGAGACACCTACTGTAAGAAGTTATTTTAGCTGTCTGATCAGTTATAAATTGATTTTAAAAGTGAAGACCATTTTGGGGAGATAAGCTGGGATTTGTAGGGAATGGAAAAAATAATTCAATGGGGAAATTTTGTGTATTTGAATGTAAGTGACTATTTACCTCTATCTCAGAGCAAAGACTATAATCCAGGGGTCTTATCTCCTTTTCCTCCTGCTTTAGCTGTTAGATGATAAATTGTGCACCCACCCTGGACCTATATGATGCTGAGCCCCCAGGTACCAGAGGCAGGTACCCCAGAGCAGAGCCCAAGGAAAAAAATATTTCCCCTTTAGTCTCCATTTGATAGAGGGCGAAAGGACAGGGGGAGATTATCTCTGAAGGAGCCTGGCTGCTCTTCTGCTCTGAAGCAAGTCCCTTAATGCAGGAATGAAAAGGAATCCATTATGGTTAGTTTCAGAGGAACCTCTCTCCACCGCAGTATTTCCCACTGCTACGCTTCAAGTGCTCTTCAGAGGGAATATTCACATTTTCCGGGCAAAGAAAATGGCTTGGCTAACACAGTGGTGGTCTGCACAAAGCAAGAGTGAAGCAGAGAAGGTTCACTGGGTGCAACTTGGGAAGCTGGAAAAATGAGAACTGTTTTCTGGTTTTCTTTCTTCTGCTCTTTGTTCTTCAGGACCAGCTCTGATATTGTCTGCTGGGGCTTGAACAAGGAGCTTAATATTTAAGGCATGTCTGACTTGTGCCTTTGGATTTTGTTTTGGTTGCTTGCACTGCCAGTTCTTAGTATGTAATTAAAAGTATGCAAATGGTTGCTGACTTTTAAAAGGAATTCAGTCAGAGTGAACATGCTTACAAACTTTAATGTTTGCATGCTGTGCCTCTACGAGCAATAGCTATCCTGATATGAATATTGGGTGAGAGTCAATTTTGAAGACACACAGATAAATAAATATAGAAATCAACTTCTACCTAAAAGTACTTCTGTGCTTTACTGGTTTGTGAAAACATTTCTCTTTCCCTTACAGATTACAGCTAACCAGCACTATTTAGATTTTAATTATTTATGATCAATCCACCTTGTCAAAAATTCTGAATAGTGTTAATCAAACACATTTGAATAAACAGTTGCAGCATGTTTGTACATATTCAGAGTACAGAAAAAGAACCAAATAAATCAAATCCATTACAAATCACAAGTTTCTTGCACAGCTCTATTGTCCCCTGAATGTTCGTAATTGGGAGTTTAAAGCCAAACATCCTTTGTTACTTTTGTAAAGTTTAAAGAGACATGTTTTTTTAATGCTCAGGCTTGTGGTTTCTCAGACGTGTGCAGGATTTTTTAATGTGCTCCATTTAATACAAAATTCAGGGCATCTATAATCCTCCTCTACACTTGAGTTAGAAACAGAGTCGTGCGATCAGATTGCGGTTTTGGAGCAAGGCCAGTAGCTGAAGAAAGCGATTCTTCTCCCCCTCTGCTTTCACTCATTAAAAGATACGTCTCGCTTGGCCTCTGATGATGGTCCCTGGGAACGCTATGCTGCAGCCAGCATTGCTGGGAAGGTGCAGTGCCTTTCGCAAGGCTGCGTGGCATAGCCCAGAGTCCAGCTCTTTCTGGTTTCTTCTGACAGCTCTTCACATCAGCTGTGCTCGAAGCCTTATGCCATCTGTTTGCCTCTTTGCTCTAACCTATGAAAGTCTGTTTTATTAAGAATTCAACACCGGTGCCTGGGCTACAAGTGAACACAAATACATGACTTCAGCATAATTGCACAGGAGCAGTTGCAGGGGAGCAGCCTAAGGGGCTGTCTCCCCACTGTCCTGTTTTACAGCAACAACCGGTGGGGTGAGAAGAGCTGACCCTGCTTGTTCCCCCTGAATCAGGACGCAGACGTGCCATTTGCAGCTGGAGAAGAAAGGACAGCTCTATGTCCATGGAGGTCTGCCAAGTCGCCTGCCTGCAGCCTCCTCCGCCTGGCTCGGCTGGCTGAAGTGCTCCAGCCTGATGGTTGGGAACTGGTGGCTGTGAGTGCTTCTCAGGTCACACATCGCATTGTCCCATGCTCTGCCTCTCTGCCGTTGACTTCTTGACTACTAGCTTGGAGACCAGCATGTTCACATGGCTGCAGTGATGAGTCTGCAGCTCCAGTCCAGTTGCTGTCAGTCAGGCCCCCTGCCACAAGTACACATATATACATTGGTCTCTCTGGGGGCTTGTGCAGACCTATGGCTGCTCCAGTATCTGACTCTCAGCCCACTTGTCTCTGGTATCCAGTTGCTGACCTATGGTCTCCCTGACTGCTGGCTCCCAGACACCTTATCCTCCATGCACTCACAAGACTGACATTCCTTAGAGAAACACACACACACAGAGGTGTCTTCTGTTGCTGGCACCCCAGACACATGGTCTCTCTGATCCATAGCCTAACTCCAGCTGCTGCACACACCCCCCATACTCAACACATGCACATAAAACAGAGCCTCTCACCCAGTAAGGTACTTAGAAATGCAGTTTAAATAGAAGTCTGTGGTGATCAGGCATGGGGCATGACCAAACAAGCGTACTGACCAGCAGCTTCTTTATGTGCAACTAGCTCCTTTTATCCACTTAGCTCTGTATTTTTCCACACTTGTTCCTTTGCAAGCCACCTTCACCCTCCCATTCTTGCCTTTGGTCTTTACCCTTAATAATCCATAAGTCTCACACATTCCCACTAACTCCTTTAAAACATCCCTCAGTAAGTTTTATATCATTCCCCAAGTGCTTATCCCATCGTGAGTCCCCCATGCCTGCAGGCAGTGACCCCGCTGAGTCTGCAAGGCTGTCTGGTGAGGGCATCTCCCACAGTCTCCTCTGGCACCCAGACCGTGGCCCGGCTGTCCTCTGCTGAGACCCCTGGGAGTAGCCAGGTCTGGGTGCTATTTGGCTTCCTCTGCCTGGTACTGTCCTCTTGTCCACCTCCCAGCCTTTGTGTTTATGGTGATCAGCCCTTCATCACGTAAACAAAGAGGTCCCACCACTGTAAATCTGGTGGCTCTCAGAAGAGTAATCCTTGAGTTTACACCATTAAGTGTCAGCAGATACACAGTTTGATCTTCAGAAGTTGCGTGACTTCTGTGTCTTCCGTGTTCCTTTGATAGACGACTTCAGTCAGTGCAGTTTATACAGTCAGTCACATGTGGAAAAAATCATCTCCTAAAGCACGTTTTACTCCTATTTTTTTTTGGAAGTCACATTATGAGGCTAACAAGAAACGTGAACAGCATTTAAATGCTAAGCAGGCTGGGACATCATGTGTCTCATTCAGTAACTTGGAGGAGGAAGACCACCCTTTAGTCTTGGTAGAAAACCTACCATCAACCTCCGAGTAAGATGTTGTGCTGCTAGATTGTTGCTTCTGTGCAGAGGACACTGAGCGAGATCAACGCTGATAGCCGTCAGGAGGCAATCGGGAAGGATATCTGCTATTGTACAAATGGAGTTGTCCTGTTGCCATTTGTAAGACAATATCCAGAAAACCTATAACTCGTTGCTGTGAGATGTAAACAGTGAACACTCCACATGGGAGACAGCCTGTGGGGTTAGGCATGGATCGGGCCCTCCCACGTTACAGACAGGCAGAGCACACCAGGGATGCAGTACACGCGGGAGAGCACCTGGTAACGGCACCTGTTTGCTGTCATGTCAAAATCAATCCAGCAGTACAAGGTTCAACACTTCAGTCTGGAAAGATGTTTTAGGAAGTCACCACTGTGCAGACTATCTGCCCTGTGACACCTCCCCGGCAACAGGCAGGGACATTAGGTACCACGGGCTCTGGAAATATTGGAGCTGCCAGTGTAAATGTTTTTGATTATACTCTTTGTGCAAAGGCCATGTGCATTAACGCATGGAAACATTCCTAGGATGGGGACTTCAAAACTTTTTGCAATATTCTGTTTACTGTTGTTTCCAAGAGACATGTTTGTGAGGAATTTGTGTCGAATTTGGCACCATACCTTGAGGCTCTATCCAGCAGCTGCCGAAGAGATGGCATGCTACCTGTGTTGTCAGGCTTGACAGAGATGAAGTAATTCTTAAGATTGGTATGGAATTAATTCCGTTCTTGGCTACAGAATAGTTGTATTTGATGTTGCCCATTTGGAAGACATGCTTAAATGGATCAACAGTGTTTTTGATAATATCTGCCAAGAGTTTTTTGACTCAGTCCTTTACAATTACTCATTTTTATAAATCATGCATCAGTTTAAAGTATAATGGTCTAAAAGGTCTTGAAAATTAAAGACTAATAGCATTTTGTATTTCTTACATTCATGTAATAGAATTTATGTTGGAGTGAGTTTAGCTGTCCAGAGAAGCAGACCAGGTATGACGTTTAAATTCCTTCAGTACCATGTTTATCTAGACTTTTTTGTATAATAAACTACCCTGCAAGACAGTCAGCCAACCAGCTGCCAGAGCCATCTTGAAAATGACTGATACTTAGCAGAAGCATGGAAGCTGGTGACAAATGCCATGGTGCATCCCCTACAAGCATACAATGTGTGGTCATAGTCACCTGTAGCAGGACTCGGCAGGCGACAAAAATTGAATGAGTCGTTCCTCCTCCAGTTCTTGGTCAAAGACTGGGAAGATTGTGTTATGAAAATACATAATATGACATCATTCTTTAAAGCACATGTATCTACCGTGACCACTGTGAGGAACTCAGCTTCTCAAACTTTACAGTGAGGAGGCAGATGCAAAAATTATTTTGCTTGTCCTCCAGGCCTTGAGTGGTGGATAAAAACAGTCATAATCACTGCTGAAAATAGTGATCTTTTTTGAATCCAGCAAATCTATTTCTTGCCAGTGCTCTGGAAAACTGGATCAAAGACCTGGGAAAGATTCACTTAGAATTCACAAAGTATATGTTGATTTGAAACTTGCATATACAGGGCACTGATTGTCTGCATGCCTTTTAGAGGTACAGCGTTGATGTTTTTGAAGGTGGGAACTCTGGGTACTTAAAACCTATGCAAAGGGACTGCACTTAAGAGAATTTTGCTGAGCTTGGGCAAACATGGGAGCTTTCATCACACCTTTCAAAATCTGTAGGAATTCATGAGCCATCTGGGTACTCCTGAAATTACAACAGCTAATCCCAATGACTGCTGTTAGCCACTCCGCTGTGACAAATGGAGTGAAATAAGGTCTGATTAACTTCTGCCTTATTAAGAATATTTTCTCCAGCTTGCACTGAGGATACTCTACCAAGCACGAGTTTGGACATAATCCTTGCAATAGGTGTGCTGCCATCCCCTGTCTTAACACTGAGTGGTTGGATAACTGATTCCAAACAGAATGCAGTTGTGGGGTGCTGGGAGTACAGCACTCAGAACTACTATGACTCTTACAAAATAGAGCTGCACTCCTGCTGCCAAAGCAGGGTTTCTATGTACCTTAATTATGAACTCACACTCAAAACAATACAGAAGCTGCAAATCCAAGGATGCAACTGAAAGACAAATTATGAAAAGCAAGATGGAGCTTAGAGTAATTTCACTCATGATGGAGAAGGAAAAAACAGAGGGGGAATCAAGGGGAAAATGTGTGTGTAGGGTTTGTATATATAAGCAATTTATTTTATACTGTACTTATATCTGTTCAGAATTTCTTTTGAGCTATACATGTGAAAACTAAAAAACAAATATTACTAAATGAAAGGATGCTGCCATTAGGTATATTACCACCATTAGCAAACTGTCACTTAGAAAAGGTTCTATCTAGATGAAATCCGTAGAGAAAGCTGCCATCAAAACACATCAATATTATTTGTCATGTCCGGCAGTGACAATGGCTGAAGGTTCTCACCTTAGTTCATAACTTAAACTTTTATATTTTCTGTTATTGAAGAAGCTGGGTTTGCTGGCCTTCGAGAGAGGCCTGAACACATGCTCCTTAGCCATTGTTTTTTTTTTGTGATGGGCCTATCTGAAGGTTTTGATGCATATTTTGCAGTTGGAGCTGTGTTATTTGACTTATTTTTGCTAGCCTGGCATATGACATTTGTATTACAACTTGCTAAAAATATGCCCACATTAAATATAATTGGCATATGTGAAATAGATGTAGAGTTACTAACAGTAATACAAATGTAAATAGTAATAGTATAAAAAGACAGCTACTACTGATTTACGCTTCTAATGAGTAACTGCACTTTCAAAATAAATATCCAAACAAAATTCTGGTTTTATCTAGAAATACTTTAAAAACTTAAACATTATCTGTGAAACTTCATCTGTCCCTGTTTCCAGCTGAAATTGTGCAGCATGGAAGGGGATTAAAATACTTGAACAGCGAACCTACAGGTTGAATCCTGTTGTTACATTTTTTTTTGATTGAATAGTAAAATAATGAGCAGTGCATGTAATATGTGATAAAGCAATATTTCTCTATTTAATTTTGCAATTTAAACTTAAGAAAATTTTGGTTAATGGAAGGAGAAGATAGCATTAGGGGGCTTATTATTTATTGGTGATTTATACAGCGACAGGATTGTATTATAAAACACTGAGTTAGAAAAATTGACATTAGGCCTCCTTAACTCTCAGGCACTGGAAAATTGCTCTTGGTTCTTGTTGAATAATGCACATTGACTGATATATACAAGGTACAAACTGTGTATGGATTCATTTAGAACTCTCAGGTGGGAGAATTTGAGTATGTTTTCAATGAAGAGTCTGTTATCCCTTGGTAACAGAGAACATCACATTTCAAAAATATGGCGTCTACAGTGAGTCATCTTAAATCCAGACAGTGGGTTGACCCTGCCAAATTCACCTTTCTGAGTTAATCATGGCCTCTAATTGACAGATATTTTTTAAATGGTTACTGTTTCTCAGATGCTCTAGTTAGACGTATGCCTGCCTAGTGAGGATAATTTAGCAAGCTCCTATTAGAGATGCGGTAATGTTTTATTCCTAAAAAGCAGAACTAAAAAAAAAAAAATCTTGCCGTTTGCATTATTTCACCATTTGTAAGATAACTCATTCAGTAGACTGTAAATTCCCCAAAGCAAAAATTTTTACATTTATATTTGTAGTCTGTCATTCACACCAACAGGACAAGGTAGACCATAAACAACAATAAGTGAACACCAGCTAATCTCAGATTTTAGGCTGAACAAGAAATTCAGTCTGTAACTTTACTTTTTAGGCATGGTTATGTAAGATTTTATATGGCAATTAACACTATAGCAGTAAAAATTTTAATGTGATCCCATGCCAGGAAAATATCCTCAATCAGTCTAAACCAAATGCCTCTGAGGACTTTCTAGACCTTTCATTTGTTAATATAAGTGCTGTTGTTTTGTTCTGATGAACCTTTTCAACATACTAATCTAGAGTTAAAAAAATACTATTTTTCCTAAAATACGATATAAAAGAAGTACTTACTAGGCTGCATCAGCAACACATATTATCTGCCATGAAGGCAATGCTGTTTTATCAGAAAAAGAAGGCATATTCCTGTGATAGTAATTTAATCTAGTTCCAAAACACATAAAGATAAAGGATAGTGGAAGTCTGAAGATGAAGATAATGCGAGTTGCTGAAGCTCAGAATGCCAGCACTTCAGCACTGAAAGATAAGCAACAGCCTTTTACTCTTCAGGTGTGTTACATAGGCTGCCTATCAGAATGGAAACAGTGAAAAGTCATATTTTCAGCATTTTATTCTAATTTTTATTGTTGCTTTGAATGCTGGTCTCTTTAATTATGGCAACAGATGTTAGCAGTACTGTACAATATGTGTCTGCACAATATGTGTACTCTAACATTTTGTTCTTGCAGAGAGTGAGACTTGGATTTATTTTTATTTAAAATTAAATAAAGACATTTAGAGGATGTTGAATAACTGGAATTCTTAAAAAGTCTCCTTAAAAGGCATGGGGGAAGTTCACAGTTCAAATGCACACTGTAATGTCAAGGGAAGTGTAGATTCTTCCTTCTCTTCTTTCTTCTCTGGGATGTAGGGGTATTTTTTGAACAAAGAATAAGTGACAAACAAACACAAGTATTTTTTAGTTTGCTCAAAAAACAGTCAAACAGCTGCTATACAGGAATCCTGCTATATGAACTGCAGTCAAATGGGGATTGTCCCTATCAGGAAAATAGAGATATTTATTGAGAAAACCCACAGAAGATGCAAGCTTTGCTCTGGTCCAATATTTTTTCTTTCTTCATGTCTCATTTTGTACAGGAATACACATACATACTATGTCTCCCTGGGCCAAAAGCTGAAATGAAATGACAGTAATGTAGGAATATGGACTCTGGGCAATGTTAAAAAACATCCTGTGTGACTGTGAAATCCAGATCCCCTTTTCCAGTGAGCTCTGGGGAATGCCAAGTGACTCAGAAATCGGATTTAGGCTTCGCTGACCTATGTGCCCTCTTCCGAGTGCAATGCTGTCTTAAACAGCTTCTGGCCCCTCTCCTGCCTGCTGACCATCCTTCGTCCCTTCTCTCTCCTGTCACTGTCTTACTGCCAACAAAAATGCTCAATGAGCTGAAAAATAATCTGAACTAGTGTTTTCCATCTGGATCTGTTCCCTGATGTGTCTTCCACTGTGACCACACGCAGCTGTGCTGCTGTGGGGGTAGAAGTGGGAATGCTTTTAGCTGGGTGAAGTAGATTTGCCACCTCTTGTGAGACCATGGCCTCAGTCATTTCTACCATTTTCCACCTTAATCTCACTCTAACAATTAATTCATCAGCTACTGACACTATGTCTCCTGTCATACTTTAGCAACTTTCAACATCCACAGGGTGTGAACTTCTGCTCAGAGACAGGAAGCTGCGGCCCGATGAGCTCTCACAGAAGCAGACAGTCCCTTTTGCCCACGCATGGGCTGCGATGGCCGTGTTAAGTAGCGTGGAGTCTTGCACGCTGTATGTTGCCAGTGCTGCTGTACACTCTGAAGGAGGTTTGCTGGTCAGGGCACAAGTGGAGAGGTTTGTGCAGGACAGTGAATATCAGTGCTGTGCTCTTCCACATCAGGGGCAGCAACACCTTGCTCCTCATGTTTCCTAGACTGGTGGCCACCCGCCCCCGGTTACTGGCTAGGAAGGCCTACGCTGCCGCAGCTCTGCCTGTGCATGTTTTGCCGCATATGCAGTTTAAGGTTTTATGGTCCCTATCAATAAGTCTGTGGCCATTTCTTGATCTTACATCTTCTGACAGCTCCTTCTTCTCTCTGTGCTGTGCGATGACATGGAGGACCCCCACTGTGAAGGAGGAGAGACACAGAGTGAGCACATTGGCAGGCAAGCCAGGTCTCTTCTGGCCAAGATGGATGTACAAAGTAAGCTAGAGCACATCTGTGTGTCACATGAGGCAGTGATCTCCCAGCTAGCACCGTCCCAAGCTGGTAGAGTGTTGTGTCTGTGCTTCAGCTTGGAGTCATCAGCCTAGGGCTGAACCTAAACTATGCCATCCTTCTCCTTCTTCTTCTGCAGTGCAAGACACCCAGTTGTGAAGAGTCACCTGAAGATGTTTCTCATGTGAGACGTCTCCACACCTGGCAGATGAATATTCCCTGCACCCTGCCTTACCCCTCCTGTTCTCCTGTGTCCTGCACATGCCCTGTGCTGTTGGCTGTCAGTCCCCACCCCAGGCAGCAGCAGGGCTGAGGCCTTCTTAGGGTGAGTGAAAGCTGATGTTGTCATTCTCCGAGTTTGGTCACTGTACTGGAGCTGACTGGTGAGACCAGCCTGCATTTAAGCTCCCAGAAGCCCCAGCCACAACAGGACCCCTGACAGATTTTTCAGTCCTGAGTCACTTCTAAGTGCTGAGATGACCCAGGAAACCTTCAGTACCCATCTGGGGACTAGCTGGCAGCTGAATGGCAGCCTTGAACATGCTGTTAGCATACAAATGATAGTCCTAGATAGGCAAAATGATCAATTGTTGTCAAAGTGGCTTTAAGGATACGTTCTCACTTCTTGCTGGTGAATGCTAAGACTCAAAGGTGAAACTTCTATCATGGAAGAAGAGAGAGGGCCAGAGATTACCCACAGGAGACAGCTATTGGCTCACAGAGGGAGGTCATACATGTTTTTCCCACCTGCTCAGTTTTCTCCAAGTCAATGAAATAAGAATCTGATCCTTTTATTCTGATAACCTTTGAAAAGGAGTCAGGCTTGCCAAAAACCTCTGCTAATACACCAAAGGAAAAGGAAGCAAGTCATAAAATATGTTTTGGATCAAACAGTAACATTCTGTTGTACACATCTAAAACAGAGTGGAGGGAACATAGTGCTTCTTTGGAGTATAACTAGGGACATGAATCATGATACTAGCTCAATATTTGCCCAAAGAGTATAAACCACTAGGATTCAGGCAGCTCAACTTTGTTTATAAGAGCTGCACAAGGAAATGTGCATACTACAACCTTGTTTGTCTTAACTGTCCAATTCCTAGGCTTTCCCTATAGTCCAAGTAAATTTTGTGTTCTTTTCCTTCTTTTTGAACTAGGAAATTGTATAAATAACACTTACGACAATGAAAGAAATGTTCCACCTCAGAGAGAGCAAAACATTGGCAGCATAACCAAATTTGACATTGTCATAGATTTGGGTTGGTAACATTGTCAGTAATAAGCAACAGAACTTTTAATGTAAATTTAGCAGTAGACATCAAAAAAGCGATGATCAGTGCCTCAGGAAGTGTTTGGTCAGTCTAATGAAGGTCATGTGGAGTCGTACGAGTCAGTCGACTGACACTGAAAAGTGGAGTATGGGGTACGTCGGCAAATGGTTGGCTTTGTGGTGTTGGGAGAAGGAGGTGAGGGGTTTATGTTGCTTGTCTGATAGCCCTCTAGTAACTTGGGACATTTTTGGGAGGTTCAAACCAAGTCTGAGAAGAAGAAATGTTTCTAGCAATCCTAATTTATCATTCAAGTTTTGAAAAAATCCTGGTGGGTGGGAAAAGGACAGAGGCTTTCTTCATGACTTGTCTGGACAACTTAGTGCTCTGTATTGGTTTTGGCAGCCCCCTAACCATCCAGGTGGCAGGCACCTTCTGGCAGACCAGCTCTCCACTGTCTACTTCCAGTCTGGTCCCAGTACCTGTTGTCTCCTGCCCTATTGGCAAGACAGGAAAGGGAGGCAAGGCCACAAAGGAGAAATGAGTGGAGTCACCAGAAAATCTGGGAGACATGAAGGCAGCTGGAAATACTGCAAGGCAAAATGTTACAGGGTCATAGAGGATACTATGAAAGGACGTAGGGGACACGTGGTGAACTTAACGATACTGGAAGCAGAGGGGTTATTTGGGGTGGAAGAGGAAAGCTGTGGGACATTGAACTGCAGGAAATCAAGGTTCAGTAGTTCTGCTCCTCAGGGAACAACTTGTCTTTAGAGCTTGACAATATTCCATTGTGGTTAAATGTGTCTGGAGGGATTGGTTTATTACTATCATGATATATGGATCTCTTACAGATACTTATCTCAGAGGTTGTGAAGGGGTTCAGTTAGCAATGGCAGGCTATAAATGGGGAGGAGAAGAATGTCAAGCTTAACAGTAGGGAGGAAGGAAAACTAAAATAATAAATATTGATTTGGAGTATGTCTTTTATTATCTCTGAGTGAACAGGAAAATGTTATAATAATGTGATCTTTATGTGAACCATAAATTATCCACGTGAAGCTTTTCTGCATTGGTGTTGACTAATCAACGAACCTTTCTGGGGAGTTGTTGGCTATACTGTTCATTCAACAGCTTGAGTTTGTTATCATATTTCACTGTATTCCTATAGGATGTACATTTTTATTAGTTTATAGCTATTTGAGGGATGCATGCCCTGGACTCAAGAAAATCACTTTAAGCAGATGGTTCAAATCAGTAAGAGTCTTGTCCTGAGTTCAGTGATCCTTTGATCTGCTCCCTATTGCACCATGTTGTATAGCTGAAAAGAGCAAAGAAAATCCTGATAATAACAGATATTTTACAAAGTTAAAATCTTTTATGTGAATTCTGACCATATAATGAAACTGAGTTCTAAAGATAAAACAAGCACTGGATGTACAAATTGCACGTTGCATCAACCTATCGGTGAGAGGTGTTTTTGGAATAAGAAATGTAATTTTTGCATCTGAAATTTTTTGGGAACTCATCCCTCTCTGACATCACTTTTTTGAGTAACCAGGGGTTTTATTTATGGAGAGGCCTAATGAATTTGCTGTTATCATGGGCAGACGTGAAACACTTCCAAAAGGGAATGTTAGCAGGAAAGCAGGGTGGTGTCCATGACCTTCAGCTTCTTTCCAAGAAACCTGAAACAGCATTTGAACCAAAACAAAGGCATGGGCTACACCCAGGAGCTCTGCAGAGGACACAGGTCCTTGGCCACATAGTGCTATGGGGTAAGAGGTGTGCAAGGCACTTTGCTTTCCAGAAGACCACACCCCTCCCCTCACCCCTGTGCAATATGGGACTCCCACCTGACACTCCCACCTTCCTGGGACCTGTGGGTCTCTTCTGTAGTTGGCCTGATGTCCTCACATCCCTCCCCACTTCAAGAAGTGCCCAGCTGGTGACTGGAATGGGGAGGAGAGAGGGCCAGGGCTGGTTCAGCGCTGTGTTAGGTGGGCCAGCACTTCTGCAGCCTTCCCACAGAGACTTTGGGTTGTGAAGGATCCTGAAGGATGCCCTGCTGTGCAGTGCTTCTCTTGTGGTCTGCCCTGAGACCCTTTCTGCCAGCTGTGGTCAGCATGACCAGCAGTCCTGCTTGAAGGACCTATACCCATCTTTTATGTAGAAATGACTTTTCATTTTATTTTAACCCTCCCCCCTTACAAACTTAATTAATAACAAATTGATATCTCACACTCAGAACTCCTATAATAGAGAAGCAAATGAGCCTGGACCCAATCTGTCCTTTCTCTCCACGGCAGGCTCAAACCATGAGCTTTCTTTAAGAGGAGGTCTCCACTCTCCTGGATATGCAGCTCAGGGCTGCATTTCTCCACTTTCAAATTGAAGTGTTAAGGTTCAAGAACCAGGTATCACATGTGTGGACACCTCATTGCTTCAAATTCATTAACAAAGCTACACTATTTTTATTTCAAAAGTGTTCTTCATGTGGAGTAGCATAAAAAGGGAAGTAAGGTTTATTGTCCAAAAAACATTCCCCAAGGAAAAAATTAGTAACGTGGCAACTTGAGATTGCTTAATACACAGATGGAGAAAATGTAAGCGATGGTATGAATGTCAATATTTTTCCTATTCCAGAGTCGAGAAGGAAAAGTCATCCGAAGAGCCAGTGCAGATGTTCACCATGTGGTCACACGCCTTTTTTTTTTTTGTAGTCTCGCAAACGGTTCATATAGCTAGTATCAATACTTTAAGACTTAATCAGACGCCAGTGCCTTACTTGCATATATTGAAGGGAATATATTAAAGTTATTTGTGTCTCTTAGGGCTGTTATTACATACTACATGCAGAAAGGCATGGTGGATTTAGGGTACATCTATGCCAGCAGTTACTTATGTGTAAGCCACAGTTGCATTTTTGTCCCATTTCCATTTTTTGGGAAAAGCTTTGCTCAGATTCAGCCTAGCCATGTCTGTTTAAGTCTGGGATATTTCCTAATTTCTATTGGTACCTTTTCTGTCCTACAGGTTTTGGGCAACAGGCTGACTGAAGTGATGCACCTTCACCCGCTCACAAGCATTTACATGTGACCTGAAAGAGGACTTTATTTTATATTTTCCACTTCAAAATTCCACAATTTTGCTTATTCAACACAAGTTGTGAGGCTCAGGCCATGTCTTGGCTCTGTGGGAAGTTATCTGTATGTAGAAGGTGAGAAAGTGCATTCGCTTGAGTTACCCTGGTTGTGTAAGCAAGGCCCTTCCTGGTCAGGGGCTGTACGTGACCTCCTGCAGCTCGCTCTCCCAGGCTGACCAGAGGCAGAAGGGATCTGGGAAGTGATGGACTACATCAATGCGGGAGAGTAGGGTGGCTGCACAGCTCTTACAAAGAGTCTGGCAACAGATCCCTGGCTTGGCACCAGCCCAAGCCAGAGAGGCCGTGAATCCCTTCCGCTCGCAGTGGAAAACACTCCTACTGCAGCAGAAATCAGCTATTATATTAGTGTGCTCAGAAGGATAACACAGACAAAGATCAAAGCTGATTTACTGGTGCAAAGTCGGACTGCATTACTAGCAATTAAAAGAAAAGGGTGGTTTGCTTTGTTATAGAGCGTTGTTTTTGTGTATACGACTTTCCATTTATAATCTTTCTTCTCTCAACTTTGTGAATTCTTTTATTTTTCAATTTGTTTATTGGTCTGTGAAATCTGTGTGTATGTGTGACTATCTTTTGGTATAGTTTGCCTATACTATGTTGCCTGTGCCAAGAAATATGCTGGTAGAATACTTTGAACATGCAACGCATTTGAAGAGCTTGCACGACATGTGAAAATCACATCCCTGTAAAGTCCCACACATCAGATGTCTACAGACAAGGGCATGCAGAATCAGTGACCACTTTAAAAAATGTATTTCTCCCTACCAGACCTCCTCCATTAAGAGGAGACACTGTAAGAGACAAATTATGGGGTATGCGTAATTTATTTGTCTTTATTAGACCATTGCTGCTTCGAGTATTCGGGGGCTGTTTCTACTGATGCTCATTACTGTTGACACCCCAAGGCAAATCACGAGTGCCTGCCAGATTCAGAATTTTTCCTGAAAGTTGCTCTGCCTGACACTACATAGTTTTTCAAAAGGAATTTTTGTAAACTTTTAAAACACCCAAGTCTTATTTCTTTGAAATTTTGACAGTGTCAAATATTTATTTGCAGCTGGGGACAGTAAAATGAAATATGAACAAGCACCTCTGCCCACACAAGCAAGATTTTTTTCCTTTTTAAGTGTTTCCTTTAAGTGCGGCTGGTTGCTATTGAAACTTTGAAAAACCTTTCTAGTGCCTGAAGAGTGACACAAAGGAGGGACTGTTTCATTTTTCTTTTTCAAAGGTGAGGGTCTTTCAAAATCATTCTAGGTGATAAAAAAGAAAATGAAAAGCAAAACCAGAACAATTTTGATGTTATCAATTTTACTCTGTCAGTGTGAAAAGGAAAGAGGAAAAAATTAGGAAGTCTCTGTTCTGAGTTTGGCAGGTTTCACATTTGATTTTTTTTTTTTTTTGGTGAAAGATTTCAATTTGCAATAATAGCAATTTTTCTTTGAAATCCAAATCTTAGTTTTCAGATACTTCCGGGAATAAATCTGGATTGTTTTTTTTTTTGAAAAAAGAATCACTTCTAGCTATGAAGTCACATATCTTTTGCGATATAAAGAACCCTAAATTTGGACAGTAAAATCAGGAATAACTAATAATGTGATAATTGATTCTATGTCTTTAATTCCAACAATCCCCCTTCCCTGAATTATGAGCACAAGTTAGCTAAACTTGTTTCTTAGTAATAACTAGCTTGTCCCTATTCCCGTAAGCCAAGCCTGTCACCTGCAGACATGAATAAAGACTATTATTATTATACTCACTGAGTTTCAAGGAAATTTCTTGCAATGTGTAAAAGTAATCACGCGCAAATGTGTTTGCAGATTGGGACTGTATTCTCACCCAAATATATAATGCAGCTTCCAGGTGGTAGCTATCTGATGTCTATTTTTGTTTTAACACAATGAATACTCAGAAGCGAAGTAATACTGCTCGCCGCCTTTTCCTTCTAATATTGTTCTTGGCAGAAATCCAATTTATACAGTGCAAATAATCATTATTTCCAATAAGCCAAGGATCTTTCCTGGCAAGAGCATAACCAATGTCTTCTACTCCTACTTGTGTCATTCATGATATATCAGTGATGTGAGTTAGCATATAAAACCCATTACCCGTAGAAATATTGTGGGAGGGGGAAAAAAAAAAAGAGAAAAGAAAACGGGGAACATGCCTAGTGCTGTGAGGCACAGGTACTTAAAAGCAAATAGCAAAGCAGGTGGAAAAATCGGCCAAGGAATCTTAATACACTGAAGAACCACTGAGAGCTTGTGGTCCTGCAGAAGGGCACTGCAGTCAGTGTCTTGGTGTCATTGCTCCATCCCCACGCATCATTGCTGGGCAATTAACTATCGTTAAACAGTGTTTTTATGAGGGGCTTGCCACAGTCCCCAAGCCCTTTCTCAGGTGACTTTTGATGTACAAAGAAAGGACTTGAGCACGGATCCCATTCTCACCTGGATGGCTGCAGGGAGTCAGTGCCAAGCACAGCTCTTCACTTGTCTTTTGAAAAAAAGACTCCAGCAGGATGCTAAAGCAGGAGCGTGTTTTCATCACCAACTTCGCAAACGGGAGTGACTCATGTGCCATCTGTTTTGTCCCTCCACCCGATCATATGTGCTCCCTGTTTATGCTGGTTAATATATTTGCCATCTATTAAAGGGAGAGGAAACTTTGGAGCAGTCAAAACAAATATGCCTGAGAAAGGCTGAAGTTTTGAAAGGGGCTGGTTGGAAAGCTGCTGTCACTATGACTTTCCATGGAAACCTGTGGTTCTGGGACAAGGACATGCCAGGTGACAACCCACTGAAATCTTTTGACAAGGGGTCAGGGATTTCTGAGTGTCTGAGGCATGTCTGTGCTATGTAAACCAGTGCCTGCACTAGCTCCAGAGTGTACTAAGTGCAGCACATGGTGCCCAGGCTGGCAAACCCTGATCCTCTGTGCCAGCTGTCACAGCTCAGGGGTGTGCAGAGGTGGCTGTCCTGCTTTAGAGCCTGAGGGGGCACTCTTCAGCCTGGAAGGGTGAGGACCGAGTGGGAGTTATGAAACAGTGTGGATTTGTGAGCGGTATGGAGAATGTGAGCGGGGACTGCTCAGAGCTGCCCAGAAGAGACTGTTCCTCCACTGCAAAAACTGGGGGGCAACAAATGAAAAGTGGCGGTTGACAGGTTCAGAAAAGCCTAGGTGCGATTCCTCTACCCAGCGCCCAGCTGAACTATGGAACTTGCTGCAAGAGGCTTGTCTGGGGCTTAAAAGGTGCTCGAATAAATGAATGGAAAAAATTCCATCAGAAACACTGAAATACAATGACAGCACCTCTACCACATTCTGCAGCGTAAACTCTGCATGATGTTGGACTAGAACTTGGCCTCCAAAATCACTAAGCCTTAAAACAGACCCAAAAGACAAATGCCAGAATAAACTGGAAAACTGAATTACTGGTGCCTCTGCCACTCATAGGCTGTTGTTTTACCAGACCTTTTGTCTCTGAGGTCTTAGTGGTCAGCTAGGAGTCCACCAACAAGTCCACAACAAGAAGGACTATACTGGAGAGTGATGACAGCATGCCACCCTCCAACCATTTCCTAGGCATTTCTTAAAAACACCTCTTTAAGATGGTGATAGAGCTTACAGGACATTAATAGATGGTATCATTGGAGGAAAATCGCTAACAACTTGGGCTCTTCTTTAGCACCGTATTGTAACAGCAGGCAAAAAGCATAAATGGGTTCAAGGAATGACTTAAGAGAGCACAGTCTGCCCAAGAGGCCACCTGCCCTCAACTAACTCCATCTTTCCCTCAGTGCCTTGCTGTCAGGTGCTTGTAGATCTTTCGTCCCAGGTTTTAAGATATTTATATATAAGTATAATGTGAGATAAGTGCAAGACATACTGTATAAATGTGTGAAAAATAAATCTTGAATTGCCTGTAAGTTCAGGTCCTCCTCAGTGGGCAACTTGGCTCCGTCACGTACAGCAGCCCAGAAAGAGCTCACAGGTCAGGTGACATAGTTTCAGCCTCCCAGGTCAAGCCTAGACATGAGCCAGAATGTGTCACAGCATTGCTCTAACTGGTTTATGTTTCTCCCTCACCAGTGAAAATGTTACCTAGCTAAATGAGAAAGAGGAACAAACTGTACCTATCACCAGAAAATCTCCCTCAGAAACAGTTTCCAAACATATGCATTAGGTAATGAGTCTGTTTCCCTGCCCATGTGTCACAGCACGCAGTGCTATTCTGGTTGTATTTCGCAAGCTGGCATTGATTTTTAGTATGCTCACTCCTGGTCTGCTCTGCATCAGGTGTTCAGCACATTCTCAGGCTGCTTTTGTGAGACACCGCAGTTACGCTGGGCAGCTTCCGTCAGCCCCGCGCCATCCTTCTTGGCGGAGCACGAGTTTCAGCTTTCTGTTTTCACCTTTCCTAGTCCTCGCTACGTCTTTTTGCAGGGTGGTGTGAAACCCTTTGTGATGGCAAAAGGTGCGAAAGCCGTCGCAGTAGCCCTCACTGCGATTCCTTGCCAGCGACGCCGACCACAAACGCACAAGGGTGCAGTTCAGTGCAAGTATGAATGCCTTCAGAAAATACGTGCAAGGTGTTGTACAGAAAGCTCAGCCTTTTGCTTACGAAATCTCCGAGAGCTTCTTGTGTGTTACATCAGCTTTCTCAAAAGTTTACAAGTCTTTTTTTTTTTTTTCTTCCCCCTCTGGAAATATTTGTCACAGTGGATTATTTTATTCAGTGCTGCTGTATGTAAAATGTAGAATGTTAATACTTTATTTGGCTAAACATGCATAATTTGGGAAGGCAGGTGAGGTGATGGATTAATCATCAGGCTTTTAACATTAAGTCTTGTTAGCTGCAGTTTTAAATGTTGTTTATTTGAAATTACAGTGTGGGTATGATATCTAAGTGGAATCTCTTTACATATATAAATTAAAGCTGCTTTTGCTGTTTGTAATAATCAAGAGGTTTGATTTAAATATGTGATTTTCTCTCATACCTGGATGTTCAGACAGACTTAAAATAACCCAGTGGTAAAAGGACGGCTACCACAGTGGCAATAACATTTTCTTTCTGCTTTCTATGAATGTCTCTAAACCTTGACTCGCAGGACCTCTCCTGCTTGTTGTGGGAAGGTAATTACAGCTGGTTGCCCTCCTCACCTTTGGCATCTATTAAAATGTCTAACTCTGGCAGTGTTTGAGATAGCAGATTAGTGCTGCGTCTTGATGTCAGCCATGAGTTCGAGCAAGGGCCCCATCATCCCCAAGGCAGACCGGCAGAATCAATGCCTGGCCACTGTCAGCCCGTGGATGAGCTCAGGGAAGCTCCTATCACCCTCTTGCCATTTTCTTGAGCCTTCCATCCCACTTAACGTTCAGATATTTGGCACATGAAGCTGCACTGTTGTGTTGGGAAAGCAGAGCTATGTTCCTGGCTATGACCTTCTCCATCACCTTTGCAAGCCTGATCTGCGGACCAGCACCCCAAAACTGGGCTGCACAAGGATTCCCCAAGAAAAAGTCCTGCTTCCCTGCTGAGGAAGGTTTTCTAGTTCTTCTTCTGGAAAATTACAGACATCTGGATACATGGCTGTGAGTCTTTGGCATAGAAATAAATTCAATTGAATTTTGGTACTCTCATTGAGTAGGGAAATCACCCTTTATACAGCGCACAGCTGTCCCAAGTCACCTTCCTCGGCATCTATTTATAGATTTTATGCTCAAGACATCTCAGCTTCAGAATAAATTCTTCTTGGGAAAGAACGCAGCATTGTCTGGGAAGATAGGGGTACTCCTGCTTTCAGTCTGTGCTGTGGAAGAGAGAGAGGTGAATATTAGTTTTGTCAGAATGGCAATTGAACCAAAAGAATGGAAAATTGTTCGCCTGATGCTGAGCCAAAAAGGGTATTTTTAAGGATTCTTTTGTGAAACTCAAATGCTTTATTTAAACTAAAAGGAGATTTTCCAACTTTGTTTTGGGACTATTTAATCCTTTTAACCTTTTACTGCTTTCGATTTTGTTTAGATAAATAGTGTAATTTCAGAGGAATTGTTTGTTTTGATGTGAGACAGAACATGTAGGTATTTCTGAAATGAATCATTTATTAAGCAGCATCCAAGCACAGTGTTTTGATGTAATATTCCCAGTACTTTTCAAGCTCTATTTCACAACCAAATTTTTAGTTCCCAGGGATATTTTACCCACTTGAGGCAGGGGCTGGTCTGGGTCAGACAAAGACAATAGGCAGAAAATCCTTCCTAAAAGAGTTAGAGACAAAGGAATATTTTGAGAAGCAAATCCTTCTTCCTTGGCCAGTGCTGGAGGGAAGCAGTTGATTAAATGGTCTTTAGTGATGCTGGATGATGCTCTTCCATATTCTACCCTTGGGAACTCATATTTCTTATCCTTCAGACCTGAGGAGAAGTACAAAAAACCCTGTGCTGCTAATTGGTATAGCAAGCTGGCACATAGCTATTTGTTGCCAGAGATGTGTGCTTTTCATTTAAAGGTTCTGACGTTTCAATTTCATTTGTGACTGCCCTGTTTAGAGGCGAAAGCCGTGATGTCTGTGTGCAAGCCTAGCCTGTTCACAGCACTGAAGATGCACCTTACCTGCCAAACTATAACCATCCTTGGGAAATATAATTACCCTGAACAAGAAAAGAAAGAAAGTGTGAGGAAATCATGCTCAGCCTCACTGCAGCATGGGGGCACAGCACTGCAGCAACCCACCCCCCCCTCCCCCTCCCGCCCAGCAGTTTATAGATTGGCTTTGTGCAATCCACCTTAGTTTATGTCCACTTCAGTGTGTCTTTCACAAGAGAAACTCCAGGAAAAAACTCCAACAAAAACATTTTCAGCAGTCAAACAGGAGGTGATGAAGATTTGCCAGCGTTTGTCATCTGACAGTAAGTAAACAGGTTGGCAACAACATCTAAGATTAACTCCTCTCTGCTTGGGACTGTGTTATATTTCAGTGGAGCTTATGACAGAAGAGGAAAGCTTGCATTTATCTTTTATCTTCAGCTTCCACACTGCTGGTTGTCTGTGTTACGAGGCTCTGTGCTGCTTGTAGCTGGACCTGTCTGGAAGGCGTTGGAGTCTGAAAAAGGGCTTATTGGGAGTCACTTCTCTGTGAGGCCACATGCAGACGGTGCCACAGTGTGGGAGCATCACCTCCCCGGCAGCTCAGATGTGCTCTTTTCCAGAACATGAGGGTTCAGCCTGTCATCGATTGCCTTCCTTGGAGGAAATTCTTCCAAACTGCCTTTTATCTGCTTTACTCTTCCTAAATCACTGTTGCAATTGTTCATAGTTTGCTGTGTTTAGCTCATATTTATACAGCTTTCCTGCACTGAATAACCACCGTTTTATATTAATTATTGGAACACAATCAGGAAAAGAATTGGAGAGAAAAGGAATCAGCTGTGAAATTATCTATTCATAGCATCAGTTTCCTGTATTTACCGACAAGTTTTTCACTTGCCTAGATAAAGGTATTTTATCCTACTCATTCTTGTTTGTTTTGTTGCATCGGGATCCTGTTTTCCTTCCTTCCTCAATGCTTTTACTTACTTAATGTTCCTGTTGTAATTTACTGCACTGGAAGAGGAACTCTTCAAGCTCAGTTTTGCCCTAGCCCAGGCCTCTATACTTTTTGGAGGACAGGATTTGTTGGGTAAGTGGATTAGCTCCTCTCTTTTTGCTGTCCAGGACTGCATCAAATTGCTACTAAAACCTTAAGAGATAAAATATTTGGCAGTTAAAACTACATAGGTTTGGGGCTGCTGCCTTTTGCATAACACATTTGAGACTTCTAGGTGTTACCTGGAGTTTGAGAATTTTATCAGATTTATTTTCAGATTTTTAATAAAGGGATGGACTCCATTTAGGAAGTAAGTTTTTTGTCACCCTGCAATGGCCTGTTTGTCACTGTGCACAAGAGGATTTTAAATCTGCACTTTAGAAGATAAGAATGAATAGAAATTCTGCTGATTGTGCTCCCTTTGGCTCCAGGATTGTGTCCAAACATCTGAGCTGTAGAAACAGGGAGATAGAAGCAGATCGACCACTTTGTTTTATCAAACACTTCAATGTGCAGCATTTCAAGTAAAACCGTAGCTTCCTGCTACGCTACTCCTGTTCCACATCTGCTTCCCAGCCTCACTCGCTTGCTGCTCTTAGCCTTGCTACAGGAAATAGGTAGCAGCAGTGTTGATCGCAAACACTACTACAGACTCTTTTATTTAACTAAGAGCAGTTGCAAAATGGGACTGTGTCTGCCAAGCAAACACACGGTCCAGGGCAGAAATAGGTTAATTAAAAGGAGATAAGCAAGGCAGGAAGTCCTGAAACAGAAAATGTTAGTTGGCATGATCTTGACTTTGAAACTTACTTAACAGTTACCCTTTTCAGGCGGTCTATTTCTTTTCTACATCTTATTCTTTTGGTCAAGGAGGAGAGAAAATGTGACTTAATGAGATTAAATGGCATTTAATTCACATTTTTTCTCTTTCCAGCTGTGTGCCTGCTACTCCTTATGTTGAAGTCAGTGCTCTTGCTTCTGTGGGGACAGGGACAGAGCCTGAATAAGTAACTAAGTCCAGTGAAAAGCGCTCCATGTGAGATTTTAGAATTGTGGTGACACTGGATACAGCAAACACCCATCTAACATGGGTGAGGGACCCTGTATGCTAAAGCATGAACCTATGCATTTGCTTAATTAAAGCTCCTAGAGTCAAGGCAATGGGGAGGGACAGAAGCCTGAAACAGCTTGGTGCATTTTGTTGGAGAAGGGTAGGAGGCAGCATCGAATCTCTCCCAGGTCTTGCCACACATTTTTCATGGGCAGGATCTGTTTGCAAATCCATAGCCAAACAGTTGCCTCTTGGATTATGCTGGCATCCATGTAGAAGTGTACAGTCTGGTTTACCTTATGCACACTTAAACTCGCTTGTTACAGTGGTAACAAGCCCTCTTCAGCTGTCTTGCTGTATGGAGAGAACACGTTTTTGCAAGTGGGACATGCTCTTACTTTGGCGAGACAGCTAATTGCTTGGCGGTGTGGACGTCATATACAGGTGGCTTAAAAACCCATTATAGAAAACTATTAATGAAAATAAATTTCAAAGTGTGTTTTCAGAGCTATGCAGCATGTGAGCAGCAGCCACTTGTGGAACAAGGGGATGCAAACAGCAAAGCATGCGGAGCACCCTACATCAGGACAGTGAAAAACGCTAATCCGCAGTTTCATCAGACATGACGTAATCTTCTCAGGCTATAGGTATCTTGACTGGGATGTCAATATTCTCTGAATTGTATAGGCTTAGTTAGTTCCCTCTAAGACAATGAAGAGGCACTGACTGCCTGATGACTGAATCCAGCCCTCCTTGCGTCATAGATATTTCAGACTTGAGGTTTAGACTGGAAAACTGTCACATACATACAAATGAAGAAAAGAATTTCTTTTATGTAGAAATCAAATATTCTATGAGATAAACTTCCCATGACTTTTTGGCAGTAAGAGGTATGTTTTTCGCTGAGTTGTATTCTTCACATATTGACTATGCTTCCTATGAAATTTCAAATAAGCATAACATGAAATTGGCCCAACTTCACTATCAATTTTCTCATTTTCACCTTTGGAGAAGGAACTCACAATGCTTAGTGATTGGGCAATACAATGATTGAAGAAATTCAATGTCAATATATGTGAAGAGATGCATATGGGAAAAAAGCACACTAACTACATGCAGGATGACAGTTTCTAAATTAGATTCTATTGTTCAGGGAGCCATTGCTGCTAAGTCCCTGTGAAAATCAGTTCATTGCTCAGCAGTGGTCAAAAAGATTAATTGGAATTATGAGGAAAAGAATAGAGAGAAAACAGAAAAATAATAGTTATGCTACCACATAAATTCATGATGCTTCTGCATCCTGGATATTGTGCAGTGAACTCATCACCACAGCTCAGAACAGAGAGCCGAAAGTGGCCCAGAAAAAGGAAGAAACAGGCTCGGTAAATAGACCAACTTTTGCATGAGGAAAGGCAAAATATACTATTTTCAGCATGGGGAAGCGATGAAGCCTGATAACATCATTAATGGTAAGTTAAGAGATTAATTATCGTTCCTGACAATATAAGAATAAGGGCTGATGAAATAATCAGTTGTGCCTTTAAAAAGGGAGCACATCATCACCCAGCATGTGGTGAAGTTGTGCAGCTCATGTCCACGGGATACTATAGAAACCAAATAATAAATTGTTTCAAAAGCTGATGGGGCAAATTCGCAGAGGATAGGGCCATCAGTTTCTGTACAAAATGATGTTCAGGAGGAACCTCCTGGCTCAGGAATCACTGTCACTGATGACCAGAAGCTGGAAGGCAGGGGGGAGGGTCACTCTGTATCTGCATTACTCCTCATATGCCTTACTTCTGGCAACACTCAGGGTATAGAGCCAGGCGAATCTTTGCTTTTCCATATGATGACAGTGTGGCTGTTCTTCTGTTATGCTTTTCTGTCATTAGAATTTATGACTGAAGTATTTATTTATTTTTATTTGTATGCTTTTCCACATCTTCCATCGCCATAGCTTGTGAGCAACCTAAACATATCTGTGCATTTGTCCCTCACGGCTCTTCAGAAAGGCAGAGCAACAGCCCAATCCCTATTTACAAGGGGACCCTCAACCTTGGAAGAATCTTCTGGGCTGGAAAGGGCCCTGAGGGACTGACATCCACCTTTCTCCCCCTCACACTCCTTGTGGTGTCCTGAAGAAATGGTCATGGAGTGCCTTGTCATGCCAGCCCTTCCCCTGCCAGCCCTCCCAGAACTGGCTGCCTCCAGGCCGCATCCAGCACTTATGACTAAGGCATAGTGAGAGATGAAAATAAAACCTCTTGGTGTGGCAAAACCCTCAAGTCCTTAGTCAACACTGAAGAGAAGCCTACGTGGTTTGATCGAAGTCCAGCAGCACATCTGTGGAAGAGGTGGGAGCTGGATCCAACCCTTTTTTTGCTTGGATAATAACCTGTAATTACAGTTGTCAGTGCAAGACACCTAATATATCCTTCTTCAATCTTCTTTTTAATCTTGGTGTAACTTTTTCTTGTATCCAGTGTGCTGTAATTCTGGGTTGTTCCCCTTATAGCAGTTAGTTTCTCGGCGTAGTCCCTGACCACACATACTTTTGAGTGGAACATCTGGTTCTAATGTGTGCTCTAGAAATGTTACTTTCTGCAATATTCCACTTTTCTCCCAAACAATATTTTCCTCTCGTGTTTGCCCAGAATAGCTTGTAAGCTGATCAATATCTGAAGCAACAAAGGATTCATTTAAGAACAAAGACTTCAAAAGCCACAAAAGTGATTTCCCAGAACTCAGGGCAGTTACAGGAGAGGTGGTTTGCCATCTGGCCATGCACACAGGAACACTGCAGGGCTGCCTTCCTCCTCTTTCTCCATACCAGCTTTCCCCACTGTTCCCACCAGCTGCCGTAACTGCAGAGCCAGTCTCAACTTGTTTCCTTCCTGGTGATCCCACCTAGCTATGTTCTTGGGTTTCTTGTTGTCCTTCATTTCTAACCAAGCCCATTCAAATGTTCAGAGGAGGAAATATTGCTACCCGGATCCTCCTGTTGTTTCTCACTGCCATCACAGCTGATTTTTCAGAATTACTAGCTTAGGAGCCATCCTGCATTAAGTGAGTAAACAAACCTCCACCTATTTACAGGGGAAGTACTGCTCTGCATAAAAGAGACCGTGTAGTCAGTACTAAGTGGAGATACAGGATGAAGCAGGAATGTTTAATGTACTTTCAGGCATGGGAAACATGAAAAGCCAGCTGAACTCCAGAGAAAACTGTAGTGCGCTTCTGGTATGTTCGCAATACAGATGATGTAAATAATATATGACTCCTGGAAGGAGTGTAGGAATATATAAAGTTTTATGTAGGGGAGCACTGCACGCATATGGGAGATTCAGATGCATCTACAAATCATGGGCTGGATGCCAAACAGTGCAATGGTGCCCACTGTAAATGGGGCTTAGGGACTGAATTACTTCAGTAATTATAGCTGATTGTGACTCACATGCTGAAAGGGTAAATTGTGCACTGCCACAATCCATCAAGTTATTTAACTCTGAAAAAACAAAGCTCTTCAGTGATGAGGGAGGAGGATTTATGATTCCATTATTTTATCTTTACAAGCCAAGCCGTAGGCAAATGTGATCATGGTTTTTAAGAGTTTGCCTTAGCAGGGTTGTCTTACTGGCCAACCACTTCATCATTACCATAAAGCATGGAGAAACAGAGCATAATTCAAAGACATGAAAAAATGTAGCTTAACCATTTGAAATCCTTTAGGGCTTTTGCCATTGAGAGGTGAACAAAACTATGCCTGCCCTGAGGAGCCTGCTGCCCAGCGATGTCTGCGCTGGCAGCTGTGCTGCAGCTGTGTGAGGTGGAGCTTCCTCTGGTGAGGGGCTCCCACCCATCCAGGGGTGGACACAGGAGGAAGGGCTGGGTGGGGGACCTCAGGGTTTCAGTCTTCAAGGAACTGAGGCTGAAGCCCCTCTCACCTCCCAAGATCCTGCCTCACAGATTTCTGTGTCCTGAAAATCTACCAGTTTACTTTCTGGAGCTGGAGATGCTTCTCCAACTCAGCTCTTCAAGGCACACCTGGGATCTGGTCCCTTTCCATTCAGTTGCCCTGTCTCTTTGCACAGACTCTCTCCCCGACACCTCTTCTTAAAAAACAAAATGTAGAAGAGAAGGTCCCAGGTCAGCCCTTGCCTCCTACTCCCAATTCACCCTTTTTATAGTGTTCCTCCTCCTCGTGACACAGAGAATATGCCTGATGCCTTTTTCAGTGTTAGGATCTGCAGCTATCCTTTTTTTCGTATGTTCATCCATCCATTTAATGCCTAGCATGGCCATGAATGTCTGCCATATGGGCCTGTCTCTTGATATTTTAATCTGGCCAGAGTTTTGGGTCAGTAATAAGCAATAAGGACAGTTATAAAAAACTTTGCCACACTTGAAATAAAACAGAATTACTTTTTTTATTCCTCCAAGGCCATATTCCTAATATAGCTTCTTGGACACCTGAGAAAATGCTTACATTAAGATTTTCTTCTGACTGTGTTGAAGTGATGCCAGCAGGACAGAGGTTCCCTCTGTAACTATTTGCCTGCTTTTGATGCTGTTTGGCACATGGTGAATGTGGTGAAATAGAGGAAAAGGATTTGTGTTGCTGGAGGTCATTAGAAATTTCAGTAATTTTACACAATGTGTCAGGAAAACTAGCCGGCTGGGACAGTCACACCAGACAGACCTTGGTCACCCTGTGTAGTACTGAGCAGCCTCTTTGAAACCTCCCCAGAAACACCCCTTAGCTTGAAGCCTGGTCTTTGGTGGTTGCCACACAGGTGCTGCAGACAGCCTCTGGAGCAAAACTGCTGCTGTGCTGCCCTATCACCTTCCCCCAGCAGCTCTGGAAAGCACAGCAGCTGCGGAGAAGAGGTTTCACTGCCATGGAGGAAACCAGGGGAACTGGCTGAGAGAGCTCTAAAGGAGCAGGGATGCTGCGTTTTAGTGTTTAATGAGTCTGCATGACCTTCTTTTTGATATAAATAATCTGGTAGACAGGTGTGAAGCAGCCACTGATTTTGTCTGCTGCTTCCTCAGGCGATCCTGTGGACCACAACCCATGGTCACCCATGTAGTGCGGCTGCGTGGCGTTATGTGGTCTGTGCACAGCAAGGAAACCCCATGAGGCAGGGGTTGCTGCCAGCACCTGACCAGGAAAAGCTTCTCTGAAGTCAGAAGGATCAGGTTAGAAACTCAGGGAATATAATCACCGTCTTTTGTAAGAAATGCAGTGACAGATGATTTTGTCCTTGTTTATTAAAACTATTCTTTGATCTGAAAAGAAAAATCCTGTTTTATAGGAACAGTGTTTTCTGGAAAAGGTATTTTGAGCTCATTTAGACATAGATGGTGAATTTTAATTATAGAGGAACACTTACTTTAGCACTTTTTAGTCATATTTTACTCCTCTGAAAGCATGGCGGGTCTGAGTCAGCAGGATGCACAGCTGACTCCAGCCCAGGGAGGAGGCTAGGCAGAGCAGACTCTGCAGCCTCCAGATGTTGTGCAGTATTTTCTTTTCAGTGGCCTTTTTTAACCTTCTTGGAGGCCAGGTAATATACAGATTAAGGGCTTTTTCCTTTTTTAAAGGGAAAATCTAGATAACAAAAATGATTAGGAACGGCACAGCTTCTGTTGGTCTGACTCAACAGCATCTGCTTCATTTAAAGCACTGGTTATTGAAATAAGGCAGGTGTCCAGGATTCATTGAGGTAAATATTTTAAGCTGTTTCCAAAAGGAGGAATGACTGTAAGAGCAAAGTTGGCTTATTTTGAGGGAAATGGCACAAATCAAAGCAAACAAATGAAACATGAAAAAGGAGGGAGTGTGATTTTGATATCAGCTTTGAACTGTCCTTTCTGAGCTGAGTAGAAGGTCGATGTTTAGGACATGTACCTAAAAGACTGACATTTTGGAAGGAAAGGAAGTGAAAGAAAGAAGGAAACCTGCACCTGGGTACGAAAATGGTGTTGTGCTGTGCTGGAGTCCGGGGGACAGCAATGCCTTGGAGGTGTGGAAAGGAATTTGTCTCTCTCCAGGCTCTCTCCAAAACACACCATATACATGCTACATCAACCTGCTCTTAAAACACTAGAGGTGCTTTATAGAGGTGCACTAGAGGTGCACTATATGCACACTAGAGGTGCATATATTTTTGACAAAAAGTCTTGTTATTTTACCTGTCATTCTGATTTATGCTTCTTAGAAAACAGAGCGGCAGTTGGAAGAAAAGACAAGAGCCATATGGCAGACTATTGCCAAACAAACAAACACATACAATATAGATGCCAAACAGCTTTTGTACAAACAAAAGGAGCAGAAAAACAACCTCATCCCCCTTTGATATCTCTACATGCTTTCATGAGAGAGTATTTATGTGGCTTTTCACCTCCCTTTAATCCTTCTGAAGAGATTTGCTCTATTCGAACATGTGCTCAAGGTACTTCCTAATGCATTCAGGTTTTAATAAGATCACAATTTGCAAAGATTAATATGGCCAACCCTGTGAATAACTCTGGATCTGGTATTAATTTTAAGTGTTATCACCATATTGTACATAGCTGAAATATTGGGAAACGGAGGGCAGGTGGCTGGGCAGGGACTGTCATTCCTCAGAGATGGCCCTTATAAAGGGAACCTGTCCATTGGGACTACAACCCGCGTCCTGCTCATGTGGTGCCTGATGTCACCTCAGCCCTATAATGGCAACCTCTGGAGCAACCCTCACTCAGGAAAGCAGGACCTTGCTGGTTTGGGTCTGCCATGTGGCGGGACTGGGGAGGCTCCTGCGGAACCTACGATTACACTGAGCTACTTATTTAAGGAGACAACTGTCACATAATTTTAAAAGCCCTAGAGCAACACCACTGAACCTTTATGTAAGAGTAAATGAGGAAAGAAATAAAATTCTCTCTCTCTTGCTTTTATTAAGGAGGGAAAATGCATTTTGTCAATTGTGGAAGCACTAATCCTAATGCAGGCTGCTGAACTGCACACCAGATACAAATGCATGCAGCTGGGGCACACATGAGCATGCAGACACACACATGTGCACACATGCACACACACACACTGCTGGGCACTGCAGGTGGGACCAGAGCAGCATGCTGAAATGGGACTGTGAGCTTCCAGGGGAGAGTGGCTGGGTGAGGACAGTCAGGATTGGATGGACAGTCAGGACATTGGATGGACAGTCAGGATTGGGAAGAGAGGAGCAAAGAGCTGAGAACAGGGACAATATTAAAACCATGGGTTTGGAGGCACAGTCTAGAAGGAAGTATGCAGCAGTTGCACATGGCAATGGAGAAATGCAAGGGGCTGGAGTCAGAGATCTGGAACAAGGACTGTGCCATGGCTCCAGGTACTCCACACTCACTGTTTGCTGATCTAATTCCACATGCTGGAACTGTGGTATATTTAAAAGAGGAGATTACTTGTTTCTTGCTCCCCATCCTTCTTTTTCCTCACATGGATTTGCACCAACATTCTTAAGCAGGATGATCAGCCTGTGCAGATGGACCTCTTCAGGTCTGGAAGTGTGAGCACCTGAACTCAGTGTCTGGCCTAGTCACAGGGCAGATCAGTCCCCTGATCAGTCTCCTGACTGCTGCAGCAGTTGGCCACATCCACGCTGGCAGGAAAGCCTGAAGTTGGTGGTACCCTTTTTTACTGCTGCCTGCATTGTGGACATTGACTACAAAAAGGGGCCGTGACAGGTTATCTGTATGTTCATCCATGACAAAATGAGTAACTTAATGAGAATTTACCATGGATGCGGTAGGTCTTATTCCACACAGAGAACTTGCATTAATTGATTGTGTTAATCACATCCTCCCCTATTCATCTAAATCCCTACATTTAATTTTATTTGGGTTGTGCCGTTCCCTTGAGGAGCGGTGCTTGATCTGAGTGCTGTCAGACTCAGTTAAGTTTCTTGACATGCCAAGGGGAGTGGAAGAATGCACTGAGGGTACGGCTCGATCCAAAGCAGAAAGGACAGAAGGGAGAAAAAGGAAAAGAAATCTAGAAGCAAAAAATATTGTCCTGGGGTTTATAATTATAAAAATACTAAATATCTATGCCAGATTTAGGAAGTAAAACAGATGGGAGCAAACCCTTTCTCAGTGAGGGATGTGAGGTAGCACTACTTGCTCCCATACTGCTGCATTTTCTTCTCCCAGGGAGCGAGTGTCCTTGCCCATGTAGCCAACAAGGGCAGCCATGGCTCAGTGCTGCTTCTGAACCATGCATGGACATTGCATGGCAGAGTGGTGATTTCAGATCCATGTTTCAAATTCTTAATATTACTCTAATATGGATTTTTGTGGTATAATTTGTCTTAGTCTCAATTTAGGGTTGAGGGACATTAGCCCAGTAAAATCCTCAAGGAACAAAAAAACCCATCTACTCTTCTTCTTCATAATTTTTTGTAATTAGTAGGGATTTAGAGTAGGTAATTTTACCCTTGACAATAAATCGGCAATCATTTGTGATGAGGCAAATAGACATTCAAGCTAGGCAGAGAACAGCTGAAGTAGAACCTCAAGAGATTATAAAAGAAACCTGCTGATGTGAAGGTTTCTGACTTTCTCGTGTCAGCATTCAGTGACACTATTCAGGTTAAACAAACCTTTTTCTGTGTGGAAGAAAACTTTGCTTCTGGATGTCTTTTTGTACCTGGTGAGCAAGACATGAGCATTTGTCTAGGTAGATACAAAGCCATGTGGCTCATCCACATGCTTGAATGTTAACCACCCCCACCCCCCTCCACCAGGCCCCCAAGTTTAGCTGATTGCAGGAATCAATCAATTTATAGTATAGCTCTAAAAGCACAAAGCACAAGGTGTAGACCAGACACACATTGTTGTTGTATATAAAGAGGGAGTAAACAAAGCAGCAGACTAATGCAACTTTGGATACAACCATTACCCTGGGATCTGGAATCCAAACATGGATGGTCACAGTTGTTAACAGCGTGTGCTCTGCATCATGATCACAAGAGGCCAAGCAACGTCTTGAAGGGGCTGCCTTCGTTCTCAGACAACAAAGCACGGAAGACTGAAAAATACAATGTAAATAATATCTTAAGTCATAGAGATCTTGATATCCACACGACTATGGTGGAAATCAACTCAAAGCACCTTCACTGAGCTGTCCTGTTTGATTTCTTGCCACCAAACCCCAGGAACATCCCAGAGGTAAATAGACCCTGACACTGCACAGCTTCTTGGCCTCTCTGTTGTCCTCGTTAGGCACAGACTTCCTCTTTGCAACCTTCCCATGGAGAAGAAATGATCCAGCCCAGCTGACTGTGGGCTCACCAGCAGAACCAGTTTCCTGCAGGTGCCCTGTGCTCTTATCCCCTGGCAGAATTTCACTTTGTAAATCACTGTAGAGCTACACTTCCTCTATGCAGAGGTACCAAATGCTGAGAGCCAATGTACTCAACATACATTGCAACAGAATTTAGAAACTCAACAGTTTTTAACTTTAGCAAGGTTGCCTTTTTTAATGATGTGTTTACTCTTGTTCTCTCCAGGCAAGTCTATTAATACACTGATAATGCTTAATCCTTGACCTGTTCACAGATAGATAAGCAGGCTGGTATCAGGTATAACCTAAATTATAGCACAGTACAAGACATTCCTAAGGATCTGAACAGTTCATATAATACCAGTCAAATTAATAAATATACTTCAAGATGTTTCTTGTATTGTAGCAGATATTAATTTATTTTTATTAATGTTTCACGTCTTGAATGCTGTAATCACATCCTAGCTCCAGGAAAATGCTCTGATCCCTGCTCCAAAGCTCTTAAAATGTTATGTTAGTCACAAGTCTGCTACTGAGATTAAAGAACTAAGAGAGTAAGTGGGACAACAGAAGTCTGGTGAAGAGGAATGTTACAGTTACATTCTGCCTGTTTTTCTAGGGTAATCATAGCTGCATCATGAGATTTAGGATCGGTTTTTTTCTCCTGCTAACATTAGATTAGAAGACGCTCATGTGTTGGCATGAAATGTGTGAACTTCAAAGGGAAAGTGTTTTGAGTAAGGAAAGAGTGAAGTGAGTTTTCCAAGACAAGTGCCCATGGGCACCCCAGGCATGTTTTTTGAAGTAGCTGTCTACACGTTTCAGCTATTTTAGGTAACACTGGAGGACTTGCCAGCTTCTCCAGGCCATCAAGTGGCATGAGAAACAGACAGCAGCATTCCTCAACCTGGCACCTTCCCCTGCTCTGCTCCTACAGGTGCCCTGGGACAGCAGTCCTTGCTGTCTTCCCACCTTGAGACCACACTGATAATCATAGAATCACAGAATCATTTGGATTGGAAGGGACTTTAAAGACCATCTAGTTCCAACCCTCCCCTTCCAACACTCTCCACTAGACCAGGTGGCTCAAAGCCTCATCCAGCCTGGCCTTGAACACTCCCAGGGATGGGGCATCCGCAGCTTCTCTGGGCAACCTGTGCCAGTGCCTCACCACCCTCTGTGGGAAGAATTTCTTCCTGATATCCAATCTAAATCTCCCCGCTTTCAGTTTAAACCCATTACCCCTTGTCCTGTCACTACAGGCCCTTGTAAAAAGCACCCCCCCAACCCCCCGGCTTTCTTGTAGCCCCTTCAGGTACTGGAAGACACTATAAGGTCTCCTCAGAGCCTTCTCTTCTCCAGGCTGAACAGCCCTTGCATTGGTGGAAAGCAGGTGACAGGGTCTTTCACCCAAAGCTGTTCAGGGCATCTCTGGTAGTGCTGCAGCTTCCTGCACTTGGCTGGACCTGTCTCCACTGCTCAGCCTTCCTATGCGAGACTGTAGATGAGGAACCATAGGCCATTTTAATGCATCATTTACAAGTTTCCTCAGTGTCTCAGTTTTGTGCTGTGAATTACAGTTACTGCTCAGTTCTGACCTACAGTTCAGGCCTATGTTGTGAAGAGTGCTAGAGATGGTCAAGGCTTTTCTTTCACAACCTTTATAAACATCCAAATGACTGCTTTGTCAGAAGTGCTTTAGAAATAATAGGGTTGGTTTGGAGAAGGTTGGGAAAGGGAGTCTATTACTAAAAGTTTATTTGTCAAACAGAAAAGAAAATATTTTGGGAAAGTAAGGAGAAAATAGTTATGAAAACAGATACATTTTTCTGGATTTTCGCACTGAGTTTTTGGTTTCTGAAAAGCAGTTGGTTAATGACATGAAAAAAATGCAAGAAGAGAAGGAATTTCTGACTAATCCTAGAGCTGAATGCAGATATGTTGTCCTTCTGTAGTAAAAAACCTTGCCTCTTTCTGTCCTTATCCCTGCCACCCTCCCCTCTTCCTCTCTCCTCCATCCTGAATACTGATACCACCATAGTTCTTGCAACTGTGCAAATTCTTGTCCAGCCACAGTTTCAAACCAGACCAAACCAGACAATGACACAGTAATGTTAAAACAATGGCCTTTGAATTTTGGCTGAGTTGATTTAAAGAAGATAATTTAAAAAGACTTTAAAAGCATTAGTGGATTCAGCCTAGCCGACAACACAACAAATAGCATTTTTATTTACTTATTCTCTATTTTTTAAGGACTTTTGCATCAAAGTTGTTGCTAATTTAAAGCAGGAAAATCACCAGGTATATGAGTATAATTTGCATCAATTAGTCACCCAGAAGTTGGTGCAATTCTATTTTGATCGTGCAAAAAAGGAATAGCCTGAGGGTCTGTCTAAAGGGCGACTAACATGCAGCCATAATACACTGCTAAAAATACCTCATAGGTGAGCGTATCTGCATAGGCCATAGAGAACTCCTGCTCTCCGAGGAGAAAGATAAAGAAATTATCTTAATGAGTGAATCTGTGTGGAGTTTTTTTTGAAAATATTTCTTTGGTTATTTTAGTAGCAACCTAAGAGGCATTTAAATATGAGGATATTCTTGTCTACATGTAAAAGGGAGAAGGGCAAGAAGAAGATATACAGTAATCAAGTATAAGCAAACATTACAATGATCAATTTTTTCTGCCTAGCATTTCCCCAGTTACGGATGAAGACATTATTCTGATAAAGACTCAGTAGTTTCTATTCGAGGCAAATTTCAGGACTGTGAGAGGTAACAGGGTTGCCCCTAGCTTATTACTGTCCTTGCCGTCTTGTTTCTAGACATTGGCTGACCAAGTACCATGGAAGCATCAGTCCTGCAAACGCTCGTGTGAGTGTCACTACTGCTTGTCACACAACCATCGGGCCCTAGAGGGGTCAGGGTGAGGTACTGTGTCAGAAATGCTCCTCTTCCAAGATGGCAACATGCTTGTAGCTCCTGGGAGGAAAGCGAGCAGTGTGCTTCCCCTGGTTCTTTGGGAACATTTCTCCCTTTGCTTTGTTACTTGCCATGTGGAGGACTAGCAATTTTTCTCACACAGATATATACTTGCAATTTCTGTTTCGATTTGTATTACCTGGAAATCAAACCAGAGCCTCCAAAGGGCAGGAGTGCCTATATGGCAGCTCTCTGGAGTTTCAGTGGCTACAGTGTGTCTGTCTATATGGAAAGCATTTTTTAAAACATGCTTGCTATGAGGACTAAATGGCAACATGGGCTGTCTGCCAATAACCTCAAATCTGTAGTGAGAAGCAATTCAGTCTGCTTGCAAGCTGAGCTCTAGCCTTCCTCTCCTGTATAGACTGTCAATTTCTCTGTGATTTACTAAGAGTAAGTACAAAGCATATTTTATTAAGGAAACATCTTCCACTGCAATCATGGTTCTTAAAGTAAAATGCCAACAATTTACTCACTGTTTCCCAGCACTTTTCTGGCCTATGTTTAAAACTGATGTAGTGAGTACAGGTCTTCATCACCGGTGGTAGCGTTCAGCGTAAGTCATTGCTAGATTTAGCTGCTGCTCTCCATATATCATCAAGTAGCTTGAAGCGAATTTATTACCAGAAGGCTCGTGTGTGTCCTTGCTGCATTTTTCCAGCTTATCTAAACTGTTGAAATAGTCGAGCAACAAGCACTTGAAAGTGGAAGACCAAAAGCATCAGGCTGAGTTTCAGCTAGCTGTCAAGTGAGGATGCAAGTGACATTTGCCATTTGCCTCTTATCAAATCCTGTAACAGAGATAACAGGACATCTCCTTGAGAAAACCCTTGCTGTTTTCACCAAAAGCAAACATGAAGCTCCTGAAGTTGGGCATGGGAGACAAGTTTTTCTGCTGCAACGACTATCACATGGGAGTTTACAAACCTGAAACCTGAAAGACATTTGAGTCTTCCTCCTTAATGCGTTTGGAGCAGGCCCTTGGAGGCTGCAGTCCTGATGTGGCTTTCAGACAAGCCCTGTTGAAATATGACATGGCATCACCTAACTGAGGGTTGCTACCAAAAGGAATGGCCCCACTCCCCTTCTCCCTGCCCCCAGAGCAAGACCACTTGCTCCACCTCCTTCCTTTGCACTGGTGCCGCTGTGCACCCGACTCCATGATGTGCTGGTTCAGGGAGTTCAGCAAGCAAAACACACACCAAGGAGATGTTTGGCTTGAATTGGCTGCTCACATGGTTCTATCAATTCTGGCTGTAGGGACAGGGGTGGGGAAACGTTGGGGAGATGGAGGGTAGACATACCCATTTTGGCAGCAGATATGTCTCATCACAGTAGATTTGGGATTAAATATCAACCTGCTGAAGTGCAGGGAGCATCTCATCCACGGTGATGCAGGCTGCTCACAGGGGAGACGACTAACCTGATCGTTAGTCTCTGTTGTCATGTTCAGAAGAGCCTGAAGCTCACTGGCCATACTAATGTTCATGCCAGACTGTGTCTGGCCTATGCCCTGGTGACATCCACATTTCTAAAGACAGGTTGTAAGAGATAACAATCCCACAGGTTGCATGATAAAAATGCATCTCTTGATTAAAGATTGAGTTTATCAGCTGTGAGTAGCACTCTATGTCATGTCTGCACCTGCCAACCTGCAAAATGAGGAGTCTGTAGGAACGGGGGCATCCCCAGGGCCGTATCCTGTTTTGTACCTTGCCTAAGGAGCTGGAAAGCAATGAAGGCATTTGAGTTCAGCATTAACTGCTCAGGTTTTCCAGGCTCTTAAGGCTCTGATTTTGGCTCTTGGAGCTGAGACAGGCCCTGACAGCACTTCAGCTGGATGAAATAAAAGAGCAGCAACTGGAGCCAAGCCAGGATGCAGTTAGCAGAGAGAGAGAACTTCCTTTTCATTTTTATAAATTTGTTCCACAACTGTTTTATTAAGCTTCTTCTTTCTTTGCAGAACATTGGTCTAGTTTTCACCAGGGTTTCAGGCTGACTGGCAAATTGTTCCACTTACGAGGAAACATTGATCCCAATTGCCTGCCCACTCGAGCAGCAGGCGTAAGGCTGGGATGCTGAGGAGATGGGGGGGAATCTCCTCTTTGAGATACACATGGGCTAGCTTCTGTATTGGAGATATGCTCTCGCCAGCATACCCTGAGAATCAGTGGAGCACTGGGTGGGCTTTACACAGAATCTCCTTGAATACGTCCTCGAAGACTGAGAGCTAGGGTACCATAACTGTAACATTGCTGTGGTTGAGTTCCCTGAAATGTAAATAAAGGGATGCTTCCTAGAAACCCTGTTGTGAAACTAACCTTTTTTCTGTGCTCTTAACAGCTGGTATACAGGCTGCAGAAACACCTCCCTGGCAAGTGAGGGGCACACCTGAACTCTGGGAATCCCCAGGAAATTTGGGGCTGTCCGTCGGCACAGACAGGCAGAAACTGAGGAGCTGGAGCACACCTGCAGCCTCCTGACAGCCAGACTGGGGGAAAAGGAGGATCCTGGTGGAATGGCAGCAGCTGTTCCTGGAGTGTGATGCAGAAAATAAAGTTGCTGTGATGAGAAAATTAGAGACCAGAGTGAGGGTGTTAAATAATGCTGATCTTGAACAGCTACAGGCTGAAAAGGAAGAGTTTGAAGAAAAATGTCAGAGAACTAAGAGGAGGGATACATGAGGGAGGAGTAACAAGATATTCCTACATGCTGAAATTCAGCATGCAAATGTAGCCTTGATTTTAGGCATAGAGCAAGGGAAAAATTTAAGTGAAGGAGTGGGTAGTAGGAAATCACTGAAAATATGGACCAGCCAACGGTCTTCCCTCTGAGACTGGGAGAAGTACTGGGCAGCATGGAACTGTGGTGCTGTTGATGGGAGCGCTTGTCTCTCAGTATCCATCCTAATCAGGGCTTTGGAGACTGATCCTGCAAGGTGACCAGTGCTCCCACTGCTACCAGACATCACAGCCATGGGAACAGAGAGAGATGCAGAGTAGGTCCACAGGATCAGGCCCAATCAAAGTAGAGGTTAGGATTTCTGGGAGACTCACTGTGGGGCAGTCTATATGTGTTTGTAAACAGGAAGGTATTTAAATCTACATTGAGATCATGGACAAAATACTAGGGTTTAGGATTGGGAGCATGGTAAGAGCAAGGGGACTTAAGTAAATTGTCTAGATGCAACCTGAATCAATTTGTATTTGATTTGGTCAACCAGCCCCAAAGCCTGTACAGATATTTGTATTTCAGAGGGATAATGGATTATTCCAGGTTAGGTCAAATGAGAAAGGAATTGATTCCAGCCATATCAGGTAGGGGCTCATGTTCAGGCTGAGCTTGTTTGTGAAGCTGCTGCCCATTTGTGCTTAAAGGACTAAGTGTGGGCAGCTGAGTTAATTCCTGCCTCTCAGCTGATGGACTGTAACCTCTAGCTGAGGACAAACCTTTTAAACAGGTGTGCAAGCTGTTTGCCTCTTAAGCTAAATCAGTGTGAACCTCTCTTAAAGCAATCTAAACATATTATTGGAAAGAAATTGCAAAGAAACTTACATTTTGCTGTTGTTTGATTGCATCTGCTTAAAATTCATGTTTCAATCAAATTGGTGGAAACTCATCTGTAATTGAGCCTTTAAGCATTATGGTTCTCAAAAATTAATTTGGCCTCAGACTGAAAATGAATGAACAGGAGAGGAAAAAGCTTTATCCTAGACAGTAATCTTAAGCGTGACTCTGATCTTCTCCAAGTTTAACCTAATACAGTGCCACTGGTATCAAAGCAAGTAGTCTTCCTTTACTTAGAAACAGATTTGACCAGTGCTTAGGCTGTTCATTTGGTATTATTCAACCAGTTGTAAGGTTTTTATAACATTACCAGTTTATTAATAGTTGAGAAATGAAACTTTACATTAGTGTCAGGGATGTGGGGGAGAAGCAGAATGAGGAATGGTAAAAGATAATATTTGCCCAGGGCAGACGATTAAAGAACAATCTACTTTAACAGTTTCACCTATCTATAATTTCTTCTGCCTACCATTTCCACAGTTTTCCACGCCTCAGGGGCAGGTTGACATTCTTAGCACAGCTTCGAAATGGTTGATTGTTTCTGTGAGGGGCTTTTATTAAAGTATTTTTTTATTTTTGTCTTTTTCTGGAAAGGAACAAGTAAAGCCACCCTCCGACTCCACAGAACAACACAAGGAAGTTAGTCCTGCTGCTGGCAGCGGGGAGTTGAATGTCATTGCACAGCCATTGGCTTTCTGCTCTTTGGCAGCAGAGTAGGTGCCTTGCTTTGGCAAGGTGACAATCTGTACTTTGATTTTTCATACATGATAATGTATTACAGGGATTTGTGTAAAGATACCGTCAGCTTCTCTTTCCTGCTCATTTCTTCAAAAAACTTCCCTGCGTTTGAGAGAAAAAGAACCTTTAATTTTCAGGAATCTGTATTCTAAAAGTTAGTCTGTCAAAATGCTCTCTTATGTTTAAAAAGCCTAAGCTCCTCACAGTAGTTTGTACAGACACTTCCTATAAAAATATGTCTGAAATGATAAATACTCTTGGGATAAACTGCACGCAACCTCTGTCTCTCGGTGTTAGTCTCTGGTTTCCAAAACTGAAGCATGGTTGTACTAAGTATGGAAGGATGGGATTTACGTGGGGATGGCATTTCAAGAAGGTCATTGGTCTATCATGTTTGCATCTTTTAAAAGTTTTCTGGTTTGGTTTGGCCTGGCCTTTATTTCCATTATCACATAGATATGAAAATCTATTATGGAAAATATTTGAAATAGTAATCCCCATGTAACTGGGGATAAAAACTTAGGTGCAACAATTTACTTAAGGACTGAGTTTCTCTAAGGCTGTGCTCACTTTGTGTTCTATGGCTGCAGCCTGTGAGAGATGCCTGTCTATCCAAGCCACTGAGGATCTATGACTGGTTTTATGAGAGATTTTCAGGAATGCTGTACCCACGAAACAGCGTCACCAATGCCTCACTTACAGCCAACATACAAAGGGAATAACTTCTTGAGCATTTTTAAGAAATGTGGACTTAAAGCTGTTGGATTTCATTCCAAACCTTTGTTTTGCGTTTCATAACCAGTGAAGAGTAATGAGCTTTTCACTCCTGCTGGTAGCTGTGAATAGGATAAATGACTTCCCAAAGATGCATGTTAACAAATTCCTATTTTTATCTTCTGCTTCTTTTGTCTGCCTGCCTGGAAATTTTACAATAGTACCCATTGCCTTGCTATCTAAAAAGTTTTATTATTTTAGCTGTCCTCTTTGACGTCTGGTATTAGCTTTTGGGTTAGAGTTATGTCTGTGGATAAATATAAGGCTAGTTTACCCAAGGAATATATATGAGCCCATGCCTCCTCTTTCTGAGGCTTTGATAGAGGTGTCAGCTATACAGGATGAACTCATCTGGCAATTCTTAATGTTGATTTGACTATTTCTTGCTTTTTTATTGCACAAAATTTAATTACATGGCATTTATTTGTCTTACAGGAAATCACTTTTAAGAATAACATTACTCCTAGATACTACTGAGTATCCAAAAATGTATGAAGTTTAGACCTGAACTGTAAGGCAAAAATGTAAGCTCTATATAAGAAATTCTGAGTTAATAATAATAACAACATTTTTCATTTCATCTAATTGTTACAAGCATATCCTTCTGTGGCATGACATTACAGATCAGGCTAAGTGTTCAAAAAATGAAAACACAAAGCTAAAGTGCTGTTATTAGCCTACCTTTTAGTGCCAGTATATTTTCAAACGAGCCCCATGGCTTTGGTAATAGAAAGCAGTCTTTCTGTTTTGAAGTCTGCTTTAAGGCTTTAAATTCAGCCCAGGCTGACGTGACCAGAAGTCATCACCCATTCGACTGCTCTGTGATCAGCCACAAAATTTAGAGCTGTAGAGGTCAACTGTTTGGCTGTCTGTCATAACTGGCATCTGTATTCAAAGTCTTACCAACAACTTCAAAGCAGGAGCTATGGGTACTGGATACAAATGCTCCCTGAGCCCCAGAGTGTCATCACTCATGCTCATACAGCTGTCTGTCCGTCTCTATAACATATATCAGATTTTTACACTGATTTTATTGACACCTGGCTGCCTAATCTGAGATTAGGCCTCATTCAGTTTTAAACCCTGAAGTGGCACAGGTTGGGAGCTGGGGGTTTGAGAGGGGCTCCTGTGGAGACCACATCTCCCAAGAGGTCACAGCTGGAGGTAAAGCAGAGCCCATGTGTGCAGGAGCTCACAGATGGACAACACATGATAAACAGCCTGTGAGAGACAAACTCCTTGTAGGTCACCTGAACCAGTAGAACAAACAGCAAAAATGTTCTAGCAAGACTTTGAATATGATTTCTTAAGAGGTCCAGTGGGAAAAACTAGTCAGGCTCATTTTACTGATTTTTTTTTTAATGGAGTACAAGATAAAGCCAAATACTTCAATGTCTTCCATTGCACTAGGAAAGAGAAGAGTCTTTGAGGAGTTATTCTGCTTTCCCGTTTTCAGTATTATTGATCAGAAACAAATGTTGAAAATCAGTATGTTGACAAAATGGGCAGTAGCATATTTTAAACTTGACTATCGGGAATATTTTCCCTGACTGCTTCTCTTCTAGAAAAAAGAAAATGATCAAGTGGTATAAAAGTTTTCAAGATCTGATGGATATGCAAGTGAAGATGAATTGTATTATTAAAAAAAAAAAATCTTTTCATGCTTTGTAGATCAGGGATTTCTTTTTGACAAAATAATAAATACTTTTATTTTATATTTTCTTCAAGTTATTTCAGTAGGAGACTCAGAAAAATATGCATAGAAAAACTAGAATATTAGAAGAGTGATACTTGAATTGTTTAATTAGCTTTCATCCTGGAGTGCTCTTTTTTATGTATAGGAGATCTGAAATGATTTTCTTGTATTAAAATATTCCTGGTATCGAAAAATGCAGCCTGCTGAGTAAAAAGACCCTTCTGACATGTACAGAACTTCTGAAGATCCTTTTGCATGTACTGTGGGCATATTTAGACCTTTTCTCTGAACATATTGAACAAATAGGCAACTTTTTGTCAATGACGGGAGGTGAAAATACTTTAAATGAATTGTGTGAAGCTACCACAGCTACTTCTTAGCCAGGTGAGTGGGCGCTTGTCTCTCTGAAGCCAGTATTCACCAAGGGAGAGAAAAGTGGCAAGGCCTGTAATGTTTGATGGCATCACTTAAAAAATGACACTTGCTTTTATCGTTGCCTTTGAATCCCTTTCCTACCCTCTCAGTCAATTATCACGATCCACGTTTCCTTGTGGAAAAAAAGAAAAATCTATGCAAGGAATGAAGGTGATTCTTTCTCAAAATATTTCAGGTCTTTTTGACACATTTGAGAGCTGGAGTAGAACCAAATTCTTTTACTGGGGCTGAGTTATAACAGCTGCTAGTTGGGAACAACAGGCTTTACTTTTCAGATATCCAATCATCATCAACTTAAAGATACAACCTATTGCAGTTGCTTTGACTGAACATCCATGTAAGCTGGTCAGAAGAGCTGACACCCAAAGCCACAGGGCAGGACAACCTTGTCTCTGTTTTCCCAATTAGGATGTCACAGCTCAGTCACAAAATGATAGCTAAAAAAAAAAAAAAAAAAATCAGTTCAACAAAAAATCCTCAGCTTTGAGTTTTTACCCCAACATCAGTACCCAAGGCACTGCAGGAACAAGTCTTTGCCCTGACTGTTTTTCTTCCCCTGCACCCTCTGGCACTGGTTCCTGGCTTGGGTTAACCGCTGTGTAGCTGAGTTGTTGACAGCTCCATTTTCTAAAGACAGATCAGAAACTCTGCAGCCTTCTGCTGTCTCGATTTGGTACTTTAAGGGCAGGATTAGGCTAACCCCTGCTTCTGTATGAGGTCAGGCTGGGGAAGATTCTAGCATTTCCTCTCATTTCCCCCGGCATAGATAAAACCCTTGTTCTGTCATGGACAAAAAGGGGTCTAGGAATTTCACTGCCTGCCTTCTGCTTGCCCTCCTGCAGGGAATGCCTTTAACGGTTCATCTGGCAGCTGTAGCATACATGTGCCCCCACCTAGAGAAAAAGATGCCACTCAGCCCTGTGTGCATGCAACGGGTCCTTGAAACACACGAATTCTGCTTTCTTCAGCTTGCTGAGGGTTTGCCAGCAAGCAAAACCTGGTGAGGTTTCTGCTCCTTTGAGTATGAAGTCTAATTTCTCTTAGCAGAGGTGGCTGAAACAATGCAGCTGTTTTTAACAGGGAGAAGGGGAGGGAACAAGACCTTTTGCTTTTAGAATTAGGGTTTTGATTTTTCCTAATGGCGTCATAAACACATAGCTTCTCTTCTGGTGACTAGTAACACAACTCCACACCGAACTAGTAACACAAAACACGTTTGTGACTAGGACAGGGCAGCGAGTAGTGTTGATTCTACTTCTGAGAGCACACCACACGTGGGCTCTACCTTCTCTTCAAAATGTGCGTACACCACGGGGGAGAGGGGGGCGTGGGCTGCAGCTGAAGCTCACGCTGCTGCCTTGTTGTTCCTGTGATGGGGTTAAGAAAAGGCTCAGCTGGTAGTTTGCTAAGATCAGGAGCAGAAGCAATGGACTAAGTGTTTCTGCATTTAATAAAGATCAGAAGTCAATTACAGCACCACCCAGGAGCAAGGGTAATTGGGGCAGGAGGTTCAGCAGCAGGTCTTCACCAGTTCTCCCCATTATTCAGCATAGTTACATGTTCAGTTGTGCATACAGTTATATATTCCATATTCTGAATGTAGGCCATGCTGTGGAAGAAACCTACTTCAAGACTGAGGTTTAAAAGCAAACTTGCATTTGAATAACTCAAATACAAAAGACTTTCTAATTTTTTATTGGGGAAGTATGTTTGTTTCTTTCCATGGTCATATAACACACACGAATGTGAGGGAGCTTTTTGTTCTGTCAATCAATCAAGGGTGCTGTACACATGTGTGATGCAGAACTACCTTGGCTCATTGTACTGACATTAAGAAAACCAAGCTTTGTCTGCAGACTGAGTATGAGGAGTGCCGTCTGCCAAGAATGGTGAGAGTTAAATCATGAAGACAGAAAAATAAAGTTTTAAAGTGGGCTTTTGGTTTGTCTGACTGAATTAGTTACAGCTGTCACTGGCCAGGAAACCAGAGCAGCACAGTAGATATCCCAGGCTTATAATGATCAATACTGCAAAGTGATAAAGTCCTGAAGCTGGGGGATAGGAACACCCAGGTCTTTTAGCTCTGCTCCTTACAGGAGGACACTGATCGCTTCACTTTGTTGAAATCTGCTGTGTCCCTATGTATCTCTTTTGGAAATATATGAATTATTATTATTATCATTATTACCGTGTCAGATGCTGCAGAAATTTAGAAGAAGAAGATGCCCACTTTCTCAGGAAATGTTCAGTATCAGAATGAGACAGCTGTCAGAGGCAGTCAGGAGATAAAACAACACAAAGAAAGAGTGAAAGGCTATTTATCAGCAGGAGAAATGGTGGTCTCAGCATACCAGGAATTTCTGAAACATTGACTTTAATTGCTGGAGATGAAAAAGATTATTTTCCACTGCTAAGTTACAAAATCCTATTGACTTCAGAAGGGGATAACTTGTACCTTTAAGACCAAATGCACAGAGATGACGTGGTGCAATACTACTACAGAGGGCTCCCTAAAGCCCACTTAGGTTGCAACATGCTTTGGTTGCTGCTTATTTATTTATGTGATGACAACCGATAGTTTTAGAAGTCTCAGGCACAGACATACATCACCATCATTGGTATGAAAACTTCCTATTGATATTAGGTTAATAAAGAAAACCAGTTGAGAGCATGTGTGCACTTACCAGCTGCCTCTGGAACTGCTGAATGTTGACTCAAGCCAAGAGGTGGTTGATCTTTGTAATGTGAATCTGAGGCTCTGCTGACCTGTGATTCCAACAGTTGCTTGCAGAAGTCAACATTAACGTGTGTACGCCAGATGGAAGCCCAGAGTGCAATCTATTGCAGCAGTAATGACACATTGTCCACTTACAGCCAAACTAACTCATATACATGTAAGAGCTACCTGGGGAAGCTACAAGATGCCAGGCACACCCTCATAGTGCATTGTCTGAGAAGATATTTGGGTGCCAGTCAAAGGACTTATTTGGACTTAACTGTGTCCCGGGCTCACTATATGGCCACCAAGAGAAACAGGTAGTTCTTGGTCACAATATCTCTCAGCTGTATTAGAAGTCACCTCAGAAGAACACAAAGCAGTAATTTCTCTCCGTGGACTATGAAGGAACCTCAACAAAAAGCTCCAGTGTGGATATCACCAACATATAGAAACAAATAATTAGTTTGATGATTTCCACATTAGATCTTGTCTGTGTGCTCAGAAGAGACTTGTGAGCTTTGTGTTGGAGGTAGGGTCCAGAAAAACAGAAACCCAAAGGTCCAGGGAGAACTGGGATTGCAAAGGCCCGCCAAGAGGAGCATGGCACTGCACTGACATTGCTCCCTTCTCAGCATTCCTAGCCAGAACCCAGGGGGGCTGGGATGGAAACTGCTGCCATCAAATACTAGGGTTAGGGTCTGGAGAACCAGAAAGCCCACAGCTCCAGGGAGTATTAGGATTGCAAAGGTCTGCCAAGAGGAGCATGGCATGGCACCGACATTTCTCAGAACCCAGATTTCCTAGCCAGAACCCAGAGTGGCAGTGCTGGAAGACTCGGCTGGCCACTCTTAGGGTTGGGTTTAGGGTTACCGTCCGGAGAACCAGAAAGCCCACAGCTCCAGTGAGTATTGGGGTAGCAAAGGCCTGCCAAGATGAGCATGGCAGAGCAACAACATTGCTCAGAACCCAGCTTCCCTAGCCAGAAGCCAGGGTGGGATAGGCCAGAAAACACAACCAGCCGATATTAGGGTTATGGTTAGGGTTATAGTTTGGAGAACCAGAAAGCCCATAGCTCCAGGGAGTATTGGGATTGCAAAGGCCTGCCTAGAGGAGCATGGCACTGCATGGACATTGCTCCCACCCCAGCTTCCATAACCAGAGCCCAGGGGCGCGGTGGCCGGAAAATGTGTCCGGCCACTATTAGGGTTAGGGTTATGGTGCGGAGAACCAGAAAGCCCACAGCTCCAGGGAGAATTGGGATTGCAAAGTCCTACCAAGAGGAGCACGGCACTGCACCGACATTGCTCTCAGCGCAGCTTCCATAGCCAAAGCCCGGGAGGGGTGGTGCTGGAAAACATGTGCAACCACTATTAGGGTTAGGGTTAGGGTCCTGAGAACCAGAAAGCCCACAGCTCCAGGGAGTATTGGGATTGCAAAGGCCTACCAAGAGGAGCACGGCACTGCAGTGACATTGCTCAGAACCCAGCTTTCCTCGCCAGAACCCAGGGTGGCCGTGCTGGAAAACTCGGTCGGCCACTATTAGGGTTAGGGTTAGGGTTATGGTAACGGTTGGGAGAATGAGAAAGCCCACTGCTCCAGGGAGTATTGGGATTGCAAAGACCTGCCAAGAGGAGCACAGCAGTGCAACAACAATGCTCAGAACCCAGCTTCCCTAGCCAGAAGCCAGGGCGGGCTGGGCCAGAAAACATGACCGGCCAGTATTAGGGTTATGGTTATGGTTTGGAAAACCAGAAAGCCCACAGCTCCAGTGAGAACTGGGATTGCAAAGGCCTGCCAAGAGGAGCATGGCACTGCACTGACATTGCTCAGAACCCATATTTCCCAGCCAGAACCTAGGGGGTAAGGGGCCAGAAAACACAACCAGCCAATATTAGGGTTATGGTTAGGGTTATGGTTTGGAGAACCAAAAAGCCCATAGCTCCAGGGAGAATTGGGATTGCAGAGGCCTGCCAAGAGGAGCACGGCACTGCACCGACATTGCTCCCACCCCAGGTTCTGTAGCCAGAACCCGGGGGGGCTGAGGCCGGAAAACATGTCTGTGCTATATTAGGGTTAGGGTCCGGAGAACCAGAAAGCCCACAGCTCCAGGGAGAATTGGGATTGCAAAGGCCTGCCAAGAGGGCCATGGCGCTGCACCGACATTGCTCAGACCCAGCTTCCCTAACCAGGACCCAGGGGCTCCTGTGTCGGAAACCAGAATCGGCAACTACTGGGGTTAGGTTTCGGAGAGCCAGAAATACCCTGGGTCCCGTGATAATTGGGATTGCAAATGCCTGCCAAGTGGAGCACGGCACGGCACCGGCATTGCTCCCTCTCCTGTTTTCCTAGTCAGAACTCAGGGTGTCCTGTGCCGGAAACCACAGTCTGAGTGAGGAGAGCTGGCCACGTCTTTGCAGCCACAAGTGCTGGGCTTCCCTCACAGAGGAGACATGGCCTCATGACAGGGACATTGACTATCCAGCTTATTGGGATCTTGGAGAACTGGAAGGTAGATCCATCTGAGTCTCCTGTGGTGACCTTTTGGCATGGGACCTTCTTAGTTTTTCTGTTCTGATCATGAGCTATGAGCTATGAGCTGACAGGGCTTGAAAATATACTGGACTTGCTGGGGAATATCTATTTCTACAAATGGAAGAAATTATGACGCATCTTGTGCTGGGTTTAGTCAGGAAAGGGTTAACTCCCTTTACTGTGGTACTAGGAAACTGTGTTTCTGGTAAGTTCTTAGCTTGTGCTGAGCCTATACTGGCCTCAAGGTCTTTCTCCGCTTTTGAGACTGCAGCTGACCCAGACTGACCAAGGAAGCATTTCATTCCACAGTACCTCATGTTCCGGGTCTTGGGCGGGGAAGGGGTCCGGTAGCCATTACTCTTCCCTTCTCTCTCTCCCTTACTCCCTTGCTCGTCTCTCTGAGCACTTGCTAACCCTCCTGTGTTAGCTGCTTTGCCAGCTCCTGTGCTGGCTCATTCGTGTGGGAGATGGTGGGTTGTTCAGAATTCCTGGCTGCACTATCGCTGATAGGGTTCGCTTGGAATCTGCTGCGTTAGCTCCTGGGCTCCGGCCCTCGGGCTGCACCTCTTGGGCTGTGATCGCTCTCGGGCTGTGGTTCTCGGGCTGTCTGGGTCTGACTTTCACTACTCAACATCTGGGTGTGCATTGGTCAGTGGATGGTGATGTATATATTGTATATCGTATGTTTTATTTTCTATTATTTTAATTATTTATTATTAGTAATATCTGTATATATTGATTTAGATTTAATTAGTAAATAGTTCTTATCTCAGTTTTACAAGCTTCCTTATTTCTTTTTCCTCCGATTCTTCTCCTCTGTTGGAGGAGGGGAGGGGGATTTGTGAGAGCGGCTTTGTGGTATTTTGCTAGCCAGAGTTAAACCACGACACATCCAAAGGACATAACTCAGATGTCTGCCTGGATCCCAACCAGAACTGTTTTCCCATTCAGGTATTGTCAGTGCTGCATGAGGAGGCATCACGAGTGTCAGGATAGGAACCATCTCCTCCAGCCTCCTGGAAGGCTGGGACCATTTTGCTTTGTCCTGCTCTGGCTGGTGAGCAGAGATGTGCCAAGGAGGTGGCCCAAATTAGTGTGTCTGCTAGTGGCGGCGCAGCCACAGAGAATCAGAAGGGTAAAGTGAATGCCATGGGTGGCCCCATGCTCTCATTGAAATACAGTGTCTGTGAGCACATGGCAGACCTGCTCTACCCCAGCCCTGAGGAGAATGCCTGCATCCCCCGAGGGCAGAGAATTGCCCTTTAGCAAGGTGGTATGCAAACATATACCACATAGCAGGAAAATAGTAGTTTAAATACTTCCTTAATGGGATCTCCAATGTGCTCAGGGTGGAAGGAAATGGCAGGCTTGCCCTTTCCCCTTGCTGTGGTGGTTTTATGCCGCAAAATAATGCCAAATGTGCTCTCCCATAACTAGGCCTCACAGGTCAGCTGGCCCCTTGTCCGCCATCAGCAGCAGTCCTGCTTCCTACCTGGTGCAAAGGTGCAGCAACACAACCGTCTGCTTCTTCACAGGGTGCATAGCGATGCTTTGGGTTGATTGAAGAAAAGAAGTCGAAGCAGGAATAAATAAATCCAGAGAGTCCTTAGCGAAAATGATGAAAAGGGGCACAGGAAGCCTCTGCACATCACCTGTGCCCTCCCTCCCTGCAGGTCTGTCTCATTGAAGCTGCAGGAGGCTTGGCTGGTTTGTGTGCTGCTCTGCTGCTCTTTGCTGAAAAGTGGGATCCTCCTCCAACGAGCAATCAGTCAATGATAAATGATAAGGGAAGGCCGCTGAGGCTTCACTAAGTGCCTTCATTACAAACGTTGTAATTGTAAAGATTTGCTATAATTCAGTTAGCTGCCCTAAAACCCTTGGCAAGCCACATTATTGAAATGATTATTGTTACAAGATTGTTGTAAATTGGAGTCAATCATCCAGACGTGAAATTGTCTTTTTGATATCTGTGTGGTAGGCAACAGTCTTCTTCCTTTTATTTCTTTAAATTAAAATCTCCTGGCTATTGTACTTGGAGTACTGTAGTGGACAATGGGATCCCTCCTCAAAAAAAGCAATTAAACTTCTTGTCTCCTCAACAGAAGAGCACCAAGTTCTTCTAATCTGAGACCCAACACTGTTACTCCCAGCTGTTTTTCTGGCACTGTAGAAAAAGAACTGTCAGGGATTGCATGACTTCACTTTGCAGAATCAATAGGCAGCTGTACTGGACCAGAGCTTCTCCACATGTGCCATGTTGGAATGGCTGTCAAACAAGCAAACTGCCCAAGGAAAAATATGTGTAGGCATTTCCAGACACATACCAAATGAACACATTACAGAAAAGTAATTAACGAGTGTTCAGAGTTTCAGCTGGTCTTTATTGGTTTTAAGATGATGAATTGCTGTGACAGCCCTAAGCAAGATGGCCTGCTAATTATTTTCAGAAGAGGATCCCTGGATGTGAAGTGGTGGAGAAGCACTGGACAAGCCCATCTCTTGAAGCTCTGCAAATCTTGACTCCTGCCTGGTCTTCAGGCCTGGTGTTTATTGCAGCCTGAGGAAATACGTGATCCTCACCACTGCTGCTGGCCCCATTGTGTCCCTCTGATGCTTGAACTGGGGATCTCGTGCACATTTAGGACATGTCATCTCTCATGGGTATAGGCAGATGGATGGCTGCCGATTATCCCAACCATTACAAATGCCAATTCAAGGCTGGGAGTTGCTGCGCCTCCTAAAGAGAGAACATTTTGTGTACTACATAAAATGGATAATAGATGCCCCAGTAAGAACTTTTTCTGAGGACTATGTCAGCAGCTGTGGCAGGCTTTGGTATGAAATACTCAATGGGAGGGGTTCCTTTGACTTGATCAGAGGTGCAGATATATAAGCATCAGGTAAAATATCGTCCAGTGTAGCTGTTGGCAGCAGCTTTTTCAGTGTTTATGTGCTTTCCCCAAGGTTGGCTGCCAGCTCAGTCAAAAAGAAAAGCCATCTCTAAGCTCTGTCTGAGCTGTGCTCCCCCTAGGAGTAGGAGAGGGGGAAGGAAAGAGAACTTCATATCAGTGGGTACCTCTTTAGACTGCATGGCCAGTTTCCTGTCTAAACAAGTATACGTGTCTTTAATCCTGTGTTTGTAACTTTGGAGCAAAAAGAATCCATCCTGATGCCTCTTTTTCTCCCTTGTACCTCCTGCTGCTGTGGAAACTGTGGCAACAGGCACTTCAGCTGATCCTTGCAAAACCCTTAAAATTCTTCCTCTGACAAGTAAAGGTTCATGTTGTTTTGGAACGGCAAGCATAGCTAGATCCCAGCAGCTGCCCAGAAAACAGTGGGAAAAGGGGCAGAACATGACTGCATCCTACTCTCAGAAGCAGAAGGATGTCCCTGCTGCTTCCTGTCCCCTGTGGGAGCAAACCTCCCCAAGTGCCACTCTTTATCTCCGCCTGGTGCAGAGAAATCATGGGGGGCAGGAAAGTCTGGAGTGGGAGAAGTGGAAAAACCCAGTGCTTCTGGTCTAGGTGAACATAATCTGCTGTCCTTGCCTGTCAGCACAGCAAGGCACTCACCAGCGATCACCTCACTGCTTTTTCCAAGTAGAAGACCTCCCCCTCTCCACCACCGAGGCCCTCCTCCATCTTGGTGGAGCTGCGCTGAGGAGATATATTTTGCCCATTTCTCTCCTCTGTGAAGCAGAGGAATCTCATTTTGGGGTACACCTCTCCATCTCTTGAATTTCTGGCTGACAGACAGCACAGATCACCCCCACACCAGCTAGTGCATGGGTGGCCGTGACAGGTCCTCCAGTGACTCTTTTTGGACATTTTTCTTTTTTGATGTCCCTTCGTTGTCCCTGGATTCATGCTGTCACCATGCAGTGTGCTGTGCTAGCAGCATTAGCACCACGCAACCTGCCACACAGGAAGAGCTTAATTGTTAGGCTTTGACTCTTCCTTGCTTTCAGAGTCACACAGAAAAGTTTGTTGGTATGTGACTCTCAAGGGTCCTTCAAACTACTTTGGCTTTCATGAGCATCATTCAAGTCCTGCCTACCACACCTCTCCTGTCTTACACAGGAAAAAAAGTTGACTTGGCTGTGGGGGCAATGAAAGACATTGTGAAGAAATGCACTGGAAATGGAATTATTTTCTTTCTAAACAGAAAAGTTGTCATAACTTCAGGGAGGAAATAGCAGATCAGGTCTATGGACGCTACTCGTACCTAAAGCCCAGGAGGCAGCTGTGGGATTTTAATCATGTGAGCCCACACAATAATAAATGTGTTGGTTTTTTTACTTCAGATTTTAGTATTTATCTGAAACTGTTGCTATTGTTGTATCAATGAGATCAAATATCCTACGTCCACCCATTACCTCCCCTGGGGACAAAGATATATCAAATATCTTGCAGATGGATTTGGGATAAAGCTAAAAATGAGAAGTTGCTAATTTCAAAGTGGGCAGTGAAAGTGCTGGCTGAATGGCGAGCCTGATGCACTTCTGAGCTGAATATTAAATTCTTCTTTTGTTTAGCTTTTTTTTTCTTTTCTTCTGAATCAAAAGGTTTCAAAGGCATTTAGATAAAACCAAAGTGATACAATTAGGAGAAGCCCATGAGAAGTGATTGAATTAATAAGTATGGCCAGTGCTGTGGCTACATAATGGAAGCCTTCAGTTTTTATTAATTACATGTTTGAAAATCTGGATTAAACAACCAAACTAATAAGTCAAAACACTGATCTAAGATCCAAAGGACAACGACATTGTCACTCTATGTAGCAGTGCACCAATTCAGGGTTTAATTGATACAAGAGCTGTAATAACATGGAGCATATTTAATTAATAAGACTCCTAACTGGGCATGAAACTTTTAAGAGGTCTTAGTACTGTGAAATTGTTGTATTTGACATCCAGCGTGCTACAAAGCATCATATTTCTGCATGCCACATGTGATGTTAGGTTAGTAACCGTACAGAGGTGAAGACACTTCACTGCACTGTCGTGCAGTGCGGGGGGAAGGCTGGCTTTTGCCACCTGGGGAGGTGAGCCTACACAGCTTGCACACAAAGGGCTGGAGCCCGATGAACCTTGTTTGTGGAGAAAGACTCATGTGCAATGGGGACTGCTTGTGTGGGCAACTGTGTTGGCCCAAAAAAGAGGCAAAGAAATACTTGTATTAAAACTAAAGTGTGAACAACCTCTTCTAACATTGATTAGGAAGCACTTCTGAATTTTGGCTGATGGTTTGTGCCCCCCTTTAATGTGAGTGTTGCCCTGGTTCTGAGGGTAGTGAGGGTAGTGAGGCATGAGGCTTTCCTCTCCCAGACATCCCACACCAAAGGGGTAGGATCACTGGATACAGACAGCACATCTTTATCAGCATACTGCAAAAGCAAAATTCATACTTGGAGGAGTTTTACCATCCAACTGTTTAAAAAGACTGGAATTCACCTTGGGTTTTGCTTTTCCCTAAGAGGAATAGGGGAAAATCTAGAAAGCCCGGGCAGTCAAGGTGAAGTGGCTGAAGCACTTGGTAACGTGGCCTGTTGTTTGTTGGATCCTCACCTTCCTCTTTACTGCTGACTCCAACAAACACTCACAGACTGATCATCTTAAGAAGGGGCTCTCTCAGCATTTTATAGACTTTCCAGGCAGGAGCTTTCTATATTAAAGCAACAGTGTTCACTTTAATATTCCAGCCATATGCCAGAATTTATCATCCTTCCCATTTAAAGCAGTTCATCTAAATTTGATCCCAGTCTTGTGCAATAAAAAAATATAATTAAAGGTGAATGTAAAAATTATTGAACAAATATAATAAAAGGGCAATTAAAATGATCAGTGTGAGAGGTTATAAAATGCAAGAAACTAATGTTAGCAATAGCCTCTTAAAATATTCCTATAACAAATATATTTAATCATGCAGATGCCATTCTTTTTTTACCTCTTGCACAGGCCTACTAGAAATATTGTTAAGTTGGGGATACCTTTTTTCTCTAATATCTACTTAGAGTTGTAGGAAGGATAACTTGCTATTAGATAGGCTTCTGTTCTTTTTCTTAAAATTGACATTCACAGGGTAGCAGTGCACCTGATGAAAAGAACAGCTTGTTTAACATTTCTTCATGGATTCTCTTACCACCCAGTGAATATATCTAATCTCTTTTTATAAAGCTCCTCTAAGTTTTAGGCATCCTCAGTGTCCCATAGCAAAAAGGACTCCAAAGCTTAATTCTGTGAACTGTCAGTTCTGCTTCTCTAGATGAACGTGCTACCTGCAAGTTTCACTTGGTGGCCTCTCTGGTGTTAGAGGAGACAATGGCAATAATTTGTTTTCCTTTTCTCTTTCCTGCCTATTCACAAAAAAATGTTGTTTGCAGAAAAGCAGTCAAATAAAATTGAGTACTCAGCAGGAGGTCATCCTTCATTGTAAGAATAATGGGAAAAATCTTCTACGGAAAATGTCTGGCCATCTGTAATGCTAGCACTAGAGAGATACTATAGCCAGAGACTGTGTTGTATGGTGAGCGGGGGACTTTGGAGGAGCTGGAGCTGGACAACTGGTTCTTGGAAGAGTTAGCTTCAGACTTCAAAGACACTGACAGGAGATGTTAAGAGAAAGCCTTCATAACCATATTAATAAGGTTGAAACTATAATGATGAGAAAGCAGTTTAACAACCAGACTTGACAAATGATAGTTTTCAATGTCCTGTGAACCTGAAAATACCAGATCCAGTATGTTGTGTAACTTGAGAACAGCATTTAATCTGAGGTACATTTTTCTTTGTACCAGATTGTTAATCCAAAATGTAATGACATTAGCAGGTGTGTTGCGGTGAATCTTTTGAGTCTTTTGGCTGTGATCAAAGGTGGAGCAGCCTGTGAATGGGGATTAATGAAGATACCAACTCTATTTTTTCAGTGAGCTAAAGCTGAGAATTTGTTTTTAATCCTTTATAAAGACAAAGTCAAGCAGAAGCTAAACCAGGCAACAAATAAGCAGACATTTCTTTGTGTGTGCGAGATACAGCAAATAGGATAAAAACTATTTGTGGCTTTAGTGGAGTTTGTTGTTTTAACACCTACATGTTCTCTAGTGGCAGTTGCTGCTGCTCAGTTAATGCACTTGCCTTGTTTGGTTCTCTGGCTCGTGGCTTTGCAGATACATGCAAAAGCTTGCTGTTGAGAAGCATGCATCAGAGTGAAGCTGAAGATGGGCTGGACATTTTGAAGCTAACTCAAAATCTACTAATTGTAGCAGATTGGCTAAAGTCTCTGATATTCCAGAGCTGCTTTCTGACTTGATTTGTGGGTGATGATAAGCAGTTAAAAGCCCGTGGAGTGGTTTGTACCATTCAGTGTCTATGTCCAAGATGATAACCTCTGCTTTGTAACAAAGGTCTGTGCCTTCGTGGTAAGGGCTGTCAAGAAGATGGTGGTTAGCTGCAGTGATTCCTGGGACCTATAGATGTTCCCTCCTGCTGTGACCCCTCAGCGCCGCAGCCACAGGGTCAAGGCTGCCCTGTGAGGAGTGGGGCAGGAGTGGAGAGTGACGTTGGCTGGAGACTGACGGAGTGAGGGAGGACTGTGCTTGTCTCAGGCTCTGAAATAGCTCTTGGTGGCCCCACCATGGACCACCACTGCTTTTCTGAGCTGTGCTTTAGTCAGGTCAGGGGTCAGGGGCCTCCCTTGATAACAACCCTAGATAAATAGGAATTTCTCTCCTATCATAGCTATGTCTTGGCATAACAATTGTTTGCTTGAGAAGGGGCCACTGCTGAGGGAACCGCATATCCCTCCTTTTGATCCTTGTCTGTAATGTCCATGTTAAAAGATGTGACACAATTACTGGTTTTGGAGGAAAGCTCAGGCTAAAATCCTGGCTGCACTGAAGTCAGTGGCAGCATTCCCATGGACTTCAAATAGGCCACAGTCTTTCCTTTATCCTTCTGTTCCCAGCCTCTTCATCCTAGAGAGGATGTTTGCCCAAACCAGCAAATGTGATATATCTATGATCCTAATGGGGAAATAAAAGCAGTGTTAAGAAAGATTGCTGTGGCTTGGTGGTGCCTGGAGATGTGAGGGATAGGGGCTTCTCTCAGGAATAGGGCCAGCTGGCTTCCAGACATGGGCTACAGGGGAGGCTCAACTAACCGTTCGATGTCAAAAGCAGAGAAATAGCAAAGAGAAATGTTCGAAAGCTTGGGGGTATTAGAAGATGAAGTAATAAACTCAACTTGTGTCTGCCAGAAATCAAACTGATACAGTTTAGAAGGAAATACGCTGGTGTTCTCCACCCCCTTCCCTTTTTTATCTTTTTTGGTTTTTCCAGCTGGCTCATCTAGTTGAAATTTGAACTGAGTCTGACTTCAAGTTCCTTTCAGGGTTTTGTGGAATATTTTACATAGTAATCTGTCTATCTGACATCATTGCAAGATTGTGAAATCTCTAAACCACAGCTTGGCCTTGCTGCCACAATGAAGACATAAATTATAACAGTGCCCCATTACTGCTTTAATGACTGCAGAACAACTCCCACTCGTGTTCTCCATGACCTGGGAGAGAGATATGCACTGGCTGAAATTTTTAGCAGATATAATAACAGAACAAGTTTGGGAATTTGGGGGGAGGGAAGCACTGTATGAACACAAACATGACTAACAGCTAAAAAATGCAGTATGCTAGCAAATATTAATAACTCTTTACTAGAGATGGACTTGAATCAAAACTTTGACTGTAGCACAACATGAAGTATGGTGATAGTTTGGGAGCCCAAGCCCAGATCAACCATCATGTCAACCCTTCTCTTTCTGTAAAGGATCGAACGAAACCCACAGATCTCAAGGTCTGTCAGCTAAGAGGCCCGTCAGACATGGAGATCAAAATAATGTAACCTGCATGGAAAAAGTCTCCTTTGTTTTGAAGCATGTAAACACAACGACAGTCAGGGAAATATATTGCAGAGATGTTTTATTGCCTTCTCAGATAATTTCTGTGAAGTGTATTTTATGAGCTTTGGCCACATTTTTACTTTGCTTGTGAATAAAGCTCTCATTGTTCAAAGGGAGTCATCTGGTGATTCATTAATTTATTCAAATTCTGCTTAAAAAACCCTCATGTGATATTGATAATGCTTCTATATATATGTATAGCTATAGATCTACAGAAAAATGAGCCACTTCTGAGCTTGATCAGTTACTGGACTGGGGACTCTCAGACAATTCAAGATTGATAGACACAGGGAAGAAACGAGAGTATAACATCATCTCTGTTCCTCATAGTAAATAAATCTCCTTGATTTGTGTCACAAATGCTGATTCTGTATTTCCAACTCAGGACTTCACTCTGGAAGTGTGAGGGGAATATAAAGTGAGTCTAAGTTGTTTTTTAATGAGTGTCTGGTTTCTCCCTCCCCAAGTGAATGCAGGTGCAGACACACCTTGCACAGAACTAACTGATAGGGACGTCGAAAGGATGCTTAGCTGGGCAAACAATTGCTTTACATGATTTACCTAATTTTCTAGGTCAGTCTGGGTGAAGCAAGTCTTTCAAACCAATCTTCTCTAGCAGTTTCACAATTGTGTGCCCAGGAGACTCCCGGGTGCCTGCAGCCCAAGCAGCATGCTTCTGTTGAGGCAAAGTGCCCTTCCCAGCTGGGTGAGACAGAGCTAGAGTTGTTTTCAAAGAGTTGGTACTAGTTCAGAAGCACACCAAACCACTTTATAAACCAGCTGTGGCTTAACTTCTATTATTTACAACATTTTAATTGTATTGTTTAACCTATGTATTGGCAAAATCAGTGTCACCCCTCCCCAGAGGAGTGTCTGGTCCTCTTGTAGATCAGCTTTTGCCGTATCTAACCAAAACTGTGCCTAATGCACCTGTGGCAGAATTAGCTGGATGTCAGCTATTGGATCTCTCCATTTTTCATTCTCTAGCTTGCAGTTTCATCATCTAGTATGTTATGGGCAATTTAGAAATACAGTACATTATCCTCTGGTAAAAACTGGTTGAAATAAGTAGGGCATAGATCTATGTCAATGACTACTGAAAAGATTGGTGAAGATATTTTCATAAATGTTTTCAGCTCTTGAGAAATACCTTTACACAAAGTCTTGACAGCTAGGAAATGCGCCCTGCCTGGGGTAGCAAAGAATGCACCAGTTTGTGGAAATCTGAATCCAGGTTTATAAATGAGAGCTTGAAACTGGGATTTTAAACCCATGATAAAACAGAGGGGACAAATTGCATTGGCTACCATAACAATCTGTGCCAAGGCAAGAGGCCTCTTACTGTGTTTCCTACCAGTACATACATGTGGAGCATCAAGTGCTCCACGTGCTGGCTTGTTGACTGTGCTAGAGTTTGGGAGGCATGTGAGAACTGAGGGTAGTGCCCCTCTGTACCACTGGGAGAGGCTCATCTGTTTTGCGTAACAGGACAGAGGAGACCAAGTGAGAGATACTCACAGCTTGGTCACATACCTTGGCCTGAAGTAAGGTCTGGACAGAGCAGGTCCCACAAGGCCATGTCAGGGAACTTGAGAGCTGCATCCCCCTTGCAAGAAGCTTCAACATTACCACACATCCCACAGCATCCCTTCTCTGGGAGGCTTTGCTGCATTTCCTATTTGCATTCTACAGTTTTTGCTGCTGTAGGGCTGCATTCAGGCAGATGGTTACTGCGTGCCTGGAAGCACACGTGAGGAACCAGAGAGGCAAGATAATCCTATACCAGAGAAAAAAAATGCGTCTTCTCTCAGGAGGGCCTCAGGAAAACAGCATTGAAGATCTTCTCTCCTTTCTGCAAAACACCAAAACATTAGGAGGAAGTATGGAGGGCAGGCAATCTCATTATAATCCCTCCTTTCCTCATAAATAGGGACTTAGGAGACATCTGTAGCTGGTTCCTCTGGGAGCTGGTTAAGGTGGTGTGTGCACTGACCATAAAGGCCTAAATAGCTGATTAAGTATTGTTACAGACCTTCAGGATGGCCAGATTTTCAGAGGTGCTCAGAACTCATAAATGCCTTTGAAGGCAATAGGATTTGTGAGACCATGGTACCTTTGCAAGTTCAGCATTATAAAACTGAGCCATACCTTAATACAGATCCAAAAATATGTTAAAATGCCCACCTCATAATCTCAAGTACTGAGCAATTTTTAATTCAATATACTACAGAAACATAAAAATGAATGCAGTGCACAATAATTTAACTTACAGTATTTAGCGAAAATATTGGTACTTCTGTCCCAAACACTGCACCTCTAATAAGGACACAAAATTAGGAGCAATTTACATCCAAATCAATGCATTGACTAGACAGCGAATTTCCAAATTAACCAACAACTTGAAGGCAGTGTATTTCTCCATGTAACCTTTCACATACTAGCAACAGAGTCCTAGTTACTCATATGAATACAACAACCAACCAGTCAATAGCTAAATACCCCTATAGGTCTGTCTGTGCTCTGTTACAATATATCTGATTGACAATCCTGCAAAGCTTCCCCAGTTTCAAAGGGTAATACTCGATCAAATCCTTCTCCATTTATCACCTGTATGTCAGCTTTTCCCAGTGCCTGCATGCTGTCTGTAGCACTGTATCCTCTAACCTGGGACGCTGGGAGCACTGCTGTGCCCTGTTCTGGTGGCTGTCCTGGCTCCAGCCCAACACCATATCACTTCACACTCCCAAAGTGAATAGGGGTCCTTCCCCTTGGGGTCACTTCCCTCTCTAAAGCTGAGAAAGCAGGGGCACAAGCAGGAAGGGAGCTGTGCTCTTTGTTGGGTGGATGTTCAGGGGTCCCCAAGGATATCTGCATGCAGGGTACAGACCATCATCCGTTTCCCATGGATCATTGGTAGGTCCTGTTTTCACCTTCTCCGTGGCCACCACATACCTATTTTACCTCCAGGTTATGTCCCTGGTGCTCCACACAGGCATTTCTTCCTTCTTCAGAGGCCCAGTGAACAGGAGCCACAAGCTCTGCCATTGACTTCAGTAAACAAAGACTACCCACCCTGTCCATTGCATTTTGGGAACACATCAAGGAATCACTAAGAAGGAAGTCTCTGAGCTGTACCATCAGTCGTCCCAGTGGCTAAATGGTAAACCATCGCATGAAGTAACTATTTTTGTGCATCAATTTCTTCCACAGTTGCCACTGAATGTGTCAGTCAGTGCCCTTCTGACAGTGGTTTTGTAACACAGGCACATTTCCAGTATGAGCTGACCCAACTGGCAGCAAAGCAGATGCTTTGGGTTTCCTTCCCCTTCTGTGGGAGCAGTGCCAAGCCACTGCTGTTGCACTGCGCAGCGTGAGACTGATCGCAGGGCTGGGTCAGTGAGGCCAATGAGTAACACGTCTGGACACAACCCTAGCGTGACCCACTGTATTTAGGACATTGGAAGGAAAGGATCTGAAAGCTTATCCTCCTGACTGTAGACACTGAAGGAAAGGGAACGTTACTGGTTCTCAGAATTACCTTTTTAAGACGTGGAAAATGAGCTTTCTCTTAAAATTTAACCTTTCCCTGACTAAGGACACTAGGGGTGGCTGAAATGCAACCCTAACTATTTTATTTCAGAGATCACAGCAAGCATTAAGTGGCAGTGACTTTTCATGACTGACGATCTGAGCTACATTTTTGATCAAGGTTACCTCCTGGCCTCCAGCCCCAAATGCTGTAGAGGAAACAACAGACCTCAAATCATTCTGCAGAGAGTAGAGGAGATTTCACAGTGATAACATGGCAAAACCAAAACAAGCTAAATCTTTATCAAGCTAAAATCCTGCTGCAGTTCATATACAGATTTCATCATTCTGACTAAAGGGGTTAAGACACGCACCAAGGGGCTCCCATTCTCTCGCACCACTGCCTTATTCATTTAAGTGCTGGCCAGTTTCAGAGCTAGGGAGATCCCTGAAAGGGTGCAAGTACCAAGTGACAAATATTTTCCATCTTTGATGAATGACTCCAAAGAAGTCTGACTTGGACACTTGTTAAGAGTCTGAAGTCATCTACCATGGAAGTCAATGGAAAGCTTGTAGATCATCTCCAAGCTTGGAAACGTTCCCCTTTTTAATTCCAGATTGTAGCTTTTTTCACTCTCCTTAGTTAAAGTTTCTGTTTGACTTAATTCAAAGCCCAAAAGCAATTCTGCTTTTTTTTACCAACTAAGGAAATACTGGAGCTGTGCTTCAGAAAGTGATGAGATCAGTGTGCAGCAAGGGCTGGGCCAGCAACTCCCTGGGAACAAGGAGCCACAGGGGTCTCCACAGGGGCCAGCAGAGTCTCACTAGCAAGGGCCCATCCCACCACCTTGTAGTGGGTTTACCTCGGCTGGAGGCCAGGTGCCCTCCAAGCTGCTCCATCACCCCACTCCTCAGCAGGACAGTGCCAGGAGAAAATAAGACAGAAGAAAAAACTCTAATGGGTCAAGGTAAAGGCAGTTTAATAAAGCAAAATCAAAGGCTGAACACAGAAACAAAGGAAAACAAAAGATTTATCCTCTTCTTCCCACCGGCAGGCCATGTCCAGCCACTTCCTGGGAAGCAGGGCTCCAGTACACATAGCAGTTGCTCCAGAAGACCTATGGCATAAATGACAAATGTCCCCTCTTCCTCCTCCTTTCTCTTAGCTTTTATTGCTGAGCAGATGTCATATGGTATGGAATATGGATGGATCAAACAAACTTCGGTCAGTTTAGGTCAGCTGTCCTGACTACTTGACCTCCCAAAATCTGGCCCACCCCCAGCCTACTGGTGAGTCGAGGCAGGGGAGAATGTTGGAGAGACAGCCTTGATGCTCTGCAAACAATTCTCAGTGCAAGCCAAACCACTGGTGTGTTATCAACCCCTTTCTATCTACTAATACAAAGCACAGCACTCTGAGGGCTGCTGAGGGGAGAATTCACTCCCTTTCAGCCAGACCCAATACACACTTCCAGCAGGGGAACAGGCGTGGCCATGAGACCACAGACAGGCTCAAACAAGTGTCCAGATCACCATGCAAGGTTATGGTGATGGGGCAGGTCCAAGGCCAAGGCAGGAAATCAAACCACAGGTCAAATCCAGTGAATGCCAAGCACGTCCACAAAGTCAAGCTTTGCTGTGCTAGTCACAATGATAGCATGAGCCAAAGAGGTGCTCCTTTGCTCAGAAACCTTAGGTAGGGACCAATGTTTATACCTGTAGCCTTATGGGGCAGGCACAAAGGTACCAGTGCTTCGATCTCCCTGAGACACTCAGCAGTGCATGGTACTACAAAGCAGAAAAACTCAAGAGACAGAAAATTGCCCTATCTAATTTAGCTGGGACACATACAGTCTCTTCAAAGAAGAGATTTAGTCTATTAGATTCATCTGTAGTTTTACTCCAGCCACTCAGCTGTAAGGGGGTTAAGCTGGAGGCAAAGAGTGATGCAATTTTATGACCAGGCTGAAATTACAAATAAATCTACTGTTCCTGTGTGCTGACTGTAACGTGTGCCAAGGTGCAGGATGCTTTAAATAGGTATAATAGCTCCAGGTCTGGACTTACGTATGTGCAAATCCTTTTAAACCATAAAGTGCTATTCAAATAATTATTTTATTAGCATTATCATCTTTCTATATGGAAATATGAAGCATATGGCAAGCTCAACAGATGCCTATAGCCACCATCCAGATAACATTATTAAAAACAAAGGAAAAAAAATAAAAAGAAAAGCCATTACATTTTTGGCATATTGGGTGAGAACACTCAGGAGGACTGTTGTATTTGTCATCCTGCTGATTGCCTAATGTGAAACATAGAAAGCCAGGAAAGTGTAAGAAAAGTGAGACATTGTGGAGGACCAAAGCCTGAACTCTGGGACTAAGAAATTACACGGAGTGACCTGCACTAAATATGTAACAAAAGTGCAGAAACACAGCTTCTTTCTGCCAGGTGGGAGGCTGCTGACTGGGAGCAAAGATTCAGCTTTCTCTGAGTCGTTAGAAAGTCAGAGTGTTGTGGATGCCACGTCCTAAATGTCCTGGAGGGAGAATATTGTCAATGTGGCTGCCAGCTGATTCATGCGGAGCAGCTGCAGAGAAGATGCCTCTTCCTGCCCTCCCAGATGGAAGAAAACTTGTGGAAGAGCCCCTACAAAGGAGGGTTGGGCTTCAGCCTTCAAGCAGATTTGTGCAGAGATACTCTAAGTCCCAGACGGAAAAACCCTCCCGAACCTCCTGAATGTCCTGTTCAAAAGAAAGGCTGCTTCTCTTCCGTGTGAGAAGTGTTCAGGGTGATGTAGGGCACAGGGGGAGCAAGGGTTTCTGGTCTCCTAGCCTAGGAGCTGGGGAGTGCATCTGCTGGTTTAAAATTGCTGAGGCTGGGCTTTGCTGGGTGAGAAAGTTTCCTTCTCTTCCATAGGTGGGGAGAGAGGAAGGGAAAAAAAGCTGCGAAGAGGAGCTCCAGATAAAGAATCACCTGTGAATGCATGTCCCTGCAAAAGCAGGGCAGATGCTTGAGCTAGGTCCTTAGTTGTTTATTATTCTTTTTTTTTTTTTTTTTTTTGTCAAGGTGCTAGAATGAGGACAGTCTCGCTTAGTATTGCTGCTTTCTAATATCAGTAAGCAGTGCTTTCTGACAAACAAGGAAAACCTTTTCTTGCTGTGGAAACACCATGGTGACTTTCATCAACTTGAGGAGCCCTGTGTCTGCAAGTGCTTCTTCGATTTCTAAGCAGCAATAGATAATTTTCTTGGATTTGGGTGTTTTTTGGTTTTTTGTTTTGTTTTGTTTTTTTTTTAATAGGGAATGCTGCTGATACACAACACGCTGCTTCAGATGCTGCCCTCTCTTCCCAGGATTTCTGGATAGCCTGCTGGCAATTCAGTGGCAACACACAGGTAGCAGGGACTGAGATGAGGGAGCTGGCTTCAGTTTTGAAATGTGCATGGGTTTTGTGTATTTGACTCAATTTTGGTTGCACATGATCAAAATTAGGGAGAGCTAGAAAGGGGATCTTAATTCTCTTTCTCAGGAGAGCCACATGAGTAGGAGAGGGATAAGCGTGTTTGTGAGAGAGAGAACATATTCCTCTTCTAGTCCCATCTATTTCTGCCCCAAACTTGTATAGAACTATGATGTGTCTCCTCAATGATTGCGTTTGGGAAACATAAGCAGGAGGGTAAGGAAAGAGAACGAATCAGATAATTGACTTCACGGAGCAAACACTCTGGCACAGCAGTGGACAGTTCACACAGCTTGTGTGGGGCTGCAGGCAAATGGGATTGCTGGAGCATGAAGCCGGACTGACCAGGAGCACCGTCTCCATCACAGAGACCATCAGGTACACCAGCGCTCACAGATACATGCTGTAACTCACCACATCATGGTAACTGACTGGTGAAAGAGATTGATTCATTGCTAATATGCCTTTCCTCTGTCTAATAGCCCATATAACATGTAGTTTAAAGATATACACAAGCTAATTAGGAGGGAGTTTTTGGATGGGCGTCACAGCTGCATGATGTGAAATTCCTGCAATCAGTGAAAAAATGTAAGGGGGTTTGTTTACACACTTCAGATGTCCAACTTCAGCTACATTGCCACGAATGGCTGAACATGTGATAGTCCTTTCTTCCTTTATAGTATTTTTCTAAGAACTTGTAATGCTGCCTGTAACACTAGTTGTTAGGCTGCTCTTGAAGTATGGTTTGTGTGCACAAAAGCTTGACCATTTTTTCAGCAGTAGCTGTTGTTTGAATAAAACATGTTGTTACACATCCCCTGCACAATTTGTTTCTTGTCCTTAATATTTTCTCCCAGTAATATTGCTAGAGTGATTTTTAGAGCTTCTTCAGGTTTCCATAGGTTTTTTTCACCCTTTGATGAGGAATGATTTATTCTCCGCCACCTCATATGTGTCATTGTTTTTGATGCATGTTCCCCTTCTCCCTTACGGTACTTAAAGGATTTGAAGGCTCTTTTAAGGAAATCTCTAGCTGTTTACCTCTATGACATTCATTACCAGCAATTTATCATCTTACTATACTTTTTTCCTACTTCTAGATGTCTACAAACCACAAATAACTACATTATTTTAAGTGTATAATAAATATATATTACAGTGACAAATATAAAGTAAAATTACTCATACAGCATATATTCATTATTGCATGTTGTATAATGTTAGTGTATGCAATAATATGTAGCATATACACTATGCAGCTGACTGTATTCTGTGCAGTATACAGACTTTTGATCTAACAAAATCAGAAATGTAGCTTCAATGAACTATATGAGAACCCTTAATTTTTCCTTTTTCGTGGTTGCAGTTTTGTTGCTGAGATACTAGAAAGTCATGAAGAAGTCTTCATCATGAAAGATGACCTTTTTCAAGATACTGGGTCCTACGTGGTATGTACTTTACCCATAGCTAAACGGCTTTTGTATTTATTAGCACCTTCAGATTCAGACCCTGCCCACTTGATGCTAGCAGGGGAATATGTTGCCTTGCCTGATGTCAATATGGGCTACAGCACATTCCAGAAAATTCTAGAAAATCTGTGAAGAAAAGCAATCATAGGTTTAAGACTCATGAGCCTTAAATGGTTTGGAAAACCTTGAGATAGATCTTGAGAAAGGCACAGGCTTACTCATTACAAATATTGACTAGCTAAAGAACAAGGCTTAGCAAATAAGGCTTGATAAAGTTAACTGAATTCTTCCTATTAAGTGCTGCCTTCCCACTTTAAAGGATTTTATTTTGCACCTGCTAACCTCTTAAAGAAGGTTCCTGTGGTCCTCTGGGATACTGAGAGAGGAGTTCAGTATGCAGCAGGGAGAAGGTAATTTTCACATTGTCACAGAAAAGGAAACTCTGGTGGGACAGAGATTGGGAACAAAGGGTACAGTAAACCTCCACAAACAGATCAGAAGATGTCCTGGAAGTTTGAAGGGTTCTATCTCACACCTTTACTTGAATTATCAAGTTTATCAGAAAGTAATTACAGATGAGAGGATGGACAATCCACTAAGGCTGGTATGAAACTAAGATCTGAAACAGGATAGTTGGAGAGCTATCTGAGTTGTTAAAGCTATTTAGGAAACAGAAGGTAGATCATATTACCCATACTTAAGTATTAATCATCTGCAGTTGGTGTGAAACATGCACAAGTGAGAATAAAAGGAAGCCTTCTTTCCTTCTGGTAAGGAGACAATCAGATGGTTACAACGTTTCAGTGACAGCAATGAGGTTTTATACTCTTCAGGGCCTTGGTAGATGGCACAGCTGTGCCAGTTCTTTAGCTGTGCATGTTCTTTAGGTGGCTATGCCTGTTCCATGGCATGCAGCGTAACTGTTCTTTCACATCCATGTTTTTTCTAGACAGTTTCCAAGATAGTTGTTAATTTTTTACCTAACAACAGAAGTCAGATGACAATTGTTACTTAGTAAATAGCAAAATATAATTTAGCTGATTGTCTTTAAAAAAAAAAAAAGGCTAACAGAACTTGATAGACTAGTGATTCCACAAACTATGAATGAGGGCAGGATAGCACATGTGTGGATACCACTGTGATCAGAAGGAAGGATGCTATGGTTAAACAGAAAGTAGGTGAACAGCATTTATAAATTTTCTCAGGCCTGGGGCTAGTCAGTGGATCTACCCTGGTCTACATCATCTGAGAACCAGGCCCATGATATATATCTGTAGTGGTTGCTGCTAGTTCTGTAAGTGAAGCTGAAATTCAGTACAAAGTGACCAGAAAAATGTTATCCATGTCAGTAAAACAAATTGTCATGGAAATCAATGTAATTTTAGAAGTAACTGAAGTATTGTGCAGATCTAACAATATTCTTCATCTCTTCCCGTTACCTTTTTGTCTGTGAGGAAATCGGCTCTGGGAATTCTATTTTGGTTCATCTGGACTTTTTCAGCCTGACCACTTAGTTATTTTATACTCTGCACCAGAAGTACATAGTGTTCATGGACACATTTGTTCTTCCCAGGGTTATTATATGGTGTGTGTAGAGATACATAAACATAGCGATTGTGGCGGCGCAGTGATGCACGGTGATTCACCTCTTTCCTTTTCCTCACAGCAGACGCAAGAAGTGGGGGACAACCAGGGGTGCCACACCATGAGAGACCAAGCTCTGTCTCAGAGCCTTGGGAGTGGGGACAGGGCTACATTACTTTCTACTTTGTTACTCTCCAAGTTCCTAAAGGCTGGATCCCAACGTAAGCAAAAGCAGCTCCTGGGCAGTTCACCTATCGTTGGCTGACAGCAGTGGAAGAGGAGCAGTCTGGCACTGATTCCCATTTAGCCTGGGTATCAGAGATACCCAAGGACACCAAAGGAAATGTCAGGCTGTTCCAGTTCTGTGGCTGCCCTGTTAGCACAAATGTGTAATAGGATATACCTAAATGCTGAGAACCTTGATTTTGTTTCAAGATGCAGATGGCCTAAGCAAAGAGTGGAGAAGCAGATCTTCATTGCTAAGAAGTAACTCTGCTACCCTTGTCTTAGTTTGACAGCCAAGAGAATATGTTGTGTTGGTATTTGTTCTCAGGAGTGTCACTGGGCTAAAGGAGAAGATGTACAACAAAGGATGATGCTATCAGGAACAGTAAAATATGTATATATGTAGGACACTGTCAGGTTATGTGATAACAAAGCTCATCTCTGCACACAGAGGAACAGTGGCAGGCAGGGGGACCTGAATTATACCCTGAGCCCAGTAGTCCCATGTCCACCACAGGAGAGCCATGAGCCCAGAAAAAACTCAATACACACAAATGGCACAGAAACTTGTGCACATGGACAAAAGAGCACAGAGAGGCAATGGTGGGAAGGGAAACCCTGGTCTCTCAGGGGAAGGAAGCTCTTAACACCACCATCACCCACCAAAGCTGTGCCAGGAAAGCCTCAACCCCATGGGCTGGGGGATATCCATCCACAGCATCAATGGAGAGGCTCTCTGGAGTGCCAGACTGAAGGAATTGCTGCCTGCATGGATATGGGACACATCATGGGAGGCAAGGGAAGAACATTTTAGGATTGCATGAGACAGTATTGGATGTTTGGGAAGGAACCAAATGTGGGTGAAGGGAGGAAAGAGATTATTTGGGGAGGAACCAGTGTGGGCAAATAAGGGTCAGCTGTGTGTGAACAGCGGCTGGTCAGTATGTCTGTCCTTGCCCTACACCTGATCAGCAAAGCCCTATCCTGTCTCCTTAATGAACTCCTTTTTAACTCCTGGGTGAAGGGCTCCCTGTTCTCTGCACACACACTTGTGTGTGTGAATCTGTTCATATCGGGGTCTGGGTGCCAGGATCTGGGCTGGGACCATGGGTTGGAGGGCCTGTGTGTCTGTGGTGCCAGCAACTGGTGCGGGTGCTTATGTCAGGGTGTGGTTGCTAGTTTTGTGTGTCTGTGCTGTCCTGTGCACATGTGCTGTAGGTGTAGTGATACATGTGCCTTTGTGTGTGTGTGCTTGCTGGGAAAACATTCCCATATTAGCTACAGGTTGGACCTGAGGGTGTGGAGCTGCAGCAGCCTCACCTCCATTAGTCTACTGGGTTTGCTAAGTCCCAGCAAGCAGGCATTTGGATGAACAGGTTGTTTGTAAATTGCAGTGGGGTGGAGTGATGAACCAAGGAAATTACCTGTGTAATATGGATTTCTCCTATGACAACAGGCTGGGAGAGTTGAGGTTTAGTCTGGAGAAGAGAAGGCTCTGGGGAGACCTTGTTCTGGCCTTTCAGTGCTTAAAGGGAGCTCATAAGAAAGATGGGGACAAACTTTTTAGTAGGGTGTATTGCAATAGGACAAGGGGTAATGGTTTTAAACTAAAAGAGGGCAGGTTTAGACTAGGTATGAGGAAGAAAATTTTTTAAGATGGGGGTGGTGAAACACTGGAACAGGTTGCCCTGAGAAGTTGTGGATGTCCCATCCCTGGGGACATTCAAGGTCAGGCTGGATGGGTCTCTGAACAACCTGATCTAGTGGAAGATGTACCTGCACATTGCAGGGGGGTTGGACTAGATGAGCTTTAAAAGTCCCTTCCAACCCAAACTATTCTGTGGTTCTGTGCCACTGTCATCCTAAGAAGTGACAGAGGAGAGAGATACACCATTTGCCTTTCTTCAGGCAAGTGAGTCATAGACATGGTACCTCTGGGACTAGGCAAGACCTGAGCACTCAGGCTCCGCTCTCTGCTCCATTTCAATTCCATAACAGTGGTCTCGCCTTTCTGTTAGTGACCGAAAGCTGTGACTCAACCAGAGTGCCTTGAACCACTACTGGGAGCCTTTGCCTTTCCTTTGTTATTGTCGTGGCATCGTTGAAAGCCTGCAACCCATGGCAGGGAGCACAAGCAGAGAGAGCTAGATGGAACATAAGCTTCCTGAATCTGGGCCAGAGACAATGCTAATGACTTAAACATTATTTTTCTTGCTAAGACAGTCATCACAAAGACAAGCTTATCCTCCTGAACATTGGAGAATCATGCGTTTTTTTTATTATGCATTTTCTGAACATGTATTTTCTAACTGTGCATGTTTACCTATTTGTAAAATAATGTTTATCAGGAATGCCAATGGTGGTTGATTTGACCTTTCTATATAGCTGCCCATGTGCTGGAAGTGTGAAGGCACTAGCATAAGTGCGTTGGTGAGCAAGCATGTGAATCTGCAGCTAAAGCAAGGAAGGTAAGATGCATGCCTGTGGGATCTCCTCTGATTTTATAGAGGTCAAGTGATGAAGAATTTAATGTCAGAGAAAATCATGTCAACACCACAGAGAGCAGGACCATTCTCTCACTCTACATGCCTATGTCCTGAAGGTTTAGCCATTTGGAAAGGTGCCTGTGTTGGAGCATGCTGGGTGTGGTGAGAAAGCAGGCTTATCACTGTCACCTGCAACATACTTCTTTCTGCTTGTTTCACAGGGTAACATATCCTAAGAGACCACAGAGACATGGGGACTTTTAATTTTTAAAATATAGATCAGTGAAGTAGAGTCAAGAAAGCATTAAGTTTCCAGCAAAGCGGGCATCCCTTTATCCAGGGAAGTATTGCGGTCACCTACATCCATTGGCCAAGCAACCACAGGGACCCAGGCCCTCACAGAAGGCTCAGCCCCACACCTATGACTTTGCTGCGAAGTCAGCTCCGGAATTTGTGACATTCCCTTGCACCTGTGGATGCAATTCTCTGAAGCAGAGCAAAACACCTCATGTGCTGATTCCCTGTGCATCAGTGGCCACGGAGGACTTGAAGGAGGTCAGAGGAGAGCAGCTGTGTGGCATGGTGGGTCTTCTCTAACTACAGTGGTTGAATTACACTAAACAGCACAACAATCCCCCTGCAGCTTTTCTAATGATGCTTTTCACACTCAGCTTGTTGAAATAAGCTTGACATCTTAGTGTGCAGCAAGGGATAGAAGTGCCTACTACAGCCACTGTATACAAAGGTGTAAATCCAGCAGTGTAGCAATGTTTCCCATGTCTTTTCCAGAAAATGAATGTCATCACAATTTCCCTGCTGACAAGGCCTTGAAGAATCAGTTAAAATGAAGAATAAATAAAGAAAATTTTACTTGTCCAATTACAACACAGTCTTTAGCAGAAAAAGAAAGTAACTGTAATAATTCTAAAATCTGCCTCTCTTTGTAAACACACATTTACTTATATGTAGGTACATAAGTAAGTGAAGAATGCTCAGACCTGACCTCACGATGGATTCTCTGATGCCTACTAAAGTTTGAATTCATCCTGACTCCTCTTTTGGCCCACTGGCCAAGAGAGCCCAACAAGGGATTAAAAAGTAATTGGGGAGAGATGGGGCAGACACACAGGCCAGAAAGCATGGTTACACAACCTTAAAAATGAGTCTGAAAATAATTTACTGCTACAACAGTATATGATTTCTTAAAATCACAGAAATATGTTCTGTGGAGAGATCCTAGAGAAAGTCAAGAATGAGACCCAAAAGCAGTTACAAACTCTCTCTGAAGCACTAATGAGCTAAGGCAAAAATTATCTAATGTCCAGAGAACTTCTTTTTCTTCCCCCTTCCCATCTTTTTTTGGTTTTACTCTCCTATCTGAGCAGCAGTTTTGAGAAAAATGAGCTTTTAGCAAATCTTGTTATTTGGAAAAACAATGAATATTGCAGAAGCAGAGTACATACAGACAGTAGGCTCTAAAATGCAAATAAATAAATTATCAACTAGTAAAAGTAGGGTTTCATTTAAAAAAAAATATACAAACCAAAACCCAAGCACCTGATACGTAGGTGTCTTATACTAGAATATGATAGCTTCTTGGCTCTCCATGCTCACAAACCATTGGTTCTAAGTACAGAAAATGCAATGATTTATTCCTGGATGACTTCTGACAGTTGTTCTGTCATTAGAGTACTCTCATGACTTGTACCAACAAACTTTGGTGAAAAAGCACACTGACTACACAAGGGAAATAGAATTTTCTCTGTTCCTTGCACACAGTATTGGTAGTAAAACCATGAAGAAATCTTACCCTCCAACCATTCTTAGTGTCCTGGTCTACAGGGCACTAATAGGTCTTTAATTGACTGACCAGCTTCACCTACAGCATTCACCCACATCACCTGCCCATAAGTCCAGGAGTCTATATAACCCCAAGCCCTGGGTCTTCATTATCTGCTTGAGTGATGCTGTGGGAGTATGGCTTTGTAGTTCAGTTACAGCCAAGCCTCTGCCCTGTCATGAACACTGCTCATCTAAACCAGGACTCACGTTTGTCTCTTCTCCTAAGTAACAAGTCGTAAGGTAAGAGAAAATGGTCTCCTTTCCAAGGGGAACTTGAGTGCCCTGGCCCAAGTTACACCAAGGGAGGCTTAGATTGGGTCTTAAGAAAAATGTCTTCACTGAATGTGTTATCAGGCATTGGAACAGGCTGTCTAGGGAGGTGGTTGAGTCACCACTCCCAGGGGTACTTAAAACAGATGTGTAGATATGCAGAGACAGAGAGCTAGGTTTTCTTTCCAGAATTTAGCAGCCATATAGCATATTTTGATAGGCTGTCTGTGTTTGTGGCTTCTGTTGATAGACAAGTGTTATGGTGGGGGTGTTGTTAAGGAGGGATGTTATAGGTAAGTCTTGTTTTAACACCCCACACTTACAGAGCTCTTTCAAATCTGCTGCTTGGGCTGCCTGCAGGCTCTGGAAGGCCTCATGGCAGTTATTATATTTGCTTCTATTGTCGTGCTCTACTTAAATATATACAAAAGCACAGCCAAGTTGGGAATAACTCTCACAATCCCTGAAGCAGGGCACTGTAATGTCTGTCTATGGTTATATAGCCTGCCTAGGAGCTGGTCCCTTTCCCATTTTAGTTCACCCCAGGTTTTCAATTTCCCACTGACTTTAATGGGCTCACTTTCTTAGAATTTGTAAGATCTGGCCTTAAAATGACTTATGTTATTATTATAGTTCACTGACTTGAAAGTTGCTGTGGTTGCTATGGCTTTCTGCAAAGGGCAGGGTGATCTCATTGCTATCTCTTTTAAAGTGATGAGCAGTGCTTGATTGGTACTATACTTCCAGTATGAATATTTAGGAATGGCTGGAAAGAGACACAGTTTAAGCACGCAGAACACAGGACCTTTTACTGACAAATCAGCCCCATCTTGTCCTTCAACAGAGCAGTCTGCAGGTAATTCAAGCTTTCGCCAACTAGAGTCTCTTGCCTTGAACAAAGTGATTGCAAGGGGTCATGGTGCACAGCAAAGACAAAAGCAGCTGCAAACCACAATGGCACATAAAATATCCCCATGATCTTAAGAGTTTCTTCATAAGATCATCGTGTAATGAGGCAGGAAAAGCAGTACCATTTGCTTCTTTCACAAGGATGCAGGAAAAAATATTGATATCACTGTTTTGCACTGGAAAGACACAGATGAACAGTTGTCACGACAGGCTAGGACAATACTGCCAAAGCAAGTGACCATACTGCCTCTGTTAACACGTCTGACGTGGGGTCCCTTCAAATATGTGCGAGAGCCTGCACATTCCGAAGGCTCACTGCAATTGTAAGTCATTGGTAGCTGAGCTAATGGCTGGTTTACACATTGTATTGGTGAGCTATATGTGGCTTCTCCTGTCCTTTTGGACTAAGAAAGGAATGTGCATTGTTTAAATGCATGTTTAAAATGTTTAAACTTCTAAGAACCTTAGACTTCATGTGTAAAAGCTCCCTGGCAGCAGACACTGTTATCTGGAGACTGAATTAAGCAGTCTGAATTTGACCAATTCCGAATACCAGTCTTTCATGCCCTACTCCTCGATCCAGCTCTGAAAGGTGGCTGAAGAAGAGGAGAGGACTTACTCGGCACCATGGCAGATGCTTTTAATTCCCTAATTCTCATAGGGTTCTTTCACTAAGATGTTGTGGTATATATATTGACAAAAGAGCTGTATTGTACACCCAGCACCCAATTTACTCTTATGGAGGGCTAAGTACAGACCTTTATTTCAAAATAGACAGGAGTGTTTCAGGGCAAAAGACCATATGGTCCACCAACGCTTATTCCTGTAAGGCTTTAAAAATAATCAGCCGCTTTTCTATTGTTCAAATGTAATTAGTGACAGCGCCTTTTCAACCTCTTCCCTTGGGAAAGTGAATCCAGTCATCTTGCAGACACCCTTTTTACACATCTAATGCTGACTTTGGAGTATTTGTTTTGCGCTACGACCATTGGTTCAAACAGTCTGTCTACACCATGTAATGTGTTTGCTACCAGGGTAGGGAGTGTCAGGCTATGACCCCTTGTTCACAAATTAGATACTATCTTAAACAGCTTACTGCATCAATCTGTTGCCCTTTTTCTCCTAGGGCTTCTTTACCTCTTGCAGTCTCTTTATTCAGTAAGCCACAGGCCACCTCAGGCAAATCTTTATCCTTGAGTCATGCTCTCTGAACCCAACATTAGCTGTGGTTTCCACCCTACCAATCCTTCCCTAATGAGTAAAGGTGGGGAGCTAAACACCACTTAGTTAATACGCTTTGTGATCTTGTCAAACCTTGTGACAAGATAACTAACACTGTGTTATTCCACACATCTGTATTAACTTTATTTTTGACATGTAATGTATAAAATAGCTTGAGAAGTTTAATTTGAATCTCCCAGCATCAGAAAATTCAGCATGAAAGCTGAATCCTATCATTTCAAGAGTATACTAAATTCTACTTATGCATCCCTAGGTTTCAAAATAAGTGTAGTACCATCCAGTAGACCTTATCACATGAAGACAGGTAAAATTTTGGCCCATCTGAAGGTGCTAAAGGCAAACTTTAGTGGGTATAAAATCATACAGTTTTGGTAGGACTTCCTGCTAATAAATTCATAGGAGTCAGAGAATGAGAACATATTTGTAAAGGGTTTTTTTGTTTGTTTTAACTTATTTAAATTCACTGTATTATACAAAATAGATTTGAGTGCCTTCATGTCATTAATTAAAAAAGGTTGGTAACTTCACAGAGACGAAACTTCAGAAAGCTCACTGCTTTGAAAGATTCTATCAGTGTAAAAATAAAATCTTCTGTTGATTGTGTTGCTGCCAGTATTTCACTTGGGGCCTCAATGATAGGGAGTAGGAAGGAAATTATTTGTTTTATCCCAGAGGAGGGTTTGAGATTTATTGTGGTTATTTTTTTTTTCCTTGTGCAGAGTAAGGAAAGAACACTGATATCCTGAAAGTTCTCAAGGAATGGTAATCTGAAAATTACAGGTCATTTAATATAGAAATACAAAGCTATTTCCCAGCTGGCCAGCCCCAGCATGTACTGGTGCCTGGGGATGTTCCTCCCCACCTGCAGGACGTTGCAGACTTCCCATCGTTGAACTGCATGAGGATCCTGCCAGTCCTTTTCTCCAGCCTGTCGAGGTCCCTCTGGATGGCAGCACGACCCTCTGGTGTATCAGCCACTGCTCCCAGTCTGGTGTCATCTGCAACTTTGCTGAGGGCACATTCTGCCCCATCGCCCAGATCATTAATGAAGATGCTGAAGAGGACTGGACCCAGTATTGACCCCTGGAGTACAACAGTAGTTATTGAGTTCCACCTAGACTTTGTGTCACTGATCACCACGCTCTGGCTGTTTAGCCAGTTTTCAATCCATCTCTCTGTCCGCTCATCCAGCGCATACTTCATCAGCTTCTTTCTCTGTGAGACAGTGTCAAAAGCCTTATTGAAGTCTAGGCAGACAATATCCCCTACTCTCCCCTCATCTGCCAAGCCAGACATTTTTACTTTGAAAAGTGGAGAAGTGCCAGCTGGGAAAGGATAACAAAGACTGACATTGTGTGATGAAAACTGAGGTGTGTGGAGGGTATTTCTGAAGTCCCACAGTAGCCTTTAATATGCTTCTATATACATAAGATATATTGTGTAAATATATATGTGAAGTTTATATGCTAACTTAGCAGTCTTGTCTGAATATAAAAAAAGAACAAATAAACAATGAAATTATGTAGGTTTCTGGCTGGCTGACATAGCCTGATTTTGACCTGTTCTTCACTTATATAAGCCTTCATGCAGATCAGTCAGTCCAGTTATGCTGCTGCTGGCAGAAGTGATGCTTCTTTGTTTGCCTGTCCCTGCTATCCAGTTTACAAGCTATGTGTAGGTCTGCTGCTCCAAGTAGAATCCAGGTCGTCTTGTTTAATCCTTCTGCAAGCTTGTTGTTTAGTCCAAATACATCTCCATCAAATGCCAGAGATCTCTCCCCCCTGTTCAGAGAAAGGTAACTCCAAGCTTTAGGGTTATGGTTGAGGTGGATAGCTGGATCACCCCTTGCACTTAATGGGCAGTGGTGCCAGATCACAAGCCTGATTTTACCATGTTGTGGAGTGAAAAGAGGCAGATAACAGACACAGCAGTTTCTTGGTTGGCTTTGAGGTCTTCTAGTTCCCCAGGGAGCTGCTTCTGGGACTGGAGGATGGGAGAGGACTCCCAGACAAACTCTGAAGAAAGTCAGGGTGGCAGCTGCTGCTGAATAGGAAGAGCTAGAGGAGTCATGAACCCCTGGCAAGCTCTCATGAGCTCTGTCAACTCTTCCTGATTAAGGTTTTGGGTTGAGCTGACTTCTGATAAAACAGAGGAAGAAGAGGAAAGCCTGAGTAAAGGCTTACATCAGGGCACATAACTGCTGTCCATCATTTGTAGTTGTATTTTATATTAGTAATTCCAAACTCTTCCATGTAATAGTTCAACAGTTTTAGTCTGTGTCACAAAAATACTTCTTTCAGTGCTGTACTGCACAACCCTGTCTCAAGATGTTGAGATATTTAAAAGTGAGTGTTCTTTCTCCCATAAGGAAGGCAAGACTATTTCTTGCCTACACCTTCCTAACAGATCACCTTCCTCCACTCCTCCTACTGGCCAATGCACTTCATTCTGCTGTTTTCCAATCCCCTGCCTGTGATGCCCTTCTGAAGGCTTTCAGCAGCTCTGTTAAGGAGATCAGTCACCATGAAGCTCCCAAGTCCACTGAAGAAACCCAAACATTAGCTTTATGCCGCACAAAGATGTAGACATTATCATTCTGTAAGGACATAATGGGTCTTTCTGTATCTGTTGGTGATACAGAGGGTGTTATAATCAACACTGCGTCCTACGGGAACCCCTTTGTCTCTTCAAACACAGACATGTCTCTTTTCATGGATCTGATTTGATATGACCTTCTATTCTTCTTTTTAGAAGCAGATGTCAACAGCTGATGAAACCTGAGGGAATGAAACCAACCAAGGAGCTTCCAGCATGATATCATGGCTGCTGTGGTTGCAAGCACTATGCAGAAAGGAGTTCATTCCTTTCTTTTTCTATAAGTAATTTATATTTAATGTGGATCTGGCCGTATCCAACCATTCAACCTCATGACAACCCCTTGCTTCTAACTAACTTTAAACTCTGTTAACCCCTAGACTTCAGTTTATGCAACATCCCTCCTCAGCAAGGAACATGACCGGGGATCACTGCACTCCAGCTTGTACTCTGGACAAGCTCCTACTATTAGATGCCCATTCCTGTTCCGAGTACTGGTCCCTAGTCTGTAAGACATAGACTGTGACTATAATCTTCCCGACAGCTGAAACCAAAAGTAAGAGTCTCGCTGAATTTCCATGTGCAAGATCTTACCTGGAGATGGGGAAGAGCCAACTGTAGAGTGAAAAGCAATTCTGTCAATCACAGTGTGATTTATTTGCCTAAATATAAGCACATACGGTCACTTCAGGTATCCTCATGTATGGTTTGCAAATGTTTGCAGAGGACTGGGAGATGACAAATGGCTTAATTACAAGTCATACCTCCTGGAGAGGGACATAGGGGTCAGTCAGGATGTACAAACAGCGAATAAAATCTCAGATACTTATATTTATGCAGTTGAATCCTGCCCTCAAAGGCAAAGAGAAACAAGAATAAGAAAAAACCTCAACCCTGATGAGTTAAGCAGCAGCAGCAAATCGTTCAAAAGTGTAGCAGAGGGTGGCTGCATCTGACCTGCTGGTACAAGAAAAGGCTGCAGTGTTGCACCTTCCCTGACCTTCCTCATTTCCAGAAGGGCAATAAAGTCTAATGTTCTCTCCGATTGTCATCCTGACCAATAAGCCTCACTGTCGCAGAAATAATAATAACGAAAAAGAAGTGCTGGTTTAGGTATATCGGCCATTTTTATGGGATTTGTCACATAAGTACTCACCAGTGAGAACAGAGACTGGATTATATGTTCCTACATTTGTTCTTGTGCCCAGGTACTGAAATGACTGTCCAAAAAAGATCACATTAGAAATGAATAGCTTCTGGTTTGGGTTTCAGCAACATGAGCCCAATTTTTTCTCATCAAAGTGAGAACCAAGGAGATGGCAAAATTCCCAGAGATTCTAATAAAAGCAGTAACAGACCCCTCGACTTTGCTACGAGAATCAAATAAAGTGAAAACAGAGGGGCAAGGGGGATCAGTCAGTGTCTGAGCAGACATCATCCTGGAAATCACCAGACACGCTGAAAAATGTTAATGCTATCATGGGACTAAATCAAAGCTGAATAGGTTTTTATATAATTACAGATTTTGCCATACTTTTTCTATGTATGTGCTTAACTTTCTGTTTATACAATGTTCCTATTTCAATCCCTAGGTGAACAAGGATGATTTTTTTAAGTCCACAAGCTTACTTGACAAAAAGTCAACCCAAAATGGAAAAAGTAGACTTCCAAACCTTCCTCAATAAGCAGTGCAAATTTTTGTTTGCATTTTTTTCCTTTTTATGTTTTTGCTGAATTAGAGATGGATTCTGAGAATGTTGACAGTTCTTCCAGAAAGAAGCTTTTATGCTTGAATCTCTTTTAATGTCATTTTATCCTCTGTTGTGTTTTTAACAATGCAAAAGGAACCACTAATTCATCCATTATTTATTTCCTTTTTCGCTTTGCTATATTTTGTTTTGTTCTTTTCAGTCACTGTGTTTTAACATGTTTTTGCTAGGTGTTTCAAGTTTTATTTCTCATCTGTCTTTGACACTGTAGTAAATGAGGTTCATATTGATATTTAAACTTTCTCTTTTTTTTTTAGTTTATGTAATACTCAAAAGTCTCAGCATGTGTAATAGTACCATGCGTTCTCCATAGCGCGTAAGGTCTTGCTGAAGTGACTTGGGAGGTTGGGATAATGCCTCGCAAATTACTCGTTTCAAGAGACATTGAATTGCCCATTGTAGTCTTATTGTCAGTTCCGTTGCACAAGCATTTGCTCTTTCTGGTATATATTGATCAAAATAATGTACATTAGAAACACCAGATCGTGGAACTGAGTTTGCATAAATCATCACTGTTATTAAAGAAATGGCGTTTTCAGTTATTTAAATTATTTTCTATGCCTATCAGCCAGGACCTTTGTTATAAACTCTTTCCTCCATTCGAATCTTTGCAAGCAGAGGATCATGCTTGCAGTGTTTATCCCAGGAACCATAACAAATATTTTTACTACTTCCTCCTGAATTTCTGATACATCTCCAAAGCTCTAACCACATCCTAAAAATATTAATAAGACAAAACCAACTCCCTAAAAGTATGCTAAGAAACAGGAGAAAAAAAGTTTGTATGTATTCAAAGAAGTCTTTGATTTGTATAGATATGAGCTCCATCTTTTGACCTGTTCTGAGTCTGGTTATAACATATCAAAGTGTTTAGGATCTAAATTTCATTTTCAAAATGTATTTAGAAATTTCATTTTTGTCAGAGACTTAGGAGCTAAAGCTATGATGTTTTGTGTAGGAAAGGTATGTTTTATATATACCTTGATAACACATTATATCAACGGGGTTTTAATTTACAAATACAATTCAGTACCTTAATAATGAAAGATGAAATTACTGTTGTGATTATTCCCAACATGAATATTCTGATTTGTAAATTAAGAATTTAGAAAACACTTAAAGAAAATTAAACATATTCAGATATGTATGGTCAGTGTCAAATAAGCTTAACTATACCCTGCGATTTTGCCATAAAAACCTTTGCCTTTCAGTATGTATTTACTCCAATTTTTAACTGCAAACACAAGTTGTGTGTACATCAGACAACTGGAGCACTATATATTGAAAAGAAGACAATCCAAAAAGCAGATCAGGAAAATGACTACATGTTGCTCTCAGTTAGTAAACATAAGCCATCTGCTCAGTGTCCGTGAACAACAACAGGGCAAACAAGCTTCTGAAAAGAACTTTATTCTAGCAACTTTATTCCTGTTTCAAAGTATGAAAAGGTTATACTTTTTGAAACCTATTTTGACAAGGATTAATATTTTCAGTTATGACAAGCATAAAACAAATACTTTAAATGATCTAATGATCAATCTTACTTCACATTTTCTGTTTTTTTTAAAATATAAGAGAACAACTCCTGTGGCGCTACGGGCACATGAGTTCAGTGGTGCTGTCCAGCTAACTGGAGAAGTCCATTTAACACCACAGTCATACAGAACTCTGTGTACACTGCTGAATAATATATATTAAGAAAATGTTTTATCATTGAAAAATACATATACTTGCCTGTTTTTGGTTTTACTAGAACACTAGGTTCTTTCTATGACATAAGCTAAGATGACTAAGAAAACAGTTTGGCCATTTTAATGTTAAATCAGTTCAAAAATGATGCTTTTGAGACTCCAGCAGTGTCTGCCTTCCCCATAAACCAAGCCTTAGGTCACTGATGTACAGATACATAGTGAGATTCATCTTGCTTAACTGAAACTCTGCAATCACAGGGCTAGGAAGGGAAAGCCCCTCTGGGCATCACCTAGTCCAACGCCTTACTTAGAGCAGGGTCAGCTAGAGCAGGTTGCTTGGGGCTGCGTATGCTGGTTTTAGTTGGGATAGGGTTAATTTTCCTCACAGTAGCTAGTATGAGGCTATGTTCTAGTTGTGCTGAGAAGAATATTGATAACATGTTTTCAGTTGTTGCTAAGCAATGTTTCTATCAAGTCAAGGACTTCTTCGGTTTCTCATACTGCACCTGTGTTGCTAAGTGCTTCTCTAGAAGAAGCTGGGAGGGGACACATCCAGGACAGCTGAACCAAACTGACCAGAGGGACATTTCATTCCGTAAAACATCACAGTATATAAGTTGTGGGAGTGGGCTATGGGGCTCGCTCTCTTGCTTTTTGAGTCTCTGTCGGCCTGACTCTCAGGGGTCGGGTTCTGCTGGCTCTTGGGGCTCTCGGGCTCTGGCTCTCACTGCTCAGGGACTGGCTGGGTGTCAGTTGGAGGGTGGTGAATGGTTATATCATTTGTTTTCCATTACTTTCATCACATAGTAGTAGTAGTATTTTAATTACATATTATTAGTAGTGATAATAGTATTGTTAGTATCATTGGTATTGTTGGTATTATTTGTATAATCATTTTATTTAATTTATTTTAAATTATTAAATTATTCTTGTCTCAACCCACAAGTTTTCTTGTCTTGTCTCTCCAATTCTCCTCCCCATCCCACTGGCTGTGTGGTGCTTTGTTGCTGACTGGGGTTAAACCACAACAGCATGTCCAGTCAGATTTTGGATATCAAGAATAGCCTCCACAACCTGCCTGGGCAATCTTCTCCAGTGTTTGACAGCACTCAGAGTTAAAAAGTATTTTCTTACGTTTAAATGGAATTTCCCCTATTCTAATTTGTGCTCGTTGCCTCTTGTCCTGGGTCACTGGGCATCACTGAAGAGAGCCTGACTTCGTCCTCTCTGCAGCCTCCCTTCTAGGATTTGGTACACTGATAAAATCCTCCCTGAGCCTTCTCTTCTCCAGGCTGAACAGTCCCAACTCTCTCAGTGTCTCATGTGTAATGTCCCATGTCTTGTTCCTGTGTGATCTACTCCAGGTGATCCTGTTCTGGCAGGGGGGTTTGACCAGATGATTTCTAGAGGTCCCTTCCAACCCCTACCACTCTGTGAATCTGTGTAAGATGCTCCAAGCCCTTAAACATCTCTGTGAGGCTGTGCTGGACATTCATGTCCCTGTTTCCCTTCTACTGGGAAGGTCAACACTGGACCCAGCATTCCAGATGTTTCTCACCAGGGCTGAGTAGAGAGGAAGGTTCATCTCCTTCAACCTACTGATGATGCTCTGTCTAATGCAGCCCACGATGCTGTTTGCTTTTTTTTGCTGAAAGGGCACACTGCTGGCTCCTTTGTCCCTTCGTGTTCACCAGGACCCACAGGGCCTTTGTCCAGCTGGTCAACTACTGCCAGGGCTGGTACATGGAGTTATTTCACCCCAGGTGCAGGGCTTGTCATTTCCCTTTGTTGAAATCTTCGAGGCTTCTGTCAGCCCATTTCTCCAGTTTACGGAGGTCCTTCTGAATAGCAGCAAAACTGTCTGATGTGTCAGCCATTCCTCTCAGGTTCATGTTGTTTGCAAACTTGCTGAGGGCACACACTGTTCCGCTAGACCATTAATGTAAACGATAAACAGTAATGGCCCTGCTATAGACCCCTGGGGTACACCACTAAGGACTTGCCTCCAGCGGACTTCATGCCGCTGATTACAACCCTTTGAGCTTGGAATTTTCGCCAGCTTTCTGTCCACTTCCTTAATCCATGCTTAATGCAGTTTGGAAATGGGGATGTTGTGGAAGTTGGTGTTGAAAGCCTTACTAAACTCAAGATAAACAATATCCAGTGCTTGCCCGTCATCCACCAAGACAGTCAAAGCTGTCAAGTTGGTCAGCCATGATTTTCGCTTCAGAAATCCATGCTGAGTACTTCCAATCACCTTATTTTCCTTAATATTTGGAAACAGTTACCAGGATTATTTGTTCCATCGCATTCCCAGGGACTCATTTGAGCCTGACCAGCCTGTCACTTCCCAGGTCCTCCTTCTTGACTTTTGCTTTCTTCTGATCCTTGAGGTACTTCTCCCAGTTGCCACAGCCTTTCAGGGATAATGGACAGTGGCCTTGAGATGTCATGGGCCAGCTCTTTCAGCAGGGTCTCTTCTAGCTGCCTGAAGAAAGCCTCATCTATTAATTCTTCCTGATCTGGCAGTTTAATGATAGTGACAATGTGAAGGTGTGGATGCTGTCTTTGAAGATGAGCTGAGAAACTTCTGGGAGCCCCTGTCCCATGCTGGACATCAGCCCACCTTCCTCTGAAACCCCATAGTGAATGTGCAGATGCAGCTCACAGCTGCAGCTGTTAAACATCTATTTTATTTTAATAAAGTCCCTCTCCTTCATCTTTCAGTAGAGGAATTCTCTGTATTTTTTCCCTGCTCTCCCATGATTTATTACACCCCTCACACAGGTAGAGCACTTAAAAAGACCTGCAATTAAACACTTCAGCGGTAATAGTTCTACCCTCGTATCAGACATGCAATGTCACTTTGTCCCTTCTGTTTCTCCAGCTGTTTGTGTTTTGTATCTGGGAGATGGACATGGAGGCTCTCCCTGGGGGAGGTACAGCACCACCCCATGTGTCATAAAGCTCAGGTAAGATGCTTCTATAGGAAATTCAAATCGTAAACACATTGCCTGAGCCTTTGAGCAAGTAACTGAAGGAGTGGAAGTAAACAGGTCCCAGAAAAGCCATATTTCCAGATCGGCCAAGCCAATCACCAATTGCTCTGTTTCAGGTTCCTTTGGGCTGGGACCAATAAAATGTCTCTACTGCATCTGGAAAGACTATTTTCTGTAAAAGTCAACATACGTGATTTTTGGCTATTTAAAAGTACCTTAACTTTAGCAACAATGTTATCAGCTAGCAGCCCTTCATCGGGAGATAAAAAGGAGGCTTTAACCCTAATAACCTTGTAGGTTGTGATTTTTGCCAGTCAGCTGACAAAACCTTTGGATGTTTGTTCGAGATACAGATGAACCCCTTGGATACATGTGCCACCAGTTACCAGATGCTGTGCATTGTCCGTATAGCAACCCACATCAATAAGACTCTGTCTGGCATTTAAAAATAAATCTAGCATTGCCAATTAGTCAGTCACGCCTCTTGTAATCTTCTTCGATGTTATGGTGCTAATCACTGCTGGAATGCCTTGACATATTTTGTAATTGAATTGCCAGGTTTGCATTTTGCTGCAATTCATTCATATCTAAGTGTGACTTGTTAACCACATTAAGTTGATTTCTTTTGAAGGCTGGTGGGAAGCATGGAGTCCTGATTGCTGTGTTTGTATGCAGTTACAGTATTCCAGCTGAGTACCGGGTGGGTAAAGGTTTTTGCTCTCATTTTGTGAGCTAAATAAAAGGCTGAGGATGGCTCATCTGTGGACGTGCTACTTACTGATGGGCTGGTATTTGCTGCCTGTTTCCTTTCACTTTCCTGCGTGTCTATGATTAAGCATGTCTTCCTTCTTGTGTAAAAATCTGGTCTTACATTTTGGGGGCAGGGATTCTGTTCAATTTTATTTACACAGCCTGTGATGGAGTACCATGACCTGGAGTCCTAAGTAGCATAGTAAATAAACTAGTGCCCTAGTTTCTTCCCCTTCATTTTCCTTCCCTATTCATTAGCTTAAAGGACTTGGCCGCTACAAGAAGGGGACATAATTTATAGTGTAGATTACTAGTAGCATTAAACCTGATTCAACAAACCTTCTTTGCATCAGTAGCATCACAGTACATATTCCTGTGAAGCACAACCTTCCTGTGAAATTGCGTGTCATTGGGATCAGCTTATATCACAGCGCAAAGACGAGTATCCACACTTTGGGCAGCTCTCTGCCATGCCTGCCTGGACTGAGCTTCTAAAATGAGATTAAGCTGCTTGAATTGAAATCTATATGTCATGCATGGCGCTGAATGGGGTTACAAAGAGGGTCTATACACAGCTGAGACAAAACAGTTTAAGGAGATACTGCTTACATGGGGCTTTATGTCCAGAACTCTTCGCTACCTAAAGTAGCAGTGTCTCTAAGCTTTGCAGGGGATTAGGAGAGGGGAAAAAAACCCCAATTCTGTTGTGTGTCTCTTTAAACACTAGCATCAGGCTGGGAAGTAGCTGTTCCTCATGCATTACTCAGTATGGTTCCAGCTTTCAGTAAAAACAATCTGTTGTTTATTCTTGCTGGACACGTTTGAAACTTGGCACATTTGGAGTTTTAATGCTTTGAATTTCAAGGAAGCAGGTCGCAATAACTACTTCCATTTCTCTATGCAGGGCATGTGAGCCAAGAATAAACTGTAACCCCTAAAACCAGCCTGCAGCTGATTCCCTTTACTTTTGGTGCATCAAACCAAATTCGTACTGGTCTGTGGGCTTCAGAGGAGTGGGACTTAGGTTGAATTTGACCTGTTGCACCTTTGTATCATATAGTGTCAGGCACTCTGTTTTCTCCTGTAGGCCTGTTTAAATTTAAGCTCCCGATGCTTAGCAGTTACTTTAAATTAAGATGGTCAGCAGTTCTCCACCATGAACAGAGTAAATCTGTCCTTATTCCAGTCCACTGGAAAAAATATCCAACTTATTAAGAGAAAATTGACTACTCTCATTGGGCCATTAACGAATAAAAATGTATTAAATCTTACACAGCTTTTTTGGAAAAAAGGTGAGATATTTATTGTCCAAGATTAATTCTCAGATTTGATCTTTGGTAGAAGAATATTAATCTGCATCAATTGGTAAACTCTTGTTTTGCTGCAGAAGATCCCTGTTTGTCACTTGTCAGCAGTCTGCCAAGTGATACAATGATAACAGCAGGGCCAATAATACTTTCTAACCCATTTAAACCCTATTCATCAAAAACCACCTAGAAATCAGATATTTTTTTTTGTTTGTTTTTAGCAAAGGTCCCAGACAGGTAGCTGTTTGTTAAAACGACAGTGTTCTTTTTCAGCTTTCAGAACATCTGTCCTGTATTTCATCTGCCACTTTTGCAGGGTGCAAACAACAGCAGGCACACAGACAGACTATTAAAAATGTAAGAGCTATTCCAGTAAATCAGTTAGTTTGCAGTAAATCAGTTAGTTTACCATTACTGAAGTTCTGTGCGAAGTGAGTCTCGCTGTTGGCAGAGCACGATTTTGTAATAAATAATACAAAATACTCTCTGTTTTTTAAAAGGAATTTTGTAGAGAGACTTCAACAATAAATGATTTAATGGGATACGTGATGATCAATGGAGTTGCCTCGTTGCATCTCAGAACACTGAAAATCCTGGTGTACACAGAATCCTTGGAGGACCTCTGCCTTTTAACAGATTGTTACTAGCAGCTGACACTTACTCTTTTCTATTTTTGAAAAGGTGAAAATCTGAACTTCTGCAGCTTGTAAAGAGTTCAGGAGAGTGAATTATCTCTCCATATTGGAGGCTGCAGTACCATCAAGCAAGATACATTACGGTCAGCAGAGGCATCTACCTAGACAGGCAGAGATGCTTTGGAGATCAGTGTGCAGAGGAAACGATTCTCCACTGGAAAGAGAGACCACAGGAGAAAATTAGATGGGCACATGGGAGAGAGCATCTCAGAAATAGATGGGGTCCATCAAACAGATTTCCTGCTGAAATACTGTCTGACATTTCAGCAGGCACATCGATATGCCAAAATCTCAGACATGTGGCTCTGCACTCCTCTCAGATACTGAAGCTACGTGTGTCCCACAAGTTGGCTCCATCCTAAATCAGTTGCAATGAAAAAAAACTTCCAGTATTGTATCATTCTTGAAGTTCTCAGATTGTCCCACATTCACCTGCTTCCATTACGTTGTCTAACACAACCAGATTCAACAGCAGTTTCATCAGTGCCAAATGTAAATCTAAGATAAAATCCCTACATTTATTCTGCTTATGGACTAAAAAAACTATTCAAAAGCCTAAGGCCACGGGCCAGTCCCTGCAGGACTGCACTAGAAACACCTCCACTCGACTGTAGCCTCCTGTTTGTGGAAGTGAAAAAAACAATTTTGGAACTTGCATGCAAATCAAGGCCAAGGAAAGAGTAGGTCTTGGAAGCTCATGGGTGCATAATCACAGCAGAAAGGTGTGTAGGAAAAAGGAATAAAGAGGAGCGATCAACAATTTCAGTGATTGTGAAGTATTGGGATAGCCAAACAGCACCTGGGATTATGGAAACCAACTACGTGAAAAACAGATGGGGCCATTTTCCCAGGCGATGTTATGGTCCTACACCTAAATGAATACTTCGTGTTTCAGAAAGAAAATGGTTTTCTTTTGAGTAAGTCAGGGCACAGCTGCCTCTTAGTGGAATGAGTGTAAGGAAATGCAACTCACTGTTCCCAAGGTGGAATTAAAACTCATGGAGGTCAATGCAGCTAAATCAAATGGCCTGGACAGTGTTTGTCCTATACACCAAATGAACTGGCACTGAAATTCCGAAGGTTTTTTAATTGAAACTAGCAAATCGAAAGCTTGTGCCATATGTGCAGCAAATAGTAAATGCACTGTCTACGCTACCGGAAGGGGAAAATGTGCCTTGAGCAACAACAGGCCCATTAGTCTGAATTCAGTGGCACACAATTTAGAGAACAAATTTTAAAAGAAAAAAATGCTTAAATACCTTAAGATAAACTGATAAAATGCAATTTGGTTTCACCAAAAACGATTTGTGTCTGACTCACCTCACATTTTTCTTTGATGAGGTAACTGATTTTTTAGACAAAAAAAGTAGTTTGGATTTTTTCTTCTTTATATATATATATGTATGTAGTGCCACACAGGAAGTTTTTAGTTACGCTGAAGATGTACAATGCTTAAAAGTAGATGAGGCACAGACCAGAAGACTGATAACAGTCTTGTAATGAAAGGGGGATCATCCAGATTGGATGGGATTATTAGTACATTCTTCAAAGGCTGCTCTTGAGACTGATACTCAATTTCTCACTAATGATAGCCAGAATAAACAATTCCGCATTCCTTGCATTTTGATATTGCATGATATTCCCAGTGGGAATTTCCTTTAGCTGATCACTAAAATCCTTGGAAAATTTTGGGTTGGGGGAAGTTCCGTCCTCCATGACCATTTTGTGAAGCATTTTAAATGTGTAAATGTAATTTATAAATTAGCTTGGCACAAAATAAGTGGATGTTTGCTGAGGAAATTAGGAGTCTCTGTCAATGCAGAGATAGACAAGGATGTTTTATAGAAGAATAAGTCAACCTTGAAGACTAGAATGATGGAAATACAGTAAAATGTAATAATACACAATGAAAAGCCATGACTTTAGGGATTCGTATGCAGTCTGCTTCCTGTACAAAGGGGTCTCATCAGTACAAAACAGATGATGAATTGAAAAACCTGGGTAACAATCTCAAAATAAGACCTATTGGCTATGTATCACACAGACTGATTTGAGAAAAAAATGTAAGACTTTAAAGTGAGTTGGCTGGTTTTTTCATATTATCCTGTTATGTCGACTCCTTCAAATTACAGCCTACCCTTTCATGGAAACATTAATCTCTTATTTTACTCAGATCCTTCCACTCTGACCTGAAGTACTGCCATGACGAGGTCAGCAGACCACCTGCTTTGAGCTGTAGGGACCATCCCACACCTGACAAGCCTGTAGCTGAAGATTGCAGTATATGCCACTGTGGATTACTCAAAGGAGTGATAAACTGCCTTCAAATTATAAAACACAGGAGATTGGGAAAACAGCATCTCTGAGGAGTTTGCTCAGACAGCAGGAAACTGTGCTGGAGGCAAAAGAAAAATATGAGTATCCAGGAAATATTAGTAAAAATCCCAGGTGCACAGCATACCTCTGAATGTTCAGAGGATTGGCAAATATTGACTCCAGCTCTAGCTGCTTATTACGACTGCTTTGCCAAGTCATAACGATGGAGGGTGATTATTTGCTTTTCCTTTTTTTCATATCTTTCCTTGTTACAGATGGTTAATTTTAGTGTGGAAAAAAAATATCTCTAGAAATACAGCAGTAGGCTACAGAGACCGAAGCATGATCTAGGGGTAAATTCTCTTTAGCAAGGCTCCAACAAAGGACCCATCAGTTGGAAATGAGCAGTATATCATACTTTCCAGACTATTCACAGGATTAAACCACCTGTGCATACAGTAAGCTGTCTTTACAGATCTGAGAGCAGCCCAGGCACCAAGACCCATTTGTTTTGGATGGTTTTCAAGACACAGCTATTGTTTATACTGTGCAGTGGCCCAGGGCTGCAGAAGTGGAAAATAAGTTGTAATGGGCAAGCCGGAGTGTGCACAGCACTGTGCTCTAGGAAACATCAACTCTCCAGTTGGAAATGGAGGCCTTGGGAGCAAGTGCAACAACAGGGATGTTGATGTTGGAAGCAGGCTTTTATGTTGTAAGGAAAAAACCCAAAATTTTAAAAAAAAGCTTCAAGGTGATATGATCAGCTAAGCCTGGCACTGACTCTGCTTCCAGGTGTGTTATTTAGCCCAGTTCTGTTGACAATAGTGGTGAAGACCTTGTGAAAACAAGATAATCAGAAGCAGATGTTGGCAGTAAAGTATCTAGGTATCTTTTTTTAATTATTTAATATTTTTTTTAGGACCTGAATTTTTATTCTGAAAACTGCTTTCTTGAGGGTCTTGGTAAAATTCAGTATGTTGCAGGATCAATATATAAGTATTAGTCAGGCCTGTTCAGAGGTTGTCCGCTGGCTGTGGGAAGGTTGTTGGGAAGGGAAACATGAGATTACAAATGATGTGACAAATACGTGCTCTTGCACCCTGCCAGCTAAATGCAGGACAGACATATTGGTTGATTCACATTTGAGTATCTTAACTCTCTCTTGCCCTGAGGTAGCCTAATTATCCAGGGGGGAGCAGGAGAGAGGAGAGGATTGCAGGAAATAGTACTTCTCTAAAAGACTTGAGAAAGGTCAGTGGTGAGGAGGAATGAGTACTGGAGGTGGTCTGACATGTGGCTGGTGTCAGCAGAAGGCAGCTGTTTAGCCTCAGCTTAAGAAAATCTATGATAAATCCATAAGTAGAGTTACAAAGTGGAGAGACACAGGGTGGCCAGATGAGTAAAATCCGTAGGAAATGCATATCACACTAAACAAAAGCAGGCAGGGACCAAAACCTACATGACACACGAGCTGTGGCCTGGCACCATGGCGAAGCTGGAGGCAGGAGGTGGAGGCAAAGCCTGGCAGTGCAGGCTGAGCCCCTGCTGCGGCTGCAGACCCCTCCCCAAGGGGAGCACCCAGGATGGGTGCCAGGAGGAGGCCAATTCAAGCTGGCATTGAGCTCTGCTTGCGCTTTCTGCAGGAGGTAATATCCTTTTTAAAAATGTTTTTGTTTTCTGTTATTAAAAGAAAACCAAGCAAAATTGGCCAAGTTTCCGTGCATGTGTTTCTCCTGTCTCAAGGCAGGCATAAGGGTGGGCGTTGGGGTGGTCAGCTTGCCTGCCTGGCTCGGCACCTAGCCCTCTGTGTTGGCCTCCTGAAACCCCAGCTCTTCCCTCTGCAGGTGCTACCACTCCGCAAAAATATATCAAGCAGTGGGATGGTTTCCTACTAGGAACCATTTTAAACTGAAACTGGCAGTAGGATGTTACAATGAGATAGTTGAGCTCTATTTTAAATTGTATTTGTGTCCTTGCTCGCAGGCGGGGTTGTGCTAAACCTCCCCTCCTCCCAGTCCCCATTGAACAGGACTCATATCCGAACATTGCCATGCAGTACTTCAAAAGGAAAAAATATGAAGAGACCTAAAGAGGGAAACCAGTAGGGAACTGAGTGTCACAAGCAATCGCTTAGCTGAGGCACTTGGGAATAGAGACGGTTTAGAGACTGGCACCTGATACTGCTAACTCTACCAGAACCCAGGAGGCTCAGTGATTTGAGTTTAGCGGATTGGGAAAGTGGAAACTGAAAAATTAAAATAAAGCAGTATGAAGGAGCAATGACGTGACTGGACCCAAACAGGCAGCTGGAGGGATGCCCAGTCTCTCTGCAGCAGAATTTAAGTGGAGAGATTTCTGGTCTGCCTGAATATCGCTCCTTTCCCCATGCAAAACCTCACTGGTTTAGGGAGCTTACAAGATGGGCTTAGCAGATACTGTGTTTCATCCGGCTGTTTGGAAAGACATTTAACAGCGCTTCTGACCAACCTTGAATGAAAGTTGATGGGGCTGCCCTTACTGCCCCATGACCAAGGTGCACATTTCCCTCCCCTCAACCTGTAGGCAATAAGACTTTACATATTCTCCTGCAAGAAATGAGTGTTCAGAAAATCAAGCGGTGTAAATCGGTGCATCTTGGTGGGCTGCAATGGAACTTCTGTTCACACAGCTGATGTGTCTGGCCTCTTACCCTCCCACTCTTGGAAGGCAGGGATTGTTTGTGTCTAAGTGCTGACCTTCACCGCTGCTTATGTTCTCAGTCAGCTCTACAGGAAACGAATGGAAGTACTCAGGGACTGGTTATTGCACCAGTCTGGTGTCTGGGGTTTTGAGCATGAGAATTTATCTTTTGTGCTCCTATTCCATGCTCTGCTGCCTTTTCCCTGCTCTGAGATCCCACGTTCCCCCCAAGCCATTTCTCTGGGTCTTCTGTAGGGAGATGTACCTCCTGCGTGCCCTTCACCTCCCACCTCTGCCACACAGCTCGTTCTGGGAATTGCGCGTGCTGGGAGCCGGAGCAGCCTGAATGGCTCCCATATGCAGTTTCCTGATAGCAAACATGGAGCACACCCTTACTGGATTCACACATAGACTGCTAATAAACACCCACACTCATCTCCTGGAAGAAAAGATGTTGTCACTTGTTTAATTGTTTTCATTGTTGTCAGTGAACGCTGTCAGTGATGGGGAGTAGCTTAGGCTGGCAGAGAGAAGGCACAGGTCAGAAGGCTGACAACATTGAGAACACTGAAATGATTGTTATATCAAAACAGGACTGGTTGAATACCTTCATTTTATAAAACTTAGTTATCATAAATACTTTTTTTTTGGACAAAACTGATCTTCTGCCAAAAGCATTCCTTTGTGGAGAATTAGGAGGAAAAAATGCTTGGAAACTTATATCTGAAAATGGAAATTTCCACCTGAAAGTAGAAACCAAATTGGTGTAATAACTATGGGAATTATAAAGTGTTCATTATAACCTTGGTGGCTGTGGTGAGATGTGCTGCCATGGCCAGTTTGTCTCTCATCATGTCGTTCTAGAATAAGTAATTCTCAATTCACTTTGTCTCATCTCGCCAAAATGTTGGGCTCGGGGATGTTGTGGGAAACCCAGCCTGGCACAGGACCCTGACCCACAGAGTTGAATGAGGGCAAGATCCTGGCTGTACAGTTCCTATGAGAAATTGTGGTAATCCTTCTCGTCTCATGTTTGGAGGGCTTGAAAACAATATTTGCAATTTTAATTTATGGTTTTTGAAACACCTCAGAAATTTCCATTAAAACATTCCGTAGGATTTTGTAACCTTCAATTACTTTTTAGTTATTTATGAAGATGTCTTTTGTTAGAGAAATCTTCCTGGTTTTGAGCTCGCTCTGTAGTACATGTATAGGTCAAATCCACAGCTACTTTTAAGAAAAGGCAATTTCAGGTCTGTAGCTTTTGCTGTTTCCTGTACAGCAGAGATTCTGCACAGTTTCACTTTTCAGCACTCAGCTGTGCCAGAAATAATGTATGCCTATGAAAACAGAGTTTTTTTCCTAAACAATACCTTTCAGTTAAAAACACTGTAGAGAATAAGATTAAGGGCTAAGGGCTAAAATTCTTCAATGCTGCTGGGAGAGCCTCCTGTGTATCTCTGTGCTGGCAGTCACTGAGACCTTTTGTTAGATTGATTGGGAATTTTCCATTATATGTTTGTCCTTTTGTTGTCAGAAAAAAGATTTTCCAGAAATGTGGAGGCATCCAAAGGGAATTTTCCACTTAGACCGAAACGTTTGCTTTTTCCTTAAACTATCAAAGTGAAGTATTACATCGCTGCTCAAAACAAATCACAGTGTTTCACTTTTTTAAAATAAAAAGGGAACCATTTTGTTTTGTGCTTGGCACCGAAGTGCAGGTGCCTCAAAGGAGGTGTAATTCATGTTCCCAGCTTTCCTTATGGGTGTACTACAACCTCCCTGAGACCCCTGGCTCTCTCTTAATATTACACCACCTGATATTTCCTAGAAACTGAATTATTCAGCTGAGCTCTCTGAAATTACGTTAGAATCTAGAAGCATTTTTTGTGCTACATAAAGTTCTGTTAATTACCTCTTCCATTTATCTGAGATTAAATATATATATATATATATATATATATATATAAACTTCCCAAAGGACAGAAATTATGAATTTTTTGTTCAGCTCAGTGGCCTCTCTGACTGTTGCTCATTCCCTCACTCTTGTGACAAGGGAAGAGAAATTGCTCCAAACAGAAGTGCTTTAGTGTCGTCACTGCTTCAATTTGAATTCAATTGCACTTAGAATAAGCCTGAGAGAGAGTTTGTCAGACACATAGTGTGTTAAATGACACAAAAATGTAATTATTATGATATGGCATGCATTAACTGAGAATTTCTGATGTAGGTAAAAAAAGCAGCAGTCCTTAGAAATGGATGTTCCTGAAGAATAAATGGTAGGCTAGTGCCAGGCAAGTGAGATGTATCTTTTATATTTCTTTTAATGGTTAACTTTGGCTCTAAAAATAAAAATGCTGATTAATTACCTTTTTAAAGCATTTTAATGATGCCACTATTTAACCTTTATGTAACCTGGTGGAGAAGCTGAGTTTTAGTACTGCCAATTTAGAGATAATTAAAGAGCAGATCTGTTAAAACGTCTTCATTTGGAATGCCTTCTACATTTTTAACACCCACCTCAAGACACCCGGCAGCTGAAGAGCCTCTCCACCTTCTGTTGGTCGCAGGCCGAGTTGTGGCACCTCAAAACATTTTACCCTGAGGCCCCAACGTGAGAACCGGCATCCATGGGCATCCACAGGAGTCAAGTGCTCCTGAAAATGCACCCTTGTGAGTGCATTGCTCCATGCAGAGCCAGGCGGACAGTTGTCAGACCGTTGGACAAGAGCAGAGTACAAGCCTTCACCCTGGCTTTCCATCCCAAGTGTTGCCCAAGTGTTTCCAGTGGCATGTTAAAATTGGTCCCACAGTAAGACAGATTGAGAGTTAAGGTTTGATTTTTGGAGCAGGAAACCATTTTTATGTGCACCTGCAGAGAAGGTCAAAGACTTGCCTGCAGCCCCAGCTTCCCTTGGCAAGTGTCACAGAGGGGTTTGCATCCCCTCGAGCATCACGTAATGCTTGGCCGGAGGTAACACCTCTGCGGTCCTAAGCTGTAATTGTTAAAAAGGAGCTTTTTATCAGCTTAAGCTGTCTGAAATAACATCAGGGCTGTCTTACATGCCACTGAGTTGGGGAGAAGGTTTCTGCAGGCACCTAGAGGCGTGTGTTACATATACTGGAGTGTGGCATAAGGGTTTTTGAGATTGAAAACTTTCTGGGGTAGTGTTGGACAACTGCATAGGGCGGAGATAGTCAGCTGCATCTGCACTGCATTCCAGGAGCTGCTCCTGCAGTGAGTGCAGCCAGGTTGCTCCCCGCTGGGCAGAGTGAGAGTGGTTGGAGGTCCAGTGCTCGTGGTCACTCCCTGACCACCTCCTGTTCAGTGGGGTGGATGCGTCCAGTAAATGGTGGCCACAGGCACAATCACAGCCATACCTCTTGGGGCAGGTGGGAACAATTTCATCACCTGTGGTGGCTGTCGCTCCTAGAAATACTGTAGTGTGTACTTTAATCCTGCAGCCCTTCCATGGCTTTCCCATAGGTTTATTTGCCAGAAAGGAGGTCCGAGGTCTTGCTTAGACTTGTTCTGGTGTTTTCACAGTCCAAACAGGCTTCTCTGAGGACGACGAAGACCAACATATTGTGTTAGGACATTTCTCAGATTGTTTTCAAGGGGTGAACACATCATGGCTAACATCAGTAGGGATCTGTGTTTTTCCCTCCTGCAGATGATGGTTCCAAAGTAGCAAAAAAAGAGGGAGGGGGGAAGGGCCAAAGAGGATACTAGTGTTTAAAAATACTTTATCAGGGCTTCTATTCTTACAGAAAAGCCAGAAGGGATGGAGAAAACTTGAAAGTATACAGACAAAGCAGCAAGTATGGGAAAATGTGCACTTCCCTGCCACAGATTAAATAAGAGAAGGAGTATATTTTAAGTTAATGGATAAAGCACTTGCTCGTCTGAATGGCAGAAGTTTGGTTCTGGAAGGAAACCAACCATTTGTCAAATCTACATATTTCTTCGGTTAATTAATAAATAAAGTGAACTGCTGGAACAGGAACACAGAAACTTTCCTGTTTAAGGTCTATGTAGTCTGGCCGCCTGCCTCTGGCAATGGACAGCACCAAATGCTTCAAATAAAACTGCAAGAAGCAGCTCAGTACTGGGTTATGAATTAAATTGCGTGGCCAATTTTTTCCTAAACTTCACTGGTCAGAAGCTGGCTTATGCCTTGGTGGCTTGTTCACTATTTCTAGTGTTTCCAGCTGTTACAGTATATGGTGTCCTTCTTGAAGTCTTGACTCTGCATTTCTGTTATTAAGTCACAGCTTTCTTTAAAACAACTGAATAAATAAAACAAAAAGAAGAAAAAAAGAAAAAAAATGGCCTTACCATTTGTGGGGGGGATAATTTGACAAAAGATTTCAAAGGCTGACATGGGTTTAAGGCAAGACTGGGCAAATAACAAAGAAATAAATGCACCGTGTGTTACTAATTACACAGAAACCACTTCTAGCACAGCAACTGTCCCTACCTGAAAACAGTTGGAGACTGGAAGAATATGAGAGGAAACTGTCACATGTTCTTTTCCTGCTCTTACTCTTCCCTTGGGGAGAGTAGCAATTGGAGAAAGGACTAAATGGACTTTTTTTTCTGATGCAGAATGGTCCTTCATACAATAAATAATATTTACATTTTGAAAAATCTTACCCAAATTCACAAGGCTAAGGCAAGAATCTCAAATTATGGATGTTTCACCCACAAGCTAGTTTAGGTATATTATCTGTGAAAGCTGTGCATTTTTTTCCTAACGTTTAGTGTGGAGCACGTGACTTAGAGTCTCCAGGTGTTTTAATAGTCAGTGTTAAAATGCTAGATATTGTAGTTTTAGCATGGTAGCACATTATATTATTTTTTTTATTTAATAACAGGAAAACTGTGCTGCACTTTCATAGAAATTACCAGTGAGAGTTCTTTCAAAAAAAAGAAGAACTTATGAGGCCATTTTTATTTTAGAAACAATTCAAAATGACCTTTTTCTTTTTTTTTTTTTCTTTGATAAAGAAAAAACCCTATCCCATAGTGAGGCAGTGATTACTTTTAGTGCAAGAAAGACACCGCAGCACAAAGTTATTTTCACTCCCAGGAAACTGCTTTCCCAAGTGGCTTCACTGGAGCAACAACTTGCTGGAGGTGAGTGGGTGCTCAGCGCTCTGCCACAGCAAGGCCCTGGCTAAGGGGAGCCGCGGGGTGTTAAACAGGTGGCCCTGAGCAAGAGCCCCTGGGCTCCTGCAGTGATGCAGTTTTGGAGGGAGGAGAAAACCCTGAGAGGGGAAATGAGGCTGTCAGCTACTCGTGATACAGACACACAGAATTTGTGCATGCCAGCACAAATAGATAGATAGATAGATATCTGTTTGCCATAGATGATAACATCTTTGGGGATGTTTTATTTTTAGCTTGAAAACTTTAATACGGCTAATTAACTTCAATTGGGGTATGCCGTATAAACAGGCAGAAGCCTGCTGATGAAATTAATTATTCACCCTAGGAGGGGACAAGGTATATATGAGGATACTGGAAATGGAAAGGAGGAATTTGCTGTCCGGAAATGGCTAAAAGCAAGGCATAACCTGAATTCTGCATGAAATGCTGGAGTTTAAATTGGTGTGATGATTACATGGGACTAAAGAAGGCAGCAAACTGCATCTTGTGAGGGTTTCTTTGCATAGCATTTCTGTGTGAGGATGCAGAAGTTACAGCACCTGAGGAGGTCTCAGTTCACAGAGCCTCTGCTGGATGAAGAAGTTTGTGTACGGTGTCATCTAGTGTAGCACATTACAGCAGGGACAGAGCCCTGGCTGCATCATGGTAGAGACCGTCAAAAAACATTAACTAGAAAGGTGAAGGCCAGCTCCTTAAAAACCTCTGTAGCATCATCTGATCAGCCTGAATTCTGTAATACACTGACATGAGGGTGGCAAAAGAACAGCCTGGCTCACTTTGGTTGGTACAGAGGTAATTCTCCTTGACTGGAAGTTAAACAACACTCCCCAACACCTTCAGTGATGAAACCTGCACCTCTTCCCTGCCATGCTGTGATTAAGTACCTTGCATGTGCAGCAACAGGAAATCAGAAAGGCAAAACTGCTAAATTTTACAGCTTGGTGCTCCTTCATTGCCACAAATTTGTCCAACACAACCCTGTGGAAAACAGCCCCTGCAGTCCTGTTGGTGCAGTCCTGCTGCCATGTGGCCTCAGGAACCCTACAGACACTGCAGCTGAGAGAAACCTGGGGTTGGCCCGCATGTACGTTCTCCCTCCCTAGGACTATGCCTTCCTAGCATATCCGTAAGGTCAGGGGAGTGCATCATTCATTTTTGGATTTTCTCTGTGTGCGCATATGTGTGCATATGAAAGAGAGGGAGGAGGAGACTGCTCATTTTTTGTCCTTCTATTAGGAGCATTGTTACCATGGCTCTGAGAAGAATCCAAGCATCATGGAGACAGCTGTCATCACTCCCCCATAATACAACCTGCAGGAGGCCAATATAGTCAGCTTTCTGGCTGAGTTGGAGGTCAGAGTGGGAGGCAGAGGACCTACATATCATCTCTGCCCATTAGGTAATACAAAACAAAGCACTCATGAGTCACTGCTCAATGTGTGGCTGTGAACCCTTTTCTTGGCTCTCCACCCTGGACACTCCTGGCCAGGATTCAAGGCCACTGCTGCTGGCTATGCTGGACTCCCAGGGCTGCATCCTTCTGGGCAATCAGGCACACAACCTTTCGTTTCACAGCCAGGTTGTTTCTTGACTAAGAAAAAAGGGAGGGAGATGGTCTTCTCCCAGCTATATCTGCCTTTCGCATCAGCATGGTGTGGCGCTCACGCCTGGATGGGCAGTGCAGGCATTATCAGGGTAAGCCACTTCCACAGCTTTCTGACACGAACAGGGCAGCTCAAGTGTCACAGGTCTCTTCGTGTCACTGCTGCATTCATGGGTATCCATCCCTGCACCTGGTGACCCGCTGGTACCCTCCTCCTCGTTTTCTTTGCTTACATTTTGGGATTCAAATTGTAAGAGGTGCAGAGAGATGGGCAGAAGGCAAGCTAAGTTGCCACAAAGGTATAGGCACTATGAAACTCATTCGGGTGTTATTCTCAAAGACACAAAGTGAGGGTGGAAGGGACAGCAGGAACTCACTGGCTCTTCTATGAGCCCTCATCCTTCCCCAGTGAATGAATGCATGTGAGCGCCTGTGATGGCAATTTATGAACACCAGTAATTAATCCTGAGCCAAACCAGCCAGTGGCCTTTCCTTGTCTGTAAATGACTCAGTTCAGCAGGGACTGCTTGTACATTCCAGATGAGTACATCACCTTAGCAAACACACGATGCGCAGCCTGTTCGTGTGCTTCTGCCTTGCTTACCCTCTGTAGGGATGCTGTTGTCCACAGGCTGGTCCCACCTCTTCCTCACTGTGGACTAGCTATGACCAGAGGACCCCATTGCCACTGATGTTAAGGAAGAAAAAGGCACATAATCGACTTTGTTTTGTTAATAAGCCAGCCGTATGGGAAAATGTCATTTAAGCCTTGCTTTTGAGACAAAAGATTTTTTCCTGTCTAATTTAAAGCATTAAAAACTGCCAAATCTAGCCATTAAAACTCTACATGTAAATTCAAGCCATAAAGTTACCCAAACGCTTAAAACTTAAGTAAATTTGCAGTAAGATGTGCATAGATTTATTCCACATATGGCTCCCCTATGGGAGTTTCACAGCTACATCCCAGTGCATCTTATATCTTATTGTAAATACATACGCTAATGATGCATAGAAATGGCTTTCACAACCCTGACTCGCCAGTAATTTTTGTTTGCATTACTTTTTATACTGTATTATAAAAAATCAGCTATGATTTAATATTGAGGAATTCCTACCACTTCGTTATGGCTCTCTACCGAGGACAAACACAGAGATCTGCAAACAATGGTTTCATTTGCCCAGCCACTGAATCTCACCTACTTACATATCAGTAATAGTCCATCTGCTGCTGACAGTCTGTTCCAGACATAGTAATATAACAAGCAATAGTATTATAGTAATGTAACACATCACAGAAAACCATCGCATAAAGAGCACGAAGCATTTGCCAGGGTAGGTTTGAAAATACTTGGTTTGTGCATTTTTTTTTTTTTTTCCCAGTGTCATTATGTTAGGAACTAGGCTTGTGGGAAGAATTGCTTGATGGTCTATCAGAAAAGTTAATATTTATTCAGGGGAATGGTCTGTATGGAGAAAAACTGATGCAGCTGGTTGCATGTCTGTCATCAAAAGAGGTTTTCAATATTTGGACGGTGGTCAATTTTTCCTGAGTGTTATGACTGGTTTTGCTCCCTTTTGTCTTCTGAAACCAAGGATAAAAATAGTGTTATGGTGCTGGACTTAGCAGTGGGATACCTGTTGGTGTGATGAGAGGGGGCGTCACTCTGCCTTCCTAACCCACCATACTGAACTTTTCATTCCAAGATGCGCTGAGAAACTTCTGTTCTCCAACACATTCTCGTTTCCTCTGCCGGGGATGGAGGTAGAAAGAGCAGGGGCAGCTGGCAGAGAGAAAAGCACCAGTGCCACGTAAGAGGGAAGGATTGCAGAACCCCTAAAGAATATGAGGAGGTTTGCTGAACCCTGTTCAGATCTGTATTGTCTCTGTGCTTAAATAACTCATCAGGAACATGAAGCCCGTAGGCACAGGGCTGTGTGTCCGTGTTATTGGTCAAGTTTTATTTTATTGCACAAAAGCTTGCATCTGAAGAAATATGCATATCTTATGATTTCATTAGGGTGGTGGGGTTTTTTTATTCATGCTAGTGGTCTTATTCCTTCAAGAGATTATGCTAATGGTATTCTGCATATGGATATATTCTGGACAGTTTTGTTTCTAAAATAAAAACACTGAACTATGTGTTTGATAGATACTCTTGTTTATGTGTAACATTCAAAACTTCTGTGTAAGCGATAAATCTTTAAATATTTGTAAATGCTCTCCAGTTATGATACGATTCCAGCTATCAATCAGTATTACACTATCCTCAGGTCTGTGTTTTAGAGCAAGTGAAAATGATCAAAAGTCTCTGATTTTTTTTCTCTTCTTCCTCCTGGATCTGCTTCAGCCAGTGTGAGAGCTGATCAGATAGACAGCAGTCCCAGACCATCTCAGGGAAACAGAGACTTGCGTTGATAGACAGATAGATAGATAGATAGATAGATAGATAGATAGATAGATAGATAGATAGATAGATAGTTAGATAGATGAATAAATGGAGACAGACAGAAACAAAATGGAAATTAAAATGGGAAGGGAAGGGAAGGGGAGGGAAGGAACATTGCAGATGTCTGTCTCTTCTGATGAGGGTCTTGGGGCCAAGGAGGAACGAGGCTAAGCCCCATGACCCATAATACTGGATGACAAGACGCTGCTGAATCACATAGTAGTACGAATCTGGGGTGGGTTGGGCATGTGCATGACTGCCTTTCTGTCCAGACAGTCCGTGCACGTGACACGTAGTCTATGCTGGCTTCCTGACAGCTCTAGCAGGAGTGATGGTACCTGTTCAGGAGCACCGTGTGGTGTGAGTACATGAGACAGTATGAAGCCTGCTTGTACGTATGTAACCTCTTGGTACTGTTTCAGCAGATTTGAGCTCTCAGAGTGAATTTATACTGGATCAGTGCTTTGCAATATGTGGCCACAGCATCTCTGCTCCCAGGTTAGCAGCCCTTAAGTCAGATTTGCAGTATAGTCAAACCATGACTTGAACTGGCACAGAAAGAAAAGCTATTTAAGGTCACAGCTGTGGCAGACTGCTGGGTCTGTCTTGGGCAGCTTGTGTAAATGCTCCACAAGCTCTATTGGCTGCGAACATTGTGGTGTCTGAGTCTGTCACAGTATTTATTTCTGAAAAGGGGAAAATAGCTAAGGAAGTACAAAGAGAACACGTCTCCACAGGTTGCCCTTGTTATACCAAAACTTCATCCAGCTGTAGCATGTGGTGAGGTTGTGGTTCAAGCGGGTTCTGCTCTCCAAGACCACATTTTATAAAGCCAAGGCCTCTGTTGCAAAAATACTTCTGTCTTTAAAAAGGAAGCATTATTCATCAAAATCAAACTCTCTGCTGTTGAGATGGAGCTTTCCTGGGACTTCATTATATCAGGTTTAAAAGGACAACAGCCAAGGATGTTAGGCTTTCCCTCCCATGAGAAGAACTTCCATTTCCAGAATTTTAAACTCCCTTTAAAAATAAGGTCTGGGAGAAAGACTTTGGAATAATTCTTTCTCTGGTTTGGATTTTGATATGAATAGATCTGAATCCTTGCATGAATACAAGTGAAAAATGAGTCACAAAGTTTATGAACTGCTCTACTATCTAGTAAGGACAAAAGACACCAGCTCCCTAGATTTCATCTAAATGCTTCAGGGCAGAGGTCTTTCAAGCTAGACAGACACTAGCCCTTCTTTGAAGAATGGAAAACCTTAGGGTGACAAGGGAGAATAATTACTGAAATGTTTGAAGTTAGACTGTTATATTGAACATGACATGATAGGTATGTTTTTGATAACCTCTTTTCCACACATAGATTTTTCTCCAATTAATATCGGTGGCTTTGTTTTGCCACCTCTGTCTGGCGTAACATCTACCAAAGATCCAAGGCTCAGATAGATAGAGTTGCCTGACATCCTTTCTTCCCCAGATACAGCATGAAAGCAGATGTCATGGTTTAGGCCTAGCCAACAACTCAGCACCATGCAGCTGCTTGCTCTGCCACGTAGGATGGGGAGGAGAAAATACAAGGAAAGGCTCGTAAATAGTAATGGGGTCTTTTAGTTATTACTACCCCTAAGAACCTCACTGGTCCCTGCCAAATCTTGCTCTGTGCCACTGCACTTCACAATAATTTTGATTTACCGGAAGAGACAGCCACCTAGTAAATTGCAGCGTCGAAGAAGCCTCAGAGAGTGAAAACTGCTGTCAGAGGAGCCACCCAGGGTGGTCTGTAGATTGCTGTCAGGACTTCCCCTCCTGATAATCCTGAAACACTTAAGCAACTGGCATGGATCAATTCTGCTATCCTTTGTCTATTCATTTGAAGCTGTGGTTTCTGTTATCTCAAACATGCTGAAGGAGATGGCACATGCTCAGTTCCATGTTATCCCTCAGCTTGGAAAATTAAAAGATAAAGAAGATGTAGATCTGGTGCTTAAATAGGATCAGGTACTTCAAAGACAGAACTATTTTTCTCCTCAGATGTTCAAGAAATTTCTCCTTCAGAAAAAAGTCCCCTTTTTTGTTCCTGTGTTTTAGAATATAGAAAGCATGCGGTACTAAGGTGTATCCCCCTTATTCACAAAATTTCCATCTTACTAGAAATCAAAGTACCACAGAGGAGGTAGAAGTTTAAAACTATCTGTTCTCCTACCATTAAAAGATGTCCTTTGTATTCAGTTTCAACAGCTTTGAATGTGAAAAACAAAAGAATCTATTTCTAAAAAATTATTCCCTATCAAATGTAATTATAAACCAATTAAACTCTCCAGAAGCTTGCTTTTTACCTGTAAGAAGTAACAACCCACAAAGATCTTCCACAAAGAAAAACTTTGAAAGTCTTTATATGCATTTATTTATATACATGCACTTACAATTCAAACTTTAAATGATATTGCCCGTTAACTAATCTGCTGGATGCATTGAGTGCAATTACGATTGCAGTCACAACGTTAGCAAGACAGTAAAAGTGAACCAGTTCACTGAACTGAACAACAAAATCCTAAAACATCCCCGGGGCAAAGGTAATTTACTCTATAACAATTTAAAGTGTATGTGTTAGTGCCTAAATTACCCATCTCTATTTTCCTATCAGTGTCTTCCACTTCCTGGGTCCCTTTTGAAAATTCTTTCATGAAAACAAACAAAACGTCAGTTGTGTTTATTTAGAAAAAATATTTTGGACAGTAATTCCAAAGTGTATAGTTAGTAACACCAAAGAAAGTTAACACAAAGCATAGCAACACACATCCCGGAAGGTGAAGCCCAGGAAGGTCTCAGGAACCTTGATCATATACAGCACTTTGTAGTCCCATCACCTTTTCATTGAGAAAACCTTTCCAACTGCTTATCTTCTGCTGTTAAATAAAATCTGCTTTTCAGGTTGGGGGATTGTAACTCAATATACTTATTTACCTGTTTATTTGTGTCTATCCTCTGCAAAAAAGTTTAAGGGGAGTTCCCAAGGTCTCTGGATGTTTCCACTGTGCCAATATCAATGTCAATATTGGCCAATATTGGCCAATATTCAACGTACTGCTCAAAAAATGGATCAGTAAAGCCTTTCTCATGGGCACACACAGTTTTCCAGCTGATGTTGATGGGACTTAGATGGGCATATACCGATGGCATTTGGATGGCACCTCAGAGATCCAGATCTCCAGTTTCCATCTGAACTTGTAGAGGGGTAAGCATCATCTTCCCAGCTGTGGTTCTGCAAAAGTGTGACAGGTTATAAATGAGACACTGAAAATGAGTAAAGGATTTCGATGCAGTGGTTAATGTAAATATCTCCCTGGATTTGCATAACAAATTAGCAATCAAATTAAAGGAGGGCAGTATTAAAGGTGCCAGACGCCCCCAGGTACAATGTGTATTACACAGTTGTGCTACACATGCACACAAAAGGCAGTTTTGCTGTGCTTGTTGCACATGCACCATAAACCTGGCTCAGCTGTCACGGAATTTATGAGACCTCTGCCTTAAAACAGTGCTGAATTAAAGCAAGGTGCAAAACTGTCAGATGAATGGATGCTTATTAATGGCATTAACTACCTGTGTCATGGCATCACAGTCACTGTCCTGAGGAAAGGATTGTGCTTCAAGTCTGAACCTGTTGCTAGATCCATGCTGTTGCCTGAATATCAGGTATCCCACGAGGCTGGTGGAGAAGAGGGAGGGGAAGCTCAGACACTTGGCACACCAAGAACTCCTGGTGTTATTCTCATCCTGACTTTAAAACGTAGACAATGTTTCATGTTTGAGGGGAAGTGTGGTTCAGCAGAGTTTCCCCTAAACTGCTCTGTAGATCTGCAGCAGAACATTTACGTGTACAGAGGAGGTTTTATCTCAGCTTGAACAATACTGTGAGCAATCACACGGTTAAGTTGTATGTCAGAGTATCTGCCAGTTGTCCGTTCACGCTGGTTTCCTGCACTTTCCATCCAAGGAGAACGTCTGTTGAGAGAACTGTTGGTAGGACACTTTCCATCCTCTTGTCCTTCTCCTCCTTCTCCTTCTCCTTCTCCTTCTCCTTCTCCTTCTCCTTCTCCTTCTCCTTCTCCTTCTCCTTCTCCTTCTCCTTCTCCTTCTCCTTCTCCTTCTCCTTCTCCTTCTCCTTCTCCTTCTCCTTCTCCTTCTCCTTCTCCTTTTCTTCCTTCTCCTTCTTTGCTGCTCTATAATGCTAGCAGTCTGCCACACTGCTTTAAGTTCTTTTCTATGGGGCTTTCTATAGAAGATGTTACAAGCATTTTGCTTGGCATTTTTCTCTAAAGCCCCCACTGATCAGGGCTGTCTCTTTGTCTAGGGAAGAAAACCCCTCACACTAAGAACATCACCCGGCTGACTCCAGATGAGATGTTTCGTGCAATGAAAGAGCGGGTGGATTTAGACTGTGCCCATTTTTACCCTTACGCTGATTAAGAAGCAATGGCCAATAGTTACTGACTCTGTTTTTGTTGGTTTTGATGTTTGCAAATGTTGTCTTCACCCGTATGGCTCAATGCCAACCTTACCTCCACCGCAATCAATGCCAGATCCAACCAATGATTCATTTTGCCCAGATAGATAGGTTTGAGGTTTTCACCGACTGCTGGCTTTCTCCAGGGCTGGAGAAAGAGATATCTAGAGAATACAGTAAAAAGACCTGGAGGATTTATTGAGTAGAGTTTATCTTTTGGAAATTATTATTGTTCATGTTTGTCCCTTTCCTGCCTCTGTGGATTATCTGCATTACTGTGAATATAGTCAGGGAGCAGTTCAAGAGATAATGAAGCTAGTAGGTCCATACCTGCTTGTTGCCCTTGGTTCTTCTTGAGTCATGGAAGACTGTACAGGAAGTTGTTTGTTACTAACAGTTTTCTTCCTCATTTTGTGAGTTACTGCTTTTTCTTTCTCTTGGCTTATATTTTCTTTTTATTCCTCTGTGGAATATTTTTTGCTTTTCATACTAGCCTGGATTAATTTTGAGCAACAGTTTTTCTTTTGTAAGAACCCCAACCAATCCTGCTCCTCCACACCCTCCTCTCCCCTCGGAGAGACACCAGGTGAGATCACACTTCCATAGATTCATATTAGGCACAAGCATTTTCCCAAAGATTATGCACCAGATAAATCTCTCCATTTCAGCACATGGTTTATTACTAAATATATTGTCTGCCTACACATGCAGGAACAGATAACCAGTGATTTATATTTTCATAATGACTACTGCAGTGATTCATTTACTCTGTGGTATATTGGTGTCAGGGCAAATAATTTATATTAAAAGGGGAGAGAGATCAAGGAATGGATGGCAATATGAAGTAACACAAAAAGCGAAAGAGGGTAAAAAAAAAAAAGCCTGGTCAGTCCTGAATACTTTCAATGACCTGAGGAAAGTTGTGGCTAAAGACTTTTGTTGTTCTTGCTGCTTTTTGTCACCTTCTCCCTGTTTCACTTTCTGGATTGTCTGCTCTACAGAAGTATGTTGCTCATGCCCAGAAGAGCCAAACCCTCCCCCCCTGGGAGGTTAATTTGAGTGCCAGCATGGCATGGAGTTTGGAGTCATGTAACATGCTTACAAATGTTCCTGCTCCAAACCTCACACTGCTGAGGGCAATTCCTGACCCCTGAGCAGAAAGCAAGCGGGACTCTGGAGAACAGCTTACTGCAGGTGTGTGGCTTGTCCCATTGGCTTGGCCCAGAGCTGTGCCACAGGTCACTTCAGGATAAGTTGTTGGTGATGTTTCCACACATGTGAACAACATGCTTTAAATTTTAACTGTCTGTAAGAATTCTTCCTTGGTGTTGAAAATCTGCTATATGTTTTACAAGCGCATTTTGGATGGCATCAGATGTTCTCGTGGTTGATCGAGTGGTTGCTTTTCAGGTTGGACATACCTTTAACATCTTTTGAGATTTCTTTCCCTTCCTGAAGAAAGCATGATGAGTTCAATCTTTTCACATACCTTACTTGAGGGCAATCCTGTAGCTAGTTATTTTGAAATACTTTTAAAAAATCTGCCCCAGAAAGGCACTATTAATGTGCTTAGGACATTACACAAAAGAGGCAGTTCACCGTCACTCCTACCATGAAAATGTTAACTGAAGTTGCTAACAACTGCCATAGCCAAACCTTCCATAAGCGCTCTTTACAGGAGTGCCTGATTTGGCGCTCATCAGCTGCTGACTGATTAGTACATATACGTGAATCGTTGTTCACAAGGTTATTCACGCAAAGAAATGATGTCGTGCATTCCTTGTGCAAGTGTGTGCACAAGTGTATGCATCGGGGCTGGGAAGTCCTGCATGGGCTAGAGAGTCAGAAGATAGTGACTTATCCAAATAAAAAACCCCCACAGAGCAAATGTTCAAAATTAAAGTCCTGTGAATGATTGCTATGCATACTGAATGTTTAATTGGAGAACTCTTGGCAATAATGACAATTGTGAACATCAAATGCTTTCGCCACTATTTTGCAAATAAAAAAGCAGGCTAAGGTTAGTTGTGAATAAATTGTTCAGTGTTTCTACCTTTAACTCTGGAATATTTGCTGACAGCATTGTTGAAATCGGAGAGGGAATTTATGTGATAATACTGAATAGGTTAAAGAAGAGACAACATCAAGACACAGTATACTCTGAAAGAACCTCCTATAGTTAGGAGTAATAGTGTTTTTCTCACCATAACTCCTTTCATAACTGCCTTTCAGCAGTGCCAAACAAATCAGCTTTTTTGTTGATTACATGTGAGCTGAAACTTGCTCTATCTACTGGTTCAGAAACATCTAGTGGCAGAAAACATGTCACAGACAGACCAGCAATTTTTATTTCAAAGAAAAATGCAGCTTTTGGTTAATACAAAGCTATTAATGAATTAATGGAAAAAATTGGTGAGGGATTTTTGGTCAGTGAAATATTTCATCTAAATATTTTTATTCTCTTGCATCTTCTCATTTAATATGGCTATTGAAATGGATTTTACCTTCATTTTACTAAGCTTTTTTTAAAAGCGAAATTAAAGAAATAAGCCAGGCTATGTGTGTGCAAGAAAAAAGTCTAAAGCATAATTCTCGCTCCATTGTCTAGTCTCCCGTCATGTTGACCAAAGCCAGTTGAATTGGTTTTGGCCAGGTGTCTGCCTTTCAAATTTCTGGGCTTGTTTTACACCCACTGCCAAAGAGGTGGGAGACAGGTTTTACATTTTGCAACTTGCCACGTTGCACAATGGCAGATGCATTCTGGATGATAGGCTGGGGAAGGCTTTTCAGGGGAAGCCAGGCAGGTTTTCCACCACTGTCTCGTACTGAAGGAATTGCTTGAGGAAGAGACGTGTTTCACTCTGTCATCAAAGCTTCCCCTAATGAAGTCAGCACTCCCCTGGCTTGCATCAGAAACACTTCGGGGCAGGGCTGCTCTTGCCTGCATCCAGCTCTTTCCAGACTTTCCGTGGCTGAGCTCCGAATCCTGCTGCCTACCCAGAGGACAAACCAGATGCATTACATGAATTCGGGCAATTACCTGCTAAAGCAAATGGAGGTGATGACAGAGAGAGCAAATGTGAGCTTTTTCTTCTGCACCTGGCCAAGCACTCTTATTTCCTGCAATGAAAACTGAAAGCTTTCCTTGTTTTTATCCCATTGGATGAGCTACAGGATACAGGCAAGAGGTAGGAGGGGTTCTAGAAAAACATTGCATATCGTTTGTCAGTGAGCTGTCAGGGCTGGAAGGCACAAAAAAGAAGATAGAACTGGGAAGAGCTAAACAGTAACATTCAGCCTTCCACAAAACAAAGCAAGAATTGTTCATCTCAGACTAAAAACCTGGGAATAGTATGGATGTTTTTAAAACCTGCAGATTTTCTTCACAGATCCCAAGCACGATGTCACTTGTGCAGTAAAAATTAAGCACAGTATTGTTTCTGTCAGAAACTGGGTTAAATGTAGTGTAATTGGCTTACAGACAAGTACAAATAAAGTAAAGGACTTCCTAAGAAAGTGCCAGTGCATGGAAATGGAATTCCTCAAATCACCCTTCTCACACTTCTCACTGTGTCCCCTCCTCCAGTAATGCGAGTACAGGGAGAGGAAGGCACAAGCAAATTGATTCAGTACCGAACCTACATGTGCAATGAGAAATGAATTGGTGGAACTGGGTAAATCCAAATCCCAGAGCATGAAATGGAACCCCTCTAGTATGCTTGTTTCCTGAACATTATCTCCTTCCCCCTCCAATCAGCAGCTGATGAGGACCAATAAATGCCAGCAAAACAGCAATTCAGAGAGATGTACTGGCATCATTTTGCCTGTGGGAACTAGATGGAATTGCAGCATATCTGGACTGTTTATTTTCCCTACTTTTAAATATTCATATGAATACTTCTGAAGTTTTCTTTTGCCCATTGCCTTGAATGAAAGATAGCAAAAGTAATTTGCTGTTAATATTTCTGCCAAGAAAAAATAGTTTCATTTCAGCCAGGGTTCTGTTGTTTTTAAACTGGCTGATGGAGAAGCACAGCCGCATGTGAAATGTAGACAATGGCCATCTCCATTCTAAAGGGAATTCTCCCCTCTCTGAAATAAGTGTTGTACTGCATGCAGGGAACTGGCACCTGCAGGCAAAACAAGGGAGATCTAAGTCAAAACAACACTATCCCCTTCACCTCCCCTGAAACAAAGAGAAGAAGATGTAGGCACTGGGGATTTGGGTTTTGCTTGTTTGTAATTTTTCCCAGCATTTACTACTCCCTGCTTTGTTTCACTGAATCCTTCTCCCTCCTGCTTCCTCTCCCTTTTCTCTCTCCGGTGCCTCTGTTTGCTTCCCTTTCATGTCCTTACAACTCACGCACCTGGGGAGTTTCTCATGAGATCTCTTTGCTCCTTTATTCACACAGATTCACAGAGTGAAACTCTTCCCTTCTCCCACCAGACAAGCTATGATTCCTATCCCCATGTTTTTTAGTGTGTGCCTGTTTTTGTCTTTGACAAATTTCCCCCCACCTTTGGTCTCCTCCCTTTCACTGCCATTCCCCACTTCATGTTGCTGCTTCTCCTTACCTCTCCTTTGTTGTCCATGCCATGTCTGAAAAGAGTACCGCCAACCAAAAATCTGAGTGGTTTGTTCATCTTTTGGTGCTTACAGGCCTGGATGCCTAACGTTTTCCCTGCAGAAGTCCTCTCCTTCCTTCACATGCCCTATCTTGGTGCCAAGATTTGTGGCCTGGGGTTCCCTTCTACATTCTTTTTTTTTTTTTTTCTAAAAGCACTGTCTCCTCTTTCTATGATTCTATGATGTTACTTATCCTTTGACTCATGTTCTCCAATTTAGCTTTATTGCCAAAATGTAACTCTCTGGCTCTGCCGCGTCCCCTAGTTATCTTCTTTCACGTTCATCTTACGTAACTTCAGCGGAGAGCTTGCAGACTCTTCTGACCCTTTACCTGTGCTCAGTTGACTTCTGCTTGGGAGTTAAATCGCTATTAAAAGAAGGAATATATCTCCTTAAAACTTATGAATTCACCCACACTTACCATAACTTTTCCTTTTCTCTAGCCATGTAAAATTCATGCTAGACTCATTTCATTGCCTTAAGATCACTGCAGTTGTCATGACTTTTATAGTCATGCCTCCAACCAGCCAGCTCTCATTTGGAATTGTAAAGTCAATTTGCATGTCAGCCACACTGTTGTGACAGGTTTTGTTGTCCTCTTGACAACATGCCTCTATTTTGTCCATTTTTCCTAGGAGGAGTTCCCAGAAATTTCCGAGGCCTTGTTGAAATTCTGCCTGCCTGTGGGTGCCCATAAGAGAGAACACCATTTAGGCTGCACTGTTTATTGGTGTTTCATTACTATTTGGTGTTTACTCATCTGTTTGCCCCTCAGCACTGCCACTCCTGTTGAGGAAGGCTCTCTTGTTTTGTTCAGTCTGTATCGTACCTACGTCCATAAGGTCCTGACCCATAACAGGCGATGCTTGATGTACCTACCGCCAGTGCAAACACTGAGGAGTATGAATTAAAATGTTCATATCAATTATATGAATATTTTCTCCTATATTGTGATCTATCATACAGCTTTTTTTAGTTGAAGGGTGTGTTAATTTCTCTTATATTTTTGTTGAGGCTCAAACTTCATCTGAAGATTTTACGTCATTGTTATCACACCATTGTTATCAGCCTCCTTACTGTCCAACTCTAACTGTTCATGAGCAGAAGCCATAAATCCTAAAGCAATAGTTATTTTAAACACATTTGAAACTTCAGGAATTGTCAACAGTAATTTCTGCTATCAATACTGCTAAAATCAGATTAAATTAATATATGATCAGTCAGAAGAAAATTCATTTTAATTGATTGCTGGAATTAAAAGTAATATAAATAATTAAATATTAATCAATGTTGTGGAGAAACAGATGTGATAAAATGCACATTCTCAGTTATTTGAAAACAAACATCACCACTCTCATCCTAAAAGTGAAATTCTTCATATATTTTCTGAAGAATTTATCTACCTCAGATTCTTATTTTCTATTAATTAGAAGTGTTTTCGGTCATTTTTTGATTGGTTTAAAAATAGCTGAAAGCTATTAAGAAGAAATTCTGATTTTTATCAGTTTTTGGCAGAAAAATCTTAAAATCTAATTACTTTCACACCTCTCATATAATTTACTTCCTATGCAGAGAAATCGAGACTTCAGATATGGTATTAGCAGAAGGAATGGAAGGACAAGTAAAGGAAACAATTGTCTAAATGACTCCAGAGTAGAGAACAGAATGCAGAACAGCAGAAAACATGGAAATGCATCACTGTACCTCTCTAATGCTTCCTTTTATCTATAAGGAACCCAGCAGGTTTGGTAGCCTTTGGAAGCCTTTTATCTGAGCCCCAACTGCCCACCAATCACAAATGCTACATGCCTTGCATGGAAAGCTGCTCACAGAAGACGATTCTTGACGCATGTGGAACAAGCACCCCTCAGATTTCACTTCTGTGCAAGAGCCTCAAATGCCAAAAAACCCTACCATAGTGACACATATTTCCTTAAAAGTACAATCAGTGAGAAGCACTGGGACTTGTCCTGTTGTGTTCTTCACCCTGCAAAGACTGAATCCTACCTTGTCCAAAGTTTAAGGGAGATGAAGGTAGCAGAATGATTATTTAGCCAATGTTAAGGTATTTACAGAAGGAATCTGAAGGAAGGCAGCAACATGTATTCTCTTCCTTTGTTAATCACTATGGTTAAATATATTTAGTTTCCAAATCTATGTTACCCTCCAAGGAAATGTTTAGATGATCCATTCAAAATGGATGTTTCTTCCATTTGCCAAGCACACCCCCATACACTGGATAATGCGTCCCCTTCTGTTCAATGGTGGCTTTCCCTACAGTTAAGAGTGAGCTCAGAAACCTGACTGCTTGCTTTGATGTTCCCCTCCCATGTTGTGTTAAACAATCACAGCTGGATGGTGTGAAAGTTTAAAGGATACCGAGGACACAGGCACAGACCTCAGGCAGTCAGGGCTCACTAGGCAGATCTCCACCTCTCCAGGCCAAGACGACCTCATTTCTCCTGACCATGGGTATGACAGTTGAAGGGAGGACCTCAAATACCTCAGTGGGTTTTCAAAATGAGACAGATGAAGTGACGTGATGATCACCAGCCAGGCTGTGCGTCACATCAGTATCTGTAAGTAAAAGAGAAGAAAGGCTTGAGGAGATCCCATAAAGGCTTCCAGCTGCCTGGGCTTAGTCATCCTTCGTGTATCAGCACCGGTTTTGAATCAAGGTTTTGGGCACCCATAGCTTAGTTGGCCGTTCTCTTGAAAGTGGGATGCTGTGATTTGTCAGACACCCCATAGCATCCGTGATGCTATCTAGACCTTATGGTAACCACAGAATCATTCAGTATAGCAGACTTGAGAGAGTAAGGAAGGTGTATTAGGGACAGCTGTAAAGAAAAAAAAAAAAAAGAAAAGAGAAAAAAATTATAGATATCTATACTTTTTCTATCTTGAGACAGTCTATATCAATACCATTCCACTGAAAAGCTATCTGGCTGTTTCCTGATCTGTCAGATGGGATCTGATTCTCTGACAAGGTCTGTCTGCAGAATTGCTTTTCCCGAAAAGGATACGGAGCTGGAGACAAGTATATTCTCCACGATTATTTTCTTTCTCAGCTTCCGTTCAGACTCAAATGTCCCCTTGAGGGTTTCTTATAATTCATACACTTGATACTTAAGGAAGATCTCAGGTTTTAATACTTCCCACAAAGGATCATTGATTTCTAAAGATGGTCTGGAAATGCTCATATCCCTTGGGCATAATGATGTGGAATTGCTGCCTCAGTAGATAGGATACAAAGCATTTACCAAGGTGAAAGCAGCACCTAGTGAAAGACCTGATACCTGACTGCAGTATAAACATAGCTCTTATCCACTATGAATTAAATTTTCCCTCCAGCCAAATAAGGAAGGTTTTAGGTTTCTGTAGTAATTTATGCACCTTTATAACATACACAATAAAAAACATCATAGAAACACAGAAGAGAACTAGAAATGTAGCTCCTTGCTAAGTCATGGCGGAGACTAGATGTGACATTAAAGAAGTAAAATCTTCTGCAAAAGCCTGTCCGAGTCAAGTAGCTTCTAAAATGGCTTTCAAGACAGAAGACAACCAAGCTGAAGTGCATGTGCCCTCAAGGTTTCCACACAAAGACAACAATCTCCAATGATTAAAATTGATTTGAAATGGCAGAATTGGGAGGTTTTTAAAAATACTAGTATTCTTTCAGTTGTTTAGTAGATCTTCAGAATATGCTTGCTTTTTATTTATTTTTTTAAAGACCATCAGAAGTAACTGTATTGTTTAGATGTTGCTGAGATCATGAGGCCAATCAACAAAACCAGTCTGCATCTTAGTTCTTATTGATTCAGTTGCTTTCCCCCAGCAAAACCAATTATTTCTGTGTTACAAAAGCCAACTATTCACTGTTTAGTATGTGCACCATTTTTTACTATTCACAAAATAATTGATTCAATCTAGAAATTAAATCTTCTTTCATCACTCTGGGTATCACTGTTTAAACTAATATATGTATCTGTACTTTCTCATCACTGTTGCACAAACGGTTAGGGATGGCATTCCTGGGACTAAATTATGAATGCAAAGATCACCAAGAAAGAAAGATTAAATGGATGTTGATATTATATGCCTGTGGAAAAAACTGGAAAATTCAGAGTACAATGATGGTGTAACTTCTTCCATCCTACTTGACCTGTCCTGCAGAGGATATTTCTTGCAGTGTATACTCATGTTTAAGCTAGGTCTCAGATACTACACATTCAGGGCCTAAAACCCTTGACCTGTCTCTTGGATGACAAATGAAAGGCAGTTATACTCCAAAGCCCAGAGGCAAATGGGAAAATATATTCTTTTACGTTAAAAGAGTTTCAAAGTTGAACATACATAAATACATATTAAAATAAAATTACTACAGTGTTCCCCTGTGACAGAGAAGAGAATCCAACCCTGACTGGATGCAACTTACCAGAACCATAAATAAATCAATCCGTGCATTGACCTAGAAGAATTACTGTTTTAAAAAACTAAAAATCTGGTTAAGTCAGCCCTTTGGGATACTAGATGAGGAAAGATTTTCATGAGCTCTGTACTGTGTTTTATATCGCTTCATATCACTTGTACACATCTCTGCTTATTGATGCCAGAATAATAATTAAAAAAATAGTAAACCAATGTTGCAAGCATGCCATCAGGTTTCTTTCCAGCTCTTCTGCTAGATACAGAGGTAATTTTTTTATTCCTTCCCAGTCAGTTTGCATACAGAAGTAATATAAGAATACTTAGCCTTTATTTGCAACATGTGGACAACAGAATTGTAGCATCATTCCTGCAGAATTGCCTCATTTACTCATCAAAATCAGTAATAAAGTATGATAGTAAACAGGTATTTACAGCGTAGAAATTTTAGAGCAAATAGTTCTGTTGAGCTTTTGAGGCCTGATTAATGTATTACATCACAAGTAAATCTGTGCAAGAATCTGTTTTTTCAATAACTGAAAAAATGCAGAAAGAAATAGAGTTTAAATTTACCCAATAGATTTCGGTTTTTGCACTTCAGAAAAAAAAGTGGTTTTTTTTTACAAAGTATTTGCTTTTGAATCATTAAAACTGGTTTTGTTTCTTTGCCCTACATTTTTACCCTTTTGAATGTTATCTGAGAGTAAGTTTCAACATGTAATGCCATTGCAAAATGCTGGATCGATGTGTAACCAAGTATTACAACATTTTCTACAAAAAATAAAGAAAATTCAGCCGTTTTAGCCAAAGCAGTTGGATGAAATTGACAACTTACATACGTATATTTTGTGTGAAGAAAGTTTCATGACCTGGTTGTTGATGGAGGTGTGTGGTAATAAAACTTGTATCCTTTCCTTGTTCCGTATTCTTTAAGCTTTTTCTTACTGCTGTTGTGTTTCAAAATTAGAGCTAGTTGGTTTGTGAATCAATGCCCTTCCTTACTGAAGTCTTCATGGTTTGCTCTTTACCACTCCTCTTTTCTTCATCTGTCTTCACCCAAACAATTACTGCTTAAGCATTTCAAGGGAGAAATAAGTGACCACTGGGGTTATGAATAGGACTGCCTCTGCTAAACAAGCAGTACAACCACTGGAGAAAAAATAATGCAGCCTCAGCTGATGACATTGTAGTTGATACAAATAAGTGTGTCCCTGCAACAGCCTTCCAGCTTTTTTATATCATATCTATAAATCAGCCTAAGAATCAGTTTGAACTTGACTGCATAGATAGATGTGAAGATGGAGAGGATAGTTTGTTCTTCAGCTATTAATACCGAAGGACACAATTTCTGTAATAGCCAATCCTGTATTATTATTTGATGTACAGCTTTTTAATATATTATATTTCCAAAGGGCTGTCTGGCAAGTGGCAAATGTGATCGCCCTGCACATGAGACTAATAAAAAGAGATTTTCAGGCCTCTTAGTTTCTTTCTATCACTCCTAAGAAAAATCTTTTCATAAGGCAGTAAGTACATCAGCAGTCAGTTCTTTTCTAAGAATGCTAATTATATTCTCGCTGTATGAATTAATTATAATTCCTTTTGACTATGGTGATATTGTTTAGAGAAATTATCTCTCAGGTCAGATGAAAAGGTTTGACTTTGTGTGACGCACCGGAGTGATTTATTCTCCACTGTGACATTAGTATTCCTTAGCGGGAACTTCGTGAAGAATTAAAACCAAATTAAACTGAGAAAGGGCCCCCTCTCCACTGACTTGTTAATTTAAAACATTATAGAGGGAAGGTCCTCCATAGTCTGTCTCGTACAACTGCACAATGAAACAGACATTTTCTTTTTCACAGGGCACTTTCTGAGCAGCGTCACGGCATGTGTTTCCCAAGTGTACTTTGCCTTGTTACGGTTACACTGGTGACAAATTGAGATTCCGGTGCCGGTGGGAGTTATCAGTGGAGGTGCACCTGCTTAGCCTGGCTCTGAAATTCCCTCAGATGTGTCAGAGTCTGAAATGCAGCCTTCATATGCATTACTATTTGTGGAGACTGCAACCTGCAGGAAAAAGCGTGGGCTGCAAACCTCTGCCGAGTTCTTTATTGCTGCCTTGGAGGAAAGAATTTTGGAAGTTAAGACAGAAGGTTTCAGATCATCTCCAGTTTCTCAGAGAGTAACAGAAAAGCAGCAGGGTCTCCTGGGTTACACCTGCCTTGTTCCTGAGCTTCCCAGGATGTGGTGCACTTTGAAGATGAAGGAGCATCTTTTATCTGTCTCCTAAGGGCTGGACCTGGATTTAGGCTGCTCATAAATGCTTTTTGCCTTAATAACAGGTGACTTCAGAGTTTTGTAGGAAAGACCTGAGCCACCCTGTATGAGTGATATTGACTGTGGGGCATCATGAAAAAGCAGATGGGCTACATGGAGGAGACTAGGCCAGTCAAAGAACCTTTGCACCCATGCACAGCAAGTTCATCCACAAGAGCTTTCTAAGGCTTTGGGGGAGCCAGAGCTACATACTCTGGCTGCTGGGGAGGCCCAAGGGGTGCTCTGGCAGGATATTAGTGTGACAGGTTAGTGAATTTGGCCTTGAAACTACTTTTGCTTACATGCCATGCTGCTGCCTACCTTGCAACTCACATGAGAAGGCAATAAGCAGTCCAGTCTTAATTATTTTTATTCTCCCACCTCTACTTCAGGAATTACTAAAATGCCAAGAAAACATACGATCTGTTAGTGGGACTCTAATTGGACCCTTTTAGGACACAGCACCACACTGGTCCTCATGGCACTGGCTCTGACCATCAAGTACCCCTCATCCTGTCCTGTGTGTGTCCCGTTCCCCTTCCCCGCCTCTTCGTGTTCCATTCCCCACCTGCACGTTTTCAACAACTCAGTCACATGCAGTCAACAACTCAGTCAGCAGTCAAGGAGTGCAAGGTTTGTGATGGAGCTAGGGGGTTGTGAAGGAAATAAGAGTTTTTCTGCACAAATCCCAAATTTAGGAGTCCTGGGAAGGCCTCAGGATGGTAATGAACTGAGCAACTTCAGAACAAAATGCAAAGCTCATTTGATCTCGTTCAACTTCCCTGTGAAAGAGTATTCAAAGCAAAATGGAAGATAGAAGGAAAATCGAGACCAAAAATGCCAAGGGAAGATAATTGCTTTTCAAGTTGGAAGGTATTAAGTGTGAAATGGGAAATCTGTGTGTGTGTAAACCTGCCAGGAGACAAGTAGGCAGAAACAGAGCCCTAAAGCTGTAAGCATAGTGACCATGGCTGGGAGATGCTGTACATAAAATGCAACCATGCACAATTGCAGTACTTGGGAGGAATCACCATATTTTGCTCATCCTTCAGCTGTGACATTGTTTAAAACTAAAAATAAGAGAAAGAAAAAATCCACTGTTGTGGCACCCTTTTGCTGACAGATGTAGGAAGCGATGTGCCTGGGGCAGGGAGAAATGACTCCAGTGTCCTCTTCCAGGGGCAACATCCCAGCAAATGGCAGCACAACCCTTGCTCAGTGAATCTGAGGGATATTTGGTATGTATATTCCTGTCCTTCAGTGGGAGGTGGAGAAGAGTGGTCCGCGACACAGCAGTTGTTGTACTCTTTCCCTTCACTGCTGAGCAGCGAGCTGAGCATTGATCAGAACTGAAGGAAGAAGGGGTAAGAGTGCTCATTGTGCCATTGCAACCATCCTCACAGTCACACGCTGTAGAGCTGCCAGTGTTTTGAAAGGAAGGCAAACAAACGTGTTCATTAAACTCATGTTCTGGCCCTCTCTTTTTTTATTTCTTGCCCTGTTAAAAGAAACCTATGTTCCTCTCAGCCTGAAACCCAGGGTCTTTTGTTTTGAAGATTTCCAGTTTCAATAGTGCAATTTTAGTTCCACCTTCTAGTTTGTATTCCTGGTATCAGCTGTTAAGAAGCAAGTTAAATGATTTGAATTCACGCTGATTTAACGTTACTAATTGCACTACCAATTGTTTTCCAACCTTGTATTTTTTTTAAGAGACATCAAAACCCGTGATAGGTTTAAGATCCTCAGAACTTAAAAGAAGAGAAAGAAGAAAAGAGCAAGTAAGCCAATAAACCCAAGTGGAACAAATTATCTATTACAATCAGTTAACTGTGTTATCTAACACTGTGCTTGCCACAAAGAAGAAAATCAGCCCTTTCATTCTCTGTAGGTGGCTGTACATGCATTGCAATAAAAGTATATGATGCTGTCTCAGCCAGCTCAAAGAATGACATGGAGCAGCTTTGCACTGAACACAGTTAAAGGCAAAGCCTGGGGGAGAGGGGAAAGCCCTTGTTCCCATAGTAACCAGCGAGCCATTAGGAAGATACACACCTCCAAAAGCTGAATTAAAAATGTGCTTTTAACTCAACACATTTTATTTCATTTCAGCAATTTTGTTCCTAACTATTATAACACTGGGTGGGTTGCATTGACTGCTCCTAGGGCTTTGTAGTATTCACCTTCAACAACTGCTATAAAGAAGCCAAGAACACATTTTTGTGTTAAACCACTAATAAACGCCTTATCACTAGAACTAAATCTATCTCCAGGGGGTGGGCTGACCACTCCCCAACCTTACAATAATTTAAAAAATCTCAGGGGAGAAAGAACCTTAAAGTAAGTCTGGGGGGAGGATAGCATCGCTCTACATCCAGTTTTTATACCATTCCAATTACATGTATAAGGGGTGCCAATGTTTAAGCCAAAATAGTAACGTATCATGGATGTATGGTGCGTGCAGGTCTAGTACCATCCCAGTTTTTTCTGCTTTCTGTAATAAAGTAAGCAGTGCTCATATGAGCATTGATCTAATTGTATTTATTCTGTGTATTGGTAAGTGTCTGGGGAGGATTTGTACTTCTGTAATTATGTTAGTATGTGTAGCAGTCTGTGTAAAGGTAAGTTCTTAAAATTATTTTCAGGAGCCACATTTTACCCTTGAAACCTCTTGCCTTTATTGCAGTTATATAACCACATTTTGCTTTGCTTTGCTTTGAAATATTTTCTTTTCTCTGTTGCTGTTGGAAATACACACGCAAACCAAGAGGGGAAATGGGCTATAAAGGGAACAAATGAAACTGAGTATTGACTTACATTGGTTTTGGTCTGGTTCCAAATGTTGCCAAACACGCAAGATAAATACCTAGAGGGTGGAGAAAAACTGTCCCACTCTCTCACTTCTTTATGATGCTAGTGTGTGTAGATGCCAGTTACAAATACTGTAAGTAAAAAAAGACCTTAGCAGTTCTCCTCATAATACTAACACAGGCAGACTGCTTATGGTTATGACCTGGGTTCTCAAAAATATTTAACATAAATATCTGAGGACTTTGCGAGGGTCAAAAGTACATGTAGGTAAAGCGAAGAAAACACTGTCTTCATTATATTTATGTCAAAGATATACCCTATTCCTCTATTCTTATAATGTATTCTGTCCTTTACTATTGAGGGTCTTCTAATTTTCATGTCATTCAGGCCCATGATTTTACAATCATGTTTAATTTATAAACTGAAGCTTGTTTTGTAGTACTTTCTGGAGTCTCAGCTGAAAACTGGGCCCTAGAACAGGGTTTTGTCCACGCATGCATACACACACATATAAAGGCTATCCTTCCCCCAGCAAATTTACTGCCGGGTCCTTAAAATGGAGGCAGGCATTAGAAATGAAATACGTCTAGCATTTCATAAATGGGGAACTGGGAGAGGCAAGCAGTGGCACATTCAAAATCACATAGGAGACATGTGGCAGAACTTGAAAACAAAACTTTTGACTGCAGCCTTATCCTGGGCCTAAATAAAAAGATCCTCCTCACTTATCTTCGGCCATGCCCTCTGCTTGTCACCACAGCAACATGACTTTCCAATTTTCATTTAGGGTGTGTTCTTTGAGTGTAATTTCTTTTGTGGTATTTTAGGTATCTCACCTTTGAATTCTACCCCAAACTTTCATCTAAGCCAGCAAATGATGGTACCAAAATTGTTGCCAGACTTTCTAGTCACTGGAGACAAGGGGCTACAAAAAGTAAATTACATATTTATAACAAACGTTCTGGCTACTACGCTTAGGCTTTCTTCCACCTTGACTTTATGGAAGGATCAGATGATAGATGATAAAAACTTAATCACAAGGTTGTTTCCTCCTTCACAATCCTTCCTAAGAACCACTTTTACTGAGGTACCTGGAGGAAATTAGCAGTTATGCAATGGGAAGGGCAGAAGGTTCACCAGGACATTCTTAGTCTGAAGGGAAAATTTTCATGTACACTCCCTATATTGTCTCTATAAATTGTGAGACCTCAAGGCAGGGTATGTCCATAGCTCTGCTGGAGAACACTCCCCATTAATGCTACCGAAATGCTATCACTACCAAAAAATAACAGTGGTAATATTTAGGACTACATTTATCCATGTGAGTGACATTTGCTAAATAGTCTATTGATGCAATCCTACACCATGAGGGTCAGACCCATAAAGCACTTAAGAGCCTAAGAATGCCTGAGAATACCTAAATGCATTGATGAATTTGGACCACAGCCTACATTTTTGCACTTAAAGCACATTCTAGAAATATTTCCTTACTATGTTTAATGGATTTGGGAGCAAATGAATTTAGAAAAATAAATTCAAATAGACTTTTCTGAATCAATATTGTAGCATTTCACATTCTTGATAATTTGAAACATAGTGCTGGGGCAATATTGAGCTGCTGTAAATTGCCAGAGCTCCACTGAAGCTAATAACGTTACAGTAATTTATTTCATGAAGTGATTTTTACAGAATTCCCCTGACCTTATTTGATTGTGGGGTCTGTTTGTTTATTTTAATAAAAGGAGAAGAAAGGGTAGACTCCTTCATTTGTAGACAGAATGAAGGGATTAATTCTGCAAATAAACTGGAGGTATCTGTAACAAAACCAGGAATGTCAACAACCAGTGTTTTGTGAGGAAAGGAGCACAATCACAGAACGGAAACAGGGAAGCTGTGCATCTTCTTTTTCCTTTCCCTCTCTGAGACAACACTGAGTTATGGAAATACATTGAGGACATTTCAAAAATTTGTATGATGTAACCTCATTCAAGCAGACTAAAACTGCAAATATGTACATGTCCCAGTGAAGATTTTTGTGGCCTCTAGAACTTGGCTTTAATGCTGGTTTGAAAGAAAAGGAACAAATAGGCTGGGATTTTTTTTCCAGTACAAACTGGCAACTGTGGGAACTGCTCATGGAGGAGTTTTCTGACCTGGGCTGGATGCTTCTAGGCTGGAGCCACCAGTAGCCCTGCATTCAGTGACTCTTACTGACACCTGGGAGCAAACTTATGCTGCAGCTTTCACAGCATCTTATGAGAATTAATCCCTCATCCTTGTGTGAAAATATTTTTTTTCTCTCTGCTTTCAGACTGCTGGTTGATAATTTCATTATCAGTCTACCTGCTGTTGTATTGTGAGAAATGATGAATAAATAATTTCTTATTCATTATATCTACCTCAGCCATATTCCATTTGTCATCTATTATCTAGTCTATTATTATCTATTATCTGTCACCTACCTTAGTCACTCTCCTTGTAAAAAACTGTTTCTTCCCTTCTCTGTCTTTGCTTCAGTATGTGCTTTTGAGGTGGGGTAAAGCAAATAAGAAGTACATAATATACACTAATAACATACAGTAGCATAACGTTACTTGTTTTTTTTTCTCTTTTCCTTTCTTAATAATTCGTAATATCCTTTGTTTCTTGGATAGCTCCTGACCATTGATGTGTCATGTATTCAGAGTATTTAAAGACTCTTGAAGGACTCTAACTGTTCCTCTTAAATTACATTTGGTAATTTACCATCTAACTGTCTATATATAATAGCCTGTATGGATGTGTATACACGTGCCTGTATATATAGAAGCATAATGTTACCCTCCTGCATCACACTGCAGTTGGTAACATGGAATTAAAGGTAAAGATTTATGATATTTTGAAATACTTCATGGTCAACTTTAGATTAACCATTTCTGAATAATTTTGCATCAGCTAATGTTCTCAGTGCCCTTCTTGTGTGCTTCCTGTAACATTTATGGGTATGTGGAGAAGAACTGGGCCCAGCTCCAATCCGTTAGTAGCACCACGAATGACAGCATTATATTGTGAAGAATCAAATTATTCTCTTCATTCCTTTTTTTCTTTAAGCAGACACTAATTGATCATTGCCATTTATGCCGTGAATATTTAGTTTTCATAAAGACCTTTGATAGAGGCTCTCGTTGACATTTTTCTTGGCAATCTAAGCAGACTATCAGCTGTAACGTTTTTTACTCCTCACCTCTTCTGAGAACTGTGTGATATGTGAGGCATGACTGTCCTTTGCAAAACCCATGCTGTCTTTTCCCTGGTACTTCTCACACATACTTTTTTCTTTCATTGTTACCGTTTCTAATAATTTTTTAGCGTGAAGAATCCAAACTTGTTGATCACTAGTACTAATGGTAACTCTTCAAGCCTTTGGCAAAATTTTTGCTACTGGGTACCAAAACGAATTTAGACCTTAGTACTTCAGTAATTTTATATGAAATGTGTTTTAGGACTGTCTGATGAATAGAATTTGACCTTCTTGTTTTTTTACACATGGCCAGATTTATTTTACTTAATACTAATTGCACAGAAAGTGCATGTTTCTCATTTAGCACCATAGTCAAGGGCAGCTGATAGGCACTTACAGTGGAAAATTTTCCTTACTTGGGTTAGATATTGGTCTCTCCACATGGTTTGTCTTTCTTTCTCTCTCTCTTTCAGATACTTAGAAGATAAGCACAGTCCTGTTTCCTAACCTTTAGATGACAACAGCCAAATGAAGCCCACTGTAACAGTTCTGTTCATTGGGTTGTTCTAAAACCTCACGTATGCACATTTTAATTTTAAACAGTGCCTCCTTTGTTCTTACAGTCCCTCCATGCAGAAGGCAGTGATCCATGTTGGTGATAAGCTTTGTTCATAAAAGATTCTTGCTTTTCTGAGATCTCAAGTTTTTCACTATATTTTTCTTCCTTTATAGATCTTATTCCCCTTGCAATGCAGTTCTCTGGAAAAAACACCTTTTCCAAAATGATTGTTTATTTCTTACCTTCCCACTTGTCATTCCCTCTCTTGCTTTGTGTATAGACTACTGATGTCCTCTGGCAATGATAACACTGCCATGCACTGCTGCAGTTAGCCCATATTGAAGTCACATTACTTTTCTACCTTGCCCTTACTGCAGCAGCATGGTTACATTCAGATTTTTCTATTGTCTCTTACTGTGAATGTTTGTCCATTAGTTCCAAATGATTTTCAGTGTGAAAACGAGTATTCCAGATTCTGCCTCATTTCCCTCGCTCCCCCAACCTCACACACACAAGCATGCACATAGCCAGGACTCCTTAACAGTGGATAAACTCATTGCTTTCCCTGTGAGAGCAAAGAAATAGTGAGACATGAGCTGTGATTTCTTCAAGAAGCTGTCTTGGAAGAGATACGGTTTATTTTGCACAAAAAGTGAGAGTGTGCTAATCTGACTTGCTGATGACACAGACTAGGTAAAGACAGGTCATTCAGAATATTTTACAGCTAGAATCTGAGGACATAGCGTTAGAAATGGTGGTCATTTCACGGTATAAAGTCCATAATCATATATGGACTTATGAGTTATAAGAACACCTGCTGTCATTAGATGTCAACAATTAAAAACGCTTCTACTGGGATAGCAGAGGGCAGAGGAAGAGAAAATACAACATAAAGACACATAACATTGTATACAGGCTGTCAAATGACAGAAAAGGCAAAGACCCTGGAAACCCAGGATGGATTAGGTGAGTTATTTCCTGGAGAGAGTGGGGTGTACACATACACTGCTGGCAGGTGGAGTATAATTTGGTCACGCAGGATCAAAAAAGATTGCTTTAGAGTGCATGATTGACAAGGGCTATTAAAATGGTTAAGAAAATGGAGAGCATAATGCATAAAGTGATACTAGAAGAGCCTGGCTTAAATAATTTACCAGAATGGGGGTGACAGGAAACACAGTTTCTGTCAATAGATACCGAATGGGGTGAATGCTAAACAGGAATAAAGCTGTTGTGGGTAGGGGACAATGCTGTCACTAGAACAAATGCGGCACCTGTCTCATGGGAGAAAATGGAGCTCAAACCTCTGAAGGAAGTCCCTGAGCTGATGGGCAGGTGAGCTCTGGGGGCTTCCACCTGGAGTACCCTGGCAAAGAAATGAACTTTTTCACAGAGCAGGCACAGTATCATCCATCATGCTGTGCTTGCTGCTATAACACCACCTGCCCCATAGGCAGAGACTTTGGGTTCCTCCTGCTTCTCCCACTGACTCAGAGCTGTCCATAGACACAACTTGCTGTTCACTGGGCTCTGGTGTCCATATTGGTAAAGTGGAGGTAAAGATGGTGATGGATCCTGTAAAGCAGCTTGAGTCTGCCAGCAAACAGGGCTAAGTAGCAGCAAGGTGTTGTTATTCTCATTTCCAGCTACTTCAAAAGGAAAGCAGAATCTGCCTTTCCAGTCATCAGGTGGAACAAAGGTGTGTGAGTGGGTGAGAACAAGAGCTAAGAGAATAATGGCTGTCACCTGCACAGCTGCAGGCAAATACCCAAGTATTATTCATTTCTTTTATAGAGAGAATATAAGCTAAATAGAATATTTACTTTTTAATAATTCACCTTTCCATGTACCACTGATGATGCTTTGAAATTAATAAATTTTGTGACAGCAGGGACTGTAACTCTCTGCATTTTATGCTGACTTTTTCATTTGATCAGTGCCTTTCCCACAATAAACATCTGTCCTGAATGTAGCTGCCTCGTGCTGGTGAATGAATAGCTCCCTTCATGGTCTGTGCCACTTTTATTTTAACCTGATCAGATTGGCTAAAATTAGATGAGTACTACTGTAAGCTAAAACACATTAATAGGAAGTCAAAGTTAGCCAGATTAGTGTGTTGTCAGCTGTGGTTTAGAAACTTAAAAAAGAAAAGAAAGTCATAGTATATTGGTGTTACTCCCCACCATCTAAAGAACATTAATTGCAAATAAGAGGGGGGAAAAATGTAACTGATATGAAAAATATTTCCAAAATGGAATTTATGGAACCGCTGGGCACCCACAAATGCATTTCTTCATCTGTGTTGTCAACAGCACCTTTTCTGATAGGGATCCTTCAAGTATCTGTTCTCGTTGGCCATACATCCATCCCCCACAGGCTTTCCAAAGCTGGGGAACGCCAACAAACTGTCACTGACATAGTTTGCTGGGATTTCCCTGGGGCACAAGACTGCCAGGATGAGGTCAGTGTGGTTTGTTCAAAGCATAGAATCATAGGATAAGGAAGTTGTCGTCAATACATTCCAGGAACCTCCTGGCTTACTAGTGCCCTGCTGTGTTGTCCCTCCAACAGGTATCGGGGTGGTTGAAGGCGCCCATGAGGACCAGGGTTTGTGACCGTGAGGCTGCTGCTGTCTGCCTGCAGAGGGCCTCATCCACTCACTCATCCTGGCCAGGTGGCCTGTAGCAAGTTCCTACTACGGTCTCCCCTCTCCCTGCCCTCCCCTTAACCCTAACCCATAAGCTCTCCGTCAGCTCCTCATCCCTCCCCTCATCTTCAGCTCCAGTTTGACTGATGTGGGAAATTCTTGACTATGTACCGGTACTTCAATAGCACTGCTAGTGCTGGGAGATCTCTTCTTCTTTTGGCAAAAATTGTTTCATCCTCACTCTGTCAACAGATGACTTTCATGGTTTCCTTCTCTGTTTCATTTTAAGGTACTTTCTCCCCAGTGTCTTCAGGCAAATCAAGTGTGAAGCGTGCCATGGACTCTGATGATACTACCAACTCAGCTGAAAGGAGGTAAGCTTTGCTCTGGGATAGTGTCAGTTTAGAAGAGTTCCACGTAACAACAGACATTAATAGACAATAAACATACATTAATATATAACACAAATAACACAGTAGTCTCAAAATACGCCAGTGGTACTTCACTACTGCTTGTTTCCTCAGTACAGCTATGAAAATAATGAAACAATAATATTTTGATCCTAACATTGAAGACAATACTGTGAATCCATTGGTATTCAAAAATCTAAATGTGGGCTCCTCGTAACAGTGACAACTGCTAGATACCTTCTGTTCTTTTGCATACACTGAAAACTGAAGTTAATTTTGTATAGCCTCATCTAAGTTAGGCATTCTGGCCATGTCACTGATGTCCCCTCCATAGCTAAAGGAAAGGGAAAGACACTTTTAGAGGACAAGTCCTTCCAGCCTACATTGTCTGTGTCCACAGCCAACTCAGATAAAAAGCTTATATTGGTGATTGAGCTTTTAGACAATCCCTTCTTCACTGCCAGTTGTATTTAACAGAGGAATAGGCATCCCTGCTTTGTAAGACTTCACCTTGAGAAAGTATTTGTTCTGTGGTTTCAAGACTGCTTGAAATCAAACAGGTTTTTGTTTGGCAAGGCCTTGTCACATAAGCTCTTTCCCAGAACACATACCATTGCTCACCAGTTACCCCTGGTATCATGCAATGAGAAAGAACGTTCTAACACATTCAGCAGGACAGCAACGGAATAAGTTACCCATGGAGATTAGCATTCCCATCACAGGAGGATATTAGACACAACATTAAGGTCATTAAGGAAGGTTTCAGTGTAGCTGAATTGGGAGTATTGACAGTGTGGGTGATTTACTGAGGTCTCTTCTAGCCCATTTTCCTGTATGTCTCTGGAATCACTAAAACACCAAAAGTATTATTAACCCAAACTGATTGAGAGATGGGAAAAAGGATGAATGTATGTAAACAGTGAGTGTTTAGTTAAAATAAAAAGAAAACCATATATTTTTTATGTCTCAACCATGTGCTGACAATTCCCCAGTCCTTCTGAAAAGATTATTTCAAGATGTTAGTACTGTATTACTTGACAGTCTGCTGCTTCCAAAACTCAGAATTCCTGGTGAGCTGCAGTCTGCAGTTAAGATGTGAGCATTCAGAAAGGTTTGTAACTGAATTTAGATGCACATAACTCTTAAATTACACAGTGCTGTCAAGTATTGATGCTTACACATGATAGCTTTAATATTACTGTTTATGTCTCCATAAATTATACTTACGGAAGTAAAAGTGGAAAAGCCAGGTTACATTAATATCTATACTAAACATAAATCTAAAAACATAATTGATATGGATATTGCCAGTGTAATTTCAATAATATTAAAAATGTCTATGGCTTGTGATAGGATCTTCTAAATGCCGCATACAAGTGATAAAGTGAATCAAGTAAGAAATATTTTTTGCAGAAGACCTGGTTTGAATGAATGATTCAAACCCAGGTATTGTGTACCAGACACTGATTTGAAGTTAGAAACTTAAGACCTTTGATAAACCAAAGCAAGCTAAACCACATTGTTTATAATATCACACTGAAATGTACCTTGAATTTGAGATGTGCATATTATTCGTATAATTACTGTGGGTGTTGCAGTGGAGCACACTTGTGTTATTTTTCCCTGGAGAGAAGATAACTTCTCGCTTGCCAGTCATGCTCCACAACAATTGGAGATGGGAAACATCTCCCCAGAGTAAAAGTGTGTATCTTCAATATTTAAAAATTAGCATGCTATAGCAGAAGATATCTGGCAAGTCAAATGCAAGATTCCTGATGCCTCAGATTAAGTTTCTGAAATGTCTGGGCACTGTGTATCACCCTGAAGAGGGCTGTATTTTTACAGCTGTTCCTCTTGATGATCTAACTTACAAGACTGTTGTTCACATTATATATTTGTGCTTAATATGGACTAGAGGAAGATGAGAAGCTCATAAAACAAGCTTATCTTTTGTGTTAGGGTGAGAAGTGCTTTAAATTGTTTCAACCGTGAACTCCATAGACAGTGTAGCTACCCATATGTGAAATTGCATTCCATAAAACGGCAATTTCACTCAAATCCATTAATGAATTTTCTAGCCTCCATGGGTTCCAGCATGGTTTTAATTTGGGTAAAGCATCTGCAGAGGAGGGGATGATTGTTATTTGAAAAACATCAGTGTATAGGGACACACCATCCTGCTCTGTGGAGATGTCTGAGGTAAAGCTCCGGAAAAGTTGGCAGGGTTGACCCTTCTGACTCTCTGGTGAACTTTCACATGTGAGGGAACAGGGTGGTGGAAGGTGAGGGGCTGAGCAGCTCCACCAGGTGCAGGAAAAATAAGGCCACAGAGTGCTTGCAATATATTTCTTTTTGATATTCAGTCCACAGTTTTCTTAAAATATTTCATTGGTTTACCCCAGTAATCTTTCAGTGTCAACACAATTAATTGCCATTTCTTCAGGTTGCTTAAAGATGCTTCAAGGCTTGAAAGGTCTTCGTGTCCTTCTGTGAATGCCATGCAGCCAAGCTGTATGGCTTTGGAAAAAAAAATATTAAATCTCTGAAATAAATGGTTGCAGAAATAAAGAGAATACAGCTTCTCTTCTAGCTCCTTTTGATCAGCACTTAACATGATTACAGGATCTGGTAAACAGAAGTCACCTCCAGTATCACAGCATCTTCAGCATGTAGAAAATATTCAGATGTCTTCTGAAATGAATGGCATATCCTGCTGGCATAGCATCATGATGAACCTTCACTAGTCAAGACAGGTTTTTACTTTGCATGAAGACTATGTGGCTTGACAAAAATATATGTAGAAATCCATAAATCATACTGGGGGAGTGAAGAAAGTGGAATTGGTGTGGCTTGATGCTAGGTAGAGTCTAGACAAAATTTATAACTTGGTTCATGAAATAGAACAAGTCTGGAAAACAAGTCATGTGAGGAGTGGCTGAAGGAGCTGTGGCTGTTTAGCCTGAGGAAAAGGACACTGATGGGAGACCTGATCGCTAGCTACAGCTACCTGAAAGAGGTTGTAGGGAGGCGGGTGCTGGCCTGTTCTCCCAAGTGACTGGTGATAGGACAAGAGGAAATGGTGTCAAGTTGCAGCAGGGAAGGTTTAGATTAGATACTAGGAAAAAATTCTTTACTGAAAGGGTGGTCAGGCCCTGGACCAGGCTGCCCAGGAAGGTGGTGGAGTCACCATCCCTGGAGGTGTTCATGGGACGTGTAGATGTGGTGCTTGAGGACATGGTCTAGTGGGTATGGTAGTGCTGGGTTGATGGTTGGACTAGATGATCTAATAGGTCTTTTCCAACCTTAGTGATTCTGTGATAGAGGTCCTGGACTTGTCCATAGGTGGAAAAGAATATTTTGGGCTTGATAGGGTAAATACATGGGTTTGCTTGAATGGTATGCTTATGCATCCCATGTAGATTAGACTACTCTTATTTTCCATATGTGTTTATACCCCAGGATACTTGTTCAGGAAGATTCAGCCCATTTAGTAGTGTAGTTTTATGCTGGCATCACATAATAAGAGTGCTACAGACTGCACAAGCTAGTAGCTGACTTCTGAGTGGAGTTTAATATAGATTTTGCATGCATGGAGCCACTCCAGAGCCAGCCAAAATAAACAGGAAGCCACACGTTGCCTCAGAATTAGATTTAAATCCCTAACTGATTTGGGTCTACATTGCCTGAAGGCAGTTGATCTTTTCCTATCAAATACTCACAACTGAGGTTATCAGCATGACAAGTCTTTTTCGACGTAACAGATAGACATCAGTAAGGAATTTTCTGAGAAATATTTCTTATTCTGGACTGTTTTTCCCTCTGCCATGAATGTCAGAGCTCAGGTTAGCTAATCTCTTCATACATGCTGCGAACACTTTTTTCAGAGTTCAGATGTTCGAGGAGAGTCTGCAGCAAGGTTGAGATGGGTTGATGTTTGCAAGCTGTAATGAAGTAATGGGGTCAGATCAAGTTGTGACTCTATGGGCTGGCAGTGACCTCACAAGAGATTCATCTCCTTTAACTACAGATGTATTGAAGTATAACATTTCACCCAGACTGGTTTCTTTTGAGTGAATGTGTGTCTAAGGCGGTTGGAAAGAAATGCCTTGTGCAGCTGCCTGTCTTTCAACTGAATGTGAACAATGAGAACACCTAGCTCATGCTTGACACCTTGGGTAAATTTTGCCTGTCTTTACATTTATATATTATTGGGAATGTTCACCATCTAGTGAATTCCTGCTCTTCTACTTGATAACTGAAATACAATAAGTAGAGATCTTCCATGTACAAGGGGAAAGAAAGAAGTCCCTCATAAAAAAATCCCATTTGGGGCTTTAGCTCCAGCTCCCCTTTTCATCTAGTTTTTGTATATCTTAACAAGGAGAAGTAAAACACGTCAGACAGAACTACTCTGGATCTCAGACCACCATCTGCATCCTCAACTCACTGGTGATTTTTTCCTTTTCCTCTGTCTCCCACTCTGTTACCATTACTTGCCACATCTGAGATCTTATTATACCTTTCCTCTCCCAGTCAGACTCTGAGCAAGAACACAGTGCATGGCTCAGTGTCTGAATATTTCCTTACAGATCAACAGCCTCGTTGGCTCCCATGCATGGAGAAGTTTGAATTTCCCAGTGGTCGAGTGCTGTGATTTTTCACATTCGTCTTTCAGGCAGTTCTTTATCTGAGGCCTAATGGGCCCAGTCAGGCTTGCAGCTAAGGACAGGCGCACCAGATGAGTAGTAAGTCTGCTGCCTTTGAGAGAAAGCCTTCAAGGCCTTATTCTCCAGGGTGCCAGGTGTTGTTGAGATACTCTAAAAATCCACCGCAAACAAATCTGAGGGTACTCCTACATCCCTAAACCCAGCTCTTTTGTGCAGAAGTTGGAGAGCAGTAATGTGACTTTTGAATACAGGGAAACAAAACAACACAGCAATTGCTTTGTAACAAGCAGAAACTCACAGACATTAACTCAGAAATAAAAAGGTCAAGAGAACAGATTTTTGTCACATGCATCTACCTTGCTTCCTAATTCTTGTTGTCTTTTTCTTCCATAAAGCTGTAATTTCTATCAGACTCTGCAGTCTGATGGTGTTACAATGACACTTTTTTTTAAGGACATCTCTCCTTGGAATATTTTTGTATGTGGTTTCTTTGTTTGGTGAGCAGAATATGCCTGCCAGCGAGACAGAATCTCATTTAGTTACAAAATACACTGATTCTCTTAATGAAGTTGTGGTTCTGTTCTGCAGAGAAAGCACAGATGAGGGTCTCCTCAGCTTTTCTCTGTAGGGCGATTATGGCTCATTTTTAAAGTACAGAAAATCTCTGAGGCACCAACTCCTTCAATTTTTAACAGGTTTTGTTGAATTATATGTAACAAAGGTTTCACAAATTGGAACCGCATTCAGTCCTGAGAGAAGGGCTTTAGTTTTTTGTGGGTATTTTTTAGTCTTCATTTATCACATTACTACTCTGCAGAGGTTTGTCTGAGCAATGGGAATTGAGTTGTGTCACTTGAGCATGTGTTTTAAATTTAGATGGGGTCAGTCTCTTTTGTGTTTGATGATTGTCAGTGACTTGAAGCATACAAGAAGATTTTGTCAGACAGGTTGGCTTGAGCTTTCTGGTGATGGAAACTGGACAAGTCTTAAAACTTGTTAGGTCACACAGTTAAATAGTCTCTTTTTTTCAGTGGCCTGTCGGTATATTCTTTATGCAGTATAGCTCTTCCTATAAAGACAAATCTGGCAATCATTCACAGAGGAATGCTTTCTTGCTTTCTCATTTTAATTCAGTTCCTCTCCACGACAGTTTTAGCTTAAAAATAATTAAACTGCTTAACTGCTTCTGCTGCTCATTCTAGACACACTGGGTGACTTCTTATCATAGTACGTGTACTCCATCACACATTTGTACCACTAAAGGTACTCTGGAGTCGCAGAACTTCCCATCTTGTAACATCCATATTGCATATTAGGGGTTGGAACTAGGTGATCTTTAAGGTCCCTTCCAACCCAAACTATTCTATGATTCTATATTAATCACGTCTGTTTGAAATGTCTATCCCCTTTTTTGCCCTTTCAATGTATTTTCTTTCTTATTAGAAATACAGCTGCTGTTGTTTTTATTCTGTTGCAGGAGTGCCTATAGGACCCAAATGAAACCAGCAGAGCACTGAACTATGCACAGAGTTTACACAATAGGTCAGTCTCTGCCCTCAAAATCTTGTGATCCAAATAAACAGGACCAAGAGCAGGAAGAAAGAAGAGAGGTGAAGCGATGGGCCAAGGTTGTGCAGCAGACATTAGTGACAACAGTGGAACCAGAACAGAGGTTTCCTGTGGCCTCGGAGAGCACCCTGTTGCACCAAGTATTGGGGATTTTACAGGGACAATCCCTAGGTTCTCAGAATTCAATTATTTTTTTGTTGCCTTTGCTCTGCTCCCCTTACATGTGACCGGCGGCAGCTGTGGTGCTGGCTATTGCCAAAGTAGTAAATAGAGTCTTCTATCCCCACTGAAAGGAGAGTGAATGATGTAATTTGGCTCCTTTTCACTCCTACTGGCTGCCAAGACATTATTTCTGTATCAGTGCACATGGCCATTTGGCATCAAATGAGACCCCTCTCTTTGTGTAAGTGGAGGCAGGATGTTAATTCTTTTTGATGTACCAGTAACATATCTGGAGCGATGCAGCAGCATTTCTTTCAGGAGGCAACTGCTTCTCAGTGTTCTTTAACAAAAAAGGAGTGTATGCTGCTTTCATTGCATGTGGAGCGGCCAAGGAGGTAGCCACCTACCTCCTTCAGTGCAGCCCTGCTAACCACAAGTCAATTTTGTTGTGTGCTTCTAATTTCCATGGGATAGCAGGGCTGTTTGTTTTGCTTACTGTGGTAGTTTTGCTTCAGAACACCTTCGGATTGACTCATTAAACTTCTTTTGTTCTAGAGCCTTTAAATTTGAGCAGTATCCCCTTTAAAAGCTGGAAGAAGGATTTAGATTCTGTGTAACATATAAAGTCATATGGCACTCACAAGGCCATATTTCTGCCCACTCTGCCTCCATCTTCTGACCATATGAAAATATTCTTACTCCACTGGCTTTACAGCAGATCATTAACTTTGGTTTATGGCCTGTGAAGACAATTCTATGAATTTTCCTTCTGGATTTTTGTGAACAGGAACAAATTGGAGGAAAGGGAGGGGAAGGAAAGCGATCACCTTCTAATGCTGGTCCAGATTTATGTGTTTGCCTGGCCTGTCTAAGACTCGGAATTATCATTTGTCTTCCTTGAGACTTCCTGTACCTCACATTGAATGGGGTGATGGTATCAGAAAATCTATTTTTTTTTCTCTCTTAGGATAATAAATGAGTTCATAGATGATGGATACTAGTGGAGGTGCTAGAACCAGCAGGGAGGTGATTGCAAGTGCCTATTGCACCCTTTGTCTGCCTCTGTAAAGAAAGAAAGAGGCTTCTTTCGTTCAGGTAGGACAGACCTACCAAACTAACTAGGTCTGAGTCTCAGGTTAATTAAAAAAAAAAGCACTATACCATCTCAATTTGAGTGGGCTAAACGGTGCTTGCATAGTGTCTACCGCAGCAGACATGGAAATTCAGAGAGTGAGCGTACAAGCTGGTTCACTGCCTCTCCCCAGGGCCCTTTCTCCAACCGGGAGAGCATCAACAAGGAATAATTTTTGCACTGCACATTAATTATCAGCATGACAGTTGTCTTTCATTTTTACTGTATTTTCAAGTTGTCTCACCTAAGTTACCAGAGGCAGGCTCACATGTCTGTTTGCAGGAGTGTTCCTAATGAATGGTGGAAGGTTTTCATTGCCTTTGTGAGTTGACACAGAGGCTCGCTCTTTCCTTTGCTGTTTGGCAGTCAAAGCAAAGGAGGCAGACTGAGCGTGCCTGCATCCGTAGCATTCAAACTGTCTAGTCGTTCTGTTTATTGCTCCACACTCAAGAGTAAATCCAGTGAATACTTGAGCATTCGCAAATGGCTCTGGCACTGAAGAGCAGGGATGACTGAGAGGGTCCCAGTTTCAGGCTTTGCATGCGGATGACACTGGCCAAATAGTTCTCTGGTTGGTGTTGTGGGGCAGTCCAGTCACCAAAGGAGGCCCTGTGAGCATGGGATTGTTCCTCATCCCACCACTCTGTCACCACAACACAGGTGTTCTGGGAGCATCTCAACAACACAAAGAGAAACACAGCAGATCCTCAACCTCTTCTTATGCTACAGGAACAAACTTATTCAGGCAGAAGACTGGATTTGTCCCTTTCTGCACAGAGAAACACAGTTTCCTACCGCTCTCCACAATTAACACCTGCTCCCCCTCAAACACTTGGTTGTACCATCTACGTCCATTTCTCACACTAGCTTTTTATTCCCTGAAGGTCTTTTCTTGTCTTCTTCCCCTTCCACTGGGAAAACGCTTCATTAAAGTTTACTTTTCCCAAGAGAAGGGGTGTGTGGCTAAGAGACAAGCACGTGTGCGCAATTCTCCAGTAACAGGATCACTGCAGACAGTCAGGGCCGATCTAACACAAGAAGGCTCAGACTCAGACCCCTGAATTTCTACCTGAAAAAAAAAAATCTTGGCCCAGGATGATTGTGGAGTTTTGCCACTTAGAGGTGAAGCTGCTCCCTCTGTGGAAAAGGAGCAGAGTTCAGGGAAGAGCCACAGAAGATCAGAATTTTGCTTCTGCTGTTGCTGGGGGAAGAAGGTGGTGTGCTGCTGGTGTGAGGGATTGCCCCGTCATGTTTTGTTGCTGCCATGCACATTAATATCTTCTCTGGAAGCAGTTTGTCCTTTGGTGGGGGAAATTGGTGGTGGAGACACTGATGCCTTCAGCCACTGCCGACTTTGCGGGTGCCTAGACCTTAGCACGTGTGGGCAAGAAAACATCTGCAGAAGGCGTATCCCCAGAGCTTGCTGGCTACTTCCATCAGAATTGCTCTTGGCAAGTACGGCACTACCAGCTGGTCAAGTGCCCACCTCCGACTGTGTGTGCGCAGAGCCCAGCATTTCAGCTTTTAACTGGCCTCTCATTCCTATCTGCCGCTTCAGCTTTGTGTCTCTGGCCATACCCCTTTCTCATAGGGTTGCCTGTGGTAATCACTCAGCCTTCTGCTGATTTGTCCAAATAAGTTTTCATCCTGTCAAAAATGTATGGGTACTGTGTTCATTTAATAATTCACTCAGGCAGAATCTTATGCATTAATGTTTGTAACAGCCGTTTTCCTTAACGTCCTTTGTCGCACAGTGAGACCCGGGAATGACAGCTGTGTATCTAAATGTTGTCTTCCTTAGAAATGAAGGTGAAACACTTGCACTAGATTCAGCAATGGCATTAATGGCGAGAGACAGAGGCTGTGGGAAATCTCCTTACAATCAACTCAAATTTTCATTGAGGAGAAAAATGGATTTTGGATTGGAAGCAAATGCATGTTTTGGAAAAGAAAGGATCAGCTTGTCCAAATATCACACCTATGGAACTATCCTCAGATTCTGGACTTCATTTGGCACAGCTTAAAATGAAAGCTAAGCCAATGACAGGTCTGGAAACTCCTGAGCTATGAACCCAAGGAGGGAGGTTCACATCTACAATCCAGAAGTGGAGCCAGACATAGCTTGTGGCGTGAAGCCTTTTCCTGTACAGGAAGGTTTAGATGCACTTCTCTCTGAGCTACCTCCGGTGCTGAGACAGTAATAGGCTACATTTCTTTTCTGGAGTTAGCTAGCTCTCCCCACTAATGCTTGTGTGGAAAAACCAGACAGGGACCTGTTCTCAGCCCTGCCTATGCCCGTGTTCAGGGCAGAACACAAGATGCATAGTGTCCGTCCTCTGTGCCAAAGACATGATGTCCTCCACCACTTGGTAATTGGGAAGACTCTCCTCTCTGCTCTGTGCGTGTTTATGTGTATGCGTGTGCGTGCGGTCAGTGTCTTAGCTCTAAAACTCTCCACAGTTTATAGCAAGTATTCAAACTCCCTTTATCCAGGGCTGGTCTCTTGGGTGTCTCTTCACTAACAACCCGCAAAGTCCTGCCACCCCATAGGTGCTCTAGCTGGAGCTTTGCTTCCCACATCTCTGCTGTAGTCAGAGATGGTCCTAAATACATCAGTACGGCACTGTAGCAAATGGTACAATTATTCTTGCATAAGGCACTGTTTCAAAGACACTTATTTTATCAGCCAGTGCATTTCAGTGGGATTTATTTCCCCTCTCCTGTTATTCATTTACTTCTTTTCATTGCAATAAAACTCTCAACAGAGGGGGGAAATCTGGATGTCTGTTCAAAATGTTGTAGTAAATAATTCACGGTAATATAAGGAGAAATTGCTTTTTGTTGACTGGAGCTCATGCAGGGCATTGCATGCAGCTCAGTCCTGATAAACACGGTCAGCTCTGGATACACATATTTAAAGTCTGTCTGTCTTCTTGTTTCAACCCTGGCTGATGTCATACAGTGTATATTAAGAGTAGTGACAGATATCGACAAAGGGTGGGGTAATGTATGGTACAGCTGGCAGGGGTAAGCACACGACAGTTATTTCTTTCATCTCAGCCCCTTTCCTCCTTCACTGCTTTTGTCATTGAGAAAAAGAAAACAGAGGGGTGAAGTGTGAAGCCTTCCAGTTGCCTACATCTGTTAACCAATATATTATTTTAAGGTAGAGGAAATGGGAGGGGAAATCAGGTGAAGGTAGGGGTATATCTTATTCTACGAAAGATCTAAGTCAGCAAATAAATGTAATCACTCATAGAGTTAGTGCGATCTACGTCAGTCGCATTAACCTGTTGAACTAATGACCTGTGCCTCCCACCTTGAGTGTGGCTGGAAATAGCAATTTTAACAACACCTAGGACTGCAGATGCAGCATAGGCTTCCTGATACTGCAAAGTGATTGAAAACTATCTGGATTATGGAAACTAAAACCAACCAAACAAATGGAAAAACAGCAACCCCTGTCTCTGCAGCTGGCTGACAGAACATGAATTCAGATACCATTGAAAACATTAATCTTTGCTTAGCTTCCAAGTCTGAGCTGAAGCAGACAAGCTAGAGTTACTGGACTTAGTACTGTAACATATGTTTTTCAAAGTTGCTTTTAGTCTTTTTGATCCACGACAGGGTAAATTATCGGGATCTGACAGGTCTGGCAACTCTGCAATGGATAATATGGCTAGTAAATGCATTGTCCTGGATTACCAAGTGGGTCAGGGAGAAAAAGGTATTGCTAAAGAGGGGTTTGTGTTATTAATTGCATTCAATATAATGGTCTGCTGAGCACAGTGGTTTCCAATACTGAGAGGAGGAGGAGTGGGGAGGAATCTTTCTGCGTGCCTACTTCTTAAAGGATAGGGCACAAATTTTCATGCTGCGCCATACGCACTCGGTGTTTATTATTGTTTTGATAGCTAGCCTTCCAAAGTAGGGCTCATAAGTGTAGATCATTTGAAAATAATGACTCTGACATTATGTGACCTTTAGGTATGTTGACAGCCATTCCAGACTACATGATATTTTATGAATAAAAGAATATTTTTTGTCTGGCGTAGTCTGTTGATGGAAGAGGCTTATATGTAATAAAGCCAGAGTTATAGTCAAACAAAGTGACAGTCCTTGTTGTGGAACTCGCTGTAGGGGACATGAGATGATTTCTGTGCACGATAATGCATTTCCTTTTAAATGCCATCACTAGATTGATAATTATAGAATTCTTCATATTGTGCCTGGCAGGGAGTCAAGGCTGAATCTTACCAGTCTGTAAGAGTGTGAGATAGAAAAGTATGCTGTAAAACAGAAGAGTTTAGTCAGTTTGTGCACGCATCTGCTAAATATATTTAAGATGTTATGGGAGAAAGAGCTTAGTCTTTTCTCTTCAGAGTCAGTATAAAGCGTGATGATCCTTTATTAGCACTCAGCATATTGGCAGGAGGCTCTTGAGACCTCTTTGTTGCAAACAATCCATAAGCGACCACCACCCAAAGCCGGTCTTTTCCCCGTTCAGTCAGGTAGGTGGTAATTCTTTTAATCCCTTGTACCCAGCTTTAACTGCTGCCATGTTTAGATGCAGAAGAATGTTTGAAAATCCTTCCATTTCGCTTTCAAAACATACACAAATACAGTGATGGGAACAGAGCATCTGAAACAGAGTGAAGATATTCAGTATCTATCTGCAGCAGATAAAGGATGGAAAACAGGAGGGAGTCTGTTGGTCATGTTCTACCACCAACTTCCTCAATCAAATTTTTCTGAATAAAATAAGAGGTGGGAATTTTAAGAACACAATTACCTAGGCAGTACAAAATTAAACAACACCAGGCATGATGTCATAATTGTGTTTTATGTATTGTGTACACTGAAAATCATGGATGCAGTTGCCCGGATACAATCAATGTCATCATCACAGTTCCCTTCGCTGGCCGCAAATACTTGGTAGTTTTGGAGCAGTGTGCCACACGCCCCGTGCAATGTGGTTGAAGCCTTGTGAATTCGGTTGGTGAAGAGTGGGATTTTTAAAGTGCCTTAGTGATTTAAATATACCAGTGTTGACTCTCAGTAAGACAGCTGCTTTTAAGCAGGTAAAAAGTAAATTAATCAAAAATGAAAACCCTTTTTGGGTGGACAAGCTGTCTGTGAACTCTTAGGTAAATATGATGAATGGTTTCAGTAAGAAAAAATGTCTTAATGATATAAATGTGTTTTATCTGGCATTTTAAAACCATTCTCTCATTTCAATATGGCAATTTTTTTTTTGTTTAAAAATCATCCTGATTTTTTAAATGGGCTCTGAACTTTAATCACAACACAGCATTTCTTTTTGTATCAAATAAACCATTTTCACATTCATACAAAATTTTCTTTCTCATTCCCCACCCACAGTGTCTCAGTTTGGGAACAAAACCAAAAATGCAATATTCATCCAGCCCTGTTCAAAATCCCATCTATGATCATCCAAAACCCCTTAAAAGGGTAGAGTACACTGAGGGTAAACTGGTGAGCTTCCTCACCACTTCGGTGAGGAGATTGTGCTCATAATGTGGAAGCCCAGATGCCTATGCATAAGTCGTGCTGCAGGAACAACAAATGCCAGAAATAGAAGACGTCAGCTTCCCTATGTCTTCTGTCGAGCTGTTGAGAACCACCAATGAAAAGAAAATGTGTGCCCCTCATTTTTCAATAGCAAAAGCAACAGCCCAAGAAAAATCAAGGCAGAACCAAAAATTTAGCAGAAAAAGAATGAGAAGAATGAGAAGTGGACAGAGCAAAAAACCCATCTTCATGCAGATAGCAGAAGGGGAATAGGTATACCAAAAGCAGGATAACAGCACAACACCCTGAGGACACGGTGTGACAGTGCAGAAAGCTTTAAACATGAATAGCACGTAGCTTGGCAGTCTTATGTGCAGCATGAGATGTCACATGTGGGCAAAGCTGGACAACAATGATGGAACATCTGTGTGACCAATAAAGGCCAATTCCTTGAAAGAGTATTTCTTCTCAGTAGAGAAAAAGGACAAGGTTGCAGTCTTGCTCACATAGCAGGGAATGTTTTGGGATGTTATGAACACAGAATAAAACATCCATACAAGCACACTGTAGTTTTATTTGTGCTCTCAGAAGCATATTCATTTCTTTACACTGCTATGGTAATGGGATGCTTGCTGATAAAGAAAACATGCTTACTGTGCACTGTTAGAAGTTAAAAATTCTTCTCTTAGGAAGATCCCTTGGTGTTGCGCAGTTGTGTGGGAAATTCTGAGCATTTTAATGACTCTACATCTTGTTATCTTAGTTAGAGAGGTCTGAAACAAAATTTCTAAATTCAAGTGAAGAACTTCAAAAATGACATGATTTTCAAGAGCTCTGAATTCTAAAGGTATGCAAATAACTCTTTATCCAATTCCATAGCAAGTGTAAAACATACCATCTCCAGTTTATGATATTTTTAGCATATATATATATATGTATATGTATTTGAATTTTTTTTACTAGGCTGCAAGTGAAACCAGAAAATTTGAAGTTAAAATCTGTTAAAAAACTCCAACAAAAATTGGTCTTTCTTTCCAAATGAGATGTTATGAAAGTTAAAATGTTTTGTTTCAAAACATTAGAATGGAATATTTGGACCTTGTTATGGAGTGAAATATTTTATTGAAACTGAGACGAATGAGTAACCATTTCAGTGTCATGAAATCTGCATTTTTTTCCCCTGAAATAAAACTTCATTAAGAACCCTAGCTTTGCCAGACTTCTTTCAGCTTTCAGTGGACATGACTAATGAATAAACTAGATGTTTATTGAAACAAGCTAATTGTTTGTCTTCATAAATCTGGAATTTGCAAAATAAGGTCAGTTGATGGTTTTGTAGTGATTTTAAAAATGAAGATAAAAGGTCAGTGGTGCACTGTAATTTCTTATATAAGCAGCCAACAGATAAGCAGATTAGGGAATACAATGGAGTGAAGACACAGTAAGGTTTCAGTTACTGTAAGTTTGCTTACTGTCATCATCCCAATTACACTAGTAATTTATTGGACTAGTTCAGACTTCATGACTCAGTCTTTACTTGAGGCTTTCCTCAAATAACACAGCTGTTGATCTGACCAGGTGCTGAACTGTTCAGTTTCTCATGATTCTCTTATTCTTATTATCCACATTCTTATAATACTTACTTGGCTTTGCAGGCAGTTTTATTTTCATACATCAGCCTCTTTCACAAAGCAAAATCTGAAAAAGCTGATACATTTTCCACGGAAATTCTCCCATTTTCACTTTTTTTTTTTTTTTCTCCTTAATTGATAGACATCATCTCGATTGGTAAATCAGGAGCATAGACTACAAGCTGTCTCTGCTGGTAGGATATGTGGAGATAAACTTTTTACACCAAGAACTTTGAACAATTATAACCATCAGCCTAGATGGTCTGTGAGTGACCAAAGCCTTGTTTCAAAGCCTTTTGTGACTGATCATTGGATTCTCTGGTGTCTAATTTGTCATAAGATCTGACTGAAGACTTTTTGTACAGCTGAAGCTTTCATACCATCTGCTCTTTCTATCCTTCCTCTGTTTCTCTCAATCTCTGATGTCTAACAAGGTGCTCTAATGTGCTCATGTTAAATATATACTTCTATGGCAGCACTATGAGCTGTCGACCCTTCACCAGCACTCCTTTCTAGTTCTGGAAGAACTGTATTTTTTTCCAAACTTTTATACCTGTGACAAATGTGGTTGAAATCAGCCAAGACTTACAAAAAATTGTTTGGCATAGGAAACAATGTGAGTGCCAGACACACATTCCCATAGACACTCACATCCAAACATATGCAGCATGAAACAAGGCTAATACATCTCAGAGACACCACCTTCCATATGAGTCAACACTTCTGGAATTATTGAACATCTGTGTGAACTCTGACAAATTTTAGGTCTCTTGTGTCTTAGGAGTTTCCTTATTATAACCTCATTGTGACTCAGGCAAGCATTAAAATCAATGAAAATCAATGGCCCTGTGATGAACCCATTGATAAAGCACACTTAGAGGTTTCCTCCCCAAAAATACATGAAGAGGTAAATCAGCGAGGTAGAAAGGGTCAAGCTGTTCTAATGGATTGATATATGATTAACAGACAGGAAATAAATCTAAGTATAAATGCTCAGTTATCACAGTGCAGAAAATGCTGCAAGAAGGTTGCTACTGAGATCTGTGCTGGAACATGTGCTATCCAACATATTAATGAATGATCTGGAAAGGGGAACAAAGAGGAAAAGTGAAACCTTTGCTGAGGAGTAATAAAAATTAAAATTGACTGAAGACTTGCAGGAGGATAGCTTGACGCTGAGTGATGAGCAATAAAACAGCAGCTGAAATTACCTTCCGATCAAATGAAAATCTGATGCACATGTAGAAAAATAATCCCACCTGTACATAAAGAGTGACAAGTCCCACATCAGATGCCACCGTTCAAGGGATTAGATGTTCAGATCAGTGTAGGTTGCTCTCGGAAAACAGCACACTGTACAGGGGCAGTCATACAGAGTGATAGAATTTGTTACCAAAGAAAGAAAAAAGAAGAGAAAAACAAACATAAAAAAACCATGAAAGGAAGGCAAAGCATGTCTTTAAAGTCAGCAAGAAAAAAGTAGTGATGCACCTAAATTTTACTGTTCCGGTCTTGTCTTCTCTAGAGCCAGAAAATAGCCAACAAAAGTACTAAGAAGGCCAACACATACAACTGTTGTTATGGAATAGTTTCTATACAGTGAGGAATGAAATAGAATAGCTACTTCCACAAAGAAAAAGATGAGATATGAATGACTGCTGAAATCATAGGCAATGCTGAAGAGAGAAATGATTTCTTATAGCACAAGCAGCCACAGGAGTAGCTTTCAAATGAAACTGTCAGACTAAGGTTTAAAAAGATACAACAGGCAGAGTTTTCCACACAGCACATAATTAAACAGCAGAGCTTATTGCCACAGGGTGTTGTGGAATCCAAGAGTATAAGTTCATTAACAAAGTGATTAGACAAGCTCACAGATGAAAACTCTATCTATGGTTACTAAATATCAAGACGCCAATCAAGTTCAGGCCTAAAGAGTCCTTGTTTCACATTTGCTCTGTTCGTATATTTTGCCCTCAAGTTACTATTACTGTTTGACACCAGACATGGGATACAGGGATAGATGGACTTCTGGTTTAGCCTAATATAACTTCCTTTACTGTCTTAATTGTGACACAGAGAAACAGGAAGTGAGGTGATCAAGGTTACTCACAAGATGGCTATCAGAAGTGGAATTAGAACTCAGAACCTGTTTCTTTTCTTGACCCACTGACATGCCACTGAGGGAAACCTCTTCCTTGTCTCTATATTTTACTATTCTGCAAGACTTGCTTTCATTCTTTATAGATTGCAGATTGTGGTTAAGCACCTTCAGGAGAGTCTGAGAGTATTTGGAAGGGAGCCTGGCCTTTGGGAAATATATATGAATATAAACAGATCAAACAGAATTTACCACAACCTTGTGCATCACTTCTGAATTTTGGTTGAAATATCAGGAGACAATCATTTGGTGCAAGAAGGAAGAAACTGCTAGTAGTGCTTCCAGACCACTGGCAAATTTACATTCCTCCTAATCCTCTAGGGAATTAACTGGAAAATATGCAGTTATGGAAATATTTCTGGTACTCTGGAAACAATTTTCTCTATACCAGGTTGGTTAAGAACTAAAATGGAGTTGAATGTTTTAAGCATTTCAAAGGCAGTGATAATAATCGACATTTTTCCAGAAAATGATCATACCATTAGTGCTGTGAGAGTCTTCAAATGAGAAGTTATCCGCAACAGCTGTAGCAAAGAAACTTACTGAAACTAAGCTGCTTCACAATAAAGAAAATTAAAGGCACTGGAGGCTCAGACCAAAGCTGCAAATCAATGAATCTGTGATCCAAGTGCAGATTTTATTCAATGGGAGTAAACCTATGTACATGAAGAGTGAATGTGGCCACTGCATGCACTTATAAATTTAATTATAGGCTGAACACCTTTCTTCATTGGGAAATAAAAAAGGGTTTTAGAATGTCAAGCCTCCTTGCTGGTGCTCTCACTGGTGCCAGGGGATATTGTGACAATAGATAAGATAGTTACTATATGTTAATTATTTTATTTAAAATTGCAACAAAACTGGTGCATACAGCGTAAATTAGGAAAGAATTTTAAAGCAAAAAAAAAAAAAAAAATCAAATAAAATGTATGTGGAGAGGAGTTATTCCATTAGAGGGCCAAAGAACAGTTTAATGCAACACACTCCTGAACTTCATCTGCTTTTCATTTCCTAGAGTGCTGTAATTGCCCCCCTCAGGAGGAGGAAAATCAGTCGGAGACAAAACAACTGTTTCATCATTATGGAGGACCTGAGAGGCAGAAGGGAAGGAAGTGGCAGGCAGGCTTTGTGGGAAAGGCACTGAAGACTCCATGGTCACAGATTTCCTCTGTGCCACTTTGGCATGATTTGCGATTGATTTTTAAATGCAATAGTAAGCAGCATAAATGGGTACTGAGTAATTTGAGAAATCAGGCATTGGAAATACCCCTGTGCCTTAACCCTTACATTAAGTGCATCAATTAGACTTTCCACTATCAGAAATGTTGACTGTGATGTACCCAAGATACTCAGGCAAAGGAGTCTGAGACAAAGCCACATGTATGAGCAAGGGAGTCACAGGACAACCCTGGCTTTTCAGGACTGAATTAGACCATTCCCCATGGACCAAATAATGTGCGACCACATGAGTACAGCCCATACTTTAAAACTTCTTTACATAGAAGTGGGAGGATGAAACTAAGCATTTGCTACATTTTAAGGGTGAATTTTCTGATGTTACCAGTGTTCTTTTTGAGGACATGTTTGTGTGTAGGTTGTCTACGCAGAGCAAGATCTAGACAGATCTTAGTTGCCTCTAAGTTATACACATATCGAGCCATGTGGAGGATTCAGGATGAATCCTGCAAACAGTTATTTTAAGATCAGGCTGTGATCTTGGTGGTTTTTTTGTGGGTTTTTTTTTTTTTTTTACATCACAATAAACATGAGGTAAAAGATAGCACAGCTATAAGAGCAGGAATACCTTATGTACAGCTGGCAGGAATGTTCTGACTGTATTCTGCAAGACATCATCTTGCATCCATCTACGTTATTAAAACTAAGACAGGCCTGCACCTTCAGCTATGTAGCACAAACATGGTGAGTGAGTGTAGTCAGCAAAGGGGACATATCCCAGGAGTTCAGAGCTGATTTAGCACTTTCTCCAACTCCTTATTTCCTGCTGACTACTTTTGTAGCATGACTGAATGGAGGGGTCATGGCTCGGGCATTCGTGTCCTCTGGAGACCTCACTCTGTCTGCAGCTGACACAGGTTACTCTAACTTCTGCTACAGGACTGAACGGGACAAAGAGAGCTGAGGTCAGGCCTTTGCCTTTTGGGGCTCGACTGCTGCTGCTCAGCTGCAGCTGGGAATCTGGGTCATGGTGTCTTGCCCAGGATGCAGACCAGGACTGAGCTTATTTGAAGAGAGGTTAATCTCTGTGTATGATTGTGTCTGCAAATCATGTCAAAAGTTCAAGCCTAATAATAGCATGGCTCCACCAGATGTTTCCAGGAATTAATCAGCCCCCAAAGTGTCTGGTTGTGACTTGATTTCTTTAAGTATAAATGGAATAACATGTGAGGGTATCTGGTTTAGGCCAGGAAGTGGGCAAGCAGGGAGCAAGGGATATAAATATTCATAGCACTAGCACAGGACATAAAATGGTCTGATTATTTCCCAGGCAGGCCTATGTCCATGTGAAGCTCTTGATTCTAGAATGCCTGTACTTTTTTTGTTTACCTACAGCTACACCACACAAATCAGACAGGGAAAACCACCTATCAAATCATCTGTTCCCTTGAGTCTACCTTTGAAAGGTCACCTGCTAAAAAAGATTACCTAGAGTTTTGCCTAGTCTATACTTTAATTTGCATTTAATATGTGATGTATTTTTTTATCTACATTAATTCTAATCACCCACTGTGACCACCAGTGTCTTTGACAATGGATTATAAGCATCATTAATCCTTAAAAAAATCATTCAATGAGATCATCTAAGAAAAAATAAACGAATTTAAGTTTTTTGCTGTCCTAAAAGTTGCCCCTGAGCAACATCTCCATTCTTCAAAACTTCCCAGCAGTAGTTGATTTTGCAGTACAGCTCAAAGCACAGCAACTTTGTGCTATTGGTTGTAAATGCCAAAGTCAATGCATTACCCACATTGGCAAACTCCTGCCTTTTAAACTAGCCTCAAGAGTTTCCATTGAACTTGGCCCTGGCAACACACACTTGAGGAGCTCTTTCCGCTCCCACTGGAGAAAGCACTCAGTGATCCAGAGGTCTGCAACTCCTTCATCTCAGAAGACCTCAATCAGGCTCACACTTCACTGTTCAGCAGGGCCCGCAGCTCAGGCAGCCAGAGGCTCAAATAAGCTGAATGAACTTCATGGCAGCCCTGACTGCCTCTTGGCAGCCCTCTGGTGCTCCCTGACCCGCCCATGGGCCAAGACTCCATGTCAGCCCCCCAGGGCTGTCAGCCCCTGCCCCAGTTACAGTGCAGCAGGGCCTGTCTTCAGCTCCCCACAGCCCTACCCTACCCAGCCATGGGCCCTCCAGAGCCGGATTCACCCACAGGCCCACTGCCCAGCATGGTCTCTGCCTGTCCCCAAATGCAGGGAGGGGCCAAATAGCCAGGTCTAGGTCTGCTGCCATGTCCATCATCTGTCCTGCTCCTGAAAAGGGGTAGGACAGGTGCCTAGGAGCTGCCAACCTGACTGCACTCTGGTGATGGTTGGAAATGGCAGAGGCAAGAGGAGCCCTCAGGTGAATGCCAGTCCTGTGCTCTAGTAATTAGGCAGCTCTGCCAACCCTTGCAATAAGGAGATTTAGTCTTTGCCACATGCCAAGATCCCCAGGAGAAGCACGTCAGCCTCCAAGGGTGTCTGTAACAATGCCCGCCATTATTATTTCCTGTTAGTCCTTGGCGGGCAATCATGACTGTTGCCTTGAACCTCCTTTGCACAGCAGGGGCATGGTGTGTCCCTTGGCTGGGCAGGACCGCCCTTCCGCCCATGCTCCTGGAGCTGTGCCATTCCCGCCATAGTGCCTGGCTGCTGAGGGGAGAAGGGGCTGCGCTCGGGCAGGTGCGCAACACCAGAGAGATACTGCGCTCTGGCAGGATGGATGGCAGGTCTGCTTCCTCCGCGTCTGGCCTCAGATAAATTCTTATTGGGCATGCATAGCCAGGCTCTTCCTTTGCCAGGGTATAATACATTACATTCTCAACAGAAGAAAAAAAAGTTAATTACTTTCCAGATGCATTAGGGGAGTAGCTATGAGTGCTTTCCTGTTCATCTTTTATTTATTATATATTACCTAACTGTTTAAAAATTTATTGTGATGCCTGTAATTGTCTGGGTTACAACAGACCACGCTTACTGTATGTTTTATTCTCAGAGCCTCTACCATATACCTTGCAAGACAGGAAACTGGGAGCCTGAATGTCATTTTGCAAGTAAGAAAAATGCTTCCCTGTGCCCAGTGAACATTTAGGGCCAGACTTGTTCCTTGAGAACTTCATTTTTGTATTGCTATGTTATGAAATTCTGGCCAGAGCACTTAAGGGCACTGATTTGCAAAGCCAGAGGAATCAATATTTTCCTGTTAACAGGCAAACTGACACAAACAAGTCTACTAAATATCTGCACATAGTGGTCCAGCCAGCTATTCACTCCACAAGCATGCTGGCATTTTTCTCTACTGTTGATAAAATGTGCCTTCCATCCTATTCTGATATTAAAATTACTTTTTATAATTCACTTAAAATTGTATTATATGGGGTCAGGTTCTCTTTTCCTTATGTCCATCCGTGCTCTCTATTCCATAAGATCATTTATATTGTAGTGCAATGAAGAGCAGAGTTTTTACTTATATTTTGAGTAGATTCTTATGCAGTGCCCCACTAACATGAATCTCAGTGGTACTGTTTGTGAATTTTTTTCAGATCTCAGTTTAAGTCCATTTATAACACTGATACGCATTTTTTTACTTTATTAATTTTCCCCCTTCTTCATTTTCATGCCTTTTATTAGCACAGTTCTTCCCTAAAGCCTCACAATATCCCCAAATAGAAAAAAATCATTCCTTAAAATAAAATCTGCTTCATCACCATCTTGCCATCCAGCCTACGAGGCAGAGTTTCCACTGACTTCTCTAAGCTGTGGATAAGGCCCCATATGTCTTAATTACAGCGCTTAGCATAAGCTCTTTGTACAGAGTGCAGCTTTGTCACTGCACTGTGACATTGTGATGAAACGGTGCTGTACTGTGCACAATTATTTGTGGGAGACTGGTGCCTGGAAAACAGTTTTGACAAGGGCATGACTGGTCATGTAGCAATAGAATCCTGGCCCAAAGAGCTTGCAAACTATGCAGGGAAGGTGGAGAAAATGTGTGTGGGGAGGGGTAGGAGTCTCCTGGGGAAGTAAAGGACTTTGATCAGTGCGGCATCACAGACTTGAAATAGGGCTCCTATTTCAAATAGGAGCTCACCAGCTCACAAGCTGATATTATGAGATGACTCTATTTGGAAAGTAAGCTGAGTCTATTGAAATGCAGTGACCACGTAGACCCCTTTCCCAATATCTTCTCCAAACATTTCCTTTTGCAAAACATGTCCTGCCAAGTTTGGCACAGGTTGCTGAATCTGGTCTTTAACCATTTCTATCGGTGTTGCACCTTTTTGCCATCATTTGCTGTCTGGCCAGGACCAAAGATTGCCATTACTTTATGTTTCATCTTTGGGATGATGACGTGTTGCCCTTTTGTGTAGCTCATGTACATCTCATCTCCTTCAAACTCAGCGCTGAGGACAGCAGAGAGTCTTATTGAACCTGGAGGTCCCAGCTGCTTCACATCAGCCTGCCAACATTCCCTGAATACCTTTGGTTATTTCAATGCCAGTATGCACTTGCTGGGCATTAACAGGCATTTGAATTCTTCCTGCCACTCCAGATAAGGCTTTATTACCCTCATGTATCACAGTGACTGTGGAGGAACCATCCTTTTCGAAAGTTAACTTTTTATGAGTGTAGGTTGCTGGTTTGTCACTAAACTCACAACCTCCAGAACTATTTTCTCTCTTATTCTCATTTTTTGACCAGTGTTCATGACTCCTCTAGGATTTAACATTCTTAGAGTCACTAGACACATCTTTTCTCCCCCAGCTTCAAAAGGCAATAACTACAGCAGGGGAATCAACCACTGCTGACTTCTCTTGATCCTTTCCCCAGGAGCCCCTGGTATACAGAAACATTTCTCAGGGCTAAGTCTCCTTTTCTCAGCAATCTATCCAGAAAACCTGAACCAGATGTTTCACAATAATGTTGATGCTTTCAGTAAGCAAGACTTTAATAGCTCATGTAACCTGAGGCTGCTTTAGGCATAATCTCATATCGTAGTCTCTCATGGCCTACTGTCAGGGGGCAGTTACAAAATCTAAACAGGCTCTATACAGCTTCAATCTCTGTGAGTAGGGACGGATGGAGTCCCCTAGCCTGGGTTCTGATACAAACAAAAGAAGCAGGACCAACGTCCAGTCACCCATTCCTCTGCCCATTTCTCCTTTCTAGGCCATGCCAGGCCAGGACTCTAAACGGGTCTTCCTAATTACCCTCCAAAGCGTCCTACATCGAAGTGAGGAGGCAGATTTTCTCTTCCTCCCTGATTTTTTTTTCTGGAAAACATTTATGTCTTTCAGACAAAATGCCTTTGCCTTAAAGAGTTCATACCATTCCTGCTTAGTTTCTTTCAAAGAGAGAAGCCAGATTCTCTTCCTAGGTCTTTAAAGGTATTCATTATACGAGTGTGTCAGGGCAATAAAATACCTCTAAAAGCTGATATGATATTCCAGTTATCCCTGACCTCTCTCTTTCCTTTCTAGTTCCTCAATCACTTGTGTCCTCCCCCCATGAGGTAGTAATGAATCTCTGCCCTCAATTTTTCTAGCTTTCCTCTGCATGCAGATTTGGTTCTCCTTTCTCATGCTTCTTAGTTTGTGGGAATACATTTGTTTCCCAGGAAACCCAACATCTGTGGCAGTCCAAGACCCACCGTGTCACCTGTTCACTCTGTTCTTAAGTACCAATTTGTTCACCTATTACTCACCTGCCCTCCTGGCCGTGGGACAGCACGTTACAAACAATGCATGCTGGGTAGTAGTTTAAAATCACTCTGGGTTTATAAAAATAAAATGGCTCTTCTGAAAGTAAGCTGCTTACAAAGGTACTGCAACTGCCGACTGCACAGTGAAAGCCTCTTCCACAACTCTCCTGTCTTCCACCTTTCAGCTATGTGGTTTGCAAAGACAGAAATCCTAAGTATTTGCACAGAAGTCTGAGATGTTATGCATTTCAGCAGGTTTCAGCTCAAGAGCAAAGCTCATCTACTTAAACTATTTCTTTTCTTTATTATTCTTTTTTGCCTCCTAATTCTGAAATGATAGCTATTTTTAAAATGTTTATAAGGGTTTATTGCTTGTGGTGTTTCTTTCCTGGAATGCAAAGCAGATAAAAAAATAGTTTAGGATGCCTTCTGGAAATATCAGATATGTTTTCCAGGAAGCGTTACGATAGCCTGTGGTGCCATAGTGCTTGGTTTGCATTAACTAATACTAATGGCTTGCTGATGTGACAAGTCATGCTAGGAGAAAATGCAGTATTTAACTAATGCTACAATAACATCTCACTGTAGTGATATAAAGAACTCCTTACTGAACTAGATGCCAACACAGTTTATGCATATGTAGTCTGTTCTGGATATGCATACTTCATGTCTCAGCTACCTCTTCCCTCAGAAAATCTGGTTCATCTCACGTGGGAACTGACCCTGGCACTATGACTTCTTGGTTGTGTAATTTTCCTGTTGTATTAAGGTCAGCAAAGACAGCACAACAGCGTTCTCTAACAAAATAGTGAATTTAGAAATGATGAGCTGATATATCTTGCTGGAACACTGTAGGACGTCTCAGAGATATTTTGTTAGCTTGAACCAATGTGATGAAGGTAGTATAAAGATTTCCCTCCCACTTCTGCAAATCCAGGGAAGATACGTAGCCTCCAAGAGCTTCCATGAACTCAGTGTAAGTCACAGCATTGAAAACTTCTTGGCTGTGTCTTTACCAGAAAGGTTTGCTGGCTATGCAACACCATCACTGTAGTTACATCAGTGCCAACACTTAAAGCTCTGACAAGCTCACTTTTGCTGAAGAGGAAAGCAGAAATCCTCTACAGCAGCTATAGTTTCTTTTTTAAAGTGTCATAAAATTTGCTGATGTTATGGATCATGCTACTCATCTTTACTATTCACACTTTTCGAGAAGTTAGCCAGTAATTACTGTGACCCAACACACATTGTCCTTCCATTTAGACTATAAAATAACTGTGTCAGCTATCGACCACTACAGAGTACATAATTCAGTTATTTGCTACTTTTGCATATGCAAGAAAAATCAGTCTGCAAGAGCAAGAGTGAGATTTCTTGGAGTGTAAGAAATATTTTAAAAGGAAAAGCTTTTTTTTAATCACTCTTTACTGGACCTGGGTAAAATAATTCTAAACAACTTGAGAACAGTTACCCATAGAAACAATACTTAACAATAAATGTGACACCTACCATTTGCCTACCGTAAGAGTACTCCTTTCCTTTCCCACATACACACACAAATTTGTTTAGTAAACTTATGTCCCCAGCACTGACTGATAAAGCAAAGAGCTATGTGTAACCACCATTCCATTAAGTGAAGCCATAATCAATGACAAAGTGTTTGCTGGTATTTTAAGCTGCATCCTCCAGCCTTAAGCTGCAAGTTTGTAATGGAAGGTGGTGCATCCATTTGGAAAGATGGTCGTTGCAACAGTGGTAATGGGTGTTTTGAGAACCCTTGGATGAGTTATTGTCTGTGGGGTTTTTTCACCTTTTGCACCGTTCAACAGATACCTTAAAATGCGCAAGTATTCACACAGGAGCAGCTGCTAGTTCCATATAAATGATGCACCTCTGATGCCGAGAGGATTTTAAAAAAGCTCATGTCTTCCTGTCCCCAGCTGGGATTCCAGTGTGAAGGAGGAGGAAATGGAGCCAGCTCTGTATATCACTCTACGCAGAGACACAGCAACACTGGCTGATAGATTTACTTTAGTGTGAGGACACTTACTCCTCAGGGGGTTTTGGCTAAAAATGATGAAGAGCGAGACTGGGTAAGAATGCAATCAAACTTCCACGTTAGCTTGTGAATCAGGGAGGGCTTTCCAGATGGTGATAAAGTAAAGGAAGGAGCTGTTTTTCTAAGCAGTTACTGTAGAAGCAAGAGCTGCAGTCACTTGTTGCATTTAGAAATCTTCAAGGAGTGGAAGAATAAGTCTGGGATGTGCTAGCAGGTTTTTGCTAGGCCTTGGGGTGAACGTAATGGGCCTGCCTAGCCCTGTCTGTCTGGGAGCCAGAGAAGGAACGATGCCAGGCTGAAAGGAGGAAATAAAGGGATTAAACAGATAGCTGTAATTCTTGAATTAACATGGTGTGCTGTGTCTGCCCTGAGATCTGAATACAATGGCTTTCAGTTAAATACATTTTTCTGCTGAGCTGGTTTTTGGGATAGCTCATTGTAATGACTTCCTAAAACACTGAACTTGAATGAATAGAAAGGCTCTCAGGGGCTTGCTCCAACAGAGCTTTATTTTTTTCTAAACTAACCCTCACCGTGTTCTTTCCTTCCGGTAATAATTGCTACAGGAGCCAATGGAAAACAAGACCTACAATATAACTGTGCACAACATTTGCAGCCCTAACCATTGTCACATTGCCACGGCAGAAAATAGAGACATGCACAAGAGTAGTGTTTAGTTATCTTTCATCTTTCTTATATCATGTTAGAACTGAACCAATCTTGGATGAGAACAAAGGAAATTGAGCTATCTGGATAGCTCATGCTTGAAAGGTTTTGAGGCCTAGGTACTTTTAGGGGCAGTACTGGCACGCAATGAAAGAACTGGGTGTACACAATAAAAAATGAAATGCAATGAAGGGACTATTTAAGTAAATACCCCCCCCTTCTCATCTTAAGTTGTTGCAACACAAAGGTATCCAGACCAGAATTTGTGCATGATATAATGTTTGTAGTAAAAGCAGCCATTCTGTAAAACTGGATTGCTCCCAGGAAAACTTGCAAAGGAATATGAAAGCAAAATACATCCACAAACATAAAGGGCAGCAGTCTGAGGCTGGTAAAGAAACAACATTCATTCTTGGATCCTCTGATACACTTTCGAGCCTAGGTATTACAGCTGACCAGCTAAGAACATGTAATCCACCTTAACTGAACATTTTACTGCATGTTTCCTGGAGCTATGGAACAGTAACGTCTTCATTGGAAAGATAATAACTGTGTCTGTACTCTCAGGGGCAGCCCTCAGGCTTTGCTCAACACCAGGCTTGTCTTCCTTGCATACTGGAAACCTATTATTCTCATTAGGTATCAAAGGCAAAGTGTGGCACAATAGGTTTAAACTGCTCCTGGAAAACACAGGTTAAGTAACAAAAAGAGTGCTCTGAAGGTAAGGAAATTCAGGCAGCTGAACACAGTACAGCTGGATGATTAAACAGGGTTTTCATGGGAGATATTTAAAGTTTAATCCTACTAGTATAAGTAATTTTAGCAAGCAGCATCTGGGCAGGGGGTGTGTGTGTCAGTGTTTAATGCATTCTCTGGCACAGAATTAAAATTTGTTTGGTTTACCTAATCTGGGAGAGGGATGGGGAAAGGAGAAGGTCTACTATTTGCAAAATCAACCCTGGATTCGGCAGGTTCAGGTGTTCCTACCTTTCCTGGTAAAACAGAAAAGCTATCCAATGAAAACATTAAAAACCTTCCAGAAATATCTATCCTTTCTCCTTGGAAAGAGCACATTAAGTCTGTTACCTACATAAAATGTGCCAGCTGTTCTCTTCCAGAAGAGCACTGCAGCCTGTTGAAATTTTATGGTCTTCACCTCAGTGAATTTAACATGAAAATAATCATTAGAAAAAGTTTTTTGAACTGTTTGAATTGTTTGCATGCAGTATTATTTAGTGGTAGGATAAATAATGGGCCTGGCTGGGTATTTATTTTGCCTTGAACCTTTTCCACTCATTCTCTGCAGTTTTATTATGCTCTATTTTTTTTTTAGTTTAGTTTACTTAGTGGAAATAAGGGCAAGAAGGAGAATGGCAGCAGGAAGGAAGGGTGTTAAAGAAAAGGCATTGAAAATGACAGCAAATATGAATAGTATTTCTATTTTCCTCTCCCTTACAGGAACTTTCTGCTATATCAAGAGTGACGCAGCTTCAGTGGTTTCAAGTCTGAAATCAACAGTATAAAAGCAATTAAAATACTCAGCCCACTGATAATACCTTTCACCAGGGAAACTCAGAGCACTCTATCCTGCCCTATTCTACAGCATAGCTATTTGAGGAACTGAAATCATCATTGCCTGCCCCTGCATTTTAGCAATCACACAACGCCTTTTTTATTTTTTGTCCCTTCCTTAAACTCTGCCTTAAGGCAACACAGGATGACTGAAGTTTCTGCCTCTCATCTTAACCAAAATGGAATCTTGGATCCATTTCCAAAGAGTGTTGGCATGTTTTTACATTTCTGCATATATTACGTACTTTTATTCTAGGTCCGTTTGCTATCCTAGGTAAGATCATAGAGGGTAAGATATATACTAACAAACCTGTGAGTAAATTTAAGAAGTTATTTGGACGGATGTTGGACAATTCAGTAACTCCAGCTCTAGGTCTTCTGAAGCAAAGTAAAAACTGATACAGCAATATAGCACAAAACACTGGTCCAAATAAAACTCTCTTTCCTGGTTCGGATTTTCTCACAGGGTTGGTTTTATGGGTTAATATTGTAGTGGCAGTCTTTGTAAGAAACCAGATATCATCTGTATTCTCACATCTAACATAAAATGAGCATATATGCATCAGCTCTTTGCACTATGGTTAATGTGTCAGAAGTTTAACTGTATAACCAAGCCTGATCTGGATCCAGTTTGTAGTCCTGGAAAATCCAGAACTGCATAGATACAGTATTAATGACAGTGGGACTATACCACTGTAGCTTCAGCAAATATGAGTGTTGCTTTGTAATTAGGGTAATATATCAGTGACAGGCCTTAACATCAGTTAGAGTACTCTGGAATAAAGATGAGCCGCAATTGTTTAGTGTCACTTAAAGACCGACTCAGGAAATCAAACCTGACTGGATTGGTTGTATAAAATACAAATTAGATTCCATTGTTTGCAATAGAAACAGATTTTTCTACTACATTTCACAACAAAACAATGAAATAATAACAATGAAATAATAAAATGTGTGAAATAAACATGATTCTTTATTCTAATAGTTAGAATGATCAGTCTATTCACAGAAAATTCCATTGTAAGAGGAGAAAATTGTATTTAGATATATTGAATATTTCAATATATTTCAGTGGAATGTATTTCAAGATGTTTGAGATTTACGGGAAGTTGCCTGTGAGTAGGAATTCTCCCTCACTCAAACAATCTAAACATTATTCCCAGATGTCTTAAACAAAGGGAGAGCTACTATACAGTGGCATATTAATGCATCCATTTACTTGAAAATACTACCTGACATAACAAGAAATTACTTCCTTGGGTATGAAAGAAATGGATCTGCGGAACAACAGAGTAGCAAAGTCACCTAAACAGAAAGGGAAGCTGGGCATGTGGTGTACTAATGACTCCAGAGCCAGAACCTGAACTAATTTTCCCTCTGGCAGAGATTCTCTCCTTTATTCAGGTATGCAAGGGAAAGGAAGCCTAAAACCCACAGAACTGGGAGGTACCAGCTCTATGCAATTATTACCAGTTTTATATCACTATCATCATATCTAGGAGATGCCTCAACTGAAAAATGGCCTGATTGTGCTAAACACCATGCATAGATGTCATTGCAGACAGCTCCCGCACAACAGAACGGACAAGCCAAGGACAGGGAACACACAGCAAAGGGGGAGAATAATCATCTCTATTTTCTGAACAGGCATGGGTAATGCAGAGACAAGGTAACAGGGAACTGGAGTGCTTTCAGCCTGCAGTGTCCTGGGGCAGAATGGCAGTGTCTTTCTCCAGATCCATGACTGCTCCTAGAGACATTACCTGGTGCTTTGCAGGGTTTTGGTAGGAGGTAAGCATTGGCTATATGTACCTTTTCATTCAATGACATAGAGCAAGATGGCACGAGACACCAATGACTGGTAGGAAATTTCCTCACAGTAGTGAATCTGAGGCTACCCACTAGGAAAAACTCTAACTTTTGTCCCTCTTTGCTTTGTCCTTGTCTCCTCTGCTTCCAAAGAGGCCTTAAAAAGGATGGGCATGTCCCAGATTTGAAGTGAAAGGAAGCAAGAATCTGTCAGCTACTTTTTTTTTAGAAGAGCTGATACTCGAATAATGAAAACAATATTCATCCAGCTGAGGGACAGCAAAAGGACACTGTTTATTCTTGATTCCTTGCATGTGATCTTGAGTTCTCTATATCCAAGTTCTCTGTTCTCTGTGCGTGTGTAGACTGAAGCAGTTGAATACACAGGCAGCCTGCAAGCTTCAGGTAAAATTTTTGTCTGAAAGGTATGCATCTCCAACTGTTGTGTATCATTCAGACATGGGAATAAGGTGTATCAGAAACAGACCTTGCTTAGATCTAAATCTTCTCTGATTGAGTTCCAAGTTTTAAGACTGTGGCACCTGATGACCTCATCTATCACTAATGTGGACTACTTTGTGGGACTTATTAATAGGGCTGCATGCATATTATAGCCTAGAAACTCTGGGTTATCACCGGTACTTCCAGCTGTCATGGCAACAGGGCTGGTAACCATTGCTCAAAGAGCCTTTCTTTTTTTTTTAAGGCCTCCTTGAAAGCATGAAGTATTTATCATCCAGCATGCACAAGTAGGCTTAGCTATGAAAACAGTCTGCCCAAAAATGATAGATGCTGTCTCCCTTTAGTTTCTCTATAGCTCATATTTTTTTAGTTCTATGTTCATGTTACTGTATTTACGAAGGTTTTCATTAAAGCCCTTATTTTTATGGCATATAACCAAGCTAGATTTTTAGGACTTTCCAGTGATTGTTTTTTAGATTTGTAATTCTCCTTGATGTTACTGGGAGTTATCAAGAGCAATTTTCCTTGAAGACTTTTGAAAATTTAAACCTCAGTCTTTGTCTAGGAACAGTAGAAAAAAATGGAAAAATAAAAGTTTGCCATTTTCAAATGAGCATAGAACTACTGACGCTCCATCCACAGATGGTAATTACTTTGATTCTGTATAGATCTCAACATTTTACTTCAAGGAACATTTGCTATGTGTTCCCTTCTGATGTCCCTGGAATAACCTGGGACATCTGTTTTCTGTATCTTTGACAGGTGGCACCTCTGTAGATGTGTTCACCAAAGGGATTGTTTAAACTTTAAGTAAACCACAATAATAAGGGCTCTACAGACTGTGCTATATACAGTCTCCACCTAGCAGTCCCTAAGTCCTTCAAAAACATGAAAGCTTTCAGACAGACTGTATGAAGGAGGTGTGAATTTGTTTGCCCTTCACTGATGGAGAATGGAAGCACTGACAGGTTAAGCCATACTAACTGACAGTTACTGAGTAAGCCAATCTCCAACTCGGCCACTGACCTGAGAATCCCCTTGAACCTATTTCTTGGGTTAATCACAAGATTATCTTTCTCTCTATCCCAAATATGCTTTTAAAGGACTGTATAGAGGCAGTGTGGAGTGTCCCAGTTGACAATCTAGTCCAAATTTTTAGAAGACTAGTTTATATCTACATGCTTTAGGAAGAGTTCGGAAGCCTGCCATTTATTACCCTTTGTGTTGTACTGCACTTTCAAGATCAGGGCTCCATACTGCTAAGCGATCACTTGCAAATCAATTGCAGATGTCTTTGTGGGAAAAGATGACACACATTCTCTAGAAAGACATGATTCATGGCACAGCAGAGGTGGAAAGCCTGGCTTACTGCATGGTTCTGAAACTTCTGCCAGTATTAAATCCTTAGGGGTAAGTCACAGCTCCAGGAAGCATGCTTTTCAAAAATGAGTCTGGATATCTTCGGGGATAGAGGATTGTCCTTAAAGAAGTTCTATATTTTTCATGAAAATAGTCTTTCCTCAAGAACAGTGTTGGGCTACTGAGTTACAGAGTCCAAACTAGTCAGGCCACATAGTAAACTGAAAACATTCTTTTTACTATGTATGGGCCTTTTCCTTCAGTCCTGCATCTCGCTGCTCCCCTTGTACCTCACCTGTTTGGCCTCTGAGAGCTGGTGGGTTCACAGTTAAGGTGCTGTGGCTATAGTACAGAACAAATTTAAACAGATTGGTGAAGAATTAAGTTGTTTAAAGCTCTGTTTATGTGTAAAACAATGAATTTATACTCCAGTCTGCCTACACAGTATTATCAGGGTAGCACTTGGCTGTCTCTCTGTCATGGGATAAGTGTCCAGGACACACTGCTAAGTCAGGCAGAAACTTGAGACCGTGGTGATTTGCATGGAAATTTTTGAGTCAGATTCTCCACAGGTCTGATTTTGTGTTCCCTCTTGAAGTGAATGGGGCACACAGAGTCCTCAACTGTTGAGGACTTGTCCGTTTATTTATAGTTTTGGGTTTTTTTTACAAAGCAACTTGTTTTTCCATCCTGGTAAAATTCATACTACTACATAAATTACATGGAAGAAGAGTTCCTAAATATTTTTCTAATAGAGCAAAAGTAAAAAAGCCCTTCCAAGGGAGCAGAATGTGATACTAACTTCTGCAAAGCAGTCTTCTGCTTCTCAGAAGGAGGAAGAAGGCAAAACAGAACCATGAAAAGTGAATTCCTTTATTTGCACAAAATTGAAATTGACGGGAACTGGAAAGAATTAGCAATCTTGCTGTCATCCATCCTCCATCCTTATCTTTGTGATACCTGGTTTGGGTCCAGGTCTGATTTCTTGTGAAAATGCTATCTGGGAAAGAGACTGGGAGATTTCAGTGATTATCTGGCAGTGGGGTCTGCCCAACAGCGGGAGTGGCAGCCTCTCATCCAAGCAGCATCTGCTGATGGATCCAGTACTGTGACTGTGTGTGCCAAGGCTGGCTGCCTCTGGCCCTTGGCAAAGTTAGGTGAGAAATGTGACATAGTCTGCAGCAAGGATACTGTAATAAGAAATAATACAAATATTAGGAGGGAAACTGGGATCAATGAATAGGGTGATGTACCTGAAAGCAGGCTCAATTGTATATGCACCTTATGGAATGACTTTTTTTTACAAGGAGGAATTGCTGAGGATGTTACCTTTGTCTTACATGTAGATGCTCTTGCTTATGTCTCCCACATTGAACTTTTATTTTTAGCCTTCTTATCAATTCGTTATACATCTGTAAGCTCGGGATAGATTAAGATCACTGCACCTTCCATGTTCAGTATCGGTACATATTGACAAGAAACAAGATACTCTCATGGAGGGCAACTCAGCATTTGTGCTTCAATAAATTCCCAAAGATCCCCCTGTTGCATTCTTCTCTTCCCCATGCCTTATAGATTGATGACATAGACTGAGATGCATGAAACTCCATAATATCTCCATGGTTTTCCTCCTAATGCAGGCAAGTGATTTGATGGAACCTTTTCTAGTGCTGCACAGCATCCAGTGAGAAAGACAGAACTTGTCCATGAGTTTTGTACCCTCTTCAGAAGCAGAGTGTAGGAACTATCTGGCCTACAGCTCCTGCTTCACAGGAGTGAGAGTGTGAGCTACAGAGCAAAAAAGATGTGTCTTTCCTCCCTCCAGAAGGCTTTATATACCATGCACTTTCTTGCAAGATCAAAGCTACTTTCAGTATTAAAAGTCAAGTAACACTTGACTGGTATTGGTGAAGATATCAGAAGTCCCAACAGAGTTATTTTAACACTCACTTAAGGGAGTGACCAGGTCAGTCCCAGCCCACCCTTTACACCTCATCTTGTGATGCCACAGCTGCTGACTTCTACTAAAGCAGGGTAAGGACTGACCAAAACTGCTTCTTACAAAACACAAGGAAGTATATTGAATTATGAGGAGAAGCTTACCCCAGTGAGGTTCTAAACCATCAAAGTGGAGATTCGTATACGTGTTGACCTATTCTGAAGGGAAGACCTGCTCTGAATATCTGATCTGATGAAGAATCTGGTCACATGGAGCTCCTTATGTACCAGAACCCAGAATCTGGTTTTACCTCACCTAACTTGAGGCACGAACATAAGGTTTAGAATTCCTTTAAAACCAGTGGAAAGAAGAAGTATGCCCAAAAGGCTATTCTGATTATAGACGAAGTAAATTACTCCCTGGAAATGCCACTGTCCTCTAATTTATGAATGGTTTTACATGGTTGCAGCCTAAACACTATCCTACCCTCACTTTCACAGGAGAGAAATTCACCTCTAAGATTCTATAGCAAAACTCTTTCTTTTTATCTGTGAGGGTTGGTGACATTGGGGTGCTCAGTGGTCCTTATTCCTCCACACATTATGACATTTACATAAGTAGTTAATGCAGGGACAACATGCAGTCTTGGGGAAACACTATGCCAAAGCAAACATCAATAGAGGGCAAATTGCAGTGTGTGCTACCTGAGGTACAGTTTCTGCCTCTGAGGTGGCTGATGTTGTATTATTGTCTTTGCTGCTTCATGCAGTGGTTTCCAGTTGCATTATTAAGAGGATAGGTAATGTGACACAGAAGTAGCAGCATGAAGAGGCTGGCTGCCTTGGCTACAATTACAGGAGAAATCTGTCTTGGAGTAGGAAGCAGAGGTAAGATTCCCTGATCCTTGTCATTTGTTTAATCTGTCTGAGGGAAGATGCTGGTTTATGTTTCCTCCTTAGATCTCCCTGTGGTTAAAAAGTAGATTAATTAAGCTGACATGTTAAGGTCTTCAGAGTTTTAAAATGCTTTGCATGAACAAAGCAGCAAATATAAATCTCACAATCTTGCAAATGATGCACATGTGCTTGTTCCCTCATATGGGGTATGCTCTTCACATATACAAAAGCAAAGAATTGATGTAATGAAGTTGATGTTTCCTTTCACATTGACATTATTGAAAATTAAAGGTAAACCTTTCTACTTTATGCTCAACATATCAGAAGCTCACTGTGTGGGTGCTTTTTTCTCCCTTGTATTGAAACACTTTTGTTATGGTTTGGGCTTTTTGGTTTTGTTTATTTTGTTTGTTTATTTTTTGGTTGGTTGGTTGGGGCGTGAGTTATTGGTTTTTTTTCTTTTTAAAGCAATGTGTAGGTATTTTGAGAATGGAACATTTTAAGTACCTTGAAAGGGTTGCCTGTAACCTGGGACATCATTTTTTAAAAGCCTAGAGCACTGACAATAACATATAACTTTGTTTTGTTTGGTTTCTTTCTCTGCTACGTCCCATTACTCTTCTCTGAGGTGAGTAACATTGGTCCTGAATTGACTAGCAGCATGACAGAAATGAAGGAAACAAGATAGCTTCCCAGCTGTGGTTTCAGCACAGCAGTACAGTGCTTGGCACAGAGCATGAAATGAGTAAGGAGTATCCTGCTGGCTTTCCACTCTCCCTTGCCCAGTCCTAAGCCCAGAGCTGGTCTAGCTCAATGCAGAGTTGGAGGCTGCTTTAATTTCTGTTGATTGAATACTGGCCCTTGGGACTGCCAAGCACATAGGGGGCTGCAGAAGTGCTCCATTCCCAGGCTAAATGTGCATATTTCACGTAAAACAAACTCCCCTGGCAGAGGTATAAAGTTGCCATTTTTCTGGTGCTGTGAAACCCATTGACTCTGCGGAACAGCAGACCTCCTCAGCCCATGAGTAAGCCATCCATGTAGCTGCTCCAGATAAAGACCCTCTGCTTTCCGCTGTAAATTGGTTTGTGCCTAGCTTTTCCTATTTTTGTGAGCCTGAAAGCAACTCTGTGCTGCTGGGCCTGAAATGGCCAAGTCAGCGTGACAGTGTTTGAAAACACAATGGTCAACCTGGCCCTGCCTCACAAGCCCTTGCGATACATTAAATTAAAACACACAGTGCATGGGCTATCAGCGTCCTAACGAAGTGGCAGTCAGGTGAGGTTTGGAGGGGCGGGAGGCGGAAGGAAGGCCATCACCAATTCCTCTCCCTTTGATTTACAACACCTTTGATGGCTACATGTGAGGAGCATCAGTTAGTGAATTATTCCAGATGGCCTGACCGGTGGAGGGAGTCTCCCTGCCGCCACAGGGCAGGATTTACAGCTGGTGCTGCGGAGCGCTAACAGTCACAGGTAAATTCAGGACTGGAGTTGGAAGCCTCCCTGCTAAGCAACCAGCTCCCCAAGCCCCAGATCAGCACATGCCACCCAGCCCTGGCAAGACCGAGCAGCTCCAGCTCACACCCTTGCAGGTTTGCTCTTTCCCCCACTCCTGTGGCACAGCAGATTACGACTCATCATTTCCCTCCATCCATCTCAGGCACGTGTGAATTGCGGAGCCAGATGTGCGTTACCAGACAGGGGAAAAAGATATTAAATCGCATCCTACTTATAATGTGTCATGGTTACGTCTAGAACGATACGCCACACAGCGCTTGAGTCCGTGCTCCTTTCTTTAAGTATGTTAAGCTGTGCCACATCATGTAGTTTATTGCATACTCAGTGTGTCTACCCAGAAGTGATTTTCTAGTGCTAGCAACAATTTTTTACCTGCTCATCAGGCATAGGGCTGTACTGTGCCCAATGAATCAATGTTGTTGCCACTGAGAAGCAGACAGGAAGCCTCCACAGCTGTTGGAGCATTCCCAGCCAGCTCAAGCCATTAGCTCTAAAAACTTGCTGACTACATTTGCATAAAGTGATTTCTTCCCTCTTATTTCTCCTTGGGTTATTTTTGTATTTCATTCCTAGATATTAATGACATCCTATAAATACCAAGGAACATGCTTTCCATGCCCTGGGAGCAACTCAGGAAGCTTGAAGACACCAAACTTCCACTTTACCATTTGCCCTCTGTGGTTTACCTGGCCAGTGCCATGACAAAGAACGAGAAACCTTATTGTAAACACAAGATTTTGGATGCACATATCCTTTGCATCCAATGGGAGAAAACAGCTGTCAATACCTAGAGAGCTGTGAAAAAGTACTAATCTTCAGAGCTCATAATCTCCAGAAGCAAAGCTGGAATGGGGGGGAGTGGGGGTGGAGCACATCAGAACCAAGAGGAGATATATGGAAATGAGATGGGAAGATTGAAGCAGAGAGGGCGGACATTTTTTACTACTTGTTCCCACCAAGCATGCAGGGAGTTAAGGCAAAAAGCATTATCATTTCTCCCCACATTTGTCCTACAGCGGTCTGTGTCCTGGATTGTGGTGTCTGACTGCTCGTGGAAAAAACAATAGAGAGCTGCAGTTTCATTGTAAAGTGCATCAAGAGAAAAGACACAGCACAAAGTAACAAAGTTAAATGGCTGTCAAGTATGTGATAAATCATGAAATGACACCAGCCAATAGTTAGCTACATCTGACCTAAAGGACCATAGCTCGGGCAGGGAAAGAACGCAGGTACTGATACGCTAAATTACCATCTCATCATCAGCATGATGGCAAAGCAGAGAGTTAAACTGCTTTTTCAGAGGGGCTGCCTTGCATGATGCATTTGTGAGATGATGTGATCTGACAAGTTAGTGAGTGCCTCACCCCTCCTCTACTGGTGGAGACTGTCTTCCTGCTTCTCAGCAGAAACAGCATTGATTTGCTGAGCTCAGAATAACCCTGCGGGTGAGAGCTGTGATGCTCTCATACACGGTATCTGTCTGAGACGTGTCTGTCCCAGACATCATTTTGGGAGACAAAACCTTTGTCACTCAGGCTGGAATCCAGTATGGTCAGAGGTGTGGAAAAGGAGAGGGAGAGGAACAAAGCAGGTGATAATGTGAAGATCTGTAGACCTAAACCACCAGCACATAAAAACTGTCATGGTATGTGAAGCTAACACACAGCATTGCAGGGCACAGCATTACAGCTTTCAGGATAAGCATCATGCAGCCCTGACAAGTATGTATCATTGGCAGCTGCCTAGGTCATAGATAGCTGGAGGTGGTGAACTGACACATTCAATGAAAAATACACAATTCCCTTTGCTCCCAGAATGGTTCTTCTATAGCAGGAGGCTAGGTGGGGCACAATTAGAGGAGAAACCCTCTTTTCAGCTGCCCAGACACCTTGGATATGTGTGTCTCAAAAAATCAGTTGGGTTAACTGGGTAACTCTTCGGCAGTTCAATTTCCATATGTTACCAAAAGTTTGATGATGATGGAGAAAAATTGGAGCACAATGAAAATAATTTGGGTGGTGGAATACCACTTGATGGGTTTGTCCCAAGACACTGATGCTTCTTCAGAAAGGAAAGTCTGTGGTTTCTTCTTCTCCAGCATATCACCCTATCAGCACAGAGTACTGCAGATTCATTCCTCTTTTAATTTGCATCTATGTAAAATCGTGAGGAGCACATTACTAGAACATAATATGAACAAGTGTTTGTCTGAAAAAATATAATCTCCAACTCTAATAGACAATTCTAGATAAGCATCAAGCATCATCTAGCAGAAATAACAGGTGAAAATACCATATTATGAGAACCCATCTAGATAAAGCTCTATGTTCCAAGCTCTGCACTGGCTTGTGAGAAATCACCTTCCTGTCCTCAGGACAAGCAGTACATCCCTATAAGAAAAGAAGTGTGGACCATAATATGTACTTTGTTTTCACAACTGTCAAATTGTAAATCACAAGTAAACAGCATTCTAGCCAATCCTTGTTTCATCTCTAAGGGTTTCTTAAAATGCTTTTTGTTCTGCAGAGAGTTAACATGGATCTTGTGTGGAAAGAAGCAGGTGGAGTATGAGCATGTGTACACGAGCATATGCGCATGGTGCTCATAGGTTGGGGGGTTGACAGCAATGGGGTCTATTTATATGGGAACAAGGAAAATATGTTTTCTTTGCTCCCTTCAGGAGCAAATGAGCAGTGAGTGGGTGGGAGACGTAGGGAGCGCGTCTGTCTCTAATCATCTGTGTGCTGGGTGGCTGAGGGAGCGTGCTGAGAGGGATGCCACTGCTTCCATGGCCCGATGTATAAGTGTTGTGTTGCATTTCTGAGGCAAAGTGCCCTGGTGCATCTCCTGCTTATCCATTTTTCCTAGGGTTGGGCTGGGCAAAGTGCGTGGTCCAGACACCTACATGGTCATAGGTATTGCAACAATGCAGACTCAGCATGGAAACTGTCCTATATGGCTTTGTAATGCATAGGGGCAACTGGGATGAGGAGTTGGGGAATGCTGCAGGTACCCATCACTTGCCTCAGTCTGAATACCTGAGGCAGCAAACACCACCTGGAAAGAAGAGCATAGGCAAAGAAAAGGAACAATATGCCAGAACAAGCAAGGATAGGTAGGCAAAAATCAGCACAGGGAAACTCCCAAATGTCTGAATGTACAGAGTAAGGAAGATGAATTTTGCTCAGGCAAACATGAAACCCTTCAGCTAGGGTAATTCATGTTGAAGGAAAAAGATCAAAGTAAACCAGTGAAATTAGTCAGCTGAATTTTAATATGCTACCAAGTGAAGACTAAGGAAACTCTTACAGATGACAGTAGAAACACTTTCTAGAGATCAAAGTTTAGCTAGAGATAAAAGACAGAACAACAAACTAACGTTTTGTAATTTCCCCCCCACCCCCAATAACATTTTCCATGCATTATTTATGAAGGGACCAGTAAGCCTTTTTTGGGGAGAGAACATCTTTGATGGGGCTCCTTAAATTTCAGAAAGCATTAAAGTTGCAGCAGTCCCTGGCAAGTTTGCTATCAATCTCAATGGCATCAGGATTGGGTACATGGTAAATTTAACAATGAAAATTAACCAGACACTTTTAGTTCCTTATGGTGTGTCCCAAATAGCTTATAAAACACAAATGCTTCCTCAGTCATTAGGGATGAACAGGTCCCCTGGCATCTTAAATAGAATGCAAAGTGTGGATCAGAATGGGTAATAAATTGAATTAATGTGGCAAAGGCACAGGCTGATGTCAAACTGATGTTAAGGGACTGACTTATATTGAACTCCTCCTTGGAGACAGCAACATCGAAAAATGGTTACTGCTTCATTTCTAGCACAGCTACCAAGCAGTCTGTTGCCATGCTACTGTATCTAGGTGGCATCTCACCGGGCCACGTAAAGGAAAATCCTGGTTTTCTCGGTGTCAGTCCTTGGTTGGGATGCTAGCAGGAGGCTCGCATACATCAGCTGAGTGAACTGTCTTCCTCCAGCTGCAACTTGGACCAGAGGAAGGTGAGGACACGCCACACAGCATCTCTGCCTCACCATGCCACTCTCCTGTGATGACTACTTCATTCTGCATTTGCACTGTGGGAGAGAGTGTGGAGCTGAGCCATGTGCTAGATGCCTTTCACATCTCTCTGTGACTGAACTCTCATTTTCCGTAGAAGAACTGAACTCATTTAGCATATAAATGTCCCTCTGGGGAAACAAAATGGAGGATGCGATTTGCCAGATGAAACTTCACAAGAACAAAATTAAAGAATGCTGGGAAATATTTTGAAAGGGAAGGTGCAAGCTAGTAAACAGTTGAAAATGGACAAAAACATATTATGGAAACAAACTGGAGGGGTAGAAAACAAAAATAAACAAATGCTAGAATGAGTGAAGGCTGAGAAAATGTTCCTGTTGAGTTAGATGAAAGGATTGGAAGGGGTTAATAGGCTTATCTTCATCTGGCACTTGCTTTTATTACTGTAATTCCCTAAATCAGGCACCGTGTTGTAGAAGTCCCAGTGCTGGACAGATGCAAGTCTGAGGGCATCTCTCCTGGCACAATGAGAACCAGACCCATGTCCACAGTGAACCTTCAAGTGTAGAAAGACCAAAACCTGCACTATCCATTTTTTACCCAACCAAACACATATTCTTATGGCTCTAGCTGTTACTCTTCATGCTGAAGCAATTCTACAAAATGCTGCAGATATTGAGTAGCTCACAGGTTGAACTACAACTCCAGATGCCCACATACTTTCCAGCCCTCAGTGTTTTGGGCACAACAGCATGGCTAGATGCAACACTGCAATGCATTGCAATACAAGCTCTTGGCTAAAAATGGTAATGGTGCCTTTCTATGGGCTTTATGAACAGTGATTGGAAACACCTTTTACCATCAGCCCCTTTCCAGCATGCTGTGGGTCAGCTTGGGCTCAGCCTGAGCAATATGAATGCCAAACCTTCCCTGGAGCTTCACCAAAGTTAACTGTGTAGCGCATACTGCCCAACTTGGAGAGAAGAAACACCCCAGAAAGGTAATCTGTGAGTGAAAAATTAAGCTTGGCTTGCCTCCTTATGCTACAAAACATAGTGCTGCCCCTGCCACCGGCTAGTCAATATTTGCAGTTGGAGAGAGACGTGCTCTCTGGGACGTGTGAGAAGAGCAGCAAGACTGACATGGAAAAGGCACTAACAGAGCTGTTGCCTTTGCCCTCCCTGAGGAGAGAAAGCCAGAGGAGGAGCCCAGATTCAGCTACTCTAGGTTCTTTTGCAGGAGCTAGAAACCACTGACCCCATAAAACACCATCAACTGCATGTGACAGCTGCTGCTGACTCTTCTCACCTTTGGTGTAACGTAACGCCCCAGAGTGACGAGCTGACTAGACAGAAGATTCAGAAAGGAGCTCTTTCTGAACATTCAGAAAAGTCTGACACCTCACCATTATCAACTCAATAAAATGTACCAGAAAAAAAGAACAAAAAGGCCCCCAGAGTCTCTGTGGCTACTTTATTAAAGAGCTGGAGAAGCTGCTGCCCTGGAGAGCACGTCCTCATGGTCCAGGGAGGGCACAAGCTGAGGACCGAAGGTGGGTGGGCAGCTGCCATGCAGCATGGCTCCCCTTGGCATCCATGGGGAAGTGCCAGCAGGTTTACAGGGATGTTTTACATAATCTTTACAAAATCCAGGGAGTGAGGGGATGGCGGGGCCTGAGGCCAGCACAAGGATCCCACTGGCAGGGACAGGGACGGTCCCCAGTGTGAAGCCGATGAGGCCTCCTGAAGATCTTACTCACTGCACCACTGCTTTCCTGCCGCCAGACCCCGGCCTGCAGCACTGCCAACTTGGATCCAGCCCTGGCAGGTGCACAAATGGTGTCTGTTGCACTCACGAGCATAGCCTCAGACAAATTTTTAGGTGTCATCCTAGACAAAAGGCTTAAGCTACTTTCAACAACCCATGCTGGTTCAGAGTGCTTGGACAGGAGCAGTGCAGCCCATCTGGCAGGCCACGTGGAGGCAAAGTCAGGCTGTTAAGATGGAGGCTCTGACGTCTCCCCGCAGGGCTGGGGTGAGCAGAAGGGATGGCCCAGTGGCAGATTGCTTACAAGCACACAACTTCTAATAAAGAAGTTATCTAACCTACAGGAAATATATTGCACCTATGGCAGCACTGAAAACTCCTTTATAGTTACCTATCTTTTAAAAATGTATTGAAAGTAATAAATACCAATAAAGGTCACAGTATCGTTAAGAGGGCACGAGCCTATGCTGCAATTGAAAAAATCACTTGGGGAAGTCCTGGAGAAGAAAGTCATCCTGTCCTTGCCAACCTGCCATAGCCACATACAGTGCACATCCAGCCAGGAAGACTGCAAAAATGACCTTCACCCCACAGTGAGCTGAGGACAGCTGACACAGACTGATTTAAGTAATATGCTATTAAAAACCCTTCTGAATGATTGCAAGCTATTATGTGGCTTCAGACTTAAGCACTTTTAAAATACATATTGTTTAATTGACGCAGCATTATAGCTCCTTTATAGCCACTACTGTTGCTCATATTGTGACTATCTGAATACATAGTTGTCATTATGTTAGTACTTATACAGATATACATACAGGAAAAGGAACAGAGAGGCTACCATTCATGGCATAGAAATGTCATCTCGGCCTTAATGATACCAGTGCTGTTTGTGCTGCTGCAAAGCATGTCACCTTAATCCATAGCTGAGTGACTACAGGGATGCATAATCCCAGCATGAGGGATAACAACTCTTACCAGTTCCAGAAATGCACTGGTGTTGTACCACTGTGTATATCAAGGCAATGGCTGCAATCTGCTGCTATATTTCCCACCCATTTTCTCTAATTTTTTGAGCTGGGTCCCTGTATCAACTGTGAAAGTAGAGGACATCGGAGGACATCCTACTACTGCATTATGACCCACTGAAGAGAGGAAGGCATGGCTATATTTAAATCAATGTTCCATAGAGAGTATTCTGTGTTAGCAAATAAGTCCTTATACATTTACCTGTCATAAGCTTGCCATATATTAACGTAGTAATGGTGATACATTTCAGCAATATTTTTTCTTCCTTTGCTGATCACTTATTCCTAATTCCTTTTCAGCTTGACTCTCCTTAGTGTGCAAATTCTAATTTGCAAGCTTAAAATACAAATTCTGTTTCTGAAGATAAGATTTTGTAAATATTATATCTCCTCTGGAAGAGGAGGAAATTATTTTATGTTTTCTTAAACAAATTATTTAGATAATATCAAGTCTGCTCCAGGTTAAATTTTTTGAGATGTAAATACGTTTTAATATGCCATCCTTATACCAAGTATATAATAAACATTTGTGCTATTTTAGGTATTTTACAAGTCAGTATATTTCAACAATACTCACAGCAAAAGACATACTGCAGCTAGAAAAGCAATATTAGATTTTAAAACAGAAAGGTTAAAAAAATTTAAACATCTTAAAAACAGGTATTCAAGCTGCACCTATCCTGAGGGGCACATGCTCTGAGAGTGATCCCATCCTGCCCTCAAGCTGCTGAACTCAGAGGACCAACAACTCACCCGGCCCATTCAGTGGGTTTTCCTCCAGTGGAAACCAAATAGGGCATAGCATGGAAAAAGGAACGGTGTCCACACCTCATACGTACACCTCAGCCTGTCTTACTGTCAGGATGTGGTGAAGACATGCACCCAGGCAGAGCAGACTGGGCAATGAGAAGTGGTCTCAGGTTGAACTCTTCTGAATGTCAGACTTGCACCTTCCATGTTAGGCACCTTGATGGTGTGCACTGAGAATACCAAACACTGAGTGTCTTTCAGCTGTCTGTCAGAGAATAGTAAGGTGAACAGAGTGAGGGAATGATCAAAAGGAGAGGAAAACGGGTGGAAGTATTGCTCTGGTATATTTATGGCAAGGGGGGATAAAGTGAGAAGGTGTAGAGCTAGAGGAGAAAAAAAAAAAAACCAACAAACCACAGTTAAGAGGATTGGTCAGTTTATAGAAAATAGTAGGAACTCCTCGTTTTCAAACACTGAATCATTAAATCCAGAAGAGAAAGAAAAGGAAAGGCAGGGGTTATAGTTTCAGACTCAATAGGCTGCCACTGAGCTCCACAGGAGCTGGGAGCTACGAGCACGCCTGCTTCTCAAGAGCCCACCACAGCAAGACATGGGGGGATGCTGGCTGCTCCGACCTGGGACTGGAGCTGCAGGGGAAAGCTAGCTCTTGTAACATCTCCTACAAGCGCATTATCCTGACATGATGTGAAGCAGCAGCTCTCGTGAGTTCCCGGCTCAGCTGGAGCAAGAAAGCTGGGGCTGTCTGGCTCTCGTGCTGCGATCAGTCAGCTGGTTGGCAGTATCTGGTTTTGCTGAGAGGCAAAGGTTTTTGAATCACAGGACTCAGTGAATTCCAAGCAAGATATTGTCCCCCTGAGCACCAGCCTCTCACAGGTACTGCTGAGCCCTAATTCAGGAGACATTTCCATCTAAGAAGTCCTTGCTTTTCCTGGAAAGATACTGCTAGGATCCAAGCTGCCTTGCAAGTGTCAGAGGATGCTGGTGATCTGGCTTTTGGGACTGTGTGCATTATTGCCATGGAGAAGACCACTTCATTAGCCAGTGCGGTTGTCAGTGGCCACGGGTCTGACTCTTCTCTAGACCTGCTTGGAAAATGAAGGGTGCCAAGGGGGCAGAAATACACATCCTGGGGGTGGGGGGGAGGGAGGGGGAAGGGCAGGCAGCAGGAGCACTGCTGTGAGACCCAGCAGTGAGATCAGCACAGGCTGCAGTGCAGTCACAGCCTGAAGGTGTGTAGACAGGAGCCCTTTCATCAGATGGGGAGATGTCCCCATTTTTATAGCTAAGGTAAGGATGTGGGTAAGCACTGCCTTAGGATTTTGCTAGAGCACTAATGCCGAACTGCTGTTGGAGGGTGAAGAGGAAACTTGAGAAAGTGAATATTTCTGCAGAAAAGGCACAGCCATAAGTAGCTTGAGCAAAATCATTGGAATAGGTCACGACCTACGTTAAAGGGGCATTGATTTCAGGGGCTATTAGTTTATTTCTGTTCTCTGAAACGGGAAATTTTTGTGCTCTGGGGTGGCAGTCCACAGTGCCTGCAGAAGTCGTTCTGAGGAATTTTTCATTGGAAGTGCCTATCTTCAAGAAACTTTTGTGGGAAACTCACTATATGTTTGCAGTAATCGTTGGTTCTAAAATCATAAAAATAATTAGTGCATGTTATGAACTAATCATCTGTAAAAGGACCTTGAATGCCAACTTAAATGCAGACTGAATTTTTATGGTTATGTTATATAAACCTTGCAAACAGAAGCTTATATACTGGAAATGCTGACAAGCCCTGAACTACAGTGCTATGACCAGCTAATTGAATCCATATTCCCCTGCATTCAGGGAATCAATAACTATTAGAAGCAAAGGGCACTGCCTTAAAAGCCCAGTGAGCACATCATATAAGGGGAGTGGGGGGTTCATGTGGTGAAAACACAACTGTGAAACATCGTATGAACATGTGCCAGACATCTGTAAGAGAATCATGTCCAAAAAACATTTAGTATACTAAGGACACGCACAGCCAAGCCCTCAGAAAACACCATCATTTATAATTTTTTCCTGATTTAGGCTGATAAAAAGTCTGATGTGCTAGCCTCAAAAATTGCTGGGTCCAGACATATTAAGCTGAGCCAAGCAATACTGTTGGACACCAGCATCTTAACCTGGGTGTGAACATGCCAGGGAGCAACTGGGAAAGGGAACTTCTTTATAGCAGCAGCAGGCTGTTACACACTGGTGTAGCAAGACTGACTAGTGACTTGTTACTTACTCATGCATGAAAACTACACCTTATGGCAAACAGGCTGCCGCTCAGTAATAACCCCAGGGGCAACCAGCCAGTGGAGAAACAGCCCAAGCACCTTTTCACAGGAGCAATATCTACCATAGCTTGGTGGCTGCTCCCACCTCTGAGCTGGGATCCAGGTGCCCGGCAGCTAGGCTGCCTGCAGGGGCAAGGGCTGAGGTGTACCAACAGATAAGCTGCTGCCAGACCAGTGTTAAACGCAGATACTTGCTCTTCTGAGAGGAAGCTATGTTAATTCTTAACAAAGAGCCCACTGAGCTTGTTTTCACACGGCTTTGTGGGTTTTTTTTCATAACTAAATGCTGTCCCATATTGCTTCTAGTAGTGGGGTCAGATCAGGACACCGTGAGATTCTTTATGTGTGTGTGTGTGAATTTTTCATGCTGGCAGAGGAAGAGGGAGGGAAAAAGAGAGAAGTAGGAATAACTATAACCATCAATTAAATACTATGCTTGCTCCAGGAAACCCAGGGTAAAGGTTTTGTGCCTCCTGCTCATTTTGCTGTTTGCAGCTACGTTCTGTAAAACACTAAATCTCACTCATGTTTACATAGTGGATCCAGCATAAGTACTTGAGTACGTATATAACTGCGAGCATATGAAAGTTTCCATTACAGTTACTCACATTCACATGTAAGGATGTTCTCAAAAGATTTATTGGATGGCAGTCTAGGAGAGGAAGGAGCTTTGAAAGCCCTTACAGTTCAAACTCCCTTCAGAATTACCTGTTGTGTACTGCTGGGCCATTTTTGAGGGTTTAGTGCTTTGTGACCGCTCTCCTTGCTTGTGACAGTTTATCTGAGTCACCCTACTGAATTGTTTTCTCTCTCTGGGTTGCTTGTAATCACTTTGCTTTGATTGTTCATTATTTGTTTGATGTCTGTGGCAAGCAAAGTCACTGTTCATTTTGGTTTTTTAATGCTCTCTACCAGGTGACTGAGTTATGTAAAAAATGAAAAAAACAAACCCAGCATGCTTCTGGCATTTTTAAACAATATTCACACATTTTTAGGATAATCAGTCTTTTCCCTTCTTCTGCCCCTGCCCATCCAAAACAATCCAGACAAACAAACCCTTTTGTGATAAAATAAGTGATAACTTTAGGATTAGCAGATACAATGACTAGCATGCAGTAGTCCAAAGACTATATGTGAAAAACCCCAAAGGGAATCTGTAAGTATTCAAACTAGGGGAATTCATTTTGACAGCTAGCCACATGGACAAAGTCAGCAGCTGCCGCCAGCAGCAGACCTTGGGAGCATCAAACCAGCCCTGGTTTTCCTCTGCCTGTAGCACAGCCGTGCAAATTCAGACTGCTGCGGCTGAGAAAACATGATGGGCCTGGATGCCTGGGGAGAACAGCAGTACTGGAGAGGCAAAGGCCAGCAGTGCTGACACCATCTCTCCCCTGGCAGTGGGAGACTGACCCTGCAGGGCTTCCTCTCCCTGGACTCAGCTCCATCTGACCTCCTCTCCCTCTGGCCTTTCACCCCACATTTCCTCCTACAGTAACTTTGGCTTTCTCCCCCGGGAATCCCTGCAGCTAAAAGACAAAATGATCTTTCTCTCTGAGAGTCTTCCTGCCTCCATCACAGGTTTTACCAGGGGCCAGACCCTTTGAATTTTGTAACCCATATAGTCCTTGCAGGTCAGAGTGGGAAGATGACAAGGTTTATCCTCTGCCTCCAGAATAATCAGAAGTAAAACAAGAGACAGAAACAGCAACCCTGCATTGGATGTTATTTTCTCCCCAGTATTTCTGAAGAAAGAGGAGAGCTAGGGGGGGAGGAGGGATGAGGGCCTCATGGGGAGAAGTAGGGGAAAGGAGAAGTTTTGGCATGTTGTACTGCCAAAACGTGCAGTACAGATGGGAAGACACAGATGGAGCATTTCTACTGATAGTTCAAGAAATCAAACATGCAGGGAGTTGCAGCAATTTCCTTGTATCACTGTGTTATAACCTTCTGTAGCAGCAGTTCTTAAAGAAACAGGCTGTCACTTCAGTAGTGCTTCGGGAGCCTGCACGGGAATACAAACAGTCACCCTAAAAATCTGCTGCAGCAACTCTTGCCTGGCACAATGAGTTGAGATATTTTGTTTCAGCTCACACTATGTTTGCTGGCCCATCTGCGAGCACATAGGAACTAAACCATGATCCTTAACTTAGCAAGCTAAACTTGCCCATGGCACAGTTGCAAAACAGCAGATGTATGGAAGCAGATCTGTCTTCCTTTGTGCTCAGATGCAGCAGAAGGATGAAAATGAAAATAAATGTTGCATGCAATAATGACATTGGCATGCAAGCAGGGAAGAAAGAAAGGGATCCAGAGCAACACCATGAAGAATTCTGCAGGTACTATATGTCAAGTACCCTTATTAGAAGCACCGAAACGACTGGACAGTCCCTCCAGCACAATTCCTGTAAAGACCTGCCAAGAGTTTCCAGTCTAATTAGCCTTTCAGAGAGTCAGCAGGAGGCCTTGATATCCTCTCTGTTGTGAAGAGATCTATGACTGGATACTCCTTTGTGGGACCGCAGATGCTCCTGCTCCTAGCCTCCTGGTTTCCATGGGGTCACAGCCCTGTATGACTTCTGCAGCTGATGGCAGGGAAGGCTGGAACAGTCTTCTGGCTCTGGCCCACAGCACCATTTCTTTGTATCCCCAAGGACACCCAAACAAATGTTCTAGAGTAGGTTAATTTGTCTAGGAGCCTCCTCTAAGATCAACTAAGCAGAGATATGTAGAAATCCCTTCAGTATTTCCCTCCCTGTCCCTGAAGAGGAAGATTTTGGGGAAACATGTCATTACCTCATCCTGTTCCATTTGTCTTCTTTTACTATGGGATGCTTGACTTAAGACTATTAAATTGTATGTTGGGTTCAGCTCATAACAGAAGTATTCCCTGTCCATCTGTCTGTCTGTGTTTTTCTGAAGGTAGCTGTCACATCACATCTAAGAAAAAAGCAGCTTTTGAAAATAACTTATTTTTCAGATTCGTGAGTCCCAACACAGGCCTTTTCTTGACTCTCACATTATGATCTTTATTCTGCTGCAGTAAGCAAATGGGAGTTGGAGAAGGCATTAATGGCTAATTTAGACTGGCAACTAGGCAAAATCTAACAGGCTGCTCTCTAGAAGCTAGTACTACTAGATGTAAGCTCTAATTCTGACACTGTTTTTTTTCTGTGGCCAGGACGAATCCCCTTCCCTTGTGTAAAATTAAGAATTACTATTCTTTATGAAACTACATGCAGTTGGGACTTATTACTTAGAATTAATATAATATTTTGGAAAGAAAAAGCAGGAAACATTATTTTGACATTTTAATGTGTGTCTGAATAATCTCCCACCCCCTGCTCTGGTCACATCAAAATCTTGGTCTTTGGTGAGAGAATTCCCAATCTTAGCAGACTGACACTATAAATTCAGTAATAGCATTGGCCCAAAAGACACCTTGCTCAATGGAACTGATTAATGTGCCAGCATAATGCAGTTACAGTTTTGGACAACTAGAGAGACTGCTGAGGTAGAAAAAGTGGCAGTGGTTACCACCCTGACAAACATAATTTTCCATTGATTCTTTGAGTACTTGGAATCCAACACCATTGTGGGATATGGTGCATTTTGATATGCTGTATCAGTGGGCAAGTTTTTTTTCTTGCATCGTCATCAGCTGCAAAGTGGGGTTAAAACAACACTAACTTCCATCTATAAAGACCCTTGAAAAATATCCTTCTAAGAGTTTATGAGCATAAAAGAAATGTCTCTCAAGTAAATGCAGGCTCATGACATCAATTTTTGCTTAAAAGCTGCAGCTGAATCTCCAGCCTCTTGATTGAATCTCTCTCCATGAGGAATTTACCTTTAAAGGAAATCAAATAGGAGGAGTGATCCTTGCTTTCCTTTCCCTCTGGGCTGAGCAGGACTCTGTTTGCTACTTTGAGATGGGGAGACGATACAACTTTCAGAGTTATCATCTTCATTTAATCCCTACAACACCAGCCCCAAGGGGCCAGCTCTTCCTGGGCTAACCCTCAGAAATCAGTTCCAGGGCACTGTACATGATAGTGGTGCCAATACAGCCACCATTTGCCACTCTACAGTGCCACTTTCACCAACATTTTTTGCTCACTGAGTCATGTCTATGGCTTAGCTGGCTTTGTCCTCAGTGCTTTTGTTGTCAGGAAGAGATACAGCCTGAGTTAAAAAAGGAACTAGGCTGGGGACTGGACCAGAGGCACCAGACATCAGGCAGAAAGTAAATGCTTATTTGTACTGTTTGCTGATCCAGGGGGAAAATGAAGAAGTTGTGAAGATGCTATGTACAAAGATGGTAGATGACAAATCCTGTGGCTTTGCTAAAGTCTGTTCTTACAGGGGCAGATAAGAGCATTTAAGCCTGCCTGGCAAGGACTGCTAAACATCAGACTCAAGCTTACTGTCTCAGGAAACTGAAGAGAAATCACAAATTTTGAAATTAATGTCCTTTTTCCAAGTCATAGTTTCCTGCCTGGGTCACTAATATTCACTCTCTGCAGAGACCCTGAAAGGTGAGGAGCGGTAGGGCCATTCAGGCTGGTTCTCTCTGGTATGAATGTGAGGAAATTGGGCCAGTGCAAAAGGTCAAAGGTTTTAATGGCAGAGGAGTCACTAAGGATAATGGCAAATGACTGGTGCAACACCAACCAGCAGCTCTACCAAGATGTTCCTGCACTCAGACTGTGAGCTAGGCCCATTCATCTAGAATTCAATGAGAAGTGGAAATAATGACAAAGTAATTTATGTGAGTGTGGCACTGGTAAGAGACACTGCCTGAGATAATATTAGCTTCCATTTCACATCTCAGTCCAAAGCTGTGGTGGTATATGTGACCTTTTTGTTAAGATTTCATTTCTGAAGCTTGTTCTGTACAAGAGGGCACAAAGAAATGGAAACTGACAGAATATGGAGATATTTGGACCTTGTTTTCATTTACTAATACTTTTTTTTTTTTTAATATCATTGGAGTGTTATTTTATATGTAATGCCATAGAAGAGAATTACTTGTTTTGGTTAATTACATAGTCCTGTGATCACTGACCTGTTCAACATTTTAAATTCTCTGTTTCAAAGAAGTCTTCCTTCTTCAGTGGCTTAATGCAGCTAAGCAGATATGTGACAGATATTTATAAGAAGCATGAAAGTGAATAAAATAAGAGAAGCCAGATAAATTAGGAGTCTGGGGATGTTTGCATCAGCTCTTCAAGAGGGTTCTGCTATGTGAGGAGTTTACTGTTGGCAGTTTATTTCTAGTTTGTTTCCCCCACACTATTCACTATTAACTGTGATTAGCCTTTACTGTGGCTAGGTTTATAAGCACGCTAGGTGAATATTTACTTCAGAGAGCACACCTTCCACATATATTGCATATATCACTCTTATACTGCTGGTAAGAGAAGGCATTTTAGAGAACACATGACTATTCCAGCCCTCTTTAAAACTGAATTCCTCTGTATACTAGTATTGTGTTTTCACTCCTTCAAGGGCAAGACTACAAATTCAAAAGCATTGGTATCATTGTCTTTCTAAAATAATCAGATGTGTAGATCAGTGGTTTCAGGAACAGACTATTAATTGTATTGCTTTAGGCTCTTCTAGGAGACTAGGAAGGTGAGATAAGAACTTAAACACAAGAGAATCTGGTTTCCAGGACAATCATACCAAATCCAATTTATAAGCTGTTAAACATATGAAGGACAAGCTGGAAAAGTTCTCAGGAAAATTCAATGGCCTAGGCCACAAACCTACTGGCTTTTATCCTTTGTTGGAGCTTTGAAGGGAATATATTTTCATGCTTGATACTCATAGATTGGTATTTACAGCTCAGCAAAGCACACACAATATTACGATGGAGATAAACACATCTCATAGATTTTATAAACATTACAGATGTCACTTTTGCTCTTAGGAATCACACCCTATGCACCATTGTGGGACAAAATGCTCTGGCAGTTGACGTTATCTGGCTCTTGGTTTCTAATAGCATAGTCACAGCTATTTATAAGATACAATAGGATTTTGCTCTACATCCTTGGCATAAATGTCAAGTGCCCTGCAGTATTGTGTACTGTTCCTAGGGAAATGATCCATTAAAACTGTCCATATGAAAGAACAAGTATTCACAACACTCCAGAAAGAAATTATATTCTCATAGAATAACAGAGAAAATTGGCTGGCTTGCACAGACTGTATTGACATGAAGCAAAGCTAGCCTCTTCACTAACTGACCCCTCCTGTTAGAACTAAAGACATCCTGTCTACAAGGGGAACATAGTCTTCATTCAGCTTTATGCATTAGGTCCTTCGTTACAACTAAGCAAGGCTGTGCAGCTGGGCAAAAAGAAAATGTGTAGAGTACATCAATGACAAGCAATTGAGGCAAATAGAGAGGTGCAAAAATGAAAAAAAAAAGAGGTTAGCAGATGCAAATTCTGTAACTCATCCTTTGGTTGCATAAGGGCAGGGCAGGAAGTCCTGTTTCATTCCTTGACATACATTGAACAAATATCATCGTGCACATGGGGAAATGGGGGCCTTTTGCAGTCAGGTTTATACTGTGAAAGTGCCAATACCTAACAGTCATGGCCAGATATTTCAGTTTTAAGGACTCTGAGGAAGTCACAGCAAAAATCTGTCATGGTCTTTTGTCACCCTTACAGAATGTTCACTAGCCCCCAAACACCACTCCTTAGGGGAACTAGGCTTCCTTCTTCTAAAGTTGGTTCTTCCAGGGTAGGGGAAGCAGAGAACCTCAATAGACCTCTCCCTTTCTTTGTGCCAGTCCTCCTTTGGACAGTTGCCTATGCCAACCAGGCTTGCCAGGCCCAAATCCTTGGGGCTAGAAGTGCATTTCTTAACTTTTTCTTTTCCAGATATAGTGGCAATTTGTGCTACCACAGGGAATTGCAATCAAAACTTCTTATTCATGTGGAACAAATGTCCCCTGGCATTTATCCTTTTTGTGTATTTGAGAGTGTATTTTTCCTTCAGTATCCATGTGAATTCACTGTGGTTTGCCCAAATGTGATCACCTACAGCTATCTTACTGAACTGTATCTCCCACTGGCAACCCATGCCATCCTAATCCTGTTCATCTACTTCCATTGCATCTGCCTCCTATTTCCTGGTCACTAAAGAGTTATCTTTTTGTCTCATAATTTAAGTGCCTGTTTTCTGGGGCATGGACTATGCTTTTGTTCTCTTTGTCCAGCACTTAGCACACTGAAGTCTTAGTTTTAGGTGGTTTTCTAAATGCTGAAACAATACCAAGAAGAACACTCATTATTGTAATAAACTATGATTTATTTACCCCTGTAGCTTGCCGTGATGTCTAGTTATAATAAAATTAATTCATCTAAAACAAGTTCGATACCCACTATCACTCCCTTTCATATGACAAAGAAACCAACTCGACCCAAAACACTTTGCAACTGTACCACTGTTTATTGCTCTAGAGAGACTGTATGAATATCCAGATAGATTAAAAACATGTCTAAAATTCAGAGCTTTTTAATAATGTTACATTGTAGATTTATAGTCTTCCTTAAGGAAACTAAATTAATTTTCAGGAATACATTCTTTTTCTTTTTTAACCAAATGAGACAAGGATAATAAATAATCCTTTCTAGTACCTCTGGAGATAATTGGCTGGAAAACTATAGGGTGATAATTGTTAACCAACTTGAGGTCACTCTGCTGAACATTAGCACCACTGAGGCATGCTTCTGAGTAACAAGAACATACCCTTCAGACAAAGATTAATTAAATGCAAAAGTTGAAAGAGAAGAAGCTGAATTCACAACACAGTGTACCTTTCAGAGGATTAGAAGTGCCAATGTTTTAATGGTAGGGATGAGTTTCCAATTTACCATAGTCTGTGTTCCACCACTTGCATGCATATTTGATAATGAAAAGATTTGTTTGAGAGGAGAAGTTTTAAGGAAAGGAAAGTTATTTAAGTTGCTCAACTTAAAATAAAAAAGAAAACATGGAAATAGTTGGTTTCTTACAATGAAAATATCTCACCAGCCTGCACTTTCAGTTCTACCAGGCTGCAGTTCCAGCTGGAGAAGGCTCCCTCTTGCTTCTCAGCCTGGCCTGGAGGATGCCAGCATCCACTGTTGCAACTCCTGCGGTATTCAACCCCAGTTTTGCCATTGGCTGTAATGACAATTTGATTGCGCTGTCTGTCAGTGTGCTCCTAAAAGGGAGATAATTACTGCATGATGAGGGGCCTACCAAACAAGACATGATAAGTTTCTTATAGTGGGCTTAAAGGCAGTTGCAAGGCAAATTTAGCCTTATGAATTTCTTATAGGCAAGACACACCCAGTGGCTGCTTCTTGCACATCCTGCTTAGTCTGTTCAGAAGCTGACTGAGGTCATGCAGAGACATTTTCAGCTGCTTTGCACGCTCTGTGCAAAGGGATTACACTCAGAGGAAACCACCAGTGGTTCTTGCCTCAGGAACAATGGAAATGGTCTCTCCTTTTAAGTTCACCCTGTATTCAACAATTTAAAAACACAGCACTCTCATTTATCCTGGGAGGATACGATTTCTGAAGCTCTTCTCCCCAGTTGTTTTCTGACTTTAAAAGGATTCTAACTCACAGCCCTCAGACACAGTAATGAAAATAACTGATCTGGTTAGAAATGACGCCAAGCAAGTTTTGAGATTTAAGCTTATTTGCTTTATAAATCTGTTCAGTAGTGCGGGGATTAACATGGCCCCAGATTCACAGAGAAGGACTCTCTTGTCCCCCTAGAGATAACCTCCAGGTACTCACAGACCTTCCTCCATTTTCCTGCCCCGGTGCCCTTCGTACACTCAGCTGTGGTCCTCTCTCTGCATTACTTTCCTTTAAACTAAAGTAGGGTGGAAACCAGGTTTGTTTAGCCTCCTACTTCATGCTCAAACTTTTAGTGAAGCTGAAAGGGTCTAAGACCACCTATAGGCTGTAGAGATGTGTTTTGTGGCACTCCCTACAGTCTTGGTCCCTCAATTATCCACATTTGAGGTTTGCCCAAAGTACGTTGATGCTCTCTTGTGGGTTGTGTAGTTCCTGTTTCCTTATGATTACAGGGCCTTGGGAGAGGAATGAGGGCTTGTTCACCTTACTGAGTCAGGAAGCAGTCAGAAATCCCCACATAGCATCTTCCAAAGTCCCCCTGGGTCCTACTGCAATAGTTTGTCCACCTTGATGATAAAGCAGGGTCTTACTCTTCTTTGAAGGAGGCAAAGTCCTGCCTTTCTCCTTATGTGCCTAAGTTTCAGATGTCTGTAGTAAGCAGCCTGTATCCTACTTCTGGTTAGTCTAAAGGCCAACACTGCGTGTGACCGGAGGCAAAGAGAAATTAATTACAGCGTTTGTTCTCTCTACTGGGAGAGACCCTCTTCAACTGAGAGGTCTCAAGACCTGCCCATGCCAAAGGGGTTGATCTGAAGCAGGGACAAAAACCAGAATCTCCCAGGCTTCATCCACAGGCATCTGCTGGCCATAGAACCCTCCCCCCTAGGGTATAGAAGTGAAATGTATAGCCCTGTTATCCTGAGCATGCTGTTTAAAACAGGCATATTTACTGTCTGCGTAGGCAATGCAGTGGCCAGATGCATGTGGAAGTCACATCTCCTTGGCATAATGATCTGTCAGAGGTTGTCCTCAAATGTTTTACCTCTTCAAATCCTCCAGATATGTGCTCATGAGGGTATTAGAAGACCAAAGGGCAGTTTCTAAGATCCATCCCACCTTCTAAAATATCCAGGCTTCTTCATCCCCTCAGAAGCTTATAAATCACTGCACTTCCAAGAAAGATACAGACCCTTTTTTTTTTTTAAAACTTACAACCACCTTTTGTCTTGCATTAAGGCCTCTTTTATTTTTAGAAACTTTCCACTTGAATTATGAAGCACAGGCCAGGGGAAAACCATTCCCAAATGAAAAGGGCAACATAATGGAACACGAATTAAAATACATATGTAAGTACAAAGCACCGGGAGTGGTCCGGAACACAGCATGCGCATCACTCTTAAAAATATGAAGTAAACAAGTGACTCCTAACACCCACACTTTAAAAATTGCAGTGCATCTTAATATCTTCCAGATGAGGATTTGATTAGGGTTAAAGTTAGATGGGTTACAACCTGCACTTAAAAAGCTTTTCTTTGCCACAGACTGAAGAGAGTAAAGATTTGCTGAAGCATAGGGAAAGGAAGGAGGTGAACCTTCCTTTGACAAGCACTCACCTAACGAATGTGTGTATGTTACTGGCAATTAAGAGAAGTGAGGAGTGGTTGCCATTATGGCTGGTTTCTTTATTTCTTACTAGGATTGATAGAACTTCTCACAGGAAGGATGTAGCACAGAAAGTGGCCAATTACAATCTTCCATTTCTACATGGACCCAACCGCTTTTTACAAGGGCACCCTGGAGGTACCGAGGCATAAATACCTACCTAACAGCCTATAGCCAGCTAAATAAATGGCAGGTTTGGGTCAAGCCCTGGCTTGTGTGCATCTAGAAGATGACCCTTAATAAAACCTTGACGTTTTCCATCAGGGACAAATAACTTGAATTTGTGCAGCTTCCTTGTGTGGAAATCTGTATGTCACCTGGAGCAGTTGTCACACAGTGCTCTAACAGGCAGAAGTGTCACACGGTGCTCTAACAGCTTTCTTGAAAGCTGCATTTCACCTGTAGCCACATTTCACCTGTAGCCACCAAGTATCTCTTGCCTTTCCAAGCAAGGATTCACAGAAGATGTAGTTGTCCTTCCATTGGAAAGCCTCTGATCTCCCTACAAGGATGAACCCTTCTGGAGTCAGTGAAGGGTACTTACTTACAAGGCTATCGGGGGTCTCACTGTCTGGGCAGGTGGTTGTGACGCATGTAATCTGAGCACTCTCAAAAGTTAAAACATTGACTCTGATTTAGTGCTGTAATCAGTATGGATCACATGTGAACCCTGCCTGACTTCCCATGCAGCCTAAGTTCCCAAATGTTTGCTCCACCTTGTGCTGGGCTCATTGTAAAGCCTGGGTTCAGTTCTTTGAGAGCAGAGCCTTCCTTGGTTACTCCAGAGGCTGATCGAGGTATCAAGGTAGGACATCCTTAGGTCTCTCCATGCATGCAGGGAGAGTTCCTCCTGCTGTCTGTCAAGGAGGAAGTTCTAAGGATCCTTGTTCTCCATAGAGTAGTGGATGAGAGAAATCAGACGCCACACTTTCTCTGTGCTGAGCACAGGGTGTTTTTTAAATGTAAGTTTGAATATAAGTGGGTCAGAAATCATTAGACATGAACACAGAACAGACGTTTCCACCAAAGCCTCAGTCCTCAGCAGCTCTACTAAACTTGGTGTGGTAGAAGAATTTATCTGAATAATTATTGGCAGCTCTAGGAAAGTATCCTGTGCTCAGCATGCTCAGCATGCTCTGCATGCAAAAAATGCCCCTGGACAGAAAAATGGCTGCATTACTATTAATGATGGCCATATTCTTAATGAAATACTTACCTCTTTAGTAAAGATTGAAAAACCAACAATTTAAGGTGGCACAGCACCTTCCTGAATCAGAACGTGCCTTTAATATAAATGCATTTTATGAAATATATTTGTAACCACGAGAAAGCTGATGACGTTGAGTGCAAGTAGGCAGTAAGAGGCATCTGGCTTTCTTCTCCATGCATTGCCAAAGGATCAGCATGCACATCTCAAACAAATTTTGGATTTTTTTGGTGATCTTCCAGCATCAGAAGGAATTTCAGACTCTTGTATGTGAAGGATTGTCAACCACTTTAAGTAAGCCCATCGGCTTAAGAACTGTATCCATTTACATTAGCTGAGAATGGCTGGCTGTGAGCAAAGAAAATGCTGCTAGCCCTTGTGTCTCAGTTAAGAATTTAAGATATGAGTGACTAAACAATCTGGCATCCGTTGTAGAATATCTGGCAGAGGGGATTGGTCAAAGACTGGTGAAACAAAACTTACATGCCTTGACTCTTTGGGCATCTTTTGGGATTGTAATTCTCTGGTTAATAATTCCTGGGATAATTTGAAGTAACATGAAACAGTTGCTTCTGGCATTGCAGAATGAAAAATTAAAATGCAGAAAGAACAGAATGGCTGGCAGTCAGAAAAGCAAATTTGCAGTGAGATACCTGCTCTGCTCCTTTCTAGGGTTGATGAGACCTTGGCAGCCACTTAACTCCCAGTGTTTCTTGTAAGACTGGTGGCATAAAGATGAACAACAATGAAGAGACACAGAGGTCTGCAGACTGTGGAAGGAGGACAGATGAGAGGGACAGCTAGTTTGTAGTTTGCCACAGTTAACTCACATGATTTAAGATTACTTGGAATATCAGTGGACAGGTTGGGAAACTGAATTCCTGGGTGCCAAAAGTCTTAATCTTGTAACCATTTTGATAACTGTTCATACAATTGCATATCTCTTGTCATAAATACATGTTCTTGCAAGAAAAATCTGTTAATGCTGAAATGGGGTATGAATAACTTAGAAAGAAACAACAAACTTTTAAAAGGCAAAGATGATTGAGAACAGCAGAAGGGAGGATGAAACAAAATGATCTGCAAAATGGAATGAGGAGTGGAGGGAAACAAAGATGTCTTCTACACCTCCCCTGGCAAAACACAGACACTAACAAGGAAATAATTGAACATCATCAGCCTAGAGAGAGGTGTAGATAGCAGAGTAAATTCCAGGAGAAGCATACACCAGTATGCAACAGCCCCAGCAGGAATGTCTGTGCAAAAGTGTGCAGCAGCAGAATGACTCCATTTATTACAGTTTAATTTATTGGCTGCTGACAATGTGTTCTGTTCAGAACAAATACAGTGCAGTCTCTGTCCCCACAAGTATTCAGTTTAACTCGAAAAAAGATTAAGATCTTTCAGAGTGCCTTCAGTGTATCTTAAAACAGAGGTGTTCAGTGTCTCACTCCTGCATTCACTGGTTTTTATTGTCTATTGTACACAAGAAGGAAGTTGCTTATTAACACATTTGACCTCCTGGTTTGCCCATTTTTCTTGCAATGCCTTTCTCCTCTTCCTTCCCAGAGGGAAGTCCTTAGGCACAAATCAGAGGTTGGGATCGACCTGCTCCATCCATGTCCTACACTAAGCCTTTTCTGTTTCACAAAGGTAGGCCACAAGCTGGGACATGGTGTGGAGAAGAGAGTGGAGAAATCAGTGGAGGTCATGAGCCCACTGTAAAGTCATTCCTCCTGCTCTGCTCACTGTAACCTGCAATCCTGCAGCCAAGAAGTTCACAGCTATGGTTTTTGCATACAAAATATTACAAAATATTCTACATTACCCAAACTACTGCAACACAGCATGGAGAGACCAATTGCCCTTCAAAAACCATGCGTATTCGTAAAGTTTTAATGGCAAGGGGAGGGACTGTTTGAGACCTTTGTCACATGGAGCTGAAGGATAAACCATAAAAGACTTTCTATTCATTTAGAGGAGGAAAACAAAGAATAGTACCCATCGCAGTATATCTTGATGCTCATTGCTACAACTCCTCTTCACAAAATCTGTTTTCATGTGATGTGGGACACCTATTGCAACCACTGCAGTTGAGAATGGAGCACATTAATTGCACTTACTGCTCTGACGTCTGTATGATGTGGTCCCATGGCAGGAACACAAGCGTGTCTAGAGGTAGAACTCTTTTCTACTCATTGTCAAGTGGCTGAATTTCTGATGGAGAACACTACATAGTCATTCAAATGGCAGTAACTCAGGTTGTAACAAAGAACCTGAGACATACTAATAAAAGTCCCATTTCTATTTTATAAGTCACATAATAGATGTCACAGTCACTGCTTCTTATGGTGAACAGGCTCCTTATTAAACATAGTCTATGACTTTATTTCATTTTAAAATTGCCATCTTTTCCAATTCTAACTTTTTAGAATTTTCTTCCTTTTTAAATCAGGATATTTTTAGCATGAACCACAAGTTACAAACAACAGAAGTTGCTATAGAAACAGAAAAGGTGCTTTGTAGAATAAAAATGCAGGAAGAAGTATTGTTCACTATTTATCTGCTGCAGGCAGTAAGAGAGAATCAATACATATAGGTGTGTGTAGCATATCCATATATATGTCTGGACTTTCCTAGCTGTATCTATGAACTCTTCAGTGCTCATCTTTGTATCCTCACATTTAGCTGATTTTTGGCACTTCTGCACTAGCAAGCTATTATCCCCAGCTACGCACAAGTGCCCTGTAGCTAGGTGCCCTGCAAGAGTCTCTGTATTCAGTCAGCCAAACCACCACTAGTAAAACGGATGCAATATTGCAGCACAGTAGAGGCAGGTGCCTTGGATGGGGTGGTGGCAGAAAAAGCTGTTCAGCAGTCTGACTAATCATCTCCCATTATTTGACCCTCTTCACACACTACATTGGACATTACTAATAGAGAGGACTCATATGGCTCTTTTCCTCCCAACCTGAATCAACCCCTACCGTACAGTCATTCTGATTTTTCTGTGAAAGCCTTTTACTTCTTGTCTCGGTTGTAAAAATAAACTTCAGGCTCTAGCAACTTTAAACTAAACTAAGATAATTTCCAGTCACAGGATTTGTGTTATTGCCGCAGTCCGTATCTTAAACGCGATGCAATCTCTAAGCCTTATCTATAGAGGAGCTAATATGGATGAAGTATTGTGCAATTTTAAGCCAACGGGAATCAGACTCAAATCTTAGTGTAACAGCATGGATTACTGAATCGGATTCTATACAGAATAATGTATAGATTACACCTGATGTACTCATTAAATTGTAACAAAAAACGTTTAGTGTTTCATAGTCAAGGTGCTTGCAAGATTGGGCCTGAAACATATTTCTCACTTCTGCTCTTAAACCTTTTATTTAACTTCATTGGTCTGTGTATCAATGGGGTAGTTGAGCTTTACAATCATTCTGAGTTAAGAACAGGTCAGAAAAATATCTACCAGAGATAGTTTAGAAACATTTGATCCTGCCCAGAGGGAGGAGAGCCTGGAGGCACAGGAATGAAATGGATAAGAACCAAGGACCCTTCCAGAGCTATTTTTTATGTATTCTGGTATTATTAGTATAGTTGAACTCTGTCTTAAAGAAGATCTTTCCGCTGCTCCAGAATTCATATATAATGCTGGCAAATCACTTAGGACCATATTTCGGAGTACTTAGGTACTCAGAAGTAGAGTAAGTACCATAGGAGATGGTTGCTTACAGTGATTACCAAGAGGATCTTGGAAATCATGGTAGGTGTTTTTCTGCATGTTAGTTGTCCAAATACCTTTGTGAAGCTGCTGTTCTCACAGATTGTCCTTATCTGTGAGCTCCTGGTTTCCCAGCTGTCTGCCTGGCTGGGGCCTTGGTGTCTGTTTTGCAGGAGAGCTGTGGACTCACAGCTCCAACACAAGCTAACAGAGCCATTCTGGGATATCTGGAGCTGTGTGTAAGTCTAGTCACTCAAAAAAAAAAAAAACAAACCCAAAACAATGGTGTCCTAATGATTAACATTTTACTTCAGGTGCTGTGCACCCCCGCCTTGCCCTGGCTTTATGTCAGGGCAAGACTTGGATGTAACTCCTTAAACAAGAGGTCTCTTCTGGAAAGCAATCTGGAGGGGTCTTCTGTGTTCTCCATGGCATTGCCTAGTCTGGATGAAACCCTGTGACAGGCTTCAGTGTGGAACATGTCCACCCCACCATTTAGACATAACCAAGCAGGCACCCAAAAGCAGGGGTTTTACTTTCAACCATTGTTGCCTCAGTTCACAGTTTATAAAAAAGGGATATTGTGAGAAAGCTTTTGGAGGACGATGATGTAATGAGGACCACAATAAAAATCCTCATGAGACGATTAAGGTATTTAACCTCCAGGCAGGACTGGAAAAGTGTTCGTGTTATATAGCCTAGAAGTATTCACAGAATGGCAAAGAAGAGTAACATATTGAAGAGCTGCTCGTTAAAGAAGCAACATCTATATCTGATACTGAATAAGGCAGGGGTCCTAAAGAAAAAATAGTAAATGACCCTGCAATTAGAGACTGTATCCTAACGCACACTCTTGTAGGGACACATGAAGCACTCAGAGTCAACTTGAAGTCTGAAATTTCCAACTTTTAGATCTTTACTTTGCTCTGCTGGACAGAGCACAGGGAAAGGCTAGTCTCCACCTGCCTATTTGTATTATGCTCTTAGGCTTCCAAGTGGTTCAACCTTCATTACTGCTTATAGAAGCAAGTCTGATTTTAGAATTCAAATCAGTGTCAGTGCCTTTATATTACCTACCAGTAGACGTGATTCACATGTGCGTTGTTCGCCACATATTCTTGAGTAAGGCTATTTTCTATTTGGGTAATATTCAAGCAGCACATTGCTTTTTAGTATGCATGTCACTCTCTCTGACTCAAGCTCCTCAATTCTTGAATACCTCCTTGTTAAAAAGAACAGATGGTTTCAGTTTCACTAGATGAACTCTCAAGGGTAACTTCAAATCTGGGCGATACCACTGTCTATTTGGTTGAATTGTAACACAAGCCTCAGTGTCTTTGTGATGTTGTTCCAACCCTGCTTGGTTCTCTTAGCCTTTCTGTCTTTCTTTAATGCTGGGTTGCCTTTGCAATAAGAATAAAAGACCAGCAACCTCCTCCAGACCAGTCTTTTGTCTCTAATACTCACTTACAATAGGTAACCAGCTAATTCCAATTCAATATTAATAGTCAGGGCATGAGAGGAAAGGATAGTCAGGAAATAAAAACCAAACATGGTGAGCTCAGAATTTCTCAACAGCATCAAGTATTTGGAGATGCCTGTTCTATTTACAGCCTGCCCATGTGGTGCTTTTGGCTCTGTTGAATTACACCTTTCAATCAGCAGCAGCACTAAGTGAAACTGAAGAGGGGTCCTACCTTTGGAGGTCATGTTACTAATTAAAATGGGATTATTTTGAGGAAAAATACCAAGGAAAAAGAAAAGAAGACAGAATATCACATGATGTTTTGATTTCCCAAAGAAATACCTTTTTTAAATCTCTGTAATACCTAAGACTAAGGTCAAAAACAAGTGGACTTTTTTTAGGACTACATAGCCATTTAGTGATACTCTTACAGAAACCCTGTTCTTTGAGACATAGGTGCTGCAACCTTCCCTTTTGCCTCCTCATGATGACAGTGACAATGGAGCCAGCAACATTATCATCCTATTCTGCCTGAAAATGCCTCTGACTTTCTCTCTAATAATATCCCAGCTGAATTGTTATTTCCTATCAAAACTTTATTGACTCACAGCAGGCCATTTGCAAATGATAGATTAACTCTAACCTCATTAATATACATGGCATTGTTGAAAGGGAGAGCTTGAAAGAATAACAATGCACTAAATCTATTGCCCAAACAGAAATATACACAGTGGGTGAAATCAATGATCAGTGTGCAGTTCAGCAGCCTGGGTAAGTACATCTGTGTCTTTTGTATGACATGAGCAAAGTTTGGATTGCTGTATCTGGTTTCTGAATAAATTTTTCCTAGAAATTACATAGGTAGGCAGAGGTGGAGAAAGATTTTCAGAGATCAAAGAAAGTGCTTAATATGGACAATCAGTTCAAAGAATTTTGGCTATAGTGCCTTGGTTGAGATGGATGAAAGGGCTTCTTGGGGCAGGAGGGAGATTGGTGGCTGTTTTGAGAACGTAGCCATACCTACCCATATCAGACGTCACATCTGGGTGTCCATGTCTCACTCAGACGTGCATTAGATTACATTTTGGTACAGCACTGTGACATCTTTTACTTTACTGCACAGGTTGGGGATGAGAGCAGCAGCTGACCTAGATTTAGGAAGCATGAGGGGAGAAGAGACACTGTAGCAGGCTCTAATGATGGGCCATGTTGAAGGGCTGTGTGCTGTCAAGAACAACCTGGAAGGCCTACAGGTAGCAACAAGGTCTTGCAAGCAAGGCCTGGAGTGACAGGGGGACATGGAACAGTGGTTTAGAGTTTCTGCTGGAGGCTCCTGCTGTAACCTGTGTCCTGGTGTTGGGCTTAACTGTCTTTTTGACCCCAGTGAGGTCTTTATGAATTCTTCATGACAGGAAACAGATTCTACATGAATTGCTGCCTCTACAGAGGCAGCTGCCATTTTCACAGTCTTTTGATGGAAACTGCTGTAAAGCAGTTAGCCTACCAACTGGGATTGCCTCTTGCAAATCATTCTTGGAAGAGATGTGGCTGGGAGCCAGCAGAGTAATCAGGTGTCTGCTGATTTAACCATAGAAACCACAAAGGACATGAGAAAGCAGAGTTTTAACTTAGAGTTGTTCCTCTAAAATGTGATGGTAAGTATGATCCTGGGCACAATAGCAAAATGCACTCACCAGACCCTTTGCAGTGTTTTCTGTACCACTCTACACTATCAGCCACCCCATTCAGAAATGCGTTTAGTTCTGTCAAAAAAAAGTTACATCCCTCCTTCTGCTCCTTCTGCTGACCTTTAAACCCTTTTGTGAACCCAAATATCAGGTCAGCTCTTTCAACAGAGCACTGCTAATGGTCTCTAAAACTGGACCTTGGTATCTTTTCCAGGATAGTCTTCTCTCTGGAGGTGTCATTTCTGTTCTGGTTCTCAGCTGCTGTGCCTTGCATCTGACTGCATTAACATTAAATATTAGCTGGTGGTTTCTGGTGATTTAACCAAAGAAATCGGACTAGACAGTACCAATGGTCTGCTTTCATTATTAAATTACACCCGTTTTAGTGCTGTTCACAAATGTTACGAGGAAAGATTTAATTTTGTCACAGTCAGAGATCTCATCCTGTGGGTTTGTGTACTCCTTCCTGGGGACCAAAGAAAGACAGCTGAGAAAAGCCGTCCTACAGCCAGTCAGCTTTAGTTGGCTATGTGGGGGAGGTTTGTGGCCTGAAAAAAATCTAAAAAAAAACTTAAGCTAAGTCACTGATGACAATATTAAAAAGTGTTAGACCAAAAATGTATTTCCTGGAATATTGCAGGAAACAATCTCACTTGCTGATATCTCAGCCTTAGCAACTACCTTCTGAGATGTGTCACAAACTAATTCTTAAGCCTTCTAATATGTGTTCTGTTAATTCCATATAATGCAAGATTTTTAACCACACTGTCATGTGTTGCTAAGTCAAAAGCCTTGGAGAAATCTAAATGTATTGTATCAACACAATTGTCTTTATCAACCAAAACTATAATTCCTTTTTCAAGAAGAGGTGACAGCTTTATTTGACAAAACCTACCTCATATGCTGCCTGGCATGAAGTATATTTTTAACTTCTAATTCTCTTTGAATAGACTCCCACATTAACTGTTCCAGTAATTTAGCTGGGATCAGTGTCACAACAATTGTCCCTAGTTCCCCAGAGCCTTCCCTTTTGCCCTTTTCAAATACTGGTAATCCTTGTAGTTGTCCAGTCCTTGGAAATTTCCTTATTTTCCCAAGATTTAGTAAATATTGCCAGGTCATACAGCTCCCCAGAGAGTTCCTTTAAATCAAAGTAAAAATAAATTATCAGATACATTTTGCTTTAAAATGCTGAACCTAAATGTGACCTCTCTGCCCCTTCCTTTCTTGCAAATGCCAGGACTCTGTTCTGGGGGCAGTGTCAGCTGTGATATGGTTACTTCACATGCAAGGTTTAGAAAAACAGGCAGTGATGATTTGGTGGTTTTCTGTATCACATTGTTACAAAGTTATCATTTAATCTAAACCTGTTTTTTTTTAACCAACCTACTATTTTCCTTTTTTCCTTATTTTTTTGAGTCTTACTATACACAGTTCCATTAATAAGTAAATATTAATACTTAATTGGTACTTTTGTCTTCCCTTATCATTCTACATTGATAAACTTCTACATATATTAATGACAATTTGCTTCTATTTTCCCCCCTATTTCTCATTTATTAGTGAGATGTCTTATTGCTGTTTTCCTATCATCTGGCAGTTGAGGTGAGTTTTAGGTCAAACCAAAACCACTTCTTTCTTTGTGTCTATACTATGATGGCTTCTTGGCAGGATATTGACTTGATTATTCACAAAAGATTCTTAGTATTCATTAATGTTTTATGTGTGCTTAATGTACATTCTCAGTTTGTTTGGCTAGCAAGTTGTTTAAACTTGGGAAAATGGTCTTTTTCAAGTTTCAGATAGACAAGGTAAAAGTGTCACATCCATTTTCATGAAGAAAACACAAGTCCTGCTGTCTGGTGCATCATAACAACCGTTTTTTTGGGTTTCCAATTAACTGCTGTGTTTCATCCTCATTCAGTTAATTTCACAGATTCAGTCTGTGATGTTCAGGCCATCAGGTGTTGAGATGCTGTCTGTTAGAAGGAACTCTTCAGGAGTTCCAATACTAATCATTTGAGTTGAGCAACATCTTCTAGATATTTTAGTAACAGGTTGTTCTTTTGTTTCTATTGTCCAGCTATTAAACCAGGTGCAATATTTCTAAATAAATATTTCTCATTAACTGGCCTCATACAATATTCATAAATTTATACAGATTAATTCCACAGTCTTCAGAGAGCCAGAGTTTTGTTGTTCTGTGTTGTTCAGTGTGGGGAGAGGAGGTGCAAAGACCTTCTCTATGAAGGAAATGAGGACATCCAGAACAACTGAGTGTTTTGGATGTAGATTAAAGAGTAGCTCACTGCAAGAGGCAGACAGAGCTGGAAGGAAGTGAACAACTTTAGCTGAGAGACTCTCAGGCAAACAAACAGCTCTTATTCTTCATATGTCATGGCATAGTTTGTAACATATTTGTATACATAATACATCTGGAATTTTTACATTAACGTGATGGCTGAGGGAAGATGTAGTCATCTGACAGCTGAAAAAATCACTGCTGTTCCACAGCTACACCATTGCTAGGAATTCAGCTGTCTTGGAGACAGGAAAATAAGAAACCAAAATATTTTAAGAAAAACTGATAATAAATAAATTATGCTCACAGGCTTACATACTGTGTGACCCGAGGAAAATAACTGAGCCAAGAGGGCAGGAACTGATATTTCTGTAGTGGATCTACAAAGTCTTTGGATTCACTGTATCAAACCAAAATAATTTACATGAAAACTGCTTTTAAAATATTAGTATAATTGGAATTTTACTGTTATAGCGTTGTTTTATTTTGGATTTTATGCTGTGGAAATAACAATCTGTTTCTCTCATCTCTCATGCGGGAAGTCTACGAAGAAGACCCAAATTCTGTGATCCAAAACCAAACCAAAACTCTACAAGAATTAGTAGGGTGTAGTTCTCTACCTCCTTCCTCATCTTTGATGCAAAGATTTTCTGGCTGACACTGAAATATTCCTCAGAAGTCCAGCTTTCTGTATTTGTATATGAGAATCTGTATTTTTATTTATATATTTTGTTTGTAATTGTCATGTTGCAAAAACCCCAAACAAACAAAACCGAAACCCAACAACAAATCAAACCAAAACAAGCCCACACAACAAAACAAACAACACACACCCCACCTCCTAAAAGAAAAAAAAACCAACAAAAAACAAGAAGGAAAAGGAAGGAAGGAAGGAAGGAAGGAAGGAAGGAAGGAAGGAAGGAAGGAAGGAAGGAAGGAAGGAAGGAAGGAAGGAAGGAAGGAAGGAAGGAAGGAAGGAAGGAAGGAAGGAAGGAAGGAAGGAAGGAAGGAAGGAAGGAAGGAAGGAAGGAAGGAAGGAAGGAAGGAAGGAAGGAAGGAAGGAAGGAAGGAAGGAAGGAAGGAAGGAAGGAAGGAAGGAAGGAAGGAAGGAAGGAAGGAAGGAAGGAAGGAAGGAAGGAAGGAAGGAAGGAAGGAAGGAAGGAAGGAAGGAAGGAAGGAAGGAAGGAAGGAAGGAAGGAAGGAAGGAAGGAAGGAAGGAAGGAAGATTTAAGACCTTCTAGTTAATAGGAAGCTGACTTAGAAAAAAGCATCATGGGATTCCATTTGGTCAGTAAAACCTTAACAGACAATAAGAGGGAGAAAGAGCACATACTGTTTCCTACAGGGGCAGAAAGAACACTTACTGTTTCCTACACCACACAGGATTTGTGTGGAAGTCAAACTGAAGAGCTTCAGCACAGTGGTAGTTTGCTGATGTTCTTATTTAGTGGAATTGTAGAAACACACTGCAGGAAGGTCTAACTGAACAAAAGAACAAGAAATCTATTCCAGAGAGTGTTGGTAACGTTGAATATAGATGTTATAATTAAAAATTACCCAATATTGAAACAGTGAAAATTGTATTCACATCTGGCACAGAATATCAGTAACTGAAATAGTTGCTTGGGAAAGAATAATAATGATAGCAATTATCATCATCTTCATCATCATCATAATGTATATATTGCAAAAGGAAACATCTTGATGGTGTAAATATATTGAATTTCCTCATTAATATCAATACCCCTGGGTACCTTTCCTTAGCTGACTGTGTGTATTTTTGAGGTTATTTTTCTCCCTTTCCTTCTTTTGCTTTTGTCTTTGCATTGCTTTAAGGAAAAGGCACAGGAATTTCTCATCATTCAGACACTAGGGAGTCAATTAAAAGCCAAATGGACATGCTTTGCTGGTTTTGTAAGAGTGGTTGCTTTCTGGGTCCAGTACTCCTAACTTGTCATCCTGCCCAAAGTATGAGCAGTGTCTGAGACAGGAGCACTGAATCTGTTCACCAGCCTCCGTGCCGGGCGTTGGGAAGGGCGACAGCTGCTAACCCATCTGTGGCCTCCTTCATCCCTATGTACTGGCCAGGTCACTGCAGAGTCAGTGCTGCATTTTCAAAAGCGTGAGTGAGTCATGAATCTAATTCCTTCTCCAGTGACAGTCAACGGAGATCTGGCACCTAAACCACTTGAGAACTTTGGAAAATTTTGCCCCAGCAACAGCCCTGCTTAGTGGAGGGTTGCTCTGCTAAGGGTGAGCGCAGAGCTTGCTTACAACAATTGCAGTCACTCCTGATCCCATGTCCCTGCAGCGCAAGGGTGGGACCCTCCACACCCCAGAGGCACCTGCTGTCTCGCCCTGGTTGTACAGCTCTACAAATAAAATATAAAGATTATATGCAAAAGAGAAAAGTTGATATACAAGACAATGCTACGAATGCCTGAAAACTTTACCCCGGTGATTCTGCATGTTGTGGTAGCAGAAAGCCACGGCAACAGCCCCAGCTCTGCTGCCTGCAGAAGTGAGCATTTCCTCCTGACACATATTGTCCTGCTCCATGTAAGAAACAGTAAAAGTAGTAGAAAGGAGTCGTGTAAATTGCCTGGCTGCCAAGCTCACTCTGCCTTGGCACTCTATAGCAGACCGCAGCAAGATGAGAGCTCCAAGACAAGGAAGCAAGAAAAGTTATTTGAGTAATTCTGAAATTGTCATGAAATATGCTTAGTAAGCCTTTCCCACATCAATACTTGGCAGTTTACAAACATCATTAACATTATTTCCCCTTAAAATTGAACCAGCTGTCAGTTTTTTAATGGATATATTGTCCTTCTAAAGTAGAAAAAGGGATTGATTTGCAATTATTCATTTCAGATCTTGGGTAGTTTGATATTCTCCCAGTGATTGAATTACTTGTCTGTATATGTTACAGATAAATTCAGAATTATGCAGAATCCAGAAATAACTGCTTTTAACCAGATTGGTCTTGGATGAACCCACACGTTCCAGAGATTTTCAGAAATTACAATTCTCTCTGGGTACATTTTGAAACAAAGATTGAAAGCAGAATACATCTGGATTTGCTGAGTGCATGACAGTAGAGTTTTGGCATGGATGAATTAACTGCACACATACATACCAAAGGTTTCTTCCCCATGCTTCCCCACTTGAAAATTGCCCCCCTTTTAGTATTGTCCTGAAAATGAATAGCCTATATTGTTCTTGTTTGGTACAAAACTCATCTCTTAAACTTTCACTACTTTGTACACACATGCACACACAAACACATACACATACCTTTGTGAAACTTACTCTTCAGGTGCCTCTCTACTAAAAAGTTTTAGATCTGCTACTGCTCAGGAAATGTGAAGTTTTAAGCACAGGTGAGTCCAAGGCTCTAGTCATTAAGAGCAGTAGAAAATAAAATATTATATTAATTGGGATGAGCTTTCTCACCTTTGCACAGAGAATACCTTAATATCAGACATGAAAGACTCACTGTGAAGGAGAATTATTTAAAACTCAAGTATAGTATGAGAATATGTCAAGAGATACAATCATAGCATATCTCAGTTTAGGTGGAGCTTACTAATAAAAGTACTCTCAGGCCACATTAAAAACAAAAGAAAGAGAAGACAGATAAAACCTTTTAATGAACTAATTGCAGATGATCAAATTAATCTCATCAGTGTGCAAACAAGCAGAGGTGGAGATTTCAATTACCTAATAGTATTCTGGAACTATCTTAACCAGTTACTGTGTTTTTATGCCCTCAGAAATGAAATCTTGGTTGATGTTGTTTTGCCGTTAATGGCATGCCTGAACTTCAAGTACATTGCATCTGACAATAGATGTGAATTTATTAGTCCCACTGAGCTAAGCTATACTTGTAGAGGTTTTAAGAGTGTAAACAGTTTCACAGAGTTAGAAATTGGTAGAGCAAGAAAATCCAGCCATACAAAACCTGCTAACGTCTGAAAAGAGGGGAAAATGCAAAGTGTTCATATAAAGGCCTGAGGTTCCGATAGCTTGGTAAAAGTGGTGTTCCCCAGTAGCATCCAAAAGACAGTATCTGAAGTAGTGTCACCTCAAATTTACATGCTACTGTATAAATAAACATACTTCCATGTTCTGTACTTGCTATGTTAATTTTGAAGAGTACTAATAAGGCTTCAATCTATCAAACTAATCTAAGTAATAAGCCTATTAATCATTAAGAAGCAACCAGTTCTACCATGGCAAAGCCTTGAGCATAAGATCAAAAACTTGAAAATCGTATGAATCAGTGCTGACTTTGTGCAGAGGCATCTATTGTGTGAACTGGAACTGTTTGCTTGGCAGATGGGGGAATCCTTGTCTGGCAGAGATGAAGGGACTTCATCATAGGTGTGAAAATAGCCACACTGGTCTGTCTCAACGAGTCAAAATAATGAACTTGGGAGCTTTACTTCTAAGAGTTGTTGGGACCCTGACATGAAATATAACATGTAGCAAACAACCTCAGGAGCAAAGAGGTAAAAAAAATGTATTTGACCTGGTTATGGTGACAAGAGAAAACTCTTTTTACAGAAGTGGGACACAGTATGATGTATCTCGCCCCCCACCCCTGCTTTTCTTCTCTTCTTTTTTTTTTTTGCAATGAAATGATTTACACAATACAAATTATCTTTTACTCATTTTCTACAAAGAGAAAGTGATGTAAAACCAACATAAAGCAGCCACAGACAGGTGATCAAGGCTTTATCATTTTCTGAAAACTGAATTTTCTGGAATTAACAAGTTGACATAAATAACAGCAATAGTATTTAACAATTGGTTAAATATTGGTTCTGAGTTTCAAATTTGCAAAGGCTTCTGACACTTTTTCATTTTCAGTACATGATTTTAAGCAAATGAAATAGATGTGATTTTGAACACATCAGGAGAAAGACATTTTATTACTTCTTCCACTATTCACATTTTAGTGTTTTCATTTACGTTATTACAAATGAAGAAATGAAATCACATTGTTCAAGAACATATTTTGTGTACATGTATTGTAGAATATGTTTGGCAATGAAAAAGCAATTGATATGAAAAAAATATCCCAAGTGTAACTGGGTAATTCTAAATATATTTGCCAAGAAAAATCTTGATTGGATTTTATATTTAATTAACTTAGATTGTCCCCAACACAATTTAATTTAATTATATATAGAAATTTTATTAAATGTAATTGAGAGGAAATTCCAGGCTTCCTGGGATGCACATACAAAATATAAGTGCAAGTGAAAGTGTCAAGTCGTAGACATACCTGGTCAAACTGACTAATCAAATACAGTGATAACCTTCATTTGACAGTCAATTTCATAAAGGTCTTTCTCAGGACATGTCAAGGTCTGCCCTTTATGTCTATAATTTATTCACCTATTCATCTTTCTATTATGAATATTATAGTTTGCTTATATCATATACTCCCTATTACCATTCTCTTTTACTGCCTGGTATCTAAGAATATTTAATTATTTAAATTTCCCTAAGGAAAACTATGTGATATTTTTGGCAACAAAACTGAGGGGTATCCATTTAACCCTTTTTACTCTTTATTATATGGAAAAAAAATTTCTTTCTAATCCTTATTATTTTTTTTCAGATTGTTTAGCACTGCTCACACTCCTCCTAAATGTTTTTCCCCTCTTTTTCTTTCTCTCTCTGACCTGTCCCACACTTATTGTATACATGGCTAAATGAAAGCAAAAAGCTTTAGAAACAACTGCATCTCCATGGTGACAAAATCACAATGTCTCATTTGTGCTTTAGAATCTCAGGTAGACGTTTTCAGCTCTCTTCTTGTGACCTGGATTTCATCTGGGGGTGTGTGTATGGGGGCGTGTGTGTGTTTTTCTAACCCAACTCTGACTTTCTTAATGTCATAATATTAAATACTATAGTTTCAAGCTATATTACACACAAAGATGTAGTATTTGTAAGTACACATAAAGAAGATCTTAAGGAGGTTCCAGTTTTCCCAAACATTTTCAAGGAAAAAAATCTTCAGCTGTTTTGTAGACAGAAAGCATAGAAGATTGAAATGTTTCATTTCCTCAAAAGGTGGCCCAAGGTAGCAGGATACACAATTTCTCCCCAGCATTTGTCCCATGAGATAGTTTGACTGGGAAGGAAAAAATAGAAAGAGGGAAGAGTGTCACTTTCTCTGCCTGTGTTCTGACTTCGTCATCAACTCTGTGAACAAGGTCTGCAATTGCTGTAATCTCACAGGTTATTGGTTTATTGGCTGGGGTTTTTTTTCCTTGATTTTTGTTTATGAGAATCTGTCCATAATGGAATAGATGACAAATCCTAAACAGAGAGCAAATAGCACACTGTGGGGGCAGGGCAGGTGGCTGTTCACCTAACACAGACTCTTCAGGCTGTCAACAGAAAATTAATTTTACATTTTGAATTTTAAAATACAAAATCCTTTTGGTGGAATCTGGGAGCAGAAAATAATTAAAAGTTATTCCTAGTTTAATTGTTTCTGCTGTCATATTTTCCTTATACTTGCCAGTCAAGATATAGTACTAAACATCATATCTACATCAGGAATGACAGAGATTGAGAAGGCAAGAATTTAATTGTGTAAAGCACACAGCAGAGGTGACCAGTTTACCTTAGTCCAGAGAATTCTAACTGATCTGCCATTGGTGAATCAGTTCTGACACATTACAAAAGACCTGAAACAAAAAATATGCTTGTGGTTAACCTAAAGAAGCTTGTCCTTTATTGAGGAAACCTGATTGCTAAAACCCCTTATCTGTTATGCAGTCCACAGGTAAGGAATCCTGTCACACAGTCCTTCATCCCTGACTGTCACTTCACTCAATTTACATCTGCATCTCAAACCAGACTTGATGTTTTAAAGTTAGCAAGAAGCATGGGCTTTGAAGAGAATGTACTGTTCAGATTCTTGCAAAGCTGTCACTTGATCAGGTGACAGAATTTTTCAGTTTACTAATGCTTTTTAACCTGATCTTTGAATAACGTTTTGCAAACTCTAGGAGTAATGGTTAAGCTAAAGCTTGGGGTCCAACTAAGCATGAAGTGAATTTAAATGTATATGAATGTATCTCTATATGTATATGTAACTTGTTGTCTGTGCCTGAACAAATCTTGAAGGGCTAAATTTCTCTATGATTTGAGTAACATCGCTAAGTTTAGTATATTTTAAAAGGAATATATTGAGGTTTAGGGAGACTTTAAAATGCCCACACTAAAGCTTTAGATGTTTAATAGTAATTCATGTGACTCTATGCCAGTTTGTTTTATCTGTTTGTCAGGATTTAATTTCCATTTTAGCAAAATGAAAGACCGGCCAATTTTCTGTTATAAGGATGTGAATGAACAGTTGAAGTGCAAGGGAATGAATGGCTGAGTGCACATATACACAGCCTACCAAAATAAAGGAAGAAATATAATGCAGGGCAAAGATTCCTGAAGCATGCAGCTGACAGCTTGAGCACCCAGATTCCTCCTCATAGGCCAATGAAGGCTCTGATAGTGATATATAGTCACAGGAAGGTTGGAGCTCCTGGTGTACAAGACTACTTTCCATAGATACAAAAGTGAAACCTCAGTTAGCAATATATAGAATAGATTTAAATCAACAGAGAGTTAATTCCAAAACCAGAAATACCAAGTTTCACAGTGTAGGCTTTTTCAGATAAATGGCTAAAGTCATGCAATAGTAACGCATTAAACCAATCAGAGAGAAGACTTTCATTAGGTAAACTGGCATGGTCTGAATCATCTATGCCATGTATGCTGATGGCACTGTGAGTGTGAATTCAGGTAGAATTTCTAGGGCCAAGCCAATACTTGGCATCAGTGAAGGGGGATATGATTGTTAAGGGATTAGAAGAGGAATAGTAACTTCACTTAGCTGATTGCAAGTGTGCAAATCCTGATGTATATCCTAAAATATCCCACTTGTACCTAAAATTAATGGACTCTTTTTTTCATGGGGTCCACCACATGCAGATTGGTCTTCAAGAGCTGTTCGGTGTAAAGACAGAGTATGGGCTATCTGGTAAGAGTAGAGAAACAGCACTTAACTGTTTTCTACCAATTCTTTTATTAATGAAGAAAGTATGCCAAGAGTATATTAAGTACTTAGACATACCGTCTGAGCTCAGAAAGACTTCCAGGAGATTTTCAGTATGGCTAGCGATTGCTCTTCAGAAAGTCAGTTCAATGCCACATGCTAAGAGGTCATGTCTTTATCTTGTATATCTGTTAGCTGGTCATGAAGTGCTTCATCAGCTCACCTTCCATACCAGTGTGCATGGCTGCTCAGGTGCAGAGCAGAGTCAATAGAGTCAATGTCTTCCTGTCCCTACTTTTTCTCTAGGAAGTGTTGTCTCTCTAGCTCCACTCTCACATGTGGACTGGAAACGTTTTTGACAGTTGAAACCGAGAAAGGTCCCAAATTCTCAGTAGAGATGACCTGTTAAGGTGCATGCTGGCTGTCAATCCCCAAACCAGTTTGATAGCAAAACCTGTCTTATTGAATGCCTTTTATCTATCTGTAGCAGAAGTTCAGCTCTGTGATATAAAGTCAGCTAAGAGTGACATGAAAAAGGGGTTCTATGTAGAAAGACAGTCTTCTCCATGTCCAAAATCTGTGATCATTAAACAGACATTATATGCTCACAGTCTACTTAGATATTCCTGGGCTTTCTGACACCTATTATTGTACACAGAGCAACTGTACAACCACATGTGGCATGACAGAGCATCCCCCAACCAACTCCCAGAGTCGTCACAGTCAGTGGGGGCAGAGCAGTCTTATATCCCAGGCTTGAATTTGTTGGGTGGTCAGGAACAGCACAGCAGCAGCAGAGCTGGATGCTGATCCTAACCTATGTCATTCTCATGACTGAGTGATCTATTCTGAATATGCATGACACTTATCTCACCTATATCACTCTTGCGTTTATACCACCAGACAACCCCAATGCAACTCACTAATGAGAATGACAACTACTTTAATGCCAGCAGTCAGAGTGTAGCGGACACAAAGTCAGCTTGAAAGACCCATGGAGGAATAAGTGTGTTACTTAACTAGAACCATATAGTGTAGGTATCATAGTGTAAGGATTTCCTAAAATCAGATTTTCCCAAGCCCTTGGAAGGAAGTGCTACATAAATTGGAGTCAAAACTACTTATGACTTTAGGGGAAGTCATCTTTCTGAGTAGACGGTGCTGAGTAGGTGATGCTGAGCAGGGAGCGCTCAGTGCCCATCTTTGATGGCAGTTGCACAGGTGAGAGAAGGGTGTCTGGGAGACACAAAGGTGTTGGTGTTTGGCTCTTCTGAGTCTCCCTGTGAGTGAACCTGGATGATGGCAGAGTGCTTGGACTGCTTTGCCCTGCAAACTTCTTTTCCCTCATTCTTCTACTGGCCAGCGTCTGGCCAGCTTCCCTTTCTGACACATGCTTTCTCTTTTGTCTCCCCTAACCTTGACAAATGGGTTGGTTGCTTTATCCTTTTTATGGGTCTTGTCAGTCTGGAAGAGGAATTAATTTTCTAGCACTTCAACAACATCCTGAGACAGGCCCCAGATGTTAGGATCTGTGGTTTGATAGCAGATGCAGAGGCATTCTGTTGTTGAGCTGAGCAGAGGGAATGGAGATGGGTGCCAGTCACTGGCTGAAGGGTGATGTTTCTCTAACAGTGCACCATTTTTGTGTGTGCATTGACAGGAATCTGGAAATTTCACATTCACAGTCTAATTCACCTTCTTTGAAAGCCTACATCATATTCTTTTGTTTAAAACAAAGCATGCAGACAAAACCATCAAATTTGATGGTGCCTTTAATCACAAAGCTAAACCTGGAAAATTTGTTCATATTCTGCCCCAGAACATCAAGTTGATACTGACATAGTACCACTGATTTCCATGTACTCATTAATGATTTACATGAAGGTACAGAAAAATCAGATATTTCTACCATGTCACATCAAAGACCAGTATCTGCCTTGATTAAAACTGTTATGGGTGTCTTGATTACAGTTGATAGTGTTCATCTCACTCTAAATATGTGTTTTCACCATCTTCTAGAGCTGTCTCCTGCTAAGTAAGCATTCTATTTTGCTGAGTAGAGGCTATTAGGTATTATAGAAAGTTATGGCATTTATAGTTTCACTCTCATTATAAAACACTGTTTACTTCCAAATTTCCCTTCTTCCTTCCCTCTCCTCTACAGAATATACATAGCAATGAGCTGAATGGGCTCTGTTTTTCTTGGGTGTATGGCATCAATCAGCACTTGCAAAGGATAGTGTATCCTTGGCTCTACTTGATTGAGAACTGCAGTTTCGCGTTTACATAATTAATATACACATCCATATTTAATCTGTGCAGATGAAGACAAAGTCATGACTGCTTAAATACCACAGAGCTTGGCAAGCTTCCAATGTTGGCAAAAAGCTGTACTCTCACGCTTTCCTCTGGGTGGAAGTGCAACTGTTTTAGCCAGTGCTGTGACATCTGTACTGAGCCTCTCCGCTTTTCAGATGGCAGAGGGGGAGACAGAATAGTAAAGCTACCCTCAGGTGCTCCCTTGCACACTCCCATAGTGTCTTAATTACTCAAATAAGCATTTGTTTCACTTTCTTCCTCCTCTCATCTCCACTTCCACTTAAGCTGAAATAGGGACTGTTAGATCTGGTATCATAAAGGCCTTTTTAGGAGTCTGTCTGTCTTCCATAGTAGAAGCTGCAGAGGTAAAGTGGAGGCAACATGTTCATCGCTGTAATATTTCTGTGCATCTGCAACAGGGGCCAGGAGAAGCTGGGTCCTGGATACATAGGAACTTGCATTACACAGTGGTATGTTCTCAGCAGCTTCAACTACAGGAGCTTGGATTCCCCCTCTCCTTCTTTATGCATCTGACGGAGGCGTCTTCCTTCAGCTCAGTGTCCCAGATCCCCTGTATGAGTCAGTAGGTTCAGCGCAATGTCATAAAGTGAACTGAGGTGAATTCAGGTTCTAAGTCAGGAACAGCACTGGTCAGAAAAGAATAGTTCTCTTTTGTGAAATAAAAAGATGCCTTGACCTATATTTCTGTTTCTGTATAAAGCAAGAATTAGATCCAACATTTTTTAATTAGAAGTGGACAAGTGGCTGCAACTGACAAGATTATCCAGTGTGACTGAAGAACTCATGCAAGAAACAGGAGACCTTGTTGTTCTGCCTTCTCCCACATTCCAATGGGGATCTGGATCATCAGAAGCAGCTCTAAGAAATCACTTTGTTAATTTTGTGCAATATGTGGTCCCCAGAGAAACCCTGTGCTTGCCAGCAGCCATAAACTCAATATAAAGTAAGTATGATCTATACACAATATATAATATTGTGCAGTATTTAATAATGAACACCTTTGAATAGGCTATGGTTAAGGTTAATAGGTTGAGTAAGAATAAATAATGTCCATTTAAAAAAAAATCTTAGGTCTGGGTACCAGAAAGAGCTGGCTGTTATGTAGAAGAACATTTACATAGTTCATATTCCCCTTGGGTGTTTAAGGAGAAATAACTGTGTAGTGCCATAACAGCTGGAAAAGAGCCATACAAATGCATCCTAAAAAACCTAAGGGGAAAAAGGGAGAGTATTTCTGCAAAACTTCAGCCATCCTTAATTCCTGAAATCCAGAGATAACAAGATTCCTCAGGAAGAGATGCCAATCAGCAAAAATGGATTTCCAGTTTTTAGCTAGAGTGATCACGTCTTGTCCATTTCACCTGTTACTTTACCTGGTTTTCCTAATCTTATCTTTAGAAGCTTAGGTCTAGATGAAATTTTTTTTTTTAAGCTTTTCTAGTGTTTGGTTCCCTGGAAAGCAATAACTTTATCACAGACTACAAGCACAAGTTAGTGTATCTCTAGAAAACAATGTTTGACCGCAGTCCGAAGGACCTGCCCTTCAGCATAAATGTTGGGAACACTAGGAATTCAGAAATTTCCCACTAAACTATCAAGGAATAGTGAAGAAACTGGTATTGCTCAGTATCTCATCTTACACAGAAATTCCATTCAGCAGATAAAACTCACCAGCAAAACAATAACGAGCTGTAGTTTATGACTCCAGGAAAACAAGACACCACCAAACCGAGATTTTGGCTCTTCCAGGATGTGTGGTTCTCTCCAAACAAAAATTACATAATGAGCATATTTGAAATGGGGAAAAATATCTTCTCAGAAATTGGCTATGAGTTCCAGGGAGGAATACTTCAGGGAGAGCAGATAACTGGATAAGCACAATGTGGCCTTTTAAATTTGTTCCATGGGAGCTGCTGTGCTTCATGTCTGTTCTGTGGAGGAGGGGGCGTGGGATGAGAGACAGGGAGATGTAACACTGGTTGAGTCATTTTTCTGTGATTTGTATGCCGCAGTCACTACATATGGGGCTAGGTACTGCATCTCCACGAATGCCATGCCAAGCAATGGAGATAATCATGGCCAGCTCTCCACTTCAGAAAAGGCAGTGTCTCTTTCTCCTTTCTAAAGGCAGTACAAGCTCCTTTCTGTTTTCCAAAGGGGAGGGGAAAAACATGCAAAGGAAAAAAAAAAACCACAAAGAACATCTGAAGAAGTCATTTTTCTGCAGAATTAATAAGCCAGTTATGATGAGGAAGTCACATTAAGCAATACAATTGTTTCAGGATTTAGACTTATCATTACTAAGCCTGCAAGTCTTTTTCCAAGAGAAGTTCACCACACATGCATTTCCATCAGCTCAAATCAAGAAAACCAAAGAGGTGGAGTTTGCCCACCAGGAACTACATTCATAGCAGAATAAACATGTTCAACCTGGGACAACAGCTTTTGTTTATTGTTACATTAATGGCAATAGTAACAGTGAATGAAGTGGTCTAGTATTATTCCTTTAAGGTAGAAACTTCAATTATTTCCTTCTTTAAAACATATGATTTTATTTTTAATGGATGCACACAGGAATACAATTAGTAGTTCCAGCAATATGGAGTCATTCAGAAACAGCATTATTTTCTCCGCTAAAGACAACATCTGAGCTGGCACCAGAACTGACCATTTTAACCCAGAGGACGACATTCTTTGGAGGGTGTTGGTGTTCTCTGTAGGGGAGATGACACCAGGGAGTAGGACAGGATTTCTGTCCTGCGGCTCAGAACAGAAGAATCATGTTTGGCTCCTGTGGATGGTAAGACAAAAGAGTCAGGAAGAAGCTGTTCCTTGTTTTCTGGAAGTCTTAAAACCACAAACATCTTTCTTTGGTTAGAACACCGATGTTTTGCATATATTTCCCAATACTTGTATTTCATTCACAATAATAAGCAAGAAAACTGTACTTGGATGTCTGACAGTAAGTATATTTCTTCATCCAGCAGGACATGTTGGAATTATTTCAGTATATGTATGATATAAAACTCAAAGGCAAATATAGTTTCCTAATATTCCCTCAGATCAAATGTGTTGAAATCTCCAGCCTTCTACAATTCTTTTCCTTCTGTTCAACCTTCTTCTAATCGTGATACAGAATGACACATAGGAATGTGAAAGGGCTATGTACTCAATAATACAGCACATTCTCCTCAAAATCACCTAAAAGTAAAACAGTCCTAACTGAGGAACCAGGGCAATTAGATCACCCACCCTGACAAATGGCAACATGGATTAAAATTTTGTTTCCACTTGGCTGGGAGCCAGGACCATGATCTGACAAGCTCAATAGGGTTTTATCTAGTTGGCAGTTAGGTAAAAAAGACTGAAGAAGAGGAACACTGAAGAAGCATAGGAAACAGTATTAAAAACTCAATGTCTACAATTCTTTAACTCAGCACTAAATATTCAGTACATGAGGTGAGGTGACACAACCCTATTATCAATGTAGCTGAGAGTCTGCCGTGCAATAGGAGATGTTCAATAGATTAAGTGCTAGTTGTAATTTTGCTTCATTATTCAGATTCTAAGGTCTTTAGGGCAGAGACTATATCTATCTGTATTCACTAAAGCAGTATGTGTTTTTATGGTGCTATCTAAATGCCTCAGTGTAAGGATAAAGTCAAGTTGTATTTCTACTGAGCTTAAAACTTGGCTGAGGAGCAGGTCACCCGAGTACACAAGGTCCCAAAATACAGCTCTTCCATGACCTCTCCAGGCTGAAGGATGCAGTTCCTTTCATCTATACCTTCTCACCAATACATGGTTTAAAAGGAAGTGGCACTGACAAGGGCTTTGCTCTGAAAAATTATTTTGCCAAAGTGCCTCCTTGGGATTTTATGTTAATTCTACCTCAGTGACTTCCCCTTCAGGTTGCTCAGTGCATAACTGAAAGAAAATAGTTCTGTGTGATTTTTCTGGTAACTTCCCTGTGATTCTGAGGACCAGTTTTATCATCTACCACTCTAGATATATGTCACCATGTCCCACTGAAATCAAAGGGAAGACATGGGGGGAAAATAAGGTTAGAGCAGAAGCAGACCTGACCTTAAGTGGAGAGTTTGTCTGACATGCAGTGTAAGTGGACAAGGTATTCATGCATGTGAGCATTAGGCATCTAATCCGAGTATCTAAGAAGCGGAGGGCCTTTAGAGGTCTCCAGTGATAGCACCCAAGGTAGGAACCCAGGTCTCTCACAGCCAGGCAATCTGCTCAAGCAGCAGGTCCACTGAGGAAAAGGGTCAGTTTTATCACGATTAGTGCTTGATGATACGCAACAATTGCACTCCGAATGCTTAGGATACAAATAAAGTGGATACGAATAAACTGAGCAAGGACAGTTCTGCCAGTGCATTCTACTGCAACTGAAGTTTGGTAAAACTTTCAAGAATGTGACTAGCTGGATGATTCAGGAGAGGTTATTTCAAACCAAGGCAAGGGGGGAATACATCAAGTGTTGAAGAGCAGAAAGAAACCTTCATTGCCAGGGCTTGGTGGCAAATATTTCTTGGCTAACGTCTCTTGTATGAGGAGTTAATTTGAAGACAGACAGAAAAAACAATAGTTTTATAGGATAACTGGGGATGTTATAACAGTGGTCTGGTTTTAGTGACCCAGGGTTTTTTTTCTGCAGTGCCAGCCTCTGAAGTAGTTAAGGTATGTGGTTTTTCACATCCTGATGCTAATAACCCAGATAATTTCCTCCTAGCTAGCTCCATAGTCTGTTTTATGGGCATGGTAAGTTCTTTGCACCTTATCTTCCTGGAGCGATAAGATGCCACCTGTTCACAGTGAATTCTGGTGGAATATACTCTATGCCTATAAAAGAAGTGCATTTCCTGCAGGAAAAGTGCAATTTATGTTTAGGGACTTTATCTTGGAAAATAGAATTTATGATATAACTACATAGGTTTTTCGTTGTCTCTTGCATAATTTAATTATTCCTGTATGAAACAATGGCTCCATGAAAATTAATGTTTCTACTGTTTCTACTTCTGTACAGTGACAATTCATTTTTAGTATTACTCTCTTCTTGTTTCTCCCACAGATGAAGCTTCCTTAGCTTCATATAATGAGTCTGGCTTCTTGTGAGGCACTTCCACACAGAAAAAAAAAAAAAAAAAGGCAAGTGTATCGAAACAGATAGATACAATACTTCTCCTGACCCCTTGGATCCTTCAGAATAAGCAGAAAACAGAAAATAATCTTCTACACTGGTAACATAGAAGAACATGAAGTCCCATCAGCAACCTGTAGTCTGTCCAGAATGGTGTCATCACTGGTGGCATGGTATAAAAGCATATTGTCCCCTCTCATCCTCTGCTGCACCACGAAGTCAACTTTAACCTCCTGTCCTCACGTTTCAAGCTCTGCTCCAGGCTGCTAAAGCATCTTTCTCATGAGGGCACCCCTTAACAGGATTAAGCAACTATATTAAATCCAAATTGGATTGTGGACTCATTGTACTTGCATTTGATTCTATTACAGTTTGTATTTGTTTCATTTCATTATTTACTGCCAGAAAATGAACAACCCCCTTTTAGCAGCAGGCATCAGACTTACGGAGCTGAGCCACAAGCAGCCTAAAAAGAGTTAGCCAAAGTCCAGACTCTAGAGACAATAACATGTCTATAAACAACCACTTATTTAAGAAACCAATAGATCATTTTAATATACTCGTCTTTGAAGTACAGGTCAGGGGACAAAATTGATGATCATTAGAAAACCCGTGCACTCTAAAAAGAACATAGATAATTTCATATAGCCAAAGAATTGGATTATATTTTAATTTGGTAAAATCAATATCTACTTCATATTTCTGGAAGGAGAAGGCAAAGACTAATGAAACTGACATAATAAGTTTTCTGTAATGTTATTGAGGTGTGAATTAGAAAGAAGAATGTTGGAAGTGCCTATAACTCAACCATAGCATATATGAATTCCTTCATCTGCTTTTACTGACTCATTTATTGCAGAAATCAATGCAATGAACAAATATCTTCAGTATTCTTCCATTCGTACCCACCAGTGGCTAAAGGTAGTGTGTATCAAAACCTCCAAAATGTTGTAATGTTGCAAGAAGGAATACGTCTTTAACTTAGGAACAACTTACCAGATGGTTATAAATAGGTAATGTTAGTTATAAAGGGAACACTAAGAAAAATGGTAACTTGACCCAGCATCAGCCTCTCCTATGAAGAAAGGCTGAGAGAGTTGGGATTGTTCAGCCTGGAGAAGAGAAGGCTCTGGGGAGACCTTACAGCAGCCTTCCAGTACCTGAAGGGGCCGACAAGGAAGTTGGGGAGGGACTTTTTACAAGGGCCTGTAGTGACAGGACAAGGGTTAACAGGTTGAAATTGAAACGGAGGGATTTAGATTAGATATCAGGAAGAAATTCTCCATGGAGAGGGTGGTGAGGCACTGGCACAGGTTGCCCAGAGAAGCTGTGGATGCCCCATCCCTGAAAGTGTTCCAGGCCAGGCTGGATGAGGCTTTGAGCAACCTGGGCTAGTGGAGGGTGTCCCTGCCCATGGCAGGGGGGTTGGAATCTTTAAGGTCCCTTCCAACCCAAACCATTCTATGAGTCTATGATTCCATGATCAACTGTAGTGTAAACCCAGTCTTTGTCAGTTTTGCAAGGAGGCTTTATCAAGTTTATCAAAGATGAGTGATTTTACCTAAAACATTTTACTTGCAACTACTGACAAGGAACTGATGCATCACAGCTAACAAATCCCCAGCACGGGCTAGGAGGTCTGCTGGCTGGTCATACCTGGTGCTTAGACAGAAAGTGAGGAGAGAAAAACTAGCTCAATTTTTTGATTCATTCATAATTTTGGAATGGAAAATCCTTGTCTCTAGGACAGGGAAAATTCCCTGAAATCATAAGGGAGAAGAAATTGTTTGAAAATCAGAAACAAAAAAGAAAACTGCTTGTTATCCAGTTCTGTCATCATTCCAAGTTTGGTCTGAGGAGAGTCTCAAAGACTACACTGGCTCAGGGAGGCTGCTATAGATAAATTATTTTCTGTTGTGAAGAATATTTGGTGCAATCCGAACTAAAAAAATGGATGCTAAACCTCCATTTCGGTTTCTATTTTACCTTTGAGAAATTACGACCTTTTCTTTTATTCCTAGTCAATTCCTGTCTTCCTCCTGGTCTGCCAGTGTGACTCTCTGGCACGTGCCTTCGGATGAGGAAGCTGCCTTCACACAAGTTGACTTGTCTTTACAGCCTAGAGTTTGGGGTGCGGTAAGAATATTTGTGTCCTTATAGCTGTTTGTGAATGTGGTTTTGTGCTGCATACTGTTAAGGGGAATGAAAGCAGGGGCCTTTCCTTTGGCTGGTTTCTTGCCATAGTACCCCCTCCCTCATTGCTTTGGAACCCTCTGCCATGGAGGACACCCTTCTTCCGCCACTACCCCTGCGACACAGAAATGGGGGCTTTAGGACCTGCAGAAAAACCTGTGATGAATGCAGTGTGAGGTTTTGATTGCAAAATGATCTACAAACTGAGCTTCCCAGGCATTAATAATCCATATTATTGTAGGATTCAAGTTTGCTGAATTCCTGTCTCCATGTCAAATGCCTTCCAGTGCGCTGCTGGTACATTACATTTTTTACAGACTCATTCAAACAATGAGTTTGATGCTAAGGATGAAGGGACAAAGCTAGTATAAGCTATTTCCCTTGTGTCAGATAGTGCTTGGTACGCTATCACGTTGCAGCAAGGTTTAAGAAATCAACCAGCAGTCCGAAGGGAGAAGGCAGTGGGGTGAATAACCAAAGGGAGTGCTCACTCCAACAAAGAGCATCTTCATGGCAGATGGAGCAACGGGTGGAGAAGTCAGCAAGTCGTCTGTCACAAAGCTAAAAGATACCTATACTCGGCAGTGTGTATTAATGTCAAAGAAAGGGCCTTATTCCATAAATACATGTTTGCTGATGGCAGAAAGCCACATTAAAACTATTATGAGTTCATTCACATCAGGGCTGGGAGCAGAAAAAGCAAAGACTATCTCAGACTCCAACATTTGTCCCATCCAAGAAATGTGTTTGAGCATTCATAGCATGAGCAGGGTTGGGATAACTCTGCCTTACAGCCTTGGGAGAGGTGGCATCCAGAGGCCCAACACCTGTCAGGGGGAACAGCCACAGAGCCTCACAGGTAGGGACAGACATGCTCCATACCGATAAACCCTCTCAGGCTCATAAAAAAGAGTGGCTTCCTGCAAATTGCCTGTTGGAGCAGGTCTTGACCTGTGAGCTCCCAAAACTGACTGGGGGACCCTCTAGGAGTATCCTGGCTGACATGAACCAAAAGTGCTCCAGGGTCTGCCCAGGAAGTTTAGTTTGACAAGATGTTTTGTTTCACTGCCTGGAAGGTTTTCTCAGATGAAGGTAGCCAGAAGTTCTTAAATCCCTCCCTGGAAACAGCAGAGGAGCTTTGCCTGCAGGAGATAAATGCCTGTGGTATCCAGGAGTGTTGGCAGTGACAGTGACACAGCTGTGAGCACTCACAATCATGGTGTGGCTGTAAGGTTGCTGTCTCCCTCAACAACATCACAGGTGCCAGGAGTTTGACAAGACAACCAGGGGCTGAAGCATCTGGGGAACATGTACGGCATGGGACAGGGGCAGAGTTTTAGGGAGTGAGCAAAGTGGGGCTGAGGCTGCTGCCCTCAGTGCCTAGGGCGGGACTAACATTGCCGCCCCTCCTTTTAGGACTGCTTTCTCTCACAGTAGTAAGGGTCACACAGCTACATTCCAGCAGAGAGACCAGAGGGCTCAAAGGCTTTACCCCCTCCCTTGCTTGCTGCAAGACAAGCCATAAACCTCCGCCGTGGGTAAGGTTCTCAGTGAAATGCAAAACTGTGTGAGTCTTTCCCTGCTGGGTCTGGTAAGTAAGCAGGTTGACCCGTTCAAGACCTTACTGCTATGAGGAAATGCTCATAAGGAAGGCAGAATGAGAAAAACCCTGAGGGAAAGCCCTCCACCCTCAGCCCAACACAAATATCCCTTTTTGGGTAAGCTGGAAAAAAAAATATTTGATGTTGTTTTCTGTAGAAGGCCTTGCAATATTTTAAATGGATGTGGGCAATTTTAAAGTCTGTCTTGATTTATGAAAGCTGTCTTAACAGATAATAATGATGTAAACTGTATAGCGCTCTTACTGCTCAGTTTTATGGATGCGAGGTGTTAGCAAACATTGATAAGGGAGCTGGGAGCAGGAAAACTGCAAAGTTTTCCCTGCTTAGATTTTTATCCTGCTGTGTTATCCTGAGGAACAATGCCTATTCTGCACACATTTACATGGAAAGAACAAGAAAGCCCTTAGGCTGCTGATCCCCCAGATCTCTTTCCTTCCACCTGGGGCCTGCGCTGTGAATATCAGCTTCAGGCTGTCTGCTAGTGCTACTGTGTACTCAGGGCCAGTAGCAAAGTCCCAACCCTGCATTGCACATTTGGCACCTTTTCCTTCCAGTACTGTTCCTAGATAACTAATTTCCTTGTCTGAAGGAGAAATTTATGAACTTGGATAGGATATTGAAAAGTCTATGCAGTTGTCATCTTAACAATAAAACATCCATGGAGTGGATGAGGAGAACAACGTGCAAACTATTAGCATCCCCACAACTACATCTGTGCAGAGTATCTTCTATTTGTTCATGCAAAGTATGCAATTGAACTAAAAGCTGGTGAAAACCTTCGCGTGTGCGTTTATGTGAATCAACACTATGGGTTTGGGTCAATGCCCTTTCTATTCACTTTCCAAGGTTCCACCTAAGCAAATTGCTTGAAAACTGTTAGGAACAACAATAATGTCAAGAATATTTACATTTCTGCGCTGCATGTCGTTCTAGAAGGATTCATCTTTAAAACTCACAGTAGATTGGGAATCATCCCATCAGGAAAGAGAAGCAAGAGACTGACCTGTGTATTGTTCCCACAGTAAAGTGCAGGATTTACAACTTAAACCATTATCTTATAACCATCTATGAGTAAATCAATAACTGAGCCCTTTGTGGAAACAAGCCACTGCATAATGGTATCTCTGAATATTTTTACTACTGATAAGGCAATGCATCTATGAAATGCATAGGCATTAACCATGTTTCAAGTAATTTTAAACAATAAGTATATGAATAAAAATCAAACTCTTCTCCTAGACAGTTCACAAAGAGTGAAATTCATTCCTGGACAGGGGGGCTGGCACAGAGACATTTCACTTCCCTAAGCTTTCAGAAACCTTCAAAACAGAGCTTTAAAGGCAATTCAACATTGTACAGACTTTGGGCTGTCCTTCTGCTCAGCAGTGAATTTCGTCCGTTGTGAATTAAATGTGAGGGGACTTTGATTTTTCACCTAAGAAGAGAAAAGGACTAAACGAGTAGGATGCATGATTCATTTCAACTAGATATCCTACTTGCAATCAGCACTTATTGTCTCTGGTGCTTGGAAAGGACAAAGCAGGGTTGTCTTGGTATCCTGGAAGGAGCTGTAGACATTTGTACATATAAAGTAAAAAACAGGAGGAAGAAGAGATTGGGGGAAGGAGCATTCAGTGATCTAGTTTTTCCCGATGCAATGACAAGAAGAAGGTTTATTACTGAAACAGCAGGTAGCAAAATGGTACCTGTGTATGCATTGAGAGGAGTTACGGAGCTACAGCTATGAAGGAAGCACCCCAATCTTCCATGTGAGTGGTATTATGCACCATAAATAAGTAAAGGTTATTTTGCTGTACTGAGAGTTGAGAAATATTATATTATATACTATTCTGGGCACTGGTAAAATTGCTTAGAGGTTTGAAATTGAAAAGGTGTTACGAAGGAAAATCTTAAATACTCTAGAGGTTTGGACTCTGAGTTATAAGGAGGGATTAGTCTGTGCTGGCCTCTGCGGCCTGAGGAAGAAATGAGGTAAAATGGGAGACTGTCAGAGATGTAAACGAAATCCAGAGACGAACAGATTGAAGGCAGTAAGCTGTTTAAGATAGGAACTAATTTGAAAACAAGATGCCATGGACTAAAATTGGGATGGGATGGGTGGGTGCACAGGCAATTCAGACAAAATTGCTTCACAGAAAAGAGTCTGCAATTTGGCGTAGAAAGGAAAAGTCAGCTACTGAAGCGTGTGTGTTGGGGAGGGGGTAGAGTGCAAACCCACTGTGAAAAGGAACAAGATGTATTTCTGGACAAGGATAAAATTCAAGGTTGCAGCCACTAATTGGATTTTTGAGGATATGCTGATATTAGCTGCTTGTAGATTGGTTGTTATTTTCTGGGTTTGTAAGGACAGACTTTAACAGACTGATGTTTTCTCCTAGCAGTTAATGTTGTGGGGTACTTAAGTCATTTGCAGCATCAGCCAGAGCTCCTGAAGGTGGTTGGGACTGCTTCCTCAACTATAACAGGCTTTGGATCAGGCTTCTCTGGTAGAAACTAGTAGACCTTTATGATTTTCTCAGCTCTGTGGATAGTCTTGCTTTTTGATTACCATTAAGCTTTTGGGGTGTATTACAGCTGTGGGAGAATACTGCTTCTTTAAGCCTTTTCTCATCTGAGTGCTGAGTGCCCTTGGAGCCTCCCTTCTTTGCTGATTTGCTCAGGAGTCCCTGATGCTCTTAACTCATTCTGCTCACGCTTGTGCTGCTGCTATCAAGATTTCTAAGCATTGGCATAAAGTTTAACCTTCAGATCTTAGAGAGTCATAGATTAGATTTCTATGACATCTGAAATCAATATAAGTAACAGTGATATTTACTTCAAAGCACTGAACAGTAGGTAATTTTAAACATAAACCTTTTGAGGACCTGCCACTGCTAATGATCAGTGCTCTGATATTGCATGTACACTTGCTCTAGTTGTCAAATAGCCACATATAGTCTGTAAGACAGAGAAGCAAAGTCCCTAAAACTTTAACTTGTACTTCATAAGCTATTGAAAGTTTCATTAACTTACCTATTACAGGGAATGATGGTATGCAGGAGCAAGTCTAATATGTTACACACAGAAAAGCACTGCAGTAAACATATACCCAAGCCAACATGTCACAGGGCGATACCTTGATTTTATTGTCCAGTTTACAAATACAGTGGGAAATAATGCTGTGGCTGCAGTCTTCAAAGGCAACAGGTGAGTCTGATGTGAGCAGTGTCCACTCAGTCCTTCTTCCGCAAAGACATCTGGGAGTAGAAACATTGGTGTGCTTTAGTTTTGCCCTGTGATGAAACCCAAGTGGCTGTAGACTCGAATAAATCACCTACTTAGGTTAGGTTTATACTGAGCGCTGGTTAAATCTTTTTCTTAAGGAATGAATGGAGAAAAAAGCATGATATACTATCATATTTATGCTCAAGACCTGCATGACTTTATAGTTTATCTTTTCCTATATGTCCATTAGTATAGTGCAGAGTGGGGATGAAGCTGCTGGAGTGCATAGTCTGGGCATTTTCATCCCTTGAATGTTTCAGCTTTTAAAAATAATCTTGACTCTACGTTGATGTATTTGGCTTTGAAAGAATATCTTCCTCACTTAGTTTAGCCTAGCACCACTGAATTGTACTCTCTGTTTAATTCACTTTACACTCATTTTGATCTGGAAAGAAAAAATATATTTTTTACTTATGGTGAGTGATATTTGCCAGTCTATTGATTAAATGAGAATTATTTCCATAATCAGATGTTACCTATCATGAATCCAGATGTAACTGGCATCCTGTGAAAAGTATTACAAAAAATGAAAATACAGAAACTTGCTGTCCTAATTTATATTAAGTAACAACTATGATACTCCAAGTATTACAGTCTAGCCCAAAGGAACTTAAGTTACATGTTTTTTATAAGACTATTTTTAACCTTGCAAGAGCATATATTGTAAGGAAAAGTGATACATTTGCTAAATAGATTGGCAAGTGGACTGAAGCAAAGATATGCAAAGTTTAAAATTCTCTGTTCTGCAATACAGGATTTTATCAACATAATCTACACCAGAATGGTCTCTGCTTTTTTCCCTGGGTCACTTTTCTTTGTCTTGAAACATGGATATTTGTGAGTTCAGTGGTTCTGCTCTACCTTCCCATATTCCACTCTCATCTGGTCCTTCATAACCGCAGTGTGCAAAGACCCGAGCCAGAAAGACCTGTGCACATCTTCACCCGCCCAATATATAGAGCCAGATATCCTTGCAATCGTGAATTTTTCCTCACAGAAATCAATAGAAATGTGTTTTATCATAATCCTGAGATCAATATTAAATAACTAAGGGAAGCTTTTGGAAAAATAAAGTCCCTGACTGTAAATTTTCCCTAAATCTAAGCTTTGAAATCAATTGAATCTATAGCATGCCCCAATACATTTTATGGCCGTTTGAACCATTGCTTTTATACTTAACACCATATTCTGTTCTAGGAAAGGGTAATAAATGTCTCTGTAGCTCTGAAGAAAGCCAACAGGGGACACTGGTTGTTTGGAGTACATTCTTTCAAAGCATTTTTCTTTATGGTGCTGGAGGAACTAAATTAGCTGTGAAAACTCGAACTAACAACCCGTTATCCATCATGGCTCTTTGTGCCCTAATATCATTGCACACAATTGTTTTACAATATGAAAGGCCAACCAAACATGCTCCCAGGGACAACCCTACACTGAAAACCATCAGATAGGTGGCACTTCATGATTGAACCTAAAGCAGTTCAACTTGGATAATAAAATGTAGGGGTGTAGTGAAATAAATGACAAAGGCTATGAAGGTCTGGGAGGAAATCAAGAGTCGTGTCAGACTGTATCTAAACAAGCAACAGTGCCCATCTTTGCTGAATCCAGCCTTCAGTCACAACAGAGAACTTTTTGTGAGCCAGTGAAGGCAGCCAGACACCATTTCAAGCCTGAGCATTTTGCAGCTGAGCATCTGGCAACTAGAGGGATGCAGCTTTGAGCACACCCTCCTAAATAAGCTGCAACAACATTGTAAGCCTTGCTGCAGCAAGTAAGTAAAAACAGGTTATGAAGAAACCCTGAATTATAGTCAGAGTGGGGCGGAATGGGGTGGCAAATAAAATTTCTGTTTTGGACTTTGAATATTTTCTTTGGGTTTTGGTGTAAGATTGTGCTCCTGGAAATGAGAGTACTTCAGTGTCAGATACACTTGGCCCTGTAACACTGGTTAGGGTCTTCCAGACTCCAAGGGACAGACTGGCAGGTCTGCAGTGTATTGCAGAAGTCTGGGGATAAGGTTCATGGCTTTGTGTGAGTGCAGAGCACCAATTTGCAGTAAATGAGATGGATAGATCTTCCTACTTTTCCTCTTTCTATCTTGCTGGCAGTGTAAAGTTATAGCCCAGCTCATTACCAGCTGACAAGAGATTACTATTTGCAGATACAAATCGTCATAGCTCTTTGAGGAAAGAAAATGAAGATGACAAAAAAAGGGAATTGTCAATCAGGAAGATGTCTGACACACGGACAGCCCCCTTCCTTTCTCCTATGGCTTGAGTTGAAAAGGCAGAAGACTGCTATTAGGACCTGCCTGCAAACAAAGAATAAGCAGGCACCTTTCACCACTGCAGCCATCCCTCTGTGCTTCCACCCATTGTTGTCATTTGCAAAGTGCTGACTTGATGACTGCAAAGCTAGGGCCCTTCCCCTGGGCTGCTGACAGCCATGGTGTTTACCCAAAGCGGCCCACACTTCTGTGTGCTGCTTTTCTCTTGGCTTGAAGGAAAATGTTACCCAACGTCCCGTTATGATCTGTTTGTTACCCCAGGAATTGAGGTAATTTAAAACAAAACCAGATTGCTTCATTGGTGGAATGCAGGGACACAGTTAGTACTTGGCTTGTACACTAAACTGGAAGCAGTTATGAATTTCAACCTCATTTATGACTGAGCTATAAATAAGTCTGTTCTTACAGATCAGCTAGTTGAGAGTCAAACTAATTCCAGAGGAGGCAAGTTGTTGGGGAAAACTTTCACTTGCTCTCCCAGATAGATGTTGTTTGGACTTGTACAAAAACATCCAACCTATATTTTTCCTTCCATCTCATACTCTCCCAGCTCAGTCAGATCACACTGGCAACATGTTTGTTTCATTCATGTCTTTGTATAAAATGTCAGTGCCACCTGGGAGGGGTTAGTGTCCAGAATACAAAGCTGTGGGCTCTGGACTCAATTTCTATGTCCATGGGCAGGATTCTAAGTTCAGTCTTCTCCCTTTCTTGAGCAGCCTCCTTCTGTACCTCTTGTCTTTTATTCCAGGGGTTGCTGGGGCAAACCCAGCACTGTGGGAGCAACAGCTGGGACTGGAACAGTACATGGAGTGAATTCCTCGGCTTCTTAAGCCCCTCATGGGATTTTAATAGTTTTTGTGTTAGTTTTGGGGTTTTTTGTGTTTTGTTTGTTTGTTTGTTTTTTGTTTTGTTTTTTAATTTGTAGGTTGTTAAGTGTGGACAGCTCTGTGTGTTGGCCCAAGCATATGTAGAGCTACCTGACAACAGCATCACTGCCTGAACTTACCTATGTTGTGGAAACTACTGTTCATGTTACCCTTTGCATTTAGTAGCTTTCCTTTCCTTCCATGTGCCTCCCTTTCATCCTATTCTACATCTAGAAGGCTTTTGCACACCTCAACAGTGATGGCCTACAGAAACAAATTCACTTAGGATGGCAAAGTGCACTTGGGAATTGCTGAAAGATTTGGCCCAATGATTGGTATCAGATGGGAGCTTTATAATGCTGTGATAACACAGACACTCTTTAAAAAAAAAAAGTATCTACAGAATTTACAAGGTTTTAAATCAGTTGTGGATGGTTAGGGATGGGAGCTTGTACCTCACATGCTGCTCACTTAGACCTTCCTGCTATGCCACTGAGGACCAGAAAAACAAACAAAATGTTACATGATGGATGAGGAATATAAAGAGAATAATAAGAAAAATAATGCAGCCTTACCTCGAATGGAGGTACAGTAATAGCTGCTCTATCTTTCAGAAAACTAGAAGAGGTTCTCAGAAGGGCAAAGAAAGTGATTTGGGGCATGAAAAAGCTTTCATAAGAAAAAAGTTGTGCTAGGACTGTTCACCTCAGAAAAGAAACCAGTGAAGGATGGTGTGATAAAGATGTATTAAATTGTGGCTATTGTAACACTGGTGGCTGAAAATATTCAAGAAAATTGAAAAGCAGCAATTTCCAGACTGATCAAATAAACCCCTTTTCACACAGGAGATAATGAAACTATGGAACTCTCTGCTGTGAGGTGCCAAGGAGGTCAGGTACTCAGCCAGATTGCAAAAGGGCAGGGTTTCTGTCTGGTAAGAAGGTTCTCCAGATTTGCAATAGCTAGCATTCAGGTGTTTTAAGATATTAGCATTTGATGTGCAAGGAACAAATTAGGAACAACCTTTCAGGGTTAGGAGTGGGAGGCACTGCCCTGTGATTTCTTATGCTTGTCTCTGAAACATCTTCCTCTGAAGACTAAAGTGGGGTTGCTGGGTTCTCTTGGCCACCTGACTGGTCAGAATGCTGCTGACGTCCCCTTGGAGCTTCAAATCACTGTCTGTGCCATCCAGTCATGCAGGGGAGCCTGGGTACACCAGGGGATGAGCCCCAAGTGTTTCTAGTCCCTGTGGTGCCTCTCTGGAGGCTCCTCCAGTTGGTGTGACTGCCTCCACATCTCAGGTGGTCCAGGTCCAGGTCTACCGACATTGGGGCTGATAGACCCTCACTCACCCATGAACTTGCACCTTTGCGCCTTTCCTGCAGTAGCCCTCCTCGTGGGCCTCATCCCTGGGCAGCTCGTGCCAGCAGTGTAGCTGCAGCACTAGCACGCTCCGGCTGCAGGAGCAGCACGCAGGGGTAAGTTGTCTTTGGGAGTCACTTGGTCCTGGGAGGAGGTCCAGAAAGGGCCTAGAAAGAAATTAGGAGCAGTTCTACCTTAGTGGCTTTCTTAAATAAAGGCCAAGGTTATTCTTTTTATCAATGTTTAGGTGATACCATGCTTCTGTGTGTTTGTAAACGTTTAAACCAACCAGGAGGAATATGGCCAAAAATTGATGTGAGGTCTTGGTTTTCATATGGTTGTTGTTGGGGTCTTCAGGAACTGTGTCTGAAATTCCAGAGTTGTTTTCCTGTTTAGCCAGGCCTCTCAGAGAAATTTCTTTTCTTTCTTACACAATCAGTCCTGCCACAGATCTTTCTTCATTTTACTTTGTTGTCTCAGGATGTACTTTTGCTGAAGGATAAATTGTGTTACTCTACCCCTCAGATGAAAACCCCACTGTAGGAAAAGCTGGCTTCTCCAATTTGACTTGATGCTTCCAAGCAGCTATACAAAAGATTTCTGTATAAATAATTTTGGGGTTATGCTCATGCTTTAATTCCATGCTCATGCAAATGGCCTGGCCTTTCCCAAGGAGCCTAGAACTGGCTTAAAAAATTCATAAATTTTTGAATGTTGCTTGGCATTTGATTATCACAGGTGACCATGTCCGAGAGCTTGCTGTGGTTGGAAGGCAGCTGAGCTGTGAGGGCAGGGAAGGAAGCGACTGCAGTTAGCCTGTGTCTTTTTGCAGCAAAACTATGACGGTGTCTGGCATAACATGGTTTAGAGGCACTTAATTTTTGTTTTGCTGCCTGCATGCCCTGACAAACAAGTTATTTATTATTTTTTAACACCAGGTGAATGCTAATAGCCACACAGCTTCTTCAGTGCAAGAAGTGCTCAGGGATACGTTACAGCTGGTCTGACCCATACTTAAGAATCCATTGCACACATATCTATCTCTTAACCATTTCACTCCACTTAAGAGGAATTGTATGCTTCATAGGAATTATGCTCAGACTTGGGATCCCTTCAGAGTAGTCTTCTATGGAATATGATGAATTTTACCCTCAAGTATCAACTTCCTTCCTCTTTTAGGTTAGTAAGACAAATAACATGCAGACAGCTCATCTCTAATCTGAATAAACACCCCTTAATCAAATGTACTGGAGATGTGAGGAGCCACAGCGCCAACTGCTTTGAGCTACTGATCTGCTCGTATTATGAAGAGTGAATTACTAAAGTAGATGCACTCATCAGTCTTTTCTGCTTATAGTGCCAGGTTTTGCAAAAAGCCTATTTGGGATCCACAAGCACAATAAAGAATAGTTTCTGAGAGAGAAGCATTCTCTGTTCAAGCAAAAAGTCAGGGACAACATGCAGTCAGGTTAAGAGAACTGACACCTGCAGGAATCCCACGTTTAATTCTGTGAGTGATCTTTGGTTTTAGCTGTAAGTGGAGAATCACAGTTGAAGTCAGGAGGCACATGTCCCTTCATAACCTGCCCTGTGAGTGAGGAGTACAGGAGGACTGGTATCTGCTGACAGAGGGCAGCCTTCCCAGACTTGTTAAGAGTTAATGGAGGGAGAAAGGCTACTGCCAAGCTCTTGTAGGGGATGATTGACTGCAGGATCTTATCGTTCCCAACCAACTGAAGAGAAAACATAGGAAGACTAATCTATCTCCCTAGGCTAAAGTTAGCATTTGGGTGTACTCCCTCTAGTCCCATTAAATTCCCATTAAGAATCAATTTATTGGGACCAGGATTTCATTATCTCTTCTTCAATAACCTAAAGCCAATGCCTTCTGTGATTCCTGAGCCCAATTGCAAGATTTCTTCAAAATCTGTTTATGTTCAATAGCCACAAAATATATAGACTGCCTAGGTATCTAGATTTTTGTTTATACTCTGGAACCACAAGAAATTCGCAGTCTGAATCATAATGGAAAAATGTAAATGTCAAAAATAGTTGTAAAATACCACTGGAAAAGAAAAAGCAAGGAGTTAAGGCCAACTGACACTCTTGCTTTAAGTCTTAACAATTAGATTTTGGGTTCATTTCCCCCACCCCCCTTACTGCAATTACATTTTAAGGCAAAGTCAATTATTTGACCCGTAAATGTTTGGGTTTTTTTCATTTTCAAGCCAAAACCATTTCAACTGAGAGTTTTCCTCAAAAGGTTTAATAATTTAATCTGTTGACAATCCATGTCAAGAAATATTTCACTGAAAATTTCTGGCGAGTTGTATTACCAGTGATTCAATGTTTAATTTGCTGGATCTTGCCATATTTACTTCTAACTGATGGATATTTTATGGTATAATGCACCTTTATAATTCATTAATATGAAAAAATTAATGTCTATCTAGCTCTGTCTAAAACCAAAACAATGATTTTGACCAGGAAAAACCAGAAAGGCCGTTCTTACCATAAATTCTTACGACTTTTGTTGTGCTGCATTCATCACACTGATTTCTCCTTTTCAAATGCTGAAGAATATCAAGCTGATGACTACATGGATTTATGTATATTGTGTGCCCTTTTAAAATATGGCCAGCTCACAGCCTTGCATTATTCTGTATCAGGAGACCTGTAATGCAACGTAAAGCTATGGTTGTGAATGATATTTTAAAAGTTTATTTATAGTTTGAAGTGTTTCAAATAAGGTTAAAAAATGCATACACAAATGAAAGCTAAGCTGTTCTGCCTTTACAGTCACCTGTGATAAAGGATTGTCAATTTTTTTTCTCGTGATGAAATGCAGCTCCTCCGAGCTGTGCTTTGAGAAGACATGACTGGAAGGATGGTGGCATGGCTGAAGACTTGAGCTGTTAAAGTTTCTCTCCGTAGTCATGTGGGTGGGGCTGGTCTGTGGTAATTTATGAGCTAAGATATATATATATAGCCCCCTTTTTCTTTCTCTTCTGGGACTTTCAAGACCATAAGGTAGATTTTATTTGCAATTACCTGCCTGCAGACCTCCTTGCCTGTATTCTGCCTTTCCCTTATCCTTCAATATACTCCTCTTTTTTTGCCAATGGCCTCTGGAGGAAGCACTAATCACATTTCACTGCAGAGTTCTGCAATAACTTGTTTGTTTGCTTTGTACGAGAAGTAACAGGAAAATGATGAAAATTATTAGCCAGAGGCACAATCTCTTTCTGACTCCATTGTACAGGGGAAAGAAAATTATATGAGAACAGATCTGTTACTGCCTAATTCTGCACAGTGCTCCACTGAGGACTCCATGCTGGTGGCGAAGGTGTGTGTGGGAGGCAGAAGGCCAAGCATCAGGGCAGGGGTGTCTGCTACCTGTGACCTCTGGAAAGCCAGCGCTGGCATCATTCTGGTTTTACTATCCATGCTCACATGGCATCTGAGTCAAGTGTATGGTTTTGTGGGGCTGCTGCAGAATCACCAGTGTGCAGCCTGGCTTCTGCCCTCCCCAATGCCGCAGGGGACCATCTGACTACAAACTTGGGGACCCTGTGTGACTGGAAGGAGAGAGGGGAAGGTGCTAGGTACGGAGTGAGAAATCAGCAGATACCGAAGCAAATTTCCCTGCCCTTCCTTTGCAGTTCAGTCATCTGCAACTCTGGGTATTGATTTTCACTTTGAAGACAGTCCTTCAGAAACCCTGCAGACTGAAATGTCCATAGCATCCCAGGTACTCTTCTACTTTTGTGTTGGTTTCCAGCCTCAGACTACTGATAGTGGCAATGATTCATTTTTTTAATACGGAAATCACAATGACTGTAAAAAAGTAGGAAACATCATTGAATTTTCTCTTGACATCTTTCCCTGGTGAAAAAAAAAAAACCACAGGATAGGAGATAATAGTCCCAACAGTTCTTAAACAACTCTTGATCCTTTTGAATTACCAGGGAGGAAAGTGGCTGAGCTACTCGTGAGTCCATTGAAGTTGACAATTACTCTCTGGAAAGCATTAAGGATGAATATAATTTTGGTAGAGTGAGATGTTAATGTTATCTTTCACAGTCAATAGGGACCTAAGGTCAGGGAGCAAGCAGTCCACTCTGATCGTATGAATTCTGTGCAGATTCTGGTACCTCCAGCCATGAGCTGTGGTGGACAGCACCTTAAAATAAAAGTTGCCGCCACAGTTTTTAGGAGACTTCCTGGGTCCAATGTTATGTTCATGTTCAAGATAGCTTCTCTGAAAATTAAGCCTATGCTCTGCTAACACAAACACATTGCCTCTGACCACCAGCCTCGAGCTCTGTATTAGGCCTGTTGTGAGCACCAGTGCAGGGAATCTACACACTCATACAGTTATTTCATCTGTACAGGCAAGGATTCAACTTTTCTTCCAAGTGAAGTTATTGCTAGCTCCATTTTGTCTTGCTGTGTGTGTATTTGTTAAAACATGTTACACACTGACAGAATGTCCTACACTGAGCCTCTCTTTATGCTTCCTTCCATGAGCACTGTCAAAACTGACTCTTCAGGCTTGAAAATTGTGGTTTGGAATCTTCCCTGAATCTGTTTGTCTCTGTATTTTTAAGATGCTAAACCTTAGCTTCAAGGTAGAATAATAGTCAGCTCCTTCTTTTTCAGTTTAGGACAGGATAACGTCTTGTCACCACCACCTAGAATGTGTTTCACTTCCCTTCATATGCTCCTTCCCTTCACCTCCAAGCCAGCAAGGAGTAAAAAGATACATTACATCTCCTGTTTGCAATTAAGTCTATCTACTATAGCTGGGTAGTGCTATCATGAGTCACAGAAGTCTGATATTATCTGTGGTAATGAGTTCTACAAACTAATGATACATTACATAAAACATTCTACTTTGAAAAGAATACTCTGATGGCTTTTGGTCCCTTATTAGCAATCATCAAGTACTCTTTTTTGACCTTGACTATACAACATGATTTTATACACCTCAGTTGCCTATTTTCCTTGTTTTCTCTCTAAGAGAAACAATCCTGATCTTTCTACTTTGTCTTCACACATCTTAGCCTTATTGAAAGCTGCCACATGTCTGTCTCGAGCTTTCTGCCTCTCTCAAGACCTCCGATTACACTGTCCTCTGTAGAAACTGTGAAGCTGTGGGCTGCACTAACAAAGTAGCCAAACTTCAGGAACTGACGATCCTACTTTGTCAATTAACCATCACCCCACGTTAAGGTGATAGGGAGTCAATGGAACAATGTGAAGAAATGGAACAGTTAAAGCATGTCTAACATTTTGATTTAGGACAAGGATCCAGGGTCACAGATATTAAGTTGAGAAGAAAATATGGTTCTATTCCTCATCAGCTGAAATGCCCTGTGGCAATGAGTACAGCCCAGAATAGATGATTCCTTACACTTAAGCTCTCCACAGTTCTGGAAGAGACATACTGCCCTCCCTTTGTGATCAGTATTCTGGGAAGAGCCAGACAATTTATCAAAAAATCAAAATGGAGATTTTTGGTGTCCTAACCTCTGTTGGTGGTGTAAAGTAAGTGAAAGAGCAATAAAATGCTACTCCAGGCCTGTTGCTTAAGTGAACTGCATAATGAGATGTAGAGAGCTCACCTGATCCAATCCACACTGCAAGAAATGACTTTTCCACTGACTTCACTGAGACCTAAACTGGCTGCCAAAACAGAAATTGATCTTTCTGTTCAATGCACTGTAGGAAAGAAGCCCCACATGCTCACTTTGTGTTGACTGTGGGCTCTACAACATCATTTTGACAGTTTTGATTGGAAAAAAAAGCGGTTAAAAATGCTCTGTGAAGAAAAACTGTGATGCAGGGCTTGGTACCTCTCTGAATTCCTAACAGCTTGTAACTCATGGAGAGAGTGTGTCTCTGTGCTCAGCTTCTCAGAAACAGCCTATTTCTGAGGAAAAGACTCACTTCCATTCAACAGAAAAAATATAAACTCTGCTACAGGGATGTCTGTGTGATTCAGACTATGCCTCCAGAGTACAGAGACTGTATATGTAAGTACCCTCAGCTAATTAACACTGCACTATCACCCCACTAATTAATGCACAGCAGAAGAGCTCTCCTGCGTTTTCCAAGGTAATACAGAATTTGAAAAAATTGTAACCATGAAAATCTGAGGAATAATGGAGACTCCTCAATGGGGCATGCTGAAGCCAGAGACCCTGGGAGGAGCTCTGGACACAGAAAATCTCAGCTACAGAGACAAAGATAGGTGCAGCACTCTCCCCTCCCTATATAACCTCACAGCTGAAGAAAGCAAGCTTTTGAGTGATGTAAGCTATTTTAAGATATTTTACTGTGAATCCAGCATTGCTGTGGGTTTACACTGAAGGTTACCTGAGTCAACCCAGCTGATAAACGGTGTTTGGTCGGTGTAAAGCCAGTGAATGTTCAAACAAATGGGCTATGTGTCTTAAGTATTGCAGAGTGTGCTGTACCATGGTGGAAGACAAATATGAGGAGGACTGCGAGAATGTATTCTGACATGCTTAGAAGAGGTAGCATATGTTAGCATAATCCTGGACATTCTTTCTCCCCCGTCATCACTATCATTGAAGTCATCATTATCATTGAAGAAGTGATCACCATTACATAGGAAGTCATAAGTCATCTCTCAGGACACTCAAACCCACCCAAAACCAGTGGCAACTTTTTCTTTTAAAAAAGTGGACTGGAAAGCTGAGGATAAGATGACCCTACCTTTGTCAGCTCTGAAGAGAAAATCATGATAATGCAATGTTTGTGGCCTGTTGCAGCTTCCATCCTGCCTGTGAAGCCAGGACTTCTTCCTAGAAAGGAGTCTTGATGTTGCTGTGGACCTTGGTTGATCACCACTCTCAGGTGGCATCAGAAGCAAGGACACACTGGGACACTGAAGGTCCCCACACTAATGACACATGCAATGATTTTAATGAGTAACAGTTTGCTGATGTTAATGAGCAATTGATTGCCAGTGCAACTGGACAGCGTGTAGTTCTGGATTTTTGATTCTCCAGCAAAACCTCTGGCTACAGGTATTTTCCTCACAGACAAAAATAGAAAACCAGTGCTGGATAACAGCACAGAACTTTCTGGGCTTGCAGGTATATGAAAGGGAAGATTTAACTGGAGCACAGTCACAGCTTCTGACTGCTAACAAGCAATAAAAGCACTTCCTAATTATCAAACGAGGTGCATCTAGAAAAATCAAAGTGCAGAAATAAGAAAAATGAAGGTGCTTTGACAGTCCCTGAGTGGACAAGAGAGCTGCCATTTAAGGACAGCACAGGGTTTCTTGCAGTCCGTCAGGAAGGTTTTTGTAAAGTCTATCTGAAAACGTGGAGAATGGGTGAAATAAGGACTGCAGCCTCTCCAGAAGGAGGGTCATCTGAGTTGGACGTCCTTCCCCTCAACTGACCTTGCTGGCTGCACATACATGGAAAAGGAGCTGGAAAAATGCTGGGATGGGCTCTTTACTACTTCCTCCCCCTCTCTTGCTGAGAGATGCCATGGTGCAGGGAGTACGAAAGCTGCGTGGTTCAGATATTGGGCGATCAGGGTTGTGGCTGGATGCAAGTTATGCCTGAGCATCTCCCAGGAAGAGGTGCATGTCTGACTGCACCCTGGCCCCATGGGAATGAACCTGCACCAGCCCCACGGCTCAGTGACCGTGGGAAGGAAACCTGCCTGCTGGAGGGGAGCAATCGCCACAAAAATCTGGGGAGCATGCTCATGAGCAGCCTGCTTGTGGCCTTGGTGGATGCTCTGCAGGATTTCTGCCAAAAAGCAGCATCCAGCTGTGCTTCTCTGTCCTTCCAACCCCCAGCCCAGCACTTCCCTCTCATGCCTACGGCAGCTTCCAAGAAAAGAAAGCTGAGAGACTGGTGACTTTTTAATGCTGACAAACGTTGTCCACTGCAGGTATAATTTGCTGCTTAAAGTCATAATGGCCATTTTATATACATTTTCTTGAACCATCATCCATGAACAATGGGCTTTTCTACAGAAATGTGAGTTTAACAACCCTAAGGCTCTTCTAATTTACCCCAGCAAGCTGATTCAGAGAATAATTTAAAAATTAACTTTTCCTCCCCCTCTTTGATTCCTGCTCTAGTAGTTACTGCAGAGACATACAGGGTGAGGACTCAAAACGCAGCTGTATCCTGCATCTTCGGTGCCTGTAGCTCTGTCCTCTATTTCCAGAATTAACTCAACTAAATTATGCATTCTTATGTGCTTAACCAGGAAAAATCTGCACAGTGACAGTGCAGAGTCACTCAGAAGTGAAAAAAAATCTGACCCTGTTGTGCTATGGATGACAGCTATTTTTGTCTTTTGGCTGATACATTGCCACCTGGGATAGTTTACTAGAAAGAAACTAATGAAATTACTCGAGTGCCAGACAAAAAAAAAAAAAAAAAAACAAAAAAACAAACCCAAAACAGAACACCAGAAGGAGGAAAAGGAAAATTCCCATCAACATCACACTACATAACAATGAAAATGCCTCCCACCTGCAAACTTCTCAAAAACATTTCCACGGAGTACCAGCTTCTAATTTGGCTTCAATTTGTACTGGCAGAGAACTGGAGTTTATTGAAAGGAGATAGACATGAGTTTTAAGAAGGCAACACTCTCAGGAAATTGCAGCAGGTGTGAGCATTAATATTATTTTCCTCTACCCTGAAACTTGTTCCCTTTGCACATAAACCACAGCTTTCCCATTAGCTTACATCATCCTGGCACTGTATTGGTTTTGAACTCCTAAGTTCATTGCAGTGCTATCCAAAGGGCAGATGAGCTGGCTGCGATCCTTCTGGGTAACTGTGCCAGGTGTATAGATGGAGCTATGATGGCTCTGCTTAAAACTATGTTTAAATTGTTCCTTTTCCATATGCTGACAGTTATTCACAGGAGTTGTTACATTTGTACTTGTCAGGGAGAGCCCACACATAACAGTGGACTTTTTGTGAATCAGTTCTCAATGCATGGCCCTTTAGGGTGAAGTGATGAGCTAGCTATAGTTTTAGAGAAGGATATACATTCATCTCTCTGTCAGGTTGGCATGTTTTACACATTCATATACTAATTTGATTCACAAATAAACGCCTTTCATTTTTTACTGATCTTCTTTGCCTGGTCACCTTCAAAATTTGCCTTTTGCAGTTTATATCATCTTTAATCCTCTTTTTTTCTTCCTTGCTGATTTCTTCTTTTCTTAAAGCAATTACTTTAATTTTCTCCTTTGAAATCATCTAAGGGATCTGGCCTTGCTGTGTTTACTCATGCATCCTCTTCTGTTGTCCTCTAAAGAAATATTTTGCAAAAATGACAGCACAAAAGGGCATTGGAAGGAAATCATAGTCCAGCTCACAGGGGCAGATATCCTCAGCCTGCTGAAAACAAAATATTCTGGGCCCTGCAATCTGAGCCTGTACAGTCAGTGAGAACCTGCACAAAACCAACTTTAATATTCATATTCTGTGTATTTTAATGCTGGAAGGCAAACCTATTCTACCTACAAATAAGAAATCAGGATTTGTTTTCACCAATTCAACGTTGTTTTAGCCCCAAGGTTGTGCAGATACGCTCCCTCATGCTGTAGCAGTCTTCACAACCTAGTATTAGTAGCCCAGAATTAAGAATTTCTCAGGTTTGATGGTTTGAAGCTTATAGAAAATCACTGAAAATAAAGGGATCCCATGTCTCTTCTGCTGCTGCTTTTTTCCACATAGGGGTAATTTTCTTAACTACTGAGTTTAATACACAGGCTTTACCATAGGTCTGACAAGATCATCACGGACAAGCGAGATTTGACGTTCAGGATCAGCAGAAGGAGAAGCCACCATAATTCCTGTTCTGCAGCTGGAGAAGTAAGGTGGTGGCATGCAGTATGTCTGTTTCTGTCTTTTGCAATCCCAGGTGATGACCAGGACAGAACTTGTGAAATAACCAGACAGCCATGTGGTCAGTGAAGAAGTTATTTAAATATGTTTTTCTGAAATATCCATAGGACAGTGTCTCTGTTTTCATACATGGCTTTGTTTAGAAAGTAGAAGTTCTGCTACTGTTAGCAGAGCTCCTGTTATGGCCTAGGTACTCGGATGTATACAACATACAAACCCTGCTGGGCACATATCTTACCATGATTTGAATGTGATGGGCTGAGCACACAGTAGGGTTGGAAGATTTTATGGTCATGTCATCCCTCTATCTCCTAGCCCAGCTGGGACAACGATGTCTTTTACCTGCTTCTATCTCTGCACTATGTGAGTACATCCTAGGCAGAAATGGAGACATGCTGAGGATATGTCCGCAGACTAAAACACATTTTTCCTTTTCAAATTCCCAAAATAAGGTTGGGAAATTCTGTTCATGGACTTTCTGCAAGCTGGCAAAGAGGCTAAATTAACTGCATACATTATTCATTACAAATTATTCATTCCATGCAGCACATACTGATTGTTTAGAAAATTCAGTCTTTCTGTCCTAGAAATGTCACTGGCTGTAACTCATTACCTCATCATTGATAAATTCTGTTGATTGCTTGACTAGTTGCTTTAACTAATCCAGGATTACGGTTCGCAAGAATAATAATAACCACTTCTCTAGCACTTTACACATGAGGATCTCAAAACATGATTTCCAAATGCTAATTAATCCCCAGAGCACCTGGGAGGTGAAGTATTCCTATCCTGATAGCAGATTTGTAGCTCTTGAACCTTGTCGGGAGGTGGAAAATCATTCTGCTGACTCACACAAGCTGCCAGGTCAGGTGGGTCTCATTAGCTCCAACAAGCCAAGATGAAAAGCTGAGCAGTAAAAAGAAAGGGGGAAAAAAGGAAATCAACTAAGAGGAGGTAGGAAGAGTAGACGAGTAGTAGGCAGTACTTCTGTTAGCTGCTTGAGGAAGTGTTGATAGTCTGTTTAGTTTTGGAATCTTGTTCATAATGTAATTGTTTTGCTAGCTGAATAAATCACTGAGTTAAATGGAAATCAACACTTCCTTGTGAACTCACTGACTAGGTTGAATTTTACACATTTTGTGGGGTATATTTCCAGACTTGCCTATGCTAGTAATCTAGAAATTGTATGTGATGAGTTTACTGTGTAGCTATAGCTGACCTGTGTAGCTGCGTGTGCTGTGCTAAGTGTGAAGTGACTACGGACATCTCCATGTCTGAGAGGTTCTTACTCAAAGATGAGGTTGTTTGATTACTGGTAGGAAGACCTCTCACCTAAACTGGTGAATGTGGCAGGCTGGCAAGCAAGGTGAATGGCTAAGGATTTCCTTTGCCTAGGATAACACGGAGAGTAGAATGGTTATAGTGTTCTAAAAGCTATATACTGGAACCAGATGCCCTTTGGCTGGTATAAGGATTGATGCAACAAGAGTTTTAGCTGTGTGTCTGCTGCATCCCTTACGCTTTTTCTCAGTTTTGTTTGGGAAACTGAGCTCTGCAAGGCAAAAGGGACTTACTGTCTGACACGCAGGGAAACGTGGGGATTTGGGTCTTATCTCCAAGTCTTTGACAAACAACATTACACTTGGGGTATTTTAAATTTTGTCTGCATTTGTTGGTCTCCTAAGAGATCAAGTGGTATGACAGCTAAGCGCTGCTGCAAAGTGGCGCTTTGCAAACCAAGCGTGGTGTACTCTGCAGTAAAGGTGCATCAAGCAAAAACACCAAGTAGACTGTGTTTGTTGTCAGTAGGTGTTTCCCCTGAAAGTAAAGAGCAGGGGCTTTGAGCAGAGACATGCAAACATGCGTTATTCATTTAAAAATCAGCAGAACTGGAGGTTTAGGTGAAACAAATGTTATCAGGCCTGGATAACTTATTGTATACTGATGGGAGGGGAATTAAATGGGGGAGTGGGTGCATGACTCTTAACACTGCCTTTGTCTAGAAGTGTGCCATGTGACAGCTAGCGTGTGTGCCTTAAAAATGTAGTTACCATTTGGAGAAGTGAATCCAGATAAGTATCAAGATAAGAAGTGAATCCAGATAAGACAGAATGAGAAGTGGGGGCCAGTTCATGGCTGTAAGGTGCAGCACGTGCACGCTAATGTTTTCCTGGATCTAGGGTATTTTGGGGAGAAGGTAGGAATCAACAAAAAAAGACCCCAGAAAGCCACCAGCACTCATGATTCAAGGGAAGTACAGTAGTCTAGCAGGGGCATTTAGAGAGAAAGAGTGTGACAAACAAAAGCTTACATATCGCTGCAGGTTATGCTGCAGGGCTCTATGGCAGTGATGCAAGTACTTGATTCAGTAAGAGCAGTAGGGGTGTAAAGAACTGCTGCTTAAATTTTCAGTTAAAATATTCTTCACAGCTGCCTTTGATTAAAAAAAAGAAAAGACTGACTGGGTCCATATGACTTAATTCTACTCTTCCTTACACCAACAGTCGAAGGAGTCACTTTCTAGAGGTAAATGGCTTTAGACTTATGTAAATGAGGGGGAAATCTGATCTTACATCTCGGAAGCAAAAAGTAGTGACAGGATTTACAGCAGACTTCTTCCACAGAGGAAGTCTGTGGGGGCTGGCAGGGAGGGACTCTGCAATTAGAGGAGCCTTTCCTTCTGCACTTGTCCTCCAATTTTGGTGCTAGAGCAGGGGCGTGAGGGGGGGTTGGAAGAGGAAGAAGGAGGTGATGGAATAGTGGTGGATGGAGCTGTCCCAGATCCCACAGGGGTGTGTTTGTATTGTCCCTTCCTGACTGTTTTTCAGGGCAAGTTCCTGGACAGTCTGTGTGGACTTACCTTGGGGTGCATTTGGGGTGTGAGCCGCAACCCAGATGGGGAGTCAGGGGGTACCTAGGCAGCAGTGAGCTGCTCAAGCCTTAGTGCATTCTGCACCTGTGGCTATCTGAGATCACAAACACAACCCCCAAAATGCAGAGCAGCGGAGCAGATGATAGTAGCACCCCATTCCCCCATTGGCACTGCAGGACTCTTCAAAACCTTAGCAACGTGGAAGGGGACTACAGATGCTGGACCAAGAGCCATCTTCGCTGACGGAGAAATCCTATGCTGTAGCAGTATGAACGTGACCAGATCTAGTTTTGTCCCAGTGGTGATGAGGAAAAAGCAACCCAGGTGGACAGGCTGGCCACTTTGCCAGTCCTCGCTTTCAGTTCCCAGAAGCTACATGTCCCAGAGCCTGGATTTGCTCTGACTTCTCTTTTCTATTCGTGGCCAGGTCCTGTACCTTGGAGGCAGTTGCCCTTTCAGGTCTGACCGTGGCTGGTGTTACTGTGCCACTTCTGAGTGGGTACCAAAGCCTCTTCCTATGTGTGGAGCTCACAGATAGATGAAGGCAGAGAAGAGTCTGGTGTTCAGGGGATGCAAACACTTCCTTGTGTGGACTGGTGCCTTTCTGCAGCACCAAGGAAGGCAGCGTGGGCCTAAATACAAACCAGAGAGGCTGAAAAGCCACACTGTGCCAGAGAATGAGACTTCAAGTCAAGGAGAATTGTAGTAATTTTCCTGTTCAAAAGGCAGAGAAAACAATAGCATGTTTGCCATGGATATCAGAAAAAGCAAATGGATTCCTGGTGTAACTTTGAGCTTCAACAAAATTAGCCTGGGATCGATAGCAGGCAGGGACTTGTAAGTTTTTAGGTGAGAGTTATTAAGGGCACACCTCTTAGCCCACTGGGGAATGGGTAATGTATTTCCGCTGGTTTGTAATCTGCAAGCTCAACAACTGTCTGGGGTTGGTGTCCATTCATTCTCTCTGAAAAGATGTGTTTTTAGGAGCCTGAGCCCCTGTGGTCTGCGTAGCTGTGTGTACTAGTAACAGGGCAATAAGCCTGAACTGATTGCTCTCTGAGTGAGGACTGGGGTGCCTAGGTGAGACAGGACAGAGAAGTATGTGCTACTAAACCCTATGCTGCTACCTCCTCTTGTGGTTTCAGGGTTACTAGAATGGCATTTCCCATAGACACCTTAATTAATTCTTCAGGAGAAGAAAAAATTATATATTTTGGCATTGCCTACATGATATAGGATTCTATTTACCTTAATCTGTTCCTTCATTTGCTCTCTGCCTCTCACCCCTCTTGTATGTTTTCCTTCTTGCTTCATTTCCTAATGAAATATGATTTTCCTAGTTTTCTGGTTCCCTTGAATCATCAACAGAAATCTGGCATGACTTTTAAAAATACTACTAATATGCCTATCAAAAAACTTTAATCAATGCTACCTCTTGGGGAATTCCTAAGTAATTGCTAGAACACAACTAATTATTGTGCTGTTACTTCACCATTCAGTTGTTATTCTTCTGTGTAGTTGTAACTTCTGCTGTCTAAATATTAGCTCTCTGATGAGCACTCCCATTAGGCTATGTCTTTTTCCTAGAGAAAAATTGTAATTAAGCAAATTACTTTCACTCATCTGTTTAACTCCTGTGCTACCATGTTATCACTTTTGAGAAGACTTGGCATTTTTAACTGAAAAGTTTAAGAGGAATTTCCTAAGGAAGAGGGAGGTGGCTTCATCTTTGAGGGAGCTCACTTACCATGGGGGAAACTTTCTATTGTCTTTTCCAAAACGATAAAAAGGCAAAAAATCAGAAGCTTTTGTGTCTCAAGAGGTTCAGAAAAGAGCAAGGAGAATATTATTTTCTGAATACTATTCTGAAAAGTTTGGAGGGTGTGCTGGGGTGGGATGGATAACTTCTTTCTTTCCAAGTTGAAGCTAAATATACTGTGCAGGATGTAGTCAGTGTTGGCAATTCAGTTTGAAATGAAGCATAATGTTGGGGGTTTTTTTCTCATACTTTAGAATCCTAGAACTGCAGAACAGCCCAGGTTGGAAGGGACCTTGAAAGATCATCTAGTCTAACATTTCACAGGAAAGGGAGCTTAGAAATTACCCAGCACCCTGTCCAACTGCATCTTGAAAGCCTCTAGTGATGTGAACTTTATTATGTCCCTTGGGAGGTTGTTCCAGTGAATAATTTTTCTCACTGTTTTAAAAACAAACAAACAAAAAAACCCAAACAAATAAAACTCATGCTGAGATAAAACCTCTCCTGGTGCAGCTTGAACCTGTTGCCCCTTTTCTCCATGTGGCTCCTTGTGAAGAGACAGCCTCAAGCCTCTTTGTAGCCCTTTAAGTACTGGAATACCATGATGAGGTCTCCCCTCACCCTTTTCTTCTGCAGGGAGAAAAGACCCAGCTCCTTCTGTCTTTCCTCAGAGGGCAGGTTCTCCAGACCTTTGATCATCTTCTGAATTCTCACCAGTATCCTTTCCAGTCTGTCCACGTATTTCTTGCATTGTGGACACCAGAACTGGACACAGTCCTCCAGGAGTTGCACAACAAGCTCTGAGTGGAGTGAGATGATCATGTCTGTCTCTCCGCTAGTAGTGCCCATGTGGATGCAGCCCAGGATCCAATTTGCCTTTCTTGCTGCAGTGGTGCACTGCTGTCTTGCATTCAGCTCATTGTCCACCGGGACTCCCAGGTCCCTTTCAGCAAGTTTCCTTGTCCTGTGTAGCAATGGGCCTATGTCTTTCTTGTGCTTCTGCTTACTGGTCACGCATGTGAAGATCGCTTTCTTGTTGTACCTGGCATCCTCGACCAATTTGAGTTCTAGCTGAGTCTTAGCCTTCCTGACTGGGAAACTATTCTGATTTTCATGCAGTTCTGTTAACAGCGCAATGTATCTTTATCAATTGCAATGTGTTACCTTATGTTTTCCATTTCCAGATATTCTGTAGAATATGGTTTGTTTGGGTTTGTTTTTTTTTTCAATAACCTTGGATTTGCTTGTTTGCAATGAGGTGGTATGTGCTTAGACACTGTCACATAGAGTAGTCTGTGGTAGTTCATTATTGTTACTAATAAGTTTATTAGTAAAGTGAAACTATTGCTAAGATCTGCAATACCAGTAGAAGCTTCTCTTCTTTTCTTCTTTCTCTTTCTTTAACACTAGATACTGACAGGTAATAATGATTTAAAGGAGTGCTCATAAAAGGCACTATTTCCCCTAACCTGGTTAGAAAGTCCCTTATGAAATTATTGCAAGCATTGGGCCTTATTTAGATTCTCTTTAATAATAGATTTTTGTGTAATGTAAAAGTGTGGGTTTTTTCCTTTTATCAAGTCTCTGCTGACCTTTTTGGGATTACTTCCACCTCTGTTCCAAGTTAACACACCTTAACTGTATGGCACAAACCATACAAACCCTGCAACTGCCACATTCCCGCTGTGTTTAGCAGCAGGAGCTGTGCCGGCTCAGCTGACCTGGAAGGTCCCTGCTCTCTTATTCCCTTCAGTTTCTGACCTTGCTCTCGTGTCCTGGTTCAATGGTGCATGGCCGTGGGTGAAGCAGGCAGACCCTAGGGGCAAGGTGACGTGGGAAGCGTGCTGGCTATCCCATTTTCTTAGAACTTCTTTGCTCATAGGTTCACAGAAATATATTAGTAGCAACCCTGACTGACAGTATCTCCCTGCACTTGTAGGCAAGGGGGATAATATTGCTACTGATTACGCTTTTAGAATAAGGAGGGGGAAGATGTTTGTCCTGTGGGGCCACATGGGGCCCAATCACAAAAAATAAGAGAAAATTGAAGTATCAATGGAATGAATCCTTCTTGTCCCTTGCATTTTCTACAGTGTTACTGAAAACTCTAGGTGTCTTACTTCTCATCTGTCTATGATCTATTGTAAAAAAGTCCTTTTATACATTCTCAGTCTCTGCTTAATGAAGAGACAGGCATCGTGAGAGCAGTTTGTAACAAGTTTATTAGCCAGTCATATGCATTTAATTAATGTATAACTCTGTATTCTACTTACAGGCAAAATTAATAAAGAACAGAAACAGATGGATGTTTTTATCTTGGTGAAAATGAAGGCACACTTAATTGTCTCTGCTGCTGATGTAATCCCAGACTGATCTGCTGCCAGAGGTTCTGGTGGTAAATTTGTCTGCTGAATTATTCAGTGTGTAAAGGATCAAGTTTGCCAGCTTAAGGGCAAACAGCCTGTCTAGGAGGGGTGGTGCTTCATTCATTCTCTGGGTGAATTGGCAGCCTCCCCTGCCCTCTCCTTTACCTCCTACCAATGGTGGTGTTGAAATTATCTTCTTAGTATGTAGGGAAGCCAAGGAGCCAGCTGGGGTGTTCCTGTCAGGAAAACACAGGCTGTGCGTGACCTAAATGATCACCTGCCAAGGTCAGATGGAAGCTGGCAAATCAGTCCCATGTACAAGAGGCCCCACAGGGATGGCTCCTCTGTCTAGTTAGCAGCTACAAGCAGGCACTGCAGTAATGCACTTACCACGCAAGGCATGAGTTACCAGATAGTCATTTAGCATCCTAACAACTTTGATCTGATTAATGCCACTCAGCAAGTGTTCCTGCAGCAATCAGTGGCAGGATGCTTTGGAGTGTGTGAACCTCACAATGATTAGCTACAGGAGGCCTTTTGGTGTTAGAGGGGTAAAAAATATAACTGCGTATTGCTGAATTTTCCTGGAATTGCACACAGTGGGCAACTTAATCCCTAAGAACCCATCTGTGTTTTCTTTAGTTCTGAACTCCCTAATCATCCATGCTTTTCTCTGTGACCCATGTATTAAGATGTTAAAACAGAAGGGCCAAGACTCTGCGGTTACATGAATGTAAAGCCAGAACAAAACCCAAGAATGCTGGTGTTTTCTACAGTGTTTACCTAAGGGAAGAAGTGTCCCAAGCTGCAGATGACATACCGTACCAGCATAGCAAGTGTGGTACTTTGCAAAGAGCTGAGCAGGTGGTCTAATTCTTCTCTGCCCTCCCCATCCCACCTCCTCCTCAACCTGCCCCCCCCCCCCCCCCCCCCCCAAAATTGTGGACAAGTAGTAAGTAGTCAAGCCTGTCAAAGCATTTTCACTTGCATATAAACCATTGTTTTAACTTCCTCCTTCTTTTTTCACTGGTCTTGCCATCAAAAACTCAAAATCCATTTTAAACTGGAAGACTTAAAGCTGGCTGCTAACTTTTCATACAAAACATTTGTCATGGTTTGACAGTTTACAAAACATGTATGTTTGGATGAAATGGCTTTTTCCTTCAGAAAATCTGACATGTTCAATTTTTAGTGAAATGGTTTCAACATGTGAAACGATGTACTGCATTTAGTTATTCTGTCTGGTACTACCACTACCCCTAATGAGACTGTTCAGTGAGGGGTACTCAGTCACATGCCTTAAGTGCTTTTCTTGAGACAATAAAAAAGGAAGGAAGCATCGAACAACTGGTATAGGAAAAGAGATTTGAATAAGGAGAAAGGGCAAAATCAGTGGACCTGCAAATACTGTTAGACATACTGTCACCATTAAAATATAAAAGCAAGCATATGGTGAACTGTGACATGATCTTCTGTATAATCAGATAATTTAGTGCGATTTAGCGCGTTGCTTTATGACTGAAGCGTGGGATAGAGCAATAATTATTAATCTGTCACTTCCATTGACTTTGACTACGTAGGACAATTGCCGCTTGATCTACCCTGCAAATCCAAACTGGTCACATTCTCACTTAAACTGTGATAATTTATATTGTCAGAAGCTCACGTTAATTGGTCCTAGGGATGTCCTGCCATGTCTGCTTTTCTCTGACAATGTCTCTTCTACTTACAGCTGGGAGACAGGTATGGGAACTGCAATGATGCCTCAGCTCTGCTCTGGGAACCTATGAAGCAAAGAAAACCTTGGATGACTAAACAAGTATAACAGTCCTCTCACCGAGATGACCCAAATCTATCCTAATGCTTCAAAGGCCTTGACTGTTGTGAGAAGATAAAGGTTACCTCCATTTTATTAAATGAGAGCAACATCTCCAGCCTTATGTTGGTTTTGGATATAACTTTGAATATCTCACACATACCTCTGGTTATGTCTGTAAAGAATGGGAGTCTAAGTTGTATATCAAAAGGTTTTTGCTTTTCCTCTGTAATTTTGCAGGTTTTCCTAGCAACTTTTTTGTAAATATTGCTGATTTCCACCACGTTACCTATAAAAAAACCAACCTGACGGTTACTGCTTGCTCATGAACAAGCCAAGGACTGCGTAATTCACCATTACAGGGCTCCTGACACCCAGGGGGTTCAAAAGACTGTGTTTGAGAATTGGCATCACCATCAAAGTGGCTTCTGAGGCACCAGAGAGCTAACTCTGTTTTACTTGCTGCACTAAGAGCTATTGCATATAGCCTTTTTTATGGAGGATTACTGGTACAGCACCAAACCTTGATTATTGTCTCAGTTGTTCCGTTTTCAGAGTGCCTCCTAAACAGCAGAATTCTGACTACCAAAACGCAGTGGGCGTTAACAGCACTGTGAGGATTTTATCCTACAGCTTAAACAAAAATGATGTTTTGATATCAAGTAAAAAAATGTTTCTTTAAACTCCCAGAGTCCCAACTCCATAGAATCACACAAACAAGTTGCTCTGAGACAAAGATGGAGTAATTCATCCAGCTTCCTTGTCTTCAGGGTGCACAATACATCTCACTTTCCGTAGCCAGACAGGCATATTCTTGATACTGTCCCAGCCATGCAGATAAACGTGTTTTTCTGTCTGAAAAAGAGATGTAAACTGGAGGTGCTGAGAGGAGAAGTTGCAGGGTTTAGTGCCTGGGCTGCTAAGTCTGGCTTCTTTTCTTATTCCCATTATTGATCATGTGTGCCTCCAGTAAGTCTCTCCTGCTTTCTGTATCAGTTTCCCTTAGCACTGACGTATTGCTCAGTCTCTGGTGTATGCAGTATTTGTTTTTCCTCTGTCTGCTTAGTGCAACAGGCTGCGCTGAGCCAAGCAAGAACAAAGTATGTGAGGCACTAGAGGTGTGTTTGCCAAGAGGGCTTAACCTGCCATTTCTTTCTGTGCCCACTTGCAGGCATGATGGAAAAATGTAGACGTACATCAATGGCCATTTTCTTCAAGCACGGGGAATGGCAAATCACCAGATCCTCCCTGTGGTCTTTGGGATGCAGCAGCCCTCGGGTCTTGCTGCTCTCTCTGCTCCTGTGTGCCTCCCTGCACTCCTTCCTCCAGCAGCTCTTAGGTGTAGGCAGCCCTTCAGGAACCCGATAAAACCTAGAAAAGTCTGATGGCGAGCAAGATTTCCCAGTTCCTTCTCAGCCTGGTGGTCTGACCTTATTCCAGTGTTCTCCATGGTACTATGAACCATGCCCCCAAACCGCTGCTGGAGTACAGACCTGCTTGTACACTAAGCTTTATTTTTTCTTTAATGAGAAATTTTGTTCCTATCATTGCTGTTCATGAAAAGATAACTTTACTGCTGTCTTTAATTCATTTTAGTGGTGTGATCCATATATTAGCTGAGTGCCTTTTTTTGTGGATCCCACTTTTCAACTCACACATCCCTCATACTCTGGCTTCAGTCTCTTTGGTCCACACTTCAGTCCTTTTACCACATCCACAGAGTGGATGTGCGCATTTCTGGCACAAATTCTTAAGAACTGCAAAAATTTTCCCTCTAAAATTGGCGGACTGTCTGCATGTAGCAGAGGAAAGCATGAGACATACTTTTATTGCTCTATTTCTGAATATCTTGGCTCCCCTTCTCTGCTCAGCGCTTGCTGTGCTACACACATCAGCATGAAGATCCTGCTCCTTAAGGGTGGTCCTCAATCTCTGTCTGGCCTATAAATCCCTGTGTACTGTGCAAATAACAAGAAATAATCAGATAATCTCTCGTGAAACTAACGGTCCTTCACAAGGTTGTACAGATTATAGCTCTTAGCATTTTGAAGGTTTTGCTATCCTAAGTATCATCTGCTAATGGTGCCTCCTGTACACACGCTGATGATCACACAGTATGGTATTGTTTTTACCTGCAGAGTTGTAATTTAGTGACATTAAAACTGTGAGGAAAGCTTGGTGATATATGCAATGGATTAACGTTCCTGATTCTTTACTGTTGCTCTTCCTTCAAGAGGAGGTATAGACATGGAATAAATGGTAACTTTGTCAGGTCCATCATGTTCTTCCTTTCTGAGGAAGGATAGGAGGATTTGCCCTCAGCAGTCCTCTCCCGTTATATACTCAATAACAGACTGAAATACGTTTAATATAATTGACTTAGTACTGTGGGAGGATACTTTGCCAAGTAGTGGAAACTGGTTTGTGCCAGCTTAAAAGGTTATTGCTGTGTAAGAGTGCCCCTTCATGCATTATCTGCAAACACAGCTTCTGATCCAGTGTAATTGATTTTAAAGCCTGATAGTTTGCCAAATTGATTTATAATATGAATCACTGCTGGAATCGAAATTTTTGAATTCAAATGTAAGTGGAAAAACTTCATCAACCCAATCTGCCTTTGTTTGCAGCCTCTGCCTTCCTTATTGTGCTTAATTAATGCTTTCCACAGGAACTGGTGGAAAACCTAGAAGGCAATTGTGAAAAATAAAGGCACAAGTGGGCATTTTGCCTGCTACCTCCCTTATAAGAGAAGACAATGTGAATAGAAGCCAACTAAATTAGCAACAACTATGGGTCTGTTACTGATCTCATACTGGTAATTCTTTTGTATGACTTTATGGATTCACTAGATTTATTCTGGGGTTACATCCTTTTCACTGCAGTCAGAATTGTATCTAATGTCCTTGTGATACAGAGAATCTTCTGACCAGGAAACTGCCTAAAAGCATACAGTAATTTGAAAGAAAAAGAAAAAAAAACACCACCAAAAAAGCACCTACTTGGAGACTAAATTACAAAGAAATTATAGAACTGTTGCCTGTGTAATAGCATAAAAATAATGAAGTCTAAGGCAAATGCATAGGGTTGGTTGGTGTTGCAGGAGATGTAATCTGATTTGTAAGACTCAAGTGAGGCTGGAAAAAAATCTTTAATACTGTAGAGAATCCTTTCATTTCCACATAGAGCAGCAAATACAAAAAGGGAAGATTTTATCTTATCTGAATTGTAATAAACCCTGATATGTGTAGGATGTGGTGACCTGAGATAATTTTCCTGTGATGGAAAAAATGCTTTTGGGTATATTTGTCTCTGTGTGGCCAGGCTATCAACCGACAGGGCAGCGGGCACATTTGCACTTCTTGTAGTTCTGCATGTGAACTTTAAGGCTGAGAGTGTTTCTGAATGCTCATGAGACAGTGAGAGGTTATTACAGAGGGTCTGGTTCACGGAGTGAGAAAACAGAGCTGAAATAGTTAGGTGTTGCTTTAAAGTTAGGTGCCTTGTCTGCCCTGTTGTTCACTGTTTCCTTCCCACAGACGGTCATGTGCTTACAGAACCTTTCCAAAAAATGGGTCAGTTAGATAGGACCGACACTATTTGCTCATCAGTGTGAGTCAGTTACTTAATTCTGAAAGGCGTTAAGCAGCATGAAACTTGAAAATGATAATGAAATGGAGCAATCGAGCAAAAACTTAGGCCCATTTACTTCTGTCATCTTCTATTAGTGTCCTTATTAGTGGTGAGTGCTGCATGAGTCTCCTACTGTCAAAGCCTGAAAGTGACCGTTTTGGGTCACTTTAGTAGCCAAAGGACTGGGCTGACCAGAAAAATAAATATCTCTAAAGTATCATCATTGGCACTGAAAATTACTCCAGCAGTGATCTGTGGGTCTGCCCTAATTACTAGGCTTAAATTCACATTGGCGTTTAGTGAAAATAATGATAAAAGAAATCTTTATCTGTCAGTCTGATAGATGTACCTGTTGTTTTATTACATATCTCAGTAAGGGGAGGAAAACTTTCCGTTGCAAGCTGTTTTCAGTGGCTGATGGTACTTGCTCTTGATTACCAGAAGGGCAGCGAATTCAACTTCATGAAAACAAGTTAGAAAGGAATAATAATTAAAAAAAAAAAAAAAGACAGTTTTCTCTGATATATTGGGAGACACAGAGTCTCTTGTGTCCAAAGCCTACTAAAGATTTGTATGCAGGCTGTAATTCAAAGCCACCATCAGATTGACAGACTTCCACAGCTCAGGTATCTGGCAGATAAGGAAATGGGAAAGAAATCAAATGTTTTACAGGAAATATTCTGAAAGCAGGTGCCTCACTTGTTTCCTGTACATCATAATTTCCATTTTGATGCTCTCATCTAACCACATGTCATCTGCTGCAAGAAACTTCTGTGACTTTCGGAGCAGTCAGGCACATTTCTCTCCAAGCAGTTAGCCTGATTCTGGGGTTTTAATCACTGATTCAGAGATATTGTGTAGATATTGTGCAGAAAACTGTCACATAAGTCCTGAAATCCTGAACTGAGATCTTCTAGGAAAGAAAAAAATGTGTAAGGTAGGCTATCTGTTGAAGTTGGGATGATGAAGCTCCAGCCGAGAAGAGGGCACAGAGAGAGAAAATTCATTTGAGAAAATAAGGGAAACTCCTAATGCCCCTCGAAGATCTGCACTAGAGTTTGCCCTTGGAGAGCCATTGAATATCTGTCCTGTTTCAACAGAAAAATTGCATATTTGCTTCCCAGTCTGCTACAGCAGCAGAAGCTCTTCAAGTTAAAGGAGGAAGCATACCGATGTTAACTTTGGCTATGTCAGAAGACACTGAGTGTAAGATTAGAGGCATCAAATAAGTGTGTTTGGCTTCTGTTGCCCTGCCCTTGAGTCTATTTATGTGTTACATAATTAGATCTGCACCACCAATATAAGTTCTTGCCGTGTCCTGTTATCAGGCCATAAAGCTGTTGAGCGAAGGAAGAAAAATAAAAATCTCCTCATGTGTATGGCCTGGGCTTTGTGACACTAAGAAACATTAACTGGGAGATTATCTGTGTTTGTAGATTCCTAGACCTGTCAAAAGAACTTCAAAAGACCCCTTTTTTCAACTTAATCTCCCAAACTTCACTTGTTCTGCAGGTTGTCCTCCTGCTCTCCACTGAGCCTGCCTTGTCCAGTTTTCCACCAGTGAAACATCTCCAGACTGAGCTTTACATGGAGCTGCTCTTGGGTGAGGAACAAGCTCCTTCTTCTTCATCCAGGGGCTGCACCTTGTCACAGAGCCATAGTAAAGCCACCAAAAATAGGAAGCTTCCCTCCCTGCTGCCCAGGTGAATGTATAACAACCCATACTGTACAGATGCCATTGACTACGAACATCTCAACCAATTTCACAATTTACTGGAGCGGCAGAGAACAACAATCATCTTTTCTAAAACAATACACAATTAAGATAACTTTTCTGACATACTACCAGTGTTGTGAAGGATGTGGTCAGAGGTGTGTTATATCAGTTTCCCCTATTTTTATCAAGGTTGCTTATCTGGTCTTCTTTAGCATAGTTATCCCATCTGCAATAAGGGCTGCTTTCCTAGCTTAGTAACTGAGATGTCAATAACTTTTAGTTTAATTCATTTTTTTCCTGCATGAAATTGACTATAAAAATGTGATTTTCAATTGTCTTTTAGTGCTTTCAACTTTACTTGAAAAAAACAGAACTCATTTGTTTCTTTAAAGCTGACCAGGTTTGGTCTGAAAAGGTGACTGGGAGAAAGAACCGTTCAAAACACTTAACAAAATAGAGCAACTACTCTGGCTGAGAGTAGTCAGCATTTCCATAAAGATCCAAATGCAATGCAACTTTCATTAAAATTGGCTTTTTTCAACCCTTTCCCATCGTCCATTGCTGCGTGATTCCAGGCCAGGAGCAGCATGCATGGTCTGCTGTTGTTAAGAGGAGTCAGCCAGGAGTAGGTTCAGCCTAGATTACAGTGCTGCTAATTCCTGCTTCTTTCACTCTTACAGATACACCAGTTTCAAGATGGCTATTCCTATTTTCTCACTTAATTACAGGAATAAATGCTCCCAAATGCTTCAGGGAGAAAACCAGCACTTTCCAGGAGTCTCCAGAAAGGGCAAAACTACTTAGTCCCTGGTTTAGAAGTGCAAGAGTTGACAAGAACTGACAAATTATTAGGTCTAAATAGATTTATATTTGCAGCTACATTCTGAAACAGAGACATTTCTTCTAAGCCAGACATTATATTATACAAGTGAGAAAAAAAGACATTTATAAGCCTGCCACAGGGCACACAAATGAACCAATAAAACTGAAAGCTGGCTTGGGATGAAAAAACACTAACAAGGAAAGATTGGACAGGTTTGTGGGTATTTCCTTGGTTTTCTGGGGTGTTTGATTTGTTTTGAGGGTCTCAAAAGAAGAACATCCTTTCAGAGGACATTTTTTTTCTGGGGCTGCGATCCCCCGTGGTTCTGTACAGTTTCTCTGAACAGCTGAAGCATCCTGGGGTCTGCTGAGATATGTCCCGGCAAGTGGCAACAGCCAGTAGAGACCACATCAACTGGAAGCAAAGGCTGCAGGGCAGCATGGCCAGGGGCAGCAGCTGGTGATGGATAGGACTAGCTGGAGTGGCCAGTGCCAGCCCTGTGCAGGGAAGCTGGAGGCAGCCTTGCTGGTAGTCAGCTGCCCCTCCAGCGAACCTTCACCATGAAACAGAGCCCAGTGTGGCATGGGAGAGGGGCATGTGTTGGGCAATACCTGCTGGGCTTTTCTGAGATGCAGGGGCTGAGTGCAGGAGGGAATCAGCACCAGCACTCCTGGTGTCTGGAGGAGGGAGGTGGTCAGGGCTGATGGCTCACATGTTCTGGAAGATAACAGCTCTGGTTCTGGAGGTCACACAAGTTTTCCAAAGCAAGAATCATTTTCTTTTCCTTTTTATCCCTCCTCCAACAAAGTTCTGCTTGTTTAGATCCATCTGCTTAAACAACCGTTTGCACTGGAAGGAACGTTGTTTGTTGTGTGCCCCGCCCCGTTTTTTCCCTTTGGATGGATCTGGGTCTGATGATGTTTGTGTTCTTGATGAACTCCATTAGAAATTGCATGTGGCCTTTTTTTGGTTCCAGTTAGTGCCTGGCAGAAGCATTATACTTGTGAAATCTATGAACCCAACATAACACAAAGGAACCATACACCAGCTTGGTCATACTTCCAGCCTAGCAGGCAATAACAATACATTCGTTGCGCTTCATCTATCCTTTGAGTTTAAAATGATTGACAGCTTGTAGCTGCCATCTGTCAGTGGAAAATCCAGTTATTACAAGAAAGCAATTTAGTCACAAAATTTGAAAGGAGATTCTACCCTACTGCCTTCATTGTTAAGATGCAAAACACTGACATGATAAAAGATGTGTAGCCATCACTTCAGGATTTTCTTTTGTATCCGTTGGTGGAATCATGTGTCTGTCCCAGGCACTTGCACAGAACCGTTTAAAAACTGCTGCTGGGAAGTGTTTCTAGGTGAGGTTTCATCCAGTTCTTGAAGAATAGCATGAATGAAACTTCCTTTCAAAATCAAATGTGAAAGTGGGGATGGTCACAGAAAAGTCCACTTTTGTGACTGATGTAATAAATTTTCTCCCCATCTATTCCTAATCAAGATGAAGACAGATTTGTAACACCTGAAAAATACACTTTTCTAAAAGGTCTCTGTGATGTTAAGCTCATGTGGTCACCTGGACTAAGCACCTCTGGGTGGGTATGAGTCTATACATAGTTATGATGACTTCTTCTTCAAAGTGTAGGGATGGCCACCAACTTAAGGGAGACATACTGAAGTACTGATGCTTTACCAAATCTGGGGCTTGAGGAACCCCCAGAACATCTCTGGGGGGTGGAAGGGTCAGGAAGTCTGACGTTAGATACCATGTGTTTCTGTGTTCACTGGCTGTGAGTCTATAGAGAACGAAAGCAGGAACTGTGTGGTGAATGCATAAATCAGCTGCAATCCATCAAATGTCCAGGGATCATAGGGAGGCTGGGAAGAACTAACCTGGGTAAGACAGCATCAGGTAAAAATAACATAGTTGAGTTAGACCAAAGACAACCTGCCTAGTACGTGCCCCTTTGTTAAAAGCATCCTGGGAAGAGCAGAGCCAGCTTTACACAGCAAAAGGCAGAGTGGTGGCTGGGGTGTGTGAGTGGTGTTTGCCAGCATCAGGTGGCAAGGGAGGATCTGCAGCAGTGCCACAGCCAGGTGCTGTAAGTATGCTGCGAGCTGGCTATCCACCCTCTGAGAGTCCAGATGCTGATGGTCAGTATTTGCTTGTCTTACCAGAAGCAGCATTTCAGGGCAAGAATACACACAGGAATAGAAATGTTGCAGCTGAATGATTCTGTCCAAAATTACTGGTTTGTCATAACTGACATACTTCATGAAGATTTGTCAATTCAGAGAAGTTTGTTTTGAAGGCAATGAGAAAATTTTGAAGAAATCAGGCAATTCTGATTGACTTCTTCAATATGGAACGTTTCAAAATTCCTGTTTCAAATTGGTTTGTTTCATTCTTCATTTTTCTATATTCTATAGAATATGTGCTAGTTAGACTGAAAAAATTTATATCAACAGAATTTCTCTGCATTATTAAATCAAGCTTTTTGCTGGGAATGGTGGCCTTTAGGTCTCTTCTGTATATAATTTTATTCTACAGTAGAGAAAATTTTAAAAATCTCTCCTTTTGCTCAAGATTACATGTTTGTCATAGACTTGGCAGATAACTTTCACCTACATTGATTTCCACCACAAATACAGCTAATAGACACTTGAGAAGATGTGGGTAAGCAGACTGGTAATATTCCATGCTCTTTTTCTAGCAGTAAATGTTCCAGTCAAATAGAAACGGTTTGGTGTCTAAATCCCATTCTGTTATTATAAAGCTTGCACGCAGAATCAATGAATGTGCATCCAGGTACCCCATTATTAACCTGGAGACAGCTAAAATGTCCTGCTGGAGCTGTAATGTTGAATTATAGAAGAAAATAATAGCAATATAATAAAAATGAAACTGGAATGTAAAGGAAGAGCTGTTAAAAGTTGGACCACTAAAACTGGTCACTGCTTTTCAGAGGCAGGTGAAGGAGTGTGAACTTCTTTCTGCCGAGGAGCAGAAGCAGTCAGATCAGCGTGTAATCATGTCATCACTGAATGTGAATCTCTATGGTATCCTGTGTGTATTTTACAAGCAGGGAAATGATTCAAGGAATATGCTGACCTTGTTGATTCAGGAGTATTAAGATTCAATCCAATTTTAGGGCTATGCATACCCAGGGGGTGCAGGAAATTGTATCAACTTTCCACAAAAGCGGTCTCAGGAGCTCTAGTAATAGCCAAAACCTTTTACTTGGCACGATGCCACCCTAATTAACAAGAAAAGGCATTGGGAAGAAGCTCTGCAGAAAATAAAACTGAGGGTGAAAACTGGCAGTGTGGCAAGGGAAAGATGCAGAACTACACACGATGTCTTAAAATTCCCCCTATTTTGGAAAAACATCTGTGCCTGAACTTGGCACAGTCCAAGAGTGGATTCTCATGTGTGCCCAGTCCATTAGTAGATACTGGCAGGTGGTAGGTATGTAGCAAGCACAAACATCTAGAAAAATGTTTGCCTTATACAGCTGTAGGCTTGTTCCTGTGTCAGTAGGATGCAAAAATGTAGGCATATTTTCTACTTGCTGCCATATGACCCTCTGCAGAGGGAATCAAACCCCATTAGTTTTCTAAGCAATCTAGCAGCATGCCACAGCTGAAGCTACTGTAGGATTTTGACCCACCCCCAAGCAACAAAATATTCAACATTGCTGGCTGTGGAGTAATGGTATATACCATAAGCCAGTTTTACCTGGCTTCTGTACCCTGCAACACCTATGGTAGCCACAGAAATGTCATGGGTGTCTTACCTCTCAGGGAAACAAACAACTGTATTGAATGTTTCACAATGGAGTTTGGTACCTTGCAAAAAAATATACTTGATCTAGTCTATAAAGTGGGAGGAGTTGTAAGTTACAACAGCTGCAAATCTAGGTTAGAGAGACTTTTAATTTAAAGAATTAATTGCTTCAGTGATTTTTTGTTTTGTAAGTGAACCGTATATTGAACAATATTTTAAATATATGGTTTTTTCTTATTCATGTTATGACATATTAGAATATGGCATTATTGATATTTATATTTTCAGTAGGAAAAGCGAATATTTGTTCTAAATTGCTGGAATTTTTCAAGATTTTTAGGGATTTAGTTTTGAGAGAAGGCTGTGTTTCTTCCGGGGTGGAGGGAAGCAACCACAAAACCAAGAAAACCAAACAAACAAACTAATTTTAAAGAAAAAACATTGATCCTTTTCCTTCTGACCTCCTATATTCTATTCCCTTTTCTCAGTTATTCATCTACATGTTTTGCCATCCTACTAGACAAGAAGGATAAGAAAGATGCTTTAGCAATAACCTCAGTATTTTGGTAGGTCCATGCTTTAATGCTTAGGTTCGCTTTTGTGAACATTTCCCCATCTCAGGGGGTCATTTTTTCTGTGACCCACATAGTCCACGTGCAATTCCCCTCATGTCATGCTGCCAGAGAAGATCCAGAACACTTGGGCTTGTTATTGCTTTACGTTTCTTCTTCAGGTATTTAGGAAGACTCATGAAAATAGAAGTAACATATTTAAGCAAAAATGGAAGAAAACAGCAGTAAAATTTGGATTGACCTGTAGAAAGGCCAGGACCCTTTGTGTAACCAAAGAAAGTGTGTCCCGTGTTTTGCAAACCTCTTTAATAAGTGAAAAATGGAACTGAGGAAGATGAATTGAACTTGGTGGGGGGAAACAAGACTAAGGAATGAGCACATAGTTGCACTAATAAGTTTGAAGATTTTACAGGAGGGAAACAAAGTGCTTACCATATTCTTAGCATGATATTATTAAAATATAACTGAGCATATTAGTAATCAGCATACTAAACCCAAAGGTATTAAAGCAAATGGAGCGGAACCGGCTGAGAATCTGACTCTGAGCATTGAAGCAAACAGACCTCTGTGGGGCTGGGAAGTGAATGGGCTTTGGGGGTAAAACAGGAATCGAGCCATGAGATCAAGGACGTCATACAACTGTATGACTGGAAAAATACATGGGTTTCCAGCCTCCAACAGTTCTGAAGCAGCTGGGCTTTGTTCGAATGTAGGGATACCACTGGAGTAATAAAATGCTCCAGGTGCCAGCAGTTGTGCTTGCTGCAGTCCTACTCTATTGAATGTTGTATGCCTTAATTTGTTTTCATTTCTACTAATGAAAATAAATAGAAATGAGAGAACTCCAGGGAGGGTAGAACAAAATGACATTTATGTTTCCAAGCTCTGCAGCCTGCTCTCTAGCGAGCATTTGCAGTGTGAGGCAATGTTCATGCCTTGTTAAATAAAAAACAAAGAGCGAGAGAAGAAAACAGACCTGTTTTACCAGAGAGCACAGTCTCCTACTCACCACTTTACAGATTCTTTGCAGTCTCTGGCCTGAGGCTACATGGACACGCATGTCTGAATTTAAAATGTAACAGCTGAAACCTTTTTTTCCACCTTGAAAACACTGACAAAAGCATCACTGAACTCAGACTCCAGTTGAAAGGTATAGAAAGTTCCCTAAGAGTTACAGTCTGATGCCTGTTAAACACAAACAGAAGAGCTATTGGGCCTGCTTTTCAGTCCATACACCTCCAGTAGAGAATGGGAGCTTGAGCCCCAGGCTTTATTATGGGGGCCATAGAGTCACTGAATAGGAGAAATCCAATACATTCACCTGCCATCACTCCATCACATTTTCCAATTAGACCCTGAGAAGGGGTCACTGTGAAACCTCCATCTCTGTCCTCTCTGGTAAAAACTTTAAGAGAAGTGGCAATTAAAAGTCTTCTGGTTAACCAGCACTCTGACTGTTGCTTGGTTTGCAGACAATAGTCAATCAACCAAAGGAGGTTGGCAAGCCACGGGACACTGCACCCCATACAGCAGCTTGGGTAAAACTGTGAGTGTGGTCACCCTGACGAATGTCACACCGAAGCAGGTGCTGAATAATTCACCCCTGAGACAAGCACGTGTGTTTTAGCGGTGGAAGCAGCTGTCACGCTTTCTCAAGTTCTGACCCCATCGGATTTACGAAGTAAGCTGAACTGAGCCGACTTTATATTTGGCTCTGAAACCTCTTTTGAGAATCCAAATTAATGCAGGAAGTAGTGATGTGGATTCAACAGTGAACATGACTGTCCTCCAGTTTTGGGCTAATACAGTGTTTCAGCATGGAGCTAGGAAGCTAGTGTTGGGAGCTGTCTTTCAGACAAGATATTAGCTCTTTTTTGAGAAAATCCACAAAGCTTACTCAAGAGAGAGGTGCACTGCACCACTTTTAATATACAGTTACCCCCGATATACTCTAAACCAGAAAGAAAAGCAGAGACTGAACGTGCCCTGTTGGAGCAGACTACTCCACTCTGCTACCGCAAGTTACAGCACAACTTGCGCAGTGAAAGCTCTTCACCTTTGCTCTGTGTTCAGCCTGCGAAACACACTCTGCTTCAGTGGCCCCCTTGGGTTTTCCCTGCCCGCCCCGGTCCACACCGTCATTCTTTTAACACCTTGTACTTAAATATAAGAAAGAAGGTAAAGGTAAGGGGAACTGTACTCCACCAGTGTTTTATCTATCTATTCCTTCCACACTCGCTCCTTCCTGCTCTTTCCTCTCGTCCTTCCCTGCTTGTTTTCCTTCTCCTGACAGCGCTGACATTAGAGATAAGGTAACTCTTCATCCCAGGAGCACAGTCAGGCCTTCAGAAGTCTTAAGGCTCACCTTCTGCTTACAGTTCTTCCACAGCTCCTGCACTGACATAAATGATGGGGCACTAGTGCATCTTGGAGCGGCCTCTGGCCACAAACCTTGATGTGTTCCACTTCTGCTGCTGAATTTCCAAATATTTAATTACTAACCTGACTTTCTAGATGAACAGTCATTCTTCATGACAGCTGTTAAATCTGTTCTACATACAGTAAAGTAAATAATAGCTGCCCATAATATTAGGGTGTCTAGTATCCCAGCCCAATAATGGGATTTCACTCAATATTACTGGCGTGCCTAAACCTTCCCTCATTTACATCTTTTCTCTTATGCAAACAGAGGGAAGCCTCTCACCTGTGATGACAGGACTGTTGTCACAAATCTGGGTTCCTCACACGGTGTGCAATAAGCCGATTCGCAGACAGTTGAGATGTTCATTGCATGTCTGTGCAGAGATGGGTGCTAGGTGGTAACTCCACAAAGCTAGCACACTTTTTGAGAAACAAGCAAGGTCTTATGTACCAAATAATAACACAGAAGAAACCACCACCGTGAATTATGTCTGTCATTCCTTACTTTTATCTTTACATATGAAAGCAGAAACTTACCATTCTCTTATCTCCTATTGAGAGGGGTCTGGTGCTATCAATGTCTGCTGATCTGGGGACAAGCTTCCTCTCTGGAACCAACCCCACTAGTTCCCCATTCATCAACTGTACAAGCCCACCTTGTTGAAAACCTTAGAGTTTTTGTGACTGTTAACCCTTTTCTTTTGACAACAGGGCCACCTAGGAAATGTCCTGCCAGTGACTTGGAGCTGTAATGGGAGTGGGTGAATCAGTCAACATTCACACCTCATGGAGCTGCTGCTCTGTCCACTGGGACCTTTCAAAAGAATCAAAAGGGTTTTGGATGAGACACTCAGTCTGGGAGCTGTTAGAGCATCCTGGATTAGGGTGACAAACCACGAGGGGTCAGAAAAACTCTAAACCCAAAAGTCTAGTGCAAACACATAACCTTCTGCCTCCCTCATACAACAGGGAACTGAAGCAGAGCCTGTGTCCTGATGCTTTTGGTGTGAAGAACACTGTTCTATCCTTTTGGGCAGACAGGTACCTTTTTTGCTTTTCATAACATCCATCTTCATTCACTATGCAACATATGAAGGTTGTGTTGTACAGGAGACAGTGTGAGACAGAAAAATTGAATTTTACTACTTCCTCCTGTGTCACACAACTGGTTTCTGTACAAATTCAGAAATCCCAAGGTGACCTACAACCAACTTAGACAAGAAGCCATCACCAATCATCACCATCACCCAGCTGCAGTAGTGAAGAGCAAAAACTCATGAAGGGAGCTCTCCATGGCATAAAGGAAGAGTTGCTGTCAGGATGATAGCACTGAAGGCCATGTTTTGGGAACTTCTCTGGTTTTTCTCTAGGTCTGTGGGTGCTCTGAGTTTGGTCCTCTCCAGTGCAGGCTGCAAGGTGGCTGCTTTTCTCTCAGGGCAAGCGAGATGCTGGGGTTTGTTGTCACGTTTGTCATACAGCTTCATTATGTTGGTTGTGTGTACAGAGGATAAGCTGTTAACATGCATTATGAGTCCTGTTTTTCAGAGTCTGTAAAATTTTTGCAGGTGAGGCAGCCCCTCAGGCTCTTCTGATATTGGAGTTAAAAAGTGACAGTCCTTGGGCAATTTTCTATGTTTTAAGTAATCTAGATGAATCTCTCCCTAGAAGTGCCTATATCTTGCCATTGGTAGTACAGGAGTCCAGAGAACTCTCACATTTATGTTGCAGATAGAGACTAGAATGGTTGTTCTTACCTGGAGCTAATGAAAATTTCACTTGCATAGGCAAATAAACCAGGAAAAAAAAGGAATTCATCAAGGATTTAAAAATCTGGCATCTGTCAACCTACTACCTGGGTCACTTATTTTTCCTTTGGAGCTATAGTATCCACTTTAATCAATACAGAGAAACACAAGAGACTTGCATATTTGTTGTTTACCATCAGAGAAAAGCTGACCTGTTTGGGAAGCTAAAGCCATGTCCTCAGTGGAAGAAAATGGATATAGAAAAAGCAGCTAAGCATAAACTTCACAGCAGTGAAATCTTCTACTCCAATCCAATGATTCACAGAAAGGGTTGCTGCAAAAATTAGTTGGCTCAGTACATGCAAGGGTGAGATACTTGAAATACTGAATATGCAATGTTTACCTTTAATGATATTCAACAACTCCTTAATGACTTCTCTAGACTTCAGGAACTCATGGAAGATCAGGTGAACACAACCTACACAACCAGTAGAAGAGTTTGGCATGAATGGTTAAGAAATTAATCTTTTGCAGATTTTAAACTTTACATTCCTGACAGACTATACAAATTATATATATATGCATGTATATATGTGTATATTCACATATACATATGTGTACATGCAAATCAGTATAGCATAATAAGCTCTTGGAAACACTAATGTATTCACAGGTGCATTTTTGTTTTGTATCCTGAGATTCAAATTTCAGCAGGTGAAACAAGTCATTATACTGAAATTACTAAACCATTAATCATTTAACTCAGGTCTGGGTGTTGAGTCAAATAAAGGGGTGGGGAAATCACAAACTAGCTACTTCCCTGGTTTCTTATTTCTTTTACATGGGTAAAAGAAATTTACTCCACAGGTTTTATGACAAGTTTCATTCTGGCAAAATGTTTACAACATATTTATTAACCCTTCAAACTGAAGGGGAGGGGAGAGATGATAGCTAGAAGATTAATGTGTGAGCATCACAATTTATAACCTATTATCACACGGCACCGCTTCTTTCCAACAGTAAAACTATGACCCATCATGAGAATAACTTAGAGTGACAAAGAGGATCAGACTGTAAAGCTACAAGACTGGTTTATTCTTTGAAATCTGTAGGGGACAGATCCTAGTGACATGCCATGACATGAATGCTGATTATTTTTATGCCACAGAAAGACAGCGATTGGAGATCTGACCTCTAGCAGAAAAACACCTATCTGGGTAAATAATTCTACTCTGTTATGAAGAAAGAAGAAAGTGATGAGATACTTTCAATCAATTTTTAATCGTACTCACAAAAATGGGTATCTGTCATGGTGATGTGAGGGGAAGGACAAAGATCATCCTATTGAGTTTGTTCATTGGAGGAAAAAAATGCTTTAAAGTGGTATTCCATCATTTCTTGCTGAGCCAGCCTGCCTTTGGCGGATGACTGACTGCTGTCTTTTGGAGTGGGAGAAATTAATTATGGGCTAGCCCAGCTCCTGCAGAGCGTGCTGGTAGGCTTTTCACTAAGTTACATGGAGAACCAGAAACCCTGAATTTTAAACACGTAGCCAAATGCTTAAGTGTATTTGAAATTATAATTCTGCTATCCAGTATTCTGTTGAACCTCTCATTTCTTTTGTATCTTTTTTGTGGGGTTTTTATGGTTTTGGTTACTGTGGTGCAGACAAATGTCAGCCTTTGAGGTGTAGGTCTCTGCTAAGTCAGTCACATTGAACTGCCTCACTAAGCCAAGAGGGAAACAGGCATTTTTATGGAACAATTCCTCTGACCAGTTTGAGGCATCTGCATTAGGATGAAAATTATTTTCATGTAAGAAGCACTCATTTCTCTCCACTAAAACCATGAAGACTAGAAAGGGTAGATCAGGCCTGTCTTAGTGATTGTCTCGTTTGCCCAAATCAATTCTGCTGTGTCTTAAAAATAACCAAAAGATGCTCCAGACTCTTTACCGAAGGCTGGGCATGCCTAGGACACAAGGTTGCTGGTGCCTGCAGACTCAAATAAGGGCTCCTTCTGCCTTGGTGCTTTCCATGCCCTCTGCAATTCATTTGATTAGGCAAGGGGATGAGACCATCACAGAGAACCGATGAAGGCTGTGAGATCTGGGCATGGCAGCCCCCCAAGCAGGGGACTACTGGGCCAACCCTTACTTACCCAGCACAAACACAGCTGTGAGGCTGTCCATCATGCACTTCTCTTGATTTTCTGATGGTGGCTGTCCTCGAGCCAGTTTGGTTCATTTCCACACCCATGTTAAACAGACCCCAGCAATGAGATGCTCTTCTTAGAGAGGATGCTTGTGTTTATAAGAATGTAGTTAGTTTCTTCAGAGTTTGAATTGCTTTCATTTTGAAAGGAAATCAGTAAGTTCTGCTTTGGAGAAAGGGTTGGAGTGCTGTTTAGGCCCATTTTTTAGCAGCTGCAGATAACAGTGGTCTTGTTCAAAATAGTGTTTTCTAGAGCACGGAGGAGAGGTAGCTGCAGAGATGGGGAAGAAAGGATCTTCTTGAGAGCGCCGAAGGAAGTAGTCTGGCTTCATACTTCAATGGTGATGTGAGCTCTTTTCAACATCTTTAAAGTGTGTTTCATAAAGATTCTGGTATTTCTACTTAGTGCTGAATGCTAAACCAAATCCTTGTGGTTAAGGATTTCAACTTTCTCCCTTGATTAATCCTCTCTCATTCCTCTTCTCTTTTTGCTTTGTCTGACTGCGTTTTTCCCTTCAATATTTTACCCTCCTGGGAATTTAAAATACAGACACTTCCTTCTTCCAGCCACCTCTTGTCCCCACTCCAAACTTCTTCCCTTTGCAGGAGAACATAGAAGCAGCTCATGACACACAATGTTTCTGTGGCATTCAATCTTATTTAAGGAGACAATGGTATCTTTAAGTAGGGCGGCACTTGTCTCTCAAGACTGTCTGGTCCTCCGGAAAATGAACATAGCTTGATCAAATCCTTGTTATTTCCACCTTGCTGAAAATGTATTATGCCAAACAGGTTGAAGGAAAATACAGCTAACTGGCATTTTGTCAAATTTTATGTATAAATTTTGAAGAAGTTAATAACACAACTTCTCTGAAGAGATAACATAAGGCCTCTGGAAAAGGCAGTTGAGAAAGGATCAGAACAATTGATAAACTTAATTAACAAAAATGTAGCAGAGCAGAAGGCCCAGACATGCTTTGTAGGGAGGACAGCCTCCAAGCAAAAAGGTGCAGAGCATGTCTCCAAACTTGCAGAGACCTCAGAGACTGCTCCTCTGCTTGTTACTGGCCGAAGGTTAGTTTTTCTCCCAACACTTGGTGGTCCTCCTGGGCAGGGCATGGGAAGATGGGCAGGGAGCAGGACTGTGACCATGTGCCTTCCTGTCCTCTGTGTGTCACGTTGTTCTCTGGACAAGGGAAAGATCACTATACCAAGCAAAGACCGGCTTTTATGCCCAAAGGCCTGTGATCTTCTCCCTCTGTTATATAAAATGAGCAATATCTTAATTTTTCACATTAGTCCACATTCTTCCGGGCAGGAAGCATTCCCATTCATCTTGAAAAGTTTCTTCTGAGCACTGCGAAGAAATAAGAGTAAGAACTTGCAGTCCAGGTCTCTTACCCAGCAGATTTAAGACAGGAAAAAAAAAAAAGTAAATCTTTGGGATTGTTGCTTTCAAGTAGCAGATAAAAGAGAAAGGATAATAACAACTGTGGAAATTTTCTACACAATTCAAAAGAAGTTGGGATTGAACTCATCCTTTTTTGGTGGATCATGACCTAGTGTATTTAAATTCACTTTACTTTTTTTATACCTATGGTCATAAGTCTTTATCTAAAAAATGTCAACAGGTCCCACCATAACAGAACACTACTGCAACTGTTGTAGATAGGAACAGATAATGGTTACGAGGATCAGGTACTCTTGGAGATGGAAGCTCCCCCTACCAAGTAGGATGTACAGCCTGGTTAAGGATAATAGTACCCTAACCCTCACTTGTTAACCTGTCAAGCATATATTGTACTTAGTCATCTACGGTTTGTTACATAAACCTATGCTGGACCCTAATGAGAATTTGTGCCCTAAACTAACCTGAGGTGACCTTAATGTTAAAAATACACCCCTTTAGGAATAACGAGTATGCTAGTGAAGACACCCTTCCCAAATGTTTAAAATACGATGTCGTGGTTTAACTCCGTCTAGCAGAATACCACGAAGCCGCTCTCACAAATCCCCCTCCCCTCCTCCAGTGGAGGGGAAGAATCGGAGGAAAAAGAAATAAGGAAGCTCAAAAAATTGAGATAAGAACTATTTACTAATTAAATCTAAATCAATGTATACAGGTACTACTACTAATAAATACATAAAATAGTAGAAAATGAAACATATAGTACAATATATACAGTATGATACAATTTCCCACCATCCACTGATCAATGCACACCCAGATGTTGAGAGCCCAAGACCCACAGCCCGATAGCAATCGCAGCCCAAGAGCCGCGGCCTGAAGGCCCAGGAGCCTACGCAGCAGATTCCGAGCAAACCTTATCACTGATAACACAGCCAGAAAACTCAAAACAATCCACCAACTCCCACACGAATGAGCCAGCACAGGAGTTGGCAAAGCAGCTAACGCAGGAGGATTAGCAAGTGCCCGGAGAGACGAGCAAGGGAGTAAGGGAGAGAGAGAGAAGGGAAGAGTAATGGCTACCGGACCCTCTTCCCCACCCAAAGAGACCAGAACATGACGTACTATGGGATGAAATACTTCCTTGGTTAGTCTGTTGCCATAATCTTTGCTATCATGAAGATTTTTCTATCTATGAGAATGCAAAAAAAGCAAATGTACACTAAATGGAGACAAAACTTAAAACTAAATACTAAACTTTGAAGTTACTTTCAAGATTCAGATTTTGGGTTTGTTTCATGCTGGGACAAAACAAAAATTTCTCAATGTATTTAAAAACAAAACTATGTCAAGAGATGCATTTTTCTGACTGAAAAGGTCAGGTTTTCCATTCTAGTCTCTTTCTGATTAGAAATGACCAGAGAGTCCTTAACTTCACAACTGAAATTTCTAGGTGAGAAGATCCCTGAGGATGTAGTAGGAAAAGATTTAATTCTCAAAATCCACAACATTCTGCAACAAAAATACGTTTCATCAGTATACTCTAGGCAGTGGTAATTGTAGTTTCACGGTCTTGGAACAAACATAGAACAAACGTAAATATAATTATCCATGTCCAAAGTGGTCCCACCATGAATAGCCAAACTGGAGAAAAGATATGTTTTTCCATACCAGGAGTGGGGCATGTAGGGTCTCCACATCAGAGACAGGCTGAGCTAAGTTATATCTAGCCTGAAGTTTCTGATAGATGTTTATTTTACCCCAAATTTAGGATACAGTAGTATTAACGTACTGTCCCTGGGTGACCTGGTTTTGGTGCCTACCTCCAGGCTAGCACTCACCACCTGGGGACTCCAGACTGAGGAATGCATTTGCCATCATCTATCTGCAATATTCTCAATACCAACCACTTATATCCATGTGTTCTCCTTCCCTCCTCAGTTGACTGGCTTCCTAAATTGCTTGGTGAAACTCTTGACAACTCGCAGGTTCTCCCTAGGGAGCCTTAGCAGCACAAAGCCACCCAGGGTAGGGAAAATTCTGGTAGATGATAGACTGACTGCCTTGGAGGGGAGTCAGATAATGTTTTGCTCAGCTGTAGGACTATGAAGTCCTGGCTATGATCACATATGAAATACCTAGCCATCCCGTTTCTTAAGTGCAGGGTCTTGATTGGCACATCTCTTTCTTTTTTGTCTTTGTATTCAAAGTAATTGAGAAAAAGCACAGTTAATTATTTTTTAAGGCTCATTACAATAACAATTCCAATTCTTTTCAGACAAGGAAGACAACTGAGGAGTGAAAGCTGAAAATTCTTGTTTTGTCTTATTCACAAAGCTCAAACTCTGCTTCCTTAGCAACCCTCTATGACCTGTGAACTGCAATCTTGGTACACAATAGAAATTTAGCTCTGTTCTTGTGTTGTGATAGGATTTCAAACCTATATGTGAGATTTTAACTGTATAGCCTCTGGTAAAATATATTGGATTCATACAAGTCTTTGGAAATGGAGAAATTAGTAACATCTGGATAACTTGAATACAATGTACTGTGCCTGCAGTCTTCTACAAACTTTAGCAATCTACGGCATTTAATAGATTATGTAACAATTTATTCCTTCCCTGCAGAAATAGATTGAAACTGTACAAGATCTCCCACATCTCAGCTAAGCAGTTAAAAAACCTCAGACATAATTAAGCAACAAAACCCTGTAGTGTGTGAAACAAGAAAGCTGCATCATAGAAAGCACAAATCTTCAGCATGAGCTCAAATTTTCTCACAGATGCAATTTTAGGAAGACCAAATATGAGGTTAACTTAGATCATGCCCTTTGTTCTTTTAGCATTAGTCCACAAGTACATGAATATATAACCTAAGCAACAACAAAATAACACTGTCATTCTCCTATTTCTTTTATAGGTCTCTCAAAATGAGCAGGTAAGAGCAAAATATGCAAGCAAATATTTAGGAAAAAGCTCTTTCTGTTATGATCAAGAACAAGGAGTCCACTCAGCCTGGATAGAGTAGATTCACTGGATAAAGTTAGTTCATATTAAAATCATTCCCTTCCTTCCAGCTTCTACCCATGGAAGATGGTGCAGTTTCAGGTCTTAAATCAGGATGTCTTGGTATATGGAGTGAGTTTTAACTTCAGGTAAAGCAGGGGGAAGGTCTGCAAAAGAAAGGTAGTGGTAGTTGTCTCTGCGGCAGTACTCCACTTTAGGGTAATTTTGGACCCCTCCATTCATATCTACTGCCATGGGCCCAACAAATCTGTTCCATGCCTTGGTTTTGACTGCAAAAAACGAACACTGCTAGACATCGTTATCGGTCATTGTGGGCAATGGAGTGGCTGAAGGTGAGCAGTGAGCACCCATCCAGGTTGACTGGTACCAATACAAGCTTCATGTCAGCTAAGCTCACGTGAGACTGCAGTGTGAGCTCAGATCTGGAAGCCCAGGAGCCCACCCAAAGCAGAAGCTTCAATATTTCTGTGCAGGCTGGAGATGATGCAATTTTTCATGGAAGTGCAAATGTGGGTATATACTTAAGGCACAGACTAGCAAGCCTAGACGTGCCCTGACTTCTCTGACCTGTGCTTCATCTTGGTTACACTCACCTCCCACCACTTTTGTGAGGGAGGTCAGAGCAGCTTATTTGCATCCCTTGAAATGCAGAAAAATTTCTGACTTGCCTATCTATGACCTCTCTTCATTTCCCACCTACTACTGCTACAACATCTGCCTGCAGAAGCAGGCAAGGTAAAGCACACCCCGGTGGTTTTAAAGTCTTCAAAGGGATGCTGTTGCCTTGGTCCAAAAGAGTGTCAATGTCCTGACCTCCAGAGCACTCCTGCCCTACAGCCCTTCCACTACCTCAGTAGGGGAGCCGGAAAGGGGAGATGAATGAGGCTGTCATTTGAAATAAAGCATTCAAGCTATTTAATCCCTATGGTAGCTGGTTCTGTTACGCATGCTTTTTTACAGCATTGTCAAAGGCATCTAGCAGCAGGGGTAACTGCCTTCTTGTCATGTGGGCTGACAAAGACATAAAGGTATAAAATAGGTTTCCTTTTTATTTTATGTGATAAAGGTAAATTCTCTGCACTGAGAACCCCCTACTTGATCTGTATTGTTGCTAATTTACTATTTCTATCACAGTAATTTGTTGGCTCTGTAAGAGATTGATGTTCTGTACAGAAAGTGCTCCTTGTAAATACAACAACAAAGAGACATTCTGCAAGCACTTAAACATAATAGTAAATGCTTTCTACTCCACATGTTACTTGCTACATTTTACTCACATTTATCTACCAGGTTTTGGTTGCCAAAGTCTCCAGCACTGCAAATGTTTAGGAATGATTTTCCATGTATGTCCTTCTCTTCTAAAGTTTAGCAACAAGCTCAGAAGTTTGACCTCTTCCCGAGTACCTAAAACTCTCTATAGGGAAGGGTGAAACTTCTGTCTGAGGTCTTAAGAACAGTGTGAGGATGCCCTAATACCCCATCACATACATAGCAGGGGAAAAAAGGACTACCACTGTCTTAGCATTTTGAAAAATGTCATCCTGCCCAAAAGACCACAGTTGTTAACCTGTGAATTTTGGCACTTAAACAAACCTCCCTCCCCCAGCTTCAGATAATCCAAGTTTTTTAATATTTTTTTAAGAGGCTTCGGGCTAAAATGATCTGACATATGTGGAAAACCCAGGAAGCTCTTTCAGAAATTACTTGTCTGGTCATCAGTGCAACTTGGTTTCCCTTTTTTATAAACTAAACTAAGTCCTTCTCCTCTTTTTGTTCAGTTCTTCTTCTCAAAGTTCAGCTTTGTAGTGTGTCTCACTAGTCTGAGAGCAGACAGGGCTCCTCTCCTTTGCCTGCCTGGGTAATTTCTGTCTAAGGAGCCTCAGGTCACAGGCTAAGAGCTCAGTAACTCTTCCTGGCTCTTTAATTCACAACGAGTTAACAAGGCCATACACACTGCCTCCGTCTCCTGGCTTTCACTCCTAATTCATGGGCTGGACACAGCGATAATACATGAGCTATCATTCATAAAACCATTACTAAGTACTCACCACCTCAAGCACATGGCTGCCCTGTGGAAAGGGAATGTATGGAAAATAAATGTGTGCTTTCCAAGAAAGCAAAGAAAAAAGTAATTGCAAAGTCAATCACAGCACAGTTCAAACAAAGGCTACCTTTCTGTGGCTGGCTTTGAATTCGCTGCAGATACTGAGCTTGTTTTCACACCAAAACCAAACTAAAGTAACTTTTTTTTGTGTAATTAAGAACATATGCTGTGGTCAAAATGGAAGCCTCTTTACAAGTGCTACATAAAGGCATAATATGAGCAGTTTTTATATACACTGAGTTTTATACAGAACAAGCTCAGTGTCAGGTGTATTCTTAATGGTGTCTGAAGTAAGTCTTAGCTGGGACAGAACTCCTAAAAGCCAAAACTGAGATCCAAAAACCTTGCTCAAAACCTGTGGTTTATTAATACTAGAAACAGTTTACACATAGACCTTCAGGTTCCTGAGAGTTACAGCTCTGTGTGAGCCAGCACAGACCCAGATCTGACAGCACCAAACCTTTTAGCACCTTATTCATGTCCAAGCCTGACTACAGCCTGGAATCTAGGTATTGGCAGCGTGTAAGTCCTAATGGCAATGATGCCCAGTGTGGACACTTGTAGCTGATACTCTCCGTATCAGACTTCCTATGAAACACCGTTACTATGGCTGTTTCTCTTCTATAAAATGGGGAGTTGGAAAAGTGTTGTCACTCCCCAACTGTGCCTTGTACAGCGTTGCACAGGTTAGACTGATCAACATAGGAAATGGAAGAATGTGTTTCAGGTTCTTCTTGTGCTCTGGGTGGCCCTAGATAGATGCTGCCCATGTCTCAGGTGTGGGCCAAACTGAGATGTGTTTTTTGTTCTCCATTCTTAAAATCCTGACAGTGCACAGAAAAAAAAAAAAAGCCTCCGGGGATGCCGTTCAGGAATCTAGATCTACACTCCAGTGGCTTGGACACGTACCTGTAAAGGAGACAGCTTTATCCCTGCTCTCAAGATCTTATTTAGTTACTTGAATTAGACTATACGGGTTCTTTGGATTCCTGTTCTGAGGGCACATTTTAGAAGCAGAGACCTAGATGTGCATCTCTGCTGACAGAGCTGACTTTTGCATGATGCCATTTGGACACACTGACATGCAAATATGCTTGAGACATTATGCCCTGCCTTGCAAGTGACTGACTTCACATGCAGGTCCTGAGCCCCCTGCATCAGGTGGCTAGAACAAGCCAGCAATGGTTTTACAGCCTCTAAAGATGGGAAGTTTCTCTGTTTAGAAGCTGGGAGACTGCCAGGGCGAAGTAACCTATGTGCTTGGCCTGACTGTGTTTTTCCTTAGCCATCCCCTTACAGTTACTACTGGAAAGAGAATAATGAGCTGCACAAACCTTTGCAGAACCATGCAATGACATTCGTTTGCAACTCCTCACATGCTACAAGAAGAACACCTACCATGGCCCAGGATTCAACCCTGGGTTTCAGGCAGTGAAAAGCTATGCTTTGCAGCAGCCAACTTTTAATCATTTCTTTGACTTGATCTTTGTACAGTCATGTCTGTAGGGAGAAGCAGATGAAATAACCTGTAATACACTAGAGACAGAGATAGTTGTCAGTCAGTTTCCATTTCAAAAAAAGATTTATCGTCTCCTGCTGCTAACAACTCCATCACCTTGCCCACCTTGTGTAGCTGATCAGACTACCCTGGCCGAAGTTCTCCACTGCAGTAATAATCAGTCAAACTTGGATCAGTGTCTATCTGGCTGCAATGTGTGTGTCATTATGTTGCAGTATCCAGGTTCGGGGCTTTTCCACCAGAGAATGAATACAAATTTCAGAGAAAAAAAGCTCAAAGGGTTGTACTAAACCTGAACCAAACATCAGTCTGAAATGCTTCCTCTCTGACATCCCACATCCCCCTTCAACTGGACTGGAACTGAACTTGAACTGGGAGGGTTTTGAGGTCTTCATTCATCCTGAGCCAGAACTGAATGAAGGAAAGAATGAATTTCTGATTACTGGTTCAGTGTAATGGACTGATCAACAAACAGCATTTCTAGCAGGGTCTCTTTGCCTTGGAGACTGCCCATACTGGGACTTGCAGAGTGATGTAGCATTGCCGTCGATGCCTCCCCTCACTCCAGTGTTTACCACAAACCTTTGCCTCTGCACAGGAACACCCCATACTGCTCCACAGACCCCAGGAGGGGACCTGCTCAATATGGGGTCTGCAAATACCCTCAGAAATAAAGCTCTGAGGCAGGTCTGGCTCTGACTGATTCCTGTTGCCCTATTCTCCCTGTTCACTTCTCTGAGTAGGGATGCCATCCCTGGAGTGCCTTGCCACGTGGGTAGGTGTTTAAACCTGACTCTCTCTGATGCATGTGTGCAAAACAGGGCTCACAGGGTCGTTTCTGCCACCCATCCTTCGGTTTCTTGCCCCAGCTCTAACACCTCTTACGTTCCTGCTATCTCTGCTCTGGTTTCTTCCTCCCACGTGCCAGATTTAGGGTGATAAAGTGGTGGAGATGTGGTGGGAATATGAGGTGGGAAACAGAGGCTAAAGCTTCTTGCCTTTCTCTACAGGCTGACTCCATCATATGAACCTGACCATTTGTAAATATTATATTTCTCAGTTTCGACTGGTTTCTAAACCCTGTTAGCTCTCAATCAGCTTTAGTTCTGTCTCAGCCCATTGTGGCAGTGAGCAGGGGAATGTGATGGTTTGTTTCCCTGGAAATGCTCTTTTGCTGTTCTCTTCAGGCACTAATATTATGTGTTACAGCTGTTTAAAAATTCAGTGGTGATTATGCACTCCAGCAGAGATGACTTCATCAGGTTGAGGGTAAAATGTTCCTTTTTTAGCCCAGGTCAGGGCAGGGAGATATCTCCTACATCACACCGTTTATTCTTGGAATACAGCTGCACTGTGCCCCAGTCAGGCCAGGGATGTACTTACCCACCTTACCCTTGGCTCAAGACAGCACTGTCCTTCATTAATAGGGATGACTTGCAGTTCCTTCTCAAGCACAACTGTAGTTTTGGATTTCAACATTTCCAATTATAAATTCAGCAAGAGGATTACTAAATGGCCACAGTAGTCTTTTCTACCATAATTTCTTCAGAACTTCACTCATATGAGCCCAGAATTGATGGCATTGCAGCACAGAACTCCTAATTTATAACCCTATTATTAAGTCCTAACTGCTCTAAAAGAAAGTGGCCCAAATTATTATGAGACAAGTTTTTTATTGGTTTTATCATGAAAAAGGCCATTAAACATCATAACAGAAAGACACTCTTTCCCCTATAGACATACTGACACGGTAGAGATAAAATGTAATGTCTGTAAAGGAAGACAGTTCACTATCTAATCCTGATCTTTAAGCAGCTCCCAGTGATTCATGAATTCACTCTTCCCTTCCAAAAGCCACTTGTTTCCAAAAGTTTTGAAGGGCCTTTTCCTGTGCCAGCAAACTAAGGTTGCAGAGGAGCATTAATTCCGTCCTGTTCGTGTTTGTAAGAAATGTTGATTCAGTGCATGGACAAGTGGTGTGTTGATGAAACAGACAATCAGGGTTAGTGTTCTGGAGAAATCCAAGTCTTTAGCTCAAAGAGCCTCCCGATGACAATAAAATCATATTTTGGATAACTGTTGATACAAAGCCCTTTCTAGGACACAACCAGTACTCCTGCCAGTCAGGGTAGGTGCCCCATCTGTGCAAACACTATCCAGTTTGAAGCAATCAAGAAGAAGGCGTTCACTGGCTGTCACATTTTAACATGTTTTCTCAGTTATTCCATCAAATCTCAGCCAGCGATGGTAGATATTGGCAGGCACCAATCAATTCCTGAATAGTATCAGCATTTTCCCTCAATTGCTGAACTTAAACACCCAGCTTCAGAGTGTCTGTTACATTGCAGCTCTCATCAGTTGAGTGAGCAAAATATATACACGCAGCTGCTGAAAATCTAATTTATACCAGCACATCAGTTAACTTTTCAAGCCTTGGCATCTTCCCAGAGGCCCAGCCACAGCAACCTTTTTGAGGTCATCACTCAGTGGGGCTCAGATGGACAAGCTCTTCTTCAGTACCCCAAAATGCATTTGCAAGGTACCCCCAGGCTTTACAGTGCCCAAGTAGAGAGGGTGTTGGCCTGTATTGCAACAGAGAGAGGAGGAGAAGGGATCAGTGGGTGAACCCAACCAGGCTCAGCTCATGTTATACTCTTCTGCAGGGGTGCTATGAGCAAATTGGCTACTTCATGAAGTGGAGGTGATCACAAGAGTTATAATAATTTTCAAATCATTTGGGAAAGCTAACTGTGCCTGAAAGTGCCCCAGGGGAGCAGGCACCCTAAAACAACAGCCTGCAGGGCCAGGCTGCAGAAGGCTTGGTAAAGAAGACTGATTAGGAGATCTCTTCTGCACGGTAATGACAGCATATGTGCCATGTTTGCTGCAATAATTATTTCTAGTATATAAAACCATTAGAGCAGACCTAGGTTGCAGACAGGCAACTAGTGGCTTCTAGTCCAGCAACCTGGACTGGGACAAGTGATGGAGCCTTTGGTCTTGGCAGAAACAAACTGAGCAAGTTGCACATTCAGGAAAGCAGCAACAGCCTGTTCCCTGACTGGTCCTGCACCCAAAAGGGTAGAGGCATCTCTGGAAAGGGGTGACCTTTTGTCATTTTGTCATCCAGCTCTGTCTGAAGTTTCAGTGAAGGTGTGTCGGGACTGAACCTGTCTCTTTGGGTAGGCGGCTGAGGCTTTGGCAGAAACTCTGCAGCGGTACAGACCTTCCTCCCCTTACGTTTTCACTGTCACCATCCTTTTTTCCCTTCTCTGTGTGCTGGGCTTATGAATATCATTTTGATGATAAAAATAATTAGGTAGCTAGATTAAAAAGTGTGCACATCTGACATAAGCAGTGGGGCCACTAGGAAAATGGAAGCAGATGAAGGGCAGAGGAGACCCTGCTGGGTTCCTTGTCCCTCCCTCTCTCCGTTTTGGTGCTGCAGAGCTGCCAGCTGGGACACAGGCTGGGTCTGTACCTCTAGACCTCCTGTCTGCCCACAGAGTGCTGCAGAGCCATAGCCAGCTGTGATTACAGCACCTCCTTTTAACAGCAGGTTTCTTTATCAACTGAAGGTTATTTATGTCGGTCGTTTGTTATTCTGGGCTTCACAGACATATCAAATACAACACACACCATGGACAGGAATGTGTTTTTTCTAAAAGGAAGGGTAAAGCTGTTGGAAGAAAATAGATCTAATCTTCTCCACTCGTGCTATGGATTTTTAATATTTTTACTACTGTGTTCAAATAAAAGAATGTCTTAATTGGTACATTGGCATGTATCTTCAATTTCTATTTACTCATGCCTGAAACACTATGTGTTTCTCAGGCTAATGGCCTGAGTACTTCTGCCTATTCTTAATTTCAAGTTTGCAGATGGATCCTTCAACATCCACAAAGACCTGATCATCAACAATGCAGTCTGCTTTAAAATGCAATGTCTGTTAGTAATGTTGTGAGGACAAAGAAGGAGTTGGAAGTGGATGAAGTACGCCTTGTTGAAACTGGTGGATGCATGTACTCTTCTATCAGAATAAGACCAAGCAGATGAAGTGTCAGGCCTGGAGTAAAACCCTGAAACTACAAAAAATCACCATGGCCAGGCCTTATTTCAGGATCCCACGTATAAACCTCTTATCTCTGACTGCAGCTTCAACAAGAGGTTATTCATAATGACCTCTGCGAACATAGACTTAATAAAAGTCGTGAGACTCTCACAAAAGACAAGAGCTGAAGAAAATGCAGTTTCCTTCACCTATTTATAGAAAGAAAAGGTTCATAAGCACAGATGGGAACATTGCAAATAACATAAATGTTCAGACTGAATTGTATTACAACAAATTTTTATATTGTAAGTGACATTTTAAACATGCTTCTCCTCCTGAAATATTTCAAGCAATGAATAATGGAGCTGAATCAGATGGAGCACAAGGCATCTTGTAACTAGTGAGTGCTCAAAATCACTGGCTCACTTCAGATCTTTGTTTTTTCCCTTTTGAAAGATTCACCTGCAATGAATGTGACCTAGTGAATTGAAGAAGCAAAAAAGACGGGAAAAGGCAGCAAATAGTTTATGAGACATCCACTGAAAAAAAGATTTGTTAGCATAAAACTTTCATTAAACAACTATGAATAATGAATTTGCTGGTGTTTACACTGAACAATTTCTTTGATGCAGTTTTTCTTGTCTCTGCTGGAGAAAAGCAACCTCGATTTTTACAAGAACACAAGAGCACCAATCTGGAGGGAGGTCCTGACACACACACCCTCTCCCCCATCTAGACTGGCGTTGCCTCTTGGTTAATGAGGAGAACATGGTTATGAGCTGGTTTCTGTTCCCAGTTCTGTGACTGAACCTAGATAAAGACCTAAATAGGACCCCAAAGCCCATTTGCTTGGCCCCATCATATAATACTGAGGCTGCAATCTTAGTTTTTTAGTTGGTTGCTGACTTTCTGGCCTGGTAAGTACTCTGTTCTTGTCACACCATGCTGTAACTTCCGCAGGAAGAGTTAGTTAAGTCGTGGTGCCTGCGAGGATTCAGGGTTCGCTGTTGACACCACTTGGATGGAGCTGCTGCCTGTTATTGCTGATGGTTCCCTTCTGTTTTGAGGGGACAGGTGGGAGAGAGCCTGGGCTGAGTGAAAAGAGGTGATTCTGCACCACAGTGGAATAGAGATGTAGGTTTAAGTTTTTTAGGGCTGAAGAGAAGATGAAATCTGCCTCTTTCTCCACAGAGATCAGATTCATACACAAAAGAGGAAACCATCTTGCCCAATAAATTTACTTAAAGAAAACACCTGGTTCCCACTCACTCAGGAGCTCAGCCCTGGAAAAGGGCTTGCTGAAACATCCACCGTCCCTAATGCACAGCCCCTGAGAAAGGTGGGAATGAGGGCCACATCCCTGTAGGTGCTGCTTCCTCTTGCGTTGGTGCAAGAAGCTCCTTTCTCTGGGGAGAAGAACAAAAGGAAGCAGGTCTGGACTGTGTTTTGGAGGAGCTTGTTTTCCTCTATGGATGAAGACACTATCTGGCATGTCATTATCCCTCCAAATCACCCTAGGAGAGAAGCAGACAGGCAGCCTCTCTTAAGAGAGGCATTCTTGAAAATGTCACAGTATCTCCTTGCTGAGCATTTCCTCATTTCGTTTGTTTTCATGGAACTTCATTCAATCTTCCTTCCACATAAAACCATAATAATGGTCAAAGTGATGATATAGTGACTCTGGATCAGGTTATTGTTATCAGTCTTCCAGTTGCTCAAGCTCTGATGGCATCCCAAGACTGAATTAGAAAAAAATCCAGTTGGTTCATTTCAAGGCAAGATAATTTAAATATGATCTATAAGGTCAAATATTATGGAGATCAGGTTTAAGTTTGAGTCAATTAGAATTCAAATTCAGTTATTTCATTAGTATACCCTGGCAAACTCAGAGACATATTGGGCTGCTGCTTTTGAGAAGAAAAGAATGATAGTATCTTTAAAGATAACGATACACTTGTTTTTAGATTCAGTCAAATCTCCAGTTAAAAGACCCCTAGGGCCATGATAGATATATTGGAGGAAAGTTTGGGTTTCTTTTAAGTGTACTCTTTGGAGAGTGGAGCTCATTTAGTTGATTGAGTCAGCTCATTTAATCAGTTAGCTGAATTTCAGTGAGGCTGTGTCTTAGAAGCATTGAAACACTACGTAAAAACAATTTCCTCTGTATTTCACATATTAAATCACACTTTTTCCAAAACAGTAGGTGTCATTGTAATAGGGCAACAGTAATTTTGAATATTTGCTAGCAGGATGGAGATTTTCACTAGTTAATACATAGCCAAGTATCCATTAGAAACTGTTTTGTTTCAGAGCAGGGGACAAACAACAGACCAACTTGTCTGACTACATTCCAGTCTGAAAGGTTAATGCCAGGGTCAGCACCAAAGGGATGGTTCCTTACAAGCCACTACAAAGAAAGATTACAAGACAAATCTTGATCCAACCTACTCTGCCATGATCATAAGACTGTGTATTTGGCTTAACTAGTGCTGACATATTTTAACTGTCAGTGTTTGGTGAGAAGGATAATGTATACACACAGCCTGAAGGCTGGATCTACAGAAGCATAGAAGGAGTCATAACACTGAGTCTCTCACAGTGGTGGGTTCCCAGGAGCAGAAAGCGGGTCCCAGAGTTTGGGATCCTCATGGAGTGAGAGGAAGAAGCTGGTCCTGAGGCATGGGGCACACTGATGCTGTGCTGAGAACCACCTGTTAACCCATGAGGAACACTAAGTAGAGGGGGGTAAAACGCAAGCACTTGGGGAATTAAAGAGGAAGGTGAGGCCAGGATTTATGCAAAGGCTGAAGTGAGAGAAAACTCATCAAATCCCTTCAGTGCTTCCATGGAACACGACACTTCAGCTCCTAGGTGATTACAGGGCAATTTGCGTGAGGCTCTTTCAGTCTCTCCTTTCCAGGTTTTGTCTCATTGAATGAAATAATTAAACAAGCCCTTAGCCAGGCAGAGAAAGGAATGATGATCCCATAACCACCAGCAAAGTTAACCGAGTGAAATGCAAATTCCTGTTAAAGCAGTCCAGGAAAAAACAACAGAGGAGGTTGTGAGAAGCAATTTGCTAAAGGTGTGAAACTTCATAACAACAAAAACTTCAAAAGCATCAGTAGTAGGACACATTTGGTAAGGTCCAGAAGTGAACAAGATACAAAAGCGTCATACAGGGAAGACAAGGTCATTGCAAGATATCTGAGGGAGTACTGGAGGGACAAACCCCAATGAAAACAGATCTGCACAGCTGATACCACAACTTCTGGTACAAGAAGGCATGAAGCAGCTGATTCTGGTGGGAAGCTTATCCTTTGCCCCTCCTTGTAAAGGTAGTAATTGGGTTTCTTTGTCTTTATGTTCTCCACAGAGAGGTGAAGGATAGACTTGAGACTGCTGTTCTTTACAGGGTACCTATACAGGTAACAGCGGACTGGGGTATAGAACAAATCAACAAATAACAATAAATAATTTCAAAGAACTGTAAAGGAGTTAAAGGCATTGTCTTATTCTGAGAATAAGCAAAATTTAGTCTCCAGATATCAGAAAAATGAAAGTCAAAAAATATAACCTTTTTTTTTTTTTTTTTTTTTTTTTTTGTAAAGCCAGGACCACAAGAGAGATATTGTCAAATAAAGGCTGTTCCACCTGACTTTTGTACCAAGCAAACTCACAGACACCTAGGTAAAGAATAGATTTACTAGGCGCAGGGGAAAAAAATATGATTTATTGGGGAATAGTCAACACAGCTTTTAGCAAGGCAAGTCATGATTCACAAATCTATGAGTGCTCTGTGAAGGTGTAAGGAATTATATGAATAAAGGTGGTAGAGTTCATATTGTGTTTGAGGGTTTCCAGGAAGCTTTCAACAAGTTTCATCCCCAAAGGTTCTTAGAGGGATGAAGCTGTCAGTTGGAAAGACCTCCCATGGATTAATAAACAGTTAAAGGATTGGAAACAAGGAGGAACAAAGGATTAAGTTTTCATAGTAAGGAAATGTTAACTGTGCTGGGGCGTCACCATGTTCTCAGAAGGAAGCTTCAAAAGGGGGCTGGGTGACAAAGTTTGGTGGTAATACAAAATTACCTAGTACAATCAAATCTAAAGCTGACAGTGAATGATTGTGGCAGATCTTGCTATCCACTAACCCAATCAGCACTGATATGTGCAACATAATGCATCTGGGAAAAAATATTTCTAGCCATGCATATCCTGTTCTTGGCTCTAAATCAGCTCTTACCAGTCAAGAAATAAATCTTGGAGTTGATTCTGTAAGCTCATTGCTCAGCAGCGGTCAAAAGGGCAAACAGGTTGTTAGGAATTATTAGGGACAGGAAGTGAGAGCCAGACTGAAAACACTTTTAACCATCTATCTAAGTGCCTTGTGCAGACATATTCTGAAGACTACACATAGGACTAGTCCTTCCCTCACCTCATAAAAAGCAGAGTTGGAAGAGGTACCAAAAAGTTTGATCAGAGAAGAGCCTGGACAGGAGGAGAGACCAAACAGACCACCCTTGGCTTCAGAAAGAGGCAAAAGGGAAAGCCATATGTTAAACCAGAATGAAGTTATTACCGGGTTTGAGAAAGAGCATGAGGAAGGACTGTTCCATGATTCTGGACACCCAGGAATTAATAGAACTTCAATGCCAAAGCATCAAGGAGTGATTTTAAAACAAACTGAAGAAAGTGTTTTTCACATAGCTCATAACTAAAGAAAGCATTCATTGCAGAGAGAAGCTACGGAGGCAAAAATGCAAATAGATTCAGGAAGGGATTAGCTAAATTAAGACAGGTCCATTGGCACTCATTAAACAGGTCGGTCTCTGTACGACCTTCAGCTCAGGTGCTGTCTAAGGCATTGGCTGCCAGAAGAGGTGCTTGGCCAAAGATCTCACTGTACTTACGAACTTCCCCTGGGTATCTCCTGCTGGCTAGTTTGGGAAACAGAATTTGGGGCTAGTTGGGCCTGAGCCAGATTGGTCATTATTATATTCTTATGTTAACCAACTAAGCAATTAGTGCATGTGCTGCACTCCTTTGGGAGCAACTTCTGTTCCAGTGAGTGTGAATATGCCCTTGATTCAGCGAGTCATGTACGCTGTTCCTGGGCATTTCTAATATGCTTCCTGTGAGTCAACCAAGTGGAGGCAAGGGGGACTATGCACGTGCTCGACGTTCTACATGCAACTACAGACTCACTGTCTGATATGAAAGGAAAGATGTTCATAGTATAGCTGTGAAAATGCAAAAGTTGTTTTCTGCAGACTGATTTTCTGTGTATGGTAAATGAGAGGCAAGGGTACAGGAATGTGACTGGATTATAGTGGATACAGACTACCAGCTGCTTTTACATTTTCCTGTTTTAAAATGTATTAGTGAACTAAGAAAGTTTCTGAAAATTTGCCTCTTCTCAACAAGCAGGGTAAGTTCAATATAAACCCAGTACTTACACAATATGTCAAACTGCTCTGTGATGCTTACTTATACTATGCTATTAAGTTCCAGAGGAAGGAAGCAAGGTATAACAGCCTGTCCTCCCTGGCTGTTGTTCCTCAGGCAAGATTCTGGCGATATTATATGGTGGAGAAAATCCCATAGTAGATGAGCTACATGATAAAGCATTGAGAGTGTCAAGAATTATTTGTAGCATTTAGTAATAAAACACAGTATTTTCAGCATTGTGTAAGCCAGAATCTGATTTCAATAGCAGTAATACAATGTACGATAGTACTGGTCTCCGTGTTTGTCTGTGTGTGTGCATGCAGACATTCTTGGGATGGGGCCAGGGGAAGAAAGGGATGTGCTAAACAGTATTTACACCGGCCAAGGTCATCTGCTTCTTCTTCTTCTGGAAAAATTCATGCAAAGCGAAGCACATGTGTGTACAGTAGGAAAGGGATAAGCAGGTATAGGAACGAGTAAATGTTGGCATAAGAAGGCAATAAGGACCAAAGTGGGAGTACTGCAATGGGCCCAGGGTGCTTCGCTGCCAGACCTGCCTGAAGTGCTGATGTTTTGTCCAGCTTGTTTAACCTCCCTGTGCTTTCTCTGGAAAGAAGAGCTGCCCTGAGGACACCAGAGCTGAGGTTCAGCTGAGGGACAGTCTAAACTGGGGAGCATTTGTGCCCTTTTACGCATCTTCTCATGGAAGACTACCTCCCTCCACTTCCTCCATAGTCCTTTAGTCCTGTATTTGGTCCTTCCAGAGCCTTGTGCAGCACTGTGGCCTTAACGCATGGATGATAATTGCGCATATTTAACATAATAGGAGCATTTGACAACAGATACGCATATCGTTTATCACTGCAAGTGGAAAATGAAAAGGGGAATTGTTATTACTTCAGTCATTTAGCAATTTCATACACAGAACTCAAGTGCTTTGAAGAGCAGGTCCATAGCATTATACATATGTATTATACATACATCGTATAATGGGAAAAATCAAGGAAGAGAATAGTGAAGTCATTTGCTCAAAGTCACCCAAAGCATGAGTTTTTTAAATCACAGGCCATTGCAGCCAAGACTGCTTTTCATTTTCTGTATGCATTATTCAATAAGAGAGTTACTGTTATTCTATATGGAGAAGTAATGTCAAATACACAGCATTTTTTTCAGTGCTGAAGATGTGAAAAATAGTGAATGAAATATGAGTTTGGTGTATTTTTCTTAAGACAATGTCAATAATATGACAATTAAACAGGTGACCACATAAACAAATGTTTCCTTTCCATCATAACAATAAAGCAATCTGTTACACAAATAAAATATAAAGTATATTGATGTTAAAATTCAACCAATTGCATTTCTGTAACAGGTCAGTCTGCTTTAGTGACTGTGGTCTCCAGACTCTTCTGTGTCCATGGAGTACTTCAGAACGATCCATGAAATAGCACCATAAAGTCAATGCTGAAGTTAGTTAGACTAGCTATGGAGTTTGCACTGCCGTTTGAAAAAGCAAATTTCAAACTGCAAATTGAACAAGGTGCAAAATCTCTTAAATAGAGAATATATTTAGATTGCAGCCAGCCTGATGAACTTTTATTGCTCTTCTAGAACATGTATCTTTGATCCCATCAGAAATAGGTTAATCCATTACAGTCTTTGCAACTGCAATTATTTTTCTTACTTTTTCTTGTCACTCTTCAATCCCTACTCAGCACTCATCTCAGTCTGATCTCTGAGCTCCATACATCACTTTTGTTAAAAATGTCCTGTTTCTTTGGCTGTTTCTCAGGAACCACTATTGATTCTGCCCATGAGACTGTCCCATCGAAGCAACAACCCTGTGAGCTTTTCAAAGCAAACTAGTAAAAGGGTGTGAACTTTGCAATTGACAAAGGAAGACCCTTGCAGTACATTGTATGATTTTTATTTTAATAGTAATTTTCAATTAAATTTGAGTCTGGATAGGCCATAAACCTATTGCCACATTTGTTGAATTTAGCAGATCCTTTTGACCCGAAAGGTATTTATGAGGTTTTAGTGGAAGCCTGAATAGTTGATTCTAATGAAATATTTCTGAAGCAGCAAAGAATTTTGTTATTTCAGTTTCAAATCAGTAGTTTTTAACTTTTCAAATGAGTTTCAAGTTTTCTTTGCACTCTCTTCTTCTTAAACTAAGTACATATGGGGTTTAGCCACACCCCGATGAAGCAAAACATTTCCTTTCCAGTTGAATGAAAAATGGCAAGACACTTCAAAATGAAATAATTTCAACGACACAAAGCTTTTGAAGAATGTGCATTAATTCTGAGTGATTTCTGCTCAGTCAGTGTGTCATTTAACTGTGGCTTTGGTTAGGTGGGTCTCAAAAGTAACAGAAACCTTCTGTTCAAATCACCTTGAGATGTGTGGCCTTCGCACATCTCAAGTGATACACTCAGATTTGAACAAATTAACTCAAGACTGGTTTGAGTCAGTGCAAAGAAGGGGAAAAAAAAAGAGACTCCACACTAGCTATGGGGTTTTCCCATGATTGTCATTACCCCATATAAGCATGCATTTGCATTTTGATAACTTCAACTACTTTTGTCTTTCTGATACAAGCATGTTTGTTGTTTCAATCACCAAAGGCTCATTCTGTAGTTGTAATGACACAACCTTATAGGCACAGGTTGTATCACTGTTATCAACACCAAAACTAGCAATAGGACATGATTCAATAGGTCATTAATGTTGGAAAAGGATAACACTTTCCATCCAGGACTTCAGAAACCCCATCATTTAGCAGGCAAACACTGCAGGTTACAGTAATGCCAAGCAATTCAGTCTACCAATAATGACGTTACTCAGATGAAAACTATAGACCCCTTGCCTTATTAAAAGCAAAACCGTAAAGTTCAGGGGACAACGCCAAACAGACAACAACATCAAAGGCCTTTTGAAGATTAATACATTGACTAAATTGCCAGAGATTCATTTGGAAGCAAATGACACAGACACTCATTACATCTGCAGCCATTTTATATTATCAGAATACGTTCTTCATCTGCAACATTCTCTATTTCTTCACTTACGGCCATAGGCAATAGAATCCTTTTTTTTCTCTTTTTTTTGGGGATAAACTTTTGGGGGTCATGGTCTAGACGCCTTTAGAGGAAATCTTCTGAATCTCAAATGAATCATTGGGAAATTATCCTGCTAGTGAGAGTTATGTTTGCTGAGGCATGGGTAGGAAAAGCTAGTGAGAACTGCTGCAGCTGTGTTATATAAAAGGAAGAGACAATTTAATGGAAAATTTCATACTTTGCAGAAATTTGATTGCCTATTTTCTCTATGTAGATATCTTATTAGAGCAGCTACAGCTGCTGCACTGAAGGTATATTTTCACTGATGATGATCAGAATGGGAGTGCCAGAGCAGTATGTGGAATTTAACATTTTATTCTGTTGCAGAATTACAGCAAACATTTACAAATCTCTCAGCTGTTAGTTTTCTTTTATTAGACAGGAGTGAGAATTTGCTCCTTATGGCTGCTCTTTTTTGTCCAAGGGACAAAGAGTATTTGTTGGTAGCAGGACCTTACTGGGTTGGGTGAAATGGCAAAGAAATCACCAGTTACGTGTGTTTGCCTCACCTGCTGGTTTTACTGAACACAGGATAAACTGGTACCTTTAGCACCATAAGTGTAGAGTGTCCCACATCATTGTCCCTTCCATATCTCCCTTCACCAATTTTTAAAAAAAGTATCAGATCCCTTTATAATTACATCATGATAGTACAACCTGGCACTTCATAGATCTCTTTGTTCATAATTAGTGTTGGAGGTGAATATGTCATAAATTCTACATCACAAAATCTCTTAGATTCACAGCTATGATAGTTGTTTTTCTTCACTGAGGCCAAAATAATCCCAGAACTGCTGTCAAATGTTTTATGTTCCACCATTTGGAGCTGCTTAGTGTTAACAGGATAATGCTATCTACTATTTTTGGTGTGCAAAGTGCTGCAGGCTAAACATTGGTTGAATACAATGGTTCAATAGCCAAAATAATTTTAAAAACCTGTCTACATATTCTTCATGGCATTTTGTTTGATTTTCGCAAAACCAAAATCATTGCTGAAGGAAGAGAGTTTTAGGGATATTTAAAGTAAAAGATCCTTTTTTCCTTCACGTCTATGTGAATAGTTTTTTGACTTGAATCCATCCTGAATCTCCCAGCATTTTAAAATGTTCTTAAATATCCGCAGGGTGAGCCCTGTTGTCCCTGAAGCCATTGGGTGAATAACCCAGCTAAAGCACACAACAGCTGAAAGCAGCTGCTGTCAGCTTGTTTGCAGACGGTGTGCTGGCAGTTTTCCTAAGCAGAAGTTTTCTCTCACTCCCACTCAGGAGAGTAGAGTGATGCATCATCAGAAGATGACTATCCTTCAGAGTCGTAGCTTGGAACACATCTGCTGACATCCCTCCAACTGGTTTTGAGAAGGCTCAAAACTTCAGTTTTTTACATCTGGCTCCATCTTACCACACTCACAGTCTTAGCAACCTCAACACAAGTAGCTACCTACGCCACCTCAGGTTGGTGCAGAAATATATCATGGGGTCTTAGGCCAAACTCTTAAAAACGTCACCCTTTCCAGCCAAGCAGTAGGTTGAAATACCATCTTCAGCAAAACAAATCAGTGACACACATTGGCTTAAGTGTTGCCAGGATCTCAGTAAATATTGCATTACTAACCCTCTGAGCTCCCGTCACATATCACGGTGCCATTCCAGATGCCCCTTAACAGCTGCAGAAAGAGATGAACTGGCACAGAAGTGGATAGAGAAACCTTTCTTCAAACACTGTGGTGAGTACACTTGTAAGTAACTTATTCGCCCTGACCATAACTCACAGTTGAAATCACCATACTTGAAAATTCCACCTCCTGCTGGGTCCAGAGATGGCTTTATTATCAGATAAACTTCTGGCCAATAGGTGAGTTGCAGTTTAAGCAATGGACTACACAGTCCAACTTTCAGAATGTTGTTTTTTATAAAAAGGACTTGATTGTTCTGCAAGTACTTCAAGGCAGTCTTCTTCAGAGAAGATGGTCTTCAGCCTGTTCTGCCACTGGGACTGTATTGCAGCACAGCTGTAATTGCAGCTGGTCTCTCTGAGCACCACTGGGAAAGCACTGTCAGCAACAGGGTCAAAGAGCTGGTTTAAAGCTATTCTACTGGTAAGATCTGAGCACTGCTCACTCTTCTAGCACACATGGTATGGAGAACTATGTCACAGGCAAATGAGAAGGAAAAAAAAAAGTCAAAATATTTCTGCCTTCTGAAACGGTTTCTCCTCAGAAATTCACAGTGCTTAGCAAAATGACAAGAGGAAAACAGAAGAAAGGAAAATTGTTTATAATTACTTGGATTGTACAGTGTGAAGGTATCATTGTAAACAGGCATGCCTCCATTAAACCATCTGAAATCTATTTTTTTAATCTCTATACATTGCATTCAATCTCCTTGAGTTTCTCGCCTTTTGGGATCACCTTGAGGGAAAAATGGTCTTGAACTGATGGTGAAAGACAGTCACCTTCAAGGACAAAAATTTGAGTCAGACAATACCCTAGCTTCCTATTCTAACAGGAACTGAGGTTGAAAAAGAAAAAATACTGGTCCAGAACCAAAGCCTGCTGACTTACAACTGTCTTTCCATTCACTTTGGTGTCTTGGAGTAAGAGGTTTATTGGTGAGGAAAAGTCTTTAGCTTCTGCTACTGATAACAGCTTCCAGGGTGAGAAGGGAATTAATTCCATCCCTATACAATGGATCAACACAAGGCCACTATTATCATTTAACTGCAGAGCTAGTCCTATTCCTACTCCATTACTTGGGCACTTTTGAAGGGATACATGCAGTTTGTCCTGCTCCCTGCCCTTGGGTGAATTTCAGTCTCTGGGAACCATCTGTAATGAGTACCTTATTGTATGAATTTTATCTTTCCTGTCTGTTTCGGAGCAAGATAGAATAACAAGCAACTTGTAGTGGATCTGGATACTGGGGTTTATTGAAGAACCAGACAGATCAGAGTTTTTAGCTTACCTGATTATTTAGCACAGTCAGTCACTCCCCTCCTTGCACCACCTTCATAAGGTCTCAACTTCCCTCTGCAGCTGGTCTCTGCTGGTCTGGGAAGGTCAGGCAAAAGTCATGTCATGTTGTGCTGTTGCTTAGTTAACGACCTCAGACATCACTATCCAAGGTTCCTGAACAGCCCACTGCATTAGTCTTCACTCTGATCTGATCTCCAAGAACCACCCCCTGCTTCCAGGATCTTTCCTCCAGTTGTTCTCTTCTTCACCTTCTTCATTCTAGGTCCCCTTTTTCTCTCCAAGGCAAGTTCATCTTTTGGAGAACCCTTGGGTTTTGTCATCTTTTCTTCCCATAGCCCCAGGTCCCTGTTTTTTCCTAATCTAAATAGTCTAGGTGCAGAAGCACAGCACATGAACAGCCTCCTAATTGTTTCTTCTGTCTTACGTCTCTTCAGTGGGAGGATTCAGTTCGGGTGCTAACAAAATTGAGAACTAGCCTGTACTGCCTGCACGTAGCAACCAGCAGGCTTTTCCTTGAGAGTTCAAAAGTTACATTTTGGGTATGCATCCGCTCACACATGCATACACCCAATTGTCTGCCATGTGTTAGCATTTACAATTAAAGCATTTTTTTCACCCACAACAGTTTGTTCACCAGAAAATTAAGTATCTGAGCAATATTCACACTCAGTGGTTGAACACAGCCAAATCCAAACACAGGAATGCCAAATTCTGCAAGAAATCCGCAGTCAGCCACCTGTCCCTATGGGATTCACTCAGGAATAGAGATGTGAGCAAATACAAAACCTTCTGGAAACACAGTCCAATGTCACGCTCTTGAATATGCAAGTGAGTATTTGCTGAAATGTTTTCAGCGTAACCCAAGCCCAATAAAGCAGGGTTTCACTTCGCTCCAGTGGGCCTGAACCTGAAATCAGCAGCTGAAACCAAGTCCTAGAAGCAAGTGAATCTCCTAATGGCAATAGAAATTCTGATTGCCAGTTAGTGTTAAGAAAACTGAGTTGCTGTAAGGTTAATGCTATCATGTAAGTACCACTGTCTCTCCTTAAAATTAACAAATAGTAGTAAAGGTGATCCCTCTTCCTGTTTCTGCTTTCCTAGGGAAGGCATGTATCCCACTCCCAAATAAATTAACAAGTACCTTCTTTTGACTCAAGCTGTACATGAGCGGGGCACAAACATGCTTTAATTTATACCAAGGCTTGAAAATACAAGTGGAAGCGTTTGCAGATTTCAAAGACAGAGCCGTGAGCTGCAGTTAGGCCAGGGACAAGTACAAGCCTACATGATTCAGAAAGGTCTCTTCTGATCAAAGGGGTTAATTAAAGAGCTGTAAGTAAGTTAAGTTGTTTTTTGATGCACAATGCTCCCTCTGAGCTTTCTGAGTGCATCCTGTAGATCCCATCTTCACTGAAACTGAATTGAAAATAGTTCTGTCTAAACCTGCTTATCTCAAAGATAAAACACCTGAATATGCATCTTGTGACTCAAACTCAGCACACTTTTGAAATATAAGTCTTTAAATGGATGGTGTTTCCCAGCATAGCTGAAGGTCCATAACAGACAACAGATTTTGGATGTTCATTGCTGGACTCAGGTGAGTTCAGGTGAGTCCTTAGAAACACTGTGACCTACATTCACAAAGCTCTATCTGTGGTGTCTATACCTCAGGTGGCATACAGAGAATTCAAAATTATCTTTTGGTAAAGCCAAGGGATGGAAAGAAAGAGAATAAAATGAGAATGGGAAAAGCTCTCTCAGGGTTATTTCTGGGTGACTAAACAAGCATCTTAGTGAGGTTGATCTCTCCGATACAGCAAATTAACACAACAACGAGGATGATTCCCCCCTCCTCGTGTCATCCCCCTAGTCAGTCAGAAAAGCACAGTACCATATGTTTTTCACTGGGACCTGATCAGAGTCTTTATTGTTTTTCCCCACTTCTAATGCTCTTGGTGTTGATTGGAGCAGACTTTGATCAGGTACAAGTGTTGCAGGCTGATGGGTCACTGAGCTTTGTGCACTGTAGTATTGCAGGGTAATACTTACCAGCTACTACCTGCTGTGCTATCAGCCGAGACTTTCCCATTATAAACCAAAGGCTACAAAACATGAGTCTGGAAAAGGGAGGGGGAAGCAGGGCAGGGATCCTCATGCTGTTGGAGTTTGTAGGTACACCGCCACAAGAATGACAACACCAGAACAACATTGTGAGACCAGCAAGGGGAAAGGTGTCCCAGCAGCTGTGAGGGAAGGCTGCAGAGTTGCAGAAGGCAGGCCCTCAGCATGACGCAGGGGAAGGCTTTTTAAGCACTACAATAATGTCTCCCTGCAGGAAGGAGCATTCCTGACACTACCGGTACACCTGAAAAATGTTGAGCGAAACCCTTCACCTGATTCTGTTTTCCTTCCTATCCTGTGACTGTCTCATCCCCTGTGTTTTTAAGATGAGTGGGAAGGAAATACCTCCTGGGGGATGTTTCTGTTGGTGAGTGTCTCAAGGCTGTCGTCTCCTTTGGGATTCCAAGGTACTGTGGCAGTGCACACATCCCCAGTGACACCTCTCTGTCACTCATCACTGGCAGGCACCCGGAAAGGCGAGTTGGGAGCCAGAGACTCCAGCTAATACCTACTGAGGGCAAAGTAGCATGAAACAAGCTCCAGCCTAGAGTCAGGGTCCTGCAGATTCACAGAAGACTGCTCTTGGTGACCCCTAGGCAGGCATGGGGTGTGCAGCACTCCAAGCTAGCCACCACACACATGAAAGAAACAACAGAGGGTGGTTGTAACTGCCTGAAGCACTTAGTGGTTGCTCCAGCTTGTAGATGAAGGCCTAGCAGTAGGGACTGGTGATTAGCGCAGCATTAGGGCATGATGCTCAAATAGAAATAGAGGTCAAAATGCTTTCAACTATCCTGCATTAAAGAGCTTATAACACATTTACTGACATATTGCTATAAGAAAAGGTTAATCTTTTCTGGGGTCACTTGTAAGCAATTTTGGAGACGTATTATGCTGATTTTGCAGTCTGCTTTGGGATACAGGTCCTACATTGGAAAAACGGGGGTCGAGTCAGGTGCTGACTGCTTTGCCTCCAACTATTCTAAGAATAAAGATGATTGCCTGGTAGCTTTTGCCTCCTGATCCCTTTTATCCTTGGAGAACCTGCAGAAAAGTCTTCATCAAGTCTACGGGCCCCTCTGTGCTGTCTGCCCAGTGGGCTGCCATGGGAGGGACAGGTGGGACAAGACATTGCTCTCATGAAACCCTGCCTGGAGTACTGAGGCCAGCTCTGGGGCCTCCAACATGAGAAGGGTATCGAACATTTGGAGCGAGTCCAGAGGAGGCCATGAAGATGGTCAGAGAGCTGGAGCCCCTCTGCTATGGGGACAGGCTGAGAGAGTTGGGCTTGTTCAGCCTGGAGAAGAGAAGGCTCCGGGGAGACCTTATAGCGCCTTCCAGTACCTGAAGGGGCTACAAGGAAGCTGGGGGGGGGGGGGCGCACTTCTTACAGGGATATGTAAGGACAGGACAAGGGGTAATAGGTTTAAATTGAAAGTGGGGAGATTTAAATTGGATATCAGGAAAAAATTCTTCCCGCAGAGGGTGGTGAGGCACTGGGACAGGTTGCCCAGAGAAGCTGTGGATGCCCCATCCCTGGCAGTGTTCAAGGCCAGGCTGGATGAGGCTCTGAGCAACCTGGTCTAGTGGAGGGTGTCCCTGCCCATGGCAGGGGGGTTGGAAATAGATGATTTTTAAGGTCCTTTCCAACCTAAACCATTCTATGGCAAGAGGAAATCTGGTCATTTTCTGCCAGTAACCTGCACAGAAGGCATGGTTTGAAGCCCATGATTGCTGAACCAAACACGACAGCTTTCCACACTCAACAGTGAACAATGTTTTGTTCTGATGAATCAGCATTTCTCATTGGGAATGGGCTCCACCAGAAGATTTCCGGCCAGTTTTAATCAGGGATGCTTGAAAGCCATCCAAAACACAGGCCAGGAAAGGAAATAACTACAAAAAAAACCCAGCTTTTTCACATTTTCTGAATTGTTCAGTAATTACATTTGTTGAAGACATAATTCATGCATGATTGTTTAGAGTTGTCCCTGCAACATTTATCAGCTCACACACAATTATCTTTCTTTCCTTCCAGAATCAGTCTGTAATCAGTTCTATAAACCCTTTGAGATATTTGTTTGAGGACAATGTTTTTTGTAGGGAATAAAGATGGAAAAGAAACATGTTTTCAAAGCTGCAGCCAAAGAAAAAGCCAGTAATCAGACAACTAAATGCAGATTTCTCTGACCTAGTGAAAATGGATTCATGAGGAGTTAATTTTTTTCCACTTTCTGCTTTTTCTTCTTACACACTATATTTTACTTTTCTTGCTAAACAGTGAGAAACTCTGATGCATTACAATAGCTCAAACTTTTTTTTACAGATGAAAAGCTATATTGGTTTAACTCAGTGATTTTGTACAAATGCTGTAGTACATCATTAGAGTTCAAGTGGTACAACCTCTTTAAGTTGAATGAATCTGCAGCAGTAGATGAAGAAAATCTGGGAAATAAATAAGCAAGGTAGCTGTAACAAACTATTAGGCCAAGATGGCCATGTCCACACTCAGGGTTTATTAAGGTGAATCTGTTGGTAGGAAATGTTTCCTACCTGGCACAGTTACAGTGGCTAAAACCAAGAAAACATTGTCTGTGTACCAAGCCATAAGGATGAAATGTTGTTGAACATCTCTGGCTGCTTTATCCTCCTATAGCAATGCATAGTACGTATAAATCCAGTTTAACAGCCTAATTAGTCAGAGCAACAGCAATTTGTATCACTGGGGCTGCTCAGCCAAAGCACACAGTAAATTCACCTCCTGGAGCCAGCTGCTGCCCCTGTTTGCGCTGTCTCTATCCTTGTGTGTCTCCACTGACACAGCCCAGCTTTATTCCCAACTTGCCATGCTGGGAGAAGAGACGCATGGTTCTTTGCTCCTCAGACAGACTCCAGCACTTGTCCTCCCTCTTTCCAATGGCTTGTGAGCACTGCCACATTCAAGAAGGTTTCCCTGGACTGATCTGAGCCATTACTGGAAGCTGGGGCTTGGTTTGGTTCATCTCACACCATGGTCTCACTCCATCAGGTTTGTGCCCCACCAGTGTCATGTTCCCTACCCCCCCTTGGTGTGCAATGGCTGGTCTCTCCCCTCACCCAGGAGGCTGCTGCCTTCTTACACTGCTGGGAGAGCTTGGGTGTAATGAGCTGTGTTTGGCTGGAGGGTTTGGGTTTGGTTTTTACAGGATATTTGTGCTCATGTCCCTCCTTGGCTAGCCCTGGGTTGCTGAGTTTGCTACCAACTTTCCTCCTGATCTGACTGAATCTGGTTGTACTTTGCAATGCTCAACCCCACTGACACGCTGCTCTGCGACAAGGAAGATGCTGCTCGTGGTGGTTGGTCTCATGACTCCGTGACAAATGGATGCGTGGTCGGCAGTGGGACTGGGTGAGCAAGGATGACAACACAGCCGTCCGCAGTGAGAGTGCTCCAGCAAAGCTGGCTTTCTGTGCCTCTCCTGAGGCTGCCAGCCCTCCTGGAAGGTGTGAGTATTTAAGACTGACACAGCAGTAATTTAGATCTATTTTTTCAGAAATCAAACAGTACAGAGAGCTTATTTACTTACTGAACCCTAAGAAAAAGTGACAGCAGAGTGGCTGTCTACGTAGTAATGCTAACAATTGGGAGTAAGCTGGAAGAGAAGTGTTTGGATACCTTGGGCTGAGAAACACTAAGCATTAAGGATGTGACAATTTGGGATGTGAAGTTGGCTTCTTGTTAATGTAGGTGCCATTTGCAAAAGACAGCTCTGGATTCTGAGCATGTACATGTTTGGTTGCTCAGAGCTGTACTTGGTTAGAGCCAGCTGACCTGGTTAAAGGTACTTCTTCCTCATTTCAAGAGTTTATAACATGGTATTCAGCTATTGGTTCTTAAAATCAGTATTTATACAGTACCACTAAAATGTGATTTCCTGAAAAACAGTCTTGATGCTCTCTCCAGGGAAAAAAAGCCTGGCAGTATAAAACATAGCTTTTTTTTAATTAGTGGAGTGATCCTCTCTTGTTTGGCTTCAGTGAATTACTTGCACAAGGGCTGCAAGTTGAGTAAAGATTTGTAGACTCAAGTTAGACTAAAACTAGACAAAACAAGATGAGAGGACATATGTTACAGGGTTAATGAGAATGAAAGATAGCGATTACAGTAATATAGTCAGAAAGTCACACTCAATGTATTATCACAGCAGCAGCACTGGTCTTCCTATTTTTAGGTTCAGCCCTTTGTTAGAGAAGATTAGCTTTTTGCAAAGGATGTTTTAAGAGAGAATGAGCAGAAGTCTAGTGACAGGATTATGAAAGCAAGTCCAGGCATTAGGCATTGATGTCAAAAAGACCATTAACAAAAGCCAGAGAAGTGGATGAAGGAAGCAGCCAGTAGACAGGTTTGGAAAAAAGAAGTCCAGTCTTGCAAAAATAAACCAAAACACTTGGTCACAATTAATATATATTTTGACTATGCTTCTGGACATAAAGTCAAAATCAAAGGATATTTCATGAGAAGGACTCCAGGAAGATTCCAGTCCGAGATCTATAACACAAGTTTTGTTGCTATTATTGTTATTTCCCAGCCTCTTCATCACATGCCTGCAGTATTCTTGTTAATTTTCCTTTTTCTTTTCCAATAAAAAAGTGAAATCAATGTGTTTCAGAGGAAGAGACATCAGCGAAGGTCATTTCTGATTTTCCTGATGAAAAATCAAAAGCTTGTGGGGAAATAAGAAATTTCCATGTGTAAATTCTGGATTGTGTGAAAAGGGCATTTTCTGTTGGAATTATTTTCACAGGAAAATCTTGACTATTCCTAATGGCTGGCAAAGCTTTTTGGCTAGTGCAGAGGGCAAGAAGAAATGTCTCCAGAAGTCTGGACAGCATCAAAGGTAGCTTAGCTTTTGGAATATTTCAGAGGGATTGTGTCATTTCTCTTGTGGAACCTATGGCTTGTGGGGTCCATCATCTTATTTTATATCATTTGGTTATGAGAAAGAACCTTTCTTCTTACCAGCTCTCAAGTAAGCTCCTACAGAGACATCTCTTTTAATATTCCAGGTATGTGCTAGGAGAGAAAGGTTCACAGATTCACAGAGATTCACAGAGTGTTAGGGGTTGGAAGGGACCTCTAGAGATCATCTAGTCCAACCCCCCTGCCAGAGCAGGATCACCTGGAGCAGATCACACAGGAACAAGTCCAGGCGTTTTCACTGTTTACCTCATGACCCTATTTCACAGATTTCCTCCATTATATTATAATGATTGTCTTGTTAGACTGTTACTTTGAAATCACTCTTTGCTGAAAAGAAGTTAAAGAACACTGAATCATTTTGTTTTGGTATCTAAAATAGATGGGCAGTGCCACTGCCAATATTTATAAAAGGTACATCAAGGCATGAAATACACTTACACCAAATTATATTTTGAATGTCTCTCTCTTCCCCTGTCCAGCTGACTTGTAATAGACTTTTTATGACACATGCCTTGTGTGGCACTGTCTTTTTTTGTGCTTTCAGTTTCATTCATCACAGGGAAACCATTCTCAGTGGAGGGTGCATTTCACAACTGATTTCTTGGAAGTCTCCAGAAGGATGTGGACAGAGTTAATCTTCCCTCTCCTCTCCAAATCTATGCCTTCCCCTGTGAAATATATTTAACTCTAATTACTGCAGGGGTAGTCCTGGTGCCCCTTTAACTAAATTAAGAATCAGCTAATTTATTTTTATGTATGTCAAACATGTCGCCTTGTAATAAGATGACCTGTCTGACTGTTTAACAGCTACTAGGCTCAACAAAAGGCAAAATTCAACCCTTCACAGTCTTTGATAACTCAATGTGCACCTTTCAGTATGAACCCTGTCTGCCCATCAAACTTACTTACATTTTTGATCTGTACATTAACAAACATGCTAAGTTTGTCAAAACCAGGTACTTCATTGCTGGCTCTTGACTGAATCAAGCATTTGCCTCCCTTTGGAATAATGCAAGTGACAGCCTGGGGACCAAGGGAACAAACTCCCTGGGAAGACGGGATGGACCTGGAGGCTGACTGTCTTTAAGAAGTGCTGCATAGCTTTGAAGAATCCTTTCCACAACATCATAGTGTTTAACAGCACTGGCATCCTCTTCCATCAGGTAAACTACAGATCAGTGAAAAAACTAAAGTTAGTAATACAGTCTGAAAATCCGTATTTAAATCCCGCCACAAGCAGAATTTTAACATGCACAACACCAGCAACTCCACTAACTCAGCGAGCCATCCTTATTCTGGTTGCATATCATTATGTTGGTAGTGTATGCGAAGGTACTCAAATACTAAATAGTTGAACCTCATAACTGCTCCAAGTTATGCTAATCTGATTAGCTTCATCCTCTCCTCCTGCCCTCATTCCTTGACAGCCAAGGTCCTCTGGAAAACAGCTCCTTCCCATCATACCCCCCATGCAATAGCTACGGCATAAATGTACCATAGTGGCATTGAACAATCCTCACCGCCCATGTACAAACAGCATCTTCCTGTGGAAGGGAAGCCCTGGAGCAGCTGGAGAGGCTGTTTTTGCAGTAGCTGTACTTCAATACCTCAGCACAAAGAAGATGCACGACAAAGAATTAAGTTTTAATCCTGCATCTCCCCACACAGTGTCTTTAAGAAACCTCTAATTTAGTGGAAAGAAAAAAGAAACCACCACCAATGAATGTTTTTAACACCTGCTTTTCTTTTTGTGAAGTAAGAATGGGGCTGAGCTTCCTATGGTCTAAAGCTAAATTGTCAGCACAAACCTGACAAAAGGCTTTTAAACACCTTTGGTGGTGTAAAAAGGTAAAGAACACCAGCTGATTTTAAGATCATAGGCTGAGTTTACAGGGTTGGCAAAAACAATCTTCTCCTCACTTGTAGGAAGCAGAAATAAGCTATGCAAATCTCAAAGATTTGTGATGGCACCACACACCGACATGCTCCCCAGTGGTTGTCCAGCTAGACCCTCCCCAATATTTGTCTCCAGTTCAGACTTGCACCACAAATACGTTTTGGGGAGGATGGGAAGCTCACTGGTCTCTGCAGTTTAAGACAAAAGCATGTTATGTAATGGACGTGGTAAAATTAATTTTGCTGGGAGATAAGGGGAATGCCATAAACAGCCGACGGGCTGCTTGAGAGAGCAAGCGAGCGAGCACTCCCGAGCCTCTCAAAGCTCATGCTGGCTGCGCCTTTCATCAGCGGAGTCACTGAGGGATACCTGCCATTCTGGGACAGATAACCTTTGCTCCATCAAAATGCTATTATTTTAGCAGTTATTTCTTTAAACTGCGGGTTAGTTAAACCTCATTTTCTCATGTACTCAGACGTGAATCTAAGTGCTGCTCCATGGGTAAAGCAGAACACAACGTGCCCCTTCAGCAGACCCTGTTAGTCCTCAGCGACAGTTCAAACACGATGGGTACCTTTTCTGCTCACCTCCCCAAATGCTCACAGGTTTTTATCAAAGACCCAGTTCCAGTGTCTCTACCGTGCCACAAGCGGGTGAGGGATGTCCCTGAGAGCACCACGACATGGCAAGCTGCCCAGGGCTCTCATCCCACACCACCACCTTCTCCCATGCACAGCCAGCCCCTAGGACAGTGGTTGCTGATGGTAGGTCATGTTCCCCACAGAGAAGGGTGAGTAATACTGCAGTGCACGTTTGATTCAGGAGGTTGGTGCTTGTCAGCCCACATTCCAGACCCACAGCAGCTCATACGTATTACAGGGTGCTTCTAGGAAATGATACAGCCCAAAGCTAGCAAGGGACTCCTTTTGGTGATTGGTTTATTGTCATTTAGAGCAACATCTTCCCACGGTGCAGGGCCTTCTAGGCTTGGACACATCTGTAGCCCAGCCGCTTCAGGGACCATCCATATCCCTGAGCTACCTTTGGTTTAGCTCACTTTAGTGCTGCTGGCAAGGAAGATGCAGTAGCCCAAGGCTTGACATGAGAATAGACTGCCAAGGGTTGTTTAATCACCTGTTTCAGCCAGTTCTGTAGCTCACAGGGAGTTTCACGGACACACTGAGCTGGTGACTGTGAAGCCGTCGGATGTGCACCTCCAAAAGCTGTGGCATAGATGTATCCTTTGTGGCTTTTGAACATGGGCTTACATCCCCTGGTTTCTCACCTGTGTGCTCTGCATCACTGTGGTCTGTGATACTGGTTCTGCCCAAGGGGAGCTGTACAGGACCCACCAGACACTGTTGTTTACGAACCTGGCAGGCAATACCTGCAGCTGCCCTTGCAGCCTGTGCCATGCTTCAAGCCAACCCAGGGAGTGCAGTGACAACCCTCTTAACACTTGGCCTTCAGCCAGCCTGAGTGGGGTCTGTGAGCTTTTCATCCTGTCCCAGAGTAGCAGCAGTTAAACTGTGAAGTTCCTTTCACCCTTAATTCCATTCGGCCTGCGTATCAAAACACTTCCTGCCTTTATTTTCTTCTGGTTTGCTTTTTTGTGTGGTTTTTGTTGTTGTTTTGCTGTGTTGTTGTTTGGTGGTTTTTTTTCTTTCCCTTTAGCACTGACAACTTTCCCTGGGTAGCTCTCCTATTGGAAGTAAATTATGTGTCAGCTTTTGATGGAGACCTGTCAGCTGAAGCCTAAGCGATGAGAATAAGACCCGTTTCATTTGCGATGTGCACTCCAAGTTTGAAGCAAGACAGGCCTCTGGAGGCAAAAGTCAGGTGCATCAATTCACTCCCTCAGCTGCTTCTTCTCTTTCTCCTGTGTGGCAGCTCCCAGATGTCCCAGCTGGGCACATCCCTAGGGCACGGGGCAGTGAAGTGCTGTGACATCTATCCTGAACTCAGGCAGTGCGTTTCGTCCACCTCCTCTCAGAGGTACCTACCCAAATGACCAAACCCAGAAATCAGGATGCTGATGGGGGAAAGAGTGAAAAGATTGAAGCAAAGTTTGCCCTATGTCTCTTGTTGCAGTCTCTTAAGTCGCCTTGACATATTTCATGGCATTGCATCCTAACGCAGGTCACAGTCTGAGCCTTTGCCATGAGTCCCCTGACATCTCTGTACACCTTTAACCAATGATGGGGAAGGTGGAGGTGTCATTAAAATGCAAAACCAGGGACAGCCCATTATTCACAGTAGCATGGTAAATGCTGCAGAATTTGTTCCTGTTACACTGAGCAGCTGTTTTTTGATCACCCCAGAAAGGCTTTAAGGTCAAAATTTACCTGAGAGGGAAGAGAGGAAAGGTAGAATATCCAGGAGACATCCATGAATTCACACCAGCTTTCTAAACAATAAATATTTCAAAAATAGCCGAAGGTAAAAAACTGCAATAAACCCTGATCAAGGTCAGCATTTACCTCAACAGAACTTTAATTGAACGTGACTCATACGATATACACAATAGGACGTGTGCATTTGCCTCCATATGTGGGGCTTTGGGAACTTTTTTGAACTAGTTGCAATTATTTGCCCAGCACCGGTCTTTGGCACAGATCGCCTGAATGAAGAAGTGATATTTTTAGTAGTAATTCCTATGATTTATGAAAGAAAATAAACTGAAAACCTCATTCCATTCTCCCTCCACTCACTCTCCCCACCGGCAACATAAATACTAACACTCCAGCAATACCCATATACCTCCAGTCCTAACATAAAAATTAAGACTTATTCTTGCTTTCGGCAATTATTCTTTCAGAACTTTTCACTACCTGAGTAAACACAAGACAAAGGAACCCAGAAAAGACTGAGGGATTATTTCAGATCCTGCCTGTAAATATTTCTTGCTACTTCATTTCCAGTAGTTGCTTGCAGCTGATTATCACTTTGGAGCTGTTCCCCGTACATAGAAGATTGTCCAGTTCCTTGTTTCTAAGTCCCCTTTACTTTTGAAAAAGTCCAAGGAAGATGAAAATAAATGAAAAGTCAGGCTGATGGTCTCTGAAAGGCCAACCTTCTTTCCTAGTCAATAAATAGATCCTTGAAATCCTCTTCTGACAGCTTTGGAATTGGGCCTCTAGCACTAATGCCAAAGCTGTGATTTAAAGTTGTTGGGTACAATCCTCCCCTTGGTTACAGTGATGCAAATCTTTAATTTCAAGGAAGTCATCACACTGACTTTGGGAGAGCTTTGCCGCGTTGGCTGTGGAGTAGATCAGGTCTGGATCTTGCCCCATAGTCCTTTGAATTATTAGCATTACCCCTTGAATCACATGACTGCATTCTCACATTTATAATTACACCCTTATAATCCAGGATTTTGCTCATCTGTGAAGAACCCCCCACAAATTATTTTGACTCAGTGTGGAAATCTAGAAGCTCAAATCACCAAGAAACACTGGTGAGTTTCTCTACATAATCTGTGATATGCATTTAAAAATGAAGAGGTTATTTTTAATTAAAATTGACATTTTTTCTCCTGGTTCTCCCAGAGAAGACATTCATCTTGCTGGATAAGCAGTGCCACTTACATCATCACAACGGGAACTCAGTGGAAGAAGCTGCAAACAGACCTCTGGGGAGCTTCAAAGAGCATCTGTTTGTCAGACTGAGAAGATTACAACCAGGGAACTTGATTTTCCCAGCCCTTCTGGGAGTCTCTGAGTAAGAGAGGAAGGAGAAGAAGGAGCTGCTTCCCTGCCCATACTGTGACCCTGGACGTTGGGCATTACGAGGGGCCCTGTTCTTGGTGGACACCTCTTTGCTGGGGATGCAGCACTGCTCTCAATCTCGCACGTCCAAATCTGCAGGCTGGGACCTGTTGCAGCCCCATGGCAAGGCAAGCCCTGGTGATGCACCCTGTTCCAATGCCTGTGTTTCCCTGAGGAGGAAACATAGGTTCAAACATAAGTTCAAACTACTGAAACTGGGGCCGAGATATCTGATTGGCAGGTCTATTTGATATTGCCATATACTGTACAGGGCACCCTCTGTCCCCTTGTCCTCCCTTACTCCTCACCCTGCACCAGCCACCGCTAAGTCAGAAAATGTGGTTCAGAGCCATAAGCACATGGTCAGAAAATGCACTAGATAAGTGCAGAAAACACACAGTTAAATCAGGAAGTAGCATCAGTTCAGCAGGGTGCGACTCTTTCCTGGGGATGCAAATATCAGCACAGCAAAGCACTTTCTGAATCAGACAAGCTATTAATAAATACTTTTTTTTTTTTTTTAAGCGCTTTGAAATAAAACTTGAGGATTAGGAAAATTTGCAGCACTGAACAACCAGCTCCTGTGAAGACTTCTGTCTTGGGTTTCTCCCTGAGCGCTGGCACAAGCCCCTTCCCTCTCTTTTGCAGTGTCCACTGAAGCAGCCAATTCAGAGGCGATTATCAGTGCCAGTTACAGCAGAAGCGGCACCACATTTCTGTTCTTCTCTGCAAACAAACATTTAAGCCCTCCTGGCAGGACAATCATCCTGCAGGGGAAAAAATGCCCTCGGTCATCAGATCTGTCAAGGTTTAGTAACTATCCGTACCAGCAGTGTAACCAGCAGGCAACACATTTGACACACCGTGTCTCTCAGCATGATTGGATTGAGTCGACTCCTGTGAGCTACAGAGATATCTGGGAAATATCAGCTTCTTGACCTAGTGCAGAGGAGACGGTCTCACCTGGATTCCTGTAGAAGAGCCAGAGGATGCTGAAGGCTGGGGAAACTCACACAGGATGGCAAGGTCAAAGGCCAGCGATGAGTCTCAGCACCTCTGGGCTGGTGAGATCTCTCCAGCAGCTGAAGAGAGTATGGATTGCTTTTGTCAGGACACAATCTGGGAGGAGCTGTGCCTGCTGATAAGCGATACAGGTGGTTTTTTTTAAACAAGAAGCTGAGATTTCATGATGTTGAGTGTTAGCATTGCAATAGTGAAGTAAAACACTGCTTGGGCAGTACAAAGTGTACAGCAACTGAAACTGCAGAAGTGCACACAGCGGCAATGAGATAAATGTAATAAATGGTGTAGCAGAATTGGGGTCAGATACGTAGCTTATGGGCATGGTATCTCACCATTTCAGAAACCCGTACACCAGAGCTGAAACATAAACATCCTGTATCCACTACCACAGCAGAAACACATATTTTCATCTAGTGTGGGACAAAGTCAGGAGTTTTGTGCAAGGGATAAAAATTAGGCCATAATATGTCAAAAAAAATGGAGAGACTGTTCCTTCACAGAGAAATCAATTTTGAGGTTATACCCACTTAGCAGTACTCAAGGGAAAAGTAAACAATGTGGCGTTACAGAGACACCATGCCAGAAGGTAAGACTGGGCAGAACGTTCCCAGAAAAATATATATAGCACATCAAAACCAGCCAGTCAAATAGAATTTGACTCATGGCCTGATTAAGGCACAGTTCCCCTTCACAGGTAATACGATGGATGCCTTTTTATCAAGTTGCAGGCAAAATTGTAACCCAACACAAAAAAAGGGCCATGGATTGAAATCCATTTCTGGGGAGAAGAGTGGATTGGGGAATACTATTGTTTGACTATGACAGCACAGGAAAAAATACACCTGATGATGCATAGGCAGTAAATAGCAGCATCCAGCAGAATAAACAGCATTCAAGGTATCCAGACCAACTGAATCTATCAGATTATGCTAGAAATCTATTTTTTCTTCCAAGCTGTTGAACATTTTGTCATTTGTACATACAGAGCTAGCTGGAGCCTGGGATCAGGAGGATTGGGGGGAAAAAAGAAGAAGGGGGGGAAAATATGCCTGCATATATAAAACTAGCTCAGCTGAACCTCCCCAAATCTCCAGTTTGTATCAGATTCAGATAAAAGTCCAGGTTAGTCTTCTGTCCTATTTGGACCTGTTTGCTCACCACACATCACAAAAGCACATGTATTTTTATAGATTACCTCCATCCACACCACTATATCCAGTTCTTTTGCTGCATTGTTGCATTGATTTCTCTGCCCAAATCACACTATTGATTTTCCCTGCTCCTGTTAAACGTCTCCTGTGCTTCTCTCAGCCACCTGCTTGAGGTAATGGGGAAAGTATAAGATTAAGTGCTCGTCTTACAAACACGCATATAAAGAATTAACACACAAGGATAAATCCAAGGCCACTGCTCTGTTGCAGGGTCTATGTATAATGTTATAGGTGTGATTTTTTTTTATAGAATACAAGGATTACATGAAAGTATAAAACGAGGAGTGTATGCAGTCCTTTGTTCTTGTTATTCAGCAAGGCAATAGCAAACTGTTCAAGGCCAACACTGAGCTTTCAGCTGTCCTGCTAAAGCTGCGTTGAAGGGCAGTTTGAGCTGACATTACTAACACAGAGATGAAAATAAGATTTTTCTGCCAAGAAGAGACTAGATTTCCAACTGCGGTCAGGATTCGCAGTTGCAGACAGGTTTTAAGGAAAGGACAGAACCTGACATGGCCTATGCTGAGTGTCTGGATTTTTTCAGATGGTCTCCACCGGAGTTGTTGAGGTTGTTGGGAAATCATCTCCTGACTGTGGGTACAAAGACTTTGGAAATTTTACTTCAGAACACAATCCATGTATGAGAGAGAGATGCACATCTTTCACACCCAGTCAGAAACTTTCTATCTACACTTTTTCTGTGGGTAATTATATATTTCAATCTTGACTATTTTTATTTCTTTACCTTGAAATGTATAACTTTAATTATAAAACCAACAGTTCTTAGTGAAAACTAGAAATTTTACATGCATCAGCAGTATTAATTTTTTTCAGATTTTCAGTGAGAAGTTAACGTATTCCACAGGAGAAAGAGTGTGTGTGTTTTTCAGAGTCGCTGTGATTTTTAATAAAATTACATTTAAAGTGCTGTACCAAGTAGAGACATTTTAATATAAAGAACTGAGTAATACTGTAACATTTAAATAATGATAGACAGAATAGTTTATTGAAATACATCATTGATATGGAGAAAATATGCTCTACATTTGTATAGGAGATGATATTACAAATTGTACATGATAAGATGTTTGGTATCCAGCAATTATTTTGTAAGTAGAAATAATTTCCCTTGAGTTATAAACTGTCACTCTACTTCCCTGAAGTCTGGTGAAGATGAGGAGCTGCTTTGGAGATTTCTTTGTCAAACAAAATAAGAACTTCTTGCACAACACTGTTTCTTTCAGTCACTCTGGTTTTGAAGCAAGGGAAAAGGCACATATCAAATAATCCTACCAAACCAAGAATGGACAATTTGAATGCACGGGAAAACAGTTCTGCCTGATTATTATTACTGTGCAGGTTCACAGGTCCCTTAGATGTTATTCCCTATCAACTTTATAGCTCTTTCATCTGAAGACCCAAGAATTTATAACAAAATGTAGCCACAAGGGAGACATTTTCCTTTCCATATAAAAACCTCATGGTGACACTATGAAAATGGTAGCTTAACAAGCTTTATGTGATGCTAAACATTTGACAAAACTGTCTGTGACCACCTTATGGAGGATTTACTAGCACGGGAAGCCAAAGGTAGGAGCTCAGCATCACCCTACACGGAGTGACCTTTGCAAATTAGTCACAAAACAAGGTATTCAAAAATGTTTGCCCAGAGCTTTCAGCCAAGAACAGCAGCAGCAATATTGCTCTTAGTAGAAAGGGGAGAAGGTGAACAAGCTGTTACCTGCTTGACTGCAGCATAACTCCTTAGCCTTGCACAGCAGTAACCTACAACACATTCACCAACATGTACTAGCAAGAAACAGGCTTCTTGGCAGGAGCAAGCTATGCATAACTCAGACAGTCAGATCAGTCCTTCTCAGGTATTTGGAGGAGCTGTATTGTTGCAGTCAGAGGATACCTCTGCTCATCTGGAGGTTATGCTGCTAAAGAAAAGGAAAAAAAATCACACAGGCACTTGGAGGAATCTGCAGGCAGAAACTCCTGTCTCTCATGGGTGTTCCCCGCAGCCCACCTGCCCTGTGCAACAGTCTGGAGCAGGCACTGCTCCCCTCGATGTTGTGTTCGTCCACTCTCATGACCAGGTGTTACAACCCAGGGCAGGGACAAGAGAAGACAGCCTTTGCTTCTGGGCCAGGGAATGGCATTTTGGGGTCTCCTTTCACTGCCCAAGGACAGCAGGGTGGTCAGCAGGCTTACTTGGAGTGGAAATAAATGTTGGGATCATGCAGTTGGTGGTAGAGTCCCTCAGGTTGTCCATGGGGGCTACTGTTGAAGAGCACAACAGACCATGATATGTGAACAAAATTAATCTAATCTAAACCATCCTTTTTCAGGTTGCTTTTACCTCAAGGTGGGTTTTCTGCTCGGTGTTTTCCTCGAGTTCCCTCGTATGCTTAAAGCAGCAGTCCCTACCTCGTGTTCATTACTGCGGCACTGTAGCTGGCTATAAACATCGGAGCAGCTTCTCAAAGGAAGTCTGCAGCACAAGAAACATGCAAAGCAAACTTTATTTTAAGCTGCTCTTTGAACACAGTCTCAAGATGGCTTGTTTGTTTCTCTCTCCTAACCTCCCTTAAAGAGTTTGTAATATCCCTCCAAAGGCACAGATGTGGTTCAGCGACTGAGGCAGTTCTATTCCCAGTTAAGACTGTGTCAGCAAATAAGCCGCAGTGTTGGAGGATATTGACTGTCTACCTTACATCTGTGTGACCAAACCATGGCCATTTATTATCCTGTTACTTTCAACCCCCAACTTCTTTAGCCAGCAAGTGACGTCAAACCAATGCTTTCTAGCTTTTAAAAACATTTGATAAATAGCATTTGTTTATCTCCAAGGAATCAATGCACAAGTACTTTGAACTGTTTCAAGAAAATAATAAGATTTTTGAGATGGTATATCCTTCCTTTACTCCTTTCAACAACTTTGATTTAAAAAGCAAAAAGAAAAAAGAAACAAGTAGCAGTGCAGACTTAGAGAAATGTGAATGTTTGGCAGTCAAATTATTTTTTGAAACTGGGATCTTTGTTGTTAATCTCAGGTCTTTTTTTTCCTTTGGTCTCCACAGGAGAAAGTAGAGGTTCCAGGCTTTAGAGTGTGTTTTAAATCTTAGAATGTATATAGTATGGTATGTACTGTGAATTACCTGGGAAGAAATTCAGGAAAAGATATGTATCAGACAAAGAAAGAAGTTTTGAATTTCATGTATATAAAATCTCAAACTCAGAGTGACTGGTGTGATGGGTGAGTTTGCTTACATCCAGAATGTCTGATGAAGTCTCTCGAGCCATCTGAGATTTCAAAACAGGAATAAAGAACTGCACTACAGGGTCCATCAGCCCACCAGTGTGAAATGTTATAGCTGTGTGTTTAGCAGCTGCAGAAGACACTAGTAAATGTTACCCTAGCAAGGTTGTTTTGAAAATTGTTTCTCAAACTTCTAGCAAAAATGGAACTGCAATGTATCCTTCTATTATAAATATAAATTCTGGAATTTTATGCCTAATAAATATCATTATAGTTATAAATAATTTTATCTTCCTGTATGTTTAGCGAGAAGTCTAATGCATATAAAGCAACTGCATTTGGGTGATGGACCCAGTATAATTTGAATTTAATTCCACAGGAAAATCCATATGCATAAGCCCATGTTTGACTGTTGTAAGAAATATCATTTTAAAAACCCTTATGATTGATAGAGTAGAACAACACAACAAACTTAAGAAAAAGCTGCTTCTCTTTCTTTCTTCAGATTGTTTTACAGTTAAGCTACTCTGAGATTACTTGACATTGACAAAATGGTGTTTGCCAGAGAGGTCATATCGTGTGTCATTGCAGCACACCTTCCTCTTTGCAAGTCTGACTCCAAGGATGTGCAGGAATTAACTGAGCTGCTTTCTTAAAAGAGTTCCTGTCTAGGATAGCGGGGCTTTCCAGGGACTTTTCTTAAGACAGTATTTGAGTGTTTCAAAGGAAAGACAGGATAAAAGTGTAGCGAATGTAAAGGTAAGTTCTGCTTAAGGAGAAACTCCTTTAATTGTATAGTTTTAGTTCAGGACTCTGTCTAGTATCATAACCCTTTTTCAATATGTGACCCAAACTCTTAATTATTTATTTTCCTAATTACCAAGTGAAAGAGCCATTAACCCAACAATTCACTGTAATATGGTGATGGTAAAATCTAGAAAAATGGTAGACATAAAGAGCAGGAACATAAATATGGAACTTCTAACTGCAGAGAATTAGGAAGCTATTAAATGAGAGGATATACAGAATAAAGGGGAATATGGCTGGAGAGCCCTGATTATAATTTTATTAAGCCTGGGAGTTAATTAAAAGTGAAAACCTAGGAGAAAAGTCTAAACAATGGAATTTGAAGGGCCACTTTGATCAGATTAACTGAGATGCGAGTGACTCAAGGGATAATACAGCATGCGATCCCAGGAGACACCCAGACTTGCAAGCAACCTCAGGCCTTTCTGTCCTCATGCAACCAGGCTAAAAAGTCTGGGGGGCCTGCACTTGCGGTTTCACCTCTACTAGTTGGAGTGATAGGGTGGGGTATTGTGCTTCTGATTCTTTCCAGGGAGCAAGATTTTTTAAGGAAGAAAGGCAAGGACACACTAAAGCCAAACAGGCCGAAAGTGCAAAGAGTTGTCCCCCCCCAACTAGTGGAACTGTCTTGAGGCAAGGACTCGGAGTGGGAAACATTTACCCTGGTCAGTGCATATGACATTGGGAAAGCAGCAAGTTCCCCTTAAAATCACTGTGTGGAGGAGCTGAAAGAAAAATATTCAGACCAATGGAAAAGATACTACAGCAGAGGAATATAAAATAATGCCCCAGACTGCAGGCCTGGGCTCTTGCCTTAGGGGATATTTTCCCTCCATTGAATACTGAGAGAAAAAAAATGGGGAATGCGGGGTACAACGCTTCCAGCCTCGCCTTGTAAGCCTTTCCTGTACCGGCTTGTAAGGAGCTCTTCCATTCCTCCCCACAAGGAGGAAAATAAATCAATTTTTCCAAGAATTGAAACATGCCGAGTCTGAATGTAGCATTGAAACCTCAAGAGACTGAAGTAAATTAATAAAGGACCTTCAAATGATCTACGACAAGAATTACGACAAGATTATGCTGAAAGTGGCAGAGAAGGAAAGCAAAGATGAAGTTGACAAAGGCAGTTAAACTCACAAACAATGCTGAGATGGCCAAGAAAATTAGGATAAACAAAGAGAAATTGTTTAAAAACCGAGGAATCACCAGCAACTATTGGGTCTTCAAGCTGAGACAATGGAAAAGTACAGATGAAGCTGATACTGCTCAGAAAGCTTTTTGTTTCATTGTTCACAATAGAAGCTGAAGGTCATTTTGTAGCGATTGAGATATATTTTCCTTGGGGAGAAAGAAAAATGTTAAAAGACTTCATGATTATACTAGAATAGACAATTCAACAATAAGAAGCCACGTAGGTTGACAAGGCACTGGGCCCAGAAGATTTCCAGGCACAGGAAAAGCAGCTGAGACAGAGATAAAAATCTGTGGACTGGAGCAGAGAAGGGGATTTGGTTATGGTCTATATGCAATAACAACACACTGGGGACTTGGTTCTATATCCAAAAAACCTGCATAAGGCCAGCAGATATGACAGGGGGCCTCCAGGAGACCTGTGACTTCCACATCAGTAGTGGAAGCCAAACGGATGCCTTAAGGCACCTCATGTAGCACTAGGTCCTAGTGTTTCTCAATCAAACCTTGGGTCTTTTATTCAGAAGGTGGCTGATCACTGGGACACCACACTGCATCAGCAGAGGACACTCGTATAAATCAGCTCCAGTAGCAACTGGTGGAAGTCAAAATCAAAGTAGAGTCCTTTAGTTTAAGATGTCCTTAGGCTGTGCAGGTAAGAATTAATTTATTTTTATTTCCTTTTAAAATGCTAGCTAATTGCCTGGCATTTTAGTCTCTAAATATTCTAGTGACAGGAATATTCATTAGTTATTTACTCATTCACTAGCAAGAAAGACAGATTATAATGTCTAAATGACTGACATGGAGGAAATATTTGTGAGTTCAATTCTGAATCCAGTGTTTGTCCTTGAGTGGCTTAAGGCAAGCTTTTTGACCTCTGAAAGACCTCCTAATTGCTGATACAAGAAAATTCCTTCCTTTTCTGATACAGCTGTAGATCTAGCAATGTCTCCTTAACTGCACTCATATTAGTTTGTCTGGTCTGGTCAGGATGCTTGTTCTGCTTCAAGCAAAATTGAATTTCCTCTCAGTAATGTTAACTGTCATTTCTCTTGTCCTTTTCTTAGACAGATTTAACACATCACTCCTAGGACTAACTTGATGTCAATGGGCAGAGCCCAGATGATGGCCTCTACGGATATTAGAAAAAGCATAAAAGCCTGTACATGAAGACAGAGTTATTCCTTATGGCTTATTCCTGAGCCTACACTGGAAGATATCAGGAAGCTTTGTCCTACAGGCTTGTTCTGTCAAGGCAGGATCAGCTTCATACTCTTCTGTTTAATCCCAAATGAATGAGAGCAGGCTATTTTGAAACAACTTACACCATGAAGCTTCCTATTTTATTTCCAGCTTCAAACTTACAAAAAGGCTATCTTTTTTGTCCTGGGTTTCTGGGAGCATTTACAAGCAAATCACAGATTTTCAATAACATCACTATGAGCATTACTGATTATGTTGAGTTGAATGGGTATTCAGCATCACTGACTAGCTGCCACAGAGGTGAAAAATCGTAGACTTCATTGAAGCTACAGCAATTTATATCCCAGTGAATGGAAATTAGTTGCCCCTGTAGGTTCTTTCTCAGCACACGCCAGGGCAGGAGAGATGAACAAGGTATTCTGTTCCAATGGTGGCAAACTCCTTAAGTCCTTATGTGAGGAGAAAACTGCCTCTGAAAACCACACACTTTCTAAAAATTCAGATCAAGTTGTAGTCTGACTATTCCTCTGACTGATCTGAATGTCGCATGTAAGCTCAGAGGAAGGTTTTTTGTCCCAGCAGTCTCACTATTTTACCAAGCATTGTTCTCCAGGTACCTAAGCATGGTAGCCAGTTCTCACAAGTGCCGATCTCTCTCCATTTGTGTTATCTTTATGGGTGCTCTGCAAAAAACAGGCCAATTTCCTATCTAGAGTTACATGTAGGGGTCTGATTAATACCTACAGGGAAGTGTGGATCATGTGGCTAGAAGATGCCACCACAAGTGGCCACTTGATCTAAAGAACTTCAGAACAACCAATAGGTCACCAGTCAAATCTTCTGTGACAAAGATCTTCCAAATACACCATTTCTATGCACTGTGGCCACTGCACTGTTGTGATACATGTGGTCATGTCTCACACGTGTGGTCTCACGTGTCACTTATTGACATGATGAAAGAGGTGTGAAGGAGGAGAGGAGGGAATGGCTTTTTCTCAGGAACCTTGTAGGAAGCAGTCTGAAGAAGTTAACTGCATTGTCCAGAGGCTCAGGTTAGAGGCTGCTGATCAGTTAGATCTCAAACACTGCCAGTATTTTGGGTCTGACTGATACCTCCTCAATGTAGAGCATCAGGATTAATGCACACTGAAAAATACCTGGAGGCATGGGATGGAGCAGCCTGACCCACAGTCAAACTCTTCTAAACATCGAAGGCACCTTAACAAGGTATAAGTAGTGACAAAGAAGGGAATAAACAAGCCAAGCTAAACTTGCCCGACATTGTTATGTCCATTGCACTGAGACAGTACTTTCTAATGAGTCTATAGCTCAACCTGCAATGATGGATATCTAATTTATTTTATCTTGACATGACAGACCTGGCATAGTACTATCTGGCAATTAGTCACACTTCACTGGGCCTTAACTTACACAGTTTGCAGTGAACTGCAGATTCAGATAAGTCACTGCCATTTCTTGTTATTCCTTATAAAACAAGCTGGTGAAAAAAGCATTAAGATTCTAAATCACCTATTGCAAAAGGCTGCATCATCAGCATCTGAATCCTGTTTAGCACTGCTAAATTACAGAACAGCACCACTACAGCATGTGTTGTTACTGGTTGATATTTTGTTAAACAGAAAAACAAAAGCAAAAATATTTGCACAGTTAGAAGCTAATGTCAGATTCAACAGCATTTGCCAATATATAAAGATAAAGCAGAGCTTTAATAGATCAGATTGCTTTATCTGTCAGGTATCCAACAGATAAAGAAAAACAAAAGCCTGGTAAGAGCTGAGGTATTTATAGCAACCACCACTTCATAAAAACTGTGCTGGTTTTTTTAATGAAGGGAAGCTTGGTTACAAACAGCAGTGATATTAGAGGAGGTGGATTTGCAGTCATGGGCACCTGTCCCAGAGGGAAAAGCAGAGCATTTCTGAAACTCAGGAGGGAGAGAATTGAAGAGTTTGGGTCAGCTCTTCCCGAAGTTATATGAGGAGGATTGCTACAAGCAGAGCTGTCTGATTCCCAGAACACAGCTCACCAAGAAGTATTGGTCTTATACTACAGGTGGATGACATTGTTGGATGTTTACTGTACAGGCCCCAGGAGTGCTTCCAAGCTCTTCTCCCTGTTCTATGGGCCTTGGATGTTTCTCACCCCCACAGCAGGAAGGGGCAGGGCATGTGCACTGGTCAACCCTTACCAAGGATTTATCCCCATGGGAACAGTCCATGGACCAGAAAAAAGAGCAGCACACCTTGCCAGGTACGCTGTCTGGATGATGAGGAACTCAGGGCACCCTGTAACACCCACCTACCACTGGTGTAGACACAGCCAGTAAAGACCAACCCTTCCACACTGCAGCACAAGGCATTCAGAGGCTGTGGAAACTCAGGGAAATTTTTATTCAGGACATTCAGGAAGGGATCTGAAATCATGTGTTGTGCTTATTTATTTAAATCACCATTAAGCTTAACTAGGAGAGAAAGTAATGGAAAGCATTGCCTTTAGGAAATCCCACTTGGAAGCAGTTTTTGTACTGTGCAAGGAGGCTGAGGCATCCCAGGCACTGACCAGAGCGTATCTCTGTCCTTTGCCTCTGAGTGAGTCCTGAACACGAGCCAGAGTCATCTCAGCCAGGGACACCTCAGTCGGGGAGGTCAGCAGCGCTGTGGCTCTTGCTAGGGCAGCTGGCCTCGTGTCCCCTGACAAGGAAGGACAAATCCAGGAGCTCAGGTCAGAGCAGCGGGTGGAGGGAGGTGGTATGCCTTCATGGCTGGCACACAACACAGGACGGGCAAGGGGCTGTCAGCAGAGCCGTAACACTGACAGTGCTTGGGGTGGCAGAAAAGCTGCAAATCAGGGTACAAAAAATGAGAAATGCACCTTCCCTTTGCTTTGTCCTCTTGGCAATAAGCGCTACCTGCTGAAACGGTAGGTAAAGCCATTTCAGACCAAAATGCTATAGTTTGAAGGTGTCCCTTTGGGCCTGTAAACTCCTTGGGGCAGGGATTATGTGTTTGATCTGACACATGAACGAAATATAAAGCATTGAGCTTTACAACCCAGAACTTCCTAAAAGATAAAGAATAATGATAATAAAACACACACACACACCCCCTATCTCTAGAATATGTATCTTGCTATTACAAAGCTCTCTGCTTGCAAGAAGAAAGCTATTTATAGGTTTGAAACAGATTTGCAATCATGTGTGATAGAGAAGGAGACTGAGAAGAAATATGCAAACCAAAAAAAGCAATGGTAAAATTTGCATAGTTCTTTAAAGTTTTCTTCAAAAGCTTCTGCAAAATACAACCATCTGGTTTTTTAAGAATATCTTATGAGGGTAGCACGGGCTGCTCTCTCTTCATTTTCCTCTTTTTTTTTTTTTCTTTTTTGAAACAAGCTCTACTTGCGGAACAGTCTCTCCCTCTCGCAGGGAAATGTGTGTAATCGGAAACTATTAGAGACAGACATCTGCATAGTAACCTGTACTGCTGTATTCAATTACTCAGTGAGTATTTTAAAACAGTTTGCATGCGCCAATTTGCCTCATGATGAAAACGTTTGTCAGAATAATATGCTTTATTCTAAGCACCTGTTATTTAATATTTGAGAGAGCTGGAAGTGTAATGAGGAAAGAAGAAAATATATGCTTGCAGCTCAAACACGCACTGTAGAGGCAATTCTGGGGTGAAAAGACGTACAGCTGAATGGACACTAGACAATTTCACCTCCGTTGGTAAACTAGGAAAAGAATGACAAGCTAATTCCCAGCAGTCAAGTGTTACAGTCATGGCCATTACTGAGGCTAGTTAATATTTCAGTCTGTGCCTCCATGTGAAGAAAATTATGCAAAACCAAAACCCAAAGCCTTTTCGTTGCCTGTGTGACCCAGTTATGTGGCTGGCACATTGTCAGAGGGTTCAGGGAGCCTAGAGGTTGCCTAGTCCCTCAAAAACACACAGCCTGGGGCTGAAATGCATTGTGAGGAAATACCATGGGCATCCATTGTGTGACACCTCTGAAGAAATTCTTCTTAAATCAAATGCAGCTTTGAAAGCACGAAGTCCTCTCCCGTTCCTACACCAAGCTGGTCAATCGAGCCATCAAGCAGGCAATTCACAGCATCTTAGATAAGGTGGGTTTTAAATCAGCTGTCTGAAGCTATCACAGATTTCCATGAGTGAGGATGAACCTTGCATATGGGGCAGGTGATACCTGTGGAAACCTAAGGTGTCCAGCTGCCATTCTCTTTATACTACCAGCTTTCTTCTGCTGATGCTCCAGAAAGAACTGTGATGTGGTGGTAATGCAGCAAAGTCATCTGCAATTTTGATTTCACCCCAATATTACAGTACAATAGCTTGAGTGAACATCTTGAATAGATTGGTAAGTGTACAAAGAACACCCAGATGGGGTACCTAAAGCTAGGCTTCTGAACCCATCTTGGATCATGATCTTGGCTACAGACAGTCTGAGCAGGCAACAGTTCCCGAAGTCAGGCTGTTAATTTAGGTGCTTACTTTTGCATTTTGGAGTTAATGTGAGAGATCCTTTTTTTTTTCAGCATTTTGCATAGTTCTGTAGGATCTGCATGAAGGCTCCAGTGGATTTTCAGGCTCATACTTCCAGCCGTTGCCTGCCTGGAACAAATCATAAGCTTCAGCTAGCCCTTCCGCAGGCGAACTGATGGAAATTCGCACTGTTTCACAGGCTGAACACCCTGCACAGATGCAGAAAGGATGCAGTGAGACAGCCTGCCAGAGAAAGGCAGTTGGCAGGCTCCTGCTTCAGCACACTGAATCCAGCTGCTCAAAATGCATAGGATGTATCCTGCAGGATGGCACACTGGATGCCTACAGTGATGAGATAATGTGACACACAGCACTGTCAATGAGCAGATACGGTGAATGCTAATAAATCCTGCTCCTATTCCCTTTTGAAGTCGTTCACAGTTTTCCTGTGAACTTTAGCAGTAGACAGAAAACAGTGAGATTATGGAGGCTGACACCACAAGTGCATTGTTATTCAGGTGGTGCAGTTACCCAGGAACAGCACTGCTCCTTCAGGTTGCACTGGAGCCCCAGTCAGCTGGAAAAACTCAATATTCAGGGACAGCATCTGAACTGGAACCTACACAGCAGGTTCAGCCTTCAGCCTGCTATCTCCAGCAGCAGCTGAAGCCCTGCTGGGTGTATCTAAGAGGAATGATTCCGCAGGTCAGAGCAGGAAAAATACTGAGCAAGCGGCATTGTTCCTGCTCCCCTTTTCTTCAGGGGAGCTGGCTGTCCTCTCCTCCACCTCAATCCAAGGAGGCATGGAGGCCCCAGCTGTCCCCAGACCAGGTCCTTTCTCCCAGGTAGATCATCTGTCCTTGCAAACAAGTTTCTGCTCCTCTCACGGGAGCCTGTGTCCACACCGGTTCTCCTCTCCTGCCTCCAGGACCAGGACAGTGGCATCTTTCCCTCTCTCCATCTGCAGCTAGGCAAGAACAGGTCTTTTCCAAACAAAATTTCATCCATCCTCATTTAGCTAGCACCTGTGGTGCACCATGGGTTGGGGGTGCTGTGCCCAAGGAGAGGTGTTTCTCTCAGCTATACTGAGTTCACAGCCCTGCACTCACAGGCCACATCAGTGAGAAGAGAGGTCTTGTTCTCCCTGCCTGCTTCCCTGGGGCCTGGGAAGGAAAGCGACAGCACTGGGGCAAGTGGCTCCTGGGAAAACTACATGAGGGACCACCCTCCCCCCAGTTCATGTTCTGCCAACATCAGCAGTGTGTAGTTCATTTGTATTAGGGCCTGAGCAGTTGGTGAATGGAGTGGGTTGGGAACCATTCCTCCAATTCTACCCGCTAGGAAAATGTGTTTGAGATTTAAAGCTCTCTGTTGTTTCCCGCTCCCCGCTCCTGAAATACAAGGTTTAAAAAAATAGTCTCCTTTTTCTGTTTTCCTCTTCTTTTTCACTGGGTACATATATTTTTGCCCCGTCTAACTGGCAGCTCTCCCTCAGCACACTTTAAAAGGTTGCCAAGAACATCTGTAGCAGTGGGTGGATACTGTTCTACTGTATTTTACTGGCATCGGGAAATCTGGCAATAAGGTGTTGGTTTAACATTTACAGAGAAAGAGTCAAAACACCTAAGGATTTAAACATTTATTTTTCCCATAGTAGCCTTCCCCTAACACCTTCCCTAATTTATAGGACTATGGAGCAAAAAGAAAGCTAGTCCAATACTCAATTTAAGTCAGTTCACGGTTCAGCTAAAAGGCCACTGTCAGCCAACCAGTGCAGTTAGGAATTGGGAAAAGGAGTTCACACAAATAAAATAGGACAAAAGCAACATAAATCCTCATGGATTAATGTCAAAGCTCATTACATGAATTAGCTACTTTCTTATTAAGCTAAAATTTGTCCATTATTCTAAGAGTAAATGGTTCAACATCTTAGTCTTTGTCAGTAATCTAACTTCTAGCCACAACAAGAGATACCAGTGATAGATGACAAGGCCCTTTATAGAGATAAATGGTAATAACTACATCAAACCATGAAATAATATTCCAACATCATCCCTAGCAGGGGCTGTGATCATTAGATTTCTTAAAAATTAGTAGGGCAGTTGATCTTACCCAACTGATGTAATTGTCTAGCCCTCCCATGTAATCTGAGGTATGATACCAAAGCTCTTCACACAGAACAGTCAGAGAGAAGCCCCAAAGACCTGCTTCAAAGTTTACTTTTCCTCCCTGCTTGCTTTCTTCCCAAGTGTAGCTGGGTACATTATTTCCATGACATTTTTTTTGCCCTCTCTTCTTTGCTCTCTCTTCCCTATTTCTCACCCTAGCCTCTGCTTTTCTCCCTTCTTATTTTCATTTTTGGTCCTCTACCCTTTCTTTCCAACCTGATGCTTGTTGTTACAGCACAAGGGCAGCTCTGTCAAACAAGCATGTTGCACCTTCCAGCCAAGGACCATAAGATTTATGTCATCTGAGCTGCTTGGTAATGAGTCCGGACTTCCCACCGCAGTTGCTAGGACAGATTTGCTCCCTGCATATGGTCCCACCTCATCTTTGGGACTGACAGCTTCACAGACCCCCTTCACAGGGAGAAATGTGCCCATTAGGACATCAAAGACTTGCTCCCTGAGAAAATTAGGAACCAGTCTGCATCTGATCTGGTATACAATCATAAAATCATAGAATGATTTGGGTTGGAAGACACCTTTAAAGGTCATCTAGTCCAAACCCCTGCCACCAGCAAGGACATTTTCAACTAGATCAGATTGCTCAGAACCCCATCCAACCTGACTTTGAGCATTTCCAGGGGTGGGGCATCTACTACTTCTCGGACAACCTGTTCCAGTGTTTCATACCCTCATTGTAAAAAAAAAGTCATTGTGTCTAGTCTCAATCTACCTTCTTTTAGTTTAAAACCATTACCCCTTGTCCAATCACAACAGGCCCTGTTAAAAAGTTTGTCCCCATCTTACTTATAAGCCCCTTTTAAGTACTGGAAGGCTGCAATAAAGTCTCCCTGGAGCCTTCTCTTCTCCAGACTGAACAAGCCCAATTCTTTCAGCCATTCTTCATAGCAGAGATGCTCCAGCCCTCTGAGCATCTTTGTGGCCTCCTCTGGACTTGCTTCAAGAGGTCCACATCCTCCTTATGTTGGGGACCCCAAAGCTGGACTTCAGGTGGGGTCTCATGAGAGGGGAATAGAGGGTGAGAAACACCTCCCTTGACCTGCTGGCCATACCTCTTTGGATGCAGCCCTTTTGATGGTTGGCTTTCTGGGCTGCCAGTGAACACTGCTGGCTCATGTCCAGCTTTCCATCCACCAGTACCCCCAAGTCCTCCTCAGCAAGGCTGCTCTCAATTCCTTCATCCTCCAGCTTGTATTGATACTGGCGGTTGCCCCGACCCAGGTGCAGGGTCTTTCACTTGGTCTTGTTGAACCTCATGAGGTTCACAGGGGTCCCCTTCTGTCCAGGACCCAGGTGTGATTTAGCAGGGCATCACAGAGCACAAGCAATTGTTCTTCATGAGGGGTGGGATTGTTGCCTGAATTGCTGGCAATGAACTAAAGCTGAAACACATTTGGTGTGATGAAAGACTGACAAATGGGCTCTCTGTGGCTCAAACCATCTCAGAGCTGTGGAGGTAAGGTACCCTTCCCTTTGCAAAAAATCTGCATGGTGTGAGAGTGTCATACCCCAAGGGCTTTAGTCAATAAGGTTGGTAGCTGCTGTCTGGCCAGGCAGCCCTGTAGATGCCCAGCAGCTCTCCCCGATGCCTGCAGCCCAGCACCACCAGTAAGTTGGTCTCAGTGCACTGTGCTTGCCCAGGAGTGCCTGAGGATTGATGGTGGCTCTCAGAGGCAGCTGGCCTGGAGGAAGCTCTCTGGCTCTGTGCGATGGGTGGGGGAGCTTCAGCAGCAGGTTTTGAAGCAGGGGATGAGGGCTAGGGGGATGTGATTGCTCCCCCACTGCTGGGAGGTTGCTGCAGAAAGCCTCCAGTTTTCAGGCGCTGACCTGACCTACATTGTTAATACCAGCTGCAGTAAGGAGGGCTGCTCGTACACAAATCTGATTAGGTGGGGGTTATTTTTTTTCTCCCTGCTCCGTGCCTAGGAAATTCCTGTGTTTGGATAAGTTGCCTGTGTGGGGGAGGATGAGGCATTAGGACTGCTCACTTATGCTCAGAATGGCAGTAGCTCTGCCCTGACCAGCTGCATTGGCACTCTATCTCCAAAGTTCTGCCATGGGTCCCCAGCCCCACACTGCAGAGCCCACATGGGCTCTCATGGGAGAGGGCTGCTCTGGGCAGCTCTCCCTGAGCTACTCCCAGCCAGGGTGAGTGTGGGAAGCAGCAGACAGACAGGCAGGTAGGTGTAAATCGGGCTGCTCCTGGGTATATGTATGGGACCTTCTGCAAGGGGACCACGGGGACATCCCTGCAGCACATCTGCCTCCTCCCTCCCTTCCCCCTGCAGCATCACGGGTGCGTGCCCTGCCCAGGGCCTTGCTCATGAGAGGTGAGGGCAGAGGTTTGGCTGGAGGAAAGCTGTGTGCTTCCCCGCCTAATTGAATGGGAGTCGAGGCAGCAGCAGTGTCACCCCTCCACCCATCTCAAGGCAGGCCAGACATTATTGGCCAGTCAAGCGGTTGCAGCTGGTCATAGCAGTGCTGAGGATGCAAACGACTGCTCTGGGGATACAAAAGGACAATTTCTGACAGCAGCTGAGACTGCTGTGGTGCCTGGGGAAAATGGGGTGTTGTCACTGTGTAGACAGCCAGTAAGGAAGGAGAAATTTTCCTCCACCTTCTATATCTCCCCTCCCACCCACCCCCTTTTTTTCTTTTGGTACCAGAAATATTTTAACTGCCATTAAAAAGGCATTATTAGTATTTAATTGGTTTGGAGTCCTCACTGTGATGTTGAGTCCTCATGCTGATGTCATCCTTGTTGTCATGGATACAGGTGAACAAGCTGCTTACAAGTGCAACATCAGTGCCAGGCTGGAGGGGGATGGGAGGATGGAGGGGGGGTGGGGGGGAGGTCTGGGTGGAAGCCTCGGCTGAAAATGGGTGAGCAGAAACAACTGTCATTGCCAGGTGAGTGCGACTCTAAGAGACAGGGAGGAGTAGAGAGCACTTAACAAAGATGTTGAGGTTACGGTGCTGCATTTGTGCTCTTCAATGTAAGGTGGGAAGGCAGGCAGCTCCCTGACATTAAACACAACAAGGAAAGTTCACCCTAGACAGCTAACAATTAAGAGAAAAGCCCAGGCTGACACACCTCCATGTGCACAGTAATTAGAAATACAAGTAGTGTCTTTCTTTTGGTTTAATCTGTCTAATAAGTAAGGAGGGAAATCATGGGAAAAGCCAGAAAATTATATATGCTCGTACCTGGTTTCCTGTATGCAAAAGACCAACTCTATGTATCTGGAGGAGGTAAAGGGAGACTGTGGGACTGTGTTCATGTGCATCCATGTAAGACCCTCTAAAGCGCTTTCTGAGAAACAACAATAATAATAAAAATAACAAAGGAATCCCACCTAAACGAGTTGCAGAAGTAGTTCCCCTGCCTGTTCCCGTTTCTTTTCTCTCCATCTCCTCTTGCTGAGAAAGAAATTAAAATGTATTTTTCATACAATATCTCTAGCACTCTTTTATGTAATAATCCTCTTTCTGTGAAAGAGGCAGGTCAGCAATAGCTGCAGGCTCCTGCACAATCAGTGCTCATCTCACAAAAATCTCCAGCTTTCCCTGGGATTTTCCAGCCACAACCTATTAAGCATTTGCCTGTGACAAGAAGCCAGCCTGGGGGAGGGGCTCTCTCAGATGATGCTTGGGCAAATTTGTATTTATTTACAGAGCGGTTGCATGGATTTTTGGTAATGGAGAAATTATACTTTTAAAAATGATACGTTGGGTTTGAATTAATCTTAATAGGCTGTTACGGCTTAATGCACTCTTTAGCTTTCAGTCTAAATTTATTATTCTAAAATACAAGTTTAGTTTTACATTGGAGAAGAAGGCATGAAGCATGCTTTCCCTATCTTACTCCCCTCCTTTAACACCTGACTAAAGGTATGATTTGCCAAGATTCAAAGGAAGGTCAGACACTGGGCTCTAATATATGAATACCAGAACAACGAGTTACAGCTAAGATTTGCACTAAGGCTATTTGCAAATTTGGTGCTTTAATATTTCCTCTCAGAATATTCCTATTCACTTAAATCTAAATTATGGGTTTCAATACAAATATTTGCTCAGAACAGTAATACAGAACTTTTAAAATCGTGAAAATTTATTTTCTTGTAATTACATAACCAGAACTCTATTTTCTGAGGTTCAAAGTGTCTTTGTACTGCAGTTTAAGCTAACTAGAATGCACGTGCATGCCCAAAGACATAGTTGCAATCAAAATTAAAAGCTTTAATTTGCATGAATTGATTGCCCTCCCTCTTCCCTTTTTTTAATTTTTCAATTTTTTTAGGAAATGGTAGTTTTTTCCCCTGTCAGAACAGACATTTTTTTCACACTATTCTTGGCTGAGCCTGCTGCTCTTTATATAACCACAAGAGTAACAAGCAAGCTGTTGATGCAATTATTTTTGTCCTGGTGTGGCATCTTGGAACCGTCTCATTGTGGTGACCACCACTGAACTCCAGACATGGACAGCCTCTTCAGCAACCTCTGTACAGTTCTCTCCGATTCCCCACCATATCATTTGCAGCCTCCTCCTCGGTGTGACCATGCGTGTGATGCTGGCAGGGCTGTGCTGGCAGCCGGCTGGGCTGCAGGGAGAGTTCCCAGTGCCCCATCCATGAGAGGATGGGAGGCAGCCAGGCTGCTGAAACCTACCTTGCCCTGGCAGCCCAAGCCTGGGAGTCCTCCAGCCACCTTGGGAAGCCACTGGTGTGGTCCTAGAGAACATGCCCCCAGGTCCCCTGCTTCTCAGCTCCCAGGTGCAAATGCCTATAAACTTTTACTGTAAAACTTATAGGGACAGATGCCTGACTGGGGTATGACTGAGGTTGCTGAGCACCTTCTTCATATCTCATACATCATATCTTGGTTTGAAGCAGCATATCTGTTTTGAAGTCTGTTTCAAATTGGCCACAGTCTGAGCTATAATCCTGCCTCCCACCTGGTAAAATCAATAAACGTGCATGAATCTGGGGGATGGAAATAATACATTATCTTCAAAGAGAAAAAGCAATCATGTCCTACTGGACAATGCTCATGATGACTCCCAAAAGGGTAGATTCACCAAGACAAGCATGGATCCCTCCTGGCACATGATATGACCCAGCCAGGACTGTTCCTTCAAGGGCTCACACCTAACCTCAGCCGAGGCCAGGTTTTGGTTTAAAACACTGTGTGCTGTGTAAAGGCAATGGTGGTTCTGGAAAGTCCCTACCAGTGCCTGGCCGTGGCCACCTTCCTCCAAACCCAGCTATAAGGTGCCAACGAGACACGGGACCTTGAATCACTGTACTGGGGGTGTTGGGGCTAAAGGAAGTGAAGTGGCAGAGTTCATCTTTCATAAATAAAATTTGCCTCAGGATCCTTTGGTTCTTGTTATTCCTCATCCTTCCTGTTTATTTTTCTCTCCATAATCTTTCTAACTTAGAGCACAAAGAGAATATTTTGCCATACCATAAATAATGGTGGGGTTTTTATCTTCTGCCTTTCATGCACTGTGTGGAGAACTACAAACTGTGAATACGTCTATTCTAAACCATATATTAGAAATGCATGGTCAATTTAAGTCACATATGTGCCTAAAAATGGTTTATACTCTGTTGTCTCAAATACCACCTACAATCCGCTGGAAATTTATGGAATAACAGGGTGCAAAACACATCTCTAGTTCAGTGAGCATTTGACGGACACCTTGGGTGGGATTATTCTCATATCACTTAAGATGTCCACAGCTGAGCTAGTCACCATGAGCTCTCTGTAGTCAAAAGATAGAGACAAATAGGTGCGTTTAGGCAGCAGCTCTTGTGCTTGCTCTGCTTGCGCATCTACTTTAGGATGAGATGAATATACTGGGTGTATTGACCAGATTCCACTGACTGCAGGTGGTGTGCAGGCCTGGGCTGGATGTCTGGGCTGGATTCCCGTTCTATGTATGCAGCTTCATTGCTTCGCCCATCCAGGCAGTTTTCTGCTTATTTTCTGTTCTTTTTGGTGTGATTTGCAACACATCCTTATGCAAGAAAAAGTTTAATATTGAAACAAGATGCTGTTAATATTATAAAGATCACTGGGGAAGCACAGTGGCAGTACCTTTTAATGCACCAAAACCAGCTAATGTTTAAATATTTTGATCATTCCTTTGTAGTTATGTTGTCAAATCTCCTAAACTTTGGGGTTTTTAGCTTATTATGTGTCATGACAATGTCTACAGTTGTCCAGAACATTATGCACATAATCTACAGTCTCTCCTCTCTTTCCTCTTTTTTTTTTTTTTTAAATAAATGTAAATAAGGAAAGCCAATACAATAGAACAAATTCAACTTTTGACTATATTAGTGGGTACGTCTGCATATTCAGACATGTAGTCTTAATTAATAAAATCCTGACTTAGGACTCTAAAAAGTCATTGTGTTACGCAGTTGGGGAAGTCTGGTTCAAGTATTGTAATCAGCAGCCAGTCTCTGGTGAAGTCAGCAAGTTGTTCCCATTTGAATTTGCTGAATTTAGCCACAGTGCTTTACTTCATTTCTATCCCTTCCTCCATTCCCCGTCTTGCGTGAAATGAAATAAGTAATTTTCAGCTTAGGTTCTCACCGATAGTCATCTGCATCATAAAATCATCACACACCAGACACCCTGCTTAACAAGTGCTAGAAGCCTCTGCTGCAGAGATGCTCAAGTAAGGGTTTATATATGGCTTCCTAAAGGCATCCCTTCTACAGGTGAGGGCTAAAATAATCAACCGGGCAGCGCGTTGTCCCTGTTATTACATTCCCTCCTTTAGCCTAAGCAAGAAAAAAAAAAACAAACACCCACTCCAAAACAGAACAAAACCAAAAGGAAAAAAAGAAAACAAAAGCAAACAAACAAAAAAAATCACATAAAATCAACAAAAAATGTTGCACCCCCAAATGGCTGTGAAGCATACAGGTTAAGGACATCTCTCATTTATTTTTTTATCAGCAGTTGTCACAGTAGGAAATGGCCACTGCAGGCTTATAATTGCTTGTTTTCAAAGTGGGAAATCTTTTACTTTCACCTCCATTCTCTGTCTTTAAATGACTACTTGGAGTGTTAGTCTTTGTTGCTTCAGTCCTTATCGGCACTGCAGGAGACAGTGATTGCCTTGTATCTGAACACTACAGTGAAATTAAATCTTAATTGGCTGTTTAAACGGGGTATCATATAGACCTTGAAGGACTTAAAGATATGTATTCCAAATCGGTTTCAGGTTTACTGTGAAGGTCTGAGCATACACACCTTGAATAATTAAAAGAAAATATGCCAAACTCTCTTCCAGGAAAGAGCCCGATCATTTAGTGTGATTTCATTACCAAAATCACAGGAGAAGAACTTAGAGAACATTTTCCGTGCACGGTCTCCCACTTCCTCCCCCTGGGATGACAGATCATAGCTTATTTATGCATCAGCCTCTCTGAAGAAGAGTGAAAACAAACAGCCAAAATAAATAGATGGAAAGCGGCAACATAAGCATTTATTCGTTTCTTGCAAGCTCTCTTAGGGGTAAAAAAGGAAACCTTTAAAAAATGTTAATAAGAAGGGGCAGGAGGAAGAGATAGAAACAAGCCAGTGCCCATGGCACTGATGCCAGATTTAGCAAGCTCTATGGCAAGCAAACGCCTGACCTAAGAGGCGTAAAACGTTCCAGCCTCACTTTCCAGGAAGCACTTAGGAGCACGAACACTCCTGGGTGAACCTGGCCTCGAGTCATTGAAGGAACATCCAAACCAAACAGCTGTCACGTTCCATATTTCCCATAAAGGCACCTTTTAGCTGAAACCCTGTGTTTGTCTTGGCCCGCAGGCACCTGCCCAGTGACTCGCATGGCAGATCCACTCCCTCCACACTTCCCACTTTCCTGGAAAGAAGCGCTGCGGCAATAACACACATGGTATGAAAAGGCTTGTACAGCCCTGCATGGCTGAGCTGTGCTCAGCTTTGCCTTCAGATGCTAAATAGCAGGGTAGTTCCACTGCTGTTGGAAATGAAAGGACTGCAAAACTTACCCACAGCTTCCCGCTCCACTGCAATGTCTACAGGGCTGCAACTGCGCTGGAGCTTAAGGGCCGGAGGGAATTTGGTGGCATGAGCTGGAGGGCAGCTGGCATGGACCTCGGGCAACTGCTTACACCAAATATGCGCTGCTGTACTTATAGTATATAGGGCTGCGATAGGAGAGGGACAAGGACAGATGGCAGAAGGGAAAAGGAGTAATCCTCGAGTGCAAAACCTGCTCTTTGTGGAACTGATCACAAGGTTATTTTGAATCAGAACCTTCCCTGTGGCAGGTGGCTCCAGCAGTGAAAGGATTATGAAGACTTTCAGAGATCTCTCTGCTATTCCTTCTTACTAGCTGCTGTGCAATAGTGATGGAAGAGGAGACAATTACAGGCAAGATGGTTTGGTTTTCATATGCTTTGAGAGTATACTGGAATAGAGGCAGTGTGTATCTTGAGAACCCCAATTCCTGTTCATAACAGGTATTTTATTCACAGATTTGCAGCATGGTTGAGGTTAGAAGGATTCTCTGCAAGTCATCTGGTTCAACCTCCCTGCTCAGGCAGAACCACCTACAGCCAGTTGCCCAGGACTCTGTTCAGGCAGCATTTGAATCTCTCCAAGGATGGAGACTGCACCAGCTGGGTAACGTGTGCCAGGGTTCGGTCATCCTCACAGTAAAAAAGTGATTCCTGGTGTTCAGATGGAGCATCCTGCGTTTCAGTCTGTGCCCACTGCCTCTGGTCCTGTCACTGGGCACTACTGACAAGAGCCTGGCTCCATCCTCTTTGAACTCTCCCTTCAGGTATTTGTATTCATTGATGAGAAATCTCCTTCTTCAGGCTGAGCAGTCCCAGCTCTCTCAGCCTTTCCTCCCAGGAGTGAGGGAAGTCCCTTCATCATCTTAATGGTGTCCCTTTGATGGACTCTACAGTATGTCTGTCTCTGTCTTGTACCGGAGAGCTCAGCAATCCAGGTGTGGCCTCACCAGTGCCGAACAGGGGGGAAGGATCACCTCCCTTGACCTGCTGGCATCACTCATCCTAATGCAGCCCAGGGTACTGTTAGATGCCATTGCCACAAGACACATATTGTTGGTGTTGTACTCTCTGACATATCAGCCCTCCTCCCACTTTGGTGTCATCTGCAAACTTGCTGAGGGTACACTCCGGCCCATCATCCAAATCATTAATGAAGATGTCAACAGGACTTCCTTAAGGGGCATATATATTGTGTGAATTATAAAATACAGTCATAAAACCATGTTCATTTTTCTACACCATCTGTGATAAAAAAAATTTAAAAAACCCCAAAACTTAGATTAAAAAAAAAAAGAAAAATTATTTGAAAGGGAATTTCAAGGCCTCATCTGTGAAGGACAGGAGAACCAGATGAACTTTCAGCTCTCCTGAAGCAAGTTTAATGAAGAACTACTCATTAACTGGTTGTTTGAATCCCCTACCTAACCGTCACTTGGGCATATAGACTTGTAATATTAAAGCATGGAGAAATCCTAGATAAAAGCTTTTATTTTACTTGCAGCAATGTATCCTCTCGATACTAGCAGAGAAAAAAAAAAAAAACAAAAAAACAGTGAAAAAAATTAGAAAAGGAAAAACAAAGTGAATTCTAAGTGTAATGGTGTTAAAAAGCTAAAAAACATTTTTGTACCTACAGGGATCCTCTATTTTGTATCCTTTTTTCCTGGGCTACACAAAAGGCAGCCTCAAATGCTTCTTTAAAATATTTTCTGTGTCTACAAAAATAACTATGACTATTTGCCCTTCAAATAAGAGCACTCAGATCATCTGTGGTGCAGCCAAATGTCTTGTTAATGGCTAGCCTCTGGAAGTGCAATAGCCTTAATACCGGTGGCTACCTTGGTTACTGCACAAGGAGTTTCTCCTTCAGGGAAAAACAAAAGAAACAAAAGCCCCACAACCTCTCCCCAAACCCCACTTCGTTATATTTGCAAAATTCTGGAGAAAGCAAATGTGAGCCAGCATTCAGGTAAGCAACTTTTCATTAGCGAAGATGTTACAGAAAACCTTGCTGATTAAAATTTGTGCTAGAAGGGTTTCTGTGATTTAGTAAAGTGTTTTTTAAAAAAGGCTTTCTTCTATGGTCACAGAGTGCATTCAGATGGTGTATTGGTGAAGGAAAGGCACTTTTGCTTTGCACCACCGTGTCATTTGATGACAGCAGGGGACTGTCTCTTCTGTTCCTGTGCCAGCCCTCTCCCAGCCTCCTCCAGACACCTTCTCCTCCCAGCCGGTCGCGCTGCCGCAGCCTCATGTACCTCCAATGGGGGCTTTCAGCAGGTTCAGCATCTCTCAGCCGGTCGGGGCCCAAGCAGGAGGAGCAGGCTGTAGAATTTAAAATCAGCGTTAGACCTTCAGAGACATGACCTGAATGCAAACAGTGTTTGCCTATTGCAACAATTTTGTCTTTTGATTCCTGAAGTCTTAATTCCCTTATAGAATTTGAACTGTAATACTTTGATATTGGCAAGAAATAAGACGATCTTAGACCCCACGTGACTGACATCACCTAATAGCAAGAGGTAACTTAGAGATGCAGTAGGGAAGCCACTGCAAAAGTCCCCGAAACAAACCATGTAGGAATAAACAATGTTGAATTCCTGCTTCTTTCCCTTCACTCCCAGCACCAGCTGTACCCTGGAGGAGGTAATTTTGTAAACCCTTTGTAGATCCTTCTGGTTTTCCTGCTATGCTTCGTCTTTTACCAGGAAAAGATCTACTTTGGATCGGGTAAATGTCCATTTGCTACAAGGCACCAAAAAACCCACGTTGCAAAGGGCTGTCAGTAGTCAGTAATATGAGGATTTAACTTGCAGTCAGAGCAGCAAGGGCTGACGCTGGAGTGGTAACGATGATACATCTGGAAAAATTGTATGGAAAAGGCTACTCCCTGTAGTATGTTTGCCATATGCTTTGGCAGTATGAGACAGAGAGGGTATACAAACGTTCCGTTTGTTTTAGTGCTGGCACCAAGCAAGACGTATATGTGCAGCATGAGGGTCCAAAACTTTGACAGAGCAGAGGAACACCTTTCTTCCCCATCACATACTTCTCGCATGAAGCATTTGCAGCAAACGGTAATGTACTCCTGTCAGGAAATGTCTCGGGACCCACCAGCCAAACACCAAGATGTGTGTTGGATTTTGTTTCACTCAAAGTGAACCGTTGTGCTCTGGAATACGGGCATCCTTTTTGTACTTGGGTAGTAAACCACAACACTGTGCAAGAATGGAGCTCATTCCCAAGGAGAATGCTATGAAACTGATTAATCAAACTTACAATCCTCTGAAATTGCCTCTGACTGTGCTCTGATTTGCCTAAATGCCACTGTACATTTACATCAGGCTGCTCTGTGCATGTTTCCAAAACCCTTTTCCATTTTAAAACTAGGAAAAATAATAAGCACATGTGCTTTTAAGTAGAGGCACAGTGGTCCTAGGTCTGTCCATATTACTTTATCTAGAAATACTTTTGGCACTGACCAAAGGTGATCTGGCTTTTATGGAGGGCAGCTCCTGCAACAGATGAGAATAAATTGTTTATATGCTTCATCTGTTCTTGTCTGTAGCACTACTGAATGCCATGCCCCTCTTAAAAACCTCATTTATAGAGTTCCAGTCCCAGGACCATACTGTTTGTAACAAGTCTCTCAAGAGTTCACTTTTCCAGGTAATGGGCAAAAGGCCAGACTGCAGCCCTTTTACAGGAACAGATTCAGTCACATGTAGGCCACTATAGTCTGAGGGCTAAGCTGGGACAGCAAAGGCTGTGAGAAGAAACTGAGGTTCCTCTCAGAGGCAGAGGTTACTCACAGGGAGATGGCGCATTTCTGCCTTAGTCTCAAGGTCCCCTCCCACTCACTGTCCCCATACATCCAAGGCCACTTGCTGCCCTCACCCAAAGTGGCCTCTGCATCTTGAAGGCACATGGGTGAGGTGTCCTGCCACTCTGAGGGACCCTGAGGGACACTGAAGATATTGTCAGCAGCAGTGGTCAACAGATAGAATCCTTCACAAACCCTCACCAGGCCTGTGCCTGTGGTCTGCAAGCAGTGTTTGGTCTTAGAGATAATAAGCAATGGTCTTAGCTTTCTGAATTGACATCTTTTCTCTCTTCTCCCTTCTCTCTTCTCTTCTTTCTCCTTTTTGGAGAGAAAGAGGAGGGAATGCAGGACAGGATGGGTGTTAGACACAGCAGTAGTTTGGCCTCTCCTTTGATCATTGTAATAAGGGCCACCTGGCCTGGAAAGCCCTGAGATGCACTGCAGATCACAGCAGAGGGGAGAGAATGCCGTGCCTGAGTGCTCCCTGGCTGGAGCGGGCTCTGCCCTTATCATTCCCCCTTTCCCCTGAGTAGGTTTAAGGGTTCGACTGTGTACCTGGCATGCACCCTCACATGCACCCTCTTCTTGCAATAGTTTGATGAGGCTAAATTGGACCCCTCTGGGATGCAGAGATGTGTCTCAGTGGTATCTCATTTCACTCCTTCCCTGGTCCATAGCCTTACCCCATCTGTGAAATATCACAGCTCTTCTTTCCTGATGACTTGAATGCATCACATTCAGTGAGGCTGCACTACAGAGAGCTTTTGAAGACCAGTAATAAAGAAACCTCTCTAGTGCTTTTTATCCAGTGTGTAAAACCCAAACTTGTGGCGGTTTTTCCAGTTCTTCTCCACCCGGGCATGAAACATCAACACACAGTTAAGTTCTCTGTTCCTCAAAGCTGTCTTCAGTCAACAAACCCTTGCCACCTGGAAGGGATTAAATCCACATGTTTTGTGACAGAAAAAGCCATAGCCAGAAATTAGCCATAATGCGGTCAGAACAGTTTCTTTAGCTTCTGAGGCAAAAGGGGGGAGTGTGTTAAATGTGAGATGCCCCTTGCACTTCATAATCTGTGCTCCTCTAGACTCCTTTATCTGGGATCTCCATGCAGCTAAAGTAGCTCAAAGTGAAGGACTTCAGGCTACTGTGGTGAGCAGGTTTTTGCAATTTCTACCCCTCTTGGATGACTATTTGCACACGCACTGCCATTGTTAAATTATTTGAGAGGGAAAGATTCACACTCTGTTTCTGACATTTGCCTTCCATTACATCCACACAATTGCTCTGCTTATAACAGTTTCTGCAAGGAAAAAAAAATCCTTTAGAAGTACATCACCATTTTTATTGTCATCAAAGAAACTAATTTCACCCAGACCCTTATTAATAGTGGAGATGGAAGTGGAGCTCTAAGAGCAAAAACCCAGCAGGCATTATATGTTGGTTTTCTTCTTTCTTTTTTTTTTTTTTCCTCTTATTAATGCTAATCCCACATTGCTTATTGCTTTTTTGTAAGAGTCTGACTAGAACAAAAAAGAACTGATATTAGCATTAATTGAGAAAAGTTAATGTCACAATGCACACAGGTAAATGGCCTGCTCAGGACAATGCAAAACTGATGAAATCCAGATCTTTGCTACCATTTTCAGAGAAAGGTATTATGGACTGCTAATTCTGCATTATGTATTATTAATTATGCATGTGTTTTTCTTCTACCAACAAAAGAACATTACCTCAGAAAAATTTTTTCTTTAATTCTTTCTGCTTTATCACCAAATAGTGATGGATCGTAGCTGAATATCTACAAACTTTCCATGCTTTTCAAACCAGTTTCTGGATCTGCCTCTGGCAAGGTGTATGTAGATTCAGCACTTATCCCAGTCACTGCTGAATTTACTGAGATTAGACCAAGACCTTTCGTATCCAGTTCTCTGCTGTTGTGGTTTACGTCCTGCCAGCAACTGAGCACCACACAGCCGCTCGCTCACTCCTCTCCCTGGTGGGGTGGGGAGGAGAAAATATCAAGAAAGGCTCGTGAGTCAAGGCAAGGACAGGGAGGGATCACTCACCAGTTACAGTCACAGGCAAAACAGACTCGACTTGAGGAAGAAAAATCAAAAATTTAATTAGTTACCAATCAATTCAGAGTAGGATAATGAGAGATAAAACCAGATCTTAAGACACCTTCCCCCACCCCACCCCCACCCCCCCCCCCTTCTTCCCAGGCTCAGCTTTTTTTCTCACGATTTCTCTACTTCCTCCTCAGAGCAGCACAGGGGGACGGGGAATGGGGGTTGTGGTCAGTCCATCACACGTTGTCTCTGATGCTCTTTCCTCCTCAGGAGGAGGACTCCTCACACTCTGACCCTGCTCCAGCATGGGGTCCCTCCCATGGGAGTCTTCCACCATCTTCTTCAACCTGAGTCCTTCCCATGGGCTGCAGTTCTTCCCAAAGTGTTCTGGCATGTGTCCCTTCCACAGGGTGCAATCTTTCAGGAGCAGCCTGCTCTAGCGTGGGCTTCCCATGGAGACAGGTGCTCCTTTTGGGCACAGCTGCCTGCTCTGGCATGGGGCCCTCCCCGGGCTGCAGGGGGGTCTCAGCTCTCCCGTGACCCTCCATGACTGCAGGGGCACAGCCTGCCCTCTCACCACAGGCTGCCGGGGAACCTCTGCTCTGGCCACTTCCTCCTGCTTTCCTGCACTGACCTGGCTGTCTGCTTGGTTGTCTTCCTCATATCCTACTCCTCTCCTCCCTGTTGGTTCTCTATGTTTCCACCTCTTAAATATGTCAGTCACAGAGGCACTAGTTGGCTTGGCCTTCACCAGGGGCAGGTCTAACTTGGAGGGAAAGTTTCTAGCAGTTTCTCATGGGAGCACCCCTGTGGCCCTTCCCTTGCTACCAAAGCCCCCACCACACAAACCCTACTCATCTGCTGAGGAATGCGCTGAAGTGGTTGACAAACAGATGTGCCCATTTTTAATGCCATTCATAAAATATAAAAGCTAAAATTAAGTTAACCCTGCAAGAATGATAGCCCTTGGAATTATCAGAGCAAACAAGCGGGACTCCTATTTCAATTGGATGCAAAGCAGGTGAAAAATAATAGTATTTTAATTAGATGTTTGGTTATCTTTTAGCTCTGTAGCTCTCTCCACTTGGGTCTGCCTCTAAAGAACAACATCAAAGCAACACTGCAGGAGGAGCCAGGTCCTACAGCCCTCCTGCTTGGAGCCTGCTTCACTTCTGCCTTTTTGCTTGCTCCCTGAAGTGAAATGGGCCACCTCCAGCTGCTCTCCTGTTTGGTGTCTGTTGGGAGCAGAAAGCTCAGGGTCAAAGAGGACTCATGTAAGGAAGACCCCTAAAGGACGTGCTTCTTCAGCTTTTCTTCTTTAGAGTTTATTTATCATGAAAGAGTCCACTCCCTTGCTCGGTTGGCAAACTGAGAGGGCCAAACTCTAGAATATTAAAAAAATTAATAATGCGTAAAATAGGCAGCCATGATTTGCACATAAAACATGACAAATTTAATATATCTCACAAGAGTTTTGTTTTACACAGATACGCTTTATTAACTCTTTCTTAGATAATTATGAAAGTGAGATCTGAGAAGAGGTGGACAAAGAAACCTCATTATTTTAATTTTAAAGATTTTTTTTTAATCTATATTGTGCTTTGATTTTGACAGTTGTGGGTTTTTTATGGCCTAATGCATCACAGAGTTTGGGCAATTTGGCACAGAATAAAAGGAATAAAATTAAAACATAAAATGCCATAAATCTCTTCTCCCCTATTTGTTTGCACCACTAAACCTTGAAGTGTTCATTTTAATCCCCAATTTCTGATGGGGACATTTATTTTATGCACATCTGAGCATGGAAATCATCTATGCTTATTTTCATTGGATTGCTTTTGCCTCCTCAGGTTAATTCTGAAGAATGGGGCCTTGATGTTTGTCTTAGTTGTTCTTTTGAACTTTCAAATTACAACCCATAAAACACTGTGATAAAAGCCTAATATCTTTACTGTGTTTTTTCACAAATTTTAAAAGAAGCCCAATTGCTTACGTATCCCTTTGTTATTATGAGACTGACAAACTCCTACTTCCATGTTGGCCCTTTTGCTAAGGAAACCTTTCTGAAAGAAAAAGAATTTTAGCCTGGGCAGTGAGCAGTGTTTGCCAAGACAGGTGGCTTTGAGGATCAAAAATAACTTGTGGCCAGCTGACTTTAGGTGAGGTGGAGGTGGTCACATCTGTCTACACACATCTGTGCTCCCTTCTCATTGGTGCCCACAGAAACCATGCCAAGAACCTTGTTTTTTTTTTCCTGTGGAATGGAAAAATCACGCTGAAGAACTAACACAGCTACGCAATTTTCAGAGGATTTTCTGATGACTGTTAGCAAGTTGTGAATCCTTCCCCCTTTTCATCCTACCTATTTGCTGGGGCTTCTTTTATGAAGTGCATTAGGACATATAAAAGGGTAATGTCTTCTCCTTGCTGTTTGCTGGAGTTCAACCAAATATACTTAACGGTGTTAAAGAAGTTGGTATTAAATACTGTGCTCAGGTGGAGACAGGTAAAAACCAGAATGTGCATCCCGACATCCACTGGAGCATGTCCTGGTACAAATGTCACCTACTGGCTTGTCCTAGGTCAGGCTTCTCCTCTCCTTCGGTAAAATGCCATGCACAGCCACAGCTAAGAAATAAATAGGAAAGGACAAACTCTGAAGGACAGCACCTATCTATTTTTTTCTGAACCCTGAGAAATGAAGGCCAGTTAAAACCAGAGCATCACCTCGTAACTCAGGTTTGTGGCAGGACATGAATTCCGACAACTGAAGCCCTCTGAGGCCTGGCGAGCTTGTGGTTTGGCCCATGCAGCCTCTGCATTACAGTTGTTTGCCTGTGGTAGGGTTCACGCAATCCCGGCCCGACAGCTGGGTCCTGTGGCTGCCTTCCTTACAGCCGAGCTACCACTGCCCCCAAGTGCCCATGTGAAGGCTATTTTTTTTAAGGTGGGGGTTCACAAGGTTTTGCATGTGTGTGATACTGGGGTGAGCAGCCAGGCCATCTTGCAGGCTGTGTGGTCCCGGTCCAGCTAGCTTTGGCAGCTGCTCGCACCGCCAAATCACCTCCTTCAGTGTCCCATTTTCTCCCCACTGAACACCTATTACCTTTCAGAAGCCATGGTTTTTCAGTGTCTTCATTTCCTATGGTACTGCCTTTATACCCTGCACCATGAAAACTGGTTCCTTGCAAGGCCATTGTCAAGATGATTGCCAAACTACCATGAACTTTTGGTCTTCTGCATACTAAAAACAATAGGTTTCCTTATGTCTCTATCCAGAGTAAGGACTCTGTGTCATCGAGCATTCTGATACCTTCTCCTTGCTTTTCAAATCAAATCAAATGTACCCTTTTTACTATCATTCTCCAGAGTTCAATTTCCCAGGAAAAAAAAAAAAATATTTCCCCTACAAGACTCAGGCCATTCTTGCCTGAGAAGTGATGTCCTTCAAGATTTCTTGCTGCCTTTTCAACAGCAACTCTTTTCAGTACTCTAGCTTTACCAGACTTTTTTCCCCTTTCCTTCTTTTCTGGATGCCCTCTCCAACTTCCTATCCTCATGCCCCTTGAATTTATGAAGTTTCTTTCCACTTCTGTGTACTCCTGCCCCTCTACCCTTGCTGAAGCTGCTTTCTTTTCTATCCTGTCCTGCTCCTTCTAGTCTCCTCCACGACATGTCTCCACACTGCAATGGCCCTTCCTCTCCTCCAATCCCATCCTGCTGTTGCCTGACTCTCTCCCGGCAGGACTGATCCTGATCATCGTGATGGCTCCCATGGTGGTTGTTCTAGTGCCAGGGTCACCCACATGGTGTAGCAGCAGATCCAAAGGGGGTCTCCACCAGCATCCAGTGCCACCAGATGCTCTGTATGTCATTAGCTGACAGCCACTTTGTTGTTCCTGGTTTGTCACGCTGTAGTGCGCTCCATCAGTTTTTAGACTAGGAATGATGAATCTCTCCTGATAAATACTTTCAATATCACCAAAAGACATAGCAGCCAAACCCTGCAGGCTTCAGCCTCTCCCAGGCCCTCAGATTAGGAACCTCTGAGTCCCACTCTGCTTTGTGGGGATTGCCCTCTCCCCCAGCTGTGGATGTGTTGCACAGGCAGGAGCCTTACTGCTGTTGTCCAGGCTCCAAGACTGGCTTGATTATCATCAAGCAGGTAACCTGGCATCCATCAGGGCACAATCAGTGCTGCTGCACTGGATAATGAGGTTTGATTTGGTCTGATCAGATCTGTGTCCTTTTCTTTCATTACCACTCCCAATTTCCCCTAAGCCACCATGGAAAGTACTTAGAAGAGGCTTCCCAGTTCTAAACTGGGACAAACTGGAAATGTTGGTGATATTGTTCTCAAGACCTACAGTGCCTATTCTCGCTTATTATTGTTGCAAGCTACATTTCATAATCTCAAGGACCCATGACAGCCAGTGCACTTGTGTGTGATGGCTGAGCTTTCTCGGTGGTTAGAAATTACAGCCGCAGCAGTGGTGCTCCTTAGCATCACCCCAAGCGTGTCAGGATCACTGAGAAGTTCATTGCCTATCCTGCCGTACTGCTTTATTCAAATGCACTGAAGGTAATTAAACACATTCATTTTGTGTGCACAATGCTTGCTTTGTATTTAGGATAACTATATATGACTGGATGGATGGTATTTGAATCTCAGGCATCTGATATTGCAGTTAAATAAAACAGGCCATGAATATACACTGCAATAATATTTACTTGAAATGAAGGGCGGAAAGAAGAGAGACCACAATAATGCTTTCAAGCCCCAGTAGGTTTGTGATTTGTGCTAACTTGGCTGTAATAATCTTCTATATCTAGGTTTATGTGTCCATCAAAAATGTTGGCATGAAAACCAAGGGAAAATTAGACGACAATAAGCTATTTCTTTCTCTGAGACAGAGACAGCCTAATTCTGAACCCTTTATCACTACTAGAAATTCAGACCAACTGATTTAAGAGTTCAGTCTGTAATGTGTACACACACATTAGGAAAAACATATGGAAACGCTTTCTCTATTCAGGCCAGTGAGTAATGTAGCAGTGTCTGGATTCCTCTCCCACACACAGACTGATTGAGCAGAAACCCTGCTGGTAGGCTGAGCAAGGGAAAAAAAAGTTCTGTTTTGTTAATGTGGTGCTTTGCAATCAGGTCAGCAACACTTCTGAGGTTGTTCTACCAATGAGTCCTCAGTGGTATCAGGGCTTTACAAAGCCTGTCTTGAAGCAGCAAATAATTGCCAGCAGGCAAAAGAGAATTTTAAGAGAAAGGGGGAAAAAAAACCCAACAAACCAAACCACCAAAAAAGCAGGAGAGAAAACATGAAATCAGGTACCTACCTGTTCTGCCTATGAGGCAGCTGAGGGCTCTTGCAGCCTATGGTGTTCAAGAGAGAAGGATTTCTGGGGAAAACCTCTGGAGGCAAGCTCTCGGAGTCATTGATGAGAGCTACTGCGCAGGTCTGGTCTCACTCACAAACTGGCCACTCTCTTCCCACCTCTTGCTTTGCCTTCCCTTTTGATTACTTTTGGGGTTTACTGTTTAACCTTTGAGTATGTAGAATAAACCTACCCATTTCATGCACCGTTTTTACTGAAGCCAAATCAGCAGTGGAAAAGGAACTTTGCAAGAAGATCAGACTCACTTATGCACTTATATGACAGAATTACACAGCCATAATGTCTTTATTTTCCATCTTGAATTCTCTTCTTCTGAAGTCAGTGCCCATTTTATTCTGGAAGCTTCTCTAACATACACAAAAGACCTGTATGAACACAAGATGGTCTTTTATCCTATAATGTTCTGTAGAAATTGGAAATGAATTCTCCTTTGGGTTTTGTAGTTTGCATTTTTACTTTCTACCAGCTCAGTTCCATGCTATTTCCAAGTTAACTGGAGTCCATAAATGACTGAGTTTTGCCCAGCCTGAGTAATTGAGAAAAGATGTACCTGATGCGCCCAAGATACTGCACAGCCGTAAGGCACAGGGAGGAACGAGACTGCTGGGAAGTACCTTTCTCATGGAGGGTTCTTTCACTGGGCTTGGTGAAACAGTGAAAAGTGCCTCGCTTGCTAGTGCAGTCAGGGCATGTTATGTTGCATAAGCAAGCCTGACTGCCTTTCCGTGGTTAAAGCGATGCTCTATCCTAGCGCTGTCAGGAGGTGTTATTTCCAGAACTGTGAACCTGTTGGTTATCCATTTGTGTTTCACACATATCCTGCCTTTCTAAACAGACAAGCCTATTTCCAAGTAGACTGACTCTCATTAACCACATAATCCGGAACAGAAACATCCATTCATAATTTACGCATAGCTGAAAAAGCAATTGTAAACTCTTTAGCATTCAGCATTATTGTTTGGCTTTAGTTATGTTACATGATGGTATGAGCTTTAGAACAAATTTAACTGCAATGTTCCTTTGTTTCACAGTAGCACTAGAGATTTTTCCCCCTTCCTAGATTGCATCTAACTGACTTTCTAATGTATTTACTGTCAAAATGAGGATGGAGCTATGTGACGCACATTACCTGTTCCCTTTCTATGGTGCACTGACTTGGTTGCAGGCCACATTTAACACGGATGCCACAGCAAGTTTTTCAGACAAATAATGCATTGCAAAATGTGTGTTAGCCAACATTATATTCTAGCCTTGTAGAAGCAATACCGTAAATGGGATCATGATCTTCACTGTATCTTAATTAGACTCTCTTTCAACTAATTAGCAGCTTATTTACTTAGACCTGATAGCCAAGGTACTATAGATTTTAAAAATCCCTTATGTTTTTTTCTTATTGGTGTCCTGTTTCTCACTCAAAACTGTTGAGGGACCCTCCTTCCTCCCCACTGTCCTGGTTCCTTTGTGTGCCTGGCAGTTTAACTGTGAGGTTCCCTGCTGCTTTCCAAGTCTGGGGTCACCGACAAATACCTATGAAACATTTATCAAAAACCTCCCATGCACCTGTCTGGGTTCAGCTTCTCTTCAAAATGAGCCGCAGATCACAGGGGTGTTGTGCGTGCTTCATTAACTTTTCATCAAATCCAGAAACTAAGTTTCTCCACTAGAATTTTCCTTAATGAACCACCTGACTATTCACTACCAGACAGCTTTTTCCACCCTGAACTCTGCTCTGTAGAAACTAACCAGTGGGGTGAACTGCATAGTATCTTGTGACAGGAATAGTAGCCTTCCTTCCCTTCTGCCAAAAGCCATGAGAATGTGTACAGCATTAAAACTGAAATTGTTGCTCTGGGATGTGACCCAAGGAAAACTGGATTAATTCAAACCTGTGACTGATACAGAAGAAAGAATCTGCGCCTTATCCACATAGAGAATGATGGCAGAAAACAAGAGAGACTGGTTTTGAACCTGAATTTGTAGGGCACACTCAGCTTTTAGGTCTTGCTTATACTCAAGATTTAAATGGAATTCAAGGCTGTTATTTAGTGGCGTGAGAATTTCCCTCTCCTGTGCAGTGAGCCTCAGGAGCAGTCCCATGAGGACAGCTGGTGGCTTCAGCCCACAGGCAGCACACAGGGAGCACTGAGTTGAGCGGAAAACGCACATGGGCACACACATGCACAGAGACCCAGGGGGCTGGCAATAACAAAGACAATTTCCTAAACTGGTTACCAATTCACACTGCCTTCACATCTCACAGTGCTGTAGCAGCCCACAGCTGACTTGGAAGACCTGCTCACAACCACACTTGCCATCAGTGGTACGCTGAGGGTGGAAAAGAAAGAGAAGGCAGGCAGGCAGGCAGGCAGGCAGGAGGGAAGGAAGGCAGGAAGGCAGGAAGGCAGGAAGGCAGGCAGGAAGGCAGGCAGGAAGGCAGGAAGGCAGGAAGGCAGGCAGGAAGGCAGGAAGGAAGGCAGGAAGGCAGGAAGGCAGGAAGGCAGGAAGGCAGGAAGGAAGGAAGGAAGGAAAACAACTGCAGATACTAGTTTAAAATAGAAACATCCTTCTCCAGGTAAGACTCATCTCAAAATCATCATAGCTAATGAAAAGAATGTATGGAAAGAATAGGTATTCTCCATTGGAGAGCAAACACCTGCAAAAGAAGTTAAGCCACTTCTAATTTGGCATACATAATATTTAGACATTTGTCACTGTCCAGCCCATGACAACAAATACACAATTCTGTCTATATTTTAGTTTATCATTACACCAATCGGTTACAAGAATATAGCTGGTGGTTAAGTCTAGTATGGGAACCGAAAGTCATTCCCTACGAAATTTAACATCTTCTGAAGGTGAAGGCCATGAACTCTGAAAAGAAATAATCTTGTACAGAGATAACTTCACAGCATCAGGCCCGCAGGGCAACATGGGCCAATGACCAGAGAGGGAGGATGAGTTCTTCTGGGTGTCAGGCAAGGGAAACTGGGAATCCCTAGGACTTTCTTCTCCCACTTCAGGCCACCTCTTTTTCTGACCTTTTAGTTTGCAAAATCTGAGAGTCCTGGCAGTGCCAAGCTACGTAAGTATAGCCAGCAAGGCACTAGTTCAGCAAGGTCCTTAAGGATGTCTGATTCATGTTCTGAAACTTGTCATTCAATAGGACAAGAAACAGAGAAGTTCGTCTCACTGGGCTGCTCTAAGTTTAGGCTTTTGAGTCAACACCACACTTTATAGAAGAACAGAACAATCTCTTTTTCCTCAGGAGAAGGAGTTAACTTATAGGAGAGGCATTTTTACGTTATATCAGTATGAGCTGTTTCAGAGAACAAAAGTTCTGGCAGCGATTCCACTGGAAAACCTGTAATCAAAGTAAGTGACATAAAAAAATTGACAAGGCTGGTGTAAATGGCATTTTGTTTGGCATGACCATAACTTCTCTCTTTGTCATTATTGTGGTCATCAGAAGAAAAGGCTTCGCAGTGCATTAACTTTTTTAATTAAGCCACATCACTGATGCAACCGTGCTTTTTGTGTCTAATGTACATCAGCATAACAAGGTATTGACTGGTGCCTGGAGTTCACTGTTACGGGTGGAGAAAACATGACAAAAAATAAATTGGTAAACAGGTTTTGGTGGCGTTATTTGCAGGGAGAGTTGAGGGGAATACTGCCAGGCCATTTCACTGACTGATCCACAACACTGAATATTGATGTGGAAGTTTTCCAGATCTGTTTCTGAAAATACACTCGGTAGTGACTGACAGCCTTGGTGATGCACAAAACAACCACATCTATGAACACCCCAAGGGAGGTAAGAGGAACAGTGTCTGCAGCCTGAGAGTGGGAGCTGACGTGTACCCTGCTGCAGCCGGAGGTGAGCTGGGCTGCAGTGACCTCCAACGGAACGGGAGCAGATCTCCCTCACAGAGCTCTGGCAGCCACCACAGCTGTTTTGGGATACAGCTACATATAACTATACTGGAACCAGTCTAACCATATCACTGTAACCGGGATCCAGCACATCTGCCCCATCTCACCCACTGTCTTGGGCAAAACACACCTTTGAGCAGGGGAATGAACAAGGGGTATGCAGCTGGTTTAGGGAAGGGATGGGACAGAGCAGAAGTTTACTCAGAGCAATCTTCCTTTTACGTGAGGCTTTGGGTGAACCTTGCTTTGGTGGTGTCGGATGTGTCCCTCCACAGTTTTCAGATAGGCCCAGCATGCATGTGATTCAGAAATGCAAATCATTTCCTGATCTTCTCCTTCACCTCTTCCCCCATTGTTTTGGGTCTTTGTGTGCCCATCTTTCAAAATACATACTCCAATCCTTTCAGGTCAGGAAGGTTTTTTCCCTCTCTCCTCGTGTCTTCTACTTATGGCTTGAACAGCTATTTTCTTTATTTTCATGTTCCTTTATTTCTACATGCTATCACGTCTTTACTTTAGTCCATGCTGATATGCCCTTTATATGGCATCCTCTGTTGAGGAATTAAATATTCAGGACCCATAAAACCCCAAATTTATCTCAGGTGTGGGGAATGTAGAAGACTTTACCCTGGCATCAGAGTTACAGCTGGAAAACAGAGGTACCATCAGCAGGAACTGAAGATTTCTCTTTATCCTTTGCAGCTCCAATTATAAATGCGAATGCTTAGGGAAGCGATCCATCAGACCTCAAATAAACAAACCAAATGAGGCCAGCACTCTTCAGGTCTGTGTTTTCTTTTCTCTTCCCCTTGCTATTTATTTGCTTGCATCTTGCTTGTCATCCAGTGCCTCCAAGCGTGCCCAGCCCTCTTCCCTAATGTAGCGTCTCCTTTAATAATGTAGCCTGTGCAAAAGGCAGCCTGGCAAACTGCAGACTCATCAGGGTGGAAGAGGCACAACACGAGTAGGTGCTTTCCCCTTGTAATCCTTTACCGTCAAAGAAGCCAATAAATACAAAATCTTCATTTGCTTTGAGATACCCTATGGCAAAGCAGATCAAGCTGCTCTTTCCCTTCGTTACAACTGTGCCCTCTCTCTGCAAGATTAACAAGCATTACTGTGGATTTGGGGTATCTGTGCTGTCAGGAATCGCTTGCAGCCATCACCAGCCGAAGTGCAGCAGCACAGCAATAGCTGTTGCACTGCTCATCAAAACCAGACATCTGCGCTTCTCCCTCACCATTAAAACGATCAGCGCTGCGCCCTGAATCGGACATGTCAGTGCCTGTCGCCCGGTTCACGCACGATGTAGGAGAATGCGCTTCTAGGAAATGGGTCCTTTTCTTCGGGGCAGACAGGGTGATGTTGTGAGATAAGGAAAGTTTGCTAGACAGCACTGATTTAATGATGTTAATAAACCGTAGCTGTTAGTCCAGTTACATAAGAGCGGGTTACCCTGCCAGCCCTAATACAGGAAGATGATAAATGCAGGTTAATTCCAGCTTCTTTACCTTATTCAGTTCTACGGATAAGAAAGGAAATGCCTGAGATTACCTTTTTGTAAATGGCTCTGATACAGTTTAATTCTGACTTATGTAGGACTTTCCGGCCAGCAAAGGAAATTCTTAGCTCTCCCCTTAAGTAGGTCTGAAATTGCTCTCAGCTTGCAGTTAATTGCAGGCTGAAAGGTGGTAATTTAAGGTGTTTTTCACAGGTTTTTGTATGTAGAAATGCAGAAGGGAAGCAGTGGTTAGCCTGTCTCATTTTATATTTTATTTTGGCTTGGTTTTGAGCAGTTTGGGAAGATACCCAGCTCACTGGGTACCACTGCAACAGTGCAGGGCAGAGTGTGGGAGAGCCAGGCAGTTTTTTGCCATCATGTCACGGCAAGGCACTGAACAAACAGGACGCCATCACCATAACAATAGCCATATTCTTAGTCATAGAGATACCAAATAGGATCTGAGTCTCAGGGCCATACACTTCACAGGCACACACTTACACCTGGCATGTTCCTGACAGTGTCAGCACTTCAGCTCGTGGCTGACCCCACAGCCCTGCTCTCAAAATGATGTTTCTGTGCTCCCAGGGCACTGACCCACTGCTAGCATGGCCCACGGTGAGGCACAAATGCAGGGGGGTACTCATGGGGCCATGTCATGCCCACCCAGTGCTGTCTCATGGCTTTGAAAATATGCCTTTAATTAACTGCTCAAAGCCAACATTGAGCTGAGGGCGAGAGAAGAGAGGGCACCCCATCCCCTCTTTGCATTCTACCTGGCATTTAGTTTAATTTCGTGTAGTTGTGCTTTGCCCCTTGATCCCATCCCTTGATCCTTGCATAAGGGTCTAAACAACAGTGGCCACCCCAAATTACTGTGCTGGGAGTGATGGAAACCCATGCTTTGAAATGCATAGTCCTGCTAGGCTAGAAATAGACAAGCCATTTTAAATGTATTTAAAATATTAGTTCCGAGCTGTTATATGCATATTTGCAAAAATAACAATTCTGGACAAAGGGTCTTTCAGGCCAAGTTTCAACTCAGAAGGAAGTCTCACAGCACTTAATATCACTGTGAGACTGTTAATTGTATCTTGTCAGAAATAGGACCCCTATAATTAGTCTGATGTGTTTGACAGACCATTTTTCACAAAAAAAAGTTGACTTCAAATACTTCCTGATTGAACTAATAACCTTCCCATTTGAAAACTCCCATGCAAATGTGAAAGATACAGTCCATCTTGCCTCTCTGGTGGGCTTAATAGGATTTGGCAGGACTTGCTGAGCAGTTTGAAGCCAAATTGTTAGTGGAATGAACTAAGAGGTGATGAAAGATGTCTTGAGCTGTGAGAAAGCAGTTGGCCATGCAGCTTTTACTATACATTTTTGTCCCAAAGAGAGGTCCAAAGCTTCTCACCCTTCATCTTCCCTGTGCCAAGCTCTCCACTGTGGCTCTGGCGTTTCAGATGCCCGTCTGCCTTTCTAACAGCAGTGATGTTAGCTGCAAGACCCCTAGCCATGATATCAAAAATGTAATTCCTAGCATTTCCGTCACCTTCAGGTGATGAGGTCTTAGATGAGGGGAGGGACAGCCAGAGGTCATCTCCACTCCTCCATGCATCCTCTGTCTCCCATGCTGGCACTCCCTTGCAACATACCCTGTGCTCAGAGCAGGTGGAGAAGGCAGAGCTAAGGTCAGCAACAGCCGTGGCCCACGGAAGGGCCCCATATTTTGGAGAACTCAGAAGTGGCCCCTGTAAATTTGGCAGACAGGAAGGACTGTTTGTTCACCAGCAAAACAGGACTTGTTTTCAGGACATTCTGTAGTGAGGTTGGGTTATGTGACCAGTTCAGTTCATGAACAGCTATATTGGGTCTGGTTGGGATGGAGTTAACTTTCTTCATGGTACCCCACTGATGGTGCTGTGTTTTGTGTTTGTGACAAAGGTAGTGTTGATAACACACCAATGTTTCGGCTGTTGAGAACAGTGCTTGCACAGCATCAAGGCTTTGTGACTATCAGCTTTGCGTCTCCCGGGTTTTGCCCCTTTCCATCACCTATGAAACTGTTTTCATCTCTACCCACAAAGTTTTTGCTTTTGCTCTTCCCATTATCCTCCCTGACCCACTGGGAGTGTGGGTGTGAGTAAGCAGCTCTGTGGGTGTTTGACTGGGATCAACCACGACGTTAGCTGAAGATTAAAACACTGGTACCCTGAGACCTAGCTGTTCCAAAACCTACCACAGCATCCTTCCTGTCCAACCACCAGCAGTCCCCAACAGGAAGGGCCCTTCATGACCTGTAGGTGTTTGGGAATGGGTCAAAGAACTGGGGAAAAGGGCATTGGTTTTGTAAAGCTTCATTTAGAAAACAGAAAATAAAAGAGGCAATTGAACGACATTACCAATATTCTCCAAGGAGTCAAGTACCCCCATGTGCTTTTGCTTTCAGTGTGCAAGGACAGCCAAGTGCCCCTCAGATTCAGGCTTTCATTTCACCTCCTCACAAAAGTTACTTAACGGAAAACCACATAGTTCATAAGGTTTTAAAGAAGTGAGCTGGTAAACATAGGGTGACTGACCCACTTTACTCTCAGAAACTGATGGGGAGTGTGCTCTTCGTGTGCTCAAATTAAGGCAATGTGCCTAGGCTTAAATTCTGCTTAGTGAGGTTTAAGCTAAGGAATGCTATTTCACAGCAGGGAGAAGATAAGGACCTGCACAGGGATATTTAGAGGGACTGAGCTGAAGGAAGCTGACTCAGGCAGCTCAGCCACGTGCCTGCCTTTGGTCAAGAATATTTCTTCTTGTCTCACAACCTGTGTCCAGCAGAGCCGGCTCCAGCAGGGCACCCTGGTGTGGAGTCAACCTTGTTGACTCCTGGCGTGGGACCTGTCTCTCTTCAGGATGAAGGGTTATTTGCTGAATTGCTGTACAGTTTCAGAGATTTGAGTTTCTTAATGCAAGGTTTAGTTCAGATTATTATACAAGTAGCAGCTGTGAGAGAAGATATTTCTATTGGAAAGACCCGGCAGCCTTTGTTTTCTGCAGGATTGTGTCCCTTCTATCCTTCTCACCACAGAAAAGCATACTTTTATGGAAAACAACTTGAAATCAAAAGTTGAATTGTTGAAGTACAGGAAATGCCCTAGAATCATGTTCCAAGGACAATACTCCCATTTAGTGCAAAATCAGTAATGCTTTCAAAAGCTGTTACTAACTAGAGCTGCCTCAACACCACCACTGGTTGAAATGATCCTTGAGATTCAAAACCCTTTTTTTTTCTCATTTAATTTGATTTGTCAAATAAATGTGATAAATAGTTTGATAAAGGGCTGCTGAAAGTTAAACCTCACATGGAGCAGACCGTGCCTTTTTGACTAGGAGGAAAAGGAAAGAAAGTTTGACTGCACACATAGACTGAGGGAGCAAGTCTGGGCCGTAGTAGCCACACAGAAGCAGACGAATGGTTTTTGTGAATGAGGCTAGAGATGTGGGTTTTTTAAGTGCTACGTTCCCATAACTGCTGTCAATAATAAACATTTATGTTGGTGCAATGCCCAGTCATTTCAGCCTGATGAGAATCCTTACAAGGCTCCTCTGTGGTAACTCCTCTACAAACTGATGACAGTCTGCACCTTCCATTATCCTGGAATATTTGATATATTTTTATTACACTGGATACCTTGGCATGAATGATCTGCTTCTGGCTGCATTTACAGCCAAGCCTTCTTGTTTTCACAGAGTTGAACATTAAGGTGTTTGCTAAGAGGGATGAATTTCCTTATACCTCAGTGATGTTCAAAATAAGCTTTTTGGATAATTCCTACAGTTTCTCCTCCAATTGAAATATATTCCATAAACCTTGTGAAACTGTGGGCTGATTTATTTCAAACTCATTCCCTCCAGAAACCTTTTTACTTCTCAATAGTATTTTTACTGTAATACCTACACTAGTGATCTTCACTTGAGCACTCTGAGCGAGTGAAGTGTCATTATCTTCAGCTTTCCAAGCAGAAACAGTTTAATGCAGAAAAGGAATTCATCTCACTTAACTTCAGCCACATGGAAGTTAAGGATCTGGTCTAAACTTGGTTTATGTAGGCTCCTTCTATAGTCCTCCTGGAGAGAGATCCCTTCAAAGGTAATTAATCCCATCTCTCTAAGGCACTTTTCTGAAGAGTGCAACAGTTTGTCCCCTGGAGATGTATTGGTTGTGGGAATATTAGAAGGATGCGGAAGAACAGTGAATGGTATCTAGGTTGCCTGATTTTTTAATTCAACACCTCTACCTTCCTGTACAAATACACAAACAAATGAGAAAATAAATTGTTCATTCCAACACTGTGGGTTTAGTACAATGAAATGTCTTCATTTTATGTGCAGCTGTTAGATCTTATGCATGCTTATTTATATGTATGTATTTAATTTTATTGTATCTAGTGACAACAGCACTCAGCAGACTCCACTGCAATGTTTTCAGGGAGTGACCAAGAATCTCGAGTGGGTCAAGAATTAAGCATTTTTGCTAGGACCATGGTTTGTTCAGAGGTTGTTCTGCAGCTCACAGATCAATTCTTATTTTGTTCTCCATGTGTGAATATCATAATTTGTACAGGTATCATGCCTTGATAACGGTATGATACAACTCTTGACCCAATATGCCAAGGCTATGTGCACATTTACTTGCAGAATAATGTATGCGCAATGACTATGAGACCTCTTGATTACCATCATTGTCTGGATGCTGTAAGCATGTCTTATCCTTTTATGTTTGTAATTCTGCATCTTCAGTGTACGGAACAACTGCATGCTAACATCTGTTTCACTAACTGTCTGTAGATAGGTAAAAGAAGTTGTATCTTAAAGTGGTTGTGTGCTTAAACTTTCTTCTTTCCTAAAGAATAGAACTGTATAAAAAGGAGCCACATTTTTAAATGTATTTCCTTGGTGGAGTTAAAGATGTGAAAGTCTCCTAAGGTTTGGGTAAAGGCTTACAAAACAAGATGCTACCACTACTCATCCACTGTCTTGTTCAGCTTTCTGAAACCCGTAAGTAACACATGTTTTTCTCCTTATGGTACTGAGTTCAAAATAATGAAATCAGAATTTGTCATAGTTCATAAGCATAGACATTATTGCCATTCACTGTTAATGTTGGCATTTGAACTTTCCATCCATATTTCCATATTTCTGTTTATATTTTAGGGAAGCAGCGATTTGTGGAGTCCAGAGAAGCCAACATGCAAGCAGGGAGGAAAGAGGATTCTTCACAGTTCCTGATCTGAGAAGGGTGACTTTCCAAAGATGGAACAGCCTGTGAAAAAAATGTCACTGAACAGGCAGGATCAACAAACTGGCTCCAGCCAGCAAGTCCACTCCTCTCAGCTTCAGCCTTGGACAACGTGGAGTCCATGGTTGTGTACCTTCACATTAAAAGAGCAGCTAAAATCATAAAGGACAAGCTCAGCTATGCAAAGTAATTAACGGTTAAACTCTCCCCCTTCATTCACACTGAGTGACCCCTTGCTGAAAAGAGTGGGACTACTTGGGGAGAAGGGTAATTGCTCTAAGTGAGCAACTGCTGTAATTTTCCAGCCCTTTCTACACTGCAAAAATAGCCCTGACTGTACAGTTATATAAATGGATTGCTAGGGGTAAAGGGATTCGTCAGCAAGGATCTGGCTCTGCAGTAGGAAACTGGAGGACCTAAAGATATACGTGCATACACTCCTCAGCACCAGTTACATTTAAGTAAAATGAGCCCCATGAGTAGGAGCTGTACTTTAACAAATGGCCTCACTTCTCTACTCCAGGTCCCACCCTGTGAATAATGGCAGAGTTATGGTGGATTTGCCAAGAGCAGCCTAGCAAAGCATGTTTGCTTTCAAAACACTGTTCCCTAAGGATAAGCCAAGAGCCTACTTGGCAGGAAGATTGCACTGATTAACATCTGACTAAACAAAAGAATTTGGGGCCTAATATATGCAAGGCAGTACATTTTCCTGGTGCTTATTCAAATTTAAAGGAGAACTGGGCCAGATCCAGGTAAAGTGTGACCATGGCTAGCCATGAGTGATTTCTGTCATTTTAAGAAGTCCAAGTGCTGGCTAATGAGAGTATAGCATGCAGGGCTGGAAAGGGAGCAGATTTTCACTTTGCTCTTTACAGGTAATAAAATGTGTTGCTAGAATTCAACAGGAAAACTCTGATATTACACCTGTAACTGTCTTGTCCAGAGAGAAGAGAGCTGTGGCTGTAAATACTGCATATAGATCCATATAGTCCTGACGTGGAAAGCAAAGGGCACTCTGTGACCATCCAATACAACTACACCCCTGAGCAAGTGAAAGGCAAGAAAGGGAACTCATTATCTTCTTTTGCAGCTTTAAGGGAAGCCCTGCTGCAAGGAAGACTCTTTAGCATGAACTGAATTCGGAGACCAAGTCTAGCACACATGAATTTGCAAATAATCACCAGGATACTTAAACCACTGGAATGTTTGCTTCAAGAATAAGGGAATCGTGGAATACATGTCCGCTTGTGTCTATATAGTAATAACGTGGGTTGCCTTTGATTTTTATAACAAGTTTTTTCTACTCCCCTCTGTAGCTCACCATTTCAAATTCTCAGATCTGAAGACAGCCAGAGAAACTTTCTGAGAACATTCACATAAATGTTTGTCAGCAGAAGTACCTTATTTTTTAATAAGCAGCAGCTAAATAGATCAACGTTCCTGCCAAAATGGGGGCTATGTGTGTGTGGGTGTCCTTCAAATCCACAGAGATGAAGCATGATATAAGTTGAATTCCACAACAAAACCAGGTGCCGGGTAATGCCTAGGTTCCAGCTGAAGATAAGGAAGGTGTGGGCTACATCCAAGCTCCAGCAGATTCACGGGAGAGCTTTTCACTGCTGAGTGATCCAAGTCACGCAAAAACTTAAGCACTCAACTGAGTCCAAGTATTATCTCAGTGCAGGGAACAGAATCACGCTCTCCGACAGAAATTACAGAAATGCAATTCTGAAAAGTTTTCTGTTACTGAGAGTGTTACATCTAGCTCTGGTACACATTTAAAAGGCAACCGTGCATGTGCAGCCACCCGCGGCCTTCTTCTCCCCATGGAAAAGAAGGCTTCTGTGTTAAACTGCTTCTCGCAGCGTGTCAGAGGAAGGATCCACCCACAAAGTCACTGAACCCACTCCAGCCCATGACGAAAGGCAGGGGAAGTCCCATGGGACCTGTATCAGGACTGCAAAGAAAAGATGCCTTTGGTTTCAAACTGTAAAAATTGTGATTCTTAAATATCTAGAATAATTTCTAATCTTCTGTTCAGCAGAAAATGTAAACACAGAGAAGCAGCCTGTAGTGGAGTTCTTCTTCCTTAGCACTTTCTTGTGGAAAGGCAGATACATCCAACAGGGGACAAAGCAGCAAAGCAACACACACGAGAGAGGAGATGGTGGATGCAGAGGCTGAGACATCCAACAAAACCCGTTGTTAGAGAAGCTGTAGGAGCAGGAAGGCTGCGTTGCTGATTAAAGCACTAGTGCTGCCAAAGGAGACCAAACGGCTGTCAGAAGAAGAAATCAGAAGTGAGGCAGCAGGTGACAACAAAACACTTGAGGAGGCTCAAGACCTTGGTCAAAGGAAGATCCAGTGCTGTGCATCAACACTGAAAGAGCCAAAGAGGCACAGAGCGAGGATGCAAGGGCTGCTGGGGAGAGAAGGGGGATCATCAGGCAATAAAGCAAGAGGAATCAGGCTGAGCAGTTGGAGGAAGAATGGATGGTACCTGAGAGAAAGATATGATGGAGTGCAGGTCAAGGGAAAAAGTGCTGGCAAATGAAGAGCAGGACACTCTCAGCACAGCACTGAACTGGTTCACTGGAGTATCGCAAACAAAGGAGATGATGATTGCTTGAAGCCTGGGCTCCTGTCAGATGTAGCTATAATTCAGGGTAGTCAACCAGCCTAGCTTCTGGCCAGGGGCTGACAGGCACAACATCAGAGTGCAAAGCAACAGGCTGGATTCATGTTACTGAAACCAAATAAAATTTTTTAAATCCTGCAACAGGGGCTGATTAATTATAATACTTTTTCATTAAATAGTCAATATTCTCTGGCAGATCCTTGGCATTTTTATTAAGCATAAAAACTGGAGACCGAAGAAACTTGTCGAAGTCAGACAGGGAAAGCAAGATTTTACCAGCACAGGCTGCAAAGTGGCTGCATGGGCTGGAAAAGTGGATGGATCCACCTGCATGCGGGTGGATCATGTACGTTGTCCCGTGTGAGCACTAACTGTCTCCTATCACATTTCATTTAAAACATAATGGTAAAAAAATAATTAAATTACATGTGTACTGCCTTTCTATCTCATCACTTCTATAGCCCACCTTTCTCTGGAGTATGACCTTAGACAGAAGGAAAAGTAATAATTATTTCATTTTAGAAATCCCTGTAATTAACATCAAATTTTTTTTCACACAACTATTAAAAGTTTTTAATGCAGGAGACTCTGGGTGACTGGGAAGATATTGGTCATTAGAACTAACTTTTGAAGATTGCTAATAGTATCAGGCCAAATGGCTGTGTAATTTTAGTAGAATATATCCACATGGATGGGAAATGAAGATTTTTTATTAGGGAGTTGAAACGCAAGATATAATCCTACAGCAGATTAAAATTGGAGGTATTAAAGTTATTTCAAATTATCAAATACATCTGTAGTTTATCACAGGGATGTTACCATCTTGAACACAATATATGTCAGTGTAATGTCACTGGGAAAGTTTCGAGACGTCTTAAGCTTTACTTAAATAATTTTGCTTTCTGTTAAATCCTACTCTCCAGAAGTCAAGCCAAAACTGAACTAATTCCATGGACTTTTCTTAGTGGACTGCAGTCTTTGCATGGATGTAAGCGTGAATAACTGACAGTTCACACCAACAGTGTGTTAATGATGGCAGCAGAGCTACTCTTTCATAAGAAGTATCACAAAAACGACATACATTCCCAAGGAAAAAAAGGAGGGAGGATCTATGCCAAAAGGTTATGGATGGAGTATTCACATTCTAAGCGCTTTCACTGCATAACAGCTTTCCTTCACAGCTAGATTTTATATTGTGATGAAATAGCATTTCATCCTTATTATCTGTGAGATGAGTTTTGTGAGATGTTCATAAGCTGGAGTCTGCAGACTAAATCATACAAGATATTCTATGGGCCTGATTCTGCACCAGGGAAGTTGATGTGAATTTTATTGCTGATTTGCCAGGGCATCTGATGCTTTTATCTTAAAATATGTTTCTATGAAACAAAGTTTAAAGTACTGTCAATATTACATTTTATTCTTCTAATATGCTAACTGAAATTAAATGAGCCAGTGCTGATATAGATTTAGATATGTGGACTGTATGAAACTGAAGGCTCTGAAGAGCTGCCTGCAAGTAGCAGGCAACAGCACCAATAAGTAGCAAGCAAAACTAATATTTAAAAATACATTAATTTTTATTGAAGAAGACTGTGTTGTAACACACTAGACACTTGTAGAATATAGGAGGCATACTGGTGAAGTGTTCCCTGACAACCGTCTAAATGCAAAACCAACCTCATCCCTCCCTCTTTCCCTGTCCAAGAAAAAGAGATAAATAACACGAAGAGCTTCTATACTTTCCTGATCACAATGCAGTTTTCAGTGGACACTTGGATATGATATGAAAATTTTAAAGAGAGAATATTTGTCTTTCAATGTAGATTGAATAGTAACTGTAAAACAGGATGTTTCCTATAATTTTGGATGTGCTGTTCCCTTTCATCATCTGATTCCATTCTGCCAATTTCTGGGGATATTAGATGAGAAGCCATTCACCGGACTATGCAAAATGAGCAAGGATATTGTTTTGTCTTCAGAGATCATTCTTCTATTCCTTTCTATCACTAAGGTTTACATTATATTATTATACTGTATTACATATATTGTATTACATTACATTATAATACATCGTTGTTATATTACATTATATTATATTAAGTTCTGATTTCTGGTGCTGTATCTATCAGAGTTTTATGGGTAAGCTGAACAAGCACCTGTTTACTGCTGCCAGCATTTGTGACAATTATTAAAAACACAAATCCCTGCTTTGCACCAAATTGCATTTTAAGGGTTCCTGCCATGCATAAAAAAGGAGAATTGTCACGATGGCAGGGTGCCATAGACCAGACGTTGCAGTTGGTCCTTGCTACAGCACAGGGTATGGGAAGGGCTGGAGGATCAAGCAGGGCATTGTCTGCCTGACAGTGCTTCAGCAGGGTTTCCCCTGACTCTGCACAGCTCCAGAAGCCCCCATCTCCCCAGCCTTCAGACATGGTGGAAGAAAAGCTAAGTATCAGCAGTTGTCTGGCTCTGATCACTGTTAAAAAGTCCCTCTCTAGGCCATGAAGGTGGGTTTTATCAGCAGTGAGTGCCCACTGATCACCCACCAGGAGCCCTTCTTACAAGCCTTGATAAATATAAAATAGTGAGTAACACTGCAGAAATGCTAGCGGCTCGTATTGAGACTGACCGTGTTTCAGTGTGGAAAAGTAAATATTCGGAGATATTTACCCATTACATGAACCAGGTGCCCATTAGACATCTATTTCACATCCCAGAGTTTCCCAAAGCAAATGTTCAGTCTTCTAGTGAAGGCAGTACATGATTAAGTGTCTCTCTGAAAACAAAAGGATACAGATATCACTCTATCTTTAGCACTCACACACCTATTGGGATGTGGTCTGATGAAGAAGATCTGAAGAGTAATCAGGTCCTTACATAGCTAAACGCTTTAAGCATGAAAAACTGAACCTGACAATTCTGATATGGTCCACAGATACCTGCAATTTGCCAAAAAGTGAAGTCCCTAGGTAGAACTATAATAGCTTCCAGAATGGATGCCATCAACAATCCCTGACAGGTTTCCAGTACTGAGTATGTTTAATTTTACTCACATAAAAGCATACCAGTCAAGGAACTCCTGATATTTTCTGGTGGACACTTATATATGACAAAAGCAGCATGTTTCACATGAGCTCTGCCATGGTGTGGAGAAGCCAGAGTTCCAGCAACACCACCTATTAGTGTTTCAGTTAAAAAAATCCTATTGGAATTAAAAAGAATGAGATCAAGCAGCAAAATCCTTGTAAAGCTGGCACATTGTCCATGTGGGGAACTGCAGTGGCAATGGCAGGATACTTTAGTCTGGGAAGGTAGCTTGGGCAGTATCAGTAACGCTCCTTGGTAGTGTAAGCAAAACCCAAGTGACAAAACCAGACTGAATTCACCCACATCAGAAGCAGGTGCCACTCCATTGACTGCAGGCTCTAAGCCAGCCTACATTTGGCTCAGCTCACCTCTCCTAAGAAGACAGGGTATTGCTGACAAATAGTTTTAATGTCCCTCTCTATCTACATGCGGAAGATCCTTTCTTTCCATATGCAGGAACATCCTTACCAGAGTCAACAGAGACTGGCCAAGATCTCTGGTTAGTTCAACTTCCTTTCCCCTGATCACAGCACAGCACCACAATTCACCCTTTGGTCTGCTGAAACCCAGAGTCACACACTGGGCTCGGTATCAACTCAAAACATCCCAGCAGGCGCCTGTCGGAGCATTGTTTCTTCCTCTGTCTCCATACTACCTTCAGCTCTCAAAGGCAGGTATTTCCAGCGTAGTGTTTGTGATCTGTGGAGAGGTTAAAGCAAGCTAATGCGATCTGGTTCCAGTTCAGCAGAGCCTGTAAGCACAGAGCTTAATTTGATTGGAGTCCCTGGGACTATTATGCTGTGTGTTATTAACCATGTGCTTACGTGCTTCGCTAGCCTGGGAAAGGACTTCCCCATTTTGTAGATCTCTAAGAGACAGTAGGACTGTCTAGACAGTGCCCTGAACAACCATTGTTTTTCAGTAGCTGTTTGACAGGAGCCTTTCTTCCTCCATGCATTTTGCAATGAGACTTTGCCGGAATATTGCGGTGAGCCCAAGAGCCCAGGGTCTGAACACACAGAGTTTACACAAGTTATATCACTGGATCCTGAAGTCCCAAGCTCTGCAGTTTGCCATCTCCATTAAGAGAAGTTTCAGGGGATGTTGATGATACAGCTGTTTCAACCAGCCAGCTGTGTTGTGTTCCCTCTTTCCTGCTCCGTATTGCATGATTGTGCAACTGAAGTCTGTGAGAAAAATTGCATTGCCTACGTGTTTGTGTCAGCTGGGTCAATTGCTTACTTTTCTCACCCTCACGAAGGCAAGACTGAAGATGGCCAGTCCTTTACTCCACAGATCTGATCTGCCCAAGAACTGGTCTAGCTTTTTACCTTCTTTTCAGTTTTCAACTATTTGTTTCATCCATAAAAGTTGGCTGGGGATCGGGAGATGGTAGTAATGGCAGTTCTTGTACCCTTACAGAACATTCTTTCCTGCTGAGCCCTGGTGGGCCTCGCTATACACTTGTTGAATGCTTTGCATCAGGAATGCCTCAATCCCACCACAAATGCCTTCTCATGAATGCCTACGGTGAGGCAGGCAGGTGCTACTACCACAGAGATACATCTCTCCAAAGAACCACTAAATTAACAAAGCATAAAAATAGCCACAGGTCCTTGAAATCAATCACAGACTTTAATGGTATGAAACCCTAATGTTGGAGCCTTTCCATAGAAAATGAAATTTCTTCCAAGAGAACAGATATTAACATTATAAATTAAAACATACAAAAGTCATAAATCTCTGTCAAAAAACTGATTGACCTTAGATTATAGAACTGCTGTGCTGGCACACTCTCCTGTAAACTGGACAAGAGAGGGATATAGCATTCAAAACTAATAGTTAAAACATTTGGGAAAAGCAGCACATTTTTCTCTTCTATGTATCAGAAACTGAATATTTCAGTGTTCATTCCCTGGTTGTTTGTGCCATTTCAAAAGAGCAATTGCAATTAAAGGAACATATGGCCTTCTTTTGTCCTCTAAGGAGACTCATGTAGTCCTCTGGTGTAATTCAGCTGGGCACAGCCAACAAAATCTCATAAGCCATGTATCTAAGTGTAATGGTGTCATACTAAACTGAAGAAAATTTCCTCTAGCCATGTGTGCCAATGCTGGACACAGGGATCACGTGAGAATATCAGATGACTCATAATAAAACTCACGTGATTCACAACAAAAATGGGAAGTGCAGCAAAAATCTGTGTATGTTTTTCTTCCCTTTAGACATGGTTTCCAATTCAGGGGTTTCCCTGGCATTGACCCATCTTGATTTTTGATGAACATATCACTGATTTTCCATAGATACAAAAGACTATAAAGCTTAGTTCTTAGGTCAGTGCACCGTTTGCCTCCCAAAACATGCAAAGCAGAGCATGTAAAAATGACCTGGGGTGTATGTATGGATGTGTGTGTGTGCATACACAGAGCTGCACTACAGAATGTCAAGGGATTCTTTGCAGTAGGATCACAAACCTCACTACCTAAACTAGAAGGTCAATATTTTTATGCTTGATTTGGGCAGGAATGAGGCCAGAAGAAAGGAGGAAACAATGTAAGAGTTTTAGAATTCATAAGTTATAGAAATAGAGAAAGTCAGGCAATTAAAATAAGATTACATGCCTCTGAACTGATGCAGAAGGGCTGCACTTCCAAGGGATGTTCTGGAAATGCTATAAGCTCATGGAAATGGGAGAGCTGACACAGCCAGAGGGAGAAAAGAAAATGGGTCCCTGTGTCAGGTCCAGAGCATATAGATTCAGCTAACCCCTTTGCAAGAGTGAGGGAGGGATTCTACTGTCACTTAAATCAAAACAACCACCAAAGCAGGAGTGTCCCAGCCTCAAGTCAGCCAGATCCAGCCACTGTCCCAGCAAACAGAAGTGATGAAAAAGGTCTGCGGGATTTTGTCTTCAGTTTGCCCTTCTCAATCAGGAGAAAAAATGTGAATTGCCTTTTATTTAGTGGGGTTTTAGATGGAATTAGCTGAGACTGGAGGTCTTCCCTGGTAAAGACAGAACCATCAAGGGGCAAGATGCCTGTGGAAAAGCAAATGGCTTCCATTGTGTTTCCTGAAGGAATAAGAAAATGGGGCTAGTTCAGCTTCTACCCCTTGCCACAGGAGAGGGGTAAAAAACTGAAAAAAAACCTAAAAAAAAAAAAAAAAAAGGAAACCCAGCAGTAGGATTCCCAAGGGGAACAAGTAGAGAAAAAACATCATTTGACTTTCTTACGTTTTAAGGCAAATTTGGCATGTTTGGATTCGCAATTAACTGGATGAAGCGAACGCAGGGCTGCTGCTGGGGGCGGCCAGCTCCAAGCAGACCCTGCTGTAAACCAAAGAGCACAAAGGGTGTGCGAACCAGGGGGTGCCCGGGGCGTCGTCCTCGTCGTCGTCGTCGTCTCCCCCCCCACCCCGCCCCTGTGGAGGGCTGCAGCATCCTCCCTTCGGCCTCCCGCAGCAGGAGCGGGGGCTGCCGGGGGCGCACGGGTGCTTCCATCGCCCCGCCGGAGACGCTCTAGTGCTCTGCCCTCACAGCCCTGAGGACCTTTGCCCTGGCAATGCGGGTGACCTGACAGACTTGGGGAGTTCTCCATGTTCACTGAAAGGAGGGTGGACGACTCAGCCCTGAAATTATTTTCTGCCCTCCTGGATTGATTTTTCGGGAGGGGGGTGGGATGTAAGGAGGATTCTATGTCCTCTTTACCATCTGAGCGTACGCTGCGTGCGAAGGGCTCTGCAAACTGCCGGTGCCCGGCAGGGATGCTCGGAGATGCGGGGGAGGGAGGGTGCCGGGTTCGGGATGCGGGATGCGCGGTGCGGTGCGGAGCTGCCGGCGGCTTTCCCGAGCCGATGCCGCCCTCTCGCGGGCTGCGGAGCCGGCAGCTGGCGCTGGGGAGCTCCGGGTAGCCTTATCGTCCTTACAGGAACAAAAACCCCGAAAATTACAATAAATCCCGGCTGACCCCTGCTCTCCGGGCAAACCCCGACCTTTCCAAACGCAGGGCGCACGCGAGTAGACTTATCAGAAGCAGCACTTTTGGTTTTTCTTCTCTTTTTTTTCCCCCCATTATTCATTCATTTATGTATTTACGGATCTATTTGTGTGCGTCTCCCACCGCTGGGAAAGACGGGTGGCATAACAACTGCTGGCGTAGCCAGAAAGCTCCTGTCAGAGGCCACCAGCACAGGCCATCCGACCATGGGCCTGCTGTAGTCTTTAATTAGAGCTCTGCCGCAGCAAACACTCTCCTGTCAAACCGGACCCTTGCCAGGCACCAGCTCTCTCAGGCAGCTCGGTGGAGAAAGCACTGAGCGCGAGAGCTTTGCCGTTAGAGGAACCTTGTCACTGGCTTCAGACACCAAAAACGCTGCAAAACCCGCCCTTGGATTGTTGTTTAGCAGTGCTTATGGTCAAGGAATTCACCCTTTGGTAGTAAGACTCCAAGAATCTGGAGGCAGTCAGATATTTAGCAGCCTTCCAGTACCTGAAGGGGCCGACGAGGAAGCTGGGGAGGACTTTTTACAAGGGCCTGTAGTGACAGGACAAGGGGTAACAGGTTTAAATTGAAAGTGGGGAGATTCAGATTAGATATCAGGAAGAAATTCTTTCTGGAGAGGGTGGTGAGGCACTGGCACAGGTTGCCCAGAGAAGCTGTGGATGCTCCATCCCTGGGAGTGTTCAAGGCCAGGCTGGATGAGGCTCTGAGCAACCTGGTCTAGTGGAGGGTGTCCCTGCCCATGGCAGGGGGGTTGGAACTAGATGATCTTTAAGGTCCCTTCCAACCCACACCATTCTATGATTTCAGACACTGGTTTAAATCATGTGACCTCATCTGGTCAAAGCTACAAAGGCTGATGGTGTCCCTGTCCCACCAAAGACTTTTTGTGCTGCCTTAGGCAATGCCTGTTTCGCTGAGGCTGGACCTGGGTGCCCACACATCTCTGAGACGCTGAGCTGGGGGCTTCAGGTCCTCAGCTGGAAAAGAGGTGTCTCTCTGCTCTGCTTGCTTGTACGGGAAAGGGTGCGAAGACTCGGCTAGCGTGAGACAGGAACAATGAAAACTGCTGGGACAAAACTTCAAGCATCACAGACTGAAGTGTCTCCAGAAGCAAACGCACTACCTACCTGAGCCCTGGCTGCACGGTGTCACCCTCTCAAGTACCACAACATGTGGGTTGCACTGGAAACAGGGGATTACATCTGCCTCACTCGCCTTGGCAAAGGTAATCCATTCCCATTATCTGACACTCTAGGTTAAACGCAAACTTTACTCAGTGATTATTTGTAAGTTGGATGTGCATATTCCAACAGCTGTAACACTGGATGGGCTGAGATGTCTTCCGGTCATTGTGCTCTGTAGGCAACTCAACTAGCAGCAGGCTTCAGGGATACAGCAACAAGGCAGGCTGCAAGCCAGCAGCAACAAGTAAGTCCACGCCTGCACTCCACCTGGCTCCAGGCTGCAGGCAACCAAGGAGCATGAAGCAGTGGACATTTTTTCCACTAAATTATTCTTTCCATGGAAAAGGAGTGCAGGAGCTCTTGAGTTTTCATCTCAACAGCAAATCTGATTTATATGCTATGTTATTCACCATGTCCTTGTATCAGCAGTGCCCAACTTTCCAGCTCTCAGCACACCTGTGCAGCTGCAACTCAGAGCTTGACAACATTTTGGAAATAGCACTGTGGAGTTGCTGGTCTTGGACACCATGGAAGGATGATAGTAAACAAATGAGTGTTAGTACAAAAGGTCTGGAGGATGTAGCCATGGCACTAGAGGGACCTGTAAGCATTTCACAGAGTCATTTTTCCCCAGGAGTGAAGGTAGCCCAAATGTAAAAGGTAAAAAGGCATCACAGAAACAACCCCAGTACAAAAAAAAACACCCACCGGCCTGTGCTGAAACCCCTTCACCAGTGTGGAGGCTGTTCCCAGGGACTTCATCACTTATCATGGGCACTGACAATTTATTTCAGTGTCTTCACTGTTAGGTATAATAGCCAAACAGAGGTATGAAAGGACCCAAGATGACACTCTGGTTGAAATCTATTGCTCTGCCTAATCATTGTATAACCAGTCACAGCTAAACAACAAATCACCAGTGTGGCTATAAATTGTATTTGCATAAATAAATAAACAGGCAGTCTTGTGCATTTCAGTTTTCCCATTGCATCATGTGGTTTCTCTAAGACACTTTTGGGGGTTTCTGAGCAAGGCTTCCCAAGCTCTCAAATGTTCATCGGCATCAGGATTGTCAGTTTTTCACCAGGTTGAAAAGCACCAACATTTTGTTTTGCTGAGCCTGGAGAACATTTGGATGCATTTGGGCTGCATCTGTTTTAAAGCAAGGGATCCAAACCATACAGAAGAGGAAAGATTTTGGACAAAAAATAAAAGAGATGTCCTAGGCAGCTGTGGTCACAAAATAATCAGTTACCCTCCTTTACAAAGGCAGGGGGACTCACCACACTCTTCTGGGCACTGCCCAATCCTGACTCCAAACTGAAATCTCCCCTGCAGCTTGACTGTTGCGCTGGTTAAGAAGCCCCTGTTTCTCAGTTCATTGTGGACATAATTATTGCTGTGTATTCTCATTTGTAGCACAATTTGGTATCTTTGGGAAGTAAAAGACAGCGAAGGAATACAGAACACGATGATTATCCGTAGTTTTCATATTTTCTGGATGAACGGAGTGAACAGCGTGAACATACTAATCATATCTATACAAACCTTTATATTATGTTTGCTCCATCTCAGTCTCTTCAGCGTTAGTTATTGCTTTCCCTTTCTGCTGTTACAGTGAAGTGGACTTGGATACTTTGCAGTTCCTTTAATAGGCTCAGGGCAGCAAGTGCTTTCAGCTCGCATGTGCTTCTGTGGATTTCAAGGAAGGAAAAGCAAAGCTAAGGGCATCTGCACTAGTGACTGTTGAATCAGTCCTTCCAATTCAATTTCAAATCCTTGTAAGTGTTCATTTACTCACATCTAACATAAGGCTGTAACCATCTCCTCACCTTCAAAATGGCCCTTTGCCGCAATTTATCTACAAAGAGTGAAGCACATGGCTGTTTGCACAATCTTCTTTCGTGCACTCAGTGCAAGGATCTGCACTTTAAGTGAAAACACAAAATAGCAGGAGAGAAAGCAAGGCTTGGTAGGTCACCACGTGAAAGATAACATGACAAAGGGATGAAAGATGTGGCAGAACTGAATCCTTTTTTGTATTGATATCTGATCATCATGGCTCCTTTTAGTTATTTGTGTGCATACTGCACAGGTGGTTTACTTTTTCATATTGTTAGCATTAAACATAAATTGCTAAACATCCATCTGAAATAATGAAATTTGGCATTAGAAACACATCTAATTTTAAGCTATTCTGTTTCTGTGGACACAGTATGGTCCAACAAAAGGCTCAACATGCCTCACCAGCTTAGAAATGGGCTTTTCAGATCATCCAGTCCTCTGATGTGTGCCCGGTGTTCCAGCTGCATCCAGGGCCTGGGTGCCCTGAGCCACAAGAGCCCTGCAGAGATTCAAACCCAGGGTTAAAGCAAGCGAGCGAGAGGAATCGAGGTATAGCCTGGTCTATGTTAAAGACATGTTTGTGTGCTGAGCCTTGGACGTACCGAAGGAAATTTCACTCTTTTATCCAGCTGAAGACCTCAGTAAGAGATATTTGCCAACAAGCTGTTATCTCTAAGATTCTCTGAATAATTTACCTTGAGCAAATCTTTCTAGACAGCTCTGGGCAGGTGCTACCTTGGATCTGTGTGACATCCTTAGCAAAATCCCAAAACCCTCCTGTAACAGAGGCGTGAGCTCTTATCCTCCTACCTTCTCTATTGCAGGGGAGGTATCTCCTTTATCACCAAAACCTGAGTGACAAACCTGGCTCTTTTTTGTAAAGCATAACCCTAAAACGAATTCTTCAGGGGCATAGTTTCCAACCCCAGAAGCAGACCGCAATGGAAGTTACTCACATTCTTGGTCAGGAGCTTACAGGTTCAGGGCCATATTCTCAGCCTGCACCAGTGAGCATCACCTCTCTATAGCCAGGCCCAGGCAATGTCACCTAGATCTGGTCCAGTGGCTTTTCTCAGACCGATGCTTAACGTTTTCCACTAAGTATCTATCCCTCTAAAAGCCATACAGCTTTCTTCTTAACAGTATTTGAGAAGGGACAGTGTGGATTCCTCATCTCAGGCGTTCTCCATACTCTTTTATTGGATATTTCTTCCAGACAGTCCTGTCAGGTAGACTTAAATAAGATGCACCAAAGTGAAAGCTATTATCAGAAGCAGAATACTTTATTGATGCCTGCATTCATTTGCCACATAGACATTTGGGCTCTGGGCAAAGTCAGTCAGAGGTTTTGGGTTTTTCTACATTACTTGCTTTTCCTGGCAATCCAAGTCATGCATGAGAAATAAGGGTTAGAAGTGTAATTTCGTGCCTAATGAAGCTCAAAATTATCAGTGGTGTCCACTGATGAATTAATAGTGGACATTGATCCAAATCATGGAGTTTAAGCCTTTTTAGTTCAGCAATTCATTAGCAACAATTAGCATACAGCATGTGGGACATCAGGCGTTCTTCACTACAGCAATCAGTAACCTTTCCGTGCAGTCTGCCAAACACGCCATCTCAGGGTGTAGCTCTGGCAGCACAGGTAGGGACTGGCCCACAGGTGAGCACAAAACAGACGAGCTGAGGGGGAGGGAGTGTGCACAGAACCTGATCCTGCACTGATGAGAGCATTGCTACACAACCCTCACTTTACTCGTTGAAGAGGTCTATGTCCAGGTCATCCTGGGCACATCTTTCCTTGTCCTGTTCTTCTTCACCTTGGTGTCTCATCAAGTCAGCCCAGAGACATCCTGTGGTTTACTGTGTGGGCACTCAACGCAGACGTTTGGCTGCACCTTTACCTTTGGCAGAGGCCTTCCCCCAGACTCAATGCCCAATTTTCATGCCCAGTGCTGAAGCTAAGAAGACGAGAGGACCCAGCTTTTCTTCAGATGACAGATCTGAGAGCCACCATTCACAGGACTGTTTCAGCAGTGTTGAAGCACTTGAGATGTGCACACCATCTAATGTGCCTGTGCTTTTTCTAAACTCTTCCCCAGCAGGCTCCTGTTCTTTAACCAAGCTCTACCACCTTGCTGTCCTCTTGCATGGACAACTTGCTCTGTTGGAAACATAGAACTGAATTCTGCTTCATAACATTCTTACTCTCACTTAGTAGCCTCATTTAACACAGTGTAGAATACTTATCTGGCCACTCTGCAGGTGTATGCAGTTGGAACCACAAAGTATAAGTTAGAAAAATGCCCCTGCTTAATGCTTATACCTGATAACTCCAAATAGAGTTCCTCACACAAAGCAAATATTACCAAGAACCTTAAAACATGAGATAAGACAGCATAACAGAATACCATGTGTGAGATACAGAAATCTGGGGGAAAAGAAGTAGTTATTTGTTCCCTCTCTGGAGCAGCCACTAAGCTCTCTCAACACTGAAAACTAAACAGGCACAAATGACCAGGCAGCTTCCAGTGCCAGCCCATAACTCCTTCTCCAGACCCCTCTCCTTCCCCTTGTCTGCCTCCACCTGCTCCTTGCACCCTGCCCCAGGCTCTGCAGCCTCTGGAGCTTGGCTGTGCCTGGTCCCCCTGCCTGGACCCACACATTTCCTTTGACAAGGGGGAGCACTATGGCTCAGGGCCAGAGCCTAGCTCCAGCCAAACCCAGTTAATTGCTGCTTGTCTGCAGCCTTCATGGTCCTGGAGTATCAATTAGTGGGAGTGTGCAGCTCTCGCAGCATTGGCCTAAAATATCCCCAGACAACCTCTATCAATACTAAACATGCTGCATGGGGTTCTTAGAACATATCAAAGTGTTAAAATAATGTCCAGTGCAGAAACAACATGTTTTTAATCTAATGGAATTAAATATTCAATTAAGATAGAATGGGGCTGTCAATGCCATTGGAGGCTGCTCATGCCCAACCTTTGAGAAAATATTCTGCTTCAGGGTGATGCAGGCCACAGTCTAGGTGTGACAGTGAACTAAGAAATACCACCAGAGCAGCTTCTGCTGTCTCTAAGGAGAGTTGCCCAATAGGACACCCAAAAATACAGGTTCCCAGAGACTGTTCAAGAGAGAAAAGATCATCAGATTTTCAAAAGACGTAAGTACTTTTGAAGTCCACATGGTGTCAGAAGTTATGATATCTTTTGAAAGAGATTATGTTTCGTGTTTCATTATTGTTAATCTGAATTGTTTCTGTGCAAGAGCTTACTTGGGAAGGGAGTTTAAGCATGTTAACAGTGTGACTGGGAAAAAAAAAAGAAGTGAAGAAAAAAAATCACATCTATCCATGTCTAAAATCTTAATTTGATTTTAAAGACCAGGAATGTTGTTAAAGATCCAGTGTAACTTGGGAGTTTTGCTTTTCTTCCTAGCACGAAGAAAGATGCTGATGACTTTACTGAACTATTTCTGAAGCTTTCAGAAAATCACACTTTGTCTCCTGAAAACTTGAAATAGAAGACATCAAATAGCAAAGGATATTGCAGCTTTTTAAAGCCTTGCTATAAAGCCCCGTTCCTTATCCATTAGCCAAGGGGCTGGGTGCTCCTATGACAGAGCATGTCTGTCACAGCTGAGAAGTGATCCATTGGGAAAGCAGATCCTTCAGCTTTTCCAACCAGCCTGTCAGAGCTGGTGCAGGGCCCTGTGGCAGCCTGCTCCGCAGCCGGGTACCGCAGGAAGCAGGTCCCCAAACCCAACTCAGCTTCTTCCCTTGGAGAGGCTTTCCCAAATGGTTTGGAGGAGGAGCACCCAGGGTGTCCCATGGGCTACCCTACCATTTGGGTCAGTGCCTTTCTTGCTCACAGCTTACTCACCCCTCAGCATATTGCATCCCTAAGGCCATTCAGGGAGTCTGCTCAGTGGGTATGGTCTAATCCATCCCTGACTCAGTTTGTGAAGATATGCACTACCAAACCCCACCAATCAGAACCCCCACCTCCCCAAAATCAGTCTGACAAAAGGTGTGTGAAGAGGGAGGGGAAGAGGGAAGGGGAGATATCTAAAGGCACTGGTAGCAGAAGAGTTACCATGATCATGTTGCAGGTGTCTCCAGGAGAAGCAAGTGGCAGGGTGGGAAGGAGAGGCTGCTGAGGTGTGGGTACAGTGCTTACCCCTGCTAAAGTTGTGTAAGTCTGCTTCAAATGGCAGCCAGGCTATGACAGCTAGAAGGAAGCTCTGGGAAATGGGAAGGTAGGGCCAGAGAATCTCCAAGTCAGGGAAAATAATCTAAAATATTACCTTTATGCCTTGTGCCTCAGGGCCCTCCCCCAGAGAGTGAAATACTCAAAATTAAATTGTCACCAAACCCCACCATCTTTTGCTTTCCCTGAGCCCGTATTTTCTTTTCACTTTACTGGTTTTAAAAAGAGCTCATCTGATTCTGAAAAATAGGAGGTATGGTTTACTTTTCCAGAGATATCCAGCATTAACACAGCTGGCATCTACTTTGCATGCCTGATCCCAGGCAAGTGGGGCAATCTCAGCACATGATTGATTACCCGCCAAGCTGGGAAGCTGAACAGCCCAGGCTGATGTGGGGCTTAAGTACCAGAAGCTAGAGAGAAAAAGACAATAGAGTGACAGCCTATGACTTGGTAATCCTTTGTTGTCACTGTATTCATTTAGATATCTTCCTTACTGTTAATTAGTGGCTAGGGTATATCACTGAGGTTTTTATTCATGTTCTGGGAGCAGGAGAACAGATAGAAGCCAGCTATGTTGGAACACAGGAATGTTATTTTTCTTAGACTCTAAGACTGTAATCCACTATTCAAGGTCTGTTATAAGGAGCACCTATACCCCTGATGTTAATTCTTTAGGTTAAGCCTATCCAGCTTATGGTTTTATCTCTGAATATCTACATATAAGACCCTGGTGTCTCTGCTGCGATGGTGGCTGTCACTCAAGCACATACTCTGTTGTCTTTCTCTCTCCAGATGCAATTGAGATTGTAAAATCCTTTGGGAAATGTCATGATGCTGTCTAAATCTTTGTAAAGAAAACCCTTTCCAATGTTTAAGAATATGAAGTCTGTCACATTCCTGCTCATTGCCATGTTTTTAAAATGTCTCGGTTAAATGCCACCGAAGCAAAGGAGGAGAATGTTATTTCAATTAAGAAGTTACGGGAAAGACCAACAACACGCTCTGCCATCAGTGAGATCTATAGCCTCAGAAGGCTTGTTTCACTTCCGTGGATCTTAACATTCAGTGAATTTAAATGGAAAGAGATGTGAAACTCCACCTCCGGCTCACTTTCCTCAGCATCACTTCTATGCCTGGGCCACCACCCGCGCCCTAAATGCTGGAGCACCCCAAGGAAGAGACTCTGGTGGCTGTGGGACTTTTCTCCTTGGGTCTATGCAGCACTCATGAGGTTTGGGAATGGAAGTCCCATGGCAGAGTGGGGTCCATCCCATGGCAACAGCACTTCAGGGGGTAATGCCAGTGTAGGTAAGCATGTCTTCTATCCCAGCCCCATGGCCTCTGAACAGGAACACATCATGTCTTTGCCTTCGTCACGGTGCCCTGGGAGAAGACTGTGAAACCTGGCAGAGGTGGCATGGGTCCCAGTTGGTGAACATATTCAGTATCCAGGTGGCCTGGGAGACTGCTCTTGCTGCAGCCCCTGAGACTTACCTGTTGTGTGTTGTGCCAGCTGTATCTGTCCCTGCTTGGAAAGCATCACCTGGTTTATACTACCTGTCTTACAGTGTCAACACCATGCATTGTGTGGATTTTGCATAATATATTTGCAAATACTGTATAAATATTTCATATGTTGTCCAGTCTGTGTATTGGTCTGGAAAGAAAGAAGGGAAGCATTTAATACAGCTGAGTATTAGTACAAGTACTGTAGGTAAATGTGGAAGGAGCTTGGTATTTCTAATTGTCATAAAACATCTTGTCTTCAGAAGCTTGCTCCTGAGGGTGCCAGACATTTTTATAATAATCATTATGCCTGGACAGAAATCATAATTACACTACTGGAAATGCTGTATTTTTGTACCAGCTGCCTTGGGCCTGATGATAGAGAAACAGGAATAAAGAAAACAACTCATGAAAGCTCAGGATTACTCTTCCAAGAGCCATGCCAAAACTTTGGAGTGTTTTCTCAGTTACTACAACTATTGGATTCTCCATAGAACTGAGATGCAAATCAAATACTGCCAATTCTTCTGACTCCTCCAAAAACCTTGTGATTATGAGATTTGGTCTTTAAAGCTTTGGATTCCAGGTTCTTATGATTATATGAAAATCTTGGGCCATATTTTTTTTAAGGAAGCGAGCTTCTGCTGCCCATAGCTGCAGAGAAGCCACAGCTATAACTTTGGTATAAGCTAAAAATGCAAAAGAAATACTAGAAATATGTATTTTCTTTCTTGTTTTTTCCTTTTTCTAAATCTCAACAGGTTTAAGCCCATTTTATGATTTAGCAGGGCCTGTCTGACTGTGCTTGGAGATATGTCATCCCCAGTCCTGGAAACTTCGTGAGAATAAGACCAAGTGTAGCCCATGATTTAGGGCAACCATTGTCCATGTGGTTCCCTTCTGACACCTGCCTAAATCTCTGGTCATTAGGCTTCATACATCAACAGATAGCTTCACTCTTGCCTTTGTGGATAGCTGGAGAGTGACTGCTTAGCCATGGAGAGGTCATTTCTCTCTTATCAATTGCCAGACAGGCTGGAGTTGTTGGGCGAGGAGAACGTCACATCCACAGGCTGATGGGCTTCAAAAATGCTCTCAAAACCACTTCCAGAGAATGATGAGAAAGAGGTATGAGAGGATGCAGAGTGTCTCTGGGGCGTGAGGTCTCACTGACAGTCACCCCCTCCTCCCCAGCACACAGTGGGACCAAACGCATTGCTTGGAACTGCTGAGCCTCTGGAAAGAAAAGTGGAGGATGGCTCTTGTGAGAAAGGAAATTTGTGTAGGATCTCAGCTTTTATATCCTGTCTTAATCAGATGGAACATGGACAGAGATGCATGAAAACGCAGAATAGTTTGGGAGAACTATGGCTTTCGTCAGCCTCAAAGGTTGAAATTGCCATAAAGTCTGGCTTTACAGAAGTTTGAATGGATTCCTCAGCAGCGTTTCACCCACATGTGCATGAATGTTGCACATCTGTTTCTGCAAGAGGGGCTGCGAGCGTGCCGGTGTGCACCCACAGCAGAGGCCACAGGCTGCCTCTGAGCAGGCCTGTTCTTCTGACAGCAGGGAAAAGCCTGTGCCATGAACTGTGCTTGCCAAATTGCACAAGAAAAAGTGCTGCCGTATGGCACCACATTATTTGAATTTCAGCTTTGTATCACCAGTCTGATGATTAGATTTTAGCCCTGTCTATGCAATCTTCAGAAATCAGGAAGGGTTAAGAAAAATAAGTTTTTTCTTGCTCTCCTAATTTCCTCTGTTACAAGGATCTGGGAACAGGAATGAGATTTTGGCTACACAATCATCACTGCCAGGTGTTTGCTAGACATACTCTTGTCTGACAGATTCTGTGCTTCAGTATTAGGGGGTCAGTGTCTGGTAACTATCAAAATGCAGGTAAAACTGCATGAAACCTGGATAGTTACCTGAGCTGTCCAAACACCTCAAACTAAGAAGTAGCCTGTCTTTATTTATTTAGACAAACTTGGTGATGGACTCAGTAGGTAGTTTCCCAGAGGGAGCAGAATAAAGTCAGCACATCTGCCTTGGGGATGATAGAACAGGAAATTTTTCTCTTGGGATCTCAGCATTTCCCTCTCCAGTCTCAGCTGTGCCAAAGAAGCAGTGAAGTGTACTAAAATATAAGTAGGAGCCCTGATCCTGTCTGTTGACCTCGTGCATCTCATCACTCTACATGCCCAAAGTGACAATGAACCTGGAGGCAGCATCCCTATGTGCTGTACTGGGGCTTCCTTGGTCCATGTCATTTCCTTTCCAGTTCTAGCTGATGGTGGAAGGGAAGTTTTGTTTTTCTGAAGGATCTTTATTTTTTTTTCAAGAATGCCTTTATGTTGCTTACCACTGTCACACATTTACTTGCAAACACAATTTAGGCAGGATAAAACTGTACCTGTGCAATACACCCCTCTGTGAACTGTACACACAACCTAGATGTCTTCCCGTTAGATGGAATCAGAAGAAATTAATTATACTGAGAGTCACTCTCTCCTTACTTGGCCTGACAATAAAGGATGCTTTTGGTTACGAGTGTCCTAGAAATAAATTAGTCATGTCTTTTCACATACAGGAGGCCTGAGACTGTTTAGTCTACCTGGGTGCTTAAACAGAAGCCATGCAAGCAGGCGATCCGACTTCATCTCTAGGCTTGGGGAGGAGGACCCTGGTAGCCAGCATGCTCTGCAGGCAAGCAGCTGGTCTGTGGGTCGGCAATGGCTCCATTGCACTTGCCTGGAGTGCTGGACGGGGGGCAAAGTGGCAAGGAAGACTGCATCAGTCCTTGCACCTGGAAGTTGCTTCTCTGCTCGAGCCTCCCAGTGCAGCCTGCCCCAGTGCAGCCATTCTGGATGGCCAGAATGCCCCCTCGTGCTCCCTGGCTGTGGATGGTCACTGGAACGTGTGTCCCAAATCACCAGGTGCTGCTCCCCGCAAACTGCCATTTGTTCTTGGGTGGTATTAACCTGCCAGCTCTGCATCTGCACTGAGTGCTGACTGCACCAGGCCAGATAACCAAAGCTTTTGTATCAAGAGGGATTTGTGACTTCATTGCATAGCACTGAGCAATATATACAAAAAAAACCCCACATGCAGATAATCAATACGTTTTATTCTGTAAGTATCTGATTTACATGCCATAATACATGAACAGATATTTTTCTTCTGTGAAAAATAAGATAAAAAGATCTAACATAGTCCTGATATAGAAGAATATTTAATAAATGGGATTATTTCCAATCAGATTAGTCACCAAGGGATCTGAATGTGATCAGAACACCTCAGACAAACCAGGAGTCTGAGGAGATGGCAAGCACGACTAGAAAAGAGTTGCTATTGAAATGAAAACACGTATAGCCCTTTCACATGGTTGTGGTTCAAACAGGCATTAAAAAACACTAAACAAAGTGTTCTGGGAGTGGCTCACACTAATACTCATGCCCTAGTCCACAAATACACAGGAATTGTAAACTACTTACTTTATTGTAATTTTGTTTATTCCTTCTTTTTTCAGCAATCTCCTGGCAATAGTCATTCCCTCATCACATACAAGTTTTCTGAGGAAAAAATTATAACTGGGTATTATCTCCTTACATTTGAAAAGCAGAAAAACTTCAGGGGAGTTAAATTCTCCTTTCAAAAGACTCAATGACTCACCACTGTGTAACCTTCAACACCTGCAAACACAAAATGTCCTGCAAGTAAAAAGTTCAGGCAGATATAAAACCTCACATACAGGAGGTTTGCACGGTTCAGAAGGCGTACTTTCACACTAAAGAGCAAACACACTGAATTGTTTATTGCTGTAGGCTCCTTTTTAATAGCTCTATGACATTCAAGATAGTAAAACTAAAACCAGCCAGAAGTCAAAATCCAGAGGGCACCCAAGAAGATATATGCTTACTTAAGCATTGTACAGTCGACACACAGAAATGGTCCATGCTGAGGCATTGCTCTGCATAAGGCAAGCAGCTCCAGTGTGTGCACCCCAAATTATGAGAGGCTGGTGAGACTGCAGGAACTGGTCTCAGGTGGGTCTGTCGTGCAGGCAAGAGAAAGCCCACAAATTAGGGTACAGACAAATATGACATGAGATGCAGTCAGACTGCTTGCTAACGGTGCCTGGGTGGGGTTGGCTGGGCACTGCAGCTTGTGCTGTCACCCTCAGACAGACTGCAACCTGTGGAGAAGTGACAAGGTTCCTCAGAAGGGGCAGAAGTCAGTCTTTGGAGGCACCGTCTGTCTTCCAGTGCCTTTTTAATGCTTTGCAAATGCACAAGCAAAGGTGCTGTAATTCGTCCCCGGCCAGATGCCTCCACTTCCAAACTCTGACGTAGGCATCATGTCATCCCCAACTGATGGTGTGGTCCCCTGTCCTTGCTGCCGCCCCCAGCACTGGCTACCCAGACCAGCAGGCAGAGGGCTTCACTGTGAGCGGTAGTCTCGGTGGACACTGGTGATGGAGCCATGGCCACACCTGTCCAGACTAGCATAGGGTGGTGTTTTCTCTCCCACTGTGAGCCAAAAGTAAACATATACTCCTATTCCCATAGGTGATTTTCCCCCTCAGTCCTCTTTTCACCGGTGTAAGATGAAGATTGAACTCACAATCATGCCTATATCTCATAACGCTGCTCGCAAGAGTGAAAACAACTTTTATGATTCTTTAAGAAATATACCCCAAAATGTTTAGAAAATTGCACCGGTTGTCCGATCTCTTCAACAACTCATTAAGAGACAACAAGCAATGCATTTTTCTCATGAATCAGGAGCAAAAAGTATCTGCAAAGCTACCTGCTGCTGCATGCTGCACCCCTCATGCCCAACTCTATGGGCGGATGCGCAGCTTCACGATCTGTTCACACAGTGACAGCAAGGACTTTGCCACCCCGACCAGGCACCTGCGCTGGCACTAGCAGTAGTTCACAGTACTTGCAGTGTGTACCAAAGGCATGAGCAGAACAGAAATACAGCCACCTCCTGCTGCCGTAAATTATACTTACATCCGTGCTCGGCATTTTGGCTCTAGGTAAATCAGGCATGCAGCAAGCAGCTCATATTTAGGAACAATTTTCTTGTCCTTCCCCTCTGTAGCCCTGACACTACAAATGGAACTTGGACTGCTTTGCTCTGCCTGTATCATACATAACCCTGCAAAGCCCTGCAGACTCGTGCTGCTTGCTGCGCACCGCCGAATGCAGCTGGGTTCCATACCTACTGTTAATCAGGAAGGTATGTGCAGCCGGGCACTTCCACTCGCCCTCCGGGACTATCTTTTTGGAAGCTGGCAGCGGCTACTGCTAAACAGAGCTCTGAGAAACTGTGTAAAGGAGTGTAGTCACAGGGTACAGGCAGGTTGCTTTTCTTTTACTGGAAGCACATTGTCAGGCTTACCTTGATCAGACATTAATTTCGGTTTGGTGGGGGTTTTTTCTTTTCTAATTTAGACATTTTTTTCTCTGAAGCAGTCAAAAAGTTTAATATGTTACTAAGTTGCATGAAGCAGAAGTATAGTATTCTAGAGCATGTTTTGGTATCACCAAAGCGGTAGTGACTATCACAAATACTGCTGAGATCATATAGTTACAACAGAGGTCAATAAAAATTACTAACAATTCTCATGATTTTAACTTTAACTGTTTTATTCACAGTTCTTAACTACAAAATCTGCTAATTAGTTGCTTTGGACAATTTCTGATAATTTATTATCTGAATTTGAATAATTGTGCAAGAGAAAAGGATGCACTTTTCTTTAACTCAGCCTTAGGAACGAGCATGATGTTCTTTCCAGGGTTTGTTTTAACACCAAAAATCATTGCTTAGAAGCCTAAAACTGTTTTAGGATCTGAGATTCTGTATTTGGGTTTGCAAAAAGGAAAACATGCAATTAATGTTATTTACTCAATACAAAAATGTGATTCCTGGGGTCACACTAGGAGTAGTGCTGAATCTGCAGAGAAAGTTCCAGTCAAGGACTTTCAAGAAAAGAAGAAACGGCACCTTGGAAATGAGTCTTTCTGCCCTTCCCTGTTCAGAGGCCTGACAGAGACAGGGAAAGGTGTCTGTGTGTCTGATTTCTACCTGGTGGTAGTTAGGGCTGGGTCCAATTGCAAAGTGCCTGGAGTCACTGCACAGGGAGAAGGGAGCTGGCGGAAAAGGTTGTTGAGCTCCCAAACCCCTGCAGTAAATTTGCTTCTCGGAGGGGTGCTGAATGTTTTAGGTATTCAGTGAAGTAGTCATTAATCTAGAAGAGATGAAGCTATCCACGCAGCTTCAGCTGACTACATCCCATATGAGATTGGCAGAGGAGAACAGCCTTTATTTCTTTTTGGATCCTTTCTATAAGTTTCTGATGCTGCTTTACCTGACAGACAGTGAGAGGGCATGACAAATTTCTCTGACCCACTTTTAGCAAAGATGTTTGATTTTTTTTGTTGCTGTATCAAAGGCTGGAGTTCAATGGCTCCAACTGGATTCTTTATTCCAGTTGGCATTTCCACCAGGCTTTTTGTGACTCAAATCTTTTTGGTAGTTAACTGTATCCACTAATGATCTCCACTGATCTCCCCATATTCCTATAATTGCTGTTCTACTTCTAAAATTCTGTTCAAACTGCAGCCAGGGTTTGTGATCTATAACCAATATTTGTTCTCTAAATGTACTATCATGTTCAGATTGTTGCTCTCTCTTATACAAGCTTTGATCTAATCTCAAATGATACCAACAATCCATGAGCTATATACACACCACTTTTCTGTGGACCCAATAATTAACGGAGCATTTTGTTAATATCTCTCAAAGTGCGTTGTAAAACCTGATGCATAAAAATTATCTGATAGTGTGATGGTGGCGAAGGGCACATAGAAAACATGATAGCAGCAATGACGCTACGCAGCATAAATCCGTTTCAGGTGCTTTAAAGAACATGAGCAAAGTTCAGCTCTTCACATAAAGTCCTATCCAGTAGCTGGAGCATACGTTGTGCAATTCTACTAGCTGGAGCATACATTGTGCAATTCCAACGCTCTCCCCTCCAAAGGTCAGAAGGCACCTGTACTCGTATAGTATCTAAAGCCTGAAAAGCGAGCCTGGGCCAGTCAACAGGAGCTGCTAAACCAAGAATGGAATTAAGTCAATTTAATACACCCTCAGCAATATAGTAGTGGAAATCTGGTACACAGTGACAGTCAGAGACCTGAAATCTATAGGTTGACTCTTGCCGCTGACCCATGTTTGCTAAGCAGCTGAGTCCAGGAGGGAAGACTCTGAAACCTCTCTTTGTGCCTGAAGGCAAAGGCTGCTCTGCCACGGCTCCTCCTTGCCATCACCTACACGTCTGCTTGGGGTTTCTGTGTGCCTCTTGGCTCTTGCAGACATCCCTGCTGGCAGCTACTGGGGCAGCTCCTTTTGAATGTGACCCCATGCTCTGAACCAGTTGCGTTGCCACTTTACTCCTTCTGTTGTGCAATGAACACACCAAATCTGCTGCCTAATGCCTCACATCTGCTGCCTAGCAAGATCTTCCCACATGATGATGGGAAGAATGAGCTCCAGAGGTTTGAGCAGTACCTGGAGCCTTTCTTTTAGGCCTTCCTTGCAGTCTCTCCCACCTACTGTCATCTCATTGGAGCTTATATTGGAGCGGAAAGTATTAGTAGAACAATGTATCCAGAAGGATTTATTGAATTTCAGCTTGAAATCATTTCAGGGCTTCTTTTATTTGAAAGCAAACAAAGACATACACATATCTTTTAAATCCTTATTACTACTGTCAATGAATGTATTTTATCACATAGTTATTAAAATAAACTCCTTTTATAGCCAAATGAGTCAGGAAGACAAATTAGAGAGAAAGGGAATGACTTCATGTCCGTCTTAACATCAGCGGTTGAATTAAGGCACGTAATTAAAGACAAAGGCTGGCGAGCTAAAGGGATTAAAAATTAGTTACCAGCATAATCTTTTTAGTCACACATACTAACTTCAACTTCAATTGCCTCTGTTTTGTTAGCGTGAGTCACGTATCTGAACCTATGTTTCCTTCACATCTTATGTAAAAAAAAAAAATCGCCCACACACAGGGATTGTAAATTTTTAAAGGTGGTAATACTTTGTGATCGCCTAGTACAGCCCCCAGAAGATGTTTACCAAGAGGTTGTCTGGAATCCGCTAGTGCCACTGTAGTGGAACTTAATCATAGAACCACAGAATGGTTTGGGTTGGAAGGGACCTTACAGACCACCCAGTTCCAACCCCTCTGCCATGGGCAGGGACACCCTCCACTAGACCAGGTTGCTCAAAGCCTCATCCAGCCTGGCCTTGAAGACAGCCAGGGATGTGGCAGCTAGCTATGAAATTATAAAGATATCTAAAAATCGTTGCTTTCTTTCAGAAAGCTGTGTACGGGAGAAGGCTGAGTCTGAAAAAAAAAAAAAAAAAAAGGGCTTATTCCACTGCACCTACTACTTCCTGAAGCACTGTGTACATGTCTTCTAATACCAGGAAGCAAACTCTCCTCACTCTGCCTACAGCCGTACCAAACAACCACTTCTTTGTGTGAGAGCTGTCTGGGCACACCTGACTTGTACACAGAGGTTTGTGCTTTATTTCACCCACTGATGAAGCCTGCCCAATGTTCATTAGTATGATGCTCAAATTTTGAAGATCTACTTCACTTAAAAATATTTTACAATTTTGAGACTTCTACAAAGAGGGGAGTTTGATGGTGTTAAAAGATCAATAACAATATCAGTCAGACTGCACAATCATATGGGAAGGTTACTTAAAAAAATTTTAATGAGGTAATTCAGTTTCCTTCCCAAACTATGTTCTGAATTTTGTACCTCACATGCCTAAGTATGTTATATTATAAAATGAAATAAATAGTTGGGAATATTGTACAGAGTGAAATCATTGACAGTATCTTAGCACAGGAAGAAAACATTTACCCAACCCTTTGGTGGCTAAAACAATGTAAAATTTTTTTCCACATTTCTGTGAAGTCAAAATGTCTTTGGGTGTCCTGAGGTAGTGAGACTTTATCGAGTGAGTATGTAGCAGGTTTCCCTGAGGGAACAGCAAACTTCATTGTGTGTAGCTGAAGGCGTTCCCCTTTAGGGGATAAGTCTCAGCTGTATGGAGCTTTTCTCTTCCCAGGTGTGGAGGAGCACTTTGAAATCTGGATGAATGTTTTAAATACATTCCAGTAGATTTACCTAGGAACATGAAAGTCATAGTAGTCAACTTTTTTCCTGATGGCTTTAAGAAAACTCCTTACATGCAGTTGCCTGTTTTCCCCATCCCCATCAGAAGTTTCCAGGCAGTCACATGAATGATGCCCTCTGCATTCGACACTGCGGAATGGGGATGCAGGGGAGCGCTGCAGGGGATGGAAAGCAAGTAAGAAGGTCTAGTGTCGATCAGTCACCGAAGAGCAGAAACTGCCCATGATGGGGGCTGGTTTGGAGCACCCCACTCCCCACAGCCCCACATACCCCTCCAGGTCCCACTCCCACCATCTTGCAGGCAGAACAGGCACCGCACCAGAACATCTGTTAGGTGGGAATGGGGAAGGGGTCAAGGAGAGCACTCAATTTTCTCTGCCTGTGTTTATTCTTCACAAGACTCCTGTGATTGTGATTGTAAGTTAAAATGAAGTAACCAAATGTTAGTAGCCATGAGCAAAGATAACTTGCTTCAAGATGCTTATTGATTGATTAGTTTAGCACAGTGCCTGAAATAGTGTAGCCAAGAAGCCACTACAGTTGTTGAAAACACACCAGTAAAAGTGACGTGTGATGAATAAACATGTCACAGCCATCTTTGTGTACAAAAGCATTTTTCACACCAGCAAAGACTGGTTTACAGTATCAGACTGGTCATTGTTTTCTGACGGTTTTGCATAGACACCGAAGTAAGAAAGTGGATTGCAAAAGCTAAGAATATACATCCTAGTCAATAAACATGTCCATCAATACTCTACAATACCATCCACAGCTTACCAATTCGATTCTTTCCAATTTTTACTAACGTTTTGCACAATCTCTTTACAAATCCCCTGCTGTGGCTGTTCCAGCTGGTCTAGATAACTACCTATTCAGCAGACCAGAGAGAGGCAGGGAGATTGCGTGATCATCTCCTAGGCAACTCACTGAGGACATGGGGTCATGATGGTTGACGTTCAAGACCTACTACCTAATGTTATGTTTTTAATGCTTCTTGAAATAATTCCAACAGAAGAGGGTGAGAAAGATCTGTTCCAAAACAGGAAAGCACCCAGTGCACCCTGCGTTGGGACAGGGGCAACTGGCACAACCTGGAGACATGGGAAATTCCAACTCAATATGAGGAAAAAAGGGTCCACTGTGAGGATGGCCAGATGCTGAAGCCCAGGGAGGTTATGGAATTTCTATCCTTGAATGCATTCAAACTGGATGAACCCTAGATCTGCTCTGGGCAAGAGGCTGGACTACCCGTTCCTTGCTATTTAGGAATAAGTCTTTTCTCTCTTTCCTCTTTCATAAGACCCTTAGGGTCACTTAGATCAGGGGTTATTTGTTTGGATTTTGTTTGTTTCAGAGGAAAGCACTCTAAAGCCTGAAACATTTTATATAATATTTTCTTTTTTTTTTTTGCTCATGGGGTACAACGTGTACGTACATGTGCTACATTGCCTTTTATAATTTTCCTTACTGATGAAGTCTTTGGGAAACAAAATCAACAACTCTGTAAACATCATTTGCACTATAAATTAGTTGACAACCCCAAATTCAGTGTGAGAAAGTCTGAAACTGTTCCAAAACAGAAAACTGTTCTTAGAAAATACAGTTATCACCTACATCTGAGGCTTGAAATTACTCCATACCATACACTTTGTTGCCCAACAAATGGACTCCCAACAGAACCACTGAGTCTGATGTTTGGAGGAGTTTGGGGTTTTTTCACAGTTTTTCATATTTCAAATTGATGCAGCCCAGAGTACTAACCATATAATTACAAGAATTAAAATGTTTGGAATGTAAATTTATGTGAATCAAGCTTCGCAAAAAGGCTCTGATACTCCCTGGAAAGCTCGTCTTTGCGCCTGCAAGAGTAGAGTGCTAATCAACACAGATGATGAGTTAATGGCAGAAATTTCAGCTGGTGGTAACACTTAAGATGGCATGTTCTAGGATATTGCAGATAAGCTCTGTTGATATCATTAAGATACAAGAATTACATGACTTTAGAGGTGGCTAAGTGGTGGTAATTATGATCTTAATAACAACAATCAGTCTTCCAGTGATAATGCATTCTTGCCTAACAGCATTTAAGTTCTCTCTATTTACCTGTCAGAAGACATTCATAAAACAAAGAACTAAAAAATTATACTGTATACATGAATGTACAATAGGTAATATTTATTTTGGCAAAACCATTTTATTTTAAAGCCAAGGATTGTCCCTATATTTGTGGTCTAATTTTCAGATGCATTGGCAAAATAAAGTAACAATGAATGCAAAACATCTGTGTCTTCCACAATGATTGTGACTGATTTGACTCATCATCTGGGGTACTGAGCAGATGTAAAATAGCACATAAATGTGACTACTGTTGATATGACCTGAGAAATTTGACTTCCTCATATCAGTTGTTGGCAAAACTGAAAGCAAAACACTTGTACAGTAAAGAACTTGGTGATGACACTTGTCTTTGGATATTCACCTTCATGTCCTTTTGTAAAAAAACTGATGCATTTTTGCCTGTTCTTGGGGCTACCTGACAATTTTCATTGTTGATGACACAGCTGTGATCTCAAGTGAGAGCCTTCCTTTGGATGTTCCACTGTATTTCTCAGCAACTTTCAGGGCTTTTTCCTGATAAATGTGAAAGTCTATGTATGTCAGTTGTGACTTTCTATACCTTCACGTTAATGATCATGCTCATTCTGCAAGCTCAGCAAATTATTACTACAACTTATTCACTGAAGCAGACATAAATCAACCAGGTAGATTGCTAGGAAACACTTTCAGCAATAGTAGCTTCTTATGCTCACCCTCCAGAGTTGCCCTCTGCCAATGACCTTTCACAAGGCTGTTACAGCTCCTTTTTAGTACTAGAGAATTTTTGGCAAGCTTATCTATCAGCAGGTTATCTAGATACACACAAGTTTCCTGTTCTTATCACAGAGGATGTTTTTGTTATTTTAGTCCAAACTTGGCTTCTGGAATATAAGGAAGGCGCCGCCTGGTGAAATTTTGTATTCGTCAGACTCCCTGTGACCTGCTCAATGGGGCCAGCAGAGCTGTGAGAGCAGGCACCCTCATCACCTTCAAGAAGCAAAGACTTTTTTCCCCTGAGAGCACAGATGGCTGTTGGTATATTGCATTTTCCATTTCAGAATACATATCACTCTCACAGCCTCAGACTGTCCCCCTGTTGCTCACTTTACTCTGGTATGCAAGCAGCAGCAATCTGAGTGATAATCTATCAGTAGACAATCTCTCAGAGCAGTAGGGATCTTCTTTGCTATAGCACCTGCAACTTGTGTGTGTGCAGCTACTGCAACACACCTAATTAGCACTGCACATCTTCTTTACTTTCTAAAGTCCCTGTTTTTTCTTTGGAAGATCCATTGTTTCGTCTCTCATATTGTTGATGCACGCAGACCTTAGTGATTTCATAGATGTTTCTGCATTCAGCCACCGTTATCACAGAACCATGGAATGGTTTGGGTTGGAAGGGACCTTTAAAGGTCATCTAGTTCACACCCCCTGCCATGGGCAGGGACACCTTTTACTAGGTCAGGTTGCTCAGAGCCTTGTTCAACCTGGCAAATATTTCCAGGGATGGGGCATGTACCATCTCTCTGGGCAACCTGTTATAGTGTTTCACCACCCTCATTGTAAAAAAAAAAAAAAAAAAAAAAATTCTTCCTTATATCTAGTCTAAATTTGCCCTCTTTTAGTTTAAAACCATTACCCCTTGTCCTGTCATAACCCTTCCTGATAAAAAAATCTGTCCCCATCTTTCTCATAAGCTCCTTTTAAGTACTGGAAGGTGCTATAAGGTCTCCCCAGAGCCTTCTCTTCTCCAGGCTGAACAAGCCCAATTCTCTCAGCCTTTCTTCACCGGAGAGGTGCTCCAGACCCCTGAACATTTTTGTAGCTCTCCTCTGGACTCACTACAACAGGTCCATCTCTTGCTCATTTGGCATAATTAGCACAACCCAAAAGTCCTAATTTTTCCCACGGTGAGAAAGCCAAGGCGTTTCTGAGAAGACCGACTGCGTACTATTGCATTCTCACTCAATTCTTTGGTCGTGCCCAGGTATGGAATATGACTGCGGAACTGGGCAACTCTCAGAACTTGTATTAATATTTAACATCATGTGGCATTAAGATTTTCTGTAATTGTGTGAATTGTAAAGGTCTTCTGTGCTTACTCGGAAGAGGATGGACAGGCTCTCTCTATTTTTTCTACTTAGCTTCACAGAGATGACATTTACACTCCGGTAATAAAAATTGTACGAGCTGTTAAATGCATGAAGAAAATCACAACCATCATGTATTTCAGAGCCGTAATAGTAGAAGTACAAACAGAACTGGTATTTTGGCAACCAGTTATTATTTCAGGCACTGTCCTTGGGAAGCTGCTTTCGTCCAGCGAAGGTTAACCCTTCATTCCCTGGCTCAGGGACCGAGTACGGCTGTTTCTAGGACGAGGTGAGGCTTGTATGTCGCTGTAACCTGTGACACCGCGGCTCCATAGACCCCCTCCTGTCCCACACTGGCTGCCAGCATTCCAAACCTCAGTAAAGGAGAAGGGCTCCGCGAGCACAGGCGGCTGCCAGAGCTGCTGCACCCTGCGGCAGGCGCGCTGTCGCCTCTCTGCCTCCAGCCCTACAGCTCCTTCTGGTGCACCGGGGACGGGCCCGTGCGAAACTGAGCCGGGGGCCTCGCTAACAAGTTCACCCGGAGGCAGCGTTGGGCAGCTGCTTCCACCCAGCTGCCCCTCACCCCTTCCCGCTCCGCCGGGGCCTCACGCTGCCCCGTCGGGCCTGGGTGGAGGGGAAAGCACCGGAGGGGCGTGGTTATTATAGACCCCGCCCACTGACGGCTCCCATTGGCGGCTGCGGCGCCGGGCCCGCCTAGGGGCGTGTCCTGATCGGGCGGGACGGCGCGGCGCTGTTGCCCGCCACAGCCGGGTTGGAGCCGCCGCAGCCGCCGCCGCGGGAAGGGGTTAGAGGCAGCGGTCGGGACGGGAGACAGCAACATGGCCGAGAAATACGACGTGGTCGTGGTCGGGGGCGGCATCTCAGGTGGGTCCGAGGGGCGGCGCGGCCACCGCGCATCCGCCGGCCCTCCCCGGGTCATCCCCCCGGGAGCGGTCCCGGCGTCCGTCCTGCGCCGCGTTCTGCGGGGAGGCACCGGTGGTCGGGGCCGGGGTCCTCCCGGCTGGGCAGCGCGGGGCCTGGGGCGGCTCGTCCCCACGGCTGGCCCTAAGGCGGTGGTTAACGGGAGTATCGGGTCTCTAGAGGCTTCAGATCGCTTGTGGGGGGGACATTTCCAGGTCGGTGTTTTAGGGCGTGTTTGCTTCTTCTCGCCTTGGTTTGTACTTCGTGCTCGTCAGAGCGGAGTCTGTAGGAAAAGTGACTTTAACGTGCCCACAGGTGCAGGAGAATGCAGGGATGCAGGCTGGGGCTTTTGCATCCCGAGAAAGCCGGTGTTTTGAAGTTGTCGGGTTTTTAGGTGGCTCTTGCAGTGCTGGCGATTATGTTCTTTTGATAAATACTGCAGAAAGGCGTCTGGGAACACCTGTAAAACCAGGTTAGGTTTTGCTACTGCGAGAAAAGCTCTACTACAGACAGCCAGACTCCACCAGCGCCATGGACTCTTCCCGGTTTACTAGGAAATACTTCCCAAAATACTCTTCAGATCTACTTTAGCGAGTGCATTGTGGCCCCTGATCCTCAAGCTTAAAAGAAAAAGTAATTATTCTTATGACAGCTAAGATGAGAATGTTGTTATGTTGGAGAAAACCTGTGTTTTGTTTGTCCATCGGGTAAGTAGTGTGTTAGCAGCTTTGGCCGGGTTTCAGTTTTCAGGGAGTCTTTCCTTCACCAGTGATTCAGAAAAGATGAGTTATGTGACTGAGTGACTTCAGTGATGCTACAACCATTACTAGTGTAGGTAAAAATAGATCTTATTAGAATTGAGAAAGAGTCAGAGGTTTCCTCTCTTTAATCTACAGTGAATTACTGCTCGAAACAACAAATTGTTTACTTAATTACATTACTTCGTTTCCTAAAACAACAGAGATTGTTTAAATAATTATTTGTGACAATTATTTAAATAGTTATGTAAATCTGTAGTACCACTGACTGGAAAGGAAGAGTTTGGACCTAGTGTTGCTTGCTTTTTAGTTTTACCAGGTGCCTGAGTATTTTCCTGCTAGCAGGAGTCATTTGCTCTTCATCCTTAAGGCTCCTGTAAAACGCACGTTGCCCTTAGGGCATTACCGCCCCTACTGTGTGCAGCTGATGGCGATGTGATCTTAATAGGGTTTTTAGGACTCTGGGAAGGTGTTCTTCCCTTGAGGGTACCTTGCTACTCTGGCTTTCCAACCTGTAGCAGTGTTTTGGAAAATCCATCGAGCATTTCTAAGTGTTATCTCGACTCGTTAGTACAGGAATCAGTAAGTTAACTTCAGAACCCGTACGCCTTGGACTAAAGCCTGGTGTGGAACCTGAACTGGAGCCAAGCAGGAAATTTCAAGGCGTTATAGTACCTGAAAATTCGTCAGAAGGCAAATAAACACGTGACAGCGTTCTTGGGGTACAGGAACATTTTTGAATGTAGAGTGTAGAAATTGGTGTTTGCCTGTTACAAATTAGAACAGGCATAATTTTAAGAAAGCAGCCTTAGAAAAATTAGCAACAAATGCTGTATTTCATAATTAGTCCATCTTTGTAATTCCGATCAGCTCTCGGTCTGTTTTGCTTTTCACACAGCTTCTCTGTCGCTACTGTTCTTGTACCAATGTACCTACACCTCAGTTCTGCAAGAGGCTAGACAGTCCTGCTTTCTGGTCTTAAAAAGCATAATCTGTATCTAGAATTTTTATTTTGGTGAGACAAATAGTAAAACATGCTCCGGTATGGACAGGGTTTTACCCTCTACATCTCTCTGACTCCAGTCTTGACTTGCTGCTGTTTATTGCTCTGAAGATATATTTGCAATTGCTTTGTCTGATAACGTTACTGTCTTCTCCCCTACTATATCTCACGTAGGCACTGCCTGATGCTTGCAAAAAAAGGATAGTAAACTTTAGGATAAACTAGTTCTTTACTGTAAATACATGAAATGTGTATCAGGTATAAGCAAGCTTCTTGTCACATTAAATGTGACCTTCCCAGCAGTGAGATTGTGGCTTTAAAAAAAAAATTTGTACAATATTTTCAAAATGAAGCTCAGATCCTGACTGGGACCTCTGGAGATACCTATTCCTCAAAGCGAGGCATGGTCTTGAGAGCCAGTTTCTGTACAGGGTAAGGCACACTTCTCGCCCATGCTCCTGGCCTCCGTGTGTGCCCATCTGTACGTGGTCATTCACAGGGACACAGAGTCCACTCTGCCTGTAGGAAGCTGCAATCCAGGGATGGAGGGAGCTTCTGCAAAGATTGCTTCACAGTGGGAAGGCACATGGGAAATGAACTCAGCTCTGGTGGTGTCTACAGCTGAGATTTTCCTGCCGTACCCTATGGAATCATGTTTGAACTGTCCAGACTGCACCAGCAAGTGCATTTGCACTCCTACAGAGAGGGAGCTGCAGAACTTGGACTAGGTTACTCTTTTCATATGGGTATGCATGTTGAAAATCTGGATGGTGGCCAGGAAAGGCCCTAGGCACATGTTTGTGTCATTCTTAATGAATAGTATCCCCCATAATACAATTAATATTAATTACAATATTTTATACACAAGCATATTAAATAAACTGATGCCTGAAGTTAAAAATTTTTGCCATACCCACGGGGAGTTCTTATTTATATGCCCAGAGTATTGCTCCCATTTTCTATTTACAGGGTTTTTCTACTGAACTGTAGAGAGTGTTCTGGTTTGGACTGACTTTGATCTTGTGCATTTTGGTTTAGGCTATGTAATTTCCTCATTTGTTAAACACAGCAAGTTGACAGCACATGACGTGCCGTGGATACGTGTCTCATTAATTGGCAGGATCGTAACCCTGATGTCCCGTCAGGGAGTCCTCTGACCCTTGAATTAAGGGGATACACTAGTTGAGGAACAGGAGATAGTCTACACAGAGGATGACAAACTACTTTATTGACAGCTTCCAGAGTTGTCCCTTTTATGCAGCAAATCACTGCCATACATCTCCTGACATATTGTCCCCATCCCAGCTCCATTACCTGCTCCGCAAACTAAGGCCACAGTTACAGGGAAATTCAGATTTTGGCTCCGTAGCTGTAGGATGTAGTGTGCATAGTTGCCCTAAGATATGTGATGGGTTGTAAGGACGTCCAGGATGCTCAGTCACTCCTCGGGGACTGATCGTTAATGACTGGACAGCATTGAGTGCATGGATAATTTTGACAAATACCTTGGATATTTCAGTTTTTCAGATATAGAAAATGGTTGCTGCCTATGTGTGACCTGCAGTTGCTCAAAACTTTGTAACTGACCTTATTTGGGCATATTTTCATATGGATAACAAAATGTGCTATGTTGACTCAAAGGCTACCTCCTTGCCAAATTTCAAGTTGCTGCTAAAACTTCCAAAATAGGGGTGGGGGGAAAGCCATCACTTTCCAAAATTAAAGAAGAATGTTTGTTTCAGAAGGTTTAGAAATAGCCAGCCAATTTTTGACCAAGATTTTCCAGCAAAAAATAATCAGCCTGAAAAACACACTCTGACAATTCAGGTTTAAATGGTTTAAAAATTGGCAAAGAAAGAGTGTAAGCACAACACCCCAGCTTTTTCAGTGGAAAGTTTGGGGTACATTCTTATGCTAGTGTCAACTTACCTGTGAATTTTGGACACTGGAAGGCCCAGTTCATCAAAAGAAGGCATGGAGAATGAAGAATGTGTGTCTACAAAATGCAAACCAGAGATGGAGAAGTACATCCAGAAGCAGGCAAGTCCAAGGGAACTTGCATGCAAATAGCTTTTGGAAGAAAATTCAGTACGTCTTGTTACAAGAACAAAGCACAAAGGAAGCAGTTACACTGAAGTTTACCACTCTTTGTCATGGATAGTTCTTATTTCCAAATAATTTGGAAATGATTTCCACATTTGTTCTTAGCTGGAAACAAGGAGATCTCATGGCTCAACACAAGGGCCGCTTAGGTTTGCCAGCCGCATGCAGGAAACAGCACTGTTTCCTATTGCGCTTATGGAGGGGTCCAAGGGCCGCAAATTGTAGGGGAAGATGGGATGTAAAAAAAGTAGTAATTAGTCTTCATATTGAAATAAAACATATGGTACTCTATTAAGACTTCTTTTTTTCCTTCTCCGTGGGACAACGCTGTGTCTTGGCATCTCCTGCTCCACGGTAGGTGATGGACAACTTTACCACTTGAGCTACCTACGCGTTGGCTGTGGTCTCTGAGTGAAGTACTGAATAAGGAGGAAATGCAGATTTTCCTTGCTATAATGGCAGCACAACTTACGTTGTATACTGCTCTGTTTGTTTTGACAGCATGCCAAGCTGCTCGTGGGTGGTAGTGTCAGATAAACTGTCAAATACACAGTTACTGGCAGAAGATATAATCAGTCCCACCTGTGTAAATCTGGAGCAGTTTTCAGTAGATTTTTTTTTTCCCCCTAGTGTTACTTCTAAATTTACCCAGAATTTGACCTGTAGAAACGCAGTAGCTAGTTCCTAAAATGTATCCTGTGTTTATCTCTTTACGTCTGCTCTATGCTGGGCTTAATTATCTAGTTCCTTCCCACTTGCTTTCTGGATCCAACAGGATCAGCGATAATATTGTCACTTGGTACCAGAAACTCCTAAAGGCATTTTTTGGGGGATGCAGAAATAATTAGCAATGTTGCACAGAGCTCTCCGTTCCCATTGTACTGTTAGCAGGCTGACTGCTGTTATGAGAAAAGTTTACAAGAACAACAAAGCAATCGGACCCCCATCTAAAGTGTAATAGATGTTATGTACAATAATCACAGAGAAGCAGAAATACCAACTTCCATTTGCCTCCTTCTTCATAACATGTTCTAGTGTTTTGCTACTAATAGCTGCAAAACCTTATTTGTGGGGCACGGGTTTTGAGTAAGACACTCTTCTGTGCTATGCTCAGTGCTAGACGTTCAGTTTTTGTCAAAATATGGTTCTTCCTTGTATAACTCAGTGTAAAAATATTATTTTCTTCATCTTTCATCATATTCTTTATGTGGTTTTCTATGGCAAATGCATTGTTTATAAACATTGTCTAACCCAGGGGATAACCTGGATAGTCAGTGCTGGTTCTGCTCCTGAATGAAGCATGTGTCAGGCTTGTTTCTGGCAAAACCGAAATGTACACCAGCGTGATTCATAGGTGAGAAAATTCAGAGCTTCTGAAAGAGCACTGTAAACCTATGGTTTGTCCTTAAGGAGTAGATTTTGCATCATGGCTCAGCTGAACGGTGTTGAAAGGTAGGAAAGAGTATTCTGGTGAGTTAGTTAGGTAGGACTGAAGTCTGAAGAGTGTTATTTACTCCATCAAGCAAAAGAAATAGCTGGGTCGTTAGGACAGATCTCTAAATATGCTAGCATAACAAAAATGGGGGTGGGACAGGCATTATGTCTTTCCCAGGAATACCAGTGCTGATGTTTGTGATATGATGTTGATTGTAATTTTGCACCGTTTTTTCACATATGTATTTAGCTGAAGATTGCTGATTAACTAACAGGAATTTATTCTGCATACTGACCAAAACAATTGTCAGTAGTTAGAAAATGTGCATAATTACCTTAGATGTTTCATAAACTAGGCAGAATCAAACCATTATCATTTTTAACTGGAGCTACTCATTTTAATAGGTAAGGGGAAGGAGGATGCTCCATTTCTAACCCCTGTGTTTATACTACTTGACTTTTTTCTGCCGTTGTTTTGTGAGGAGGAGGAGAGAGTTATTCTTGGGAAGAGATGTTTACTGCCACGGGCTTTAGACTTGAAAATCCCTGTGGATGTATACAGAGGAGTGGATTCATCCTCAGGATACAATTCCCTCTTCCTGCCCACTGTGTTTCTGTTAACATCGTCCATGAGAAACTGTCTTTGTACTCTTCAGAACAAGGCTGGCGTCTGTTTATAGCATTTCGATAGTAGCGCCACTGAAACCAGTTAGAGCAGCTTGGTCTCAGTTGGACAATGTACTCTGTAATAGAACATATTTATTCTCTTTTGGTGGAAGTCTTTGCTGAATCAACTGGATTATTTTTGCTAGAAGGGGAAAAAAAGGATTTATTAAAAAGAAGTGAAAAAACAGTTACCTGAAAATGGCAAAATAAGGCAATGCAACCTCATCCCCAGTATCAAGTATTCTACAAGGATTGTGAAAGAACACATGGAAAGATGAAGTACAGTTTCTGACAGTTAGTGATGTTATGGTATTAGGCCACACTGAAGATGAAACGAATGTGGACTTGTGATCTGCACTGTATATCCTTGCTGTTTTGCACAAACTTAAGGAGCTGTAATTTAATTACTAAGTGGTTTTGGTTTGGGTTTGGTTTGGTTGGTTTGGGTTTGGTTTGGTTGGTTTGGGTTTGGTTTGGTTGGTTTGGGTTTGGTTTGGTTGGTTTGGTTGGTTTGGGTTTGGTTTGGTTGGTTTGGGTTTGGTTTGGTTGGTTTGGGTTTGGTTTGGTTGGTTTGGGTTTGGTTTGGTTGGTTTGGGTTTGGTTTGTGGGTTTTTTTTTTCAGTGGCAATTTTAAGTCTTCAAATCATTAGTCTGTGAAAGAAAACAGGTGTTATTCTCAGCCTTCTATGTGTTGTTGCCCATTAGTGATTTCTCTGGTCAGTCTGATGCAAATGAGTACATTTTAACCGTATTTTAAAACTTACTTAAATGCCATTGTGTGAACAAAAATGCTAATGAAGAGAAAAATTGGGGGGTGGGGTGGGGTGTGGAAATAATGTGAAGAAAGAGGTGAGGAAGGGAGATTTTACCCTATGGTCATGGCAGAAATGTGTTGTCTCTTATTGACAGGTTCATGTTTACTTGGCAAAGTGGCTTCTAGCTGAACAATGAGAGCTGATTCTAAGGTGGCTGCTGCCACATACAATTACTCAATTGTGTTTGGAAAAAGTTATGTTTTCCACCAGTGAAACAGTAAAAATAATCACAGCATTAGCATGCCATTACAGTGGAACTTTACTGATGTATATTGGAATAATGAGGCAACAGTTTTAAAATCATTCTCCTGCTTAAGATCAGAAAAATGTAGAGATTTTCCAGCAAGACTTTTTCCACGTCACTCAATGAAAGCCTGCTAAAACAATACGGTAATGGGTTACTGGTTTTTCCTACAATGTAACTATCTCGTTCCACATACAGTAGGGTGGGTTAAAAAGGATTTTGTGAAAGAGTGTTTTATTACGTTGGTTTTGGTAAACTTTCAGCCTGATAGTGGATCCATAAAAAGGCAAATACACTTTGTCAAAGAAGCTAGCCAGTAGGCAAACATTACATCTAAAAAAACCAGCAGTTACCTTTTCAATAGCAACAGGTAACTTCCTCTGCTTGTGCTCAATGTGGTACAAAGATAGCGGCCTCAGTTTGCAAGGTTAATAATGTCAGACGGCCATCACTCCCCTTCACTGCCCTGGCACGTTTTGGAGATGTTCAGCATAAGAAGTGCTGTCTCTGGGAAAGATGATAGTGATTTTTGCTTCTGATCATGGTGTAGCAGTAAATCTGTGTGATGTGGATTTATAGAGCCTAGATTTTGAGCAGTAGAATTACTATACTGTCGTGTTCCCAATAAAGTAATTTTTTTAAAACTCCCACCATTTGTGCTACGGAACTCATATCTGCTCATACGCCCTGTATCAGCCATAGCATTGAGGCAGCTTGGAATTATTCTCATCATAAATGCTACCCTCTATAAACCCTTCCCTACAAAACAGGGAAATGTTTCCCACCTTACGGGGCTCGGTTGGGAATCAGCTCAGGTTTCTTAAGTCTTGTGCACTACCTGTAGAGTTGAGCCTTTCTCTCCTGTAAGGTAAGGACATGCCTCGTATTTTCCATCAGTCTGCAAACAAAGTTCAGTGTTGTTCAGCATCACTGTTTCAGCCAAGGTGTATGTCTGATAGTCTGCAGACAGGCATATATTCATCTTAGTTTCTTTTTTTCTTTTTAGACTGTATATCCAGTGTTTTGATGCACTTGAAACTACTTTGCTTGATAGGATTATGACAGTTTTCTGAAATGAAAGCAGCAGCAGTACGATCTGTGGGAGCAGCAATTCTGAGTCCTTAATAGCACTGTAAAATCAATAGGAATAGAGCTTTCCTGCATGGTGTCTTTGGACTGGGGGAGCTCGGTGTGAGATTGCCATAGAAACCTTGTGGAGGATGTATAAGTCATCCTGCCTTCTTTGTTCTCATCTAATAACAAGTGAATTTCTACAGCCAGATACTTCACATGAGGCATGGTTTTGGCAGGCTCCTTTGATCTTTGAGGCAAGTAGTGCATTTCTAATTTGCAGAATTAGAGTGCTGTCTGGAAGGAGCGTGTCCAGTGATTTGGGGTGGTTTACAGCTCTGTCTCTAGCCTACACGTGGAGGAGGCAATGGGGTGTAGCAGTGGCCTGGGCTGTGACAAGCACGTCAGCGCTGCAGTCACACGGGCATATGCAGTTGTGTTTTAAAATAACCTTGCGTAAGTCTTGGCTGCGTCCTGAGAGGTCGCAGCCCAGCCCTCGGTTTGGCCTGGTGTGGCGTGAGCGCAGAACACTGTGGATATATCCACAATATCCCAGGACATTATGCCTGGTGTCAGAGCCCAGGCGCAGAGGAGGGCCATGGCTCTGGAGCAGTGCTTGGTGTTGTGGGAGGCCCTCGTGGTGTGAAGGCCCTCCCCTATGGCAGCAACTCCTGGATGGTGCGTGATGTCCTCTGTGGAAGTCACGGAGATGTTGGAGAGGAGGCAGGAGGGTAGCCCAGTATGGCTTGGGGGTTGCTGAGCAGGCAGAGACAGGGCGAGGAGTTGGAACGGAGAAGGTCTGTCTCTCATTCTTGCCCCATTGATCAAATGGAATGAAATGGTCACTCTCTGGTGTCAGTCCTGTAGAGGGTACTGGAACAGCGACAAGAGTCTTGAAAATTCAAGTTAAGGAGAAGATAAAGGGAAAATATGCAGTCTATTTTGAGGTTAATTGTGTATAAAAAGCACATACACCTCATGACCTCTGGGATGCTTAAGACACACCTGTGGAGGCACCCATATCTGGTGCACTTTGGTCACACCAGAATGGAGCTAAAGCCTTGGGTTCCATCAACTTGGAGATACCCAGTGTGGGGGTGTTTTAGTGAGTTCTCCATTTAAAACTGTTCCCATGCTTTACGCCAACGAATGTGTAGTAACAATCTAATCGACGTACTTTGCATTGTTTTTCTTTCTGCGTGGGCCCTCTCCCAGTTGCCAGTAAGCCATCGCTGTCCCAATGTGTTTCTCACTCTTTCCCAGGCTGGAGTGCGAGGAGTACAGTTTAACAAGCCAACAGGTTAGAGAACCTCAGTCTTATTGCCCCACGTTCTTCATCCTTTAGCTGTGCTTCTTTATTTGGAGGTATCGTATAATTAAGCATGAAGCTTGGCTTCCAACCCATTATTCATCCTAAAGAGCTGTGGCATGAACATAGCTATTGTATGCCGTATGAAAGGATGGTCTTAGGCACTGAGAATTCGAATACAGCGTTTTTCCTGCCTAGGCCAGGTTTTTCACTGTTTCATGCTCCATAGGGTAACATGTGAATGTGCAGTGCATTTTTTCAAGATTTGTATATCTACTGTAAATTTTCTTACAAAAGAATTATCCACTCATGCCTACGTGTCCTTTGGCATTTATGCACAATAGAGGAATTTAACCTTTAATTTTATATATGTAGGAAATCAATTTTTTTGATAACTAAAAACACTTTTGGAAAAAAAAAACCCAACATTTTTCCTCATATAAAAAATATAAATAGTTGTAAGAATGTGCCACTGTTTGTGTTTCCAACATTATAGACTTGTGTCTTCTGTGTTTATGTTGAGGAAAAAGAGAATGCCATCCACAAAAGGATTAAAGAATTAACTGTAAAAATGTTCTCTATAGACTTTCATGCAGGAAAAAAATAATCAAAAACTACTGAAAGAAATTAGATCAATTTATGAGATGTGCACGCCTCTGACAAATGGCTAGCATTTTTTAAAATTAGAATGTTAAATAGGTAGAAAGTCTACTTCTGCTCTGGCAGCAATCTAAAGAATACGGTGCAAGGATTTTTAGATGAGTGGAAATTGTGTATATATAATTTTTGTCGGTGTAAGACATTTAAGCTTCCTCACTTCTGGTTTCCAGTGAATGGTGTTCCACTTCCCCATTGAAAGATTATGTGCACACAAGTTTATGGGCTATTCTGTATTGTCCTCAGAATAAATGAGTACACTTAACGCTGTCCAGAACGATTCCTCTCCTCTGGTCTTTTCAGACGTGCATTCTTTGTAGGCTCATGAACGGTTGCGTTTAATCACATTTCGAGGTAGTGTAATGAACATGAATATAATATTATGATTCCTTACTGCAGGGTATCTTGGAAGTTCTGATCAATAAGGCTGGCTTTCGTATACTTAAGGAGGGGAAACAGCTCCAAAGAAACAATGCTTCAGTGCCAAGTTGGCCCGCAGGGCCATGGGATAATCTGATTTCACAAACTCATGATTGCTTTTTACAATTTCAGCTCGCATCTGTCAAAAGCAAAGAGGACGCCTGTCCTATTGAATTTTCAGTTGTCTCTAGTGCCTCCATCACAAAGTCCCATAATTAGATGATTTTTCTTGAGACAATAATTCCTTTTATAAAGTATCTACATACAGCCTGCTTGATTGCTGTGGTCAAACTCCACTGCTTAAAATGAATCTTGACAGCGGAGCAGACCTTCTTTCTGCATGTGAATGAGGAGAGTAGATAGCAATGGAGTGGAGAGTTGATGAGTGAGAGAAGAAGTTGGAAGCCCACCTTGCTGGAACATGTCTATTCAGTATATTACTATTTCTGTCGCTTCAGTGCTGCAAGCCCCACAAGGTGGGCTCTGCCTTCCTGTGCATTGCACAAATGAAGAGTAAGATGTGTGTCCCTGAACCGAGATTTTGCTGCTTTTAAAATGCCGAGATGCTAACCTAAAGGAGGAAACTTCATTCTGTGAATGCTGCTTACGGAGATGGCTATAACATAAAGTAAGCTGCAGTGCCATGATTTCTGTGGTAAGGCACCACGAAAGTTTTGGACTTCTCTCAGGAATTTTTGAAGACGATATTGAAACCTCTGACCTTGAAACTTCGGTGCATTGTTTTACCATTAATGTGGCTGATAGCTGCTACTTGCTTTAAAGCACTCTTTCTCTTTTTCTGGTAGGTTTGTCAGCTGCCAAATTGCTGTCTGAGTCTGGGGTCAGTGTGGTGGTTCTCGAGGCCCGGAATAGAGTTGGGGGAAGGACGTTCACTATCAGGGTAAGTGCTTCATGAGATACCTGACTCTCATTTGTGCTGATCTGTGATGTTGCAAATGTCACTTCTGTCTTGGAGAAGGAGCATCCAGGGAACTACAGGCTGGTCAACCTCAACTCAGTCCCTGGAAAGGAGATAGAGCAGCTAATCCTGGATAACATTTCCAGACATACGAAGGACAAAAAAGTCATCAGTCAGCATGGATTCATCAAGAGGAAGTCATGCTTGATCAACCTGTAACCTTCTATGGTGAAATGGCTGGCTTGGTAGATGTGGAAGGACAGTGCATATTGTCTACCTAGACTTCAGTAATTCAACATGCTCTCCTGTGAGATCGTCGTAGACAAGCTGATGAAGTATGGGCTAGTTCAGCAGACAGTGAGGTGGACTGAAAACTGGCTGAACAGCCAGGTCGAGAGGGTGGTGATCAGTGGTGCAAAGTCTAGTTGGAGGTCAGTAACTTTCAGTGTACCCCAGGGGTCAATACTGGGTCTGATCCTGTGCAGTATCTTCATTAATGATCTGGATGACTAAGGGACTGGAGCATCTCTTCTGTGGCTGAGAGAGCTGTGACTGTTTAGACTGGGGAAGGGGAGGCTCAGGGAGGATCTCATCAATGTACAGAGTGGAGGGAAGGGAGAGTGCAGAAAGGATGGAGCCAGACTCTTTTCATTGGTGCCCAGTGACAGGACAAGAGGCAGTGGGCAAAAACCGAAACAGGAGGTTCAAAGCATTTGAACATGAGGATACGCTTTTTCACTGTGACAAGCACTGCACAGGTTGCCCAGGGAGCTTGTGGAGTCTCCCTCCTCGGAGATATTCAGAAGCTGTCTGGGTGTGATCTGGGGCCACTGGCTCTAGGGAACCTCCCTAGATCGGTGGAGGGGGTGGACCAGATGACTTCCAGAGGTCCCTCCCAACCTGAATCATTCTGTTATTCTGTTGGGTTTGATATTAGCCAGGGGGCAGAAGCAGCCTAGAGTTTCCAGAGGAGAGAGGTGTTTCATGTGGCCATCACATTTGTCAAGTAATAGAGCTCTGTTTGGACAGGTTGCATAGCCACATATGCCAGTAGGCTTCTTTTGACAGAACATTCTTTAAAATTGGTCCAGAAGCAACTCTGAGAGCCATCAAATGGGACTTTGGTACTTAACCAGAAGTTTGTAGTGCCATTTTAGCTGTCCTGGGGTACCTTGCCTGGCTTCCAGCTGCAGGTCTTCTGTGGGCTGTGAGTCTAATTTGTCAGCCTTGCACAGAAGTCTCCGATACCTTGGGCTGTCTAAAATGGTGCTGAACATCTGTAATTCCACCCACATAGTCCATACCCTTTGTCCATGGCAGGGTCTGCTCTGCCTTTAACATTACAGAGGTAACTATCATCTGAGACCGTGAGTGTCAAAGCATTTCTCCTCTCATTCCCGTCTTGCTTTGCATACTGTAACAGGCGTGATGACTAAGAGCCCTATAAGAAGCAGCCTGAGCAGGGCCAGACATCATTATAGCTCAGACAGACATTTTAACACAGCTTAAAGTTATCTGAAATAACATTCCTGCTTCTAAAAATTGACCGTGTCTTCATTGCCATTAAAAAGAAAATGAAAGAAATGATGAATCACCTGTGGCACAGGGTAATGTAATACAGACATTACCTCTGCTTCCCACCCTGGAAGTAAGGGAGGTTTAAAATATGTCAGATGCCATTGCTGGGGAACCAGAGATAAACAGTGGTGTTTCGGCAGAAATCATTGTACGTGAAACATGAAGCATAAACACCATCCTTCTGTGACACTGAGAATGCCTAGCTTAAAATGCTCACCATAAACACTCTTAAGAGTTACCGTCATGGGAACTCAGCCTGCTTGTAATGGTATGCGCCCCTGCAACTTTCTGTTTTCTTCCTCCCTCCCACGTGCTCGTGATGGTGGTCTGAGGGGTGTGTGGAGCACCTTCGGTGGCAGGCATGGCTGGGGGCTGCTGGCCAGAGCACACCAGGCTAGAGCCAAGGTGTGCCATGCTGGAAAGGAGATTACTCTCCTTGAACGCTGCAGTGCAGTGCTCAGCATCTACAGCATTAAGTCTAAGCAGGTGTATCCACAGAGAGAAAACAAGCCTTGCACTGTAGGTAGTTTCTGCTTGAGAGAGGTTTTGTAATGATAAGAAAAGTAACACAAATTGTGAAAAAGTAGGGTTAGACTTTTAACCAAAGTATTTATTTGGTTGTGTGTTTCTTCATATTCTTACATCTGTTGCGAGACTAAAAAGCCAATACTGAAAACCACAGTGAAATTTAAACAAGAGTTAAACCCAGTTGCACACGTGTGTGATGAAGACACTGTGAGCTCTGTGTGCCTGTCAGTACAGAGCTCGGTACTGCCTGTTTTCCATTCAGCCAGTACACATGTTCTCCTGTGCACATAATTGCAGTGCTAGGCAGTATGGAATATATTTTCCTACTTCTAGATATTTCTGTTGAGGAGCTTCCTGCACAGCTTCTGATTCCTGTATTTTTTCTTTTGACAGAACAGTAAAGTTAATTACGTAGATGTTGGTGGATCATATGTGGGACCTACCCAAAACCGGATTCTCCGACTGGCAAAAGAACTGGGTATTGAGACCTATAAAGTGAATGTTGAGGGCCACATCATCCATTATAAGGGGGTAAGTATTGCATCTTTCATACTCGGATACCCGAACATAACGCTGAGTTTTGGAAGTTACTGACAGTCATTAAAGAGGTTTCATTTAAACTCTGTTTTAGTAATCCAGTGAGCACCTGCTTGAAATGTTGCTATTCTGTTTTAATTTACTGGCAGTGGGATCAGGGATTCTTCTTTTCTTCTGAAAAGTGTTCAGAAAATGGGATTAAAAAATTTGGGATACCTTCAGCACCTGTTTGTCTTTTAACATGTCTAAAGATTTTTTGCCTGAAATTTCATAAAATTCTAGTTCTGAAATACAAACCAAATTTAAGTAAGAAAAGAGATAATACTGTTGGGTACTATTGAATTACAGTAGTAGACAACAGTGTTACAGGGCTGGTCTGGGAGTAGTATAACGTGTTTGCCTCACTTAATTTGATTCACAGGAGATCCCTACCAGCCCCTTATCGTGGGATTCATCTTACTTCCATATGTATGTCTGGAAGTTGGATATCTAATGTGAGACTCATAGAGATTCTTTCTAGCTAATGGTGAGAAACAGGCACCTCCCAAGGCTCGCTGCAAGCTTCGTGTCTGAGACGTAGGACAGTGGGAGTCCAGATGGCCACCACTGAGTATGTAGTGGTGTGGATGAAGTGGGCTGGAATGAAACCTGTCTTCAGAGCAGCCCTTGTCTTAGATCTTTAGCCCACTGAATTTTTGCCCAGATCCTAGTCAGGACCTACTGCCAAAACCAGTGCACAGGGAGAGGAGTAGGGAGAGGGACAAAGAGAGGCCTAAGATCGTAAGTATGAGGTACAAGCATTTATCTCCATAACTCACAAGCTACATCACTTTCCAAAGACCATCACTTTTTACCTTTTTAAATATCTTTTAGTTTTGGTACATTCCATTACCTGGTTCTGTAAGCTCTACTTACTGGACAGATTCATGCCATGCTCATCAAATAGTCACATCTTAAATAATTGCATAGCCACCCTCGAATACTTAAAAAAAAAAAAAAAAATTGCACCACCTGGTGTAAAATCAGGGTAATTCTAGAGCAAGTGGGCTGGGCAGCTTTGTACCAGCTGAATGCTTGGCCCGCTTTCTTTAATTAAAGGTCAGACATGGATCTCAGCATCTTCAAAGGCACTTTTCTGTATGTTAAATAAAAGGCTCTAATGGGTTACATGAATTTGAGCCTTTAATCCATTTTGACACTGAAGCTGCAGCTTTTTTTTTTGTCTCACGTTACATTATGCATGTCCTTGCTAATGACCATGTAATTTCCTAAGTATTCTTTGTAGTGGAAGCATGTTCCATCACAGGCTGTGGATCAGTTCTAGATCTGGCATCGCGCTCCTGCTGGACTAACCAGGGTCCCCAGGGCGAAGTTGTTGGAACACATGACAGCAAAGGGGCTTTAAGGTCTCCCTTAAATAAGGGAGATAAATAATAATGATGTTTTCTTCCAGTAGGTCTCATTCCTCCCACATCCTCTTCCCACGAATTGCAGGCCTTTGGCTTTCTTTTCTTTCCCTAAGGTATTCCACTGCTTTTTCTCCTTACTCTTTCCTTGAGACCTTGTGTAGCCACCGTGCCCTTTGTTTTAGGGTTCTGTTGTTGAATCCTCTCTTACATCCCGCTTCTACAGGAAACCTATTGAAAACAAACTCTGCAGTCCCAGCGATGGGCTGGGTGGGTGAGTGCTCGGGGACCTCAGTGCTTGTAGGTGTTACCTTCCTGCTACACACTGCTGTCGTGCTGGGATGGTGAGTTGGCCAGGAAGGGTTTTGGGCTCTCCTGGCTATAGGTGTGCCCCTCATATTCATTCAAGATGCTCCAGCAACCTGATCACCTGTGGTATCTCCTAGATGATAGAAAATGTGTTAGCAAAGAGATGATTTGATATTAAAAGATCATTGTCTGAGAATTTAAATATTAATCTGAAAGATGGATGTTTTCAGCGTCTTGGGGTAATATGCTGTCAGCCGTGGGCCAGCTGCTGCCTTTCAGGTTTGAAAAGCAGGACTAAAACTTTTTCTCCTCACGTCCCATCTGCTGTTTCTGTCAGCTGATGGCTGTCGGGGAGTGCGTAGTCAGGGCCAGACAGGAAGGTCTGTTCCCAAGAGCGTTTCTGCAGTGTCTGCCGTGCTGTGCGGTTTTGTCAGAGACAAGAGGGAGAGGTTTTGTTGTGGCGGTCACTCAACTGTATATAATCCCCAGCATCTTCAGATCGAGAGATTTTTGGTCATATGTTTGCCCTGCTAATCGCTGAAGTTTGGCGCACTCTGAAGGTTTCCAGGATACTGCTTGGATTGAGTTAGGGGAAAGTGGGGAAATGATTTATCCTAGCAGCGGAAGCAGCCAAGGGAAAGTGGAAATCCCCAGAGGGGTTTCATGAGCTTCTTTGCTCTGAAAGGAATTTTTCCCATATGTGTGTGGAAAAATACCATGTACTGCAAGCTTTAGAAACCACGTTGCTTCGTGTGGGCAGGTTTCCTCTGTAGTTACAGTTTATTTGAAAAATCTGAATATGTAACTATTGTTTATGTCTTTTCTTTGTTTGTTCATTCTTTCCCATCAGTGAGCATGGCAACGTGGGCTGCTTTGCTATCAATCAGGAATTTGTTTGTATGCTGTCATTGTAAATCTGTAACTTCAAACTGTAGATTTTGTTTTGAGCCCCAGGCTTTCTTTCCAGCCAAATTGATGTATGGCTACTGTCCCGTAATTCATCAAGAATGCTTTAAGACTGAGAAAAGGCAGATGAGCTGGAGTGCTCCCTTCCCAGAAGAGGCAGATAGCATTTTATTTTTACAGAGGTCCTTGAAGGTCACGCTGAGCTCTGTTTTCACCTTCTCTTTAGTAGAAGACCCTAGAAAGTAGAGGTGTTACGGCCTTGGTGTGGTATTAACCTTCTCATGTAACTGCAGTGCTTTAATATCTGGCTGCTGCACCCAGCTCCGTTACACGTGACATTAGTAAATAAGGGCTGGTTTTGCTTATTTGTTTGCTTATGATTTTCAGAGCAAGGTAACACTTGACAAAAGATGAGCATTTGTATGCAACGCTTCACATTGGCCATCTCGTCTTTCCTTCATCTGGTTTTAAGATTAGGAGATTAGGGTGCAGCAAGTAAGTCTGTGACTAAGTCTGTGCAGGTCGCCGTAAATCTGCAGTTCAGCCATGGGAATCACATGCAGTCCAAGGCACTGCAATGCTGGCAAGGCTGGAGCTGCTGGAGGTAGTGAGCAGGGAAGGATGCCCACCTGAGGGCTCACGCCTTAGGGAGTGGATGCTGTGGCTGTGCATGGCCCAAGGGCTATAGCAATCCTGCCCTGGGGCGCAAGGGATGCCTCTCCTTCCTGACGCGTAGCTCATCCTCAGCACAGAGGGCAGGAGCCAGACTTGCCTTTCTCAAGACTGGCAAAATTGTCTGCTTCTCTTTGAAACTTGGTGGGGTGCTTGGTCTTTATTCCTGTAGTTATGGCTACAAGCCACAGCGTAACCCTGGGCAGGGAAATGACAGAGCACATCTCTCCGCTGTCTTCTTTCTAACTACAGTGCTGGGGGATATTGTTTTCTTTGGACTGGTGTTGGGTGACTACTCCAGGCAGGCAGGCAGCAGGACTCAAATCTGAGGTCTGCAGGAAAGTGTTCAACATGCCAGGAAATGGAAAAAAAAAAAAGTTAGATAAACTCTGTGGGTCAGTCAAACAGCCTCGTGTTAGCATGGGAGCAAAGCCAGTAGGTTATTTGCCTTTCAGTTAAGAAAACAGAAGTTCTCAAAATAATACACCCAGAACACTATAAACTTGTTTAAAAATGGAATATTGCAAGACCTTGCCTGCTTGCAGTGAGCTCCTCTGTGAAACACGCAGCCAGCGCTCCTCTGCCCGGTAGGGGAACAATATTAAAAACAAATGGATAACTTCCCAGTCCCACGTCATTTGGGCTAGATTTATTCCCTGCTGTGGAGTTACTTCTGCAAGAGAGAAGGTTGAAAAACTGATGTGGATAAGTCTGTTTGCCCTCAGTGATGGTCAATGGGAATTTCTCTCCTGCAATTTGTCTGCATTGGGCTTTTCTCTGATCAGCTCCCACTTCTGCATGGTGGTCAGGTCAACCCCCTCTGCACAAGGAGTTAGGGTGCCTGTGTTAATTAACAGTTGGCATTTCAAAGTTCTCAGGGGATAAAATGTGTTTCCTCATTGATCTTCCTGGGCTAAGCCAGTGACCAAGGATGTGGGGATAATAACATTTTCAGATCAGCAGTGAAAGGGTAGATCTTCTTTCAAATAGCTGAACATCCAGTGTGCTACATGTCATACCAGTAGCTGAGGTCATAAGATTTCTTCATGCAGTCTTCAGCAGTTTGTGGTCACAGTGGTTTAAAACTAGTATAAAGGTGGAAAATTTGGAGGAGAATTTTAGGTAGCCAGGCAGTGGGCAGGTTCTCTTACCAATTGCCCCGTCTGCGTCGCCCTGAAAAGCGTATTCTGCGCAGCTCAGCGTCACAGCTCCTGCCTGTCATGATCCGGTGCGTTCCCTGCATCCTGACCTCGTGCAAACTTTTAGCACACCTGGAAGAGCAAACGTTTAAGAGGCCTGATGAGAAATTTGCTGTTGACCTACGTGGGGGAAGGTTCAAATCAATTTAATAAGAGAAAATGTCACCTGCTTATCCAGTCCTCTTTCAGATTAAAGTTATCTCAAAGAAACAGCTGCTGTTAGATCATTTCGCTTATCGTTATATCACAGGATTATCTGAAACAGCCTGTATTCCTGCTGCAGCTGTGTGTCATACACATTCTAAGTACTGATACCATCTTTGCAAGTGTACAAAACTTTTCTTCTTGATACTAAAAAATTTTTGGCCATTCTTTTTGAGCTAGGTTTTTCCCAAGGTACTTGGCATAATAAAAGGGAAAGTTTGCTGTTTATAGGTGAGGTGTATCATACAAAATAAAAAAAAATGGGTTTGTCCTTTTTAAAGTCAGTTCAACTCATTTATTCCCCCCCCCCATATTTTCATGCATTCCATTGCTTAGGTTCATATGCAGGAGAAAAAAATGAAGGGGAAAAAAAGAAAAGCTAGGTCTTTTGGGACAAAAGGTCGACCATGTGATGACTGAGAATTTTGAACAATAAAGATATGCTGTGTTGTGTTTCAGTTGCTTATGTTCTTATATGTATTTTAGGGAAAGTCACGCTATTTCACGGGTATTTCCCCTTCAACCTGGAATCCCTTAGTTTATCTGGATTACAATAACTTCTGGAGGACCATGGACAAGCTGGGAAAAGAGGTAGGCTGTGTAAATTGCATCTGTTTCCTGCAATGCTTGTGTCACCATGAGTAAATCTGGTTTGGTTTTGTTTCTTGCAGGCTTTTTTATTGCTTCTTTTATATTTATTTTTTTTATATATATATATGAAACATCCATCAGAAAGATATCTATATTGCTCAGGAACTGTCAGGAATAACAGGGCTTCCTCCCTGTGAGGGTGTTGGAGTAGATGATATTTAAGGTTCCCTGCCAACCCAAACCATTCGATGATTCTATGAGAGGACATAAAAAGATCTGGAAGTGTCTAAGATGTCTGAAAAAAATCAAGTTGAACTTCAGCGTATGTACTTGTTCATGCCAGGGCAAACCATTCCGTGAGCTGGGAGATGAGAAGGGTTTTTCCCCTTCCCCTGTGACAGCCTTTTTGAATAAGGTTAATTCTTTTTTGTAGCTGCCTAAGCCAGGCTCCAGTTTGGCTTCACAGTAATTCTATTTCTAAAATTCTTAAACTGTAAACACCTTCAGAATTCAGGCAGTACAACTGCAGATTTTCCTGTGTGCAAAAAGCAGCCACTGGAGTGTCATGCTGCCTTTCAAGTGTTTATTGCCTTATCTGGCTACAAACCAGGGGCCCTACCTTACAATAACTTTCAAGCATAACTAACTGTATGCCGGGGAAGTTTGTGGGGTTTATGTGGTTTTGCAGAATCAAATTTGTGCGTGGTACTACATATTTTTTTGTCAAATCATATGTATTTTTTTAAAGTTTCACATACATGACAGTGTCCTCACATGTCATAGTACTTACATGCAATGGATTATTGTTAAGAAACAAACAGTCAAAAAATAATTTGATAGTACCTAGACATTTTTGTGCCCTCTGCAGTTAACAGAGAGACATAGGGGCATTCAGATACCTCTCTTGTAACTGACTGAATCTCTGACTTGAGGAAGAACTTTTCCCTCAGCTGCGAGAGGACACCAAGGCAACTAAATTAGAATAGACACCTGGCTTCTGGACAACTAAAGTTCAGATGAGTCCCAACATACGGATATAGTTCATTGGTCAGACAAAACCGGATTTGGTGGTCATGGTACAATTCATGCCCAAAGGTGTGAATGGAAACTACTTCGTTTAGGGAATTCTTTCCAAATGTACAGCCATGTGCAAGGGACAAAATCAACTCATTGCCTGGTCATAGCTAGTTATTAGCATAGACATAGCACTGAATAAGTTCTTGAATGTTTTCCTTCTGTTTCCAGATTCCTCTTGAAGCACCATGGGACGCTCCGCATGCTGAAGAATGGGACAAAATGACCATGAAAGAGATGATAAATAAGATTTGCTGGACCAAGTACATAACCCTTTATTCACTTTGAAATCCAGCTGCAGAATGATAGTGGCTCCCTGGAAAATTCTAGGGTACAGCTGGGGTACAGGTGGTCAGAGAGCAGGAGGTGTTTGAGATGAGGCTGGTATTTGTGATGGGCTGTTGTCAGGCGGTGGGCGAAGCCCTGTGGAGGATGAAGTTGTACGCAGAGCTTGGGCTGGCTGGCAGATGGGACTAAAGGTGCTGGGGAAATCTGGGGTTTGCCTCAGCAGGCCCATGCACATGAGAGTGACAGTGTGGGCTCTTCTCACCATGCTTTCACTTCACTTGGAGAACGTGTGCCTTTGTCTTTAGGAAAAGCAACATGTAAATAAAACTCTACTTTGTAGGTATGGATAAAGGTCACTTGCAGGCACAGAAAAGGGTGCAGAAGGAGGTGAGGGGCCTTCACTAGCCCCATGGTAGGCTAGGAGTTGAGGAGCGATGTCCTCTGACTCAGCTATGTACCCTCCTGCGCAGTTATTGTATGTGTCTGCTTTTACTGCATGAGCTGCATCGTGTGTGCCACGGAGCATGCAGGTGCCACAGAGCAGGCAGGTGTTGCTGGCACATGGGAGAGGAGCATGCCGTGCTGGAGAGCACCTGCTTTGCGGTGGTCTCTCAGTGGATGCGGCAGCGTGAGACCCGAGGAGGGGAGAGTGAGCAGCTGTTGGCTCTGGAAACTCCGGAGAAGTTCAAATGTTGCTCCTTGTTCCAGCAGTAGTGCCTGCTGGGCCTCCAAAACCTTTGCAGGGAAACAGGGAAGCTGAGGCAACCTTTCTTGTTGCCTTTCACCTCCCTGGCTGGTTTGTGCCTGAGCCGGGTCAGCAGCTCCAAGTTTATCCCAGCAAGCCTGTTGCTGCGCTTGCTCAGTGCTGCCCATTGCAGCGTGCCCTCCCTCTGCTCCTGGGAAGCTGACCTTGGATGCCAGCCAACTCTCCTGGGCCTCTTTGCACTACAGGGTAGTTTCCCATGAGATGCTGCCAAGCAAATCCTTGAGAGGATAAAATCTGCTCTTCCAAAACCCAGGGTTGCAGTTCTGCTGTCTGTCTTACTCCTTTCAGGATCTTAAACTGCATCCTCATGGCCACTTCAGCCCACGCTGCACTTCACCTTTGCAGCGTCTGACAGATCTTCCTTGTTTGTGAGTAGCAGGTCCAACAGAACATGACCCCAAGTTGACAGGAAGAGGGCCCAAGGTGATATATTGCCTAGAAAACGGCCGGTGTGTTTCATGTGCCTATGAGGGACCACACCGTACGAATAAAAAAGGCACAGTGTTCAGTGTGGGGTGACGACAACTGGAAACACTCTTTTCTTCCTTTCCTTTTTCAATTAATTCTCTTTATAAGGCAAAGAGAAGCATGCTCATACGAGCACTTCCAACCCCACTTGCTGTGCCGACCCCTGTGCTGTTGTGTAACGCACTCCTCCCTCGTGCTCAGCGTCTTTTATTTGTGCGGCTGTACTCTGTTTGCCCTTTCGCTCTGACTGTGGTTTAGCACTGTGCCTGCAGCTTCCTGACCAGAACTTTCCATTTGGAATTATTTGGCTGGCTTAAATCTTGCTCCAGCTCCATGTGATACAGGGTACAGTCATTTGGACTTTTTCTTGCTCTCTGTGTCATTGTACTTTTCTTTACAATTAGTTTTATGAGCCATTTGCTTGCAAACTCAGTCACTTTGAACTACCCTTTCTGTTGCAAGTGCACTGGCTCTTCCTCTTCTAGTATTTACTGTTCCTCTTAGTCAGGGAGTCAGGGGAGTATAAGCAGAACTGGGTTTATAGCAATCTCTGCTGTAACACGGCTCTCTGCGAGAGTGCTGCTATTGCCAATGGTTTTGTGGCACTCCAGCTTTAACGGATGTGCTCAGCTGAAACACGTTCAAAAACTCAGTAAAGAAAACAATTTAGATCTTCAAGCTGAGCCAGGTTTTTCTACATATAGTTAAAAACTGTAGTGCCCCAAACAGAAAAGCTCTTCTGCATGGCTTGCGTCAAGGTTGTAGAAGAAGATTTGTTTGTCATGTGTCACAGATCAGTAACTACTAATCCTGGAGGGACTCTTCGCGTTTCTCAGGCCTGAACCTCCTAAAACTTAGTTTAGTGTCTTTGTGTTTTCAGGATTGTTGCAGAGGGTTCTTGCATGCAGGGTGTTTTCACATCCTGGCTAATGAAGTAGAGGTGCCTGGAATTTAGGGAAATGAGGTTACAAGGTTCATAAGTATTTTGGTCCAGATAACTTGCAAAGATCCTTCCTTGAGCTGATGATTAGAAACTCGTGTTGTTTATGAAACTTCATCCAAGCCAAAGAAAGCCCTTTCACCTTCTTTGCAATATTATCTCAATTCTCTTAGCAATCTGTAGCCACAAATGAAAGAAATGTGAATAGCCAGGTCCTCGTTTGCTGCTGCTGTAACGCTGTTTACGTTCAGAGGACTCATCATGGCAGGGAGCTGACCTTCTCCTTGTATTTATGGCAGCGGTTTCCAATTTGCTTTCCCTGGGTCATCTACCACGCCTGATTCTTGGTTTCACAAAAGGTCTGCAGAGCAGTGTTACGTGGGAGATGGGGAATGTCTGGGCTGCGAGCTTGTTGAGTCCCTCGGGACCCATCAGACCTTGGAAATGATGTGCCTGATGAGCTCCCTGTGGAGGAGAAACGCAGAAGAATTTCACTAGCTGGTTACCAAATGCGTTCTCCCGTTGAGAAAAATATTTGTTCTGATGAAAGGAATAGCGGCTGGGGAAACTGTTTAAAGAAATAGCTAAGGTGAAATCGGAGGGATTCCAAACTGAATGGGTGAATGCTTTGGGAAGAAGGGAGGTGCTGATGTAAACCCATTGCAACAGTCTACAGGATGAAAGATGAGAGAGAGAGAAATCTCTTGGCTTTTCTGACTTTGGGAAAGTAACCTTTATCGAGAATAACAGAAAATCCTGAAAGCAGCCAGGAAGTCACATGTACTCACTGCCTGTTTCTGCTCCTGTGTCTCATGCAGAGCTGCTAAGGAATTTGCCACCTTCTTTGTGAATGTCAACGTCACATCTGAGCCTCACGAAGTCTCCGCGCTTTGGTTCCTGTGGTACGTGAGGCAGTGCGGGGGCACAGCCAGGATTTTCTCTATCACCAATGGGGGCCAGGTACAAAACGTCTCATATTTTTATTCTACTCTTGAAACCGTAAAGAAAGGGACCAAGTGAAGAGCTGTAGCCATCAAAGCCCAGCAATCAATGGAAAGAGGATGAAACACCAAGTTCATGTGGCACTGGAGACAGTTATGTTCCCATGGGGTGGAACAGCCCTCTTGGCTAACTCTGTACAACGAGGAATTTTATTAGCTAGGCTTTGGGATAAATTGGGACAATTTAATCAATTCTTTTTTCCTGCATTCACTTCAGCACAGTCTCCTCATTGCTGTTTTGGTTTTTTTTTTGCCAATTTGTTTTCTGTGGGTTACTTAGCACGTTTGAATGTTTTCACGAGTGCAAAGTAAGTGTACTTTAGAGTGAAATCCATTTTTTTTGGCATTGTAGCCTCCAATAACAAGATATAATGAAGATCTAATAACAAGATGGAAGTAGATAGCAAAAGGCCCTTCCTTTTTGGGACAGTTCACATGGCAGCATGTTTTATGAGGTACTTCAGACTGTTCCTCGCCTTGGTCGTGGCAGGTGCCTGGTTGCCTGTAGAACATCATGGCTTTCACGTGATCGTTTTGGATGAGGTTTCAGAAAAGGGGAGAGGGAGCTGTCAAAATAATTTGGGTGTGGTATGTCGGCACCCTTTACTAGCCTCCTACCTCAGTTAACACAGCCTCCAAAAGCACATGCAGCATTTCAGATAAACTACCAACAGCAAATGTGGAGACAGTACCACACCCTTTTAAGTGTGCCAGGATACGGAGACATTAAGAGAAGTTGCCTGGAGAGATTTGAAGGCTCCATCAACATCTGTTCCTTGGGGTAAGAATGCGTCAGGAAGGGTGTAAGTAGAGCTAATGCTGCCCTGAGGTAGGAGCAAGATCCAAGAGCCTTCCTCCTCAGAAGCTCCTCAGCCACATTTTTTGTCCCACATCAGTGACTGCTAGACATTGCAGCAAGAATTAATCCCAGGATACTCATGTAGACATGTGGAGAGGGGAAAGCTAGCCTGGAAAGAGCATATCCTTTTGTTTGTGCCTGGATGGGGCAAGCTGTCTTGGTTTCTACAATCCTTCCCTCAACCCTCACCCCAGTCAAAATCAGTTGAGCAAAACCACTAAGCATTTCTGATTTAGTGACCATGACGGGTCTTATAAAACTTCGTCAGGCAGCCGTTTCAGTCTTTCAGCAACAAGACTTGGTGGATCTTTTCCTCCTTGCCAGTAGCAGCATCTTTTACGTAAAAGTGAGCTGCTTGATATAATGTGGGTGGCTGGTAGATAAAAGAGGGTTAGTGCTTCCCCTGAGCCTCTGCAGAGACATCGTAAGGAAATGCGTGTCACAGATTGCCGTCTGGAAAAAAAACACAATGTCTTTGTGTCTTCCCAGGGACAGATAAAACTCATTGCCTTCTGCACTCGAGGCCAGGTCCAGTCTTGCTTCTGGGCTGGTGCAGGCTTTTGCTGTACAGATGCAAGTCGGTGGTTTTGTCACGCGAGGGTTTTGGTAGCACAGTGATGGGTAAAACATTCAACGCCTATTTTTAATGAAGTGATATGTTTATACAAGCTACAATATGTGCATGATATTTGTTTGTTCTCTAGGCTTCAAGAGTCTTTAAGCCAGCTAATAGAGGAAGCTATTGCTAAGGTGGTGTTGGCGGCAGTCTCCACTGAGGCTCAGGTTTATGCCTTTGCTCTTCTGAAAGTCTGGGCCTCGTCACGCACCCTTAGGACTTGCAGATTTGGCCTAGAGTTTCTCGACTATGAACAGAAGTTATATTCCTTGTCATTGTGATTAACACTGGTGTGTTTTTGTTTGTGTTTCTTTTCTGTTTGTTTTTTTTAGGAGAGGAAGTTTAAAGGGGGTTCTGGTCAGATATCGGAGAAAATAATGGAACGCCTCAAAGGCAAAGTTAAACTGGAGCAACCTGTGGTCCGTATTGATCAGACAGGTGATAATGTCATTGTGGAGACTCTAAACCATGAGATATATGAGGTAATTTGATCAGAATAAAAGTAGAGTGTGCATTTATTGGGGGAATACATCTGCTGTAGCACTTAGCCAGATGTAATCAGGAAGTACCCATTTGTGTGTGTGTCTATTTCTCTGACCACCTTGACACTCTGTGAAACCTGCTTTATGGATTTATTTATGACTGAGTCTCTTCTTGGTGTTCCGCTAGTTTGTTTGTCATTACTCTGTCTTGTCTTTTTCTGTTATTATATATTTTTACATTTTAGTTCTGCACTGAGACCATTTCAAAGAAATGAAAAATAATGTTTGTTTATATCAAAGTTTGTGGTTTGCAGAACAAAATAAAAAAAGACATTTCAAACACCTTATTAAGATTTTGCCTCTGTGCAGTGGCGCTGTGAAGTGGTCCCTCGGTACGTGATGACTCGCAGTGACACCCACGGGGCGGCAGCTCCCTTCTGCATGCAGAGCGCAGCCTGCCACGGTCTGCAAGACCCTGTCTCAGCAGTGGCAGAGTTTGGAGGATATTGAGAGAAAGCTGGCAGAAAGGGAAGTGTCTGTTAGGCAGAGAAGCTGATCTAAGCATATCCTGGAGGAGGGACTTTCTCCCTTCCTAAGGGATTTTTAAATCTCAGAGGTAAACCACTGGTGTCTGTCTCCCTTCATGCTGGCTGAGCAGCACCCAAGTTGGAGGAGATGGGCTTCCTGCACTCAGTGAGTGGCTCCACCAGCATGAGAGCACCTGGGAGCAACAGCTCTGTTGTGACACTGTCACCCTGAAGCAGAGCATCCTTCATCACTTCAGCCAGACACAGGACCCACGGGAGGATTGCAGGGTGTTCAGGAAAGCTGAAATTGCCATCAGTGTTGCTTGTCCTGAAGTAGTATCCTGTGAACATGCACAAAAGGGATTTATTTATTTTTAACAGCTTCTAATTTGGACAAATGTGGGTGATATTTTCCTGGGGATGATAAAAGGCAATTTCACCTATGCAGTAAGAAGGATCTATCTTGTCCCATTTCCCCGCCTGTCTTCAGCCAAGTTTCAACTCTGGTCCTGTAGTGTCTGGAAAGCTGTCAGGAATCATTTAACCACAAAACAACATGTTTTTCCCAGCCTCTTTCTCTGAAATGGCAAAATTATTTTGGTCACCTGGAAATATCTGTGTGGGAAAGCCAAGTAGCAGAGTCAGATGTGGGAAAGCTGTTAACAACTAACAAGAGCATCTTTCAAACGTGTCCTGCAGGGCCAGCTCAGCGAGGGGCAGCGCCTTGCCTGTACTGACCGTGTTTTACGTTTCAGGGCAAGTATGTGATCAGTGCTATCCCCCCGATCCTGACAACGAAGATTCATTACAGACCAGAACTGCCGCCAAAGAGAAACCAGTTAATTCAGCGTTTGCCTATGGGGTGTGTCATAAAATGCATGGTCTACTACAGGGAAGCCTTCTGGGAGAGGAAGGGTACGTGGGGAAAGTGAAGGACTTGGGAGCCCCAAGCTACGTGAATTTTGAAGCTCTGATGTCTGTCAAGGAATAAATCCAGGAAGGGGTTAAGTGTGCAAAAACCCCAAACCAAACACACAGGAAAGTGAAAGGTAAAGCTCCTTAGAAAGGAGAGCTCTCCCTCCAAGCTTGAGTGCACACCTTGTCCCAAAGATAAGTCCAGACCAAAATAGGATCCCAAACCTCATTGTTGCTAGCTGAGGAGGGACGACCGAGAGAACAAGCCAGGTTTCCCTGGGAAGCGTTGCTGAAACCTGCAGTGCACAGAAGTGGTGACCCTGCAGCAGCAGGCCCCCGCTTCTGCCTACCAGGGACAGAGTTAAGGCAGCCATAGAGAATTTACAGCAAGTGACAAGGAGAGCTTAAGGTGTAAGCAAGACCTTTCCCTGGTTTTAATCCTCTGTTTTACAGACTTGATATCTCAGAGGACTGGAAAAAGTAGGTTAGCTTTTTGTGTAACTCAAGATTGTTTTTTTCCCTGTGTTGCAACATCATGTGTTTCTCAGCTTTAACCCGACACCGTTTCCAGAATTACTTGTATGAACAGATTTGTTTCCACTTCCTATGTAACGATGCTGAGAGTTGCACTGGGCGATAGTATTTCTTAAGCGAAAGAATATAACTGTGCATGTTTCAGGGCATAAACCGGCCATTGGGATTAGAAAGAAACGTAGACAGGTTTATATGTTATTATCTATATGGGATTTTTGGCATGTTCATCTGAAACATGATGTGATATTAGATTAGACAAACAGTGTTTCTACTGCGTTGCGGTTACAGGACACCATTCCTGACAGTTTTATCGTCAGCAAAATCAATACAGGGTGTAACTTTGAGCCCACAGTGACCAGTTGTAATTACACTGGGTTTTGTTGTTTTGGCCAAAGTTACTCATGGAATGAACCATCATAGTTCTTGCTGGATCTGTTTATTTTTAATGTTTATTGCCCTCAATATAGAAAGCCAAAGCGACTTGCAACCAGCCACAGAAATTCCTTGCTAAGTAATAATGGAATTTAAATACAACTTTTATAAGTCTGTATACAAAATTTCCCAGAGTCAGAGGGAAGAGAGGAGAGAGACTTACAAAAACGTTTCAGACATGGGTATTACTGCTGACGAAGGAATTTCTGCACAATTCCTTTTATGGATGATTTTCCTTGCTCATTACTATTAGAAGCAATGAGCTTCAGTAAGTTTCTCTGACAATCATTTTCTTTTCCCCTTTAGGTTATTGCGGTTCCTTCGTCATTGAGGATGAAGAGTCTCCAATCGGAATAACCATAGATGACACAAAACCTGATGGATCTTTCCCTGCTATTATGGGGTTAGGAGCTTCTAGCCCATACTTACAGATGTGTATTTCTTTTGGTATGAAGGACTGGGAGGAGGAGGAAGAGGGGCAATGGCCAGGTCACATCGGTGGTGCCCACTCCCACAGTCATAGATGGAGGGGAGCACTTCTGACAAGCCTCTTGTGCCTGTCTAGTCCATATAAACTTTTAGGTGAAGGTTCTGCTGCAAGTAGACTAATAGAAAGGAGATGGTTGGGAAGGAGTTGCTGTAGTTCATTTTAAGCGTTGAGTTAATGGTTGGGGTTTTTTTTTTGCTGTGGAGTAGATTTAGAAATAAATCCCTTTCTTACCTAGCTTTGTGAGTCTGCATTCGGCTTATGCTGGGCCGTGTATTTAGTGCCTGGGCCAAAATGAAATGCAGTTGTCCAAGAAATCCTCATTTGCCTCCCCGCCCTGTTGAACTGAGGCGGGACAACAAATATTGGCTGGTGGTTGAGCGGAGCAGCAGCTGTGCCGTGAAGAGAGATTGGGATTCTGGATAAACTGCCAAGAAAAAAATTGTAGCTTGGACAAACAGATGGTAAAATATGTAACAGCATCGGCTGGCTTTTGAAATAGGTTAAGCCAATATGAACAAACAATCTTTACAAATGTTTCCACTGTAATCTGAGATAAGACTGCTAAAAAAGGCCACTAGAAATGTCAGGCAACTACTCCTTAAGTACCTGGCAAGGAAAGCTTGCCACTTCTAGTGAGCTGTACATGTTTAGGAGCATGTTCAAGGCTTAAACTTCCATGACCTGAGAGCAATAAACCCTCTTCAAACCCCGCATGGTAAACGGTTTCCTGCTTTCTCCTTGTGGATTTATGCAACTTTCGAAAAGATTTCAGGAACATACTTCATCCCTAGGGTATCTCCACAAAGGTCAGATGAACTAATCACCAAATCTGTTTCCTCCGAGCTGAATAATTACTAATCCCCGTTCCTACAAGACTGGTCCATGACACCGTGCAGAGTCTGCCAGAGCAGCAAGCTCCCATCAGCACCAAATGACGTGGGCGGTGGTATGGCCAGCTGTCTGTGAGACTTCAAAAGCTCAAGAAAACACAGGGTCTCAGTCCTTTTGGATAAGGCCTAGGTATAAGAGGGCAGGCAGCGCATGCTAGTTTGTTGGACCCTGTCATCTCTCTGCACACTTTGGGTATAACCTTACTCTCCCGAGTTGATGCGGATGGAGACTTCATTCCCACAGAGCAAAATGGGGCCAGTGCTGTCAGCTTGGAAAACACGATTGCCAGCCACATATTTCTCATCTGGTAGCTGCCAGGCAAGCCCACTGTGCCTGCCCCCTGGGAACGCATGCTCTCCCTGTCAGTCAGCTCCACAGGGTACCCTGCACAGGCCTTTTCGCCCATATGACCTGTAATAATTAAGTGATGAGGTATGGTGGAAAAATGGCAAGCCCATTATGTACCGGTAACGTGGTTTGCCTGCCTTTTTTTAGAGTCATTTCAAGCGAAGGCTTACGAATCAGCCAAGGTGCTGACACTGCATGATATTTATATGCCATATTTTTCTTTTCAGTTTCATCCTGACCAGAAAGGCTGTTAGGCTGGCCCATCTCAGTAAGGAAGAGAGGTAAGAGTTCAGAAACTGTAAGTATTTCAGAAGTCAGTCAGTTCTCTGGGATACTTCCCTACAGGAATGTGTGTGGGGATATGTGTGCGCATATGCACATAAATACATGCTCACTGCAACCACCAATACTGGAAACTGGGGCAAAAATTGAGCTTTTAGCATAAACAGGCCAAGACACTAATGCTAATGTCCATCTAGTTATGTGTGTTTCTGAATCTCCACGTCCTGACCGCTCTTCCATGTTATGACTTACCAGCTCTGTGTCTCTGTGTGAAAGGAGAAGATTTTTCCAAAGACATTCCCAGATTTCATCCCCCATTGAATGATGCTTCACCCCAGGGATATAGGGAGCGCTAACTTGTGTAGTTTTGGGCGTTCTTCAAATTCAGACTAGGTGATAAAATGGTTAAACCCCTGTGTTTCTGACAGTATGATTTCTCCATTAGTCTGTGAAATGAACAAACAGTACTTTCGACATGTGATTTTTGGTACACATGCAAGTGAAAAAGGAGTTCCGCTTAGGAATGCGAGTAAGATTCTCCAGCTCATATTTTGTTCTCAGCTATTGTAAATCTGTAGGGATTTCCCTGATTCGTGTTGCTTCTCTTCTGGTCTTACACCAGTGAACATGAGAATGAATTAGCTCTGCAGCCTAAAACAACCGTACAAAGATTTTTTTGTTTGTTTGTTTTTAGAGCTTATTGCCAAAATCAACCTTCATTTCCTATTCCCTGGGTCCATTTTGGATGTTGCATTTAGGCATCAGCATTTGAAATATGTATGTTAAGAACTTGAAATCAGACTTAAAAACAAAGCCAAAGCCAAGTCTCTTTCCAATGTATTGCCATAAATGTGATTATTTTTTTTTTTTTAATAATAAGAAGAGCAAGAGCTGAGAGTGTTTTCCCCCACCTTTTTTGTCTGACTGATTTTATTTCCATATAGGAAGAAGAAGATCTGTGAGGCATATGCCAAGGCAATGGGGATGGAAGAGGCTTTACACGTAAGAGATGAACGCTTGTTTTCGACTCTGTTGTACAGTAATGTTGTTTCTTTGTTCTGGAGGATGAGGCCAAAATTCCTGGTACCTGAAATGGCATGTTGTGCCATACAATCTGTACTCCCAAGGGGAGGGCAGCAGCCTGTAGTATCGGAAGAAAAGAGCTGCCAGTCTTACCCTTTACAAGAAAAGAGAAGGCAGTGCGTGGTTTAATTTGTCCTGTCACTTCCCCATGGGAGACTAATGCTTCTGTAAACGTGCAGAGGTTTGTTTTGTGCGGATGGATAGCATTAGCCAGATGACATGGCACTCCTTTGACAGACACCCTTAGCCTGTTTTTCTTCTCTTCAAAGGAAATCTGTTTTGTATTTTCAAGTTCTCTGCCACTGTTTCACTCTCTACTGTTTGCTAATACTTACAGCCTGTGCATTACGAAGAAAAGAACTGGAGCATGGAGCAATATTCAGGGGGTTGTTACACAGCCTACTTCCCACCAGGCATAATGTACTCTTATGGAAGGTAAGCCAAGAATGCCTTGCTTTCTAATTTACGTTCCTTAGCTCCCGTGCAATGATACACCTTATGCAACAATCTTATGGCATATGCAGCATACTGGGGGAACTCCGACCCTCTTCCCACTCCTCTACTCCCCAGCTAACAAGGATCTTCTGTTGACTTTACCAAGAGCAGAGTTTCTCTTGTGACTTTCAAGGAAACAAAGCACAGTCACAAGGGCACCTGCTAGAGGCAGGAAAACTTTCCCCACTAGATTCCTTACAGTATTTGCGGCGACACGGTGTTTGCAATAGTTCCCTCTAATGCTTTCTGAGACCTTGAGAGCACGCATCTGGGACAGCTGAAGAGTCTCCACTGACTGAGAAGGTGAAGCATCAGGTTCTGGTGAAGGCCACTGCATCACCTCGTGAGGGGAAGACACAAAACCCTTACGTGAATACTCACTCTCTCCTGCCACCCGGCAAAGCCTCCCGTGCCCTCCCCACGCAGACTTGCTCTATTCCTAAAGGAGCGTGTTAAATAATACTGATTAATACTAAAACTGAAAAGCATGCAGAGGCACAGTCCAGCGCATAATAAGAACAACGAAACAAATCTTGTGTCTGTAGCCGAAGACCAGCCGAACCACGTAGCATATTGCAGTGTGAGCTCCTTAGCATCTCTGTCGTGGAGTTGCACCCTGCCTCTGTGCCCAGGTGTGCGTGGGAAGAAGTCATCTCGCGCACAGGCTCTTCCGTTGTAATCTATCTGAATGCTTGGGTGTTGATGCGTGAGGGCTCTGACCTGGGGAAGCTGGGGTCAGGCAAAACCTGATCAGGGGGTTAGATGGGAGCCCGTAGAGCAAGCACATCTCTCCGTGGGAAAGGGAGCTCATTACATATGGCTGGGTTGACCGGGATGCTTGTGCAGCTTGGCACGGCTGAGGGGCTGGCATATATGACCCTACGGGACAGATGCAACTCCCTGAACGTGGAGGCCTTCAGCTGCCGTCCCCTTTTGGCAGCACTTGCAGCCAGGCAAGTCCAGCCTCCAAATAGCAGCTGGTATTAGTGACGTGTTGCTGCTGAAACATCATTCACATCCCATTGTGATGGCAGGATAACAACAAAGCTGCCATGGAGGAGACATAAATCTATCAGCTGCACTGCATTTCTGTGGGCTGTTAGGATTATCCCTTATCCCAGCACTAAAATAAGGCTCGTATTATTTTGCACAAGAAGCTGGGCACACTGATTCATGCCTTAGATTTTCTCTCTCTCAGAACTGGAGTTTTGTGTACAGAAGCAAGTAGGTGGTCCTGCGGGGACAGCTTATTGCTCCGTGCTCCCCAGCCCCCCGTCTGCAGGAATTCTGAAGAACTTAAGTTGAACGTTCCATCAGGGCCCATAAATTGCTTTTAGAAGGATCACTGCCTTTCTGTTATTTGTCATCTGACGTTCTCCTTTTGTTTTGAAGGATCATTCGCCAGCCCATTGACAGACTCTACTTTGCTGGCACGGAGACAGCTACCCAATGGAGTGGATACATGGAGGGGGCCGTACAGGCAGGAGAGAGGGCGGCCAGAGAGGTACAGACCCTTGGTTTGCTTTCAACATCTCTATCAAAAGGTTAAAAAGGATTAAGTACAGCATGGGGGAGGGGGAGTGCATAATTTCATGCATCACACCCTGTAATTGTGCAGAGACTCCTGGAATGGACGGGGAAGAATCCCAGACAAGGATGTGAGCCAAAGCCTTTGTTGTGTTGTTGCTGGTTTTTTGTTTTGTTATTGTTTATTTTTTAAACTTAGTTCATTATTGAATAAAGGGAATCCAAGAGTCTCACCCAAATCAGAACATTGTGCAGTGCATTGCTGCGTTGCAGACTTAAATCGAAGCTTATGCCATATACCTCACGTCTAGAGGAAAAAAACCCTCCAACCCGATGCTGCCCTTAGATATACTATCGCAATCTCTAACAAATTAATCACTCTATGTTTTAAAAGTAATTTAAGTCATTACAAATGCTCGCAGCTATTTCCTATGCAGCAATCTGGAAATCTGAGCATTGTTCTTGTTTTCGATCTAACCCTGCTGCTGCTTTTATGAGAGAGTACCGTTAGCTGGGCTTTATGAATCTGTAATGGGCCGCTCTGACGATGTCTAAATCTCCTCAGAATGACACGCATTGGGCTGGGTTCCCAGTCGCAGTGAAATTCCTTTACAACTGTCTGGATGGAGGGGGAAAAAACCCATGAAAGGGTGTACATTACAGTTACAACTGCTGTATGGCAGAGCCGTGGAGCTGTTATTTGAGGGAAGATCAGCCCTTTGCTTCCATTTGACAGAATGTTATATTCACCTTATCCTCATTACTTGCCCTGTTTCAAGTCACCTAATGTCTCTTTTCTTTCCTCCTTGCCTGTGAGCAGTAGTTACAAAGACTGAGCTGTCTCTTCTGGAGACATTCATTTGCCCCTGAGAACCTTCATGATTGTAACAATCAGTTTGTTCTCAAAAGAACTCCTCTGTGAGCTTCGTGCTGCCGGAATAGCCAAGAGAGAACTTTGTAATTGTAGGCTTTGAAAGCCCCACAGTTGTATCCCTCCTCTTTCTGGTTTGAGATCCAAGCAATACCACTCCTCGCAGGCTTTGCGTCCCGAGCGTGTGGCAGTATCCTCACCTTCCTGTTCCCCAAACTGTCATGTGAAAAAGCATTTTTACTTGTACTCAGAATAAAATTGAAAATAAACATCTGGAGAAGCTGTAGTCCGTGTGGATTTCTGAGTGAAGTCCTAATTTTTTTGCAAATGACTGTTAAACTATCCTTTTATCCTTAGTTATGCCTTTTATCAATGTCACCTTGCTCTGCTTTTCCAAAACTGAAAGTAGTGTGGGGTTTCTTTTTTTTCTCATGGGGTACAAATTATTCTTTTTCTTCTAGATATTGCACCGTATGGGGAGGATCTCAGAGAATGAAATTTGGATGCCAGAGCCGGAGTCGAAGGTGAGCCAAACTTTCTCCTTGCCACCCGGTCAGCTGCTCACCCTCAGGCTGTGGCGCCTGCTTCGGCGAGGTTTTGGTTACCTCACATGCTGATGGTGTTCTTATTTTTGACTCATCTGAGTAATATTGTTACCCCTGTCTGAGGGGTGGATGGCCAAGAGCCAGGGACAAGGATCTCGGAGCCTGGGAAACTGCAAAATGTAGGCAATCACCCTAGTTCTGCCCAGCCCCAGGCTGTGGTCTTAAGCCAGATATAACCTCCTCCCAGTCATAAGTAGCTCCACCTTCACTGTCCCATGGACAACAGAAAATATGCGTTTCACAGCCCTGACCCTCCTTCCCCTCCCTGGATCTGGTCCTGGGGAAAACCTGTGATGGCCCCAGCCTCGGTGGGGGGGGATGCTTGCACCTCCCCGCTCCCACGGTGAGGGAGACCCAGCGCCGGTACCATCTCCTCTCTCCCCAGGATGTCCCGGCCCGACCGTTCACCACCACCTTCTGGGAGAGGAACCTGCCATCCGTGCCAGGACTGCTGTGCCTGCTTAGCTCTACCGTGTGTTTCACCTCTGTGGCTGCCGTGGGGCTGTTCGCCTATAAAAAGGGACTGCTAATTCGAAACTAGTGGGGATCACACGTCCAGTGGACGCTACTTACGCCCTCTTCCTCCGTTTTACCAGATGAGCGTTGTTTTTGGAGGGAGGTGGCATGGACAGCTGGAAAGGGCAGAAGTTGTTCTCCTTGTGATTTTTCTTTATAGTACCACAATTAATGCATCGAATCTACTGCAGTTGCTATCAGCTAAACAGAAATAAATCAACCGTGGGGGTGTTTTTCAAATTTGCCTTTTCCTCGTCCACTCCTTTTGATTGGACATGATAATATCGACGGTATGTTCCTGATACGGGCAAGGCGAAATGCAGATCACACCTTTCCCGAAAGGCAAAGAGGCCTTGGAGAATGCGTTTGTTTCCACTCGCTGCTTTATTTTTTACCGCAGGAGATAATAAATGCCCTTATGTATTCACCTCGGTTAGCAGCTCAGAACATCCGAGGTTATTCCCGTAACATGCCCCCTGCACGGAAGAGGTTAGCGTGCCAATCAGATGTAGACTTGCCAAATTAATTTTAAAATGCCTTTGATTAATTATTAATCATCGCCATGTGAAACTTAACCACGCGCTGGATGAAAAGAGGGAATTGGCACGAAGCAGCTCGCTAAACGGCGGGAGAGGAAGCGCAAGTGGACTCTGCCTGCCACCGAGCAAATACCCGTGCTGCGGGGTGCCCGCGTCGGTGCGGCACAGCCGCGGCACGGCTGTCGGATACTTCCAGGAGCACCCGATCCAGCCCAGCCGCTCGCTGTCGAAGCGGAGCGAAATGAGTTAGTGAAGTTACAGCCCCTCTGACGCGTGGCAGATGCTAGCTGTTATTTTCCGAATGGCAGCAGCTTCCTGGCTCCCTGTCAATTCGCTGCCCCTCGTTTTGCTCCTAATCCGTACCGCCTTCCTCCAATAAGGAGAAATATATTTGGGGCTGAATTACTGCCTGGTAAATTACAGTAATTGGATGCATCTGCCTGCTCCGCTCTTATTATGTACATGACACACTTCAGTTAAACACTAAAGTGATTATTTTAAGTCTGGAATACGTGTTTCAGGACGTGCCGTCGTTACGCGGTCTTTTTGCAGTGACACGTGAGCATTGTCTGTGTCCGCGAACCCAACCGTCGTTCCACACGGGTGAAATGTGCCTTTCAATAGTCCCGGAACGTTGGTGAGAGGAGCACTTCCATAAACTTTTATTCAGGTTCTTTCTTGCGTTGTCGTTTGTGAGTCTGTGGAAGGTGGTGTTTCTCCGGTGGGTTAAATCACTGGGCATGTCACGTGCAGCGGCCCCCAAACCCTTGCTCTGCTCGATGCTGTCCGCACGTCCACGCCAGCAGAAATACCTACCAACCCCAGAAGGCTTCACTCCTGGCCTCTGCTTCAGCCCCCTTCGTGTGTCCTCTCGCCTCTTCCTACGAAAGCCTTGTAGGCACCATAGGTGCAGACCAGTCTCCGCCTGGGTACTGCTGGGCTCCAGCCCAGGAGCCGTTCCCAGAGGGAAGGCGCTGCTTCCGGCGGCCCCGTGTCACCAGGCGTACGCAGGCGCTCGCGGTGCCAGGGTTGAGCGCCACGCGGAGCAGGTTGTACAGGCAGCGCGTGTCCCCTGCGCTACTTGGTTCAGTGCTGGCGGCTGTTCCGTGTGACGATCAGCCGTCCACTGCCGGATTCTCCGGGGAGGAAAAAAGAGCCTGAACAGGTTATTTATGAGAAGACTCTCTACGTTTTCAGCTTCAACTTTTCCCATCTACCTGGAACTTGCACGTCACCCTCGCTGGAAAGAACAGCCTGAGTAGGAAGCAGCAGTGTTGGATTTTGAATGCACTAAACTGCAGTGTTAAATGCTTGTTTAAAGGATTTTTGACAGGTCCCTTTAGCATCCACCTTGGGAACACTTTAAGCGGGGAAGAGTGGCTAACGTGAGCTGCTCTTTGAGTCGAGGGCTTCCTGCTGAATGTTGACTCCGGCTGTTAGCGAGCAGCGATGCCTGCGCGGAAGGACCACCCGGCGCTCGCAGCCTGGCGCAGCCGCTGTGCCTTGCCCGAGGGCTCGGCTCCGGAGCGCAGCCTTGCTCCTGACAAGCCTTTTGTGGTGTGAAACGCTTCGGCACCGTTACCCGCTTGCCCCGGGGCGGTATTTCCACCGCCTGAAAAACGCTGTCCCTGTCTGTTCAAAAAATGCTCATCCATACGTGTATTTGTGACATTTAGAGCCGTTCGTTCCTGTGCCGACTTTAAACTTGACGTCTGAACGTCACAGCTTTTGTGCGCGTGCAAAAGGGACCCCGGATCATCCAGAATGCGCCCGTGAGCCAACAGCGTCCAGCTTCGCTCTTCGCCCAACCCGCCGGCGTTCCTGTTGCAACCTGTTTGGGTTTTGAAGTGCAAGTTCGGTTCAGCTGAACTCGCCTCAAACTGTTGGCCGGGTACAGCGACGCTCCCGACGTCGCAGGGAGAGAAGCGCGTCTCGCTGCTGCGGGAGGGGTGAGCGGCAAATGAAACGGAAGAGCGTGATTAGAAACGGCATTTCTGAGACTCCCGCGGCTCCCAGGCACCGCACTGCCATAGAGAAAGGGCAGCGCTTGTCAGGGATTACAGACCGGTTCCCGATCGGAACCGTTTCCCTGTTTAAACATTAAACATTTAGCTTAAATATTAAACAGCCGGGCATCTTTCTTAAACCATTTCTGAGACGGCGGGACCGAGTTTATCACCACTGACACTGCTCCAAGCGAGCTCCTGCTGTTACTGAAACCCTGAGGCTGAAGCACCATGGAAACTCCTCTTTCTGCTCCTCACTCGGGCCGGGGGGCGGGTGGGAAAGTCTTCGGTGACCTTCCCTCACCAGGGGTGCTCAGTGCCCCGGTTTCTGGAGGAAGAGCCCTGCGCTCCCTTGGCAGAGGTGGGAGATGATGCTCCGTCCTCTCGAAGTAAGGGGTGGGTCGGGAGAGGCCAAGGTCCACACCAAATCCGTCAGCGCCAGGGTGGGACCTGCACTGCCTTGACACGCCTGGGAAATGGGAAAGACTGGGGTGAAAAGGCTGATAAAGCAGAGACCGGAGCAAGCACTGGCAGAAGGAGCGGCAGAGGGGAACGAGAGGAAAAAACCAACGGACTAATCCTCCATACTGGTAGTGAAATAGCAGCAGCACGGAGCAGATGGGTCAGGCGGTCCGGAATACCCAAGCGGAGATGGTGCACGTGAGAGAACCTGCCTCTTGTTTAATGAGGTGACTGGTGTTGCCTCCAGGTACCAGAGCAGCTGTGCCCAAGCCCCTCCCAGCGTGTCACACAAGGAGCCTTCCGACACCTTTGAGAGCAGTAGAAATTGGCACCAGGGGTGGAAAAACCCCTCTTCTGTGCTTTCCACCTTCTTCTTGCCCCTCTCCCCTCAGCTGCAGCTCCTGCCCGCGCAGGGCGGCACGGCTGTCCCCTCCCTGGCACAGGGATGTCCCAGAGGGAAGGGGACTGGGAGACAGGATGGGTGTTGGAGTGACCAGGAGCTGGGTGGGCAGGAGGTGTGGGAGGAGCGGCTGGCTGGCCTTTCTGCACCATCAGCCCAGCGAGGCTCTCCTGCCCTCAGCACCTCCCTGTCACTCAACCTCCAAAGTGCCTGGCACGGGAGCTAACCCAAACCCCTCTGGTTGGAAGCCCACAGTGCGAGAAGTCTGGGACGGGGACACCACCACAAAAGGGGGGCTGCGTGCTTTGGTGCAGCAGACGTGAACCTCCCCCAGGCCAAGCAGCATCCCTCCAGCCATGCTCCTGGCACAGGGCGAGGGGGTGGTCTGGCCAGGTTCACCCGGGTGCTAGAGGTACATCCAGCTCCAAATCCGCTCTGGGCAAGCAGGTGGCTGCAGCCTGCGCTTGGTCTCTTCCACAGTTGTCCACCAGCAATACTTTCCCGTCCACATTTGATCCAGCCCCCAGTTTCACACTTGAATTTCAGCCTGCACGTGAGGAAACCCTTCTTCCCTGTGAGGGTGCCAGAGCACTGGGACAGGCTGCCCAGAGAGGTGGGGGAGTCTCCTTGTCTGGGGACTTTCCAAAGCTGCCTGGACTTGTTCCTGGGGGATCTGCTCCAGGGGATCCTGCTCTGGCAGGGGACTTGGACTAGATGATCTCTAGAGGTCCCTTCCAACCCCTACCACTCCCTGAATCTCCAAACCTCTTTTCCAGGATCAAACATACCCCCAGCCACGGGCCCAAATTAGCACTACGTGTCGGAATAAAAATACCACCCAGGAGGAGGAGCCAGCATTGCACAGTCTGATGGGCCGTAAAGTGCCGGTTTCCCACCAGTCGGTTCCCATCTCCCATTGACCAGGTCCCGCTGCCCCACAGCAAGGGCTTTCCCCGGGCAGAAACCCTGCCGGCAGCAAGCTGGGGACTGCGCTCACGTTCTCTGCGCAGAGCGCAGCTCCCGACCCCTGACAGCAGCATCGAGAAATAGAAAAATGGACAAATCCGGAGAGTTGTTTTCTGTGGAAACGGGATTTTAGTCGCTTCGCTTCTTTTCCTTTTGGGTTTCTCTTCCACGGAGCAGTTGGAAGCAAACAACTGGCTTTGTAAACGTTCCCTGCAGTAGTTGCTGTCCGCACACACACAGAGAAAGCAAATTTCATCTTGGTGAAAATCCAGAAGGGGAAATGAAATGTGCTCTTTGTTAGTGAACTGTAACTTTTTCTTTTCCCACTCGGCTCCTGCACTTGGCAATCAGTGCTTCGGGCTCCAGTTGCAGTTCCTGTTCTGCTCCTCAGTTGTAGCACTTGGCTTCCCAGTTTCTGTTCCCTGTTTCTTGCACTTTTTGGGGATTTTTTGGCCTCATCTTACATAGCAGAGACAGAATTTCCCAGGACACAGAAGGAACAGGGAAAAAAATTCACAAGTGAGAGCGTGTTACTTGTGAGAAGAAAGGGCACCCTTAGCAGAGCGGTGCTGGCAGCTTGCTGGGTGCTAGAGGAGGGGCTCCTCTTCCAGGGGTCCCGGGAGATGTGGTGTGCCCCAGCCTCTAACCATGAACAGATCAGACACGTTGAGCTTGCGCTGCCTGTGACGTTACCGAGCACAAACAATGCAAGACAGACATGGACCCATGGAATGGTGTGGGTTGGAAGGGACCTTAAAGACCATCCAGTTCCAACCCCCCTGCCATGGGCAGGGACACCCTCCACTAGACCAGGTTGCTCAGAGCCTCATCCAGCCTGGCCTTGAACACTTCCAGGGATGGGGCACCCACAGCTTCTCTGGGCAACCTGTGCCAGTGCCTCACCACCAGAAAGGTCTCAGTGGGTATTTCTGCACTGGTGCTTCCCACTCCTGAGGGGTACCCGAAATATCAAACTCTGGACTGAGAGCGCACTAAGGGGTGCAAGTCCTCAGTTTCAAACCCCAGTTCTCACCCAAGCTCAGATATGCCACACTGGAGGAAGCAGAGAAAGGCAGGCTCCATCCCTGCAGCCTCCGCATCCCAGCACTAGCCAGCCCCTGGCAGAAACCGGGGTGTTGGAGTGGCCGCTGCACGGGCACTGAAGCTTCCTCTGAAGGGCAGCGACCTTGCTGCTGCTGCTTGGCAGCGTGAAGGAGCTGGGAAAAAAGCGTGAGCACGGATCCTAAATGCACCTGGACGCTCCCCTCCTCTGAGAAGGGGGTTTCTCTGAGGGCAGTTTACTTGGCAGAGAGAGACAGAGATGTTGTCTCAAACATGAAACCTCTGAGAAAGCACGCTGGCCACACTCCAGCTCATAACGAAATTGTCGGGAAATAACGTCGTTTCTAATTTAGTTTAATATTCCTGTTCCACTTTGGGCAGAATTGGCAAGCAGAGGCTGGAGTGACATCTCTCGATTTTGATTAAGTGCAAGCACGCATTTCAGTTGTTTAAGATAACGACTGCGCAGCCCGATGGGACACCTCGCTGCTTCCGACCTGGGATGGAGGTTTCCACATCTGAAATTAGGAATGTAATTTCTGCTAAATGCAACGCCGCTGTGCGAAGTGTTTTCTTACAACTTGGAGCGTATGCAAATCGGGAGTGAACAGCCTGAGCTGACAGGGATGCCTCAGTGCATTATTAATGCTCTTCCGTTACTCCCCTCCTCCCCATCCAAGCGTCAGAGCATACCCGAGTGCAGTGTTGAATCCCCTCAGACGGTGGTGCAGGAGCGAGCTGGGCCGTTTGGCAAAGCCAGTCAGCCGAAGGCTGGTGTTTCTGCTGGGTCCCACTCCCCGAGCTCTTCTTCAGCAAGTCTCTGCAGCCGCAGGGAAATGGCACTTGATGAGACACCCCCTCACCCCCCAAAAGTTGCCACTGGCATCCAATGACACCACGCGGTGGGGCAGGTGAGGCTGTGTTTGCTCAGACCCTTTCTGCCTAGGTCAGATGAATGGATCATTTAGATTTGGATGGGGCTTTTCCTCCTCCTCCAAGCGGCGGGGATGGGGGCAGGGAGTCTACAGAGCCTGTAGATGCCAGAGTGGATGGAGCTGGGTGGATACTGATTATTTAGTTAGGGCCGTTCCACTAAGGAGGGACTGTAAGGATCGCTAACAGAAAATTCCCTGTGCACACAGCAAAACCCAACCCCGGGTGAAAGCCAATAACCCTTTACTTCTAAATCAGAAGAGGTGTCTCTCGCGTTCTGTCAAAACGCAGAGCGGGGCGGTCTGTGACCTACAGTGGGCGTCAAAACGCACAACGACTTTGTCTCTTTCAGCAAGACCAGGAAGAACGGAAAACTGGGACGAGCCAGCATGGCACTGGGTAAAGACCCAGTGGACAAGATCCTTAGCGTGTGTTTCACAGCTTACTGAAAGTTCATTTTTGAGCTTTTTCTGGCCTAGCTTCCAAGCAGTTTATTGCTACTGACTGCACGAATCATCCAGACTAAAATCAGCTTACAAACCCTCTTACTCAGGTGTACGTTTTTTACAGCCTAATTTGGCACTCACCTACTAACCGAAGGCCTTTCTAGCAAACGCTGCTAACACTCTGACTGACTAGGGCATCGTGCCTTTGTTTTTCTTCCCAATGACCGACAAAACCACTGTACAGCCTGCCTGCTGAAGGGCAGCCATGCATTAACATATCAATACAGCCATGGATTAACCATGTATAAACCAATCAGAGGTGCAGCTACCGATTAACGTGCAATTTATTAGCTTGCATCACATCAGATTCACGGATTCAAGCATTTCAGTACCTAACTGCCATCAGCAGTTGGTGGGAGGCGGAACCTGCCTGGTTCGGTATCCAGAGCGTCTGTGCCAGCTGCGCAGGGCTGGTTTAGGACACGTGGCCTCTGGAAGAGCCACCGCCTTTCAGAACAGCAGCTGGAGGGTGGACAAGGTGCCCTCAGGTGTCTGAAAGAGGAAGGTGGCTGTGTTTTGGCTTCTGAGCTGCTCTCTAGGTGGGCAAATACCGTGTGCTCTTTGAACACACCCAAGGCAGCTGTTAGTGTCTCTGCAGAACAAGCAGAACACATATGTTAGCTACGAGTTAATCCTGTATATGGTATCATAGAATCATAGGACGGTTTGGGTTGGAAGGGACCTTAAAGCCCATCCAGTTCCAACCCCCCTGCCATGGGCAGGGACACCCTCCACTAGACCAGGCTGCTCAGAGCCTCATCCAGCCTGGCCTTGAACACTGCCAGGGATGGGGCACCCACAGCTTCTCTGGGCAACCTGTGCCAGCACCTCACCGCCCTCTCTGGGAAGAATTTTTTCCTGATATCCAATCTAAATCTCCCCGCTTACAATTTAAACCCATTACCCCTTGTCCTGTCACTACAGGCCCTTGTATAAAGCCCCCCCCCCCAGCTTCCTTGTAGCCCCTTCAGGTACTGGAAAGACATAACTGAGATACAGAAGTTAGAAACCCCATCAATGTAGGTATCCACCTACACAGAAAGCGAGGGAGAAGGATGTGTCTGTCGGACTCCTCCAGTCCTGCCTGGGCTGAACCCTCAGGCAAGGAACCTCTCTCTCCCCGCACACCGGAGAAGGACCATGTCTGGGCACCCCCCCTTGACAGAAGCACCTCAAACGAGGTGGCAAACACTTGGGCTTCAATGCATCGGCTTAAACAAAACAGAAAGCTTCCCCTTGCTCCCAGCAGGTACCCAACTGCACCTCAGCTCTGTACAACCCAAGGCCAGTTTTACCTTTCGCTCTTGGACGGGTTTTTTTTGGAGGCAACTCTACAGGCCCAGGGGGAATTTATCCTGCCTTGAGCCAGAAGGCAAAACTCGCCAGTCCCTCAAACTTTTCGGGGATTTGCTTCAGATGAATCGATTGTTATTAATTATACAAGGCAAGAGGAAAAAAATATCCTCAGCTCTCATACTAGAAGCGAGTTTTGTACGATTTACCCAAATAATTTGCAAACACATCCTACCCTCTCCTTAACAATGAGCGGGATTTCTAATTGGTTTCTCAGGAAATCAGATCAGTATCTTCTATAGATGTTACACCAAATGCACTTCTCCCGCATTAATCTCTTCAAATCAATTTTCTGTACTCCAGACTGCTGGGAATAACGAAGCGCCCCCCGGCTCACACGGTCTCCTCGACATGCACAGTGAAAGCTTTGTAAATAAAGAAATACTAATAACAAAATACCATTTCAGCACCTCCTCCGGGACACCCCGCTGCGTGTCTGAACGAAGGGTTAAAGTGGTAGTTCAAATCTGACCCAGGGCAGCAACGTGGAAGAGTCGCAACGGTTTGTGCGCTGCTTTGGGGGCCTGTGAAACGCAGTGCTGGTGCCGACGCGTTCCTTACCGGACGGATGCTTATGGGGCACGCCAAGGATTATTTGAGGATATTGGCTTTCATGGTATTTGTGCTCCTTTATAATTTGTAAGTAATACTGAAAGTTAAGCCTACACAAAGAGCACTGCGCGCTTTTCACACGTTGCTTACTCTTTTTCCAGCATTCCTAGACCACGTTTTTGTGAAACACAGGCCCTTTCCCAAGGCCAGATTGGTTCTTTGGTTACATTCTGTCTCTCGCACTGACACTGAGCTGCTGGATGAAACTAAGCCAACAATTCCTGTCTCTTCCAGTTTTTTAGTGTCTGCACCACACGGTATTTGGTACAAGGTCCGTTTCTTCTCGTGTTCGTTACAGTCTCGTACCACCTGCCTTTGACTCTGGGGAGCAGCTCTAAGACACGTCCCTGCCCACACGTGTTCTGGTAAAGAGGGTGCTGTGAGAGGGGTGCATCCACGGTGCGGACACTCCAAATCCACCCACAGCAACAAAACCTAATTCTTAAGTGTAAGAATTTTTTTGTGTTTGCTTTCTGGGGTTTGGGGCTTTTGTTTGGCTTTTTGGGGGCTTGGTCTTTTTAATCCTTCTCTCCTTCTTCTTTACTGAGAAAGGCTGAATGTACCTCACTGGCTTCAGTATGAAATGCAAAATGTTGCGCTGCTAAGTAATACTCACCCTCAGAACCAAGTCAAAAGGGGCTTCCACCAAAGAAAAGCCTCAAACGGTAACTGGGACGTGACAATATTTATTGATTCTAATTAAGGTTAAAAAAAGTTCACAGCTGTCAGATAAAAATATCTGCAGAGCCTATTGTAAAGGGAACTTAAGAAGGAAACCAAGGGAGACAGTCACCACAGAGGCACTTGAGAAAATGCTACAGTTATAAAAGGCACAAATTCATCACACACACACAGCATAGATATTCCTGCAAAGTGAAGTCACTCTTTTGGTTTTTTTTTCCAAAACACAGAGGCAGGCACCACTGAACACCGACCTGCACATGACCACAGGAGACACGCTACAAGCGGCAGTCTATGACAACGTCTAAACGACTTGACTGTCGAGACACTTTGAAAGCAAGACCGCTTCGGCCGTCTCGTTTTTGTCTCGACGGAGCAGCTTGTTAAGAATCAAGGCGATCTTAAGGTGGTGGGGATGGGAGAAGGAATGTTAGTCCATTTAAACACAGGTCAGGTTTATTTGTGAGCATTTGTGATCTGTGATTTAAGTGGGTTTGCTTCTTGCCTGAGAGCAGTGGCAGATCTGTTGTCATTTAATCCTGGCTCCCTTTCGCATCCAAGTGCTTTTGGAGGAGATGCAATGCCTTCTTCAAAAGTATTTTTCTTTCACGTCTCAAAAAAACCCCAAACCTTAGAATTTCTGCACTTCTGTACAGTCTACCTCAGTGAAACAATAGTCCCACTGAGGACACAGGAAGACGACTTTAATACAAGTCCCTAGCTTCTCCTCCAGCCCTTGGGTTCCAGTGACGGACAATGCTCAGACATACACTTAATTGTGATTAATGTCTTTGTTGTACTGACACAAGATGTGCTATTTGGAATCAAGATTTGCACTGAGAAAATTAATCAGGTAAAGGAAAGACAAGGGGCTGCCTCAGGCTGCTCACTTCCTCCTTACTGTCGAGTAGTTCATACGATTAGCTTTCAAGTACTTTGGTTAACACGGATTTTCATGCCACAACCCAACATCCTTGGTGATATACAGCTGCTATCAGAACAGTGTACGAGCAAGGAAACATCTTTTTCTTTCTTTTTTTGCAAACTCTTAAGAGCCTTATGAAATAGGCATGGTAACACAAACCAGTTCGTAAGAGACAAATGCAATTATTTCCACAGTTGTTCCTATAATACATTTTACAAAGCTGGTAAACTGCTGGAATTTTCATGATAGCAGATTTCTCATCAAAGATGTTAATAAACTAAGAATACAGCATGACTGGTTACCCGTTAAACCAGCCTTCATTCCTCTCTTTGAAGGGTTGGCACAAAAGTATTTTAAAAACATAAGCCAGTGCTAACGGTTCCTTCTACCCACGGGGAAGCAACTTGATTCTCTACCTACACTTGTCAATTTTCTCATCACACGGGCATCCACATACACGAAGTGCCACATATTCCTTTTATGTGGAAGATGTCGAGAAAACAGCAGCAAATCCTTCTTTTTAATCCCACAGTGGTGATAAGCTCCACAGCATGATCGTAGCAAGACACGGCTGTAAAGACAAGGAGAGCATTCCTAATGCCTTGGCAGTCTGGAGGGAAGAAGACAGAGACTTTCAAGTGCTAATGCAGATATTTCAATTGAGACCTCCCAGCTCCATCAGATTTGGCTAGAAATCTCAGGGGATCCAAATTTGATTTGAGGTTTCAAGTCACACTTACTTTTAGTTGTGGCAGAACAACACGAGAAACACTTCCTGGGTTGGTTTTTTTTCCATTTTTGTTTCACTTTAAAACTAAGAATAAAAAACTTTATATCTATATACACTTTATTTATTTTTTTAATTGACCAATCTCATGAAAAGCTTCGGTTATGATTCACCTCAGTTCTAACTACACCTGACTTCTGTTTCACCTTGAATTTTCTGCCCCTGTGCCCACAACATTTTCTTGCTAGACTGGGAAAAACCTCTGCCAGACTCAGGAGCAAAGAGAGATACGCATACATTCTGGATGCAAATAAAAGCAATTTATCCTCATTATTCTCATGGATCTGCTCCCCTTAAGTCTCCTGCAGAGTATTTGTGGGGCAGAAGCTGGACTTGAATGCCAAACCGTTTTGGCAGAGAAATCACCTGCAAATGCAGCAGTTTTCATGTTGAGTGCGTGTTCACCGTCTAGCACTTAGCAAACATTGGGCCAAGACTTTAAAAACGTCTTGCCAAATTTAGGCTCCTCTGTTTATTTCTGGCCTGAGAATTGTCTGAGTTGCAAAAGCTCTGAACATACACAGTTCCCATTCAGCTTTCGGTTGCTAATTCATTTAGTAATTAAATCACACAGAGAGAAAGCCATGTAGAAGCACTCACTCTGTGGTAGGTGAATGTCCCAGCCAATTGGTGCCCTATGGGATGCGATGAGAAAGGCCACCAAGGTGTACACCGCTGCACCGCTCTTCTGACTTTAAGATCTTTACGTCTGAAAGGTTCCCCTATGCATTTTAGAAGGCTGTTATGAGGATATTTATTTGTGATAAAACCCAAGTTGCCTCTACAAGAAGATTTTTAACCGGTACATCATGTTAAAAAAAATGAAACCTAAGGGCCAGGAACTGATGGGCGGCTCACAGATACTACAGTTTTTTAAGTGGTTCAGTGGATTTTCATGGGACTGTTTGGAGCACGAAGTACTACTCGGCACAAGCATGATCAGATGCTAGCCCAAAAAGTCTGCCTGGGACTGGTGATACAGTTCCTCTACCGTCTGCTCACACCAGTGCTGAATATACCATTCTACTTCCCTCCGTGGATTTTTACTGCCATGTAATTTTGACATATAAATTGGCACTGGTTGAAGGGAGAAGAGGAGCAAACAGGCTCAGAAAAATTCCAGACATCTCTAACTTCACGTGCACCAAAGCCTGCTCTCAGTTATACCTGTGTCTTCCTGCTTTGTGTCGCGCAGATGTAAAAGAGCAGAAATACCTAGAACAAGGTACCGTCATGTTGATGGGCAGGTACCTAAGGTTTTGGTGCCTGGTTTTTGTGGGGTTTTTTGTTTGGTTTGAGTTTGGGTTTTTTCCTTCTTTCTTTGTTTTCTTTTTTTTTGTTTTTACATTGTTTGAAAGGTACCAAGCCAGGGAGGGCAGAAGCACTTGCATGTGACTACCCTGTCCATGGGTCTCCTTGGTCTCTCTATCATTTAGATCCTTGATTAGTTGCCAAAAGCGCACAGTCAGTACAACACAGCACAGCAGGCTGAAGTGGAAGTGCCAATCCCATCAACTGGGTGGCTAGGAGAGACTGAAGCTTGGAATCAGCTTCAGCATGAAGCAAGTGTTTGGGGGGCAGTTAAGTTTTTGTGGTTGTTGTTGGTTTTTTAATGAGTTTGAAAATGTAGCGATAGCACTGTGCCCTACCAGGCAAGAGACAGCCTCAAGGTGTTCAAAGCATAAATTTAGGTAGATGAAAGAAAGGAAGGACAAAAATAAATATATAAAAGTGTCAGGGTTTTTAAGGACAGCTTTACAACTTCCTGGGGTAGGCAGAGGTTCATTTGTTCTCTTGCTATCTTGCAGCAACTGAGGGAGGTAAAATAGGACCTTGGAGGCAAAGAGATGTCAGAGAGGGTGAAAAAGGTTCGAAGGGCTGTGTCTGTACATTGGCACAAGGTTCCCTGTTCACATCTGGGTCCAGCAGCCTGAGCTGCCACACTGCTGTACACATCAGCTATCATCTGGAGCCTGCCAGTCTTCTAGGGAGAGGAGATCTAATCCCCGACAGGGACACGTTTGGCTGGAACACATGAGCTCTGCTCTTCCAGGCAGTGTGAACACAGCTGGGGAGCCTAAAATTCAACCGCATTGCCAAAGGCAGTTAAAACATTGCCCTTTAACTCACTGTAGGACCACTGGAAATACCAACAACCTATGGCCACACTTGCATAGTTCAGATGGGTAAATTTAGCCTGACTCGTCCCTTAGGTGCTGTCTGGGCTCTGGACAACTGTGTGAAAAATAAAAACACTATAAAGATCCTTACCAGCAACTTGCATGAACTAGTTAATTATTCTTTAAGCTACGGATTTCTTTTCTCAGTCTACCACATGAGAAGGCAGAAAACCTTTGTTTACAACTGGAGATGGAAGTGCCTGTGAAGATGTAGAGTTCAGGGTCTGATTCAGATATAAGTGTAAAAACAACTGGAAATCTCATCAGAACAGGCTTTATAGAAGTATTTTGTCACTTCTGTTCCGAGATCTGGATAAAAACCTCAAGGCAATAATGCTCGGCAGGGTGTTCTAGAAATTCAACAATCAAAAAGTTACTGCTAGAAGTAGGCTTGGATTCAAGGAGTTCTTTTTCAATATGGATCCCTTTCCTTTATCCCTCCCCTGCAGCCTCTTCTCTCTACTGTTTTTCCCTCTTCCCCAGTCCTGATATGATTTTGGAGATAGGGAAGTACAAACCAAAAAAAAACGGAAAAAAAAGAAACTCGCTCAAGCGTGCGGCTTCACGTTGGCACCTTTTTCAGTTTCGAACTAGAAGTCCCTTTTTGTAGGCAAATAACCCCGCCGCAGCCACAGAGGTGAGGAAAGCGGAACATCCAATCAACTTTAGCAGTCCTGGCACAGAGGGCAAGTTCCTCTCCCAGAAGGTTGTAGTGATGGGCAAAGCCGGAACATCCTGGGGGGAGAGCATCCGTTATCAACATAACATCTCCACTGTGAGGGGCAGGATGTAAGTTAAGAGATTCTTGTGGCAGGAACAGAACTGGGTTGAAGCAGTTCACGTTACCAAGAAGTACATTGTATGAAAATTTTCTGCTCAGTTAAAGGGAAGACACATGGAAAGGATTCATAGCCCAGTTAAAAGTGCAATTCTTTCTGACCCCGCATTAGAGCTGTCAGTTGGACACCCTTCTCTGAGTTTCTATCATGTTCCTGTTTAGGGAAGGGCAGTTTTGGTGAGTAAGGCAAAGTTTACGGTGGCTTTGATTTAGTGAACGTAAATAAAAACAGACGAAAAATTTTATCTCCTCAGCTAAACTTCAGGCAAAATATATCCATTTCATCTACAGAAAAACTTACAATTGATTCAGGTTCTGGCTTCCAAATCTCGCTGTCGGGGATTTTCCTCATAGCAAACAGTATCTGAAAATAAATAACATGCTGTAGTAAGTCCCATTCGTTCTTTGAAAGGCAAAAAGAGCTGGCTTCAGTTTTTGTTTTAAAATATCATGATGAAGATAACAACAGAGCACAGGAATTGCTGTGTCTTGATATTTTAAAAGAAAACTCAACCTCTGTACAACTCATTTCTGTTATTTAGTATTTAAATAACAGATATTTAATAAGACACTGATATTTAATAAGACACTCCTCCTAGTGGAAAGATAGAAACAGTAACAGAAAAACCTCTCTATGCTTAGTCCACGTGAGATATCAGACCTTGACTAGTCCCATGGGAACAGGATAATACGAATATGACTAAGTATACACTCATGGCAAAGTGAGGCGTGAATAAACCTGCCACTGCACGGGCAAGCTATATAGCCAAGAGTAGCTTGTTTTCAAATGTTACCAGGATGTAGGAAGAGGAACAGAATCCTGGGAATGATGACAGACCATCACTTTCAGCCAAAGAAAAGCAAGACTAAAAAGAAAACCTTCATAATGGAAAAGCCACCAAAGTATCAAAGATACCAGAGATCAGTAGGATAGCAAAGATATTCTGAAATTATAGTCATGAAAGACAGCAAGATTAACTTCTTCCATAGTAAAATAAAATGGAGGTGGTGATATTAATGTTTTTCCTATTTCAGGCACTTGTAGACTTAAGATTTGCCATCTTTTATGATGGGCTTTTATTCTAGATGAGAGCCATGGACTCATGGCCCATCAACTTTTCAGTGCAGGAGAGTGGGAAACACCCTTGCAGTAGATTTTAAACACATTTTCCTTTCACAAGTAAACAAGGAAAGGAAAATATCAAAATTTTGACCAGTCAAGCTCACTTGCCAACTTGTCTGCAGAGGCCTATGGAGGTTCTGCTGTCATGTCCTTAACATCATGAACTACTTAACATGTAGTGACAGGACAGGGGGTGACGGGTTTAAACTGAAAGCGGGGAGATTGAGATTGGATATCAGGAAGAAGTTCTTCACGGACAGAGTGGTGCGGCACAGGTTGCCCAGGGAAGCTGTGGATGCCCCATCCCTGGCAGTGTTCAAGGCCAGGCTGGATGAGGCTTTGAGCAACCTGGTCTAGTGGAGGGTGTCCCTGCCCATGGCAGGGGGGCTGGAACTAGATGGTCTTTCAGGTCCCTTCCAACCAGAACCATTCTGTGATTCTATGATCAGAAAGGTCATGAAGCACCATCTCTGGGGATATTCAGGAACAGGTTAGGTATAACCTTCACAAATGGGACAGTTTAAGGACAGTTGATCCCTGACTTTTGGGGCAGGGGTATGGTCTAAACAAACTCTCCAAGTCCCTTCCAGGCCAATTTCTGTTCCACTACTGTAGTTTTTAGCCACAAGGTTCCCTTCACCTCATAAAACAAAAATGAAATTTCTTTTGCTGCTCCATAAAGTGTAATAGTCCTGAGAATACTTGTGGAATTGGCATTTTCTGGGAAGCAAAACACTCAAGTCTTTGTTTAATGACTTTATGTAAGGCTGAGTGGTATATCATTGTGTCCATGGCATTGCTGGAAACAGCTGAGGAAGGGACTGGCTCGGTGTGCGGAGCTGCAGAACTGAGCAGTTCTAGTGAGGCTGGCGGTCATGATCTCTCAGTACAACAGCTAACAAAGCGCCCGTTTGGGGGCAAAAATTGACTAGGTGAGAATTTGGTATTTCTGTTAAAGAAGAAAAGATTTCATTCCTAGAAATAGAGAAGAGTTTGGTGAAATAGCCAGAGCCCTTCCTAAGCATTCCAAATCTAAGTGCAAAGCATGCATCCTTTGTGAAGTCTATCCCCTTTGCAGGGATTTGCATCAACATTTCAGAACGACTGAAGCTGTCAACACTCAGTTCCCATTTCACGTCCAACCAGAAGATATTTGATTTTCCATAGGACACTTGACAGTGCCCCCTGTTTTGGGCTTGCATCCGTACCTCTCTGGCTGCTCTCTCTCCAGCCTGCACAGCCCCCTCCATGTATCCGCTCCACTCTGTGGCTGTCTCTGTGCCAGCAAAATAGATCCTGCCAACGGGCTGCCGAATAATCCTGGAGGGGGACAAGCAGAAAGTCACATCAGCCCTATCAGGAAAGATAACTGAAATCCTTCTGTTAATATTAGAATAACAGTGTTTTAAATAACAGTGACCACTTAAAGACAGCAGTGTTGGATGAGTTGAGCTGGAGGGGGAGTCTGCATTGCATTTCATTTCTTACACACCAGTGTTCATCTTTTCTAATTGTTTACTAATTGTAAACATCTTTTCTAATTGTTATCTGTAATTGAGATGAGACTTATTTTATTCCACGATTTTAGCCAGCGTCATAAATACCAATGCTAAGCATTACTGGCACAGTGTAGCATTTTGAAGTACATCCCCATGATATCTAAAGTAACAGGCGAACAAAAAAAATTAAAAGGATGCCTTTTGCAAATTCTGGCAAAAATAGATTAAAAAAAGAATTGTCATTAAAAGTACTTCAAATACTAAGGCCTACGTATGCTCTTCATTACAACTGCTTTATTGCTCTAAGTTCTTTTTAAATTGTAAAAACTTACACTTCAAAGGTAGGGCTACGCCACCACAGTAAGAACTATGTACCTGAATCCAATCACCAGTCTGACCAGTAAGCCTTTTTCTTTTTGGCAAAGCTTATTTTCATACCAAAACCAAGGACAGGATTGCACACAATGGCACGCTGATTACTGTATTAAGCCTTGACTGCTAAAAGGAAAGGAACAGTCCCAAGAAATCACTCATTACTGTCAGCATTGGCAAGAATTAACTCTCTGCTGGTATTTATAAAATACCAGCTAAAGATGTGCCGAAAACTGTAACACTGATCTCAAATACCCAAAGCTGGTTTTGTAAAAAGATTGTGAAAGCTTCCCAACTCCCCTCCCAGAACCTACTCAGCTGTGTTCACTGAATAACAAAAGCGAATAAAAACCCCTAATGATACTGTACTCATCCATCATAAAGTCCAACTGAGACAAGTGGAAGGTTGGAATATCCGTTTAAAATATTCCCCAGTGATCCTAAAGGTATAAAGCGAAGAGTGACAGAGGATTTATGACCCTTTCTGAGGATATTTATTAACTTGGTCTTATCTTACTACTCCGAACCCACTACAAGTAGACACCGTACCTTCCATATTGAGTCATTATGCCTGGTGGGAAGTAGGCTGTGTAGCAGCCCCCAGAATACTGCTCTTCACACCAGTTCTTCTCTTCATAATGCACTGGCTGTAAAACAGAGATTAATTCACTCAAGGAAAGGACAAAGTCCCAAGGAAGCTAATAAAAGAACCGAGGAGACGGCAGAGGAGAACAGCTTATGATTAGTTGCATGTCAACGTCTGACAAGATGAGCACATTTAACAAGTCTCTTAATGCAACATGGATCTGACACAATAAGCTTGAATTTTAGACACTGCTAGCTATTTAAAAAAAAAGCACTAGCTAATCTGGCCACTGTAGAACATAATCCTCTTAATCTGTCAATGTAAATTTATGCTCTGAGCCATGTAAAGCAAAATTAACCTCTGGTGTACACAAGTATAATACTTGTAATACGCACACTGGATGTACTGCTAAAACTGCAGAGCACGGCACTCGCATGGTTCTGCATAAAATGCCGTTTTGTTTACGGTGACGTAATCTCGAGATTGGTGTCTACAGCATTTAACTAGCATAAATCTGCCCTTAAAGGATAAACAGCATTTATCACACAAACTGTGACACCACACAAATCCTATCCTTTACCATCACGGGAAAAAGGCAGCAATGGAAAGGCAACAAAAACCAACACGTGCAGCAATGGATCTTAGCAACTAGTAAGAGAGAAGAAACATTACGCTCAACACAAGGGGGAAAGGCAAGCCCGTCACATCTGAAAACAGTTGAGAAGTATGGTGGTAAGCACTGTGGATGCCACCCATGAAGCTGGACAAAAAGATATCTACCTTTTAACCGTTTCATAAGCTCATTCTCATCGTCAAACACAAGACTTGCCATAACCTTCTCTCTACGGAGGGCAGCAAGCGCTTCTGCAGCAGGTACCTCTCCCAAAACGCTACGCAGCGCTGTGCCAGAGCACTGCTGCGTTCTGGTTTCATTCTGCCCTTCGCCAGCTCAACAAGTCTGACAAGAGATGCTGTGGTTTAGATTTTGTGCTTACATGTAAAGCTTCCTCTGCTCCCAGAACCTTCGCATAGAGCTCACAAAGCCTCGTCTTCCTGCAAGAGAAAAGCAACAGAAGACTTCTACGTGAGGAAAGAGAAAGTAAACCACCTCTAATATGTCCAAGTTTCAAGAGAACAAGTATTAATATCTGCTCCAACTTAAGGTTCCAGCTTTTGGGGATCTACCTTAATTGGTCAGCCACTGGATCACTAGGAACAGCTCAAACTCCTGTGCTGCGTAAGGGCTGGTTTTACCAGCAGTTACGCAAACTCTTCCCTTAAGAAACCTCTAGCAGCCCAAATCCATACATTATCCAAAGGTTCTTGAGGCCGTCAGGAAAAGAAAGTAGCAAGGTGTTGCACTTTCTTGTCTTGGCACATATTATAACTTATGGTTTGTTCCTACAAAGACATGGGTATTGATAGCCTGAGGCTCTCAGGGAATCAGTACTTTATTTCTATATCTGTAAAATTTCCTCCTGTTTTAGTTTACGAGTCTATAAATTCATGAATCCACTTCATTCTGTAGCAAATCCCAAGTGCAATTCAGTTTGCTTTTACAAGCTTTTGGGTCTTACTGTTTACTGTTAGCCGCACTGCACCAATTCCCAAACAGGAGGACGAAGAGGAAATAAGAGTTAACAATTGTGAAATACAAACACACAAACACAGCACTGGAAAGACGATTACTTCTGGAAGCAGATCCTCTGCTCCTCAGAAGGCCACGGTGGGCACACAAATACAGCAGTGCCAGCTCTGTAACCGCATGGGCTACACTTGCAGCTCTGTAAGCACATGAGGAAACTGTATCTATACGGCTGTGTGGAGCAACCCAGCTATACAGGAGCCCAGCCATGACCATGAGCAGCTCAACTCAGAGGGCTATGGAAAGTGGACAAGGAGAATAAAAAACAAACCCAAACACATGATGACCTGAAGGGCCTTGAAGAAGGTGTCCTCCTGTGCAGGCTGGGGTGTGAGGAGGAAAGCGAAGGCGGATACAGTTCAGGAGGAGCCATGGCCCTGGGCTGATTTTGCTGCTGGTGGGTGTCTAGCCCAGCAGCAGCAGAGGGGAAGGAAGCAGCCCCTTCATTGTGCTCTGGGGTGGAGAACAAGGATGCAGAAGCAGAAATGCATGGTGACACAGTGACTGGCAGGGAGGGCTCAGAAAGCTGCAAGATCTACATATGAACATCCCTCTGCAGTCAGGGGTGACGTGAATCCACCAACAAAAGTAACAAAAGGGATCATTTTCCCCATCTCTCTCCATATCTCCCTACACGAGGTGACCACCATGCCCTGCAGAGCACCAGCACCCACCCAGTGTCTGAACAGAATAAGGCCATTTTAACAGCACGATCCAGCAAAGCCTCTGCTGAGGTCTGCCATCACCTCCCAAACGCCCAACGGCTCCTGCTTTCAGGGCAGGTCAATAACCCCACAGGGCTCCACAGGAAAGTGCGTTATCACCTTGGGACCCAACTGCTTCTGCTCCTCCCAGCACCACGACAGGGGTGAGAAGGATCTGCCTTTTTCCATGTGACTTGCAGACCCTCCAGAGAGCCTGGCAACGGCGTACCAGAGCTGGTAGGGATTCTCATGTATAGCCAAGTGCAGGGCTCCAAGAAGGTGCAAGTTCACTGCTGTTCGCTAACTACATTGCATATAAAGTTAGTTAAAGATAGCCATGCAACAGAAAATATTAAGCTTCGCGTCAAGGGCATCTTCAGAATCTTAAGAAATTTCGGCCATGGAAGAATTATTCATCAATAATATTATTTGACAGGGAAAAACCCCCAGCAGAAACAGAAAAGCAGTTTCTAAAGGATTGCACTGTACCAACAGTATTCTATCACTGAGGACATACCCCCTAATAAGAGCAATCCTTGCAGATACGCTGGTCTCTCTGCAACATCTGCACTTCTGGTCCTATAACAGTTTAAATAAATACTTGTTTATGGATTTGTGGTTAATACTAGCATAGAGCATACGGAATATGAAGTAAAAGCCTTATGTCTTCACTTTGGACTCAGATGTGAAATTGCCACGACAGCACTAAGTAAGAGGAATGTTATGCCTGGAGCTACCTACGTGGGGTCCCGTTGAGAGTTACCCTGTGCCTGATGTGGAAGCAGCACACATGCAGACACTCAGCTCTCTTCCCTGGTCTCTTATTCCAGGGCAGTCTGTGATGCTACCACCTTTGTTGCACAGCTGTGAAAGGTAGGGCACCATCTAACCACTGTAATTACGCACTGGCACCTGGCCTGGGAAGACCAGCTGGAAGGCAGCGCAAAGTTTTATTCCCTTCAATCTGTCTTAGGCTGTAAAACAGTTTCCATCCCCTCCCACAACTGCTGTTCCTAGCCATGATTTAAGACAGCTGCCACGGACTCTACATCCTACTCTTCATATCCAAGGATTCCTGAAAACCTTACCCTGTCATCAGCAAGATAAAGGGAGAGCCCAGTTTGTGTTGACAGGCGAACACAGCATCTCAGTGAGATCCATCCCGCTGTGGGGAAGCCTGTCCTCAGAAGAGATCCCTCCCTGCAAACACCACAGCCCCCATCCAAACAACACAAACTGGTTGCACCCTGAGCATACAATAGGAAAAGGTCCAGTTTCATGCTCTGCCTTCTCCTGGACCCTGATTTCCACTGGAAGGAGCCTTGTACTCATCTGCAGGAGAGGAGCTGCAGTGCAGCTCAGTGGGTTCCTGCCTTGGCTGGCTGTGGCCAGAACAGCAGGAGCCAGAGGCATATCCCTGCACCAGGGTACATCTGTTGGGTACCAACCCAAGCTTATTTCATAGCCATTCTTTGGTCTAAGGTTTATTGCTCAAAAGACAAGAGTTCCAAATCCTTTTGTTTAAAACTTGGCCATAGGCAGCAGCAGAGTCAGATACTTGTGCTAACACTCTTAGCGCCTGCTGGAAAGCAACCTTTCCTTCATGGTGCCTTGCAAACAGCCAGAACAGCCCTTCATTTCACAGAAAGAGAAGCTGTTCTCAAATACTGCAAATGCTCAGTTGTGTCTAGTGTATTGACACATTTGTAAGACACCATTTGGTGTTTATGATGGCTTAAAATGCTGAGCACACTGGATTTCGGAATGCCTACACTGCTTTTATCATCAGTCACCTGCTGGAGGTCTGCCTGAATGCTGAAGAAAAGGCTGCCTTGTCCATTCCTGCCAAAATTAAAAGTGCTCTGTGGTACCAGGCTGTCATTTGAAAAGACTGGGACATTAACAGCCCCATTTAGATCCGTTATCCACAGACTGCTAGACTACCTGCAAAGCTCATCTGAGATGACTACATCTTCTCTAGTTAGACCACCTATTGCTGTAAAAATGTTTACTTGGACACAGTATTCCCTGTGGCATGCTTTAAAAGCAAATGTATTTTTCCCATGTCAAAATAAAGCTCTCCTCATATCCACTCTCTCTACTTGTAGCTTTAATTTGATCAGATTCTGTGAATCAGTGTGATGGAAAAAACTCATTACTTTGTAAATTCTGTTCTAGTAATAAACCAAAGAACACTACTGTATGCAGAGATTTGTTTCAAGAAGACAGGAAAGAGACCTTCATCTGTGCCTGAAGGGCATTGATTTTTTCCTTTAAGTGACGGTGGAGGCAGCTTTTTGACCCCTTCATGATGCTGAGGTCTCATTCACGGCAGTTACTGCAGCCTTAAGGTTTCACTGAGTTACAGATGCTGAAAGGACCCTTCAGGGTGACTAAAAAAAAAAAAGAAAAAAATCAGCCACAGCGGCCAGACTTGTCCCTTCTGACGAGTTTTCCAAGAGCTCAGTGCACTTGCAGGAAGGCAGAGAGATAGCAGTGTGTATATAGGGGGGTGAGGACCCTGGACCCTTTGAAGTGAGGGCAGCGGAGTATCTGCACTACTGTCATCTTCAGCAGCTCAGAGCAGTTCCTTTGCTGGAGTCACATAAGCAGAGCAGCCCTGCTGGAAAACGAGAACCAGGACCAGAGAGTTTCCAAAGGGCAGGGGCTAGCTCCCACATCTGGTGCCAGTTTGTGGGAATTCTGTGGGGCCTTCATCTAGAAAATTCCTTAAAGCGACACATCTGCCTACTGTCACAAGGTTACAGGCAACATCCTTCACATCAGAGCATTTTTTTCCTGCTCTGGTTATTTATAACAAAATTTTGACTCCATTTCCATGAAGATCTGCAGTGTTCGCGCTTACCTTTCTTCTTTTGTGAGACCTGTCAATCTTCTACACTTCCGAGCAAGAATGAAGCTGTAGAGAGACCACAAACAATTTACTTCCATTATATTACTATATTTCCTGCATTATTTAAAATGCCAATACTTTATGACGGGATGCTGTGATTCATAGTATGAGCTTTTGGGTCTCTCTCCAAAATATCCATTTCACCTCTCCTCATAACGTTCTATGCTCTGTGCTGCTCGCAAGACTCACAGTGGAAGGAAACACTCTGAGATTCAGGTTAGAATATTTGTATGAGATGTTTCCCAACGACCTTAACTTTATACAGCAGTGGGTGCAGGCAACAGCAACAAAATGTGAAACCTGGGATTAAACTGGAAATTAGTGTTTAGTAAACTTTTCAAGATTGATGATACTCTCTGGCTGTTTAAAATAACAGGAAAAAAAAATACAATTCTAGTACACAGATTTTCATTTAAAGAACTGGAAGATTTGGGGAAGGCAAAATATTTGGACAAAACTTTACATTTCTGCAATCTTTTCTGCTCCTTCCTTTCCTCTTCTCCACTTTTGTACTTTGACACAAAACGGCAAAAGATAACAGTGAGAAAAAGAAATAAACCCCAGAATTTAATTTTTTTAAATTATCACTTAAAACAGAAATTTTTTGAAACAAAAAAGTCATAGAACATATACACCACATACTGAGAAACTCAAACCTTCAACTATTTTGAAGTTTCTCCTTTCAAAAGTAGCAGGTTTTCTGTTTCACTTACTGCCTCTAAGACTAAAAAGGCTTTAACTAGACACTTTCTTTGTCTCTTACCCTATTATGGCAGGAAAGCTGCCATCAGGCTTAGTATCATCAAGTGTTAAACCAATTGCAGCATCCTCATCTTCAATGATCATGGTACCACAATACCCTGTTGACCACAAGATTGGAAAGAAGTTAGGATCCATGCATCCAAATGCAGGAATTGACCTTCCACGAAGCTCTATAATACTCAGAACTTGACTGGAAAAAGCACTAAACAACCTGATCTAAATCCACCCTGCTCTGAACAAGGCATGGAACTACATGACATCCAGAGGTCCCTCCCAATCTCTGTCTTTCTCTGACTCTAGTACAGGGAGATATGAAAACAAAGGAAAGGAGAACAAAAAAAATGAGAAGCAATGCCCATCAAGTGACATAGATTAGCACACAGCTCTCTTGGTGATCTGCAAGGCACTGGATCCTCTCCAGATGAGGAAGGTTAGATCTGAGATGTGCTAACAGTTAACAATCCTTTTCAAGCATCTTTAAAACAGAAAGTCGAAAAAGGAATGTCCTATTGTTGAATTAATGATAGAAAAAGAATTATTCTGCAACCCAGAGGTAATTAAGTGCCCAGAAACAAATTGCTCTCAGATACTGAAGACATTCAAGTGCCTCTACCACAGTTATTTCATAAATTACATTTATGACAGACAAAGGAGATATTTGTACATTGTTTTGAAAACACAATTGCTCTTAAAAGAAGGGTTTGAAGAAAATAAATTGTTCTTAAAAGAAGAACAATGGTGCTAGCAAAGCACAGAATGCAAACTATGGGTTCTGTCAGGAAACAGGAGTCACTAATAGCCAGAATGCGCCAGGATCCAGAACTCTCAAAATCATTCAGACAGATGAAGGGTGGATAACATTTGTAGACACAGATGTGGACTCATTACAACCAGTGATGAGAAATGGGTGTTATTACATCACATCACCAAATCTAACATTACATGGTAAGCTCTAAACAAGATCTGAGGAATCAAGACAGAAGTATTCAGCATGTAGAGGGAGTTCAGGATGACTAGCCCAGCTGGGGCTGTCTACGTGAAGACACCTGCAATTAGTCCGGTGCAGTGCACCCAGAAGCAGAATCTTTGAAGGCTGATAATTGATGGGATAAAACCCCTTTCCATCACACCTCACTTGTACCTCTACATTACTGTACAAGTGGGAGAGACTCTTCTCATACCCGGGTGCTACCGAAGGAAAAGGAGTGGGCAACAAAGAACAACCAAGGGAATAAACAACAGGTATGAGCTCTCCCTTCATGCCTACCTCCTTTTAATTACCCCATCCACCCCCTCTTCCCAACCAATCTCTCAAGTTTCTCAAACAGGAGAAGGCAAAAATGGCATAGAAGAGTATGAAGTCTCCTTCTAAGGTCCAGCATCCTATAAACACAAAGTCTACTCTGTTACCATGTACCCTCTTCCCTCTCTCTGTCACTACTATTCCTTTCAATTAAAAGGTAATACCCTTCTTCCTCCAGAAAGTTTCCTTATAGTACACAATGCACTTGATGACTGAGCCCATGGGGATTCGGTTGATGAGCTGGTTTCTCATTGGGGGCAGAGGTGGGTTGAAATGAATCTTCAAACCAAGAGCCGGGGGAATGGCACTGATCACATATTTGCCCTGGAAGAGAAATTATACATAAGACAAATACATTCTCCACGACTTCATCCTTCATACGTTACTCTAACGATCTTGGCAGACATCTGGGGAGGCTGCAGGGTGTATCTTCTGAAGCAATTTTGGCATTTAGCGTAAGAATTGCGACACTGAACCCTCACAAAATGCTGCTTGTTGAACAACAAACAAGCATTATATAAACAGCCATCTGCTCCAATGATGGGCAGCTGCTCTTTCCCCAGCACTTAGAAAAAGGCACTGTGTTGTAAGAGTCCCCTGGTCCCCCTTCCATGTGGACTCCGCTGTTACAACTTGGAAGCAAAGCCTGCTGTGTTTTTCCCAGAAAGTTTATTACTAAGTTACATTCCTGTGTTCACCTTACAATTATCCTTCAGTTCGGAAGGTGACTGAACACAAAGAAGAGATGCTAGCAAAGGAAGAGTTTGAACACACCCTTTGCTTTCCAAGCATCACTTTAAGGCTCTATCATCGCTATTACTTTGGGACAATCCGAAAGTGTCACTTTCTGTCGTAGTCACTTAAATCTCTGCTACGTTTTTGTACAGCATTTTGGAGAAGTCAAAAAGGAAAAGCTAAAGATTTTCTAGCCATCCCAGCACAAACAGTTGCTTAAATGTTAGAGGCTTCATTACCTCATATAATTCATGATCCAGGGTTTCCACTATGACGCTTTCACCCGACTGGTCGATGCGGACGACTGGCCTCCTCAGCTTCACCCGGCCTCCCAGGCGCTCCATTATTTTCTCACTGATCTGGCCAGAGCCCCCAACAAATTTCCTCTCCTGAAAAACAGAAAACAACAACTTGGCAAAGCTGACTCAGCAAAGTGGACTCAGCAAAGCGGACTCAGCAGATCGGTGCTTCCTAAGTGTGTATCACAACAAACAATTTGCTTGGCATCCAAAACAAACCCCATTCTTTTGCTGTTAACAAAACATTTTTGGGAAGTTTGGCAGTCTCACCTGCAAAACACATCCACGTTACTTTCTCTTTCAGTGAACTCCTCAAATACTTCCCATATTTGACTACCAGCCAAAACGAGATGTATCAGTAGCCTGATGGGAAAATCCCTTCTCAGTGTGGTCTCCAAATGGATTCCACAGACCTGTGTGTATCAGCAAGACTTCTGAAAAGTGCCTAAACTTTCAAATCTTTCTCTGAGTTCACTCTTATCCCTACAGAGATCTGTGTATCAGAAGTAGGAACCCTGATCCTCATAATAAATAACACAGTATGAGAAGTGACATAGCTCACACTGAAAATGTCTCATGCGGTATATAATCTAAACTAAATTAAACTCAAATCATTTCCAACATAACACAGAATTCTAATAATATTTAATTCAACCTATTTACAGTTAAATTATCTATAATTATTGCTTAACTATGCATATTTATGCATTCTAAGATGTATTAATGCATTTGCATTTTTACTTATTTATCTATGATTAAATAACTTGCATTTCTAAAAATATAATTATTTCCGATACAATTAGGAAAACTTGCATTTCTCAAGTAGAAGACCATTAACAGAACCTTTACTTTCTTGAAATGCAGAAGCAGCAATAATGTACCAGATTTCAAACATTTCAGAGCAACGTCATACTTAAGCAGGAGTGTTCATTTTCTTCAGACTGATTTTAAAGTCTTAACAGTTTTAATCCTTGAAAGCTTGCACCTTTAGGAACCCAGTTCTGGCCTACATGTTCAGTATTAATTTGGAGTGCTCTGCAGACTCCTCCAGCTAGCACTGCCATCTCCATTAAGTGCTTCTGAAGTGGTAAGGTTTGCTTCAGCCTCACGACAGAATTAAGCATAAAGTAAAACCTTCTTTTTCCAACATGGATGAGCAAAGAACGTGTTCTAACCAGAGCCCAAAAGGAAGCCAGAGTCTGGAATAGATACAAATCTACTGATCCCTGGGCCAGTGCCTTCAGCACAGGAACAGCCTTCAACACTAGTTTTGCAAGATCCTAGATTAACATGCAAATGAGCAGAACTAGTTATCAACGTGCTGCTGGCTCAAAATCATTAATATGTCAATTGGACCTCTGAACTAAAATAAACAAGCCACAGAAGGTCACAGCTGACAGTACCTGTCCTCCGTTGGTTGTTGAGAATATCCTTGTCGTCCCCCCACACTGCTTCACGTACCACAAAAACCAAAGGGCAGAGACCTCGTGGGGTTCGGAAGTGACATCCACATTCACAAACAGAGTTGCGAAACTTTTGGCAGCACTGCAACGAAGACAAGAAAGTGAGTTAATTTAAAAACTGAGGAAGGGTGACAAGACTGTTCTGTAGTAGCAAAGAGACTGTCTTTGGCAAACTCTTCTTTCACTGTGGGCAAAGGATTCCTTAATTTCAGTTGAAGCAGGAAATTATAAATTCCTTTTATGCAACATTTTTCAAGTAAAGCTGCAAAAATATGCTAATCAAACACTGCTGTTTTCCAGCCAAATTAGGGCTCCAGGAGACACGTGAGCCCATGAAAGCTTATGTCTCTTTATGCTACTGCTGTAGTTAGTTTGTCATCCCAGACTCAGGATTAAGGGAAGCAAGCCCTCGTCTTCACTGGATTCCAAAACCACCATGTTCTCCCATGGTTCCCGAGTTACATACAAGATCTTCAGCACCTGCTGAATGCCTGTCCCTCAAGCACACAGCACTGAGACTATTCAAGACGTGTCATAAAAAAAAGTTAGGGATCTTGTCTTAGCTAATTATCTGAATTCTCTGGATTAGTCAGCATCCCCTCACTGCCCACCCCTCTGCTGTGCTCAGGGAGGGTGCTACAGCTGGAACACAACAACGAAAGAAATGTAAGTAGGAAGCTGTAAGTGAAGAGACAACATATACATAAAAAGGATCACTGTTTTATGTCCTCCAGTTGCTCCTTTCATAACAACTCTACTGAAAATTACTGTGCAAGATTTTGGGGTGCACTAAGACAGAGTTAATTAAGGCTCAGGGAAACACTCCTCCTGTTAGAAGTAAATACTTTCTCTGCCCTTACGAGTTTAACGGGACTTGGACAGGACCAGGAGATGCTCATCTTAACTGCATTTGATTGACAGGGACTGAGATTCTATAGGTATTTAATATGCCAGGCAGTTTATGTGAAAGCCAGTACAGAATCCACTTTTAGTTGTTTCTTTCTTTTTTCAGTCTTTGAACTTTCAAAAAAAGAAAAAGTGAAAAGTGTAACTCAAACATACTATTTCAAACAGCTGTAGATCTACACAGAAAAAATGCAGAGTCCCACTGAATTAAAAAGCTGATCCATTTTTCTGAAATATGGATGCATTCGGGCTATATTCTTGAGAGCCCAAAATAACACAGAAAATATTTTTTTTTTCTGTATAAACACATACTGTAAATATGACCAACTCTGAAAGGTAATATGTCTAATGGGAGAATTAGTATATGTATTTATTGATATTTCATAAGCAGAAGCTATTAGAAGGTGGTTAAATTATCCTAGTTTCTGCTGCCTTCCGCCATTGCTTTTCAGCATGTCAGTTCCCCAGTTTCACCTCGTGTTTTACCTAGCAATGGCAGTATGATTTCAACCAAGAGCACTCAGGGTATTTCTAGCTTGCAACTTTAGCCAAAAGCAAATCTGTACAGTCTGTTGGATGAGAGGAAACAGTAGAAGATTACCCTCCTGGGTCATTAATTCCAGGGTGGGAAGTTTCTACAGCATGTTACCTAAATCTTGAACAAACCGTGCAAATCAAGCTGAGATGCACATATAAAATCTGAAAAGCATCTTGGAATCAAGAGAGGCTGACAGTTATGCCAATATTCAGGTAAAATGTCAAGTCTTATTCCATCAGAGTTTGAAAAAATATGACTGTAGTCACATGAGCTATTGGATATTGAATGACTACCGGTGCGTGGCTTTTTGCTAACTTGTGTAGTTCCTTACCAAATCAGAGGTTCAGACAGCCAGCAGAAGTGCCAGCATACGTTTCTATTTGGCCTTACTGAATATGGACAGTGATACAAATGAGCAAGGCTTTCTATATGCTTTTGTGCGATTGTCACTCTTGTTAAAGCAAAACAACCAAAAGATTGAAAGTTTTTGGACAAGAGCTGACTGTCCATTAACAATGATCATGTTGCTCTTTAAAGGCTGGCTGAAGCCGTAAAGAAAACCTTGTTGACAGCGGTGTCAGCTTGAGCGGGCGCTAGCAGGTTTCTGCACCAAGCTCATCCAGGCTCGCCGCAACCGTGTGTCAGGTGCTTAGCAATTCTGAAGAGGTTGCTGTAGAAATCAATTTGCTTTACAGCGAGGCAGAATTAATGGTTTGGGATTTTTTTTTTTTTTTGCTTCAGTGCAAAGAAAACCAATCAAACTGTTGTTGAATGACAAGTAAAGAAAAATTTTTGACGTATACATAAAAACAGGAAGCATTTTTGCTTTCCCTGGATGGTATATAGTGCAGCAGTTAAACACTAGAATGATGGGTGTTAAAGTGATTTAGTGCTATTTCAACACAAATGCTATTTTTATAGCACTTTGGTAAAATCAGCTGGTCCAGCGCAGAATAAATGTGTGATGTTCTATCAAAAGTTTGATTCAGAAGTCTGCTGTAGTCAGAACATTTGCCTCTTAAAAGTTAAACACATAGTAAAGAGAGGGAAAGTACATATTACAGATGAAGGTATTACCTATGCCTTCAGAAGCAACCCTCCCCAAATACATTTTCCTTTTATCTTTATTTTAGTCTAAAGCATTATAAAAATATAACAGAATCTACTGTGTGTGGTGACGTGTTGTGGTCCATTATTACAATATTTTCCTCACACCATTTCTTTACAAATGCTATATTCTAGTGGTAGTTATATCTGTTTTCAAAGAAGTAATGACTATTTGGAGCTCTAAGGTATATAAATATAAGCTATTATATTTCGTATTAGAGTTTCTTACTTTGTCCAGCAAGTTTTATCTATGAAATCTTGCATAGTCATTTTGTCCCATTCTTCTGCATGTGGAGCCTTCCATGGGGCTTCACTGGGAATCTAAGAGGACATAAAAGAGCATTCATCAGCAAATAAATGAATAGCAGAAGAAAGAGACAACAAACACAATCTCCTCTGTGTGGCAATTCAGGCTGCAAATTTTTGGCAGGTAAAACAGTGAACTTAACAAAAAATTAAAAGCATCCTCTGTAGTTTTTTTGGTTTAATATTCTATTTTTTTAGATTTAAGAATAGTGAATAATTTTAGCATTAAGAACTTTGCCTAGAAAGACAAAGTACAGAGATGGGGAATGTCTCCATGTTATTCCATGTATTTCCCATCCACCTATGCAAGTAACAGAACCTCTTCTCAAAGTCTTGAGGCTCAGCCAAGGGAAAACATACACTACTTGCAATAAACTAAAATGGTTGAACTGAATTTGAGGGTGAAAAAGGGCATATGTTTGAGGTCTACAAGACTCTTAAAATATTACCTACCCAACTGTCAGGCAAAATGCTAAAAATCACATGCATAAACCCTAACGTTCATATATCCAGAAAAAGGAAGGTATGACTGCAGACAGCCTCAGCAGCATGGCCTTCAGAAAAGCTTGCCAGGATGCCATCTCTAACATGTGCTCTGGCCATTGGTGCATACCAAAATGCACGTCATGATGCTGTTCTTGCCAGCACCAGGTTTGTTCAAGGTAGAGCAGCTTGGCCTATCTGCACCCTAGTCTGGTCTTCACTCTGCTCGTCACGGAGACAAAGTTGAGCTGAGATGATCAGCTGCAATTCCTCATGCCATACCTCCTTTCCCATTTCATCCATGGTCCTCCACAGGTTGTTGTAGTCCAGATAGGCCAAAGGATTCCACATAGGAGGGAATGGTCCTTTAAAGGGGTAAGACTTACCCTACAAGATGAAAAACAAACAAAAACATCATAAAAGCTAAATACAACCACAGTCATGGCTCTGTGTGTGGGAAGCTGCACCGAATGGTTAAGTGTTCACTGGAAGAAAGCTTAATCAATACATGTAACAGCCTCCGAGAGCTCATGCCTGTGTGTGCACATTTAACAAGAAGAAACAGGCACAACATGAAACGCGTGAGCTTCCATTTGAATGTATGGAAACACCTTAACACTGTGAGGGTGACTGAGCCCTGGCACAGGATGCCCAGAGAGATGGTGGAGTCTTCATCCTTGGAGATATTCAAGAGCCACATGAACATGGTCCTGGGCAACTGGCTTTAGGTGGCCCTGCTCGAGCAGGGGGGTTGGACCAGATGACCTACACAGGTGCCTTCCAACCTCAACCTTTCTGTGATCCTGTCTATACGTGCAACTTAACTGTGATCCACAACTGAACTAAGACATTTATGTGCAGAACTGATACTGCCTTGTGTCTTCAAAGCTTTATACTGAGCAACAAAACCAATAACCTGCAGTACCGCACTAAGATTAGACCAAAAAATGAGATGGAATAGCATTGCTCAGCTAGGATGAAAAATTGGTTATTTGTTACTAAAATGGAGAAAGCATTATATATTTTCCCTCTAATGTTCACAAAAAGACTGAACTATTGCATTTAGTGATTTGGGGTTTTTTCCTTTCCAAATCAGACAAAAACTGCTGTGATTAACTTTATTATATACCAAAACCATAGTTCAGAGACCCTCCTGGAAAAAAAGGGTTTTTCAGCTAGACCCCAAGTCCTCAGCCCTACAAAAATCGTAGCATTCACTAATAATGAGTCATTCTTCCAATCCAACACCTCTGGCCATAAATTCCAGAGAGCAGTAGTGTGGCCAATACAAATGTCCTAATTACATGTTTGAATATTAATAGTTAGATCTCATATAGATATACCTCCACTACTAGATATTCAGAACGTCTAGCTGAATTAAGAGTGGAATAAGACAGGTAATTTGTAGAGCTACTTTCTTTAGATGGGATTTCCCTGGCTGACCATATGGGTGGCAGCATAACAGCTTTAAAAATTCACAAATAAATACTCATTAGCATTACATGGTTACTCGTTTTTCCACAATGCATTTTGAACTCCACAAAACAGCTGAACAATAAAGGCCATATTGTGTGCCACAGACTATTTTTCAAAGCTTATATTATGTATTTAAGTGGGCACTGCATCAGCATGAATGTCAATTGGTAGAAGCACTAACTTTTAATAGATATTTGATGCAGTGCCGCACCAACCCATCACTGAAAAAAAATATTTACACTGGCTTCGAAAGACATACTGCATCAAGATTTAATATTTTGAACCAGGTAACAACAACAACACTGTGTCTTCTTGACAAGAATTATCCAAAGACCACTTACTTGAAGAAGTGTCAGGCTTGATTTGATTTAGCCTCTTTATTAAAAATGTGAAAGAAGGGACAGAGAACATGTTATTCAAATCTGCAGGTGTTTGCAAGCACCAGAAGAGACAGTAGAAGGGCAAAAAGGGACCCTGAAAGACTCAAAACTTGGTCCAGTAACAAAGTAGTGAGATATAACCTTGAAAAATGCTGGCTAATAACTTTGAGGATTTCTAATTCAAAGAGATAGTTAGAAAGCAGTATGGCAAAAAATCAAACCTAAGGATAAGAGAAAAACAGTTTAGAAAAATACCCAACAGGTTAGAGAATGTGAATAATTTTTTTTTTACCTAGTCTTTGTACAGATGTAGGACTCTAACAGAATCTTTGCAGAAACAAACATCAAGGTAATGAAATTTAGAAAGAAAGCAAAGTGTGAGAGGAAAGGAAGTAATTATTTGCCATATAAAGTATAAAGAAGTAGCTGTAAAATAGCAATTCAATTTTGCACTGCTTTTGAGGAAAGATTATGGTTTGTAAAAGGCAAGAACATCAACTTTTAAAAAGTTTTCAATCATAAGTTTTGTCATAGCCAGAGTAGATCTCCAGTCAATTCACGAGCCAGAGATACCAACATTGAAAACTTTTCCAATTTAAGAATGAAGATCACAACACATGTTCACAAATACTCCAGAAAATGGAGTTTCAGACTTGTGGTACTTTTGGTGTTGGTTTTGGACTGGGCTTTTTTGTTGGGTTGTTGATTTGGGGGGGGGAGCAAGAAGGGGGAGGAAGAGGGAAGAAGGGGTGTGGGTGGGGCAAGGGGTGCGGGTGGTGTTGGTGGGGGGTTTTTTTCCAGCATGGAACAAGAGTGCATTTCTACAGCTCTTGTGCTCAACCACATTAAGATACATTAAACTGGAATCAGGAAAACATATCCTGTACATGAAGGTGAACTCTGAGTTTGTTTCATCAGAAGCATTTGGTTCCAACATGGACATTTAGGTACTACTGTGGAATCTCTTAACATGAAATTAATTTGAACCAGGGGACACCTTCATACTCTGCTGCCTAAGGGCTACGAAAGACAAGCAAAAGCTCTCAGACTGAGTACCTTGTGACCCAGTTATTAATACCTGAACCATGTTGGTAATTACCTTTTAGCCTTTTTCAGCACACTGAAATTCCATCATAACCAACTCCATACGGCAGCAAGAAGTCAGCTTTACCGTGCCTTCTTTTGAACACTGGAGCCACGGTTCACTAGCGTAAACACCAAGTAGGTACTCCAAAGACAGAGCACTTCAGTTTGGTTTTAAGTATCTAGCATTACCCAGATTTAGATTTATGAAACACAAACTGCTGTGCTCAAGAAAACCAGGACAGCATCAGGATGGGTTATTCCCATTAACTGATTTTGCTTTGAGCTTCCTGCTCTGCCAGAGGCAATCCTAACTGAGCTATCCCCTGAGTTAACTCAAGTCTTATGAATTCCCTGTGGTGCTTCCTCATGAGCACGCAGCTAAAAGACACACAAAACAAAGATATGTTTTAGTATTCTCCTGTTCCACTGCATTTGAACTGCTGAAAGGGAAGACTTGGGTATGTCTCGTGCAGAAATCTGGGGTGACAAGTGTAAAAGCATAAGAACAAACTTCAACCTGGAAAAATATGAACAATCATAAAAGTGAAGGAGTCTCCTGTGAAAGTTACTTTCAAGAGCTCCGAAGGCATTACCTAAGGCCTGATCCTTATTTCCTACACAGACAGAACTACAGGACCTGTCGATCAGAATTTTGTTTGAGAAGAAACTGCAAGACTAGGCTCTACACAGAAACAAAAATAGCACCAGAGAAAGACTACACATAGCTCTGAGTAGTTTCCAAACTGAAACGTTTCAACTCTACTTCTGACGAATTTACACTTTTGCAAAAACAACCACCTTATTGATATTTAGGCAAATTTTGCCTATTTTCATCATATTGCTGGGAATAGCATTCTCCTGATGCTGTCTAATCTCTAAAGAAAAACAAAACAGTTGAAAAATATGCCCCAAGATGCACAAAACATTTATTTTTCAAATATTTTTTATAACTAAATCAGACCAGTATAAAACTAGCAATAATAACTACCTCTTCTGATGACTGGAATTATTCCAACACCAGTACTATAATGCTCAGAAGTATTTATTACTTTTTTTTCTTCTTTTTTAGGGCTTAGCGGTATTTAACACAGGTGTGTATGGTTTTTAGAAGCTGTTTCATGATGCCACTTGCAATGCTTCCAAAAGCAGAATACCAGCATCAGCAGTTGGAGGTCCACTTGCTATTGTAGGGGTCACTTGCTGCTTACAAAGGCCTTTGCTGCAGTATGGGCTAAAGCATACTGAAGAAACTGAAACTATTGGGAGGAAATTTATACAATGCAGCTGTCTCAGGAATAAAGAAACAAATATTTGTCACAAATACTACAATTCCCAATAGATTTTGTCATCCATCTGTTTCACGTCAACCAATGCTTGGCTTAGTCACACTGGGCCCATGAAATACCATCAGTATCTCAATATAGAGTGGGATCTCAGGAGAAAGTCTGCTTTTGCAGGCACAAGACAACTTCATGCTGCCCTAAACATTGTGTACACAGGTAGCGCCCACGTGGGATACCCTATGGTGAATTGAAGCCCTGGTGCCCATGATCTAAACATTTTTTATAGCATGGTATAAACATCTTCTAAATATACTCAGCTTTCACTGCAAGAAACAAGATTGTGTGGTGCATTCTCTGCATCACTGAATGAGCACAGATATTCCCCCAGCTAAATCATCTAAACCTTGGAGTAACTGACGCTAACTTCACCAAGATGTCACTCTGCATGTTAATTTGCAGCTACACCGGTTTATAGGCACGTAGTGCCCTCTGCTGATTCAAAGCATTGGTACATTCACACACACCTCATCTGTCTCTCAGCTTAAAATCCTTGTAACATCACTCATATAAAGCACAGAAACGGTAAGATCCGAAGTTCTGAGAAGGAAAGTGAGAAATAGAAAAGCATCTAGAAAAGTACCTGTCTCAGCTTCTCGTCTGCTGCCCTGTGGAAAACTATCCTTTTGGTTTGGTTTTAGTGGGCTGTTTTGGGGTGTTGTTTTTTCTTTTTTTTTTTTTTTATCCACAGCATCTAACTATACATGTCTTTGGGACTGAGCCTCCTGTGTAATGGTAATTCTCAATAAAACATGGCAACCAGCTGGACCAAGCTGAGAGGTATACAGGCCTGCTCAGAAAACTGTAAGGGTGTTGAGCTTCCCTGAAGTTCTCTTCTTGGAGAAACTGTTCAGGAACTCATATATAGGAACTCAGCTGGTTACTATACTGACAGATCTCTTAAAGGTAAAGAGATATATAGGTTAGAAAATATAAATGCAGCACAAGAAAATCTGGATAACTAATGGTACAAAGATAGAATATTAAGACATGCCAAAATATCCTCCAAATATCTTTCAATACCTGTCTTGAGATCATCAGCTCTGGATGTCAAGAGTGTTTGATGATATTTGGTCAGCAAAATTAATTTCACTCTAAGTGTAGCACAGGCAGACACACCAGCTTGAAACATGCATCCTGCAAAGGAAAGAAGCTAATTGGGAACAATTTGTTTCTGCCATATTATAGAAATAAAGTCCATCTTCACTCTGCCACAACTTCAGTTGTACAAACGCTGGAATACTTGTCGTATCCACAAAAAGGCAGAATCAGAGAAACACCACCACAAGGGATTTAGAAAGGGAAATGGAGGTTCTGCTCTGAATTTAAAAGGAAATATAAGCATTTCTTCCAATCAGCTGAGAAAAGAGGTAACTAAGTTTCCTTCCCACTAGACCAGGATTTTTTGTTTTCTGACACCAAACACCACCTTTACAAAAAGCATTCAGGTGTCTTATGAAGCACAGATTTAGAAGGGTTGCAGTTCTAAATACTCCTTGAAAGGGTACCTGCATGTGGCTTTCGACACCTGACTGAAAACCTGACAACAAACTGGATAAAACCAATAGAAAACTTCTCAGTATTTCTAGAATTAGTCTTTAAAAAACCTCTTTCCCCTCCCAAAAGTGGATAAATGGGCAAAAATAAATGAAGACAGGAGAAAAGGGGAGTTTCAGTTGGGAGAAGGCCATCAAATGAGCTCTGCCCACAGATAATGTAACCGAGCAGACAGGGCACACACATTCTTTCACAACTAAAACACTGTCTTTAAGGCAGAAGATAACATTGGGCTCACTATTTTTGTTTCTGAGATACTTCAGGTTATTAAATATCTTACCTAAAGAAAAAGAAACCTTACATAAAATTTTACAGACTTGTGAAAGCCAGTATGCTCAGCCAGCTGTTCCTGTATGCAATACACATTTCTCTAATTGTTTTTCTGTAGACCTCAATCAACTGCTCAAGGGAAACAAAAATCAGTTCTTACAATCAGATGCAATTGCAGCTTTTCTCCCAGCAGCCTGAATTAAATAAGCTAGGTGGGAGCACAGCTCCTTTTCCTTATCTCCTAGGGAACAGACCCTGGGATCTGGCAGAGCTAAGACTGAGGAAGTTTCTTTCTATTCAGATTTAATTAAGAAATGCATACTTTATTTCCAGTTCAGTTTTCTTACTACTTTCGTCCTCATTAGGTCACAGCTGCCAGTCTTCCAGTCAATCTTCCTGATCCATAAATGTCCCTTGCAAGACCTTTCTGTACAGTCTCCTTCGACAGAGATCACTTTGCAGATTTGCTGTACGTAATCTCGCTTCTTTTAGACTGCCATAATACAAATATTATCTTTTAATCAGAAAGGCCTAATTACAAACTTACTTCTTGCAATTACTGCCAGGTGTCTGGCACAAAAAAGGGAAGATGCTCCTTTATTTACAGAGCAGGTCCAATGAGACCGAAAACCTATAGTCCTGCCAACGACTGCTCTCCATTCACAGCACAGAGGATATCCCTTGTGGGAATCTAGAGGATGCTTTCGGCGACCTCAGCCTACACAATCCTCAGACTCGCTTTTGAGGCTACCGGCGGGTGTGATTAATGACACGACATCTTGTGACAGGAATGCCTGCATCCTCATATCTTGTAAAGAGTAAAACCAATATCTGCATTCCAGTAATGGCACGTGAAACTATCAAGGCCCTGTAGTAATTTAAGTATCTCTGAATTTACTTGGCTTTCTTTTCAAGACGCCAGATGCCCAGCTTCTTAAAGATGCAGATGTATTCTTTTCAGTTCCCCAAGTTCTTGCTTACAAATTTTCAGCAAAAAGGGGAAAAAAACCCAAAAGATGCGATGCCATTTTGTCTTGCTTAAATTGATGGCAACTAAGTCTCACAGACTTTTCATTCTCTGGCTACACTCTAATTAAGATACACAAAGAAAAATGAAAGCACTTTTATCTAGTCATTCAAAAATCCATTTAAGCTGTTACGCTCCATATTACAGACTATGCCAGGAGATACTGCCCTTAGATCTGCAGAGAAGCAGGTCAAAAGCTTAAATAAATCATATTGCATAGCTTCAGTGCCTATATCACTGATATCACAGAAGAAACAACACTGAATTCTGTAACTTCAGATACAGCAGTCACTTATCCAGCTGCTAATTAAATCCCAATACAACACAACCATCACATTTTTTATTCATGAACAAGGGCACAGCAAACTGCATTTTAATAAGCACAAGAGTGCTGAAAATGAATGACACCCAAGAGAGATGTAAAAATTTTTTCTGCAGGTCTATTGTAGACCAGTAGGTAACCTGTTAACTTTAGTGCAGATTTGTGGTCCAGTTACCGATATTGCCTGGATAAGACTAAATATTCACCTTCGGTGAGGTGCTGCAGGCTGGGGTCACATTAGCATTCTCCCCAGAGATGCTGATTGTATATAATTGTACAAAAGTGATGCTAAACTTGAAGAGGGCATGACATGCATTCAGATATCTCTAGCCAGTGCTGCCAGCAGGTGAATGAGTATGAGGAAACTCCATCCTCTTAGGGGGAACTTAACAGGTAATGTGGTATTGGCAAGTCACCGTCAAGAAACTGTGAGAGGGGATGCTTCCCGTTTCACCCAGCATTTTAACCTGAAAGACTTCCCCCACGTAGATGAGTGCAATGCCAAGCGTGCCTTTTGGTGCTACAGAAACAACATGAAGGACTTATCACAGAATGGTTTGGCTTGGAAGGAACCTTAAAGATCATCTAGTTCCACCCTTAACCTCCCATGGGCACGGACACCCTGCACCTAGACCAGGCTGCTCAAAGCCTCATCCAGCCTGGCCTTGAACTCTTCCAGGGATGGGGCACCCACAGTTTCTCTGGGAAACCTGTCCCAGTGCCTCACCACCCTCTCCATGAAGAATTTCTTTCTGGTATCTAATCTACATCTCCCTGCTTTCAATTTAAACCCGTTACACCTTGTCACACAGGCCCTTGTAAAATATCCCCCCCAGCTTCCTTGAAGGCCCATTCAGGTATTGCAAGGCTGCAATAAGGTCTCCCCAGAGCCTTCTTCAGGCTGAACAAGCCCAACTCTCTCAGCCTGTCCCCATAGCAGAGCTGCTCCAGCCCTTGGATCATCTTCATGGCATCCTCTGGGCTCGCTCCAACCGGTCGATATCCTTCTAATGTTGGGGGCCCCAGAGCTGGATGCAGGACTCCAGGTGGGGTCTCACGAGAGCAGACTAGAGGGGGAGAATCCCCTCCCTCAACCTGCTGGCCACACTTCTCTGGATACAGCCCAGGATACAACTGGATTTCTGGGCTGCCAGTGCACACTGCCGGCTCCTGTCCAGCTTTTCATCCACCAGTACCCCCAAGTCCTTCTCCTCAGGGCTGCTTCAGGTTTATGAACCTAACTTCAGTTACACTGCTGAAAAGCAGTGGTGTTCAGGCAGCAATTTGCCTACCAAATGCTACTTGCAGAGCTATACTAATTTCCTCACTAAGGCTGATGAACCAGTATTTACACAAATGAAAGGAACATACTAATCTCCTTTCAAAGACCATGAAAAGGGCTGCTTAACAAGTAGAGGGGAAGAAAAAAATGTGGGGCAAGAAATATAATTTTGAGTTTCTGTGAAGATATCACACACATAAGCGAGACCAAAAATAATCTCATAATAGAACCTGACATTAAAAAAGATTAAAGGGGAAAAAAACATATAACCCAATCAAGTTGGTAAAGCCTAATTAGCAAAGACCCACCCAAAGATCAACAAAATGCATTCTTTTCATTTTGTAGTACAAAGAAGCTGCATATATTACTTGTATTAAAAAGCCTCTAAAATGAATTTAATTAACTATGAAAGGCTTGATTTTTGCCTTTGGGTATATGTAGCAACAGCAGCTGATTTTACAAGATACTACACAATCAGGCATCACAGTGTAAGAGAAGAATTAAAACCTTTAGGTTTCATTGCCTCCCTGGGTCAGAGAATTTTGTGGTCCAGAATTTAATTATATTTGGCCACAGTCACAAAGCTTGGGTCAGCATATGAATTCAAATTCACACAGGGGTGACAGACCTTTGTATATTCTGGAATCTGGTTTGCAAGCTCTGACTTGAAAGTACCACTTAGATTTCAGGGAGCAGACGAAAGCCTAGTGCATTTGCAGGGAAAGCATGGGCAAGCCACCTGGTTGAAAGTGAGACCCCTGTAAGGAATGTATTACAGATACATGAAATACAAAATTCTGAAGACTCTTACACTCATCTGTCAACACAACAATGCACATATCTACTATATAGTGCTCAAGTTCCGATTCTTTAACTGCGAGTAATTCTTCAACTCTGTTAATACTTTTCCACAGTTGTGGAAACACAGAAGAAAAAGCAAATAAAATATTTAAGATGAATGAAATTATGAGATTCAAAGGAGGTGCTATGACCGTGGAATATCTCCTCTCCTTACCTCCTGCTTGACTACCAGGGAGTCCTGTCACATACTTTTCTCCCTCCTCTCTTCAGCAGCTCTCCCACATGCAGCCACACTGGGAGCCTGAGCATACAAACTCTGTCTGAATCCAACCTGCAGGCTCTTAGCATGCCTTGGAAGCACCTCAGCAGGTGGGTCCTCTCTCTTTGGAGACTTTCAACACTTGACAGGGAATGGCCTCAAGCAACCTGACCTAAATAAGAGGTACCCCAGGGTGAAGTAAGAACCTCCAAAGGTCCCTGCCAGGGCATTTTTCCTCATGGGTCTCCGTAAGATGTAGTGCCAGTCTCATGCATGCCTGCCAGCACTCAGAGTAACTTGCCTGCATCAAATTGCCACAGATGCTCCATCCCCCTGGCACATGTAAGGCCTAACCCATCATCTACAAGCATCTCTCAGTAGGTCTTAGTCTAGGCACATTAGTGCTGGAGCAAGCCCAGGCTCTCTCTGTTCCTAACAGCTCCTCCAGGATCTGTTTGCACAGATGCAGGCATTAACCAAAGTAGCAAGCACCCCGTATCTCCAGACCTGGAAGGCTTGAATGTCTCCAAGAGCAAAATGACTCCACCCACTTTGGGATTTCTGGATACAAACCATACTACTGTATGATATCCTGGACTTGCATCCTAATACCTTAGTTTCCCCAATTCAAGGCCCTTTCTATGCTCAACATACAGGCAAAGCAAAGGCATGCCCCTCTCTGCCAGCCTGGGATATGTCCCTGAATGTCAGTAAGTTCCATCAGTGCTGGGTAGGGAGGAAAGCTGAGCTCCTTGAGTCACACAGCACTCACCACCCTGCGCTAAAAGGTGAGTTGATGATGGTAAAAGGCTATGCACAAACTTGGGCAACTCATGTGACAAGACACTGGTGGTCAAGGGAAAGACAGATTGTCCTTCGCAAGAGCCCTAACTTCTCCTTTTGTGCCATTCTCTGTTTTCCTCACTCTAAAAACCTGTTGGAAAACAAAAGGCTATTTCAACCAATACAGAAATACCAACATCCCCTTGCAAGCTGGTTGCCAGAGATCCTAAAAGAAAATGGGGCCTGGCTTAGCAAGCAAGCAGCCTTGCTTGACTCGCTGCTGACAATAAATCAGGCCCATGTCAGCTTCAGATGTGGCTTCAGTGACTTCTGGCAGCATTTTGGAATGCCCCCATACTAGGATAGCAAGGTTGTCCTGAGAGCTGGTCATCCTGACTGGCCATGTCAATTGTCTTCTACCATCAAGGTTTCCCCTCATGGCATGACCTCCTATGGCTACTGAGGATGCTCTGAAGGCTAAATAGTGTGAACAAGCAGAAAATTTGGCACTGAGGACGACGTCAGGGGCACACGAAACAGAACAGTGTGGATGTACTCAGCAGTTCTACCCCAGCAGAAGTAATTGTGAACAGCCACCATAGCAAATCGCTTTGAGAACATGGTTTTTTGGTAACAACTGAGTGGAAATAATACTGGAAAACATATGACAGAACACCTTTTCTCTATTGCTGTTTTTAAAGTTTTTTTAAAGTTTTCTTCAAGCTTTGATCAAACACCAACTACTATCTGACAAATATTTTGCCAGTCATTGCACAATGGCTTTTCATAAGCACATAATGAAACTTAATGTTAATTTCCTCGGGACTGACACAGAAAGTTTCCCTTCCGTGGGAGTGCAACACTGCTTTGTATCAGGAAAGGAGAAAGGATGCCCTTTTGGAGAAAGCATGCTCTTTTGGAGAAAGCATAGTACAAACACTGAGAACACATGGGCTTTTTAACAGCTTTGCCACTGCTGTCCTGTTTCAGATCATGAACAGATTGTTTACATCTGCCTCCACAAGAACGTTTGACTCCCAGAGCCTTTTGCAATTATTATCACAATGCTTTTTGCTACTCTGCAAGTTAATTTCCCCATCAGAAAAAGCAGACTTAACCCCTCATGTTTCTTTCAGTCAGGGGAATAGTCACTGGTTCAGGAAGCCCATCCTGAGAAACTTTCAGGCTGATTGAAGATAATTCTAGGAGTTCTGGAAGGGACTTGCAGACACCTTGTGCAGTGTATGAGAGAGCTGACCAGTAGAGAAGAGTCACGGTTGTATTGTTCATAAGCAATGAAGCTTTTTGAGAGCTTTCAACTAAGAGCTCAGACCTGAACTAAGGCTTTGGCTAACAGGATGCGTCTACAGGGCACACATACAGATGTGCATACAGATAGTAATTTCTGTGAGTTCTTCATTACCAACATACTTATTTTTCTCCACGAAACTCCGATGATGCATACTTAAACAGGTATGCTCCACCGTAGCATGGATGGAAAACAGTGAGAAAGGAGATCACAACAACTTGCCTGTCTACAGCAGCATGCTTGAGAGCATCTTACCTTGGCGTGGTGTATCAGGTGTTCAACTTCATTCACTTTATACGTCTCTATTCCTAACTCTTTAGATAACCGCAGCAGACGATTCTGTGTTGGCCCCACGTAAGCTCCTCCAAGGTCCACATATTTAACTTGCTTATTCTAGTTTATCACACACAAAAGGGGAAAAAAGAAAGGATTTAAAAAATACATATAAGCCCTTTGTAAATAGCACACAAGTTAAAAGAGCAAACGAGAAGAATTCTTTAAATGAAACACTCCCAGAGCATTTTGGACAAGATCCCTCTCCCCATGGAAAATTTAAATTCATTGGTAGAGCTCTGGGGTGGTGATTACCAAGAATCTCAGCTAAGGAGTTCATAACCAGCTTAGCTGGCATTTTGCTATATCACAGCCCTAAACACAGGCGAAGAGCCTGACAGGCAGAGAAAGGAGGACAGGGTCAGAGGCATCTGTGTGGTTCTTGCTCAGTCAGGCATCTTGCCAATGACTAGTTCAAAACAGACCGTACTAGGAAGTAGCACAGGTACGATCTTCTAATGAGCAGAGTGGGAGTGGGTCTCTCGGGTCAAGGTAGGGCAGAAGGTAAAGGAGTGAAGAGAGACATGCTGGTTCTAGTTCCCAGCCACTCCTGCCATTCCTTTAGTCTATGTCACTCCTCGCTGGGCTGGTACGGTTCAGCTCAAGGCTCTTCACAGCACTGCTAGCCTCGCGGGTATTATTTCATAGAGATTTCTGCAGTGTCACTCCCTGGAAAATTATTTTTAAAGCTAGCTAATCATATTCTCCTTCCCAGTGGAAAGGACTGATGGGTCCAGAACCTTCAGTTCACACGGAAATATTCTATCCCCACCATCATGCAAGTCTTTCCCTCCTCTTGCTGATACTATATCAGGAAATTTTCCACCTGCTAGTGCCCTACAAATTTCCACTCAAGCAGGTCCTCTAGCAGGAAAGAAATACATTTATGCACGTTATTCATATAGTATACTATACATGTATATATACATATACCATGCATGTGTATAATTATACATACATATAGTATATACCACACAGTGGTATAAGTAGTATAAATGGCTTTGGCGATAATTACCCTTACGGTGAAAGTTCTTCCACCAACCCTGTCATTGGCTTCGAGCAACACCACATTCAAGCCTGACTCAGTCAGCAGTTTGGCTGCTGAGAGACCTAAAAGAAAAAGAAAAACAATTAAAGAATACTTCTGCATACGCACCCCGTGGCTTTTATGACTTGACATGTAAACACTCGCATAGTTATCCATCCACATCCTGAATTTTTCATTCAACCACTTTGCCAGGGGGCTGAGGTAGAACAAAAACACCAAACCAATAATTATGAAATGGAACTGAAGCCACATATCAAACAGCGTGTGGTCAGATTTTACACGTGCTGAGCACCTTTTGCACCACATGCTCAGCTCTTCTGATGCATAATCCAGCACTTACGTGGCTTGTCATGATAGTCATCCAGCCAGGCAGAGAACTTGGGGAGGACAGTTTTCTGGTTTCAAATATTAGCACGTCATCTTTTATAACCCCAACAAAAAAAGGAAGAAGTGAAGTTTTATTAGGACTGTCCTAAATTCCAAAAGTTTTTCTGAAGCTTGTTGTACGTGTCTGCTTTCCAGCTCTGAATATTTTAAAATACATCAGCAAGTTTCCCACACAGTCAAGTCACAGGATTCTTCACCTGAAGAACACGTGGTCTAACACAGAAGAGACAGAATGTGCACTTGTGCATGGCAACAAGAAGAAAAAAAATGTGGGTAAGTGCCCAAGAAAATTGTTTCATACCTCATCCTTCACACACTTTTATTTCCATCTTGCAATTCTTGAAGCTGAGACACTAAGAGAAGGAACAGTGGGAATACAGGAGGGAACATCTCATTTTAGTTCTGATGACATAAATCCTCATAATTACAGAGGAAAACATTAGTATCAGGCCTTGCAGCAAGTGTGTCAAACCTCTATGGGAATGAAGGTAACTAGAAAGGGTTGGACATGGAGAACATGGAGGGAGGGAGGACATGGACACGACATGGAGGGAATATAGCCTGCAACCTCTCAACTCCTTAAGATCGTATCTGCTTTTTACTTCAGCACACAAACTGAGATTTGTATAAACTGAGGTTCTTACTTCAGCCACATATGAGTGAAGTTCTAGTGGGACAAGCGTATTCTAGAGGGTTGCCTCATCCTCTTGACTAGATAGGATGTGTTGAATAAAGTTCAGCACAGGCCAGGCTAGACGCCACACCCGTACATCATTATCCTTTCTGGCTCTCTGCCTTGCCACCATCAGAAGGCAGCCACAGATTTGCTCTGTGTCCTAGTACATGTAGTTTTTGAGAAAGAGTCGTCCAAGCAGACTGTTCTAAGCATAAGGTGGACATGGAAGAAACGGCAAAAGCGCTGGCAGGAAAAACAGATGGCCAAAGCTAGCATGGCAGGACAGAATGAAATGATAACGAGGAAAATAACAGCAGCCATGGATAGAGAAAGAGTATCAATGAGAGTTACTGAAGGTGCTACTGAACATCCTGGTCATCAGCTAGTGGATTGGACATAGGAGAACCAGGTCCTGTTCCCAGCACTGCAGTGAACCTGCTGCACCATGCTCATTAAATCACTTAAGCCCTGTGTTTCCCCATCTGTGAAAAAAAAAAAAAAAAGGAAAAAAAAAAAAGAGACAGTGGTGTAGACCTATTCATCTAAAGGATTTGACATTTTCCGGAGAAAAGGAGCAGATGTTTCCATTAAAAGATCATACTGTCCTGCTTTTATTTCTAGCTTCATGGGCTTATTTATCTTGGGTTTTCACGTAAGTGTTAGTGAGAAAACCAGTAATGACTCTGATAAAGGTCTTTCCATACTTCCTTATTGAGGAAATTATATTGCAAAAACATTTGGCTGGATCAGTGGCCTTGACTACACTCACAAATATGTGAAGATACCAAGAAAGAACAAAATACAGAAAACAGTCAGGGTATGCAAACGCAGACCACCCCTTCAAGCAACTTGCCAACAGAGATCAGCTCCTGAAGAAAAATAGGCAACAAAACTTCTAAATAAATATAGCTTACCAAAAAAAAGTTGCTCTTCAAAAAAGACGACTATTTCATCAGTTGGAAGAAGATCAATAGTAGCTATTAATAATTTACAGAATGAATACATAATCTGAAGGCACTGCAGGTTTCTGTGGGCTTACCATGCTAACTGGTATTGACTATCAATTACTAATATTCAATTCCTAACACTGATTAAAGGATATGAGATTTGACTTTCTTTACTAAAATCTAATGAATAAACATCAGTACAGGTGGGAACAAAGGCAGTTTATTCCCAAGAGCTGAATAGACAGAGAAGCTTGTGAAAGGACAGCTCTCTAGACCCAACTGAAGTGCAGCTGATTCACAGTGGTCAGCTCAGGCACCATCTCGTTTCCTTGTGCACCTTTCATCCACCCTATTGCACCTACCTACTATTTACTCCCTACTGTTTATTTTGGGGCAGGTACCACTTTACTTTTTCTCCCATACATTCACAGATGTACGTGTTACAGATGGATAACAGTTTACTCTTTCCTGATGCAAATACGAAACAACCCAAACCAGTGTTGAGGGAAGGATCAGGCTCATTAATACATCGCTGTCCCATGCCCATCCTCCAGCAGATCAGATCTCTGTAGGGGGAGGGATGTGTCCTTGAGGCTTGACTCTGTAGTGGAAGTTGCAGTCCACAGGGTTCTCAAACTAAGCGCCACCTGACCACTGGCTTCTTTTCAAGGGTTAGTGGTCCACCCCCTTCTCTCACCTACATGGCAGCTCTGTTCTGGTCCAAAGTTTGCTGGAGAAATTGTGCAGAAAATTGCTGGCAAAGGTGGGGAACACAGCCAATCTCTATCTCCTCCTCTTCCTCATCAAAAACGTGCAACCCGGAGCAAAAAGGTGGAAGAAGCGAAGACAGAGGTTCAGGAGGGTCAGATGGCACAGCGAAGGACCAGATTTGGTCTCACAGCATGCACAGCACAGGATAAGGAAAGACTGCCATCACAGATACCAAAAATAGCAACATTCCCACCTGTCAATACTGCACTGCGATGGGGTATCTCACACATCTGGGTACACAGTACTGCCACATGACTCCATACCTGTTCCCTGGAGCTGAACCCAAGACCCCAAATGGACTGTTACTATAACAACAGCGAGAGGACTGGATGCTGTGGAGGGAGAGCTCCAAGCCAAAGCGATACAAGGACAGGTAAAGTACCAGGAACAGCAACAAAAACATATTAAAATGAAAACAAATACTAGGACATGAATACTGGGGCACCAGGCTGAGGTTTGCTTTCAGAAACTAAAAATTGCTGCAGGAAACTCTGACAAACCACAACCTCCTTTCTGGGCAAGAGTCAGAGTGGCTTCTTTGTGCTTAGTACTTCAATTGCCAAAAACAGAGCATGCACAAAGCCTGGAAAAATCTGTCATACACAACATAAGAGCTCTTCTCGAGAAGTTTAACCCTTCACAAGTTTCACATTTCAGCACTGTCTCTGGCTGACCTCTCACTCCGGCACATCACTAAAAGGCAGGTCTTTAATACCAGTCCCATTCCTCACAAGTGAGGCAAACAGCCACGTTCAAATGTAAAGATCATCCAAAAACGTGTCGGATGCTGTTATTACTCCCATTTCACACACAATGTTTTGTCACCCAGTGGTACCTTCCCCTCCTCCCCAGGAACATTTCAACAGGATCAGACCTGAATTGCAAGAATGGCTCAACCACTTTTGCCACGGCTTCGCAGAGGACAGTAACTGGGTCCAGTTTCCTCATAGGTCAGCTTTCTTCATGGGGGCAACAGTGCCACATAAATATGGGAGAAACCATACAGTTAAGCAGCCTCACCCACAGTTCTGCTCAGAGAATGGTTAGGCAGATAATTAATGCAAACAACAAAGAAGCAAAGATGATAGGTCTTACTTGAGGCCCCAGACTGAAAAATATCATTGTGCTTAGAGGATGCTTAACCGGGCAAGCCTTCATCTGTTACCATAGCAACCCGGTACCCAGCCGCAGCCACCAGAGATACTGGTGAGAGATTGCCTCCCCCAGAATTTTATATTGTAAGTTCAAGCCACGAAAATTGTTTCTCCATCATGCAGCACTCTGCATTCAGAGATCTTACTTAAATGTAATAATCACAATAATTATTTCATCTGCAATTCCAACTTAATTCTTTCCTGTTTGATACCTCTGTACCTGCTAAACATCTTAAATTACACCATTGGATTAAACAGCTTCATTATAACCTCACTTCCTAACACTACCAGCTTTCTTATATTATCTTACATTATTATTTCTTATATTATATACTATCTTATATTATCTAAATCAGATTTTTTTTAAGAGAAAATCTTAAATTTCTGTGCTAGTGCAAAATCAAAATTCACATTTGAATTGACGAGTTTGACATGAGTCACATTTTTTCGTCTGACCCCGTATATTATAGACTACAAAGAAGCCCTATTAGCAAACATTTCTGACTACTTAAAAAACATTTTAAAAGTTAATTTTTAAAAAACTGATTGAAATTATTTAACATCAGTGATTCTGCCTGGAATCAGCAAATTTACTGAAATACCTTTTAACCTTAGCATTTCCACAAGAATTTTACTAGAGAGGACATGATTGGAAGTTGCATCTCTGATACTTCTCTAAATGATACTCGTGTCTCCTTCTGTTTAGTTTTTTTTTTTTCATAGCACATTTCTGTCATTCTCTGGATGGCCAGACAATCACCACACAGCAGCAAGCCCATCAGCAAGAATTTATTTCTCTCGTGCCAATTTCCTTGCATTGTATGAGGGACAGGATGGGTAACTTGGAGGGGGACAGATTATAAAGCTGTAAATGAAGTTTATTTCTGAAAGCATTCCTGAAGTTCCTGATGTATTTTCTCCGTATTATTCACAACTTTATCATGTTCCCTCATATTTACTATCTCCCCGTTAAGAACAAAACAAAACAAAAAGATCTTTCATATATGTAATGACAAAAATCATCTACAAATTCTAAATTTTAATTCACGTAAGCAGCAAAGAAAGAGCTTCTAAGCCACTGGCATTCATTTAACAGCTTTTAAGATGGCTGTCAAAAAATTGATTACTTTAGAACCTTAAAAATTTCCCTCTCCAACTAGAATTGTAAGTTGAGCAGGAAGAAAGGCTGCCATCATACTTGTGCTGTACTTACTTGCAGGTTTTACTTCAGAACTTGTGTCTCACACCTGAATTTCCTCAGATCCATGAAACTTGCTGATATTTGTCTCCCCTCCTCTTTATTTATTTAGTTTGACACCCGCCCAGGGGAGTTTTAACATTTGTAACAGGTGCCACACACTTGGGCTCTGCATACAAACACTGGCTGCAAACGTATATTAGAAACATCCAACCCCTAAAAGAGGTGAGGAGCTGATTTTTACCTTTGTTGTGCCTCCACAACTTGGATATACATGTGTGAACAAGCTGTACACTGGCTCAGTTAACTCCTGAAAGCATCCCCCTTGACATCCTGGGTTTGAGCGGGGGCTAACACCTGGATTTCCCAGGGTATTTGCGGGTGCAGCAGCTGCACTGCAAGTCATCCTGCAGGCAGCCAGCTGAAAGGTCAAGCATGAGAAGGGGCTGCTGTAACATACCTTGTAAATAAAGCCAAAACTGATGAGTTTCTTGAGGACTTTTTCCTTGCTTTTACCCTGTTCGGCCACATCTAAATCACTGCCTGCAGAGATACTGGGTAACAGATGCACCTTTACCCAGGGGCAGTGGGCAGAGCAGCCCACAGCACCCCAGTCTGAGCACCTTGATGGGGTCCAGAGCAGTAAACAAATATAGCACGAGGCTCAACAGGAGGATCTGTCACCCAATGCACCTTGGAAAGGGCATAATACTTAGCCTGCAGAACAAGCATAGTCTTCTGCCCTGGGGTTAATGGAGAAATTGTGGGCTGTAAAAATGTTTCACAAGATTGAGAGGAAGGAAAGGAAATGTACCATATCTGATTATATATAAACAACTAAGAGTTGAGTTCAGGGTCACTGAGGTAAATGAACCCAAGTATTTCTTAACCTAAGTATTCAAAAATATTAGTCAGACCACCTCTGTCCACAGACATTTAACATCTTAAAGCTGTTATTTTAGACATCTCAAGATTTGTATTTTTCTTCTTGATCTTTAGACTAAGTCTCATTTTGATCTTCAGACTAAGACCCATTTTGACCAGAGGTGCCAGGAATTTAACTTTTTTTCTTAATGGAAATGATGAGTCTCACAAAAAGCATGAAACCTGAAGTAACTGAAGTGTTAAAAAAAACCCCAAAAACACAAACCAGCAAATCTATCAAAACCTAAAAAAAACCCCAAACCTGGTATTGCTGCAGGATCACGAGAAGAACAATTTCCCCCACTATCAGACATCTTCAGCCAGTAACCCTTACCTACCATCCCTGATGCTCAGAAATACCTACAAAATGCATACAGCAAATAAATGAGTTTGGCTAAAACTGCTGCACTGTACCCCATGAAACAAAATCCATCTGTCCTAACACTGCAGAACCACCTTTCAGGAGAACCCCTTTGTTAGCGGTTAACAGAGTTGCAATGTTTGACCAAGGGCAAAATGAAGAAACAAAGAGGAATATGCCCCAAGCAGCTGAGGTAAATTGTGAGAGAAGCAAAAAAACCACTCCTTCCACCAGCAATACCCTCTGGGTAGGTTCCTAGCATCCAAAAAATAGAACAGTTAATAAAAGAATCCTGTTTGCTGTTGCTTAGACCTAATTAAAATTCAAATAAAACCCCTCCTTGCTTCTACTCAGGGTTCTCTGACCTCCTTTTAAGAGATGCCCCCAAAACATCCTGTCAGTTCAGGGCCATGAGAGCAATATGGTTTGCATACTGCTGTGAGACGGATGGGATGGAGGGCAGAACCAGAGAACAGGCACGTTCCTATCCGCGGCTTAGCAACCATTTTGCACCAGTGGGTTTTCTCCTTCAAGTCCTCCACAGTTTCTTTATTGCATTACTGTGTTAGAAACTGCAATTTAATAGCATTGTTTTTGTTTGCATTGACTGTTCTAATGAACACAATCTGATTACTGCTCTGCCACTGAGAGATTGAACCTGGCGCTGGTCACCTTTACCTCTGTCACTCATCATCAGACAGCTAAAATGTTTTAATTGAAATAATGGCTTGAGACAATAATGCCTGTAAGGCATTATAGATAAGGATTGTAAGCAAAATAAAAACCGAAACAACAGAAAAAGCAAAACCAACATTGGCCCGGGGTCTGTCTGGGTGAGTTAAGGTGATACAGGCATTTTTTGTAACTTCCCTCACATTACGGAAAGGTCAAGGAATTTTGCGCTTGTGACTAACACTATCCCTTTATAACTTCAAGGGACATGTTCAGAATTGTAACAGGAGCACTACAACAGAGATAGCTCAGAGCACAATGCCTGAAACTCAGTTCTCATCACGCTGGCACACTGCTGTCAAAAAATGGTGGGCAGGAACAATAGTCAGCTTTCCTGCTTCACTGCTTTCTTAGTTCTCTGCAAGACAAGGTACAAAGCACCCAGACTGCTCCAACAGTTGTCTAGGTGACTTCGCATTCTGAAAAGCAAAGGGCTACAAGGGCAATGAGACCCTGCAACCTGACAATATCTTTTATTAGCTTAGCCCCTCACCTACATCCAGAGGCTTTCAGGGTGAAGGTAACCTTTCAGCTTCTATAATTTGGGCCACCTTTACTAAGGTGCTTTAGATATCTGGCTCAATCTCATGGGAGAAAGATGCAAAAATTGTAGTTCAGAACCTAAAAAACTTGGTAGAGTCTGGTCTCTGTAAATTGTCACTCTTGGTTATTCTCCTTGCCTTATCTTCACATGCTGAAGAGTACAGCGAAAAGTGTCAATGCATCTCTTTTTGATGCAGGTATTTTGACCACAGGGGGAGGTACTCTCTCTTCCTAAGTTGTGTCACTGTGCAGCAATGAATGCCATTAGAATGGCTGTCACCTACACCATTAAAGGACTTAAAAAAAAGTTAAAAAACCCCAAGGAGCAAAGAAAAGATGTTATCATGCTGCCAGTCTGCTTAAAATGTGCATTTACTTAACATATTTGTATGAAGGACATAACATTTCTGCCTAGGATACAGCACTATCAGCAAATAGAATTTATTTCTGTTAGTATTTCATTGTCTAGCCGAGGCAGATTTTTTCTGCCTGAGCACTGGTTCTGTAACCCTGTCACTGAGGGCGTATGAGCATCCCCATGAGTTATTGCGACTTTATGTGAGCATAAACTCTAGTCCCAACTTTCTGTGATCTCTTTCCCCTGGGAGCGCTCCTAGATGATTCATCCACGGTACAGAGAGCAGTATTTATTAAGCAGAGTTCTTAAAACCATCATTAAAAACCATTCAGTATACATTTATCCCAGGCACCACACCTCGTTAAGTGATAAAGAGCCCGGCCAGTTATGAGTAAAAGGGACAAAGTGGTGGTGACTTAAGCTCAAGCCCTGACAAGCATGGCGTGAAGACAGCTTGTTGTGTATGGGTGGAAACCCAATGCCTTCAGTGCGGTGGTGCCCAGGCTTGAGCGCTCAAGCCACAGCTTTTCCGCCCTTGCCCGGGGCTTCTCTTTAGTTTCCATCGCATTTTTACATTTGGAGTTTCCAATGAAACTTCAGATTGACAAAACTGGGCACCCCAGCATTTCAAAGGACGAGTATTTCTAGTATCAACCATTTACTCAATGTTCTGTTCATGTCTTACATGGGCAGTGGTACACCCATTCAATGCCCACCTCATACTTCAAAAGGAAGAGTCAGAAGTCTGTTTCTCAGATTCAGTCAGGTAAAGAAAACCTGAACACATTCTGCATGTCTTCTGTTATGGCCCCAGGATATACTGAAGAGTTAAAGTTAATTGCATTATTATCATTATCTGTACTGCGGTATTATCTCACATTTTTAATCCCAGGATCTCCTTTGGCATAGGTCATCCCTTTCTGCTAGTTTACAACTTTGGCTGCCTCAAAACACAAGACAGGAAAGAAATAAAGAGAACTGAAAGGCAAGGTAGCACTACAACAAACTTACATAGCATTGGAACAAACAAAGCTTAGCATAATGAACTGGCTGTGGCACTACATGGAAGTTTACTAAAAGCATCCTTTTAGGCATTAGTATTACAAACAGATACACAAGCATACAAAGTGCCAGCCAGATTTACTCTGAAGAAGAGTTTTGCTTTCCATACACAGCAATGTGGGGAAAAAAAAAAAAAAAAAAAAAAAGACTAAGCTACATCTGGAAAATTTTGCAAAATTATGCAGCAGTTGCCTCAGAAGAGAAATGATTATCTGTTTTGTTAAGTCTTACATGTTCTCAAGCAAAGAATTCATTTTTTCAGTCCCCTGAGAAAAGTAAATGCTCAAGATACATGATCAAATAGAAGATGTGAACTTAAAAAGTAAACAGACTATCATTCTTATATCTTCACATTAAAGAGTAACATGTAATTTCCTAGATTTCTCAGTGTCTGGTGACTCACAGGCATCCATCTAGAGAAGGTCACTTCTCATGGCAGGTAGCAAAGCCCTCAATGCCCACATTCCACGTTTATCCATCTTGTTTCATGCTTTCCTTGATGAAGGAAGGTGAAGGAAGCATAGAGGAGAAGTATCTAAGGTATAAAATAAAAGAATTTACACCCTTTCCTTTCCTCATTTGTGCTCATCAGTTAGCATAACTCACTGATTCAGCCTCTGGCCAAGCTAGCCTCATAAAAAATTAACTCCTATTGAAACAAAAGAGGTGGCTGGCTCCAATATTTAATGCATTCAAACACAGATCTATCACTCCAGCAAACAGGATGCAAATTTAAATGCAAGCTATCCAGGTAACCATGATGCATAGTATGAACCGGCTGTTTGATCAGCTGTTGCCGTGGGCAGCCAACCGAACAGACTGCATTCAATGGTTCATGTCTGAATTATACCATTGAGATAAAGACCAGCCAGCTAGGAGGCATGAGGCTACAAGGGCATCTTTCCTCCCTACCCTGCTCACTCCCAGCTAAGTTATATGGTGGAAACTGAAAAACATGAAGGTAAAATGAACAGGTTTCCAGTGAATTAATACTTTATGGAACTCTTCAACCACCTGAAACATGAAGTGCCAATCAGCGGCCACCACTATAACCTAATCCTTGTAATTGCAAGATGCCAGAGGCTCTAAGGAACTGCAGCCAGACTCAACAGTGTTAAGTCAGCATTAAAAATTCGTGCATTTATGATGTATTTTGCCACATACACCAGTTATCACTAGTAGCTCACACAGTCTCAAACTTTCTAGATGGACTTGCCTTTCTTCCAGGCATGGTCTGCCCTTTGTGCTCCTCCATCCTGTCCCTTGCCCTCCCTTGTTCTGCACAAACACACACAGATCCCACATAAAAATCCTGATGCATGTCTTTTCCTTGAGCAGTTCCCTGCTCTCCATCCATAGTTGCTACTAGCTGCAGAGTCCTACGGGGCTGTGGGTGGTGTAGGGACAGCAGCCCCACATCCTGGCTAGGAAGCTGGGAACATCTGTCTGGCAATGGGGACAGCACAAAGAAAGACATGGAGAGAAGAAAGAGATGGGTCGAATTCCCTGGGGCAGCTTTGTACCTGAAAATAATTTCACTCTCTTCCTCCTTGGAAGCCAGGTTTTCCTATAAATTACATTATCACTGTTCCTTGACTAAGTCAATGCAACTCCTCTGTGGCTTGACAGGCACTTTCCAGCATCAACTTTTTTGCTAACTTAACCAGAACTCAGGGTTTCCACAACTGCGATAATGATGCCCATTCCTCTTGCTATTCCCTTGCAGCACTCCAGCCCCAAATAATGGTCATAACAACGGTTTGTGGAACAAACACAGTTTCTAAGGGACCTCACACTGACATTACTGTTAAGCAAGCAGTTGGAACACAAAACTGACAGGACAGAAAAGGCTGTGCAAAACACAAGTGCATGGGTGGGTTACTTCAAAGAATACTAGACATTCAGAGTTTAAATACCAACGTGCTGTAGTGCCCTCACATTGACCAATGAAATCAGAATAAAAAATAACAACAACCCAACTTTAAACAAGGAGCATACAACATTATAAAATGATGTCTGTAAGGAAATCTAGTCAATTAGATGAAAGATCATATTTTGACAAACCATCTCACAAGGCAGCAAGAACCTTAAAATCTGGCATGAGTTTACAAGGATGAAATAGGTTATCAGCCCAGAAGAAAAATAATATTAAGTTCATAAAAGACTATATAAAAATTAAACGATTGAAACTAATGAGATGAATGGAATTTCCTCAAGAAATTGCAAGCCCAGCTGAAGCTCAGGAGTCTTCATCACATCACAGGAAAGACATGGACCTGTTTGAGTGGGTTCAGAGGAGAGCCACAAAAACAATCAGAGGGCTGGAGCACCTCTGCTATGGGGACAGGCTGAGAGAGTTGGGTTTGTTCAGCCTGGAGAAGAGAAGGTTCCAGGGAGACCTTATTGCAGCCTTTCCGTACTTGAAGGGGACTTACAAGAAAATTTGAGACAGACTTTTTAGCAGGGCCTGTTAAAACAGGACAAGGGGTAAATGGTTTCAAATTAAAAGAGGACAAATTTAGACTAGATATAAGGAAGAATTTTTTTTTTATTATTTTTTTTTTTTTTTACAATGTGGGTGTTGAAACACTGGAACAAGTTGCCCAGAGAGGTGGTAGGTGACCCATCCCTGGAAACATTCAAGGCCAGGCTGAAGGGGGCTCTGAGCAAGCTGATGTACTTGATGTCCCTGCTCATTGCAGAGGGGGTTGGACTAGATGAACTTTAAAGGTCCCTTCCAACCCAAACTGTTCTATGATTCTACAAATGACGACTGATTTCAGAAACATAACCGAGAGCTTTGTCAGTGCATCAAGACACACTGTAAAGGAAAACCGAAAGAAGGTATTCAATTCACCACAGCATTGCTCAGCAAACTTTTATAACCATGGTAAACTTCACCATTGTATCAGTGAACTGTGTGAAGTAGCTTCTACAGAACTGAGACAAACCATAAAGGCAAGCAACTCCTGTTCTGGGAAGGGGTAATGAGACAATATGGCTTTTTATCTTTAAATAACAGGACTACTTAACTACAGTTGCCAGTTGTGCTATAGAGAAGGAAGCTGTGCCAGTGGGAAGCATGCCAAAATCACCCAGATTGTTCACATACAGAATAGTAACTTCTGAAGAAGGAAAGCCTTCTCAATTGACTAAATTATGCATAAGACCTAATTCATTGTCATTAGCTGCTGTGTAAGATATGTAAACATAGAGCAAACTCTCCGCTGGTTTATGATCCTACAAGCAACACTGGGAGTTTACCTCAGGGACTATCAGGGCTGTGTAAGCCCACATTGCCCAGGCTGCCTACTTTGGTAATACAGACATGCCTACTTAGCTGTTGCCGCAGTTCTCCACATTTTGATAAAGCTACCTCCACTCAGCAGTTGCCCTTAAGTCCTTGCAGACTGCGGAGATCATATTAGATAGCCTGAACATTCCCAGGAAGGATCCAGAGCTCCAGTGGGCTGCTCTGGGACTGCAGCATTCGACCCAAACTCGTATCACTATGGTGACTTATGTCTTGCTACTTGCTGGAGTGACACTATGGTCACTCACTACCAGGGGAGAAGCCTGCTGAATCACATGTATTTAAAATTGCTCCTGTCCTTGATGATGCCAAGGAGTAAAATAAGTAAATCAAAACACACAAGCACACGGAATGTGACTTTTAGCAATCTCTTGGTGCTACAAGAAAATTAAAGAAAGAAGTAGGCAAGGAGAAGACATGGAGGATGGAGACAGGATGTGGTGCGTATTTGTGGTCAGGATGACCAAGAAAGTTATTTTAAACTGTGTCTTCATGGAAGAACACCACAAAATTGAAATGCTTACTCTTTCCATGTTACTACCTTTGATCCGTAAAACAAAGTATCCTAAGACAGCAAGTTTGCAGTGTCTGTGTTAACAAAGAATGGAGAACAGCAGAAGTTCTGCAGAGTAAAACAGTTGTATCCTGAACACCCAATCTCTCTACTATACGCATGAAAGGGGCTTTATTTCAGACTAGCTCTTGCATAGGCTGAATATCCCATTAGGTCTTGGAGCTCAAAAGGTGGGCTTCTAGAGCAAGTCTTCCCATTTGGTCTCGTGCAAAAAGGAATCTCACACGTGTGCCCTGAGCCTGCTCTGTGGTACACACACCGTAGAGCTGTAAGCCGGGTCAATCAGGAGATTTGCTCAAGGTACATACTTGACCTTAGCTACTACACTAACCGAGATGAATACCTACCACCACCTGCAATGTGATACGGTTCTAGTCCAGTACTAGCCTAGACTGACAAAGCTAACAAACAAAAAACACCACTGCAGGTGGTTGTCCATGTAACCACTGCACTGAATTTTCTTGCAAGAACTTTCAGCCTCTTCTGTGTCTAAACTTGTTTGTAAAAAAAAATAAAATATGCAATTCAGCAGTACAGATAAGAAAATCTTGTGGACTTTGCAGTCTGTAAACCTAATATCAACTGCTACACCCAAAGCTGGGTTCTGCACCAGTTATTTCCATAAGAGCTACCCAGGAACCCTCGGCCAAAGTTTTGCCATCCTAACTTAGGGGTTAGGCAAGGTTAACCCTTGCCTAAGAGTTTTGCCCCTTCCAGGGTGGTTTTCACAATTTGCTGAACAGGCTGAATGAACTTTCCCTAACACCACCCTTCCATAACAGTTAAATAAGCTCATGTAAAAGCTTTCCTTAATGACGCATCGCTCTGAGCCTTGGGAGATGAGATGGCTACTGCAGGTATACTGGAAAGCTTCTTATCAAATCAGCTTTCAGACCAATTAGGAGGTATCAGTCAGTGAATTACAAGTACTGCCCCTGCTGCCTAGGATACCAAACTATTTCACAACATTACACAGTTGCTTTCTGTCCTGTTTACTGTCTATTGTCAAGTTATTTTGTGAAAAATATCTAGAAGTCATATGGAAGGCTCCACCTAACAGTCACATACTCCTTTGCAGTAGGCATGAGAGCAGTTGAAAACAAAGAGAACCACACCCTGACAGCAGATGCAGAGACGGACATTTGATATTGTGAAGAAAGAGCTTCCTCGTGTCAACTGACAGTGAAACATCCTGGATTCCCTTGCCTGAGTACATAGTGGAGAGGATGGTATCCCTCAGAGAGGGTCACAGTCCTCCCACGGAGAGCTCCATGCCGTTTCATCACACATAGCTATTTCATTCATGCTCACATTTTGTTTTGGACTGGGTTTTTTTCCCTCTCCAAATGGACATCTAGTATAGAACGGCTAGACTAGTACTGTTATTCAAAAAATGTCTTTTCAAAAGGAGAAAGTAGTATTATGACACTGTAAATTACTACCAGAGGGCAAAGAGACACAACTAACTATTGGAGGTTATGCATCTCAAGTAGACTTTTCTTACAATGTGTCTCAGTTATGTTTTGAAAAACAATTTTGCCCTCTGCTTCGGTCTATTTTAAAAGAGACTGAACATATTCAGATAATAGTCCTGAAAACACCTGATCTGTTTGGGGATTTTTTTGGTTTGGTTTTTTTCAGTAATTGAAACTGGCTCACAGATGCAGTGAGAGCTACTGTAATTATACAGCATATTAAATCATCATACAAATACAAAGCAAGGCTTAAGAAGAGTACAGAGCACAGTGGTATCTCAGTAACGCAAGAATAAGTATCTAAATATTTTAAAAACCTAACATGTCAACAGAAATATGTTATCTTACAGTAGGTTTTGGTTATAAACTTACAGGAACGTAACAGTTTGCTTGTGAACAAGAAAGTACTAAGCATACTTCAAGTAACACTCACTATAATTAAGAAAAATCCATTAACCTCATGCTGATCGTAAAATCCGTGCACTAGGAATTTAAGAGAAGCATTCATTAAGTGGGACTGGCATAATACTAGGATAAAATCTGATAACTTCTTTGAAAACAAACAAAAAAAAAGGTCTCCATGGCAAAAAGCAGGGACAGGAAGGCACTTTGGAAAACATGTGGAGGAAGTTTTTAAACAAAATCCCTGAACAGATTCCAAGACTTGATTTTAAGAAAATTTCTGTCATCAGTATCTCAGTTAAGAAGACAAGCAAGTTTGATGACACAACCTCAAAGTTTTCTCATAGTCATTTCCATCCTTGTGCTTGATGAGCCTTTCAGAGCAAAAGACATGGCTCAGAGCAAACAAAAGAACCTGTCACAACACAAGTCTCAGCTCTATGAGGACCTTTTCTGTTTCTGATATATTCTCTAGTACTAGGCATACTACATACAACATATGGCTATGCATTTTCAAATATACATTTTTAAGTTGGGAAATTTTCTTTTAAAATATTGACTTTTAAACTATGTCATTCACAAACATTTCAAGGACCTCAAGCAGAATTTTACCGGTGAAACAGAATCTACTCCTGAGGAAATCCTCCTGTTCTTCAAAGGTGTTCACTGTCATCAACTGCATTGATATGATCTGAAATCTTCAGAGAAGCCACAGATCATTCAAGCCACAGACTTGAAAGAAATTAATGTAGACTAACTTTGAGTAGATTTTCATTACATAACACTTAAATTAGCCAGTTCTTTAGTTTTATTCTTTGCTTTTCAATAAACCTGCAATAAAGGACACTGAAAATGATTCAGCAAAGGAAGTGGTATCTTCGGATAAAACATCAGTCCCTTCAGAGGACAACAGGGACTGTCAGGGTTGTGACAGCCTCTGCTCTGCCATTCCATTTTCAGGGGGGGGTTTACTATTTAAATTTTAGACCCTACTAATTAAATCTGCATAAAAAGACAGGCAGAACTGCTGCCAAAGAGGGTCAGAGCACTCCAAATGGACAGCTTGCATTAACCTAAATAAATAAATAGCAAAGAGATAGCTAAATCGCATCTCTGCAACACGGTTGTTCACATCCTCACATTGTCGTAGCAACTCTGTTTCTTCCATGAATACCTGCTTTGCTTACAGCTGTAGCAGCTCACTCAAGCACACCAGAAGGTTAGGAGAGCTTTAAGCTGTTTTACAGCTGTGTGCAGGCAGAAGCCTTCCTCACCTAAAGACAGCACTAGAGGGTATGCCTCGGGCAGCTCTAAAATACACATCAACTCTGCAGGAATAACAAACCTGGTCTCCAAGGAGCAATACATTTTAAAAATCATATACTTCATTCTCCAGTGGACAGGAGAAGAAATTCCTGCAGTAATTTGGCTCATCAGCAGGAGTTTTCAATCAGAGCAAAGGCATATAACAACCATAGTTTCATCAGCTGGCTGCAAGGTCAATGATTTACAGAGAAGTGTGTGGGCAGAGGACAAGTGAATCCAGAGTAGTACACAGTAGCTAAAGGAAAGTAGCTGGAGAAAAGTGCTTAGCCATTAGTAATTTTTGTGCATGTGTATTTTTCCAGCCTCTGTGTGAGGACATGAGAAAAGTTGCTACAGCATGAAACCAGAGCGCTTTGGTGTAAAAGTAAATACAAAACTAGTTTCTTATATGCCCTCTGCCACTTGCTGCTGTTTGTAGGTGGCAAAGAACAAAGTACACAATTTAGTATGCCATAGCACAGCTTCTCTGTTCAACTGCTCGTTCAGGAAAACATGTGGGCTGTGCAGGCCTGCCATGAAAATATTCCCATGGCAACCATGAAAAACAAGGGTATATTAAAAGCTGTTACACTAACCCTTTCACTCCAACTCATTCAACAGAGTGAACCTGCAGCCCTACTGCTGTACAAAAACATGCCACTGGAACTGTCTTCGTTTGGAAGGCATGAGTAGATAGTTACCACAGGATAATCTTCTGTAATCGACTTTCACTGTGAAACATGGTGTAAGTTAAAAGTTAGCCATAACACTGCGTCCAGAACCAACTATGCTTTATGGAAAAGCAATGGTTAATTTTTGCTGATTGCATAAACATACAACAATTATTCAGTAGTTTGTTACCAGAGAATCCTCCTTAGGAAATAATGCCAATGGTTTTGTTCACTGTACTTTGTATATCATTCAAATTGCATGCTGCACACCTTAATGTAAGGGTTAAACAGACATCTAGAATTATATACAAATGAATAGTGGAAATTAAAAGCCACGTAAAAAAGGATGAATAAAACCATGTTTTGAAACACATCTTGAGCAATTTGTTTGCAGTTTAGTGAGAGATGCTACTTGGATTTGTGGATGTACGCATACTCACTATGACCTGAGGAGATCAACACACAGCACAGGAGCTACCACACTGCATACCTCTCAGCGCTATCGAGCCAAAAAGCAATTGTTTAATATGTCAAAGGCACAGAAAAAAAAAATCATCTACTGCACATACACGATCTTTTCGGCACGTGTATCTCAGAACAAAACGCACGAGAGAAATCCACTCAGGGCAGGCACAGAGGTCTTCTAGCCAGGATTAGGTTAAAAACATCAGGTGGCCACTTGGTGCAAGAAGGCTCCCAGGCCTGCCGCCCGGTTCTGCCAAGAGCTCACGCTCTCAAATCCATACCAGTGCTGAATAAGGAACTAGTGCCTGAAATCAGCTGGATGGTTTAGTAAGTTTCTTTTCGTTTATGCTTCTACCTGTCCTAAACCGAAGGCACCCCATAACTTAAATTATTCATATATGATGGATGGCCTCTGCACAACACCCCTGGCAATCAGGGCAGAGCACATACAGACCGCCTGCCCAACTTATAGGGGCTCCAAGAAGGATGACACAGGTTCAGGGGATGCTGGGGCTGGACAGTGGAAGAACTAAAATAATAAAATAAATAATAATAATAAAATAAAATAAATAATAAAAATAGTAAAAACCTGTCTGCACCGTGTGGCATGCAAAAGAAATTAGGAGGACTGTACTCAGCCAGCTTTACCGAGGCAGTCGGGATGCGGTCGCACCTCTGGCTTCTCCGCGGGCCCTGAAGCCGCCGAGCAGGCGAGCACCAGAGCAGCGTCGCCGCCGCGATGCTCCGTCCCCACGCCGGTACCGCCGCCTCGCCCCGGCCGGGCGGGCCAGGGGCTGTGCGGGGCGACGGCGCCCAAGGAGGCTGCGCCCCGACTGCTACCGCCACCCGCCCTCCCGGGCTTGGCGCCTCAGGGGCTGACAGGACCCCCCGCCCCGGGCCGCTGGACCTACCTGAGATGCCGCCCCCGACCACGATCACGTCGTATCGCTCGGCCATGGCGCTGCCCTACGCACCGACCGCTTACTCCCTGCCGCGGCAGCTGCGGCCCGGTTCTGGCGTCCCTCGGGCGGACCCCGCCTCGTCCCGTCCCGCCCCGCCGATGGGCGCCGCCTCCCGCCGCCCCCTGCGAGGCCGAGGTCTGGCGGCGACGGGCCACGCCGCGCTCCCGGCACGGGGAAGGGGCGAGCCCCGTGAGGGAGCCGGCCTGTGAGGGTGGCGAACAGGGCTCCTCCTGAGGGGCCGCTGACCCCCCAGCTGATGGCTGGCCCCTCGCATCGGCGCCACTCCCCCACATGGAGACCCACGCGTGTTGCAGTTTTCTCTGCACCCTCCCAGAGGGTTTGGAGAGCGACCATGCCGCTGGTTGAGGAGCAGAGCCCCCGAGGCACAGCAGCCGCGGGCTCGCTGTCCTCCACTTTCCAAGGGTCATGGAAGCGTTGGAGTCTACTTCTGCACGCTTTGCACCTGCCCCGGGGCTGCCAGAGTGGACCTGTGGCTGCCAAGGATGGCGGTACGGCCTTGGGAAGGCCAGTTAGGGCTTTCCTTGAGGAGCGCCACAAAATGAGCAGCACCTCGTGCCAGCCGCAGTTTGTGCTGTGCGACGGTGACGCGCATCAACGCTCCTCCTGATCGGCCTCCACACTGAGAGGGGTCTGCTGAGACTCCCAAGAGACTCACCTGCGGGGAAAAGGACTGGCTCACCCAGAAGCGACAGTGTCCTCAAATTCACCTGGAGCCTTTAAATTGGTCCCCTACACACCCAGCATGGGTTTCCATCGTTTGGGCTTCAATTTCACCATGAGGAGAGGCCCAGGAGAAGTAGTTTTGGCGATGGTCAAGGCATGTAAGCATATTTCATCCAGCCTGTGCGTTCAGACCACATCCAGCAGTCATGTCAGTCATACCTGCCCTTCCACACTCAGTGGGTTAAGGACAGAAGGTACCCAGCTCCAAGACAAAGACACTTGTTCAGTCAGTGTCATTCTCCATTTTTGGAGCCATACATCCTAAGAAACAGACCATGAGAGTCTAGACGGGATTCCCTGTTCCCCTTCCATAATATCTCAAGTGATACTTTGTGGTGTACAGAGACAGGGGCACCTGTGATGGCTGTCACAAATACTGACCACAGCAGGTATGGTCCTCCCTTTTTAGGGAGAATGGGAGGGAAGAAAATGTAGGTGTCAGGAAGCAGAATAAAAATAGGTCTAGATCAACTGTCTGCGAAGCTAACCATCATTCATGGACCCATGCTCTTTTCACTGCTGGGAACAGTTCCTGCTCTGATCTGTCCCCTGTGTCCTGCCCAGGCATTGGGTGGCACCGAGATGGTTGGCATGGGCCAAGCAGGACCAGGAGGTGTGCTAACCGTTAGACAGTAAGGTGATCACAGGGTGCTGCCTGAGCATGTGTCCTGGGCATGCCTATTTTGCTAGAGGACCTGTATCCTGTATCTCATGCACAGTGGATGACCCCTTGTTTGTGGCCACTAAGTTTAATGTCTAGTGCTAAGGCTCTAGCATCTTCATGACACCCCAGGATGAAATATCCCTCATCTTACAAGTATACTGTCTAACCAGCATTCTCTGTTCCATTGTATTTTTCTTAAAATTACAGGCTGGTTTAGGTTGGAAGGAGCTTTGAAGATCATCTAGTCCAACCCTCTGCCTTGGGCTGGGACACCTTCCACTAGGTCAGGTTGCTCAAAGCCCCATCCAGCCTGGCCTTGAACACTTTCAGGGATGGGGCATCCACAGCTTCTCTGGGCAACCTGTGCCAGTACATCACCACCCCCATCATAAAAAATTTCTTCCATAAAAAAATTTCATATGCTTTCAGCTCACATTCCTCCCCATCTCTGCTTCATCTCTCATTCCCTAAAGATATGCCATACATACTCATCTGCCTCTTTTTTAAAACCCTTTTCCAGCCCTCTTCACCTCGATACCTCCTCTCCTTGTATCCTACCCCCTCTTTCTCCAGGCTCTGTGCCAATTGACAGATGAAGTCCAGCCTCTAGGATGAAAGCTGCCCAAAACCTGAAGAACTAGTGAACTAAACTTCATGATTTCAGCATAAAGAGAGGTTTGGTTAAAGGAAAGATTAAATAAAAAAAAAAAAAAAAGAAGAAGAAAACACAAAAACCTAGAGGAAGAGCAATATCTAGCTGAAACTAGTTTATCACAGTTCTCAATATCTGAAGTATGAAATTTTCATTTGATTTACCTGATATCTTTATTACTTTGTGACTATTAGATTAATAATTGCAGCAGTGATAGCCAGAAAACATGTGCAGCACTTATCTTTCATGGGAATGCGAATCCTTCATGCTCATGAGTATTTTCTGGTTTGGCTGGGAGAGAGCATGCTGGAGGGGCCAGGGATGTGAGAGAGCAAGGGACTGAGCCATCACCTGGAGGGCCAGGCCACCTCTTGGAATATACAAGGAAATTCATTACAAGGAAGGAACATGCGGTACTGTTTCTTTTTATATGCTTAGCAGAACGCTACATTTATATATCTGAAGTTTGGGCTGGCTGCTAGTAAGAGGAGAGATCAGGGTAGATAAGGGGAGAAGAAAAAGGAGTAGAAGTGGAAGAGGAGAGGGCAATGCCCTAATTTATTTGCCTCTTGTCTGTGCACATCTTTTTCATTCAACTTTAAATTTTCTGAATGCGAGAAATCAACCAATATACTTCAGAACTTGAACTGGATTTCTTTCTGAGGATACTAGTCCTAAGAAGTAGTTAGCAACTAGATATATTCCTTTTGATGGGGTCAGCAATAAGCTGCATTGCCATACCTAATATGTTTCATGTCTATGATATTTTATTGGATATGAGATTTGGGTCGCATTCCATCACTGTAGCTTTGGATATCGTAACTGCGGTTAGGTGCTGTAACTGGGACTGCAGTTCCAGATTGTTTTAGACATTCAATTCTATTTTGTACTGGTGAAGTCTGCTTTGATCAAACTGGCCTTTGGCTTAAAAAAAAATGAGAATTTGTGAAAAAAAATATTACTCTTTTCCCCACTTTTCTGTGTTGCTCTCATTCTTTACCCAAGGTCTGTTCTCTAGATTTTAGTCTAGCTGCTTGCTTACCCTTTTCTGTGTATTTTTTCAGATGTGATCTCTTCCTTATTAAGGCCATATATGTATCAAGTTCTTTAAAAAGCAATCAGTCTAATGAGACCATCTATATTTTTAGTATCATTATTGCAGTTCTACCTAGACGATATGTGAAGACAAGAACCTTTGCCTCATTAAAAGTGTCATGAATATCTCCCTGCCAAGACAGTTTTTCTGAGTGATGTTTGCCCTGCATAAAGCAATTCTACGTTATTGATTATTTACAGGCAGAAATTTCTTATCTTTGAGGGAATGGTCAATGGAGAAAAGAGAAAGAGGTCTCTCCAAACAACCTGAATAAAAAGTTATTGGGAGACTGATGTGGCTGAAGTAATAGGAGATGCCATTTTCTAGTTTCTGTTCAGCAATTCATGTTCTTACTCTGATTAAAACAATCTGTCTGATTCAAGGATGGTTAAATCAACCTTGGAGACCTCTTCATACTGACAGACACACAATTATCAGAAATAATAGTTGTAGAAACTATTTCAAACCCTGTATGAAACATTGCAAGGTAGAGGAGGCTATTCCAAAAGCAGAAGTGGGTAATTTTATTTGGGCTATTGGCAAGGGTAGCTATGGTTATATCTATGTACTTAATGCCAAGTACCACAGATTCCCAAAGTCCACAATATGTAACACTTATTCCTGGGATTCCTCTGGTCCTTATCTTCCTTCTGTCGTTCTAAGGGATAATAACTTATTTATTTCTTTGTTAGTTTGTTTATTCATGTGAGCATTGGAAACAGGACTGTACTGCCTGCAACTGAGGATTTGTGGTGCATGCCCCAGTGTCACATGAAGGTCCATGGGAATGTTTGAGGGCACAAAGCCCTCCAAGGGCTGCTGTTGACATACAAACATTTGTGTCACTGTCTGGTTTTATGTTCACCATGGACACATTATATAATCCTTCTAATGAATAAATCTATCTCTGTCTAGAGCAGGCAAAACCTCTCCCAAAGCCAGGTTGGTAGCTTTTCCCTCCTCTCTCTCTCCCACAATAAGTGTGTTTCAAAGGTTCATTTTTTTCAACTCAGTAGCTTCTGCTTCCAAAATGTTTATACCATGATGCATTTAAACATGGTATTCCATTCCCTATTCCCCTTTCTGCTTTTCCATTTCTAAAGTTGATGTTTGTCAAGCACTTTAGTGTCCTCACATACTGAGATACACATTTGCTGATCCTAATAGCAATTTTATATACCTGTCTCAGTCCAAAAGTATATATAGTCTTTAACAGCTATGACAGAATAGTGTACATAATCCTTAGAAAGCCTTTTTGATGCACACAGTTTTGGTTTGGTTCGGTGGTTTTGTTTTTGGGTTTTTTTTTTATTGTGTGTTTGTTTGTTTGGTTGGTTGGTTGTTTTGGTTTTGGTGAGGTTTTGTTTGTTTGTTTGTTTTTTGACTGGAACCCTCTCTTCTAATCATATTAGGATTCTGTTTCTGGTTTCTATGGTACCATTACTTTGATACCATTACTTCTCTCATCCCATTTGGTTCTAACTGATTAAGAAGTTAAAGAGTCTTCTGGCTGGATTTTGGTGCATCATCTTTTGAATGCACAATGTTAAAAGCAAAGCAAACTTGATGAGAAAATAGAGCAACTAAGAGCCTCCACATTTTCTAACCTTGGAATAGAACTCATCTGAGACAAAGTATACAATTTTAATAAATTTTGTTACACACGCTAGACACTGGCAATGAGATGGCATAAATAGCTATACTGTCTGGTAGAAAATGTACTAACAGCTGTGGACTAAATGTTGAAAAATCAGTGGAAAATTGATGGAGTAGGGGTCAAAGTTAAGGATCTCTAAATTTACAAAGGCTAAGAGGTAGAATTTAGGCACATGATTGATGACTGTCTGGTCAGTGGCTGGTAAAAACACAGTGCAGCATTGTGAATTACACATTGTCTCAGCTTCTGCTCCTTAAATAGCAGTGAATTTAATAAGCCAGCTTTTTGTTGTTTGTTATGTGTTAGACTCTCTTCATATTCAGTGGGAAAGTTTCTGCTTCAGGACAAGCCAGCTTTCACGGCTGAAATTTCCTGCTGGCAGGTAGTGCATGTTGACTTGCCTTTAATCAAAGCATCAGAATGGATTCCTCCATTACCTGCAAGCTATATTAGTGCATGCATCGCTAGGGTGCTTCAGCAACAGCAATATGATCAGAGCCAGGAGTTCTTCTAAATTCCTGGGTCTGGATACAAACTCTCACTGTGCCAGGTCCATGTCAGCGAGCCCTGGGTGTTCATCCTGCCTGCCACCCTTCCCCACCGCTGCCACTGTCCCCTACCACACAGGGAGGAAGACGGGGCACACGGGCTAGGTGGACACCATGGCACACCACAGTGGGTCCCAGACCGATGTAATTTGGGTCAGGGCATAAGGACCTGACAGGTTTTAGGCTGATTGATGGTCAGAGATTCAGACTGAGAAGCACAGGTAAGCCTACACACAACCTGAGGGCATTGGCATCACATACAGAGAAACTGTGAAGAAAGATAACGGATTGGTTGTGAAGAGCAAGGTTGTGCCTTCCATCAGCCTTGAGCATACACTGAGACTTGGTGCTTTCAGGCACCTAGTGAATGTGGTGCTTGTACTTCATTACTGGTTTGTGGTGGAGAATCCCTTGAAGCTAGGACGAACGTGGCTGGCTAGCTCTCTAGTCTGCAACCAGGTCATGCTGTTCTTCCAGTCAGTACCTCTATATCTGCTGTTACAGAAGACAGGCAGGTTTAAATACATTTTTAAACATATATTTTACATCATTTCATGTTTCTCTAAAGCAACCAGTGCAGAACTTGTGAAAGCACACGTCAGTGCTTTTGAAATACTTTTTAATATACAATTAAATGAATATAAGCTCCATGCCAGGCTCTCCAATAAAGGAAAACTGCTGCAAGGAGTCTCAGGAGGTTGTCTAGTCTGTCCCTTTGCCCTACGGCAGCATCAGCCATGACCGATATGTATCTTGATTAGCAGCAAATGTTAACTGGAGAGGCTAAATGTTAATAGCTGAGATTTTTAATCCAACATACAACAGTCTGACATTAATCTAGAGCTAACGAGCAAAAATTGAATATTTTATCAGTCAGATTCCATTCAAAGATGGACTGATCGTTAAATGTAAAACCTACAATATTAAGCCCATTAGTAAAAGTGATGAGGGAATGTAAACACATTACTCCTGAGCACACAGAGCCATAGCACAAGAACAGAGCAAGGGTCTGCCTGGGGGCTGGGATTGTGGGGCCACCCCATGGTAGGGTAGCAGGGCAGGCCATGGCAGTCCAGGCCCATTCCATCCCCAGCCTGGAGCAGCTGGGGGCACCAGGGCAGCCCCAGGCATCCAGCACATCTCTGAGGATGGGGATGGGCTGAGGCCAGGCAAGGTGGGCCTGGCTCAGCGGGGCCCATGGCCGGGCAGGTCAGGGCTGTGGGGAGCTAGAGACAGGCCCTGCTGTGGCACTGCTGGGTCAGCAGCTGACAGCCCCAGTGGGCTGACATGGTGTCCTGGGCCGTGGGAGGGGAGAAGCCCTGGGGGGCTGCCAAGGGGCAGTAAGGGCTGGTGATGCCTTCAGGGGCCTGAAGTTGAGTGAAAACTGCTTTGCGTATTTTCTGATTAGTCAGAAAGACTATAGGTCCCTACTGATACCATAATCATTAAATACAAGTGCAGAAGTTTCTAGACTACAACATTGCAGAAGTTTCTAGACTACAACATTGCAACGCCAAATAATTTTGGCTTTCTTCTTATTAGCTCTTTGTTTATTTAGACTTAAGGATCCCGCTGGCCAAAAGCACCAGTAATGTGTATAGAGGAAGCCTCCAGTTTAATGGAGGGAGGCCATGTAGGCTCTAACACAACAAGGAATAAATCACACATCTCTTCGTTAGATTTCATGGAGAACTCATTTACCAAGACTGCTTGTGTAATGAAACCCCAAGGAAGAGTGGAGGAAAGCTGATGCAATGTGTCAAACCAATCCAGCTACTCCTGTATCATCATGTCTAGTTTCCTTTCCCACTCTTTGTCCTAATGCCCTCCAGTTCACCTATAGCCTAAATGCCACAAAAGAGACCACAAGGCAGGGCATGACCCAGGATGGCAGAGACTATCTTCCTGCTACAGACCGAGCCAAATTGAAGTTTGCAGTTGAAACATATTGTTCCCAAATAATCAATGTTTTGTAAGCAGTGGCCAGAAGACGTATGTTCTGAACTGAAAATCAACAGTCGTTGCTATGTAATGCCTTTCTTTTTTTTTCCCCTGACCCTTGTTTGGAGTCTGAGCTCCATTTTTTTGTCTTGAATTAGATGAGCGAAGGCTAAGGATGCAAAGCAGATGGTAGCAGTGAAATTCTTTCTCATACCTCTAAACAGACAGTGCCCTGTGTAATATACATTGATGTAGCTCAGAACACATGAGGAAATAAAACACTTTCATCCTTCTAACAAAATGACTGCCATGTCCTTCACCGATAATCTAATCTGAAGAGTTCCTGAAGAGAGAGGTTATGCGTCTCACTCATGTCAAATGTTTTCTTAGTGAATAATGGCAGGTGACCTTTTATTTTTTCCTAATCATGCTGGTCCTGCTGCTTTGCATCTGTCGAAGTCACAGCACACTGTTTCCATCTGTCACTTGAAAGATAGCTCGCTTTCAGTCTGACCACTGTCAGCCTTCATTAATTCACGGCTAACCTATTTCACCTGAAGTGGAGTCAAAAGGAGTTCCTAGGTTTGCCTTCCTCTGGTTCCTCATTCCCTAATTATGTCTTTTCCCCCGTGTTTCTTCTGATGCCTCATTCCCTAATTGTTAGCTGTGGTGAAATAGACCAGCATCCGTAGCAAAACTATGTTCTTGTTCACGAAAAAGCATACATGAGGATACTCTGGAAGTTCCTATAGTGCAAACTTAGGAAAAAATTGAAATAATGAACAACATATGTGTTGATATGGAGGTTATTATCACTGAGGAGGCTATTATACCTGTATTATATATTACTATGCATGTATATGGTAATGCTGCTATGACTGCTAGGGAGATGTTTACATTTCTGGGAGATGTTTACATTTCTGTGGACACTTTGATAGTCCAAGATGCCCCTGTTTAAACTAAAATGTATTCAGTGAAGAGCCCTCAAAATAATCAACAGATTGGGAAATAAGCCTGTTTGTTAGTGAAAAATCTAAAAAGGAGAAGGTTAAGAGGTTATGTTTTTATAGGCAGGATTCATTTCATCTTATGTTGACCATCTGCACTGGCCAACAAGTTCCCTTCTCTGGGCAATGGAAGAGGTAGGTAGGTCTGGAGATTGATTTATACAGTTCTAGGATAGTTAATCAAGAGAGGTGGGACAAGTTTCCTCCTGAGATGCCTGGCTCTCTCCAAGGACACTTAACTAATTGACTTAGACAAATTTCAGATGACCAGAACTAGTGAACTAGGTCCTCCTCTGGTATGTGCTTAGGGAGCAATGAGCTACTCATACAGTGAAGGTTACAGAAGTCCTAACTAATACTTCTAACTTAGAAGAAAAGGAGGAATCAGTACAAATCTTACCACAAAACTTACCAATCAGGTTATTTTGTACAGACCATAACATTTGCTCCTGAGAAGCAGCAGGGACTTAAGGATTAATTTGATCCTTGATCTTCCATGAAAGCTAGGACTACCTCTGAAAGGCCTGTGTTGTCCTGCTCATCCTCCACGCCTTTCATTAGTGCCCCTCAATGCCCTGAAGCAAAGCTGATACAGCTTCAAGGGTGGGCACAGAGTACCCCTTTGCATACGAAGACTGGGACCTTGCTAATTATTAACGTCATAGCACAGATTTTAAGCACTCACAGACACAAACAGCATTAGCTGTATGCTGGACCAGTATCAAGTTTTATCTTCTAATTGCCCTTCGCACTTTGTGTTTTCTAAACATTCAAAATCCCGGCATTGCAAAGTACTGAGTTTAATCCAAATCTTTCTGTGCTAAATCCTCTGGGGTCAGGACTTGATCCTGTTCTTTGAGGCTCAGAGTAGATTTTCCATAAACATGTTATTTTTTCTTTCTATTGTATACACAGTTTTCATTCTTTTCAGGCCTAAACTTTCTTCAAAATCTTTAATTACCCTATAAATTCCCAGGTCCAGCTCCCCATCAGCTTTTCCTTGTATGCTTCCTTTAACTAATTTCCATAAAGGACAAACCTCCTCCAGAGAATTAAAAAAAATATGTATGTATCCACTTACTAAATGTACAATAGTTTAAAATCTGCAGAACCTGAATCTAACCATAAGCAGGGCTTTTCATATAGTCTTCAGGCTATTTTTTGTCTCTTTAAGATTTTAGGTCTGTCTTTGCTTATTGTCTTTCATTTTATAGCCTGCTTCTTTTGAAACGCTTGGTTATTTTAATAAGTCTAACTTGCAAAGGTGGTTTGTTATATTAGCACTTCCGCTCCCTGTGGGGGGTTGGACTAGATGACCTTTGAAGGTCCCTTCCAACCAAAACTGTTCTATGATTCTTTGATTCTCTACAGTGCAGCTAGGATCAGTCCTAAGTCTGTTTTCTGCAAGTGACCCTGCTGCATTCACTTTATGTACACAGGTCTCCTACAGAAGTCAGTCTTCTAGTTTCAATGAAATAAAAATATTTAGAGTTTAGGTACATGAGAATGCTAACTGCTGTCACATACAGACACTGAACAATAGTTTTCAGATAAAAATATTATTTGATCTCCTCTCACATTTCCCATGATCAGTAGTTTGGTTTCATGGGGTATCCAGCATGTAGTTAGTGCTACTGTAGGTTGTATTTCAGAAAAGGTAGATTTTAGAGAAGGCCAGTACTAGACAGGATATTTTAAAATGTTGTTACTTTACAGAGGTGAGCAACCAGGCAGAGAGCACCAGGGGACCTTGTCTCTGTCCCACTCCTCAGCTCAAGGAGATCTAGTTTCTTGTTGCTGGTGACTGCATTGAATGGAATTTCCGGGGCTGACAGCAGCTAACTCTTCTACATAAAGACCTCACCTGGTCCTGGCTCTACGTCCATGAACACTGATATTCTTGAATCAGAATATCATCTAGAATCTAGAATATCATCAACCATCAAGGCAGTGGTGTGAAAAGAGAAGCTTGTCATGTTCAAATACCTGACCCTTCTGTCTGCACGCTTGGGAGAACTGCAGTGATCCTTCATCTTATGGCAATTATCATTTTACAGCAGATGGCAGAAAAAACAAGGTGATCCTTCTGTGTTTCCTCTGTAGGGATTAAAATCTTGGTCCTGAGCCATCATGTGCATTTGACTGATTGTCTCCTTTCAGTAGGCAGTGGCCATTGCTTTCTCTCATGCCCTTCCAGGGAATGGTTGATACCTGATGGTGATGTGTCTGTGTCTGTAACCCCTTGTATGCAGGTACTTGCAGTAGAGTACTCTGAGAGGCTACTTCCATCTGCTTTGTTTGTTCAGACAGGCATCCTTTTATTTTAAACGTTCTCTTAGAACTCCAAATGATGCCCTGGGATCAGACCATGCACTGATTTGAGTCTGTACTCATTCTGAAGTCTTGTCTGCCTTCCTAACATCCTTTTTGTGTGTCTTGTTTTGCATTATTTTCTTCTGGTTCCCCATAGTTGGCATCCTCTACCATTGCTGAGTGAGCCTGAACTTCCTCAGTCTTTATTCCTGTTACCTGCTCGTATCCGCGATATGAACATGGTGGTCAGGGAAGCTGCTACGACGTCTTTCTGAATACAGCAGCACTGCCTACTGCTCTTGTTTATATTGTGCGTACAGCTAGTTCAGCTGTAAGTGGGTTCATCTGCTGTGTCTCTCCATCAGTGTGGAGACAGGTCACAAAATAAGTTGCATTGTTTGGATTTTTCGAGTATTGCAGACTGTGGTGCGAGGGCGTAGTTTATATCCATCTGCAACTTCTGCCACACGTTTTTTGCTTGGCATATTGCTGATCAACGATGTATTTTGTGATCTTGTTCCAGGGACTGTTGGAGTTGGTGGAGAGATTCATGTTGGTGTCAAGGACTGTTTTCTGAGAGCCTGTGTTATGTTTTTTATTGTTATTCTAATTTTCCTGTTTTTGAAAAAAAAGTGGGTTTAGATTGTTTAGATTTTAGTGGTTTAGATTTTAGATGAAAAGAACATTAATGTGTGCACACAGTTCACTGAAGTTAGACAGATTTTTGTCTAAGCCACACAGGTTTCTGGAACAGGTACGTATCTAGAGATACCTGGACAGAGACACAAGAAATATCTCATCTGGTAATTCTTCTGGCAAACAAATGTGACTTTTAAGTTATGTCAGCAAAGTGAAGCAATTGGAGCAATTGTGTCAATCAAGTCTTATGAATTCACAGTCACAAATGCCTTAGCACCGATGTAAGATTTTAATAAACCAAGTATATTTGCATACTTTCGTACTTGGAGAATATGTACAGACAATATCAGGAAGAAATGGCCTTTTGAATATTGGCTAGTGATTTCAAATACCCTGAATTCATTAGAATAGTCAGTTTCTTGTCTGGGATTGACTGACCAATAAAATAGTAGAGATAAGCAAAGTAAACACGCTATGATTAATTAGCAAATACCTGTGGTATTTCTGAAAAAAATTAAAAACCCTGACATTTTCATAGGAGACTCTGGGATTGCAAACATTATGCAACCATAAGGCTTGCTTAATGAGGGAATGTATTCTGCAGTGAGATTCTTTGATGTTCTTATATCTTTTAAACTGGCACTCAGCAGCTATATCCCCATGAACACTGGCTTTTAGTGCATTACAAAATAGCATTCCCTTGAGAAACAGGTATAGGTTTTCCTCTGAAGAAGGTGTTCCACAGCATGAATTAGCACTCGGTTGCACAGCTGCTAGGGTCTGTGCTCCGCAGACTGGGTCCCATGGTGAGTGGTGAGAGATCTCGCAGACGCTAGCCTGTAGCCACTGAATGATATGCCCAGGAGTCAGGCTCTTAAAACCCTCTGTTCTGCCCTTGAGGTGTCTTGGGTGAAAGCCATCACCATTTTCACACCCCTAGAAGATCACGATGCATAAAACTGTTTTCTAGGTGTCAGTGCTAGTCCAAACTGTGTTGTAGAGATGGGCTGGTCGGTAGTGTCTGTATTTGCTCAGGCTGATCAAAACGTCAGAGACAAACTTGCAGGTTTCCAACCTGTGTTGTGGCTGTGTGTTGATGAAGGGGCAGAGAGGTCTTCTGAAGTCGGGTTGGTGGCAGCATTCACACTGTTTCAAGAGGTGCTGATACTGAACACATTTCTAATCCATGTGAGGAAATTAGGACTTTGGCCTAGGAAGCTGTAGAGGAACCCAGCAAAACAAACACTGCTGTTGTTCACTTGAACAGTCTTTTTGGCTACTCTGAATGGGAAGGGAGATGTCAGTCATGCCTTAAATCACAACAGACTCTTTCCAGGGAACACTTCTCTATCTAAAAGTGCGATTTATCTCTCCCAAGATCATGCCCGGAATTTTCTATGTCACATTTTCCTTTGCACAAACCTTTGTAAACAGTGTTCATGTCTTGTAAACTGTGCTGTGAAATTTCATGTCTAGTTTTCATCTCGCTGTGATATGGCAGTGTTGCTATACCTACTTTCACAGTGGTTTCCCATGCTTGAATAAGAGGTTGCAGACGTGTAAGACTTTGGCAATGAACAGTGCACAGTGAAGTGTGGGCAAAGCTTAGATGAAGGACTTTATGGTGACAGGAGGTTAAGATAACATGGGTATTGGCATAAGTACTGTAGAGATGTGAATATAGTGACATTTAATTGATCCAGACACGGAATACTGTCATGACAGCTGTTTGATATTGATTGATTTCTTCATTAGGAATAGCTGTAATTTGTTTTTACTCCTCTGAAAAGTATTCATGGTAACAGCCTATGCAAGATATCCTGGACTCCAGATGAATGTTGGCCAGTGACCGCATAGGAGACACACTTATAAAGGTAAGCACAAGGATTCTGCAGGCCCAGAGCACAGTTCTTCTGTGCATAATCTTCCAGGCATACAGTAGGTCCTGTGTGGCCAGGGCACTCACTGTTGGATCTGAGGACCTTTTTAAACATGGGGACATTGGCACCTGGCTCTGGGGTCTGTATCTTAAGAGGGCACTGTGTATTCAGCATAATCTTTCCCCAGATGACCAAGGTTAGACAATATGATGTCAGGTGCAGGAGCTGTGTAATTTCTTTAAAAGTTTCCAACGTTCATAGCCTGCTGGTCTTCATCATTCCAACGACTGTAAAATGCATCCTGAACAAGGACCTGTTCCAGAGATAATGGTGTTGCTTATTACCCACCAAATGATGTCATTCTGAATTTTCAAGGAAATTACTCTTTGTACCCTGTAAATGAATCCCGAGGAACTGTTTGTCTTCAAAGCATGGTGTTCTGTGAGGCTGTGGCAAGTGATCTGCAGATGAGCATGGAGCTAACATCACCTTCATGGTACTTCCAATTAAAACTATGCTGAAGATGCATGTTTGCTTACAGAAATTCTGAGGGGTGCCATCGGCCTTAGGGACAAAAAATCTGGAAATCAGTAAGCAAGGAACACCAGAGTCCATAACCTCTGGGTGTTATGGTGGAGTGAAGATAAAATCCAAGTGAATATTCATGTCTGGGGACAGCTTAATGATACAGCATAAAATTTAAATGATGTCATTAATTCCTAAATATGGAACAACATTCTTTCTGAGAGGAATTGTTTTGATTATGATTAGAGACAGTTTAAAAAAGAAGGCTTTTCTATTCATACATGGCTGTCATTCTTTGGCTGATGTGAAGTGCATATTTCAGTTCTATCCACTAGAAATAGTGTTCAGACTTGAATGTCTTACTGTGAAGTAATCCCAGCACTTCCAGATGCAAGCTATAGCTTAAAATTCGTACATGCCATACACAGCATTAAACAGTTTATTTCAAAGGAGAGCTGTCACTGCGTATATTCTGAAGTTTGCATTAGTCCTTTCCTATCGTGCACTAATATGAGTCATAGATTGTAGCAATTTTAGTTCAACATTATTAGTGCTCTACAAGAGGAATTCCTTCTACATATTTGTAGCAGAAACAATAAATACTGAAGAGGAATATCATACGATTAACAATTTGTATCACAGACCTCATTAGTTGATAGTTATTTCACCTCGTTAACATTTTGATCTGTGTTTAATGTAAGACAAACTGTATTGTCACTATTCTTTTTTGAATAGGCAAGCAAAAAGGTGATGTGTCTCAGCTATGTTATGAAGTACCTGTTTGTTCTCTCTCTTTTGTGTGAACAGTGCGGTCTTTTATTACATTCTCTTGACATTGGTTCTGTTCTACCAAGATTCCTCTTCTTTTTCCAATATCTAATCATGCTCCCATTGAAGTATCAGTCCCTGAGGGAGAGGGAAGGAGGGGAGAAGCACATATGTTGCCTGCCAGGTGACAAAGAAGCTGGTTTTATTTATAATGAAAGTGATAGAACACTTTGGCTTAAATGTATGAAGCAGCAAAATGGAAAATCTCAAATTTTAGCAACAATGAGGTTATTTTTTCCACTACATGTCTAGCTTTGGTGGATTTGTCTGATACTCAGTGATGATTCATAATCCAGCAAAATCAGAACGACACCTCAGAATACAATTAAAAATTATGTTCTGGTTATACTGTAGTCCTATGAAGCCTCAGAGCCTGAACACGTCCTGTACTTAGATCTCAGTACAGAAAAAAATTCAGTGCTGGCATTTGAAAAGGCCATGGCAATTAAATGAGATAGAGGCAAAGCATGCTACTGGCTGGTGTATACCTCTCCAGAAGGTTCATAACCTTAACGATTTCAAGACAGATTACAGATGATGTAATCTTCAAATAAAGTATGATAATGTCACTCTCTCTCCTTGTTGACTCTGGTCATATTCTGGATCATAGAATCTGGATCTGAAACTGTCTGCCCAGGGAAGTGGTGGAGTCACCATCCCTGGAGGTGTTCAAGGAGTGTGTATACATGGCGCTTGAGGGCATGGTCTAGTGGGTATGGTAGTGTTGGGTTGATGGTTGGACTAGATGATCTAATAGATCTTTTCCAATCTTAGTGATTCTGTGATTCTGTGATAGTTATTGTCGAAAATGGCCCATACATGTTCATGAGCTATAAAGGGGATTTGTGTTCCCCAGCAGACTATATACCTGCTCCATGATTGAAGGATTTACACCTGGTACAAAAAAGAGAAGAGCTCTCCACAATCATCCCATTTCCATGCTGCCTCTCACACTCCAACCAGTTAGTAAAATATAGCTGGATGGTGCTGAACACCAGGCAATAAGGAGCTGATCATTGCCTTGAAAGGTATCAGGGGAGACAATGTCCAGCAGGCTCTTGCTGCTGTCAACGTAGAAAGGGGAAAGGAACATCACCAGCCTTAATACCTGAAAAAGCATGGTGTGGCACATCATTATATTGTATGACAAGATACTCTGCTGAATCCAGAGGATGAGGAATTGGGTCTTACTCCTTCCTGGTGCAACTGAAGGTCTGCTTTTGTGTTTGCCTTTTTGTTGTTGTTGTCCCACTAGCTTGTCTTTGAATTCAGGAGAGGGCATTTTAATGGTGCTTCAGCTGAATGTTGGCTGTTCCAGGAGCACAGATAAGGTGGTAGGAAAGGAAGAAATACACAAACATAACTCCCTCTTCAGCTGGCGTTGGGGGATGGAGAACAGGAGGAAAACATAATCACCTCTTTTTCAAAATGGAAGTACTTGCTTTGATGAGTTCTAATGAAAAATGGGGTTGGTAAATGCATTACAAGAAGTCAGTGAAGCTGCTCAGGGGCCTCCTGAGTTGGGATCTCAGAGATAGAGTGCTTTAGCAGACACATACATGCAGCAAAGCTCACTTGGGGAAAGGCTGAGATTCCTCACACACCTTCACTCAACCCTGCTCTTTGCCATTAGCAAGGACTCCCAGGAGATGACTGCCCTGAGAGTGTAGCTCCATCTGCCTGTTCTCTGTGGAACCAGCATTTACTTTTTTTTTTTTTTTTTTTTTTTTGTATTGTAGGTACAAGTCATATCCCTATGCCTCACCGCTACCCTCTCCCCTCAGAATATTGTGTCTTGGCTGCTTTCTGAGGTATCTTTTCCCCCACCTTTTGGCCATCCCCTATCCTATATACCTTCAGGGCTATAAAACCTAGGCCTCTCTGTTCCTTCATTCCAGAACAAGATTCCTTATTTCTTACAGTATTGACACTTTAGACCAGTAGCATATCTGGATACTTGCTGGAGCACCAAGGTAAGGAAGGATTAGTCTCAATACAGTCAAGGACCTGACTTCAAGCCTCAAGAGATTTCTAAGCCTCCTGGCTATGTGATAAGAGCTTTAAGGTCTTTGGAAGTGCAGAGTATAAACAAGAACCGTAGTACAAACTGTAAACCAGGAGAAACAGATTCAAGTCACTCTTGGAGAGAAAAAGTGGGGAAAAAACAGGTAAAAGCAGATGCAGAGAGGTATGTTCAAGACTTTGGCTTAAATCTACCTCAGCTCTATGGGTATCTGCAGCAGGCCCTGAGAGCTCATGCTCACAACTGCAAGCTAAAACTAGATTTCCTCTTGCCAAGGAGCAGTCAGAACAAATAAGCTACCTTGGCCTACACTTTAACAAGCCAAATATTGCTAGGCCTCTGCAGGATGCCCCTTTATGCAAAAGAACTTCACGGTGCATTTACTTTTTCTAAACGTTGCAACTCTGCTGTCTTTTTAGCTCAGTTTTGAGTGCAGCTCGCAAGTGACTCTCCTTTTCTACTTCCTGACCAGAGCATCAGTCTGACATCATTTTTCTGTGACAGCCCCTCCAATGAGGACACATGCCTTGACCTCCTCTGCTTAGTTTAGTGGCAAAATATTTTCAGCCCTGAGGGGTCCTGCGTCAGGAACTGACCCAAGAGAAAGTTATTGTGACATGATGGTCATGACACAGTTACACACAGGGGCTTGGAAAGAGACCTGAGGAGATGAGCTAACTCACTGCACTATGAGGAGGTAGGATTGACTATACCTAAATATTTATATAAACTGTTCTTACAGGCACCTAAGGATATGTCTAAACAGCCACCTGCTGCAATCTTTTCCAGTCTTTCACTGTCTTCCTTTTAAGAATGTCTTTTCATTATGGAGATTAGGAACCTAATCCCTGCAGCCACTTGTTGCATATTTTAATATTTTCAGTAGATTTTCCCTCAGCATTCTCTAGGTTATACAACCCACTTCCTTCAGTTCTTTCTTATGTGTTATGTTTTCATGCCCTTTGATTATTCAAATTTCTCTTCTCTATAGTTTCTCCAGTTAGTGAACATCTTTCTTGAGCTCTAAACCAACCACACTATTCCCGCTGAAGCTTCACTAACACTGAATAATGCGGAAGCATTGCTTCAGCATCCCCACGATGCCTCCCAGTATTGCATTTAGCCTTCTCATAACAACATGATGTTATTGAATTACACTCAGTTGTGACCCACCATAACCCCCATATCTCCTCCTGGTGAAGGTTTATATTTGTGCAGCTGATTATTCTTTCCTGTCTGCTTCATCTCTCAGGTCTCCCTTCTGTTTAGGCAATACCTTCAATTTGTCAGGATTGCTTTGAATACTAATTTGTATTTGCAGTCTCTCCTGCTTAATGCCACATGCAAATACAGTAAGCATCCCCTCTATTTGAACATCTTGGTCATCAGTGAAAATATTAAGGGCCCCAATTGACATAATTGCCTATTTTGACAGTGTTTACAATCAGCTACTCTCTGAGAGTAGTTGCTTACTCACCTCTCAGGAGTTCAATCCGGACCATGTTTCCTCATTCATGAGGATATTACTAGAGAGACTTAAGGGCATCACTGTGAGTCCTATTGAACTCCACAGCTGCTGTGCAGTTACGCCTTGATCAGGGTTCTTCAAGTTAAAATTGTCCTTTTTTTTGGTGTGTGCAGTATACTGATAGTACCTGTGACTCTTTCTTCAATAAAGTAATAAATTAGAATCATGGAACTGCTCCTTTTTGGAGGAAAGAAATAGCAGCTGGATTCAGTTTGCAGATTAAGACTGGAGAAGAGGTCTACCTATGCAATAGATGTCTAACCTCCCGTTTTAGTCCATGGGCATCTAGTCAGGATAGTGAGTTCAGTCTTGAAGCCTCAGCTCATCCAGATGTAGACACCAGTGTCTGGTCAGATGAGTTGACTCTAGACTCAGTCGTCTTGACTGGATCTCTACCGACTGCAGTAGAAAGTTAGACACAGAGCAGAATCCGGATGCTCTGCTCTTTGAGCTAAACCGTACATGCTAAATTCTGTATGACACACTGGATAATATGCTGAATTAGTATATACTAGTATATACTAGTATACATGTGGCCCAAAGGAGGGCCACGAAGATGGTCAGAGGGCTGGAGCACCTCTCCTATGGGGACAGGCTGAGTTGGGCTTGTTCAGCCTGGAGGAGAGAAGGCTCTGGGGAGACCTTATAGAACCTTCCAGAACCTGAAGTGGGCCTACAAGAAAGTGGGGCAGAGGGACTTGTTACAAGGGCCTGTAGTGACAGGACAAAGGGTAATGGGTTTAAACTGAAAGCAGAGAGGTTTAGATTAGATACCAGGAAAAATTATTCATGGAGAGGGTGGTTTGACACTGGCACAGGTTGCCCAGAGAAGCTGTGGATGCCCCTTCCCTGGAAGTGTTCCAGGCCAGGCTGGATGAGGCTTTGAGCAACCTGGTCTAGTGGAGGGTGTCCCTGCCCATGGCAGGGTAAGGGTGGAACTAGATGATCTTTAAGGTCCCTTCAAGCCTAAACCATTCTGTGATTCTATGATAGTCTATATTTTGGTACATGTTGTTAGAGTGCAGGAGAAAAACCGCGAAAAGGGTAACATTTAGAGTGCTGATAGGGGTAATGCTGCAACACTGGAATTTGTTATTGCTGACCCCAGTAACTATTTACAGTAATGGGTGATGTGACAGTAATCTGTCATGTGAAAGGGATAGTGAATCTTCCCAACCCTGATCTATGAGATCATCTTAAATTACTGATGTGGGATTACTAATTGGGATTTATCTTGTGAAAAAAACAGGGAGTCGGGGAGGAAAATAAAGTAGTAAGAACAGAATGAGAAGCATGCGTTGGCAACACTGTTAAAATTTCTTTCCCTTATAACTTAATCTCCTTTTGAAACTTCTTATCACATGCATGAGAGGGAGGTTTGGATACTGGTATGAGAGATCACAAAATGGGGAAGGATTTGTGGTTCAGACGTAGTTTCAGGTCATGAAGTTTTGTCTGGAAAACAGCTCACTGAAAGACTTTCTATCTTACAGATATTCACGACCACCGAAGTTTTTTCTTGCACAGGTAGAGAAAAAGACCAGGAATTTGTGAGAATCCAGCTGAAATAAGCAAGCTCTGAATAAGAAAGAGGAGTAGCTCTGCAGGCAGCAGAATTACAAAGCCTGTCTGGTTTGAATTTAGGCTTAGTTTTGTTTTTGTTCAAAATGCCTCTTGCCCTTCTGGACTGTCCTTTGTCTAAACCATGGTTGCAGTCAATTCTTCCTTTGAGGCATCACTTTATGTCTCCTCTTTTACCTGTCACTGATTCTCAGCTGTAAAGACTTAAATATCATTTAAGTACAAAGCTGCAGCTGAATCACAAAATCTGCTCTCCAAAGGCCAGGACTGCTAACTGAATATCTGAACTTTGCCTCCCCATTAGTTGCCCCAGCTGCATAAACCAGGATGCTGTAAGAGAGACGCTCCTGGCTGAAATAGTTGTAGACTGGCAACATCAACCTTCTTTGTGCTTGACCAAAACTCTTGTCAACTTATGTCAAGTGCGAGGAGCAAGAGCTCATAGTCATGGTATTTCATCAAATGTCATGAAATGACAAGTGCTAGAGTAGCTGTTTGTTAACACGTCACCACACAAGCTGCAGTGTTGGGACCGGCCGTCTGCTTGCTGACTCCGCTGTCCAGGTTCACTCTAACCACCAAACTTTCTAGTTCAGCCTTGGGACAGCAAGCTAGGGGCAATTGTTACGATCAGCCTTTCCATTCACTGCCAGGGCTTCAACAGGGCATTTGGCACCTCCTCATCCCTCTTTGATATCCGTGCAAGATCCTCAGCATCCCACGGCTGACAGCTGGACAACTTCAGTGTAAGTTGCTTTTAAAAAATTTTCTGTCCCAAAGATCTGTTCATCCCAGGAGGCCTGGGAGTATAAACACATGGTGGGCAAGATTTGGGGTTATGTCAGGGTCTTCCATAAGCATGGTGTGACATGACTGGCAGCTTCAGGTGAATTATGAAAAGCAGAGTGATGTGATCTTGCTTTTTCACGTTTTGCAGTTTTAAGGACCATTTCTGTCCTCTTCTGCTGCAGTTTCCAATTCACCCAGGTTCTTCATCCTCCTGAGCTGACACAGGCCCTGCTTGTCATGCCTGGTATCACCTTCCCAGTGTGAAATGAAGACAGCTTTTACAAGCCTGGCATTGTTAGACAAAACTGCAAGCCCTCACATGTGACTTAATTGCAGGACACTGATTCAGGATTTGGTGAGACCATAAAGCTTTCTGCCACTTACTATTGCCCATTCTTCAGCCTGCCAGATCTCACAGAAGGGATGGGAAGGAGTGGGAACCATGCACTCTGCCAAATTCCCCTTCCTGAAACTAAACTTGCACAGCAGGCTGATTCCTCATGCTCTCGCTGCACTCTGCCTGTGAGATGGCCCTCCTCCCAGTCACGCAGCCTCGGCACGGCTCTCCCCATCCCACAACCCACCACATCCTCTGCAGCCAGGCAGCAAAACGTGCCAGGGGCATCCACCGTCCCGTGCTCCTGGGCCACTCTGCGTCTCATTCTGGCGCTGAAGGACCATGGGCTCTCGTTAGGCTGGGATGCGAAGCGGACCCGAAGGGAGCTGCCCTGTCTGTGTGGCCCAACACAGAGCGCCGCCGATACCACACCCACCCTGCAATGGCAGCCGGGGGCGCACAGCACCCCCAGCCCCAGCAACGCAGCCGAGCCGAGGCGGATCCACTCGCAGCCCGATGTCCCCTGTGCGCTAGCCGGCACTGCGCACGCAGGGCAAAAATCACCTCCAAACAGCTTCCGAAGGAAACCGGGTGAGGAACCCGGCTGTTAACCCGAGCTGTGGAAACCGGGAGACCGGCTGCGCTTCCCCGGCTCTCCTCCAGTCCCGCAGGAGCTGCAGCGCTGCGCTTCCCGGCAGCGCGGTACGTGAGCTCCTCCTAAAGGCTCAGCCCCGGCTCTCTCCCAGGAAGGGAGGAGGGATCCGCAGGGATGTCATCATGCCTGAGCTTCACACTGCGCTCCACCTCCAGGAAAAAGCGTCGGTTACTCAGCAAAATGCAGGAGCAGAGTCAGTAATGCCCTCGCCTCTATTGCAGCCGGGCGTGCTGCTGACCTGGCATCCTTTTGTTTAGCACCTTTTATTTTATTGGTCATTCGTGCAGTAATTTTGTCTGACAGCGATGGCACTATTGAGGTTTAAATGCAGGAAAATATATTTATGAATATGTAAGATTAGATTTATGTGTGTCTCTACATGTTTCTCTTTTATATCCCATTGAAAGACTGAAACATAAATCACTTCCCACAAAGCTGTGATTATCTAAGTCAAAGCCAGAACCTACAGCTTTCCCCATCCTAGAGTAGTCACAGCTCACCCTCCCTCTCTCTCTCAGTGCATGTATGCTTGTGTGCACATACACATACGCAGGTACCTGTATCTGTCATTACAGTTTAAGGGGAAAAAAAAAATCACAAAGGAGTCATCAGTGAGTTTCCAAGACCAGGTCACCAAGTAGATAGCCCCAGCATTCCTGACTCTACGGTGCCTGCCATGGAAAAGCCAGAATTAGCACATCATTCAGTCTTTGAAACAAGATGCAAAAGAAGAAAGAAATCTTCACTACAGAGGAGGATGATGCATATATTTCCCCCCCTTGAGGCTGTTTCCAAATTGGAGCGTACAGAGGAAGAGAGGTGGACTACGGGCTCCTCCTTGCTCAAGGCCTTTAAGGCAGCAGCAAGCATAAACAAAGAAATAACATGGGAGAAATTAGGAAGCACAGGGGTGGGTTCTCCCAGTGTAGGGACTCTCTTGCACTTCAAAGGGAATGAAATATGTGAGGGTCTAGTAACTCTAGTTCCTGGACTGGTAACATTTGAACATACATAGCTCATAGAAAATCAGAATTGGTTTTAAGTCTGCACAATCTTGCTGCAGCAGCTCACAGGCTGCTTCTTCTCGCATCCCATTCCTAGCTACTGAGAGTGTTTGGACAAGCTCTGTGTGTGACAGTGTGGAGATGTGTCTGACATCATTGGCAGTGGGATCCCAGCAGCATGATCATTTCCACGTGTTAGAGGTGCAGGGTGGGCAAGGAGGAACAGGACAGGCAAAAGGGAGGAAGAAAAATGACCATAACTCTGAATGTTCCTCCGTTAAGGGCAGCTGACTTGTGAACATCTGATGCTGAGGGATGCCGATATCCTGAGCAGGTGCACTGCAGAACTGGATCCTTCCCCCCTCTTCCCTCCTTGTCTCCCCCATCACACTTGGAGGCTTTGCGGTGCTGGCCAGGGTTTGTTCTCACGGAAGCTACTCATTGCTCTCCTTCCACGTGAATGAAAGTGCAGTCAAATCAATACTGAGCACCTTTGAAAAATTCCACTCAGAAGTCATTTAGTGTTTATTCAATTAAGTATTAATTATGGGACCACTTTAGCTAAAGAAAAACCCTTACTGTCATTTCATTGAAGTGTAGAATATGGTGTCAGTTCCCCCAAGAATCCTCTGATGTATTTTTCCCACAGTTACAGTCTGTAGGAAAGAACTAAATTTTAAAATGTAATTCCAGAGATGAGGAATGGCACAATTTCTAAACACCACACAATAATTTTGTTAAAGTGCCAATAAACTCTGTCAATATTCTGAAGGCACCAAAACAAGAGTTGGGGAGACCTGCAATTTAAAAAATAAGAGACCCATAAAAAGCACAGATATGAAAAGAGTAAATGCAGGCATGTAGCTTCATATGGGATCACTCTGATCCCTTTTATACAAGCAATACAACTTTATGTCTGGAATACTTCTTTGGCTCCAACAAGTGACCCCTCATGTGACCTTGGAGAGCTGTATTTGAGCAGTCAGCTGGGGGACTTGGGTGGATTTGGGCACCTACTGTGACGTCCCACTTCAGGAGAATGATGAAAGCCACCTGCTTGCAAAATTTTGTCCGTCTTGCAAGCAAAGGTGAAACACAGCTGCTTTCTAAGAGCAGTGGGGAGGGTCTGGGAGAGGTCTTTGCTCCTCTCCAGCTACCAGGCTCTCAGGAAGTGGGATAAGGCTGAAAAGAGAGGTCTGTGAAACAGAGCCTTTTTCTGTGCATATATGTACATGTACCCAGAAATATAAAAAAAAAATAATCAAGAGTTATTACTTCTAACAGTACCAAACTGCTCCCTAATAAAGCTTTGGGGCGGCTTGCCCTTGTGAATGTTCGACTTCTGCAGAAGCATACTTATATCCTTTCATAGAGCAAAGAGGCAGTGAGCACACCATTTCAATACTTGAAATACGTTGAATGTATTTTCAATACTATTTGTGTAAATTCTGCAGATCTAATCTCTAATACACTCTGACACCTACCTGGGACATTTTTGGCCTCAGAGTTTCACGCAGAAGTCTCCCTGACCAGCAGAAGTTATCTCTGCCTTTCCTACAGGGACTACCTGGGAGCTTGCATCTGCGTTTTCTGGCACACAGAAAACTCAGGTCCAAAGAGAAGCTTACTTTTTGTGCCAATGCTGAGAGTGTGCTTAGCTCACTCAGATGGCACGGCATTTAGCGACAGCTGCTTTCGTGATTTTACCACCTCACGCAGCTCCTGAGGGAAAACATGCTCACCCAAAACAGTGGAGACGACTGATTCCAACTTTCCTCTGCTCAGAGGATTTGGTCCCCATCTGTTACAGAGGTGAGGAGCAATGCTTCCAGGGGAGAAGACCTTCCACCTCTCCTTCAGCGTATCAATCATTTTGGAGGCAGAACTAGACCCAACAAGGCACAGTCTCTAGGGCTTAGGGTAGGGAATTGGGGGAGACGAATCCTGGCACACAACTTACTGCTGCTCCCCAGATCAATCCTCTTTCTTATACAGTGATTGCCTGCACTACACATCAGTAATAACCTCCATTGGTTTTTGTGTCTGGAAAGCCTCAAAAGAATGGAAAGTTATGAAGATCCACATAGAGCTTGGAATGGCAATTGTGCATCCGAATGAAAACAGCTGTAATTCAGGATTTACTCTTTAATTCTTCCTAGGTATATAGATTACTTGGGAATATGATTAACTGTTTTCAATATTTAATTTTCATGGGATGTACTATTAGTTAGCATCTAAAGGAAGTATTAATTCTGTCTCAGACAAACAATAGATGTCCTTTTGTCTTTTCATACACCTTTTTGATTCCTAGACTGCTCCCAAATGGTCTATAAAAAAAAAAAAAAAAAAGGCAAAACATTTTGAAATATGCATTCTTGGTGCAGGCCAAACAGGATTACATCTTTTCATTCATGAACTCTGATCTTTTGTATCTTGATGTACATAAAGCATCTTTTTCATATCATAGAACCACCAAGAACCATTTTCAGTGCATTAGCCTGCTTACTAACACAGTTTGCAGACTAGTGATTACCTGTCCTCTCTCTTTTGAACCGTAAATAAAGATTGTGACCCCTTGCTTGCAAAATAAAAGGGATAGACTCACTATTTGGATTTCCAACCAGCTTATTCGTATATGTGCAACACAGCAAAGTTAACTGGGCTGCTACTTTCCAACACAGCCCGCCGCACTTTTATGAGTGTCTGTCTCAATACCTCTTAGCTATAATGCAACAGAGAAGGCTGTCAGTCACTTTTACCCTGGATATCATCTTTTTTTCTTTTTTTCAAAGCCTTTGTATTTAAAATAACTAGAGAGTCAAAGAAAGTAAGACACACCCAGCCCCACCACCCCTCACACTGACCTTTTTCATGGCTTTTGGATCTTTCAAAAATACTTATGGCCCAAGTCAGAGGAAAAATTCCTTGCTAAGCAGAACTGTGTTTCCTAGATGACTTAATCCTGTTTCAGACATATTCAGTAAGAAACCACTGCCTTTAAACATGTAGGACTAGGCACTGAAAACACACTGACCCACAGAAAGGTGCTCAAGGGCATCTCTTTTCTCACATCAGATCCTAAGAACTCAGGTGAGACACACAGAGCAGCAGAGCATCGGACTATCCCTGTGAAACAGTAACCTTTCTTCATTTATTTCTCCCCTCTTTCAGAAAAATATTCTGGCTGCAAGCTACACAGTCCTGCCCAAGTGTCAGGGCTTCACAGTCGATCCGCAAGGACTTGGGGAACAGATCTCAACTAAGGCTGACATGGAGGCTGAGCAGGGACTGTGGTGTACCATGGATGTCAGCGAACTTTGCCTCTCCATTATTGCCATGAGCACTGTGACAGCAGCTTACAAAGCCCTGTTTATAAAGGCCACCGGGAGAGAGCCAGGTTCAGGATCTCTTGTCTGGTAGAAGTTCTCCAAGCTTGGGCAAGGTGAGGTGCAAGGAAGGTCAGTGGAGACATCTCTAAGAAAGCAGTGAGTTCTTCAGTTTAATGATTCATATACAGCTTGATCCAGCAAATTGGTTTTGTATCTATGCAGCTTTCAGCACTTAACAGACCCACTGAAGCTGGGAGCAGAATAATTAAAATTTGCTAGGTCATGGGCTCCTTTAATCTGCAAATCACAGATTTTTTCTGATTGACACAAAATGAAGGGGCTTTGTAAGGCTTTTCTCACAAGCAACAGGTACCAGCAGAGGTCTAGCGTTTGTCTCTGATCTCTGTGAGTATAGTCAATCCAGCTGAAACATAACCCACCACTGCTGGGATGGATGGCTTTCAAAAACATGCCAAACTGGACTCAGAAGCTTAATCAAAAGAAGAAAGGGCATAGGGTGTTGACAGTCAAAAGTCTGTACCACATCTCATCTAGAGCTAACCACAGGATTATCACAGCTGAACCAGCCTTTCTGTGAGGGAAAATGCTGCCTGAAGGGTGAGGTGAAGTGAGGGAAGAGAGGACAAAGCCTTCTCATTGTCCCAGTGAAAGGATGCTTTAGCAAACAAAAAGCCCCACAATATTATCTGGAAAAATAGACGTTGCCCTCCATGTTGTACAATTTAAGAAGCACTTACACGGTAGTCTGAGTTGAAAAACAGAGCTTAAGTATCCAGAGAGGTGTGTGAACTGAGAGCTAAGAGCTCAGGAGGTCATTTCATCTCCAAGTCCCATTTCCACTCTTCGCCATGAGCCACATCCTGCAGGTTTTACCTGAAGCCTCATTTTCTTTTGCTTCAATATGCCTCCTGAATTTTAGCATGGGTAGCACTTGTGTGCTTCATTCAGCACTTAGTTGCCTAAAATATGGATTAAGAAGTATCAAAATATGGTTTTATTACCAACTTCAGGACATTTGGTTTTGAAAGAATAGCTCCTCCTTTTCTTAAATGTTAATATGAAGATTGCTTGACAAAGCCAAAAGGAGAATTTGAAAGTTTAATTGTTTAATATCCAGTTCTAGCTATTCACAAGTACTTTTTGTCTTGTCATTCATAGTTTCTATTATATTCCCTCCGTGCACTTATTCGACTCAACAGTTAAATTAGATAATGTTGAATTCACCTCAACATTTATGCCTGGCAACAGCCTTTGCGGTCACAAGGCGGTGATTTCATTAGAGGAACCGAGCAAAAGTGGAAGGAATGTGGGGTGTGAGAGGGGAAAAAAAAGCTTTTGTTGAAATACAAGTCTCTGCTGTGAGACTGATTTGGGCAATTATAGCTCTGGCTCTGTGATCGCGAGGGGATGTGGGAATAAATACCAGCCAAGCTCTTCTCTCACTGTAAATATTCTCTGTTTCTTTCTCAATCGGCTCAGGCATGGTCTCTGCTCACACCCCTCCTCTTCCCTTACCAGAGGACCGTGATCCAGGCCAGGCTGCTCTGCCATGTCCTATCCAGCCAGCAGAGCCTCTTGCAGCCACGCAGGAGCGCTGCAAATTGTCACCCGCATTTTGTGTCACAGACCCCCAGCATCCTGGAGCACCTTCCATCTGAGGAAAGGCTGAGAGAGCTGGGTCTGTTTAGCCTGGAGAAGAGGAGGCTGAGGAGGGATCTTATCAATGCTCATCAATATCTAAAGGGCAGGTGTCAGGAGGATGGGGCCAGGCTCTTCTCAGTGGTGCCCAGTGACAGGACTAGGGGCAACGGCCATAAACTGGGAAACAGAAGGTTCAGCCCGAACATGAGGAAACCCTTCTTCCCTGTGAGGGTGACAGAGCACTGGGACAGGCTGCCCAGAGAGGTGGGGGAGTCTCCTTCTCTGGAGACTTTTCAAAGCTGCCTGGACTTGTTCCTGGGGGATCTGCTCCAGGTGATCCTGCTCTGACAGGGGGGTTGGACTAGATGATCTCTAGAGGTCCCTTCCAACCCCTAACACTCTGTGAATCTCTGTGAATCCCATTTTGCACCGGCAAAGGAGGCTACTGGCAGCATGAGCCGGGGGGAGATGATGCTGGATATAGCAGTTACCCTTCAAATATTCCCCATTCCTTAGATAACTGCATAGCATTGCCTGTGTGCAGCGGTCTCTATACCCACGCTTAGAGGTCACACATATTTTGCAGTGTAGTTATTTGGTTATCAAAGGTATTGCTGATGTTTCAGATAGGGACTGGAATTTTCTATATATAATTAACTGTAGGGGGTAGTGCTTTTTTGGATAATGGGAGTTTTAGATGCTGAAGGTTGAAAGAGAGTGGAAAAGGGACGCACATATGATCTTTCATATAAAATAGGCTGGTGATAATGCCCAGCTCACGCTCCCTTCACTTGCCCTTTGATGTTCAGACCATGCATCAGATGTGAAAAGAATGACTGACAGTGCTGAAACAATGAGAGGTGTCTAATGAACTCACTGGGGCTCATCACTCCCGGTTTTGACATTTTAATCTGAGTCCCTCAGCTTCTAACAATTTGATTCATCCTTTTGTTTGCCCACAGCTCTGTGTAGTTGAAAACTGGCCATCTCCAAATCGTCTCCAGAAGACGGTCCTTCCCACGTACTACAAACCTCTCTAACTGGTGCCTGTGAGTGTACTTGTCCCCCACGGCTTTCCACGACTGACTGGCATCCTGCTCCAGGATTTGGCTTGCACGGCCAGCGTCTGTCACCTGCCTGCCTTCCCATCCCATACATATTTGCACTGCCTGAACAGCCACAGTAGCTCCTGTGTAGACCACCGGACCACCGCCTTCCCTGACAGAACTTGAGGACCCCCTGTGACATCAGTGTGCATCCTCAAGCTGCTGTGTATGGAATTTGCTGTGTATGGGATGGCGCTGGACAGATGGACCAAGCCCTGGGCTTGGATAGGACTGCCCCTCCTTACCACGGGAGCCTGCCAGACATTGCTGTGCCGGGGAACCTCTCCAGCCTGTCCCAGAGAATAACTGTGGGACTATGCGTGTGGGTGCTACTGAGGGGTCGAAAGTGCACTGACTCCAAATCCACACACAGCAAAGATGTTCTCAACACCTTTGTAACTTCTATCAAAAAAATGGCCTCGCCGGGTTTATGTGAACATCACAGATATATTGCTGGCTGACTGGGTATACTGACCTTTAAGGAGATAAGAACTGTAATGTGAGGTAAGAACTGTTATGTTGTTTCCTTGCAGTCACAAGAGACTATGACTGAACCTTCCTAAAATCTCATGTTAATGGAGGAGGGGCAGAATTTCTCTGCAAGTATCAAATACCATTCTGAAACTCAGGATCCTTTGTTATTTTGAGATCCTTTCACCCTATCAATCACTGAAATTGAATCAGCTCCCTGAGGCATTTCTTTCTGCAGTGGAAAGCAGCTTGTGGTCTCACTTGCTTTTTGCAGAGAAGTGTTGGCTGCCCCTGCTCTGCAGGACCCCACAGCTCTGATGATCTTGCTGTAGGAGAGCTTCACCTACGGGTGACGGGTCTGGGGCTTGTGCTAACTCCACCACTGCCTCCTACATCCTTGGGTGTGCACAAAGGACGCATGGGCGTATGGACCAGCCAAGAGTTGTGCTGTTCCCCGAGCAGCTGCCAAGCTGGATGGTGAGTCTACCAGGACCCCAGGTAGCCGATCATTACGTAAATTGAAACACAGCCTTTGTGGTCAAGTGGATAATGCTGGGACTCAGACTCTGGCTTAGACTTCCTATGGGCACGGCAGTGTGATTCCCCTGTGTTTGGGATTACCAGTCTTTAAAAGACCAAACAGTACTCACTCAATGGCCTAAGAGCCATAGATGAAAATAAGTCCTAGGTTTGGTCATTGTTTTGGTGGCTCTGGTATTGTACATCAACAGGTCTGCCCAAGTTAAGAAAAGGCTCCATTTAGTATGTGTCATTTTAATTTTGATTAGCTTTTAGCATTTGAATAATGGCTTTTGTGACAGATGTGACATGTCACATTTCCAGGCTTTTAGAGGGAAATAATGAGTCTCGTGACCTTTCACTTCTCAAGAGTTGCTCAGCCACTGAACTCTGATGCCAATAATCATTTCAGCTGGCTAGGTCTGGGTAATCTCAGCGTGACATTTCATATCCAGTTCACTTCCAATGATTTATTTGTAATTTCTGCGAAACCACAGTTAAAGTTATCCAGCACTTGGCTTCTAGATCAGTAACAGATAACCCTTGCCAACAACACAGTTTGTTTGGAAGACCAATATAACTAGGAGACTGAGAATAAATTGTTAGGTTAAGAGTTTTTATGTGGGAACTGATGCCCGTCTTCTGTCTGAGTGCCAACTTCCAGAGCGCAGTGCTGTCATCCTGTTGACCATCTTCTCTTTTCTGCCTGCTGCCCTTGGCCTAATGTACAAGCACCTCTCTGTAGTCAGGGCTAAGCCTGAAAAAGAAGAAACTCACAAAAATACCCTTTCAGAAAAAAAGAAAGGCTTCTTAAAATCAAGTCCTCGTGCTTTCGTCTTTGCCACAGTCCACACTTCGGTACCGGCACCATCCAGGGCCCCAGGATATTTAACACTTTAGCCCTCAAATCTAATCCAGTCTGGCTAGTCCTGTCCTCGCTGCAATTGTACGCTGGGCGCGTCGGCCTCACCTTGGATTACTTCTTGGGAGCCTTCCCCAACCATAGCAGCATCCCAGTCGCCTCTCTGCCGTGGCCAGGTACGTCCCTAGGAGTTACACTCCTCGCAGTGGCAGGAGAGGATGTAGCGGTAGGTGGCAGTGAGCCGCATGCCCCCCGAGCATCGCAGACGCATGGCCTTCAGCTTGGATGTCTGGGGTCGGCAGCAGTGGCAGGTGGAGCGGAAAGGCTGCTTCAGGACAGTGCTGAAAGACACCATCGGCTCCGAGCGCGACGTCTGGCTGCAGTGCCCTTCACAGCGAGCCAGCAACACCATCTGCGAAGGAAGAGAGACGGGTTAGGAAACATGCCCCTCTGGTTGCCAGTGCACAGCTAACACTGGCAGACGGGTACCCCCTTCCAGTCTGGATGCTCTTTCTTCACTTACTGCGTCTCCCCACCTCGGCGAGGGCACCCAGGCCTGCAGAGCGCATAGCCCCTGAGCCATGTCTCAGGGAACAAAGGAGGTAACGTGGGCAGGAGGAAAAGGGAGTCTCCTCCCAGAGTCCCAGGCACCAAAACCCATAAGGACTACGGGGTCTGCTTTTCTGGAAGCTGACCTCAGGGCTCCAAATGATCACAGCCAGTCCTGCTTTTCAGACACGGTGACTGCAACTGTGGCTTGCTGACTACAGATTTGATGTAGCAGAGCCCTTAAATCATCAGCCAGACTGATACTTCTGCTGGATACTTTCCAGTGTTCTGAGTGTATATACTAGCCATCAGCAGAACTGGTCCTCAGGGCCAGTGAATGTCTCAAATGATTAGACACATAAACATATAAAGTAGAAGTATAATGAAGATGCTCATTTTATTGCTTCTAAAGAAGTAAGTTTCCAGCTCCTTTTGCAAAGATCATCTTGAATATGTATTATTTGCAATATTTTATGTGTTATTATAATTATATATAATTGCATCTGTTGTGTCTGTATTAAATGCACTGCACAGTGTAAGGCAGTGAAAATGTCTAAAAGTATGAACTCCTTGCCAAACATGAGGGTTCACTAGTGAGATATTCCAAAAGCAGTGCAGGCTCCATAGGTCTTCTGAGTTCACTGGCTGAGCTGTGAGCAGAGGAAGGAAACCTGTACAAGGGGAGGTGCTAAGAAAGGGAAGCCCATGGGGAGTCGACTACTTCCTTTCCCAACAACCCCTTGTTGAGTAGAGGAGATGGACGGTCTCCTCAGCTCTATAAGAAATATGGAATGGATCTTCTAAAGCTCAGGACGTCATGGGGTTAGAAACAGCTGTTACCACCTTGATAACAAATAAGTGTTGGACAAGTTTAAATAAACCCTTACACCTTCATGGGGAATGAAATATTATATAAGTCCAGATGAGCTAATTCTCATAAACCAACACAAACTTCAACTTATTGTATCATCCCAACAATGTAAAAATGTGTCAGAGGTGAGAAAGTAGGCAATAAAACAGTCGTAAGTCTATCTTATAACCAAGGAAGAAAATTACATTTTAACCATGCTGCACATATCTCATGTTTTTTCCAGACACCTAAAAGGATGACTACAAATGTGGCAGCAAATATTTTACAACATTAAACACTTCTGAGCTTCTTTCACTACACATGATCAATTCGCTGCAAATCTCCAAGTCTTGCAAGCAGGTATGTCAAATGTTTAATTTTCTCTTTAGTCAGAGTCATGGGGAAAGGTGAGGGAGAAAGAGAGAGAAGATATTCCTGGTATCAAGTAGGAAATACTATAACTTCCTGTGTCCAAGGGAAAGGCGTTGATCATCCATAAAGAACGCATTTTGTCCAGTGCTTCCAAATTACTCTTCCAAGATTGCTATATGGCTTGCTATATGGAAATGTGTTAATATATTAATCACACTTCCAGTCAACACAGACAGATGGCAAGGAAGATGTCTTCATGAGCTAATGATCTGGGGTCAGTACCATCTTGTTCCTCGCTTTAAGAGGTGGGTTCTTGCAGCTCTCCAATAGATTTGCTATCCTTCATGATTTGTTGTATAAATAAGTGCATGGTTCCCTCCCTGTGATGCTGCCTGTTCATAAACAAATTAACTTCAGCTCTCATTAGTTATATGGTGGTGAGGAAATGTCAGTGGACTGTTGAGCCACACCCCAGCTTTAGACATATCAGCTGTGTCAAGCTCCTTGATGCCAGTGTCTTTAGTGTATATGAGAACAGGAAAAGGGACCGTTATTACAGTGCTAGCACCCGGTTACTGATCGATAAAGAGCCACCTTGGTAAACAATACTCACTTCCTGCAGTGACAGGCAGGCAGCTGACGAGGAGCTACGCAGGTACCTAATCCTGCCTGTATTCCAAAGGAAAGACTGGGTCAAAGGAAAGACTGGGACATTTCAAAGTTTCCTTCCCAGCATCTTGACAGCTCTGGCTAGGTCCTGCGCTTTGACACGTTCACCGGACTGTGTGCACGCTCTGTCACAGGCTATTCCCAAGAGTTTGGTGACAAGGATGGTGAGGAGCAGCTGGCAACTGCTCAAAGTGAAGTGGCGAAGACAGAGAGAAACACTCCTCGGAAGTTGCAACGGGGGACGTGCAATGGCCACAAGATGCTTTGGGGGATGTTCAAAGGACCTCCAGAGTCCCGTCCAACTAACATTTCTATCATTATCTGATCTCAGGCCAAATGTGACAGCACATAGTGCTGTGTGGTGGAGGTGACTTCTAGTGGTGGATGCTTCTGGAGCTGGAACCGCTAGTCATTTCTAGTACCTAAGGAATTATAATTCCTTATAATTATAATTATAATTCTTTAGGTAATTTTGCAGCATAATTATAGGGCAAAATTACCCAGTGTGCTAATATATGTGCCTCGATACATTTCTTATGTACAGCAAGCCTTCTAAAGCAAAACTAGTCAGTATTTCTTCAATATGCAACTGCATTTATAATCGCTTACTGAGCCCTGTATTTAAAAACATGTTGCATTCTGTGGAGGCTCTAATTTTAATCTCAAAGTTTGCTGGCTACATACTTTTTCATAAGAATACAGTCACTAGTCATATCATGTAAAATTACATGACATGAGTTTTGCATTGCAGAGTAAATTTTTACAAATGGGACTGCACCATGAGTATCAAGTCAACCTTGCAGGATAAAATAATTTCAGATATCACATCTTGACAGCTTTCTAAACTTCTGGACTAACCTGAAATCCTCAGCAAAATTTAACTTCCTCCTCCTCCTCATAAATCCAAAACCGCACTAGTGGATTTTGGCAGGTGTGCAAACGAGCTGGAAATAGCAAGTACTTTAAAAGCTTTGCTTTGCCATTTCATCAATCGCACCAGCTGTTTATTGCATCGTATACTGTAGCGCAATAGAGATTATCGCCTAAATAATTAGTAATGATATGATGGCATAGCACAGTAATACAGTGGGTGTATATATAGTAAAAACATGTGGGTATTTAATAACCTGATATGCCTGCCTCTTGGCTCCCCTTGTCCCCCCAACATGTGAGACTGCGCGTGTCACCTTGCGATGCTGAATCCGGAAGCAGGACACGCTACAGCGTGGGAACTTCAGGGGTCTGGTGTGTATAAGCAGCTGGGGAAAAATAGGGTTTCTTACTTAAAGCCAGCAGTCTCAGAGGTATCTGGACGGCCATGAAAGACAGCAACCTGAGTCTGATGCGGTATTTGACTCTGGTCATTCAAGATGTATTCTGGAAATTTGGAAGTTGCAAACCGGTTTGATGTTAACGGCGTTTGTAGTCCTTTTCAGCAACAAGCTGACCCCCAAAAGGTCATGGGCTGAGATGCACAAGAAGACTTTCATACATTATCCGTGGCCTGGCTGCAAGCAGGCATTACTGAAAATCTGAACTGCCTCTTGAGCAAATGTCTTCAAACATTTGCTAAATTTTTCTTTGCCTGGTCCGTGTTTCTCTGGGCTTGATTCTTTAGTGAGAGGCTGTCAGTGGTAGCACACTTCTGCCACATCTGGAGGAAGCACATGTGACAGCCAACACTAATTTAGGAGGCTCTGATCGCAGCGGTGAGGCGTGGGTCTCCGTGACATGTCTGGAAGAATCCATTGAGGTCAGGAAAGGCAGTACCTCATGAGCTGACACAAACATTTCCTTGAAGTCAAAGGAAAACACTGTTTTTCAGGAACAAATTACCTTCTTCCATCCCTCCTTTGAGTCTCTTTATACATACTGTTACTATAATGGACTACATTTCCAAAGGCTTTGGAAACCTGTTTTCAACATCTGTCTGAGGTCACAAGCAAGAGGATTTTTAATGATTAAATTATATCGGGTGGATGTTTCCAAATGTAACAAAACTACTTCCCATGTGGGTACAATTGGCAGATTCCACAGAGAAGCTCGGTGGACATAATCGTTTTTTAACCAAGACGGACGGCCAACGTAGTAAGTCGTGCAATTTCTGAAGACATTTTTAACTTCTCTAATTCTATGCTGCACTACAAGGGAAAACATATGGAGTGAAAAAGGATGGCTCAGTGGAACCAATATATCATGCCAAAAAAGGGCAAATTCTCTGCTTGACATGAATTGTTGGTCCAAGCTTCACAATGGAAACTCGGTGGAAACAAGAGGTGCCACAATTCCCACAGCTATTCCTGCAGAACCTTCCTTTTTTTGGCTTGTTTATATTTTATCACGATATATATAGGAACAGACATTGCGTCTAATTTTCATTAGCAAGTCTAATATTGGTCTGTGTTTATATGCTAGATCCAGAACAGAAGCCATATGTCTAGCAAGATTATTCAGTTCCCTGAGAACTTAAAAAAAGAGCTTGATTTAACAAACAGAAGTCTTCTAGGAAATGTCAAAATTATTTTGCTTTGCATGGAAACTGTTTTCATTTTCCACTTCATGAGAAAGTCCATACAATTTGCAGCATTGTTAAAAAACTGTTCTTGAAACCATTGTGGAATTTGGGAAGCCAAGAGATGTGATAATATTTTCAAATATGATTTCCATTTAAGGCTTGATTTAAAAAAAGCCATGGACATTGTTGCAGTCAGAGTTACAAATGTTTATGTCAACAGCTTTTTTCTCAAAGCTCAGTTTTGAAATAATATGGTTTTCATTACAATGCCTTCCCTGTTGTCATTTCCATCAGTCCTACTCCTAAAGGCCTGTTTGCTTTCCTCTGTCACTGGAGATGCTAAGAAGTTGATTTGTTGTTAGGTTCCCTTCCTTCCTTCCTTCCTTCCTTCCTTCCTTCCTTCCTTCCTTCCTTCCTTCCTTCCTTCCTTCCTTCCTTCCTTCCTTCCTTCCTTCCTTCCTTCCTTCCTTCCTCCCTAGCTCCCTCCATCCCTCCCTCCCTCCAGCTGTGTAGGACACACAGGCTGACTGCAGGGCAGGTGGGAGTGTGTGAAGCCATGGGTCTGGGAGTGCCAGGGCTGTGACAGCAAGTGTCCTGACGGCAAGTGTCCAGCTGGCCTGAGGACAGGAGGGGTGGGAACCTGCTGCAGCTGTGGAATGAAGGTGAGTGGATGACGGCCCACAGGAGAGGAGAGACCAGGATATTAGACCCCTTTGTCCCTGGGTCAGAGAAGCCCCATCCTTCATCCTCCATGATGGAATTGCCTCAGGGGCTGGGCTTGGACCTGTTGTGTTTATTGTCTTTTGTCTGAGGCCAAGGCAGTTATACTCTGCATTTCTCACCTTCCCAGTGAAGTTACCACTTGTTACTACTCATTTGCAATTCTGCATGTAGAAGGGTAAAGCAGGATCCTACTCAAATCTGGTGATAAAAGGGCCTCTGAGCACCACCTATCATCTTCCCCTTGTTACATACTGCAGCTAGTCCTGCCCTCTGGCAGCGCAGGGAGGCAAAAGTGAGAGCCAGCTGTGAGGAACAACTCCCTCCTGGACCAAACCTTTGTGGTAGCTATGGCTTCTCAGGTATAATAGGGGTTCTGAAATGCTGTGGGAGGGGAGGACTGCTAGCACCCTTTCTCCCAAGACATAACACCCCCCCACCACCACCACCCACACCTATGCCTCGCACTGGAGTCAACTGCAATAAAATCAGTATTTCACAAACAGATGCATCTCTGCAGTTCTGTATGTTAATGCTGGATGTTTCCCAGATGGTAAGAAGGTCCAGACTAGGCTCAAAGCAAACTGAAAGATCTCTCCTGAATCACAACTCATGCACAATTTTACTGTTTGAACTCAAGGGCAGTAGGTTAGAAGCCTCTGATCTCCCACCCACCTTCCATCACTCTCTCACCCAGCACAGGGCTGGCAAAAGTGTTGGCAGTTGTTCCCTTTTGTTAATCCAGGGATGTGGGTGCATATGGCAAAGCCACTTTCTGTAGGACAGACGGATGGTCCAAGCAGAGGCTGAACATCTGAATATGTGCTGGGTTAACTCAGCCAGAACAAATCAGGGCAAGGTGAAAAGGACCAGCAAGGATTTCCCCATTGTTTCTCGCAATGAAACAATTATTTTTTTCCACACAAAGAAATAAGTTACTGTAGCTTACATGTACAGGCTGCTAAGCCATTTCAACAGAAAATTTTTCAGGCCTGAAATCTCAAATGACAGTCAATTTTGAGTTTCCTTCTGCTCCTAAACCCCACAGTAAACATCCGACTGACATTCTGAAACAAATCTGTCATGAAATCAAGGGTCTTGAAACAAGATGGAGAAAAAAATTAGCAATGTTTTTCACGTCCTTTGTCATTACCATTTTACAGCTTGATTCTTTATCTCCGTGCTTCACCTCGAAAGTTTTACGTTTACACACTCTGGATTAAAGACTCACTTGAAAGAGGGGGTGACTGGGATGATCTGAACTTCCAAACCACCCCATCTCCTTGGCACTGGTGGCTGAGAGCCCAGTGTCCTCCTTTGAATTTTACAATTTACTGTATGTTAGCTTTACCATTGTGGTGTTTCTCCTTTTGAAAAGGTGAAAAGATGGTCAAGAGCCTTTCCCTCCAGCTCCCGTTCTGATGCACCCACTCAGATGTCCCCACATCTGTGTGTCTCTGCAGCTGGATTTTTGGTAGCAAGGAATTTGTGCAGAGAAAATCACCCACAACAGCTCATTCTAACAACCGGTGATGCAGCACCCTGCTGCAAAGGGGTGAGGGAAGCCCTTACCTTCGAGCTACACCTGTACAGGGGGTGACTGATGGAGTCGACGTAGTGATGCCTCATACAGCGGCTGGGATCGGAGTCGATCATGAAAGAACTGTCTGTTTTACTGTCTGCATCTCCCATCATTGCCAGGAGCGAGAGCATGGAAATCGAAGCCGCAAGTACATGATTTCCCATTGTCGAGGAACTTCTCGCTGACAACAGCAGAGGGAGGTAGAGCATTAAAAAAACTCCAAATACGGGCAGCCAGTTCCTTTCCAGGCTAGTGAAAAGTCTGGTTTAAGTCTCTTAGCTGTCATTCTTCTTGACAGAGTTTGCTGAGATTGTAATCCGTCAAAGAATCTCCTGCGTAGCTGGAATAAAAACAACATAAATCACAATCCTGACCAAAAAGAGCTCTGGAGAAAAACAGACATAAATAATATTGAGGCACACGGGATTTTTGCTAGCCAAAATACACACTCTGAGTGAGCATCATTCCCACAGTAGGTAGAGAATATGGCATTAGGAAGGAGATGCCAAGGCCTTGTTACTTTAAGCATTGTTCTGTCATTTTCCTGGAGAGAACTCTGACTTTTAACATCACAGGCTCTGCAATGCCAATCTTCCTCACTTGGTGATGTCTCTAATGAGTTCCCCTCAAACTGGTGATTAGTAACACATCAGAGATTTCTGCAAATTGAAAGGACTGTGTGTCCACTCAAAGTGCCAAAAAACACCCTCGGGGGGCAAAGCTAGGCTGCCTCCTGCATTACAGATGGGAATTTCTTGTCTGGGTAGCACATGGAAGGGCTGGAGTCAGGTTGACCCCAACTCTAGGGGCTGTGTGTCTGTCTCCTGCAACTCCTGCTCTGCAAAGACAAGGGGCATGCTCAGAATGGAGTGTCCGAGGGTCTCAGACCCGACATGGGCAGTGCAGCCCCCTGGGAAACTCACTGAGCACAGGCCTGCACTGTGTCGGGGGGACCTGCCCCCGGTCTCTGGCTGCCCTGCCCTCCTGAGTGCCAAACTCACGTGGGCGAAGGTGGGCATGCTTTACTGGCTAACTCCTTGGCTGCGCTTGCTGAGGTTCAGTCTTTTCCCCATTAATTAAAGAGCAGCATCTGAAAAAATACATTATATTCCATAATATCCAAGTACATCCCAGCTATCTATTAGGATAAAAATCTGCACCTGCAGATTGCCACTCGAGCATCTGGATTTCTGGTACATGCTGGGGACTAGGAGTTCCCCCCAAGAAAACAGGCACAGGGCAGCCCCCAAAATGCTCCCCATAGCACTGTGCCAGCAGGGGAAGGAGGGCATCGCCCTCAGCTGCTTCATCACAGCCCTTCTTGTGTCCTGCTCACAAAGCCTGTAGTCTGACATGGGTGATTTAATTTCACTTTTACTGCAAACAGCTATAGTCTGACAGAGCTGTGAATTATCCATCTAAATATAAACTGATGAAGCAAAGGATAGTCATAAGTGGAGTTAAAAGCGTGAGGACTTTCTGAAGAAACATGATAAAACAGTTCTCTAGTCACGCAGAAATGCACTCCCAGAGCCTCTTGCCTATTTAAAGAGCTGATGTGTGCCTTTATTGCCTTATACAAGCCTCTTTCAAAGCTGTTTGCTGGTTTGCTGGCGTTGCTCTAAACCAACCGATACTCATCCCCCAAACATCCTGAAATTCCGAGGCCTTCCCACCAGAGTGCTTTATGTATTGCTTTATAGGTTGCTCAAACACTTTTGTGAGAGGAGCGTATAGCAGCGAGAAACACTTCCAGAGTTCATCCAAGCTGGGAGTCAGGACCTGCCGGGCTGAAGTGACATACAAAGTCTCATGCTGGGAAGAAATGTAATTAGGGATGCTTTGTGTATTAGGCATATTTAAAAGCCTTTTTTGGGGCTTTCAAACTATTGTCCATGTGCCTATGTAGGAAAGGAAAAATTATGTGACTCTAGATTTAATAGACAAGTCTTTTTTTTCCTGGAATCTGTCCTATGACCTGGTGTATTTTCCTCAAGCTTATGTTTTTCAGTGGATATATCATTAGAAAAATACTATGCCTTTGCAGCGTAAGGAACTTAAACAACACTAAACACTTAGGATCTTGGGTGCAGTTATACACTGTCTCATTCATGTCAGTAAATACTCCTCCAAACATTTTAGCAGGGTAAGAGAGAAATCTCTCGGTCATGGGAGCCAGGACAGACTACTTCCCAGAAGTACTGCGGTTCATGTGGATGATGCCCAAGGATTAGATAACAGGAGGAGTGATGCACCTTTTTTTAAAAAATATTTAACCTTTTACCTACATTCCTATTCTTCTTTATAAAGAGGCTGACCAAACATGCTGCTTGGCAAGGTCTCTCTCCAACATAGTTAATCAGTATTACACACCCAGTAATTCCCTCTCTGTCCAAATAAATTTACTTGATATTGGACGGTCTCATCTCACGTAATGCTATGTCCAGGGATCCTCGTTTCCCACTGTCTCTGTCCCACTGTTAATTTTATGCTTCTATATCTTTCTATGGTTTTGATCAGTATGATTTAATACAGTGAGAGAAATCTGGAGTCCTGGCTCAGTTTTCAAAGGCTTATCTCTCTAGTTTTCCTCAGGAAATAATTGGATGACATAGAGTCTGCCTCATGAAAACACTCTGAGAAAGCTGGAAAGAAGCAGGGAAAAATGTGAGAAAAGGAAGACATCTGTACCTTCTTCAGGATAAGCACAGCACAATACCGAGAGTATGAACAATTTCACAATCTTTTAAAATCACCCTGACAATTCCCTGGGAAAGAAATGGAGTAGACTTCGGTAACAAAACCTTGAAAGAAGAAAGAAGTACTGTTATCACATGTTTGTTAGTAAAAAGGGAGACCATGGATGTAAATGTGATCCATCTTTTGTGGAAACAACCGTGTACATACTGATGACACTGGTGTGTAGGTATTGGAAGCAGGACGGCAGACAACACCGAGCCATTCACACATGCCAGTATCTCCTAACGTACCTGTGTGAAGTACACACACACATTTTGCAAGCACATATGTCATATATAGTTGATATATATGGAAAAAAAGACTCACAGGGCCATTTAAACACATAGAAGTTAGTGTATGGATTTTTGATTGTGTAAAAAAAGTCTACATATTTTCACTCAGGTACGTCACCTTGATGAAGTATGTTGACATGACATTTTCAATTTCCAGCTGATATTGTGCAATGGCATTTCACTATAAATCAGGGTTTGTTTTTTTCTTTAAAAAAAAAAGGGTTTGTTCCTTTTTAAATGCTGTCTGAAACTATAACATCCTCGACAGTACATGATATCAACTGTGATATATGTAGCTTCCAGTCTATTTTTCTGTACAAAACCGGAAGCAAGTAGACCTGTAATCATTAATCATTACAGCCATACTTACAGTGACATTTTGTTTCATTCTAAAAGTACACCTTTTTATCAAAATCAAGAATTTCACATAGAATTCTTTTTCTTTTTTCTTTTCCGCAGCTTCTTTTCACGTGAAAAACTGTATTAAACAGCCCATCTCTCAAGCTAACAAAAAGGAAACTGAAATGCTTCCTCTGTACAGCATCCTGTCAAGAAAAAGATGCAAAAGGGACTTCATATTCTCAAGCTGAAAATTGGCTACAAAACATTTGGCCTAACAGTGGATGAAAATCACTACTTCCCATTTTTTCAGAATTCACTGATGTGGGTGTTACATGTTGTTAATAGCAGGCATATAGCACCCTTTCCTTATAGCTAGTTTTCAGAAATTCATAGCAACATAACATGCTAAAAGCCGTTACGGCTGTTATCTAAAACTGCTACAGCTGTTACCTAAAAACTGCAAGGGAAAGTAGAAGACATCCCAAAGAAAGACCATGTGAACACACAGACCAAGACTGTATTGCACATGGACATAGGGGCAGAGTTAGTGTTGTTTTTCCAACCTTATGTTGTTATTAACTGCTTTTTGAATGCTGAAATGAAGATTTCTTATCATTTTCTTAGTATCATTTAGACAGTGGTGAAGGTTAAGATTTTGTTTTGCTTTAAGGACAGAAGAAAATTCCATCATCTGGAATTATTTAGCCAGTTACTTTGTGAGAACGTAAACAGAAATTCCCTTTTTGCTATGTATCTTGGAAAAAATAAAGAGCTGAGCAATTCTCCAAAGGTCTGTTGGATCTGCACCGTTTTTGCCCTGGAAGGTAGGAAGGCAGCAGTGGAAAAGCTCATTTATGGTATATTTCTACTTAGCTGTTCCCTGCCCCTGAGCCCCCTGAATTAGGCATGCACGTATGTTCAGCTTGGCCTTCGTTTGCTACGTATTTTCCATGTTTGAGACTCCGGCTTGACGAGGGTTCAAATCAAGTGACTCAATGCCTTTTATGTTTCAGAGGCTGCCAAAATCCCGTTGGAGCAGCAGTGTGTATATCTAACTGAGCCTGGCCTTGCATGCTGTGCATATTTAGTAAACACAATTACTTGGATCCTACCATGTGGTTCCCTCATTCTGAATTTGTTATGTAAACAGAAGAGTTACAAGACTGCTCATTTTCTCCAAAGCCAGCCCTAAAAAAGTGTCACTAACCATATATGTGTATATATGTCTGTGTGTGTAGTTTGCTGCTGTTGTTCTGACAAAAAAAAAAGCCACAAAGATCTTTATGAGACCAAAACGGACTTTTCTCAGGATCATTATCTAACCCGGAAAAGTTTAGGCCAGAAAGATGAGAATCTGGGGGTTTTGCACTCCAAGATCTGAACTGGAGTGGAAACGACTGTGGTGGGCAAACTACACTGCCAGGTTACGCCAGGGCTAAACCCCCCTGCCATGACAGGGCCATGAGGCCACGAGAAGGGCCATGAAAGGGCCCAGGGATGGGAGGCAAGGAAGAGCAACCTGTGCTGGACACACAGACCTCCCGTCCCCCAGCCCCGGACACGGGGTAGTGCTGCCATATTCCCACTGCTGCCATCTGGCCACAGTGCTATAACATGGCCCACGGCGACCCAGCACTGGGATTTCTGAGTAACGGATCTGTGCTTTCAGGGAACTCGGGGAATCATTGCTTCTGCTCCTGCAATGAGTTGCCAAGGCCTCAGCGGGGTGGTTGTCTGGGTGGCCCCTGTGTACAGAGGTGCCCCACACTCAACCACAGCTCCCAGATGACAGCAGCAGCTGGGCTGCCCTTCTGTAAGGGCTGCCCTTCTGTAAGGGCTACCCTTGTGAAGGGGTAGCCCTCTCCCAAAGCCATGCGTTGTTCTGCACGTCCACAGCTCAAGCCTTGCACTAAGGCCACATCTCTGCTGGGACATTAAAACCCCTGGAGTGGCTCTCCAGCCCTGCAGCCACATGCAGGGCACAGCATGGTCTGTTCCCAAACTTCCTCCAGCCTCCACCGCACTCGGATGGCTTTCAGCCCACGCAACCATCCCCACCATGCCCGGGAAGTGCTTTGGAGGCACTGCGTGTTGCGGGACAAAATCATAGGAGTGACCATCTGAGCAATTTAAGGGAACAGTTGATGTAGCAGGAGCGACGACCCAAGATGCTGTGCCTGATACTGCTTTCTGTTCCATCAGCTCAGAGGCTTTATCAGCTCCAGTGTATGTTTTAGCTCTGTAGATAAAAGCAATCCTCTTCTAGTTATTTTACTGTGGGACGCTTCTGTTCCAGCAGTGAAGTAACTGGCCTCCTATATATGCTTTCCAAATCCTCGCTCTGCGCCGCAGCCGTCTTTCAAAACACCTGACAAAGTCACGGAGCGGCCATGCGGCAGCGGGGAAGGAGCAGGTGAATGTGGGGAACTCGAGTTGTTTGTGAAATGTCTCCATGCAGCATTTGAACAGCTTTCTTCCCCTCCCAAGACAGGGCAAATACCAAACTAAATTTTTGGAGTGAGATCCTTGCAGGTCTAAATAAGTGAAATGCTTCCCTGAGGCCGTGTTGTGCTAAGTGAGCGTTTGCCCTGCTGACATCCAGCTGTGCTGAAGCGTGTTCCCTCTGACGCCAAGGGGAATGTTCTCACCCATCGCCTGGGAGCTCCATCACCCCTTGCACAGCAGTTTCCAGGGCAGCGTGCTCCTGCGAGGAGGCTACATGGATAACACTTACCTCCAGCAGGAACTGGGGGCAGCTGGAGGGCAAGAGAGGGGAAGGAAAAAGGCAGTAGAAAGGAAAACAGGATCCAAAAAAGGGACTTTAGCCTCTTCACCTGTGTGCCTACATCTTCGGGTCCTACTGAAGCTCTCCTGCCAGCCAGCACTGCGGAGCACCGTCCCGTGAAAACCACGAAGAGAAATCGGGCACTACCTCTGAGCGGTCAGAAACATCAAACGCGCTGTTGGACATCAGGAGAAACTCCTGCGCATCATTTTCTGCTGTGGGGCTTCGCCAAGTCTCTTAATATTTCAGGAGATGAACACCTGTGACTGTAAGCGGGCTGGAAGAATAGGAAGGGGGTGGTATTTGAAGCTAAGAAAACAACACAGTAATTGCAGCAAACATAATGGAGCAACGCTCTGCTGCAGGCACCCCTGGGAGCATCAGCACGACTGGGACCGGTTCCCCAGCCTTCGATGGGGTGGCTCGTGTAAGGCCCCCGTAAGTGTTCACGCGGCAGGGACATGGTGCATGAGGTGGAACAAATTAAGCTGAACAGCACTTGAGCTGGCTGAGCTTCCCTCTCCTTTTGAAGTTTCCAAGGATATTTGCGGTCCCTCAGGTAGCTAGGAAGGGGGGAGCTGAGCGCCTTCCTGCCAGGCGGTTGCAATAACAAGCTCTGGTGGGTACGGCAAGCTGGCGCCCTGCCAGCAGACAGGCGCAGGCCAGCGTGGTACACTCGCAGAGAATAACAACCAGTGGACAAAAGAGCGCTTGTATTTTTATTCTTTCCTTTTCCTGCTTCCAGGAAACTTTAAATAGATTGATTAGGGGCACGTATGGGATCTCTCTCCAATGAGCTAGTAGAGCCATTTAATGGCGAGGTGATGCCAGCCTTGGAGTTTTTTCTTTATCCGTGTGTCTCGCTGAGTATCAGCGCAGTTGTGGCCTTGAGTCTGGGACAGGAATTGAGAGGAATACAGGTTTCCACTTGCTCATCCAGGGGGTGCTGGATGGGATCACTCTTCGCTGAAGCACCAGGTGTGGACCTGAGCTGCCCAAATAAGGCTGCCCGGCCCACTCAGGAGGCAAACCCGCAAGGGTGGCTGCTGGCTAAAGTGCAAATATTCCCAGCCAAGCAATAGCTACAGGACTTGGTTCAGTAATTACCTCTACTTTAGTCTTATGACCCAACATGAGGAAAAACGACTCTTGGCCAAACGACAAGTTGCTGAGAGATCTAGGGCATTCGGGCATGTGTCCTCTACCTGTTGGAGTGTGTTACAGGCAGGCGGGAGGTTTTCACTGCGGTTTTCATTCTCCGTCTTCTACTGCGCTGCATGCCTGATGATTAGAGGTTGATTTAGTGTATTTCCTAGGGAACTCAAAGGACTATAGCTGTCAATAGATGCATGGGTAGGAATGGGTTTCTAAGTCTTTAATACTGAGCAAAGACAACCCTGCCACCAGGACCATCAGAGTGCCGTTGCATGCTGGAGATAGCACATGACTGAAGGGGATGTTCCCTCTTTTTTGACCCTAGGGCCAAAAATCCTCTCTTCTTTCATACACAGGCAGAATTCAGACCACCATCTATATACCTCAGCCTCTGATAATTAGGGAACCTAAATATTTGGCTCATGGTAACAATTTTATGTCTTCTAACAAGGGGAACAGCGTTTCCCCCCTAGGTCCCACTCTCTTTGAGCCGCGCTGCTATGACAGTAATGCGATTGTCACTGCCATGGTATGCTTAACCTTTGCCAAACCAGGGCTGAGGCATTAACTCAGATCCTCAACTCAACATGTCTTAAAGGGCAACGTAACCTGTGCTGCCTCCACGCTGCCAGACCGACACAGTTTGCAGCTCTGTAATAATAAGCACGTAAATGTGACACGCATAAGCCATAACAATGATTGATGCAAACAGACAAATAACAAAGAGAAGCTGAAAAATACCGATGCGGTGGAATTCCTAGGAGCGGTGTCTCCATGGCACCAGCAGCCCGATATCCTGACACCAGAAGAAAGGCTACATTCGTCTGTGGTACAAAGGGTCTCCGTGCCACGCAACAAAATTCCAGCAAACGGGACAAGGACTGATGGTGTCTGGAAGTGGTAGTGCCACTGCTACCCGGATAATAGTCTGAATTAGGTTATGTGAAAAAAGAAGGAATATATAGACGGCCAGCTGCTCAAAGGCTTACTACAACCTTGCTTTTATTGTTCTGCTAAGTTAGAGGTGGGGCATCAGAGGGATTCCTAACATACCACTACTGAGAAATTTTAATATGTTCCACACTGACACATATAAAAAGGAAATAACAGCTGATCATAGGCAGTGGAGACTCCAGCATCTCTGCGTATGCATGCACCAGAGCTTGGGCAAAGTGGGGTGCTCTCAGCCAGGGAGACTCAGGCACCCGAGCTACCCTGACACCAGCTGAACCTGTCTCTTGCCCCTGAGCTGAGTTTCAGCAAAAGGGCTGTCTAGCGGGAAACAAGACAGCCGAAAAAAAGGTGATCTGGGCACGGCTGCTTACCCCATCCCAAGACACCAGGACGTGGAGAAGGGCAGAGGAGCTGAGAGGCTGCACATTTAACACTGATGAAAAGAAACACATGTTTACACAACTGACAATGATCTGGTGGAACAAGATATCACAGAGGGCAAAAGTTTAGCTGGGCTCAGCAAAAGGACTTGTTATGTATGGGAGGGTTACAGTCACAAAGGTTTTATTTCTAGAGTTTTTGGAAAGGTTATAAAGTCTCAGGACTCTAAGAGTTCATTTGATGGGGTTAGGGAAAAATCCTTCGCCACAGCAAGTTACCCCTTAGCTGCCTGCCATGGGGTCACTAGATCTTTCTTTGATGTGACCGCTTCCAGCCATGCTCAAGAGGTGGATTGCTCAAATAACATGGGACTGTGGCACAGTTTCATGTAGCAAAACTTTTCTAAATCTCACAGACACAGTCTCTCCTCATACTCAACAGGACATTAGAAGCAGACAAATCAGTAGCATTTGTAATACAACTATCTAATATTTATAATTGTAACTAAAATGGTAGTGCTTGGGGAGACAAAAAAGGGAATTTTTTTCCTTCTACTTTCAGTTAAACAAATAATCTGCCAGACTTGTTGCAAAACCAAATGTCTCAGTGGCTTCATGCAAGCTTTGCACCATAGAAAGTCAACTTCCTTCACGGTCCAAGAACAACCTTGAGCACTTCCTAGTGCATCTGAGAGCAGACAAGCCAGGAAGGGGACACAGTCAGCTTCAGGGGAAACAGGGAACGAAGCCAACTCCAGGACTCCCTGTCAAACGTGTCATGGCAGGCATCAGTGCCAGCCCCTACGGAGGTGGCTCACTTTCTTCCCACCTGGGCAAAAGAGATCGCAATCCTGGCAACTGAAGAAAGGAAGAACATACAGGTGCTTTCACAAGCCTCGATGGCATGGGAGGGATAGTTCCATTGGGGCAGATGGCTTTTGTGGAGATCAGCCATGTGTAGGTAGCTACCTGGGGTACTGCTACTGTAAATTGTACACAAGACTGTCCATAACAAGTATCCTGCTAGGCAAGGGGGAATCATCAGTGTACCCGCATCTGGTGAAAACCAAGCACTGTGCAAACTCAGGAAACCTATGTGGTATACCTTCATGCAGAGATCTGAGCTGGTAACTAATCAGCAGCCCCTAATTATACCCCTTCGCTAAATCAAATTGCGTTTTATTTTGTAAGCTTGAATCATCGATTCCTTTCACATCTGCTTTTAACTGGAAAATCTTAAAGCATCTTCTTATAATACCAGTATTGCAAATAAGATTTCAGTACTCCAGCAAGAGCATGTCAGTGTACGTAAGTCACATTGGGAACCCTTGATTCAAGCTGGTAAGTAATTACTCACCAAACAGTTCTATTTAGGTCGTGGGAATTATTCATGTGTATAACTGCTTAGAGGCATGAGTAAGGTCGCACAGCCCCAGCAAAAGTGAGCATCGTTAATAACTCAAAAGAAAAAAAAGAAATTGAGGTCCTAAAATGTATCAGTTCTTTTGAGGAGGGACAAATAACATCACTGTGACTATTACAACTGCATTTGTTCACCCCACCAGGAAGCTGGGATGCTTCTATTGGAAAATAACTTTGCAATAAGGAACTGGTTTAAAGTAAATTTGTCCCCACTGGTGGTTTTTAATAATCATTTGCCTGTCCATTTCCAATATGCAGAGGTCTCACCTCCCAGCCCCTAGGACAGTTACAAAGCTTTAGGAACTGTTAGTCACATTTAGCATACAGGTAACATTTTTTTCATCTTTAAAGAGCTGCAGAAACCTAAACAAGTTACTTGCCATGCCCTCTGCCCCAGGCAGAGACAAATGAGACATGTTATGGGGAAGCTACGAGAGAAATGTAAGTGAACTTGAGGAGTAGGATAAGAAATCGGCCTGACAGTCCCACAAGAGTCATCCACACTCACTGTCTTGCAAATCCACATTTGCCACAAGATAATTACCGACCCACTTCCCCCCCTCCCCCCCTCCCCAGACGCACACCCTGTGTGAGTCTGCTTTACTGGCACTGCAGCAGTTAGCTAAGGTGGTGCTGGGATTGCTCTTCCCACGGTTCAGCTTTGGTACCGTTTCTCCCTGCTGGACCCATTCATTTCTACTGCCGTAGGATGAATTCACTCACCTGAATCCTAGCAGGGAGACGGGGCTTTCTTCCTCAGCCAGGCTCTCCCAGGGCAGTGTCCGCTCCCACGCCTCGCAGTCACACCACACTGACACTTTCTCACCGGGCTCCTACAGCGAAACTCTTCTTTTGTCCCAAAGGCACAGGGGACAGTTACGCTCGTGCCGCTGACGCTGATAGGCAGCACAACGGGCTGCCAGCAAACGAGGAGAGCCTCCCTCTCTCCTGCCGCAGGCGGTCCGGGGTCCTGCAGCATCCTCCCGTCTCAGCTCCCGACGGCACAGCCACGCTGCATTACGCGTGGTGCTGACGGGGTCGGCTACCTACTAAATATACCCCTCGGCGTGACGGCGAAGGCAGGCACCGCGGCTTTCCTCACGGGTTTCAGCCAATCGAGAGCGTGTATGAAAGCTGTCCTAATCCATATAACCAGTGCTGCCCGGCCCGTGGAAAAGCTTCCCAGAAGTTTGGATAAATAATAATGTGCGAATTGAGAGTGCCGCTGCGAAGCATGACACACGGAGCTGGAAATAAATACCGCCCGGTCTTTCAAATCATTCTAAGCGCTCCGGCGGGTGACTGGCAAGAGAACAGCCTGCAGAAGTAGCGATAAAAGTAAACAGTCCGGCTTGGAGCTAGCAGGCTTGCCCCCGCTCACAGAGCACTATTGTAACGGGACAAAGAGGGCGCTGGCGGTACCGGCGCTCTCTCGACGGGTTCGGGGCAGAGTCCAGCACGTCCATTCCCTCGGAAGCCGCAGAGCTCGGACCAGCGCAGCGCTGCAGGCGTGAGCCCGGCATGCTCACAAGAATGGATGTTCAGCCAGGTTGCCGGGAAGCCCGCTGGGCTACCTATCTGACCGCGTACGGGCATCCTCCAGACTGGAGATAAAGGCACGAGGGGAAGCAGGAGACACGGGTACTGGAGCTGTGTCCGGTCCGCATCAACACATTTTAATTTAAAAGTACGGTACGAGGAGAACATGTGTTTGTCAGATGAAGAGATTAAGCACTCGGTTTAAATCCACGTCATACACAAAACCTGGAGGAATTTGTGTGCTTACCTTTGGAAAACGCACTGCTCCTTCTTCCCCTCAACCCCTTCAGAGAGCTAAACAGTGGTCCTGTTACTTCCAAACGCTTTTGTTCTTCTGTCCCTCTGTCACATGGCTTGCCTTTTATATTTGCAACACACAAAAGTTAGGGCTGTTGTTTAAGAGAGAGAGGGAGAGGGAGAGAGAGGGAATGTCAAATGGAAAAGTGCCATTGCAGTCATATATCAATCAGGGCAGCGGCAGCAGCAGCTCGCTAGCAAATGGGAATTCCACAGAAATGTGAAGCTCTTGTTATCTGAGAAATCACAAAACACCACCAGCCACGCTCCCCTCTGCAGGGACTTCTTACTATTGGCAAGCCAGGAAATAGAAGGAAATATAGGAGCTGTTTTGTTGTTATTTTTTTCAGATCTGGAGATACGTACGCTGTGGCATATGTAAGCCTGTGGAATAGAAATCCTAAATCAAATTCCTTCCTGAACACATGCACTGAGTGCAAGATAAAGCAACCGACTGAGAAGCAAGGTAATAGAGCTAAGTGAAGACCGGAAAGTAATGATTTAAAAAATTTGATATTTGTTTGCACTTGGAAAACATCCATAGAGAAACTGGCTTTTCCCTGGATTACTCATTAATTTCCTCTTTTTCTGACAGGTTTTTCTAGGATTTTTTTTTTTTTTTAACTGTGATTGATCTCAGATAGCCTCAATTCAAGCTGTGCTGCTTTACTGCAACTGGTCACCTAAATCATCTGACTTTCCCTGGCTCTCCAGTTGGGTAAGCAGACAAGTATTTTCTGTATAAATACTTGTCTGCAAATCTGCAATTCTGATGCTTCAGATAACCTGCCCTGAAATTCTGAAGTTTCTCTCACATAAACTCAGTAGTTTCCTCACAGAAGCAAGCATTGTCTGTCTGCTTTACCCACCCTCCTCCGAAGAATGCCAGTTTTGAAAGCGGTTATCCATCAAACCTTTTATACTAATATTGTGGGCTTATGCAAATAAATTAATTCCCTGAGGGAATTAATTAATCTGTCTTCCCTGAAGACAGACTCCATCCACTGGCAAACCCCACTTATAAGAAGCGCATCGTAGCTCTAGACGCCCCAAACCCTCTTCTCCACCTCCATGGAGAAGCGCGTTTTACTTCCCTTTGGAGTGCCTCCTAGTCGTCCCGCGGCGTTACGGGCAGCACAGACCTTAGCTGGTTAATTAAAAAATAGGCGACATAGCTGGCCATTCACAAGCTGGATCTGTTCAGAGGCACTAGCCAGCAGATGGACGGGGTCCTGTGTCGATTGTGTTTGAACTCTAAAGGAAAGTTGGTATTTGATGGATGATGTTATTAGCTAAATGTCTTATGTGGTATAAGATCAAAGAACAGATGGAAATTATGCCTTAAAAATAGAATAATCTAAAAGGGGAATGGCTTGTAGATGAGTAAGCGTCATGGAAACAATAAAGGAGACATTCTTTGGCTTGCTTTGCTGCAGAGCCAGGTTTGGCTGGTGGGATAAACAAATGATCCACTTAGGACCGAGATTCTCAGGATGTGAGCTCTGTTGTACAGTTTTCCCCCCATATTCGGTGTTTACATTATTTTGCCTCTTAAGCCAACTCCAGGTTTCTCTCACTTGCCGTATATGTGCCAGCTCTCTTCCTGCCTCGCTGATGCCACCGCAGTCGCCCAGGGTGGATGATGGCAGAGCCAGTGTCTTTGCCTCACTGTACCTGAAGGCTCAAACGTCCCTCTGACACTACACGTACCTTAAACAGATAGACTACACATAGCAGTGTTGTTTAATTTATCCAACACCTTCTTTTAAAACTAAGGGTATTGGCGCTTTGGTCATTATGCTGCCAGGTTGTCTCTCTTTTTCCATGGGAAAGTGGCTCACATCATAGTTGCTTGCACTAAGGACCTGCCATGTGCAAGACAAACGCCTGGCTAAGTAGCTCCCGGATTAAAGCCTCCAGGAGACAGTAGATACCCTACTCACAGTCCTTTTTGAAAATGATGCTTAAGTTTTTTACTGGTACAGTTTAGGTTTGTTATCTTTGCGTCACCTGCAGGAGACCATATCTGCAATAGCTACTTGCTGGGTGCTAAGCGTACTTTAAATAGCCAATGGTTACCAATAGTACCTCAAACAGTGGTACTCTTGAGAGGTAGTGCTCAGTGTCCACGAGTTCCTAATACAGGAAAATCTGTACATACTGGACTATTTTTTTTTTTTTGTAAAAAATTAGAAGTGGCTTTTAATGTTCTATCTTCAGCTTCAAGACTGTGTTTGACAGTAAGTGGGAGCTAATCGGCAGCTAACTGACCTCACAGGCTGGTGACTTACAAACTGACGCTCTCATTTGTGGCCTTCTGAATGAACGCACACAGGATCACAAGCACAAAAGTAGAAGCACCAAATGTAGCCTCCCCTCACCTCAGGAACACTATGGCCCATAACTTTTTCATAGCTGTTCATAAATCTTCATCCTCTCTCAACCACTGCGACTTAATCCCACCCATAAAACCAGTCATTTTAAAGAAACAAATAAAAGCGGAAAGCACAGGAGCTCAGTTTTCAAAGATGATTAAACATCTGATATGGCCCCAGATACTAGATAAGTTTTCCAGAACATCTAAGGTACCCTGCTCCCATCAGTTTTAATCTGAGTTCCCTTCAGAGAGAGTTTATCTCACTTAGCAGTAGTTGCCTGAAAACTAAGTTTCGGCTCTCCCAGCAGCAAATGTAGAGTTTCCATCCCAAATTACTTTTGTTTCAGGCCAGTGTAAGGTCAGCCTCAATAACAGTTTTTCTCTCTGTGAGCAACCAAAGATACTCTGCTGACTCAGTTGGACTAAATATCTATTTTTTAAACAGGTAAAAACCAACAGACATAAATCCCTCCCTCAAGGACTCAGGCTGTAATTTTGAAGAGATGGATATCCACCTCTGCACGGAGTTCTGCCACCCTCCCCTGTTCCCTCCCCATGAAACGCGCTGCAGACCTGTAACCCTAACTTGCGCATTTCCTTATTCCACTACTGTACGACCTACAATGCTCATGTTTGTCCTCGGGAAAGCATTGTACTACCAATGCCTGCAATTCAGTGGGGCTGAATTGTTTGCCCCATCAGCATCAGGAAGAACCGTGTTGCAACCATGTTGCTTCCTCAAAGGAGGATTTCACCTCTCCATCATGCACGTGTTGTAAAATGCATTCAGAATTCTGCAGCAAAATCAAGCTTTTGTTTTCATCTGGAGGATTTTCCAGTGCTATCCTTCTGTAGTCTTCCCCGGGCAATTCTTACATCCTGAGATGGGGGATAACAGACCTCCGTATCATCAAAAGTACTGTCAGAACAGGCACGATGGTATCTGTGCTGGTTGTGCCTGCGAAGACCATGAATGGAGCACACATGCAAGGCCAGTTTTTAAGGGTAGGTAGATACTTACGCAACATAAACACACACACACTATTGCTGGAAGCAGTTAGAGGGAGTAGGATGTATAGGAATGCGGTTCAGGGAAGGATGATGCTTCGATCCATTACTGAATTGATAAAGAGTGGTTTATGTTCAGGCTTGGCTATCAGTATTCTTTCCATAGTTGGGAATGTAAGAGGAACTGAAAGTATTGTAATGATAGTCTACACTAACAAGCAGCATGATATTTATATAATGAATATGTACTTTATGCAGAAAAGAGGTACCCAGAATTCTTAAGGGAAGCATTTTCTATCATTTTAATTATCAAAATAATCATTAGGCAAATAATATTCAAAAAAAAAAAAAAATTACACACCCACATACATCAATGCAAGACCAGGTGGCACAAAAGACTGCTCAGGCACACAATGTTTTTCATCTGTCACTCCAGTGTGTGTTCCCTTAGATTGGTTTTGCAAGGATATTTAAATACCTAAATGCATATACTCTTTGGAAACCTAAATGGGCCTCTTCTTTCAATGTTTATATGTATCCACAAATGCGTGCTGCTAAGACAAAGCATCTGGAAATGTGTATTCAGTGCCTTGCACGTATGCCATTATTACAGCCAGGCTGCCTTCACCTCGGGCATAAGAATGCTATGGAGAAGACTGTGAAAATTGGGTCTGAACTATTTGCTTATTCATTTTACCACAAAAGTCAGAAAGACATATTGCCTGTGGACTATTCTCAGACTTCAGATGGGCTTTAAAATGTGGCTGCAGCAGGACCAGAAGCTGGCATCCTCTCAGTTCCTTCAGCAAGAAGTGGGAGCTGGTTGGGTAGGGCTTCCCTGCCGTGTGCTGCCTACAAGGTGTGAATGACACTGGAGTATGGGTGCTTAAAAGAAGACAGGCTCAAGAGCCTGACTAGGAAAACACTATACCAAGGAGAGACCTGGGATGCACAGTGGCTTGAACAGGTCTGTGGGAGGGAGGCAGGCGGCAGTCAGACTGGGGAAGGTCAGCATGAGCGATTCCAGTGCGTGAAGTCGCTGCTCGTCCCTCCTAACGAAACTCACACTCGGGCTCCCCGACACTCACCGCAGAGCCGTGATGAACACGTTGTATATGACAATGAATAAGCATGGATTCCAACGCATCTTTTAAGCCAATGTCCCCTCCTGGTTACCCACTCAAGTTTTGCCTCTACGTTACCTTCAACTCCCTGACACCTTCATCTCCCGATGATGTGTAGTGCTCCACCTTGCCTTTGCTCTCTCCCACAGAATTTCTAACTGCTTTGGAAGCCCCTACAAGACTACGGGCTGAGCAAAGGCAGCATGCCCTCCATGACTAGCAGGCATGTGCTCACCATCCAGCATGCTGTGGCTCCTCACCTCCTCAGACTGCCAACCTGCTTCAGTTTCCTCCTGCAGGACAGCAATAGGATGCAGCACTCCTGCCTAAGCACCGCAGCTCCTGACATATCCAAGAACTTATCTAGAAACTTCGATTTCTGGGAGGTCTTTGCTTTGCTGTTAAAATTGGTTGAAATTGGAAAGTGGGTTGAAACACTGATGGGAGAGACTAACATCAGGGCAGACAGACAAAAAGGCAACTCAATCCCATGGGAAAATTATGAATAAGAGTAATGCTGTCTTTTTTCTACCTTCAGACTGCTGGAAGGCAGAGGCTCTTTCTCCTAGAAGAGGCTGTGGCCACCATAATTCCTGTCCCCATCACCTTTGGAGTGGCTGGCTGCACCCCTCCGATCTCCTTTGCCACGTCTCTGTATCTAATGGAGAAAGAGGAAAGCCCTGAACCTCAGAAATACGGATCGGCAGTTCTGCAGACACTTGTGGGATATATCCATCCTTCCTGAGGTCAGATATCCCAGCTTACTGTCAGTGGAAACCACAAATAGGTACTGCCCAAAGTGCTGTTTACTTGCTGATGATAGGACCAGGTGGAATTGCCTTTCGGCAGTTTGCATTTATCTCTATTGATAACAAAGGGAGCCAAGAGTGACTAGTTCAGATTTACTCATCCAGCTGCTGGATTCCTTGGTTAGGGCAGATGAATTCCACCTTTAAGGTTGTTTCAAATTATCCTACAAGCACATGCGGTAGATACATGACATACCAGTTATCCATAGTTGTACATAGGTCAAGGCTAAATATCTTGCTTTTTTGCCAAGGCTGCAGGGAAAGTTTTGTGTCAAACGGTGTGGGATAATGACACTTGATGAGCAGTGTGCAATTTGCAGTGTATTTCTTCCCTCCAATGGAGTACTGAAGAACAGTTATGATCTGTTCTACAGGATCCCCAGACCACATCTAAAGGCAGGCTGTATTAACCCCAGTCTGTTGTAGGAAGGAGTTACAATCATGCCCCCAAGTTTCCAGTGTGGAGTTTGGGGCCTTGGGGTACAGTTTACATGTGTCTCTGGCAATTTCTTCCATGCTTCTCCAGCATTTTCATCTCCACCTCCCCATGCGGGTGATACACGGCGCATCTTTGGTACCAAAGCTGGTCTCTCTATCCCCACCATCCCAAACCACAAACAATAACATTTCTGCTGTTTCCAGTCTCTCGTGTTCCTCAAGAAATCAGTTTGCCAGAAAGTCCTAAACAGCATCTGGTGGCACAACTGGCAGTTTTGCCTGAGTCTAAACTGGGGGTTAATGTTTCTCAATGCAGTTTAAATTAGCTTCCCTCATCAAGGGTCAGGTCCTGAGGCCTTCCCTGTGGCTTGTGTATTGCGGAGGTCAAACTGTAGCTTCATTTCTAGGATGTTTTGCACGAGAGAGAGAGAGAATGCTAGCTAAGGCGGCAGGACTATCTCCACTTTATTGAGAAGGTCATCGTTGCCTTCCTCAGTGTAATACCAGGTTAGGACTGTGATTTGAACAACATTTCCGTAATGACAAAAACCTTCCCATAAATTCACTTAGAGCAGCAAAAATGACCTGGCAAGATACAGCCAGATACTAATAATGGCAACCTTATTTTGTTGCAGTCTCCTGCCAATACCCATCACAATACATGTTGTGATTTTCTTGCAGTAAAAATGCAATAAGCAAAGTAGAGGAGGCGTTTTCCTACGCTACGTACTATGGAAAATTAAAGCCAATTAATTTATCTACCACCCAGGTTTCTGTGGCCACTCCCTGTGCAAAACCTCATGTTTAAAAAGGAAACATTAAATGAAAGTCAGTCTCGGCTAAACAATGCTATTTAATATGAAAAATTAAAGCCAATTAATTTGTCTACCACCCAGGTTTCTGTGGCCACTCCCTGGGCAAACCCCCATGTTTAAAAATGAAACATTAAATGCAAATCAGTCTCAGCTAAACAATTTGGGTTAAAAATGCAGGGCAGCTTGCCGTATGTGAAGGTGCCGAGAAGAAATGCTATTTAGAGCAGGAAATTGGTAATTCATAATTGACATTAACTCCAGTTCCTCTCCAATGTGCATGCTGTACTTCATGTGAAATTATTATAAGCAAAGAAAGGCCGTTCCCTTGAGCAAGTTCAAGTTAATGTTTAGGAAACCATTTAAGTTATTATTAGGAGGAAAGTCATTACGGTGGAATGGTTGGATGCTCAGACTGTGCCCTCAGCTGCAAAACCTGTGCTTTTTAATACCTCTTTGCAGGTAGCTCTTCAGACGTATGGACATTTTTGCCAATTCACTGAAATCCCAGCTTCAGAAATGCCCCCAGTTAAACCCCCACCTACTGAACAGGGCCAGGAACAAGTCCTTGTTATGCACTCCCCGTGGGCAGCTTTCTAATTGCACCGAAATCTACGCTAGTCTCTAGTTTTACATGTGCACGAGTCCCTTTGAACTCAGATGAAGTGCCGGAGCCCCAGCAGCTGGTGGGAGCAGAGCCACAAAGACATGTGGACCCTGGCTTCAACGCAATACATGCCTATGCTGGCAGATGCCAGAACTGCAGAAGGCAGCGGGCTGCATGTCAGACCTTGGAGGAAGACAGACCAGGATCCGGATCCTCACCTAATGAGCGCCAGCAGTGCTCTGTGGCTTTTGGTGCAACCCATGACCTTGACCCAGGTGCAAATTTGGTGCCACCACTGCCTGGTCCTTGGCAGCTGGGTGCTCTGCCTTCTGGTCTCCAAGCAGTGGTGAAGCTCACTGAACTTCCTCACAGTACTGCAGTTTATTCAGTCCAAATGAGCATACGAACTTAATTATTCCACCACACTATAAGCTTAGAATAAGGAATTAAATAAATCTTGATGCGAGTGAAGTTTTGGCATCTTCTGAATTTTTTAATGAATTTTTTTTTCCAAATGAAAGCAAGAACATCTTTCTGATATAGAATATGACTTAAACTGCAAGTGTAAATCAGAGTCAGACTTCAGGGACAGAGAGTAAAGACTCACACGGTTATAAATTTAAGCACCTTTGAACGTGAGAAAAGCACTTTAAGCCACTGCCTCATTACCACCTTTAGATAGGAGTGATTTGGATCCCTCTCTGCCAGGAGAGATGCTCTGCAGGCCCGATGCTGTGCTCGACCAAGGACCCCGTAACGAAAGCCAGCCACTCTCCACAGCTGGCCAAGCTCCTGGGGCCCTACTGACTGCAGGGGGGGATGCTCAGGGCACAGAGGGGTGACAGATCATGGAAAGCCAAGGGGTTCACCGTCCTCCTCAGCCCCAGCTTGGGCTGTGGTGAGCAAGACCACAGAGGGGCTTTTTGGGAAGCAAGGATAGCAGCGCACAGCCTCGGGAGCAAAACACACTAAGAAAATGTCCCCTGCGTAAGACCAGAGGTGGCAAAAGACCCAACACAGATGAAACGCTGGAGCTGTGGAGGACACCAGAAGAGGGTATGAACTGTGGTGGACTGAGAGCGAGCTCAGCAAGGATAAGAGAGGTTGCCAGCAACAGGCAGGAGAGGCAGCAGAAAGAGCCATTCCGTGGTGGTTCCAAATAATTTTCAATTCTGCCAGGCAAAGAAACCATTGTAGAAATGTGAGTCTTGTACTTCATCTAAAAGCTAAAAAGATAAATAAGAGGTTTTCAAATAGAGGGTGCCAAAAGGAAAGTTTGTCCTCACGTGGCAGAGCCAAAGCTACGGATTTAGGATCTTCAGGAGCAGAACCTGGCAAGAGACTCCATTGCAATTGGTGCCTGGGGCAGAGCCTGGAGGCTACTGCAGGAAGCAGAATTAACTCTGAAGGAAGGAATTAGGATTTGCCAAGTGAAGGAAGTCAACCAGAACGGAGTGAGGCTGATGAAAGGACGGGCAGACACTCTGAAACACCTCAGAAAAAGAGCCCTGAAATAGAGGGGCAGGCTGAGTCTGCTGTGCTAGGAGACACTGAAAGACCACATACAATGCATGTGCCTTGGCAAGCTGCAGCTACACCCGGCATTTGGAAAAAGATGCAAAAATCTCAACAGATTACGTTGCCCGAGAAAGAATAAACATGAACTATGGTGCACAGCATGGGCGAGGAGGATGGTGACAGCACCATTAGAGGGAAGCGGCTTTTTCACAGGAGCCATGAAAAATGCCGTGACGGAAGATAAAAGGACAAGCAGACCGTAGGCAAATGGCAATAATCAATTTTCGGCTGGACAGAGCTGCACAGGCTGATAAGGTGTCTGACAGGGTTATGGGCACTGAAAGAAAAGCTACAGGCAGCGTAAGGTAAGAAAAGAAAGGGCCCAGAAGGGCTGTTCCCCACTGAAGGAGATAAAGGCATGTGCAAATGAAAGAGAGAGTTCATGATAGTGTCAGGGATTTTTAAAATGTCACATCCTTGATCTCATCCCCAGGGTGAATGCCCTGGAATCGAAACAATAGGGGAAAAGGCGGAGGGACTCTAGGGAGTAGAGATGGTCTCTGCAAACTGCAGAACTGAGCAGAAAAGCACCTCGCCCTCCCCTTCCCCGCTTCAGGGGGGTGGCTGGAGCCTCTTGCCCCCAGCCCAGGGTGAGGGCTGCCAAGCACTCTGCCTTGGGAATCCATGCTCCAAGGAGAAACTCAGTCCTGGAGCAGGTCAGCATCCATCCACAGGAGGAATTGTCGCTTCGTTAACAACTAAGGAAAATGAAGTCAGTACATAGACAGAATATGTTTTCTTCTCTTCCCAGAGGGGAATGGCTTTTAGGAGGTGGTTGGTACCACACACTACCCCTGACAGACCAGGTGGTTCTCATGGGCAGGAGCCAGTATTGAAGCAGAGCGTGCACTCAGCAGAGATGTCCTCGCCTCACTGCCATCTGGGCAGGGATCAAAACCAGAGGTGTTTCTCGGGAAAAGAAACTCTCAAGAAAAGGCGCCTTTTGACTTCGTAAAGCTTCCTGATCTCCATACAGTCTTGTTGTCTAAAGGGAAGAAAATCTACAGATCTGAGCTGGGGAAACGGCTCACCCTCCGGGGGCTGCAGCAAAGCCGACAACAACTGCCAGCTCCATGCAACAGAAATTGTAAGCCTGGCAGGGGGAATAGCTCAGTGAGGGTGCAGGCAGATCCTGACATCATTACTGATATATCTATCCCAACAGACAAGGAAAGGATGCAAAGGATCCTTGGGATGGTCACCTGTACGGGGAACCCACCCGCAGTACCAGCTAACAAGGCTCGTGGGCAGCTCCAGCCAGTGCTCACAGTGTGTAAATTTTAATAAAGACTTCATGAAAGAGAAAGAAACCTTTGAAGAGTCCCTGACCTGACACCACTGTGAGAAGAAGCTTAAAATGAAATTTCTCACAGACACCTCCAAGCAAAGGATGAATGAATCCCATGCCTGGAGATCAGCATTTTGTGTATCATGCACAAGGTCCCTGTCTGCGGCCCCAGGAGTGAAGGAGAAAGCAGATCTGGATGCCGTCGCACAGAGTGCACACTGTGATTGCCAAAGGCGCTTCCCAGCCCTGCAGTGAAAGGCTCAGCAAGCACCACTAAATAGTACATTGCCTATCTGGCATTAACTTCTGTGTTGTTGATTCCTCCTTGTCACGTTTATTGTTTAACCTGGTAGGAAAGAAACAGGAAACTTGTTTGGGATGCTCTTGTAAGAGCTAGCTGGAATTATGGTTGTGAGTTGCATACGTCCTTGCTGGGCTATGCCAATCACCTACAAGTCAGCCATTGCATGAACAATTAAATGAATGAATGAATGAAGGAAGGAACAAATTAATTACACAGGTCTTCGTCACGTTCCCTGGTTTGTGAGCTGCACAGGCTTGGCTGTGACTGACAACAGCTCTGCACCGTGGACTGGCTCAGTCAGAACTGCTCCTAAGCTCATAAAAGCCCTGTTATTCATCCCCTCCTCAACTGTGCCTTCACAGTTCCCTTGGCTGCACTGAGACCTGAGTAGCTACAACCTCTGTAAGATCAGGTTGGGGCTGCAATCTTCTACCAGCCTGTAACATCCATTTGCAATGACTGTAATGCTTTGGAACTGGAATATCTCATCTTGCTAAGCTTATGCCTTCAATTTCAAAAGACCATTCTGGAAAGTAAAGTGGCAAAGCTGTAGCTCTAGTTTGCAAAATATGAGGGCTTGCATTATTTCTGTCAGTGAGACTCCTAAATTTACACCAGCACTGAATTCACCCTTCCAGTTATACACTGCTAGTATCTAATTTGGTATTTTCAATACTTATTGATCTAATAAATCCTATGAATGGGATGGTGTTGTATTGCTTTGTATTTTTTATTGTATTGTTCCAATGTTTAAAACAGTACGGCAGGATGCCAATTTCTCATGGTAAGTTTGGGAAGGAATCATGGCCGTGCTCCAGGCTTTCTAAAAAACCGGAGTCTGGGGACATGGTACTTGCAGTTTATTGTACTATTGTTCAACACAGAAAAGGGATGGTCAGTCTGTAGGAATTGTTGCCATTTTGTTGTTCTGGCTTAAAACAGGCGGCCTTCAAAATTAGGTGTCAAAAGAGAGAGACACTCATAACGGCCAGGACTGATCATTTTTGTTATGCTGAACTGTGTACACCACCATATGATGTAGAAGCAGCAGCCACACAGCAGACTGTGCAACGAAGGCACGGTGAACTGCGCACACGACAAGTGCACCTCAGCCTCTGCTGTCACCACTGCCTTCCCTGTGCCTGCCTGAGCTGCCCCTCCCTGGATTTGCCATCTGCAAACTGACCTTTCTGGTGTATCATCCGAGGTGTAAGTTAATGCTGCAGGGCCACGTTGGGAGTAGAGCAAGCCCATTCAACTCTCTGCAGGGACAGGAGCTGTAGTGTAGGCAAGACACTGGTATTTTTGGTACTGTGTTTTCTAAAGCTGCTTACAGTACGGTTAGATAACATGGTTGGGGAAATACCCATCCTTTTTTCTTCATCCAAATCTCCCCCCGCACTGACACCGGGGGTGAACAGCAGCTTCCAGATCCTCCACAGGAGTTAGAGCATGACAGAGCATGGCATGATAGTTTACTGAATTAAGTGAATCAAATGATGAAGTCCAAATGAAACGGTTTCGCTTCTTCAGAACAGAACTTCTCAAAATTATTAAAATCAAGCTTTCTGATAAAGAAAAGCAGTATCATGGTCTGTTGATTTTGTTTGTCTAGGGATTTGGGTTGTGGTTTTTTTCTGAAACGTACGTTTTCACAGAACATTTTGTTTGCATTTATGCTGTACTTTCTTGGAGAATATGATGCTGTTAGAAAACACAAATGGTCTCTTCTGGAGTTTTATAATGGTAAAATTACAACTCAGATTCTCTGTAGTTGTAAATCAAATCCATTTATTTCAATGGCCTAGTGTACAGAGCTCGAGAGGCCAGCTGTAACCATCCAGTTTGTAACGAACTGAAGAACATCTTTATGCAGTCTCGGACTGCTCATAGCACTCAAGCACTGATGTCTCTATATAAGCAGTTTCTTTAATTACCATTGCCAATTCTGATTTTCCAGGTGAAGGCAACCACCTCGCTAAAATGCTGAAACCATTTATCACCTGTCATGAGGAAGAGAGTTTGCTGGCGTCCTCCTGTGCAGGGAGACATGCTTTGATCCCAGAGTATTTAATCTACGATACAGTAAGACAAAACACCACCTGCTATGAAGCTTGGAAGACTATATAAAATTTAATTTATGTACATTGCCATCTTGTCTGACATAGGAGCAGCACAGAAGAGAATAAGAAGCAAAAAAAAAAAAAAATTTGTAACTGTTTTGTGGCAGGCACAAATATATCTAATTTATGACCGAGAGCTAGTAAGATAGTTTCTCTTCCAAATAAAGAAATCCTTCCAGGAGCTGTGCAGTGATTTCATTTAAATAGCCCTAAATGAAAAGATTGCCTGTTGTCAACTTGTCAACACCATGCTACCAAATCAGAAATACAAAGATCCAGAAGATCTGACAAACCTGTCTGCTAATTCTGACGTGTACTAAGGACCAGAAATCTAAAAATAAGAACTAAACGCACCAGCTTATCAACAGCTAATTCATTTGCAGATCTCCAGCTGGTGGAACTCCATCAGCAGCAATATCCCACCATCCTCCCAGATGCACAGCAACAGGCAGGAGCATTGTCTGGAGAGACAAGTTCCAGTGCTCACAAACACATACCTCCATGTCCAAGTCCCTCTGATGTTCCAGAGTTGTAATCCAACAGGTGATGGGTCCCAAAACTAAACCAAAATCCTGCTGTTCATTAGCAGTTTCTAGATGGGCAGGGGTCATCTTAAAAATGGGGCAGAGAAGAAAAAAAGTGATCGGTGCCAGAGGAAGCCGGTGAAAAGGGCTTGGGTATTGAGGCTGCAGGGGCAGGGATGGGGCAGTCCCAGTCCCGCTTCACAGCCGCTGCACTGTGTTGGCCCAGGTACAACCCTTCATGGCATCCAGAGCACCAGGATCCTACACTTTCACTCCTTTATAAACACAGTGGGGCAGTGTTTTTCAGGCACAGACCACATACCTATCAGTTGCAATGACTATTCCTTTGTCCTCCCTGCTGTGTACCTGAAATTGTTTTATAACGGGCTTTAGGGGGTGAAGGTCTCAGATAAGTAACAAGTCCCCATGTGGCATCATGCATGCTCTAACACTCAAAGGTAAGACAGGGGCTTGTGAATCTCATTAGAAAGTTGTCATTCTCGTCGTCAACTCACGCAAAAGCAGGGAAGTGAACAACCGCTTTGGTCCTCGTGCAGGAAAGTCTGGTTGAAGCATGGTCTGGCATCACGCTTCACCCCTGTGAAGAAGCGGGGGTCTGGCAGGGTCAGTTGGGAGCATTGCTTCCCCAAAACATACCTCCCAGCTTCAGCCTTTGTGCCCAGTGCCTTCCCCAGGGAGATGCAGTGGGGCATCACCACCCACAAAGCGATGGGGCAATTTTGGCATCCAGGAACTGAAACCACGCGTGAGAAAGGAAAATGCAAAGACATGGTTGGAGCAGCTCTGGCTCGTGTTAGACAGCAATGGGCTTTCTCAGGAGGGTACTTGTCCCAAGCCCAGGAAGAGGGGTGAGAAAAGGGCTTATGCCACTTCCCCAGGTGTCCACGGGATGCCTGCACCATCCAGTCACCCAACAGGCACCAAATGCCAGGGACCAGAAAGCGACAGCCTTCTGGCCGTTTTGAAACAGCAGATCGATTATATATAGGTCTGGAAAGGTGGGTGGGTGCAGGGTAGGAATTCTGTAGGAATCACTGTGTGACTTTTTTTTAACTTGGTCCACCTGTACTACCATATCACTCCTTTTCTCAAAGCAAGCGAGAGCCTTTAGGTCAAATATAGAGGTGGCATAAGTTGTTTTTTTCCTCCTTTTCAGCATAACTGCAGAGGCTGAACGCACAGATGAATGCATCGCACAGTTCTCGTTTAGAATTAAGTCCAGTGCCAGTAACGGTTAGCAAGGGTTACTCAACCCTGCAATGTCTATTTTTTTTTTCTTGTTTGCTTTCCAAAGGACGATTATGTTTCAGTCCCTTTTTTTGATGGTGAAAACCAACCCATCTATTGCTCTTTTCACATTCTTTTTTCTCCCCTCAATACTGAACCCCAGTCTTAACGCACAAATTTTGAAGACAAAGTGATTTCTTCATGTTAAGAATTTGCCCAAACACTAAACATGTTTAAATGTTGTCTTCCATTTTCTATTATCTCCTTATAAATTTTCTCCAAACATCATTCTGCAAATTTGCTCTCAAGAAAAAAAAACAACCAAACCAAGCTGGTGTATTTCCTTTGCCCCATTTCTTGCTTTCTATTAAAGTTTGAAATTTGATGTTAGAACTTCTTGGAACAGGAACAAAAATGATTCAACTTGCTGCTGGGTCGGAGAGCAAAGTGTTTGGTGGGAAAACGGTGGGGAGAAAGTAAGAGCAAACAAGGCAAAAGAGGCTTGTATTTACTGAATATCCAACTTTCAAGTGTCCAACCTACAAGTGGTATTGCCGGCCGAGCCCAACAGTTCTACATTTTCTTCTGACACCTGAAGATTAAGTAAATCACGTTTACATGCGATAGTACCAACAGACGCTCAACTCCAGCCTCTCCCCACCTCTTCAGGACTTGTCGCCAAAGTGATACCATGGAAACAGCATGGAGGAGATGGCAGGGAATACACACCCATACAGGAGACCATTGCTATTAGCGGATCTCCTGATGTAAGGGAGCATTGACCTAATCTCCAGCCCTGCCCCCCTCCTAGACTGAGCGGTTGCTGTAGGTCTGCATTCATGTCTGAACCTCCCTGAGAGACAGGTGCTTGTTGCCTCTAGATTTGTATTTTATTTGCCCCTTAAAATTTTAGTAAGGGTACAATTAAGGATACCAGTTAATGGCTGCTGTTTGTTTTATAGAGCAAACATGAAGTGACTGACTGTAAGTATCAAGTCCACAGCGCTTTATTGAGGTGTGGTTAGAAAAACACTAGAAATCTACTTAAAGGTACTCCACTTTCTAAAGGTTTCAGAAAAGTATCTGAGATTGGCTTGCAAAAGCAGCGTATTGACATTGCCTTTATTTAACATTTACCTTTTGATCCTGCTTCTGGTGCCTACAGGTTCATTGCTGCAACTTTGCTTGACGGTAGGTGAGAACAACTTCAAGGCTTTCTTTTTCCTGAGGTTTCCAATCATATATGACAAATGAAAATGGATACATGCCAGATGTGGATGGAGGGAGGAATGGGAGGAAGGCAGGGATGGCGGGAGGAAGGAAGAAAAGAAAGAAAAGAAAGGAAAGAAAAGAAAGGAAAGAAAGGAAAGAAAGGAAAGGAAAGGAAAGAAAGGAAAGGAAGAAGGAAAGGAAGGAAGGAAAGGAAGGAAAGGAAGGAAAGGAAGGAAAGGAAGGAAAGGAAGGAAAGGAAGGAAGGAAGGAAGGAAGGAAGGAAGGAAGGAAGGAAGGAAGGAAGGAAGGAAGGAAGGAAGGAAGGAAGGAAGGAAGGAAGGAAGGAAGGAAGGAAGGAAGGAAGGAAGGAAGGAAGGAAGGAAGGAAGGAAGGAAGGAAGGAAGGAAGGAAGGAAGGAAGGAAGGAAGGAAGGGAGGAAGGGAGGAAGGGAGGAAGGGAGGAAGGGAGGAAGGGAGAGAGGCAGAAGGCAGAAAGCAAAGCAAGGCAAGGCAAGGAGTGCAAGCTCCTTTATAACCTTGATTTAACATCCAGTCTGTGCCAAACCTGTTTTACAGAATATGTTTCCTTGGGGGTTTATAATGCAACTACTACAGAGAAACCAGCATGATCTGACACCACATGAACCATCCAGCAGCCTGCTAAAAATATGAATAGCTCGCAATGACAGGAGAATCAAACTGTGACTGCCTGGAATGTGAGATTATAAAACGTGAGATTATAAAATATCACGATCCAGGTTGAAATTCAATATATTTGTTGAAGTTGTCAGCAAAGGCACACAGACTGTTGGAAAACAGTCAGCGCATTCCCTATAGTTGCTAACAGTTGGACAAGGCAAGAAGTTGCACGTTTAAAATAAAAATAAACAACAACAAAAAATAGCTTCTGATATCAATCCAAAGTATTCAAAAACAGAAAAGGTAATGGGAAGCAAGTACTGAAAAGCCAGCCCTGGAGGGGTGAAGAAAGGCAACTGTAGCCTGTAACACTGATGTCTCAGAGGCAAAAGGCACATTATCCTTACCCAGAGGGATCTTCAGAACATCCTTTGCTGTAGGGCAATGCCCTTGCAAAGTCTGTGCTGCCTAGGGACTGCAGTATTTAAAGGGATTTGCCCTCAGAAACTCTTGGATTAGGTAATTTTACATGCACCAAGTTAAATATCAAAGAGAGAACTAGCCAGCCTGCCAGGCTAGCCACTTGTGTTCGTGAGGGTAGGTAATAGCACTAAAGTATCTCTGTTCAGGTAAGCAGTTAAACAAATGTTCAGACTGAGCACATGACTTAAGCATTTACTTAAGCAATTTAATGCACTGAGGCCAGATTAATGAAATTCAACTGCTATTCATCCTGCCACACAAAAGGGTCTCCCATACCACAGATATGAAAGCAAATAAGATAAAAGGAAAAATGGAATAAGGAAAGAGGTGCTACTTACCTGTGCTATGCATTTTGTCTTTTTTATGGAGCCATTTGTAGCCATTCCTAAGCATGGTTTGTATTAAGGCTGGATCACAAACGACACCTACCATGCAGCTGTTTACATCTGGCTCACAGGTGTTTGACTGGTGTTTGCCAGGAGCAGATGGATGCCTTAGAGAGACCTTTCAGGACTGAGATGCAGAGCCAGAGAGGAGGAAAGGGAGAGGGTCTTTGCTTTTCCCTACCGCTGTTACCTCCCTATTAAGCCTCCTGTTACGAAATACAAGTCAACTTTAACAGAAATACTGGTTGGAAAACTCTCCTGATTTTCCTCTAAGGTAGTGAAAAAGGCAGTAGTGAATAGGTGCAGGAGTACAGGGCAAGTTGATTAGAAAAAAGCAAGCATTAGTAAAGTTGCATGGTTATTCAGGTAAAGCCTCCAGCAACAGTAACCCAAGGTACAGCCTTCAGCTGTGCTGGGATTGCAGCGTGTCCCCAGTCCCAGGGGTCAGAAACGTCTGCGTTACCCTAAAAAGCTGTCAAATGCCTGGCAGTGTGATTTTGTACACACACCAAGGAGCATGGCAACTCCAGATCGCCCCAGTGCTTCCTCCTCTGGGCCTGTAACTGCTCTCTTTTTGCTCCATATCCTAGCGGGTCAATTTTTTTAAGTGCATGCTGCTATTCTCCAAGTTGTTCCTATGGGTGCAGTGAGGAGGGAGGAGGAGCCTCCCAGTGAACCCAGCACACATCAAAAACCCTCCTGCATGAGGAAGAGCTTAGCGCTTCAGTTCCACACAGGCTAAGCACCCAGTCCCGTTTTTGGCAGCCTGTTTGCCATCATCTGCTCAGAGGCCAGGTGCCAGGTCTGACACGAGGCAAACCCATCCAAACCTGCCTGGAGAGCAGGACTTTCGCCCACCTGGTAACATGAAGACAGTGAAAAATATAGGCTGCAAGGAGGATGCACCACCAGGTCTTGCCTGCGTTCTCCCATCCATCGTAGCAGGAGAAAGAGGAAAGTTATGGGGCAGGAGGATGCGGGAGGTGGGACAGGAGGAACCAACGAGCAGGAATTCGCCCTACCAGCCTGGCACTTTCAGAGCCAAGTACGCCAGGGCTTTGGCAGGAGAGTTTCACTGGAGAGGAACAATGCAACAGACACGGGTGTAACAAAGAGACCTTTGTGAGCACGACTGGCCTGTAGCGCAGGATAAGGACTTCTTTTCAGGCTGGCTGCCTGGAATACTGAAGGAGGACAAACAGCTTCCCAATTTAGGATAACGTGACTGAAAAATCCCAGTATATCCCCTGAGCTCCCCATCTGTGCAACTCCTCAGCCGTGCAGCCACTTCTTCCTCCGTGGGAGGATGTGAGTGCAAAAGAGGGGGAGATGCGGGAGGCGAGGCAGCAGGCAGAACAGGCAGCCCTTTGCATGCGTGCACACGTAGCATGGGCAGCCGGAGCCCAGCTCCTGGCAGAGCCTGGTCAGCTGCCTGGCTGCCCGGTTTGGGAAGCCCCGCGGCACACAAAGGTTGCACTGAGACAACAGTCCTGCATTCAGTGCTTTCGCTCGCCTGAGCCAACAACACACAAACCCTGCCCCCATCCCCCAACTTTGGCACATCTTCTGCTTCCAACTTCCCTGAAGAATTATCACAAGGCGGAGAAACCATCCTCAGCCCTTCCTCAGGCTGAGGATTTTTTCCATGGGCTGGATAACGTGAAGCACCATTAATAATAACCAAATAAGCACCATTCATGCTCCCACAGGCAAGCACTGCCTGCACAACAGCATCCCCAGTGAGAGCGTTGCAGCCTCTCTTAAGAACCTAGAAAATAAAATGTAGTCAGGGATTCCCAACACAAGCATACCACCAAATTCGCCCTCTTCATCCCTGAACCCACCAATTATTTTTTTCAATAAATACAGGTGATAGGCACACAGTTTATCCAACAATACAGAATTCTTTATAACTAACTTCACAGAAGATTTTTGGTTTTAAGTAACTATGTCACCAAGACTACGCTTAAGCCAACATTCAGAAATCACACGTTCACACCATCTGGATTGGAAGCCTGTACTTTGTTTTCAGCTCCCATCACAAAGTCAGTGATCAGCAATGCCACTGAGCTGCTTTTGAAATATTCTCACACCTCTGTCAGCCTCATGGGCACTATCATTGGAGAAGGGACACACTAAATCTTCCATGCACAAGCATACCTGCAGATCAATGCATGAATCTCCACTGAGCTTGCAACCGTTCCACACATACTACATTGCTGTGCCTGAGAGCAGACTCTCAGGGACTGCTAGTCACTCGGAGAAGAGCAATGATGGCACTTACTTCATTGGTGTAACACTGGGTTTTGCTTATCAAAGAAATTCCTCTTTATTTCCGGTGAATAAGCAACCAGAAGCTTACTTCATCACACAAAACCAAACCAAACGATAGACTCTGCCCCTTGATTTTCACATACTAAACTCTAATGGGATCCACATGGAAAATCAGCAAGCAACCACAACCAGTGTTAGAAGACCATAGGCTTTGAAAGAAATTTCCCCCAGCATCTAACTTCCCAATTTTAAACAGCTCCCACCCTCAACAAACTCATAATCAGAAGCAAAACAAACTGAATGCCCACTGACAAATGAACAGCAACAAGTGGGAAAAAAATCTGTCCGCAGCCTCACTGTGATCCAGGGAGCCTTCACATGCTCACCATGATACGTGACACACACTACACCCGGACACCACAGGATTTATGGAAACCATGCAGTTGGACAACACTTGTGTGCTGGAGTGTACTCTGCTGGACAGTTAATAAATGACTGTACCATCCAGTTACCATGTAGACAGTATTTTTCACTAAACGTTCCCTCTGACCTCTCGGGGGGTTATGTTGAAGGGTGGCTTCTGATGCAACTCCAAAAGACAGTCCTGAGAACGAAAATGCTTTACTAGAGTAAAAAAAAGTTATGGACTCAACAAAGTCCATGTATTTGGGGCATACTTTGATCTTTCTTCTGCCTAGCTGAATGATTCTCGTTCTACATGGGCTGCCTGATGACCTGTTTCCCCTGCTTTGCTCTGGAGGAATAAACGTGTTATCACCTTCCCTCTGTGAAAACCTTATCTTGACCTCACCGGTTGTAACTGCCCTTTTTTTCTCATGTTGACTGGTCAGCTAGTACAACTGTGTTGAAAAAAGAGTTATTGTCTCCAACCTGTGTTTTTCCTGGAAGATGCTGATGATGATTTCTGAGTCCTGAGGGAAGAGCTGTGTGTCCACCAATTTGCCTGTTAGGGATTTTTTTTTCAAATATCAGCTGCTATAATGAAAGATACCACATTTGTCCATAAGCCTGGTGAAATGCATGTTATTGCGCTAATTTTGCAAGCACTTGAACCCTTCACCCCCATACAGGGTATCCAGGGTTGCTGTGGGAAGAACGTGCCATTCGTATGCCACGGATCTGCTTTTCTGGGCCATGAGGGGCAGGGTTTGGATGCTTCTCATGCCCACAGTCCTGCACTCAGTGAGACATGGAAGATACGCTTAAACCAGATAAAAGTGGCTAGACATCCTGCAAAAAAAAATTTGGGATGGAAAGCAAACTGTGACTCAGAGAGCTGGAGCTAAGCCCCTGCTCCCACTGCCTGGTTCATTGGGGAGCTCTGCCCTGCTCCAGGGGCTTGGCTGCACTGGCTGTGCCTCATGGCACCCAGGGTGGTGGTTGCTCTCCCCAGTGTGCCCATCCTGGTGTCAATGCTGCCTGTGCAACGCTCGGCTCTGCCCGCCCAACTCACCAGCTGCGACCCCGAGCCTGCCCCAGGAGCATGGCAACCCTGGGCGGGTGAGGCCGTGTGCCCCTTCAGCCTTGGCTGCAGAAACAGCTTTTCTGAAATGCACGGAGATGCGGTGCTCCAGTTACTTCCAGGAATGTGCCTCTACCGAGGATTAAGCGAAGTAAATGCTATCTGGGTTTGTATCTACTTTCATGTTTGCATATGCATACCCGTCCTTAGCCCTGTCCCGTGCTTAGACCTGCCAACTGTTCCTAGTTATTAGAGAGCGTCTCAGTTTTACAGGGTCGCTCTTCACTTTTCAAGAGCCTTTTCTTTAGAGCATGACTACATGTGCCCTCCCCAAACTCAGAAATACCATATATAGAGTTACATTTCTCTATGGAAGCACTTCAGAGACCATCCTTGTATTGCAGAGAAGTAATGCTAAAAAAAGAGGTCTTATCTGAAGAATAATAACTCCTGCAAGACTTCCTTGGGAGTGCTAATGAGCTAAGGGTGTCCAAATATTATTTCTGTGAGACCTAGGTGAACTGTCCTCTTAGCCATTTCATTCATATTTTCTTTGAGCATATATTCTTCTCAGTCATAATAGCACAGCTTCATCAAATATCGCTTTTCCAAGACATTTTTGTGAAGCCACTGCTTCACAAACTGGGCCAGATTTTCCCACGGATGCTGCACTGGCACCCGTAGAAAGGTGCTGCCCCGGAGTTCAACCTGTGATCAACAGTGCTGATTTTTAGTGGACCATGTTCTTCCTCTTCCCTCCCACAAAACTTGCAGCTGTGGCATTTCCTGAGCTTCTGCATCTGAGAAAACTCCTGTTGGCCCTAAGGGAAGGCACCAGCACTCGCGCTTGGAGAGTCAGGGACCTGCAACACGGCTTCCTTGCCAGCCCATTTTAGCTTGTTGCAAGGGAAGCACGGGGGGCTTGTGGGTCCAAGATGAGGGGTCTTCCTCTTCAGTCGTGTCGGCAGAAAACACTGAGCAGGTGGTGCTACCCCTAGCAGATTTCTCTTTACAACCAAGAGCAAAGACAAGCTTGAAGACAGCAGCATCCAGTAGAGCAAAGCAGAGTTAAACTGTCCAACTGTTGCTGGGCAAAAGCGAGCTCACAGCTGTCCTCAGTGGTGTAAGTCCTTACACCCGCACAACTGGTTTTGGTTAACTGGGTCCTTGACACTCTCTTGGTTTATGCCAACAGAAAGTTTGACCCAGAAAGTGCACATTATTGTAAAAATCACAGGCAGTTCTTAAAAATGGCTATGGATAGGTTGCGTAACGAGCATTTCTGAGAAGGGTTCAGAGGCAGCTCCTCAGCAGCCACTGAAAGCTTCAGGGTGGTTGCATCATGCAGGCAAGCAGACAAATTTGCACATCCCAGGGCATAGCTATGAGAAAGCTCACCAGATACTTTTTGCACAGGAGGTGTTTGACAGTGCTTGGGGCAGGATGCTGTAGGCGATGCTGATTGAAACTGTCGGCCATAGTTTCCCATGGAAAAAGGAGGTGAGGAGACACAAACTACCTGCAGAGGCAGCTGCAGTTCACTACTGCCCAACTTACTCATTCAAAAATAACTAGATTGTCACCTTTTGCATATTTATAAACTCTGTGTGTCAGGATCCAGATAAGAGTTCTGTGGGGAGCCCTGCAAATATGAGACCTAAAGAGCGTGCAAAAGCATTTGTCGGCCCCATCACTGAACCAGCGATTTTGCCGGCAGCCCGAGCAAGGGTGCTTCAGGGTAGGTCATTAAAAAAACTGGTCCCAAACCCTTGAGTTGCACCTGCAGCATGGCACTTCCCAAATGAGTTGCAGGTGCAAACAAGACTGTTTGAATTTATCTTTACCTGCCTTGCATGACATTCAAGTAGGGGAGCAGCCCGTGTGGGTGTTCGTGGCAGTTGCAGAGGGCGAGGAGTCCTCAGAGCAGCGTGTTTGCTCCCCTTTCCTTCCTCTCTTTCCACCAGGCCGTATTCATTTCTCGGTGATGCACGACAAGATCAGTGCAGAGGAGGGATCAGTGCAAAACCCCTTCTTGCGAATAAAGCTTGCTTAATGAGCCGTGAGTAGAAGATTTGTACCTGCCAGGATTGCAAGGGGGGGGGGGGGGGGGGCGGGGATTAAAAAATGTCATCCAGTGGATCTGGAGAGCTGTCACCACCAGCAGCGAGGCACCAGAGACGTGAGAAACATTTCCAGCCCCAGGACATCGCAGGACATTGCCAGGCATGCTCACTGCTCTTCGGCCACGCACTCAGAAAAGAAAGGATTCCAGTTTCTGACAAACAAGCTGTGGGCAGGGCGCCAGCTGCCCGGTTTCTGAGCACTGAGAAGAGGGAAAGGCTGCTCTTCAGAGCAAGGCTGGACCCAGGGGTGTGGGTCGGTCACTGGCGATGGAAAGATTTAACCCCTCCAGGGCTCCTCTAGCAGAGAGTTGCGGGGACAGCAAGTCTGCCCAGGCAGGTACCGAAACATACCCCAGTGACCCTGGCTCGCACGGGCTGATGAAGCTCGCTTTTATCGCTCCTTGCCACCAAAGGCCTTCACGCAGTAACTTCATAGGAGACAGCCATCTATTTAATAATTTGCAGTATGGTGCCAAATCAGAGACACAACAGCAATTGTACTATCCCCGGACATTTAGACAAAGGCACTTAACAAATTTCACATGGCGGTGTTGCAGTCTCCATAAGTCTTATGCAACAGTGTGGGCAATACTGCCCAACAGTGCTTCTTAACATTTCTTATTCCAAAAGCTATACATTGTTTTGAAAAAAAAATGTTCAAGAGACAGCTTGTGTAGTGCTGCCAATTTGCTTTTCCTCTGCAGCCAAATGCAATTGATGCTAAACTTCAGATGTTAATTTTTAAGTCTCTCTCCCCCCCCAACCCTTAGTTTGTTTGTTTCTTGGATGTGTATGGGCGTGCTTTGATTTTCTTACTTCTTTTATCCATCCACAGACCACCCGTCTGCTGCCTGACATACCAGCACAATGTGTGTACCACAAACTGAAAAGCACTTTCCTTTCCCTTCCAGCGCCTTAGTGTTACAAAATGCTAAGAGTTAAAACTACAGTTTTATATTGAGAAAGAGTAAGATCTTAAGAAAACTACCTAGCAGGACACCTCTAACCGCTCATAAAGGTAACTAAAAAACCAGAGGGGCAAAAGAACATTGCCTACTTCAGAGAAAAAAGCTGAAGAAACTTTTTCTCAAATTACACACCCTTTGTAGCAACTTTGTGCACTCAGGAGGGGACTGATGCAGTCTCAGAAGATTGCACTGTGGTTTACTAAGGGTATGGAAGGAAATGTGTAAGAAACAAGGAAAAGTTATGACTGGTCAGTTTGTCATGCCCTGCTAAGGGACTTGAGCGTCACCCAGCTGCTACAGCTACGAAGAAGTAATTTGGGTAAGAGTCAACACGTGATCCCTTGTTGCATCCTACAGTCAATCTAGTCCCCTCAGGCTTGCCTGACCTTCGTCTCTGCTGCTCCCTGATGCACTGACACCATCTTTTCACACTGCAGAAGGTCTGCTCAGGGGTAGTCCATACATTATGGATGACACATGCCTTCCTGCGCTGTGCTTAAGGGCCTCTGTGTTGCCTGCTCAGGAAAGCTCGCTACATGACCCCACACCCTTCCACAACTACCCATTAAAACACTTATCTTTCGCGTGAAATTATAAAGTTATGTGGCTCCAAAAATAGGCAGTGTCATCTGTTTGGGAGCTGTGAACCTTAAAGCATTGGCTGAGTGAGCAGGGAAATGGCTGTTCTTCGCCATTAATATGAAAAAACAATTTCCAGGGTGAAAGCCTGTGCAGGGGAACTTGGCCTAGAGATGCCCATGCTCCACTTTTCTTTTAAAAGCAGATGATTCTGGTTTGAGTGTTGCCAACACAGCAAGTTTGGGAAGAATTAAATACCAACGTGTTGTTTCATCCCCTTTTTTTAAGCAGTTGATAGAGCAAAATTACAAATTACTATAGCAACAGGTTTAAACAATACTCTGGAACTTGTCGATATTTATCCCATGATCTGATAGTGGTTTGTTGACTGTGCTCCTCTGCAAGGCTATGGCATTAAGTCAGAGCTTTATTCTTTTAACATATGGTCTCCAGGAAAGAAGTTTTCTCTATCGCTTTGTACTCTGCACTACAGTTAAGTGCACCAACAGTAAGATTCGTAAAGAAAGGCATTAGTTACCTGTGATTAAATCCCACAGCCTAGGTATGGATTTAAAATATATGGAAATAAAATCATAGACATAAAAACGAGGTTGCACAGACCCAGATGAGTGTTAATGAGTGTGAAGGCCTGCAAGAGTAATGTGTTATTTTACTCTTATTATAACATATGTTTATCTTTAAAGAAGGCGTCTGTAAAAGGTATCGCACAGGGATTTAAGTCATGTGGATAGGTGCAAGTAGAGCAGGGTTAGGTGGCTGGGGGACCAGACTAAGATCAAGGAAATTACGTCATTCCCAAATTCAGAAAACGCAGCAGTGAATCTCAAGGGAACAGGGGAGAACTCCACCAGAAGACACTTTAAGAGGTGAACGCAAGGATGTTGCACTATATATATATATATATTTTAATTTATTTTGGAGGAGCTAACTCCCTGTGACACTTTCCAAAAATACAGCAAAAGAGAGAAGTTCTGTTAGTCAGCTCAGGCGTCGCTCCCAGACCCAGGTACAGAGACCCACCTCTCCTGGGACAGATTCAGCGCCCAGAATTACACAGCAGATTTTGACTTGACTTATTTGCAACAGCCTTTCTTCCTATGACACCACTTCTGCTGTGTATTTGAAAGCAGCAAACTGCTTTTTGGGAACATGGCTCATGGAAAGGTGGCCAGTAACCATGTGTACCTGTGGGACTGGCCATGGACTCATTGCATACTGCTAGCACTCGTGGCAATCCCAGGGAAAGCGCTCCAAATAAGCCAGGTGCGAATGACTTTTGACATGTGGGATTCACTGACTGAGGGCAACGCATGGTACCTGGATTTAGAAAGGAAAGGAAAGACCACCTGGAGAATGATAGAGCAGCCAACAGAAAAATACTAAATTATTAGACAGTCTGTGAATCTCAGAGGATATCACAGGGGAAGGGAAACAACCAATGGGGGTTTGTGAAGAGCAAACCATGTCAAACCAACTGAATTTCCTTCTCTGATGGGGTCACAGGTGGGTCGGGGTGTGCTGTAGATGTGGTATATCTTGGCTTCAGAGAGATTTTCACCAGTCTAAGGCTGGAGAGGCCTGAGCAGCACTTTCACAGACAAAACTGGAAATCAAAGGAGTCCTGATTGATAAAATAAAATGAATTTGAAATCAGCAGGGTGAAACCGAGTGACATGGACATGGAAGGTGGCATTTGGGAAGGAAAAGTCGGGTGCCCAGCAGAAGGACATGCTGGTGGGATGGGATGGGCTGCTGCGCAAACCGGACTGGGGGTCAGAGCGAAGCGGGTAGCGAGCATGAATCGACAATGTGATACTGTTGGAAAAAAGGCAAATGTCATTCTGGGACATGCACTATAAACAATCAGTCCCCTCTGCTCCGCATCGAGGAGCCCTGAGCAGCCACCCTGTGCCCAGGCCTTGGCACCAGGCTCTGCACAGGATGCAGGGGGACCGTAGCATGTAGGAAAGAGGAGTGAGAAGAGCTTCAAGGGATTGAAACGCATCATTTATGAGGAAAAGATGAAGGAATAATTCATTTAGGCTAGGAGAAGGGTTCCGCCATAAATACAACTCAGAACAATATTAAATGCTGAAATTCACAGACTGTCTGGCACAGGGTGGCTATGCTGGGGATCTCCAAGAGACTTCAGGCACACAAGTGGGGAGATGGTCCAAAATGCTTGGGAATGAGCAGGCTGCCAGGGGCAATGTACATACACTTGGGCTTGCTTCAGAGCAGGAAGTGATCCCACTGACCTCCCGGGCCACCCGCCTGCCCTCCCTGTCCACAGTTTCGCAGTCCCACCCTTTTCTTGACCGAGATCCAAACCCACCAGAGCTACAAGCTTCCTTGAAACCCCTGCCCTGAGCTGACATAGCTGGTGAAAGGAGCATAGGGGACTGATTCCCATTCCCCACATTTCAACGTATGACTTTTATAGACAATGTTGAGCCCCTGAGAGTGCTGTGATGGGCTTTGGGCATGCAGGGTGGGAAGGACAGGACTCAGCTGTCAATCTATCTGCTGCAAAGCACCCCAGGAGGCTGAGCCATTGTGGAGCAAGCATACTTCGCTGCAAAAAAAAAGAGACAATAGCATATCCTTTCTGGCTGTGGAGAAAAGGATGTATGCGGGGGGGTTAGCTCCATAAAAAATGTGAATTGGTCAGCTGAGAAAGGTTGAGCAGGGGGTTATTCTGTTGTTCAGGACTCTCTTCCTATGAACAGACACCAGTCTGGAGGGTGAGGACAGGGGACCTTCCCCCCAGCATCACTGGCTGGGGTTGTCTCTGCCAAGTACCACTTGTTTAGGGGTGGGAGGGTGAGATCACATCTGTCTGACAGTTGCCAAAATCATGCTTGCTTGCCTTTGGAACACCAAAATCTCACTTACTTTCCCTGTGCTTCACATGGCATGCCCCTCTGCCTGGGTCTTTTTTTAAAAATTGCAAAGTGACCATAAAGTTTGTCTACCTTGTTGCTCATGATAAAAAGTGCGCGGTATCGCAGTGTGACTGGGTACTGCACTGCACACACCGACATGTCCAGTGACTTTCTCACACTCTGCACCTTGGCTGCTTTTATACTGTCCTTCAGCATTTCCTCACCCATGCATTCCTCTCCTTTATTCTTCTTGTGGAAGAAGGTTTTTGATAAAGGACCAAGACTCCAGCCACCCTGAGTGGTGAGGGACCCCAGCCCCCAGAGGTTTCCAGCATAGACACTGCAGCACCATAGGAAGCCCAGCAGGTCTGTATGGACCATCAAGGTCCAGGTGACAGGCTCAGGTTCTCGCTTTGCACAATGGTACCCTATGGAAAAAAAAACCATGGAACAATTTTCACACCTCACGCTGTCTGGCATAGTCTTCCTCAGCCAGGGTGAAGACTGGAACATGACATGCCAAAATTGTGCCTGGAGCATTTTCTGCTGTAGTACGTTACCATGAAACAGCAAGAGCTCACCCTCATGGCAACCGCCTCTCTGTCAGTGGTACCCTCTGCGTCTGTTTTCTGTACTCTCTGCTCGACTGCTGCACAGAAGGTCACTGCAACTGCTTCTCCTGTTAATGTGCCGGCCACATCAGGCTGCTGACATTTCGGTAGGACCTGCGGGCAGCAATACAATATAAATGAAAAACAGAAACTGAGCTCCCGTAGGAGCCTAGACTTCTCTGGAACTGAAAAGGATTGGGGTTTTTTATTGGTTTCTGGGTTTTTCATCAACTTGCTCTTTTCAGACTCATTTTCTGAGTAGCTGTCCTCTACAGTCCAGAACTGGATTGTGTCAAGGAGTTACACTGCCCTCTGACAGTGGTGCAGCCCAAGGCAGGTGTAAACCTTCCCCACCTCCGCAGCACAGCTCGTACCAGAATGCTCAGGAGTTTCCATGAGCTTGCCCCCAACAGCTGAGCAGTAAATCTGCAGAAACAAAGACGTGATCTCACCTGGGGTAGAAATGTCTTTCCCATCAATGGACATGATTTAATGCACGTCTGCTGCATTTCTTAAGTTGTGCAAAGCATCGTATTTTATCGATAGCACATCCTTCTGGGACTGTGCATCCCTTTGGATTCCCTTGGAGGGTTCTCATTCCTATCTGGAGAAGAGCAGAGAGAAGTAATTTCCTCAGTGAACTGAAAGATGCTCCCCCCACAGCCCTCAGCCCCATGACTCTTTCCTTGTAGAGGACAAGCAGAGTATACAACCAGGGTTTCTGAGAATGGAAAAGAGCCATGTGCTACTGCTTTTAATGTCTGCTGCTTTTCCATGCCCTCCTCTGTGTTTGTTTCCTGGGGTTGTATACAATCTCCAGCAAAGAAAAGATTTTGAGTAACCCTCTGAAAATCCTCCTCCACTGTGTCCAGGGAACTAGTCCTGTGGGACAATACCAAGAAACAAAAAGCACTGTGGGCTTCCTCATCAATGGAATACTCTCCAGCTTGAGCTCATGTATCCATGGATGATAGAGATCAAGACAAAGGACAAGCATCTTAGTTATTCTAATTAACACAATTGCTGACTCTACTCTCTCAAGAGTCCTTGTTTCCATTGATTGGGGTGCTACGTCAAACTCCCCTGGGGTCGGGAGTTTGAACAGCTGCTCTGACAGTCCTGGCAAGACCACCGTGTTCATGTTCTGCGTTATGAAACGCCGCAGTTGCTCCAGGCTTAGTGGGTTTGCTTTGTTGTCGCCTTACAACCACTGGACTTCACAGTATGCTGTACAGAGGAAACATACAGGGGCCCAACATTCAGCAACAGAGGATCTCGCCCCGTGATGTACATTAATATGCCAGAAAGAAAGAAATACGAAGTTGACAGACATATTCATTCCCTGTTATATTAGTCTTCTGTTCCTGCATTGGCTCTCAAATGCAAGGCTGTCACAGATAGAAAAGTGCTGGCTCTTCAACGACCATATACTTTGCAAATTATAAACAAAAAAGGAAACGTGACTGAGGTCAACATATGTTTTACCACAGGTCTTTGCAGAGCAAATAACTGAGAATGTGTGCTGCACATAAAACATTATTATGTAAAATAACACATATTCTGTGTTTGCAATAGCATTCTGCATAACTTCAGGATTGGATGGTAGAAATCCGTTGCATAACATATTTCAGGTAAGAGTCCATTGTGAGATGGAAGATTTCCCACAATTAAGAATGCTAGTTGATTACAACATTCAAGAACTTATTTACTTGGGGTCTACAGATTTATTCATGCCAGGCAGCCCTACCACACTCCACGACTCACGTAGCTGTATGGGAGATGGAGTTGACACTTCAGAGAAAAACTTTTCCCCCAAAGAGGTAGTGAAGGCCAGTGCCTTCTTTCTTTTTTTTTCAGTACAATACTACCCTAAAAGGATGAAAAACTAGAGGTCTGCTGTAAGACTGAGAGTTCATTATATTTTCCTCACAGTTGCATGTCATTAGTGAATCACACTTCTTACACAAATTAGAAGCAGGTAACATTATGGTTTCTGGCTGGACAGCTAGATAGCATTTATGGCTATAGATTTTTCTTGGAAAATGCTGACACAGATTGACAAAAATAAGTTCTAGTTTATGTCCAAGGTTGCCTAGTTGGACTGGTCAGAAAAATAAGACCTTAAAAGACCCTGACAAAGTAAAAAAACAATTGAACGTTTGTATTTTTATGATGAAGTACTTTGCTTTTTTGAGTGAAGCCAGGGTTCCAGCTTCACTTAAACACTTGCAATGTTTGATTTTAAGCACAATAAGCCATTCTGTTCAGCCACAAATGATTTTTTTCACTCTTCTGTTCATCCAAATCACTTTGAATATTCTCATTTTGGGGCAACCTGAAACAAACTGTGGTTTAGGTCTTTCAGTATCGCCAATGAACTGAAAAAAAAAACCAACTTATTAGCCAGGCTCTATTTGCAGGTCCCATGTTCTGTTTTAGTCCTTCAAAGCCTCTCTGTGTTTTCTCGCAGTTGTGGGTGTTTTGGGCAGAGCATATGTGTACATTTATCTGTAAAATAAATTCTGGCACAAAACTTTAGTATGATGGGAAAAGCTTTCTGATTTATGAGACTGAAAACCTGCTTTCCGTTGTTTTGCTTCTGCAGTACCTGACTGAAATGTGGGTGAGACTAACTTAAAGAGGACTTCAGAAGGATATTTTATTTTAACCTAGGATTATAGTCACTTTAGTTAATGACATGTAAGAAAATGAAAGTTTGAAGATGTGTTTCCTGTTTCTCTCTGAAATACAAAAGAGAAATAAAAATATTCAAATTTCGTCCTTGTTCTAGAAGTTTTACTGATGTTACGGATTTTCTATTTGTCATTTCTTACACCTGCCTGTGGAGTGCCAGATGGTTTGAGTCCTTAATGGTTACGTCTATAAAGAAGTAGTCACTGAATAAAGAAGTAGTGATGGAGCTATGTTGGGTGCTGACAGAAGCCAAACCCAAAACTGCCTGTTGCCATTAACAGGAGACACATTGCAATAATACTGGAATACTTCTTCAGCAGGGGAGAAATTCCGGCCCAGAGAAGAGCAGACCATGTGACGAAGTGTATCTTCCCTTCCAGCTCCCCGTGGTCATTCTGGTTTCTGTAATGTCATCACTTTCCCAACTGTCCCATGACTGTGGCATCTTCCAGGAAATCAAAACGTAGGGAATTCTTTGTCAGCCCCACCAGCCACATGAGAACCAAGGCAGTGTCAAGACTTTGGGCCCCAAGAAGCTAATGAGCACCAAACCAGGGCCTTGCTCACCCAGGGGTGTCACACAGGCGAGCTAAATCTTGTCTCTACCTCTACAGTGGAGTTAAATGGCAGCCCACGCGTGCCCCCTCCACCCCCCGTGCACTGGCAGTGTCACACCGCAGCTCTGCAGTGCAGCCCCTCTCAGTCACCCACACCCGAGCTGATGCTCCAAGGAGCAGAGAAGGGACAGACCAACATTGGTGCAGGGTGCTGTAAAATTAGGCCACACAAAGAAACACCCCTTATAAACCAGAGCAAGGCTGATGTTAAATGAAGAGGCTTGGAGGACTGCTCTCCAAGGGGGAGAGGGTAAAAGAGAAATTAGGTACAGTTATGTCTCACCTAACCGCTGACCCCTCCAGAGCAAGTGCTTTTTGCAGGGTATTTTGTAGATAAATACAGAAGGTGAAAGACAAGCGTTTTTGAAGCGTTGGTGTCTGGCAGCATCTGTGAGGAAGCTGCCTGTATGGGATGTCCATCCCACCCAGGTAGCTCTCCTGGGAATGAAGATTCACTCACTCACCTCTTTCACTAACAGATAAAGACGAGTGCTGAAAAACACAGTATCTCCTAAATGGTGATTCTGACATGGGAAATACCTGATGTGTGTGTCAGGTATTCCCAAACAGCTTACATTCCCTGAAACAGCCAACAGAAGTAAAGAAGCAGATTAAAACGACAACAAAACAAAACCCACCACATATACACCTTTTTTCCTTATCTTTTTACAAAGCTGCCTTCAGAGCAGTTATTGCCTCTAACACCCTGCAAACTCATGTTTGTATGGATACACGTTGTGGATGAGCATTTTCCTCTCTCTCTGTTACAGCTTCAGTGACTGCAAGGGAAGCGAGAGTGTATTTTCTTTTAATCCCGTTCTTCCTCTAGTCTGACTCCAAGGTTTACAGAGCTCAAACAACTACAAATTTCTTCCACGTCCTTCTGCCTTGGCAACATCAGCTGCAGTATGAGACTGTAGGCTCCCCAGTGACATACGGTTGTGGCTCGGAGTTCACTATCTGTCAGACCCCAGATCCCATTTCAGCTACTAGTAAATTCACTGGGAAATGTGTCAGATATATTGGGTGCAGAATTTGCTTTGTGTTAAAAGTAGGTGAGTTTAATCCTGGTTTTATGAAAGTCTGTAGCAAAGCACTTGCTGTCTTCTGAAGTACCAAGCTCTCACTCGCTGTGGTTTTTCTAATAAGTAGATGGACAGTGTCACTCGAACAGGAATCTTTCTGTCCTGACTAACTCCCCTCCTAGGAAAAGTCATACAAGCTTTCTCAAAGTGCTACACAGCTGGCCACAGATAGGGAATTTATCTGACATTTCTTTTGCTGAGGCAGGGAATAAAATATATTTTAATGCCTCAGAATTGTGCTGGCGGCTCGGGGTGGCAGAAGAAAAAGCCATATTGCCACCCAGCTGAGCAAGCCCGGCTTTGGCCTGACGCAACAAGCACACAGTGACCTCTTGGAGCAGAACTGCACATTATCGTTTAGCTGGATGAATGCAATGAGACAGAGAGGTTGTTCTTGATTAAAAATAAATATCGAGCATGGCAAGAAAATGAGTAAGGATAAACAGATTAAGTGTGATATGTCTGAAGGCTTCCCACAGTATAAAAGCCACATGTGGGAGGCATGAGCCTAAATTTGAACTCCGAACAGCATGAATTAAGGTTTTTGAAAGAGGCACCTGACACCATCAGAGGGGGAAAGTCTGAGTAATTGGCTCATCGAGGGACGTTCTCACCACTTTCCCATGATCTTCACCTTCTTTCTTCTGCTGTGCTCATCCAAACAGGAAAACACCATTCGAGGGTCAGACCAGACGAGCTGGCTGACGTGTCCCTCCAGCCCCAATCGTTCGAAGCAGTCCCCGTGCAGAGCCATAGCAGGGAATCAGCTGTGGGCAGCCCCAGATGAGCCAGGACCCATTCCATGTTAATCCAAGCCCAAGCAGGCTGGAGCTGGTATGAATGATAACGTCAAGTCAACCCATGAGCAGCCTCTCTTTCTTGTGCTCAGCCAGGTAAAGCCCCAAGCCACAAGCTCAGGTACGGGAGAAAAGAGACTGTTTTTAAAAACAGGCAACAGATTTTTATTAATGAATCAGTCACAGACTAATTGCAACAAGTAATTACTTGGGACAACAAACAATTAACACAGGGCCTTCCTCGCAAACAATGAGCTACTGGTTGCTGTCTCTGTGGTCGTCATTGTGGGCTATAACCTCAACGCCCTTGCAAGCAGAAAGGCAGAGTGGCATGTTTCTAAGCAACATACGTCTTTTACCAATTTCATTCAATCCGCCAAATTGTTTTCATTTGAGGCTGCCACTTTTTGTTCGCTTGGTGAGCCTGCAGCTTCAGCTTCCACAAAGAGCCTGCACTTCTGACAGGAATGCCAGCTGCGTTTCCGCTGCCGGGTGGCCGATGGGGTTGCCAGGATCCTTGGGGTCCCTGTCGTTCTCCACCCTTTGCCATGCAGCCGGCATTCCCACAGCCCACCCCCCCAGGGGCTGCCTGCTTGTCAGTGGATGCGAGTGAGCCTATGGTTAGAGTGAACCCAGCATCTCCCAAGGTTTTACGACAAACCACTTGCACTGCCACTCAAACCACATTTTCCAGTAACTGCACAATCCAGCAATCATTTACCCAGACCAAACTCTGTTGCTTTAGCTTGCAAGGTGCTCAGCTCTGCTGGTTTTCTCCTGGTTAGTGTTCTTTATAGCTACAAACAATAACATCTTCTCTTAAGAAAATATATAGATATATAGATAACCTTAGAAGGAAGAAGTTCTTCACAGAGAGGAAGTGTTCAAGGCCAGGCTGGATGAGGCTTTGAGCAACCTGGTCTAGTGGAGGGTGTCCCTGCCCATGGCAGGGGGGTTGGAACTAGATGGTCTGTAAGGTCCCTTCCAACCCAAATGATTCTATGATTCTTCACTGAGGAAGAAATGAACCAGATCCTGTCAGGGTATATTTGTTAGGAAATACTGAAGTTTCGGGCTCTCACGGTAACACTGAAAGCCTTTGCAGAGGAAGCCCCACACAGCATCCCGGAGGCTTTTCCACTTCCTTTGGGCACGTGCAAGGAAGTGAGACTGGAGATGCACCCATGGCCACTCTTGCTTCTGCAAAGACCTGCTGTGACCACAGAAGAAATTCCTGCTCACGTGGAGCGTACGGGGCCTGCACATAACATTTTTGCAAAACAAAATTAACAAAATTAACAAAAAACAAAACAAACAATTAACCCTGCTGAGAGAAAAACGGTGGGGAGACCAACCCCAAGGGGACACTATGGCTCCCAGAATATGAGCAAAAATTGCCAGCCTTTTGTTACTAAACATTCTACCAGTAATACAGTTTTCATCTTTTTTTGGGGGGAGGGAAGACTCTACTTAGGCAGGGTGCAGTGCACTTATCCCATGCCTGGCTTCTGTTTTGGTGGCCCCAGTGTCCAAGCTGTGGTGCTCGGAAGGATGCTGTGCAGCCACGGGGAAATGCACGCTCAGAGGCAAAATCAGCTGCTGCAGTCAGCTCTCATAAGCAAATGCAATGAATGGATTTGTTATTTAAAGCTATCAGCCGTCCCATGTCAGGCATGCAATTAATAAATGATTGGGAAGGGAAGCTTTTCCTCTTCTCTGTCTGTGGAAGAGCTATCTTCATCCAATTCTGTACTGCTCCAAGATGAAGTAATTTTGGCTCCCTGCATTTTAGCTATTTGAGATAACAAACTCAAATTTCTTAGTCATCCAAAGGCAAAGCTGTCTTTAGCTCTTTGCTGCTGTAATGTCTTCGTTTTCACTGTAACCCGTGCTCTGAGTGCAAGCTTGTGGGTCAGCAAGACACAGAAGCTGCTCCTACATGAGGCGAATTTCCTAAATGAGATGTTGTGGAAGGGCAAGAGGTGAAATTCAACCATTATCAGTAACATTTCCATGCAGTGCCCACCCAGCTGTTCACAGGAGGATGCCATTATTACAACGGATAACTAAGGACGGATAGAAAAGAGTGCTAGGTTTTGCATTGCTGCTCACAGGCTGCACCATACACAGGGCCTGAAACACCATGTGCACCCATGTCTCCTCCCACAAGTATCAAGACAGTCCAATCTAAGGGTGCACATGAAGGTTAGGAGCACAGCCAGGAGATGGTCTTCTCATGACTGCCCCAAGAATCACTCTGCAAGGTAGTGTAGATGCAGTTTTAAATTCTATGAAGTGAGCCCCAGATGACATTTTGTACCCCTGGGTTGTTGGTTTTTTTCTGGGTTTTTATTTTTAGCAAGGCAGGGCAAATCTTGCCTTCAGAAGCACTAGGTAATCATAAGATAGTTGGTGGGTATTTCAGACTGGACTAAATGTTGTGGAAAAGAAAACCACTAGCTGCATGCTACATCGGTGTAAACTGGGTGTGCTCAGCACCACCTGGAGCTGGATGCTGGTGGCTTTTTACAAGGGCATCCTCTTAGGTTTATAAATTTGGGAGCACAGTCAAATGTTAGGGATATGCAGCCAGGTCATCATGGGGGCAAGAGTTATTTCACACGCCTCTCAGTCATATCTGTTTATTGAGGCTGGCCACAGCACAGGGACTAAGGGAAATTGCTCCCAAAGATTTAACTGCTACTAGAAACCAGGAGCCCTAGCATGCTCCGAAAGCCGAAGGGAACATGTCTTTTTTACCATCTGTGTTGCACACAAAGTTGTCTTATACAGGTTGAGTGAACCTTCCTCTATGGTACATGATGGATATAGCTGGGTAATGCATACAGTTGCCGGAAACCTGATTCTTTAAGCTACACTTCCTTAGGCAGATAGCAGAAGCACGCTACACGGTAAAGCATGCAACCAAAGTAAATATCTGTTATTCACTGTGACCTGCTCTAGGCCAGGAGAGTAGAAATATTTTTCAAAAGTTATCTAGAAAGTATTGTTGATTAATGAATGCATTCAAAATAATGAGCTCTCTTGGAAACACATTAAAAAAGTAAAAAAAGGAGATTATATACATCAGGTTGATTTTTGCTGACAAATTATTAGCCCAGCTTTGTCAAGTAGCAGTCTAACCTGAAAGGACTGTATGATCTGCTTTCCTTTAACTGTCCTATTACCACTTCTTGGTTTTCCAATTGTATAGAGCACTTTTTCTCTTTGTTCAAGCTTCAAAGAATCCTTCTCCATCAAAAAAATTGGTTTTGAGTTAGCTAGTGTGAGGATGACTAATTTCTATCATCTACCTCATTCCCTTTAATCATGGTGGTCAGCCAAAAAAAGAAATCCAGAAGATTGTGTCAAATTAAGAAGATAATAAAGCCAGTTGATTTATGATGGCATCTGTTCATTTATGAAATTAAGCAAAAAGAAAAAAAAAAGTCAACTATGAAGGCCTGTTCTCCTGAAGACAGGAATCATTAACATCAGGAAAGGAGTTTCTTGCAGGTACCCCTCACAACCTTTCTGGTTGGCAGTTGTTCCCAAAGCACTTGGTCAGAGCTGCGCAACCATTGCACCCTCATCATCTCCTTTCATGGTGCTCTCATGGTGGTCTCTCCCACAAACCTCCGTTTGTCCCCAAAAAGTCCATCTATCTGAAAATTTCTAATTGTTGAGCTAGCTGTGGCTCCACTGAGTATCATAATTGATATATCTGTTGCCTCCTAGAGAAATTATATCACCCAAAACTTGCCTTCTGTTCCATCAAAAAGGTGCCAGGATGAGCTTTATGGAGATCTAGAAAGTTACTTGTTTAAGATACCAGCAAAGGCAGTGGTAGAGTTAGGTGTCAGCTCAGGCAAACTGAATTTGCTCAGATGTATTTTAGCCATATAAATATGCACCACACTGTGCATGTGTATGTGTACAAACACACACATGAATGCAATGAACCAATACATATACATCTTCATATGAACACACAGAACATATTTTCTGTGGTTACACCCATATACACCAAACAGTTGAGTTCATCACCTTTTTATTTACTATTTTACCACCAGACAGAAGCTTGTAGATGTTGAAAATCTGCTAAACCCAAGAGAGAAGAAACTGATGGGTGCTGACCAGATTAAGGTGCCTACAGCTGGTGAGGAAGCTGAAGGTTTGCGGATCTCTGCTGCCAACTCAGTGTGTTTGGCAGGACAGACAGGAGAGGAGATCATACACAGATGTGCCCCATCACAGGAACATTAACAAAACCCAAAAGAGGAAATTCTTCGTCCAACAAGACAAAACTACCTTTTTTCAATATGCCGTTAACCAAAACTATCCTCTGGGGAAGGTTCTTCTGCTATTTCCCAGTCTGAGGTCTCCTGTTATGAGACAGCTATAAGATTTTATGATCAGCTAATGTAGTCCAGTATGGTAAATGCCCATATTCCCCTCTTTCCCACCATTTCTTTTCTCTGTCCTAAGGAATCAGAGCATGGACAAATCCCATTGACGTAAATGCTGTGGGGTAGCAAGAATGTTTGCCACCAGGCCATGCTCTGGAATGACAAGTATGCAAGAATTAGCATCTATAACTCTCCATAAACATTGGGGTTAATCTCCAGGGTTTACAAGACTCTTTAAATGTGTTTTAATAGGACAATACGCTTTACACAGGACCCATCCAACACTTCACATATCAGCAAAGTTTACATGAAGGTAAATTGAGCTGGGGTAATAGTTCAGATGTACAGCCAGGGCTCTAATGAGAACGCCAAAGTCAAAGTCATAAATAGATTTGCAAGTATAATGCCTTCCCCAATGGCTGAAGAGCATTCCAAGTCTGGCAGGACAGTTGGAAAGGAAAAGCTGTAAGAATTGCATCGTTCTCTCTCAAACGCTGAAATCTAAAGAAATGGATCAAACCACCGCACATTCAGTGCAAAATAACAGGCTGTCTTAGATCTGCAGACTGCCAGCCTCGCCCAGCTTGAGCAGGACTCTGCTCCTTGGGCAGTCCTGCTGAGGGCACCAGTGCTGCCCACGGAGTTTCGGGCTGATGAGAATGAGCGATGATGGTCAATTAAAACTGAAAACTGTGTGGACACCTGTGAGGTCATCTACTATAGGAAAGGAAGACTGAGGCACCAGACAAAAGCTGCTCTTCTCCACTGAAGGCAAAAGCTTCCTTCTAGCTTCCTAAAGCCAGGTGAGCTGAATCCTGCCCGGGGTTTATTTAAGCCTTAATGTGTCTACTTGCTCCAGGTAGACTCCACCTCTGTGGTCAGAGCAAGCCATCATACCCCAGCACAGCTTGGTTTAGTTTTGGAGAATGATGTTTAAGATGCCTGGCCCTCAGCCTCACCATCATCATCCAACAAACACATGCAAAAGGCAGAATAAGACTTTGCTAATACATGATCCGTTTGTTTTGAGTTAAATTATTCTTTCTGTGTTTTCCACCCCAAACTGAATATTAACAAGAAAATTAAGCTGGGAACTTCAAGAAGTGACACATTTCCAATAGGAAAACCAGCCAGACTGTCCTAATAAAGGTAGTGAATGAATTAGGCGTTTAAAGAAGAATGACGTCATGTCTCAATTGTTAATCCTCATACTCATTATCACAGACCATTTCCCCAACCTTGACTCTCTTTCCATGCCTCTGTAAAGACCTGAGGGGACTTTTTGGAGAGCCAGCCAATATCTTAGCTTCATTTGCTATCGTCTCTGTTCATCACTTGGCACAACCCTGTCAGAGTAAGGGTAGAACAGCAGTAAAAGGATGATTGCTTCATTATAATAATTCAATCTGCACTGAGACAGGCTGTCTCCTGTGCTACGTGAGAAACAGCTAGAGACTTTATTTCATAAGCAAAATTACCACTGGCCATATTAAAATGCCAAAAGCAGCTATGATTAGATTGTGGTTCAGTTGGCTTTGCTCTCCAGTGCAGACGCTGTGATGGGCTGGGAAGCATCCACCTCAGGAGGGAACCAACCTTCTTGAGAAGGAAGAAAGGTCTCATGCTGGAGCAAAGGGGTGACAAGCAAAAGAAGATCCAACCATTCCTTTAGCACAAAATCAGAAAGTTCAGGAAAAATATGTTTCTATAGCAGCAGAAGAAATTCTGTAATTGATTGTACAGAAAATTGGGAACAATTTTCGGTCCTTTAGAAAGACACGCTTGACCTGGCTGCTATTGCTGAAATCTGGCAGGGACATTCCCATGGCTGGAATGTTTAAATTAATCTTTATTGTGTATTTCAGGAGGATCAGCTGGGCAAAAGCTAAGGAGGACTTGCACTGTTGATGAAAAGGGTTTTGGCCTGCTTCCAAGTTTTCAGCAACTCGGGAACAAATGTTCTTATATTGTTATGGATTAGTGTCCTCAGAAATGGTATCTGAAATGGGTACAACTGCATCAACCCCAAAGCCAACAGGGAAGAGTGAATTTCATTCCCTGGATTGTGATGCTTAGGGACAAAAAAACCGCATTGTCATGCATGCTGCAGCCTGTGTAGTTCAAGTGAGAGACCTCCTATTGCATGTACCAACATATTTATGGCGTGTCCAGCCATACAGAAGACATAGCATAACAAATACATGCAGTGTATAACATGCAGTGTGTAAAATGTGGTGTGTAACGTACTACATGCTAGATCCGCTTCTTTACAGGTCATCAGAGAGTGCAATGTAGTGGCTGCATGTAGATACGAGCCATCATGGCTGGATCATGTGTGTTGGGATCATCATCATATAGCCCCATCCAGGTTTGGGTATTTTGAAAAGCCTGGCTTCAGAAAACTAAAAATATCACAAGGAAGAATTCAAACAGAGAAACATGGATGATGATTGATCACTGCTTAATGACAGCAGATCAGTGACGACTAAAATCAATGAACCCTGGTTTGTGATGAATTGCTTTCACCACTAAGTGCCTATTGGTGTCTGATAAGGCTTGAGCTTGGTCAAAGCTCTGCTTATTGCTGGCTGTTCATAGGGGGTCTCTGGAGTGGGTGTCCTCTGATGTCTATAAGTTGAGAAACTGTACTAAAGACTTTTACTCAGAGAAGTCACTAATAAAAAAAAATGAATTGATGATAATTAATATGAAATACAGGCTGTAAATTACATCAGTATGGCAAAAAATAAGGACACAAGTAGAAATCTATGGTCAGCAGGAGTTTTAAACGTATGTTAGCCACAAAGACAATCACCACAAAGGGGCCACATTGCTTCTACATGGACATACTAAGACGGCCAATAATCAAGTAAGTAAAGTAGAAGAAGAAGTAAAAATGTTGAGTAAGTATTTCCCACCTACATTGGGGAAAATCCAGATAATGCATTGCATGTTATATAAGAAAAACCACTCTTTCTTTTATAACAATAATTTCTAAACTTAGAAATTTTTAATTGGCAGTTCCTGAATAATTTGCATCCAAGAGGCAAAGATGTTCACCGAACCCCTGCTGCTGATTTTGAATAAGTCTTGGAACACTAGAGAAGTTACAGATGTGAAGGAAAGATAATGTTGTGCCAGCACTCAGAGTAACTAGGATGACATGAGTAAATATAGGCCTGTCAGCCTGACATCAATCTGAACAAAATAATAGAATGGTTATTTGGGGACTCTATTAAGAATTAAAGAGGAAAAAATAGAATTAAATTGAAATTATCATGAACTTATTAAAAACAGAACCTATCCAAATGATTTTATGATGTTGGAGCATGTACAATTTTAATTGGTAAAGGTAATAGTGCTGATGTAAACGATACTGTTGGACCATTTTACCAACTGATAGGTCCTCAAATAATACTGTCTTTGGGGAATCAGCCAACCTCATGAGCTGGGTTCTTGGCCCTTCCTTCTTTAACAACTGTTCCCTGCTGATGGAGTTGGCAAATAAGACAAAGACTGGGAGGGACTGGTGAATGGTGGAGATATAACAGCGAATCTGGGAGACTAATCCGGTTTGCTCCGTAACTGTGACACGGCACAAGTAAGGGACAGCAAAGGAGGTCAGGCTTACCAAATGAGGAGACCGGTGTTTTTGAAGAAATGTCCAGATCCTGGTAGGAAGTCAGCTGAACATGAGCTCAGTGTCCAAAGGGGCCAAGATGGCCTTCAGCTGAGCAAAGCAGGGTCCATTACTGAGTGAAGTATCCTTTGTGTTTCACAATGGTGCGATGGATCCTACAAGTGTTTTGATGTTCAGAAAATGGGGCCTGGAAAAAAAAAAAAAAAAGAGGATTGAGGATTCAGAAAGAAGCACACTAATTTGATGAGAGGATGGGAAAGCATACCTTATCCTGAGAGACTCAAGAGGTCAATTTATGTGACATGTCCAAAGGATGGCTCAAGGATGACTTGATACTAATGAGTTACGATTGCAGGGACAGCAGAGCTTTCACAAAGATGGGCTCCTTCACTTGTTTGACAAACATTTAACAAATCTCATGGCCCAAAGCTGAAGTTAGATGAATTCTGACAGAAAGAAGACACTGATTTTAAGAGGGGAGAATAATTAAATTCCAGAATTACTCACCAATAGGCTCCTTGTTATTGATCAGTACAAAGGTACTGTGAAACAGTGAAATTGAGAAATTTCAAGGAAGAAGAAACCCAGGTAGGTCTCATGGGTTGCATTACAATGAAGATCTGTCTAGAAGACTCTCAGTCTATTCTAACCTTAAAACATCTGAGCAAATAGATTGTCAGTGATGACACACAGTTTCAGTGAGTCTTTCATCCAGCAGACTGTCACACCACCAAGACAACTAGAAAGACCTTTCTTTACACAATAGAGTGCATAAACATTCCAAAGCTACTGTTTGCTTTTACCAGATACATATTCTTACAGATAGACAAAAAAGGACATCTTAGCTAGTGCAGCCACCATGTTTAGTCACTGTCAAGCTTTTCAATGTTTTTTTCTTGTAACCCTATCTTGAGAGTATGGCAATTTCCTCATGCTAGTAGGACTTACAGACCTTGCAAATTAGAAGCTAGAGAGTCAATACTATTTATCCCATTTCTTCAAATTTCTCGGTTCCTTTTGTGGTCCTGTAGAACTTCCTGCCCACTGGTTTTACAAAGAAGCTGGATGCATCTCTTGCTGCTTATCAGCTAAAGAGCTGATCTGACATGCAGCACGTCTGTGAGCAGCTCTGCTGCACTCAGTGAGACAGTTTCCATTTGCAGGACTTGTTCTTTTAGTTCACATGGCCTTTCAGCCCATCAGTTTGACCAAGTCTGAAGTCTTAAATCACAACTCAATCAAAATCACCATGGTTTTCTCCCTTTTCCCATTAAAAAATTTGTGAAACTACCAAGTTTTTCATGGCCTTTTCCCAAAACCACAACCTACTCCAAATTCATTGAAAAGTAATTCCAAGTTTAACCCAGATTAATAACACTTCCAATTAGTATGGCCAAGTTTTGCAGTTCAACAGATTAAAAATTGTCAGGTTTCATGTCTCTTTGTGAACATTTTGTTCCACTCAAACCATAATCCCACAACAAATCATTGCCGCCAAACTAAAGCTATAAAAAAAGTCCACCTTTGCATTTTGAAAACTTTACACTTTGGTGGAGTTCAGATCTGCAGTTTAATTTTGTCCTGTTGCATAAAGATGGGAGGAACCTGCTTCTAGATCCAGAAGGGTTTCCAAGTCATAGCCCTACCCAGATCGGGATATTTGGACCCATATGCTTTTGTTTGGATCCTTTGCTGTTTTTTTCCTTAAAATGGAGGGAGTGCTCAGACCATCTGTAAGTGTTTCAAGCTAATATGTTTTCAGCCGTTAACCTCCCTTTAGCTGAAAATCATTGCCCCTTGACTGAAGTGTAATATCAAGCCACAGTTCCTCACCAGCGCAATGTGAAACAGGTTTTCTGGCCCACCCTCATGGAGAGGAAGGAGATGAGCAGGGTGAACACCTAAAAGATGCTAATTCAATTGTTTGTGATCACGTTGGCTACCCCCTACATTTTCCCAAGGTGGGTTTCTTCCCCTGGCTTCTGCATTCTTTTCCCTAGGTACGCTATCTGGAGACAGAAACGTGGGCTGATGATGACTGAAGCCACATTCCCCTGAAAAGGATGGCCCTTGCACTTCCTAGACCAAAGAACTCTCTGGGACTGTGCTGAAAAACAAAAAGATTTATAGTTTTTAATCTCCTCGTAAGGTATGACTGTTAAGTATGCTATAATATATAGTACAGGAATTAATCATGAATTTATTAAGTATTTTTTTCTTATTTCATCTGTCAGAAGATTGCCATTTCAATTATTTATTAAGAAAATTATGTTTTTCAAGGTAAATGCATTACTTTCGTTATCTGCTTTCAATTAGCTGGGAATTCACTATGTTCAGCCAAATGTCCATTCATCAACAAATTCCAGATTCCTGGCAGCCTGAACAAATTCCCAATTTTCTTCTTTTATGGGTAAAATAAGTGAAGATATTCATGCCTCACGCTAAATTATGTCTGGGGTTAGACTAGCCTGAAGGGAGGAGAAAACAACTATGGAAGGTCTTGAAACATATTAATAGATGTTTTGATAGAAGTAGAGCTGAAGTATTTCAGAATCTTTTTCCTTCAGGTGCTTTGTTATATTAACCAGATGCCCTCCTGCTCTCCTTCATGGGCAACTCAATGAACTGAGCTGGTCACCCTCCAAAATGAGTGCAACAGGTTGATGAGACCATCTCTAGGTGGAGGGCTCTGCCTTCTGCATGGCCATGCAGGAATAAAAGCAAAGAAAAATACATCCTGCACCACTGCAACTCTTCATGTCATGCCCAACCCTTCCTATTACTGAATTCACAGTGTCACGGGCAGCCCCAGGGCCACCTCTACACCCTGGGATCATCAAGGATGATCACAGAGGCATCATTCAGCAGGGAGAAGCACAGTGGCCAGCCACGTGCCTGGGCAGAATAAGGTCAAGGCTTCTGCCTCGGAAATACTCTGGTGCTGGTCATCCTTCCTCTTCCTGCAAAAGATGGCTACCTAGCTGGGGGCCAGCCCGTTACTGACACAGCTACATGGCTTGTGAGACCCCAACCAGTTTCTCATCCCAGTGCCATGCCATGTTGTGTAGCTGCATCCATTGCAGCTGGTTCTGACCCAGGCTGCTGCTAGCTGGGAGGAGAAAGCCCTGTGCTCCAGCACAGGAGCTGGGCTTCAGGTAGACAGGCTCTTTATCCTGAAAAGGGAGCATAAGCACATTTTAAAATGTAAACATGCTTTTTTAAATGCCTCATGCCCAAAGGCACTTTTGCTACCTGCTTGCAATTGACACAGAGTCAAAGCCCTTTACAAGGTATCTCCTGGGCAAAGCCAGGAGAAGGGCTCTGCCCCTGCCACCCACGGGGACAGGGGGCAACCAGAAATGCTTCCCCAGCTTCTGTGCATGCTCACCACGGCTCTGAGCTGGCCAGGCACTGCTCGGAGTGGTGCTTCAGTATATGGTGTGACTGGCCCCCAGCCATGGGGAGAGCAGAGGAGCTGGGTGTAGCGATCCCACCGTCCCAAATGGCTATATCAGCCTCCTTCATCTCTGCGGGGCATCAGGCCTCATGCCCAAGGAGGTCCCAGACACACCACAGCTCCCTGCTGGCCACCATGGCCATGTTTCTGCCACGGCAGGCAAGGAGACGGGGAGGAGGGTAACCTCCAAGAGGGAGTTAGGATCTAGCCACGATGCTGGCTTGGACTCAGGAGCTTTGTTGTGAGATAGCCTTTAAATATAAGCAGTACTTAAAGCTCAACTTTTTCCTTCCAAACTAGGAATATTTTCAGTCATTTCAGCAAGTCATTTTACCTCCTCCCTCTTTTGTTAGCGAAATTGCTGTCTCCCCGGCTTCCCCAGGTGTTCTAGTCAAAAATCCTCTGACTTGGTCGTCTCCTATGGGTAGTACAAAGTCATCTTGGTTTTGTGCTGCCCTTCTGTTTCCCAGCTCAGCCATCACAGATTCCCTGATTATATTTGCATGGTCACCTTCTCTTTCCTCCTTCCCACTCACAGTGGATACTTTCTGCTCCTTTGGTTTTCTCCCTGCAGTGATTTGTGATCAGTAATGCTTCCCTTACGCTGCCAAGCCTTCAGCCTTTCTCATCATATTCAGGTGTTCGTAGGTCTCTCCGTGCATGCTCCGAGGGGGTGTTCTCTTGTGCACCGTATTTTTCATCATGTGAGCAAGGAAACAGAGTCGCCACTCGTTCCCCAGGCTGCGCAGAGAGCTAACCATCCTTACGTGGGCTGACGCCTGTCCCACCGGACATCGGAGAGGAGGGAACCTGAGACTTCTTCCCTTACGTGATTTGAGTGCATCTCAGCCAGATACTGCCCTCCGCACGGCAAGGCAACTAGGCTGACATTTTGGGGTAAAAGCTACGCCACTTCTCAGTGGCGCAGAGCCCTGAGAGCCACCGCGCCATCCCGCAGCCCTGCCAGTGTGAATGCTCCTGCCGAAGGCTCTCCCAACAGCTCGAACCACCGCCACCTCTTCCACATCTGTCTAACGTCCTACAGCCGAGGCAACCGTGAACTCGTGTTTATTTTACTGGTAGAATACACCTGCAACTTAAATATTGTATGATAAGCAGATGTTCACTTCTATAAATTGAACAGTGCAACAAGATTTATAGACCCCAGAGGTTCAGATTTAGCGAGTGAGAGCCAAGGTCACAACTGGACCTTCAGATTCCATAAATCTTGACATTACTGGAGCACTGGGGGAGGGGAGGAAGGCGTCGTTATAGGCATATAACAATTTTAAAAGTATGCCAGTGATGATCTGCAAAGCAGATGTAAGTCAGGCCGATTTTGATACGTTCAACTGATCCTTCCAGGCAAGGGATGAAATAACTCAGGATTTGATCTGGAGTCACATATAGTATATGAGAATGGAAATGGTGATAAGCCCCTGTTCATATGAGAAGCAGAGGGGAAAAAAGCTCCATTAAAAGGAATGAATGTTTTGCTTTCACGTTTTAAGAAGGACACTGTTATCATCAGTGGTGAATTTATTCTAATTAAGGTAACTTAAATGCCATATCTGTGCTATGTTTTTCTTTCATGCAGCACACCAACAAAACCCACTGGTTTAGCTACAAAAAAACCAAAGCCCTGCGTGAGCAGAGTAGGTACCTGCTGCACCCCAATAGTGTCTCCCAGCACAGGAGGCACAGTCAGCACTGCTGGGTGCATTCAGAGGCAGAGAATAGGTTGTCGGAAGAAACTCAGTCTCTAATGTCCTTCCAGACCCTGGTCTCTTTGCTGGAGCTTTAAACACAGGCTGGCACCAAGGATGGAGGGAGAGAGAGGTGAGGCAGTATGGACAACCTGTGTCCATGTCACTGAGGAAGAAAGAGAAGCTGGAAACTGAGTGAGGGAGAGTAAGAGGCAAGGAGGAAGGTATCAAATGGGCACCAAAATATCCTGAAGTGGCTGTGTTATAAGCATCTTCACGGGGGCAACTCAGTAGCCAACGCCTTGTGATAGCTGCAGTAAGACAGCACTAAGGGTAAATAGGAGTGGCTGAGACGCCGGTAGTAGCCTGCACGGAGTACTGCCAGCCCCAGAGCCCAGCCCAGGCTGTGATGCCCTCTGGAGCAGCAGTACAAACTTGTCTATCCCAGACGCCGTGCCATACCCAGTGACCCCCAAGTTAACACAGTTGAAGGTGGCTTTCCTCAGATGACACACCATTGCAGCCTGGGCTGGGCAGGGGAAGCTGGAGCTGCCGCTGATGTACACCGGGTGTACGTGATCGGCTCCTCCCACACCCCCTCCACCCTGCGGTGGAGGACTGTCCCACTCCACACCTGCAGTTTTGCAACTCTCCATGACATTTATGAAAAAACAGCGCAGCCGCCCCATTGAGCAATTCACAGTTACAACAAAAATCCACATGGAGGTTTCCAATGGGCAATTATAAATTACACTGGTGTTTTGGTACTCCTGCCTTTCTGTTTAGAGTAACTCATAGCGGTTTATGAGAATTATCTAACTAGCAATTTTTAGGGACTTCCAAAACATGTAGTTCAGCCAAAAGCAAAGCAGAAAAAACACTACCAGTAAGGAATTTCCCAGTCACTAAATAATAACTATTAAATACAAATACCCATTAGAGCAGAAGATGAAGGCAGGCAAGAGAACACAAGAGGCAGATGAGAGAAAACAAGCATGAAAATGTTGTACCAGATTTTTTCGCATTGAGGTAGATATGCACGTGAACATCTCCCCCAGACTCATGTATCTGAAAGCAGAGCTGTCCGAACCAGAAGCAGACAGGAAGATACAGGATTTCACGGCTTCTGTGGCAACTGAAATGAAAATTCTGAAGCCAAAGTGAGGTTATCACTAGCTGCCAGATACAATCTTTGCAAATGAGAGTGCTCCCAAATAAGACTGTGGGATAACCCTGGCTGCCAGCTGAAATACTGACAAATAGCTATATCATCCTAAAAGCATGACAGTCTGAAACACCAGATCAAGATTTTCAAAGTGCTTGCACAAGGATGCCCTAGATGTCCATGCACAGCTATCTGCATATCCTCCTGTAAGGAAATCCTGTGGGAAAAGCTGGAGTCAGGCTCGGGGCCCAGAGCACTACCCCCTCTTGCTCTCATCCTGGCTTCAATTTTTCACCTCTGGGCACAGGGTTCATTTTAACTCTCACACCCATGTATGCATGATACAGGCATCTCTTGTTGCAGAGGATGCAGTGAAATTCATGATACATAAAGTCTTAGAAAATGCTCCTCCAACAATCTGATATACAACAAACCTTCTGTCAACTGGTCTTTTGTGACCGATGGTGTGTTTTCTGCACCCATCTCCCAGGTTACGGGATGGAGGCAGAGAGAATGATTACCTGCCCCAGTGCTGCTCAGCAGCCCCAGCCAGCAGCCTCTGCAGTGATCCCCATCACCACAACCCCTCACCTGGAGATTTCTTCCCTATGACCACAAGCTCCAGGCTCATTAAGGAAGGGTATTTCTCAGTGGTTTTTCCACTGCTCCTTGTGAAAATCCTACACAACCAAGGCAATCAGGAAGTGTTTACACTATCTGGCCTTTGTTCTTTGAACAGTCTCCCAAATAATACTGATTTCCATACCAAACAAGCACATTGTGGCTTCCTTACTGGTGAGGCACAGACTGTGAATTTCCCTGCCTTGGAAGTTGCAAAAGACAGCTCCAGTATCTGCAACACACTTTAAGGGAGCCCCTGGTGTCCTTAATGAAAAATTCATTTAGGGTAAATCAACATTCGGCTTCATTGTCATCCTATATCAGACTGGGCTGCAGGTGAAAGTGAGTTTAGTTGTTACTATTTATTCCCAGCCGACTACTAATCCCATTTCCCATTGCTGAAATAAGGCATTAAAAATCAAAGTAATCTCTCACTGAAAGGAAGACATTCCTAACAGCTGTATCCTTCAAAGGCTTCAGCGTTTTCTTTCCCCTTACTATCTCCCTAGGTAGCCCTCCGGGACACACGGTTATGTGGGATGCCAACTGCTCACTATCCATCATGGCCGTATTCTCCAAGGGCCCGTTGACTTTCAATAATTTATCACTCGATGTTTTGTGTGTTGCTGCAGAAATAAATCAGAACTGGGAGAGCCAGATGCTCCCGCATCCCATCGCGCTGTATTAATTTATTAAAAAGGGGTTTTCTCAGCCCAGCCATGGGCTGCAGGAATCTCCTCCGCAAGGAGTAGTGGGGATGAGGGTTAAGGTCTGCTGAGCCAAGTGTGGAGAGTGTTGAGAGAGAGAGAGATTTCAACGTGGAAGCACATGAGCTTGGAAACCCTTGCAGGGTGAGCAGGCGGTCGGCTTTCCAAGCAGAGCTAGTGGTGACAGCGCTCCAAGAAAAATACATTTAGTCCTTAAGCGTGTAGCTTTTGTTCTGGGCTCACAGTCTCTTTTTGTTTCTTGGACTAGGTCTCGCACCCGGATGCGGCAAGTAAATATCAAGCCATAAATCACAACTTTGACGCTTGCTTTTCTTTCCTCAAGGTTGTATAATATAATGAAAAAGATCAAGCAAATGCAAAGCTGTTTTACGCTGCACATGCAGAGTGCAAAAGGCCCTGGGTCTCTTCCAATGACCCCACAAGAATGATAGGCCTCCTGCTAACAAAATCTGTTTTTCTGAGGCATCACACAAATCCTCTCATGGATTGAAGAGTTTCTCCTGTTCTTGTTTTCTTTAATGCTCTCGCAATACAGTTAATTTAACATATAATGACCCTTCATTCAAACCTTCTGCACATATATATTATGGTAGTTTCATCAAATGTTCCTCTGGCAGAACAGGAAACGCAAATTTCCTACGTTCCTGAATGCACGTCAACAGCTTTTTGGTACTTATCACACTTAGTCATTTCTCATCTCCCCTTTGGAGGGGGAGAACCATGGCTGCTAACACACAATCTTGCATCTGACATTAGTTACTGCTGGACCAACAAGTTGACCCCACCTGAAAGACAGCAGGGTGCTGGGACTTTTCCTTGAAGTTCTGGGACCTTGCCCTTGAGGTCCAGCCTTGCCACGGTTGCACATTCTGTTCCAGCTCTCTCCTAGGCAGGAAGGCCTGAAGTCACTCCACTGGTGCTCTTATAAAATCAGCTTCTAGTTACCTGCAAGGGGAAGAGTCAAACCGAGAATGCACGATTCTTCGTAACCCCCAAGACATGGCTCAGGGTAATTCCTCTTCTCTAGGACAATTCCAAACAGGAATTGTATAACAGGATGGGTGCATTCCCAGTACTGCTGATGCGTTAGAAGCCTCTCCACTCATCTCTAAGCATGTAAAAACTGGACTTCAGAGCGTCACATACCTGACAGCTAGTTTTGGTGGTGACAGCAAGAAAACACGCTTTCTTGGCATCGGCTCCTTTGCCAGGTTTCAAGTCATTGCCACACATCCCGAAAGACTTAACAACCTTTATGGAAAGGAGCTGGCATGTGGGCTGTAAGCCCCCAATTCTGCCTCCATTCTCTCCTCCTCCTCTGAAGTTTCCATTTGCATTGACATATGCCCAAACATGTAGGCTAGGGAAAGATATCCAACGTGCATAATTCTAGCCGGAAGAGCTGAAGTTTGCCAATGTTATGAGAAAGCCTGAGCAAGAGCTTATAAAGAGAAGTGTTGGGCAATCCTGTCTTTACTGAAGGCAAAATCCCCTGCTGCGCCAGCCACCGAGATTAATTCCAGATTTCCTTAGGTTTTGTGACATGCACAGGGCCTGTCCCAGCAGCTGCTAAGCACTGTCAGGTCTAATGGTCTCTTTCAAATCTCTAGTATCAAGAGCATTATTCTGAGATTTTTCCTGAAATCTTCATGAGACAACATTGGGAAATCCTGATTAGTCAGTAAGATCATTGTTTATCCTCCTAGTAAAACACAGCTTCTGCTAAACCAGAACCATTCTCTCCTTGAAGATAAGCAAATGTTAGCAAACTTACTGTAAATCGTGTGATTACTGGTTAAGGTTGCAGAAAAATGCAATCTGCATCTTAACTCTGTTGTCTCTCATTTACAGCCTTATTCAACTGTCATCTTTGGCACTGAAAACATTTGTCTCAACCTAAAAGTGAACTTTCGAGGAGGGGAGTCTGGATAAAAACCCTACAGCTGGTTTTGGATTATCCATGAAGAAAAAAATTTCCCAGCATAAACATTATCTTGGTTTTATTTTGGGGCTTCTTTGTTGTTTTGTTTTGGGGGTTTTTTTAGTTCAAGGAGAACATTCAGTTTATTTAGAGTTAGACTATTTTATTTTATTTAGATGTCAGCGCAGCACATCTGTATTTCTTGGTGAGACAGAGGAACATAAGAACCGCTCTGCAAGGTCAGACCAAGGCTTGGTCCAACCCTGTATCCTGCCTCCAACAGCGGCCAGTAGCAGATGCTCAGAGCAAAGCACAGAGGAAACAGGACCAGGACCAGGTCCAGGGGCCTTTTCTGGTGTCCCTACTGTGCTCCCGGCACTCAGTGGTCACAGGGCTTCCTGAGCTGGAGCTGCAGCTGGGCTGCTGTGTTTGACAGCTGCCAACAGCCCGGTCCTCTCTGAATTTGTCTTATCCCCTTTTGAGCCCCTCTGCCTCCTTGGTCTTCCCAGCTTCTCATGGCAAAGACACAGGCACAAGGCAGCTACGTGGCGTATGAAATGAATGCTTCCTTGCCCACTTTTTAAACCTGGCAATGTCCTTGGAAGACTCTGTCCCTGAATAGGCCTCTTTTCATGAGCTCTTTGGTCACCCCTCTCGTGCAATCTTGGTCACAGCCCTCCTCATTCTTGTGTTCCTTCTGTCTGTACCTCTGGCTCTCCTGTACTCATTTTAGGGGCCTTGAAGCATGGCACAGCTAGAACTTACAATTCAAACAACCTCCTCTCCTGGTAGTACCTAGTACTTAACTTGCCTATTTTTCCCTCCAATGCTGAGTAGCAGACAATGCTATCAGAGAATTATTCCAAACTTCTATCATTATTCCAAACTTCTTTCTAAATGGCAGGAGTTTGCTGAGAGCCAACTGCTGGATAAGCAGTGGTCATTTTGTGGCTTTCCCTCTATTTAATTACTCTGTACTGACTTTCTCCTGATATTTTATCTCCCAGTCACTCAGCAGTGTGAGATCCTCCTGCAACTGTCTCTTGTTGGCTCTTCTGAAGAGTTCTGCATCATCTGAGAATGGAATTAACTCACTATTTTCCATCTCTTCCAGATCTTTGATTAATACATCGGATAATACCACATACATCTACTGTGATTTCTAGACTAGAGAAGTTTCGCGAGAGGACTTGGGCTTTTTTCCCTATGTAGCTTGGCTTTCCAATGTGCCTGGGGCCAAGTACCACTTTTGGAAAGCTGGATACTTTTTATCGGTGATGCCTTGCTTAGTCACCGCTGCAAAGACTGCCAACAGATTTGTGAAGCCTCACTTTCCCCCATGGAAACATCATGTTCTCTCCTTCCACCATCTCTCTCACATACATGGGACCCATCCATGCCTATCAATTCTAACCTGTGATATGATTTCCAACACCTTGCCCAGTATAGAAGGCCAGCACATTAGTTGGCAGTTCTCAGGTTCATTCTTGAATTATTTCTAGCCTTAGTTAATATATTTGGAAAAAAAGGTTCAAATGTGAGGTTTCATTAATAATTAGGAGGACAAAAGTATACCCTGTAGACAAGCTCAGTTATCTTTGCTAGTTTCCCTCTTAAAAGCGTAACTTCTTCCACAAACGGGGCCACAGTATGCCCACAACTAACATATTTGGAAAATTGCCCCTTGTTCCTTGAATAAAGTGTTGATCTAGGGTTTTGCATAGCAAAACGTGCTGGCAATTTCTTCCCCCCTGAACTCCGTTTTTGTATTCGCAATTACGCTCCTATAGCCTGTTGTGGGTCAGATATAATACAAGGCATCAGCTGAACATCCAGAAAGTTCTCGTATAATTTGGCATCTGCAATTAATGCTGTGACCTGAGTCCACAATTATTTAGAGCCCTCTGGCACTGGGGAATGCACTAGCATTATTTTACCTCTATAATTTCAGCTACGTTGGTACAGCTTTCCCTGTGCACACTCCTTTCCTGCAATAATGGTGCATATTGTTGACGTTTTAGCATATTTTCCTTCAGCATGATTACCCCCCAGTTTTACAAAGTAGAAATTTGCATACCAAACCCTTTTAAAATGTAGTCAGGTGCATAATATAAGGTAAAACTATGCCAGTTTATATTTGACTTGTCTGTCCTACGCACCCGAGTGTGCGTGTGCACGCACAACACTGCATGAGCATTCACGCAGACATCGGAGAAGGTAAATCCACCAACAAAGGTATGTGCACAGGAATTGCATTCTATTTCAAAAAATGCGAAGCAAAACCCAAAGAGGTAGAAATTACCTATAGCAGTGAAGGCGTCAAGTATTTAATCAGGAACATAATTACAAATATGAAGGCACTGTCTGTGAAATTAATGCAACCTATCTAAACTAATGCAGCCTATTTAAAAATAGGCTGACCCTTAAATATTTCACCCACCCAGGGTTTCTGTGGGTATCATCGCGGTACCACCCAGGCAAGCGACCGCAGATTAATGGAGGGAGCGCGGGTGCTCCCACCTCACCCCCTCAAAACCGGCAGCACCACCACACTGTGCGTTCCCATGCGATAACACGTCAGGGCTGTGCAGCCTCTGGGTGCTGTTACCTTTAGGGCTTGCGTTTCAGGGCTGCTCATCCCCACCTCGCGGCTCTCTCGGCTGTGGTGTATCACTCACAGACCAATACCCTCAAGCCACAGGGGGGTATCCCCATGGGGCATAGACTAATTTATAAATGAGAATGATAGCTGAATGCGCCACATTGCAGTGAAGAAAAACAAACCTTATGGACTCTTTCAAGGCTGTGATAAATTAGAATGTGCACGGGACAAATATTTATCTTGCACCCTTATTACAAGAATTTCCTTCTCACTGGTTAATTCAATTAGGAGGTGTCCCTTCGGACTAAAACTTTGTAAGATGGATATATTTTTCTCCAAAACATAATTCATTTTGAATGAAGAGGGGAAAACTCATAGCTCCTGAACTTATTAATAATGATCTTAATTAAAATACATTCCTGTCTTCCTTGAACACTTACGTATGTTACAGAATAGCTGGCAGGGGAGGCAAGAGGGATTATTTTTGTTTTCATGAGAAGGACCTGATCCCAGAAACACTGTGGAACACATATGATGAGGAGTTAGTCACAATGATTTCTTTGGCAAGGGAGAAAGAAGCAGAAACAAAAACAACGCTGACCCAACTTTCTGTCAAAGCGGGGGACGAGGACGAGGGAGACGGTGAGGGATCATTCTTCTTCTCTCCTGACACCCAGGATTACATCTCACTCCAAAAAAGCTTCCTTGTGCTTGGCAGTTTGGGGCTGTGAAGGAGGCTGAGGACAGCAGCAGGAGAAGCAGTCAAGCCTGATAGGAGTGGCTTATGGCCCGGGGAGGGGGTCACCCTCCCGCACAGCCCCAGGGGCTGTGGGGACCTCCCTTGTGTCCCTCTCTATGTGAGATGTAGTTCATCACCGAGCGCAGGACACTGGGACCCCAGGAAGGCCAAACCCACGTAAGACCCCATCCTGGTTCAGCTGGCAAGTTCTGGGCAACAGCAGCCATCCTCTGAAGATGTCACCTGGGCTGTAGGCCCAAAAAGAAACAGGGAAAGACAAAGCCCGCTAAAGAAGGTGCTGTTTAGGAGTTCAGAGGGTCAGGATTATGCTTCGTGTTTGCTTCGTGTCCCCACTTCTCGGGACCCCTTCCTGACTTCTGTCTGAACTACTCCAAGGGTGGTATCTCTGGAACACAAGCTGACTCCTGCTGTGTCTGTGCAACGAGACAACGAGGCTCCATGCACAACCCCACTGACATACAGGCATTACAGAGAGATGATGACAAAACTGCAACTGTTTTCCAAAATATCTACTTTGCCTCTGCACAAAGTGCAATTCCTAGAATTGTCCATTAGAAAATTAGTCCTCAGCTCACTCCCTAGCGTGGGGCTAGCGATTTTGTGCCTGATTATATCTTCAAGGGAGAGTTCAGACATACATATGTTTGGGAGATGCACCTATTTTGAGAGGTCTCTTCTTCCACAAAGGCTGGTGTTTACAACTTCCATCACTGCTTCTGTGGCATGCTGATGGGGGATGGTTTTAATGATGTTCAAGGTTGAAGAGTAGAAAAAAGGCTTGTCATTTCACTTCCTTTTTAGGGGAGAACTTTCTGATCAGCTCTGAGTATTGTATCAATAACTCCTGTTGTATTTTCTTTCATTACAGAGGCTGCCAATACACTGCTAGCAGGCTCCCAAACAAAACAAGGGGCATCACTGCCAGAAGGAAAGGCTACTCAAACATGAATACAAAGTTTAGCAAAACACCTCAAGCATATAAACTTGCACTTGAATCATTGCTGCAGGTATAATTGAAGGGGTTTCTCAACACATTATTCACATCCATGTCAATGCTGTTTCGCTTCCCATCCCCCTCCAGCACCTGCAGGAACCTCTCTGCTGACCCTAAGACCCTTGGTGAGATTCAAGGCAGAGCGTTTGGTCAATGCCAGCTCTTACATCAGTGACTGGCACCCCTTCATGGCTCACACATCCCACTTTTAAAAGAACAATTACGGCCATGCTGTGAGTTGAATGACAAAACTCAAAGGAAAATGAAGATGTTTCCCTAGCAACTGTGCGCAGTAGAATTCCCACCAGCCCAACATTACAGCATCACACTTCGAACTGAAAAAACCACCGATTGAAGGGTTTACCACTAAAATGGCAAGCACGACCCAGCAGAGACACAGCCTTCCTCGGTCACACCAGCTCGTACCCAACTCGTAACATTGGCTTTCACCTTATGTGGAAGGTCACTCTGGATGAGCAATAGTGACAGCCACGAACAGAGGTTCAGGGAGTATAGCAACCTCAGGAGCTGGCCCTGGAAATAAAAAAAAGCTTGATTTCAGTACTGCTAAAAGAAAATAAATGTTGATTGTTTCTTCCTCCTTCCCTTCCAGATCCTTCTCACTACAATACTAGTGTATTTTTGCATATGCTCTTTAACGCATTGCCTTCAGGCATCTGACACACACTGGCTTCCTTGAAACAAAAGCCTGAGTTCCCAGTGGGCCAAGCAAGGCTTACTCACCTAACGTTAATCATCTTTGTCTGACACGTCTCTCCCAGTCCTTCCTTCCCATCCTTCCTAAAATGGCTTGGCTCTCAGAAACAACGTAGCCTGGTTCAACACACCCTTCCCTGCCTGGCAGACTCAGAGGTCCATATTTTCTGTCCACCATACTACCCAGAACAGATACAGTGAGTGATGCAAACTGGGGGAGGGAAGAGGCAACAGTCCCATTATTATCCTAATAAACACACCTATCTTTTGTTTACATTACCATCACTGTTTAACTGATGTAGCCCAGTCCACTGCACAAGGCCAACTTTTTAAGCTGAATCCTGCGTTATTATCTTCTAGAAGGACAGCAACTATTTCCCCCAAGGATGCTATTCTGGTTTGAATATTTAGGCACACTGATGAAAGGCTGCTACGACATCATACTGTAAAATCTATTTGCACCGATACATCAGTTTTACTCCTGAGACAAATGCACTATTATACTGTTATTACTCCGAGAACAATTTCCACTCACCTGTGCTGGAAACGTCCCTTTCCGTAAATTTGGATTACATCTTTTAGGGTAGAAAACACTGTGAAAATGCTCCCCAGAGATGGCCAACCAATTGCTTTCTTTAGCTGATGCGTGCTTAGCATCACTAACTTGGATTAAATTAGCAATATTAAATCCAAAAAAGTTGTATCTATCTCACACGGTGATTTACGGTTTACCTCCTGTAATAGGAGAGGACTTTGGCACACTGAGGCAGAGATGCCTCAAATGCCACCAACGGGTCCTTTTTATAAAAAGAACATGAGAGGAGGGAAGTGTTCATCATCATCCACACATTAGTTGTGCAGCTCTTCCTCTTGCTTGTCAGGTGTTAATACTCACACCATTCATCCTTTCTATAGCTCTCCACGCACCGTCAGGAGGAAAAGCTTGGCCAGGGGCTTTGCAGGGCACGGCTATACAGTCTCACAGTATCCAAAAGCTTCAACTGATGAAGCAGGAGGAAGATAGCAATTGTCCTGACACCTGAGAAAGGGAGCATTGTTTCTTATCCAGGGAAAGGGGTGGGTTTCTGCAGCTGAGCAGAGCAATTTAGGAGGCAAAAGAACCATCAAAAAGCTGAAACATCTCCTAGGTGAGGAGGCAATCCTGCAATTGCCTGTGCTGCTTTGGGATAACAGCCCCCCCTTGCCCTTCTAGCTACACGCAGGGACTTAAGCAACCCACGAGACCTGCTGACACCCACAGACTTCAAATGATGAGTTTCTAACCTGACAGAAAGGCCCGATCCCACACCTTCTGAATGACCAGGAACCTCTCAGGAGGCTTTGGAGCATTTCATAGCTGTATACAATGGAGTCAAAGCCTGGTAAATCCAAATTTCTTCTCTGTAATTCAAGTAATGATCCACCTACATACTTAAATTAAGGTGTACTTTAGGATAATTAAAAGTCATTAATTCTCTTCTTATGAGAGTTTCTTATGAAGATTTCTCTGTTACTCTATCAATCCCCTCCACCGACACAGGATGACAGAGATGTAGTAGATCAGGCAGACAGTATTATGGACATTTTTCTGTGATGCAGAATCTCGTATCTCATCTTGCTCATCAACATACTTACATGGCATCAGGAATGTTATCTCATACCTAGGAATTACTCCTTTTCCCATCCCTGTGCGGTCTTGCTCATTGGTGACACTTGCAAAACCTCCCTACTCACAGGTTGGAGCTGGCACTGGAGAACCCATCTGTCTTTCCTGTCTGCATGAGGCTTTAATTCAGCCTCTCATCTTGCTAGGACCCAGAGTATGGCTTTTCCTGTCTTTCCGTCCCACCAGGTGCTGTGAGGCAGAGCCACTAATGCTGCAGCCACGGAATTGCAAATGGGAGACTTAGATTGCTTAAAGAACCACTGTCAAAGGTAGCAGCAAAGGTGGGTTTATTGAAATGTGTTGTAAAAGTGCAACTTAACAAATTCTGATGGCAAGGTTCACTCTAGTATTGTATCACACAATCATTTAAACAATGATTCAGAACTACCAAGGCAGAGTCAAAGTTACCAAGACACAAACCAAAGTTACCATAATACAAGGTGATGCGTAATATTGGTCACTTACCAAAGACCTGCTGTTGGTGAAAGGTGTCTCTGCCTTGAGCAGCAACCTTGAGAGACATCCCAACTCAAGGGGACATCACTGTCACTCAGCCAGGCTGCTCTGCAGGGAGAGATCAAAGAGGGCTCACTTAGGGTGTCACATTTATGGAATGAAGTGGTTGGTGTGTAGTCAAATTATATGCGATGGAAAAGGTATGCATGAGACTCCTTGCACCCGTAACTTTCTTTGTTCCTTGACAAATGAGCCTTGGAAAAGCCACCCACTATTCATGCGTTAGTCACATGATGGGTGTTCCAAGCTCATATGCATCGATGCTCCCTGTGTCACTCTGCTCCTTTGTGGGTTTTCAGAGAACATACTGAAACATGAGAAGTTCTTGGCCCTGGTTACAACTCAGGCCTTTATGTCCTTTGGAGCCTGTATCACACTACTGCTAGTTTGGTTAAGGAGTCAAGAGCATCTGACCCCGATACCTGCACATCTGCAATACTGCATTTTGAGCTGGGACGTGCCAGGATCTGACCCAGTCCGAGGAGCTGGCTGCTGCAGCTGAAGCATGTGGACTACCCTGAGGTGAGCTGAGGATTTTGTGTCCAAGGGTAGGAAAGCAGCAAAGCCATTGCCCTTTCCCAGAAAGTAAAGCAAACCTCTGTTCCCATGGAAATCAACAGTGAAACTCTTGGGACCTCAGCAGCGACAGTTCAGGTCCTTCGTTATTATTTACCTCCTAAAAGGAATTTTGCTTCTTCAACATGCTGAGTCGTTCTGATTCGAATATTTTATTTGCTTCAGGTCTTGGGTTGTCTTCATTATGTGGCTGCCAACAGGGAATCAAAAGGGGCATCTCCGAACCTGCGCAAGGGTGTGAAACTTTAAGGAGCGAGTGTTAGGTGTGGGGTAAGAGGGAGTGGGCAGGCACATTCCCAAGGGAGTGACTCCCTGTTTGATACCTTTGTTGTGGAAGCTTAAAACTTCAGGGTAAACCAGTGAAATGCAAAAGGCAGGAAGCCCAAGAGAGACTGTATTTGCTCACCACTTACCAGGCTTCCGCAGAACAAAATGTCTGACTTTCTGCCTTTTGTGAAAATGAGCTTTCCAGGGGTCCTAAAGGCCAAACTCCCTTGTAGGCGTAAAGGTCAGGGATCCAGCAGCGGGAAGTGATAGCCACGAATCCCAACAGCCACTTGAGATGCTTACTCTGGAAACAAACTCTCACACAAAAGTGGCAAAAACAGGAGACGTGATGTAACAGCAAAACAAATGAAAACCGTGTGTTTCATGTCGGGATGAGTTACCTACTGGGAGAGAGAGGGCAGGACCAGTGGCTCTGCTCTGAACCTCCAGCTTTCCGCATCCATTTGAACCCAGTTGACCAGGGATGACAAAAACTTCCCGCATTTTGATGCAGGACAATATCAAACAAAATGATTTCAACAACACGGGAAGAAATGTCCTTCAGCAGCAAAGCAAGTGACCAGATAGAGGTGGTTTGTTGCTTCATTCAACGATTTGCTAAGCAGAACAGCATCCAATCATACTGTGAAATAAAGCTCTTTCTTTTGGACAAAGGAAAAGGTTAGGGTTTGGGGTTTTTTTTTGGTTTGGGTTTTGGTTTTTTTTTTTGTGTGGAAAATGGCTTAATTAATCACTTCCCTCAGCTCTGAGTGGAAAGAGGCTTGAGCTACAAAAGCTCTGCTTGTATTAACCTCCAGGCAAGCAGACGCTCTTCCCTGAAATTCATTTAGCTGTCAAAATGGGGAGAAAATGCCAGCAGCAGAGAGGTTCAAAAACTGTGAAGTCCAGGCACTTCGATGAGGCTTTTCCTTTAAAATAACAATAATAACAATAATAACAGAAAAGTACACTGAAACCCAGCTCCAGAGAAGATTTTGTTCCCATTTCTCCAGAAGGGAAAGGCAGGGTGAGGATACCACCAGCGCTTTTACATGCAATCCTTTCATGTGAATGATTTCAAATGGGAGCTCTTGCTCTTGCCTGCAAACAAAAGCAGAATGCATCTCTGTTGCCAGACCACCTGGGACACTGGGAGGAGAGGAAATTTCCAGATGGGTTTTAGGACAATTCATTTATATTTATATAGCCAGAATAAATGTTTTTTTTCTGAGATAGCATTTCCCTTTGCTCTATCTAGACCACCAAGAAAAGAGGGAGGCACAGATTGCTATTGCATTAATAGTCCTGGTGTTTACGGGTTTGGCTTTTATGAACTTGTGGGAGCTGTTTATTGAGTCATAAACTCTACTAATGGGCATATTATCTCTAAATTATATAAGTACTACAGTATTTGGGTTAGTTAAAAGAAAGGCTTAAAACAGTTACACACTTACAGTTAATCTCAATTACCAACATGATCTCGTAATGGGAATTTAATTGCTAATTGCTAGCTCATATTGCAGAAGAACTACAATAACAACACACAATATATAGCCTGTATAAACATGTCCAGACAATTCTGTATTACCTCCTTGCACTGCTACCTTCTTGTATGGTGGGGGTTGTTATTACAATGATTTAATTCCTAAATGCTTCAAATTAGGAAATCCTCTTTGCAGGAAAGCATTTCCACCACTGCTTCATTTGACGGATTTTAGCAAGCTGCCTGCACAGAATCGAGTGGCTTTGAGCAAAAGGGACAGCCTTATGCATACGCCTAAATACTCTGCTAAATTAGCTTCTCGGAGAGCTCTAACAAGAGAAATCATAGTTGCATTTAAATCAAGCGAGGTTTTCCTGTTTACCTCGCTGGAGGGACATTTGACTGAGACCCACTGGCCAGAGCCTAAGTCAAGCTCACTGAGGAGTCTGACCCACCTGCTAAGCATGGCACTGACTGTCTGCCCAGCCTCAGTTCCGGAATAGCCCATGGGGGGCATCACACCAACGACACATGCCCTCTTCTGCCCAGCTCAACCCGGACTACCCACAGCTGGCTGAAGCTCAGCCCTTCCTACACATGTCGTACTCACTGCAGTGTGGCCACAACCTGCAGTAAGGGTGGGGAGCAGCCAAGCAGTGACCGTGCTTGACCTCAGTGTTCCCCTGGCAATGTGGATGGACACAAAGGCAGGATCCATCTCACTCGACAGCAATGCAAACATCCACATTCAGCTGGTTGTCTTAAATCCTTTCCAGGTCAGTCCAGAGGGAGGGGCCACATACAGACAACAGGCCTCCTGAAGGCCAGGCACTCCCTAGAGGTGCTCATCAGCCCTCCATCACCAAGTAGGGGATGCAGACAGCTAGCACAGCTGCTGACATCTGCACTGTAGACACCTGAAGGCAAGGGCCATAACTCTCAGCCATATACCTCATGCTAATTTAGGGAAGGCTGTGTCCCACCTGCACCACAGCAGCTCTGCAAAAGGTCTTCCTCCTGTCTTTCAAGACAATGCCGTTCTTCCAACAGATTTGCCTTTGAAAGTGGGAGCTCTCTCGAGTACTGTTAGCTGATACAATGAATTTTTGCTGTTACAGATGATCCCACCATGCCGCTTGCCAGGGATCTGCATCAGATTTCGGAGAAGTTTGTGAATCAGCTCCTTTACTTCTCTTTGTTTGTAGTTCTTAATACGAAACCAGCCTGACGAAAGAGGAGAGCAAAGAGAACAGATGGCTAGGGTGAAGGGCAGATGAGGATAGCCAGTTTACTTGGGTGTACCACATAGCAGAAAAAACTTCCAGATGATTCAGAAATGACCAACTGTGTTGAGAAAGAGTTTACATAACCAATCTATAACTTTAACACATTAGATCTATATTAACCACCTTCCTCATCTTGGTTATGTTTCCTCACTGGTTTTAAGCTTTACTTTGGAAACTGGTAGGAACATGGGCTTCCCCTCTAAACCCCTACCTGGCTTGTTTGACCATCACCTAAAATACGAGTGCTACTTCTGACTGGATCCACATCACCACCCTATACAAACAACAAGAAATTAAATCAGAGTGAACAGTAGCTTTAAAAAGTCTTCTTTCATGATAGTTTTCCCTCAAATGTTATCTATTCTGCCCTCTAAGATCTAAAAATAATTTTAAAAATCTGACTGAGCTCTGACTGTGGTATTTTGAACTCTGGATATTGTAACTTCTTCACAAACATGTGGCCAATTTGTCTTTCTCACTGTACTGGGCTTGCTGGCTAAGCCACCTCAAAGAGAGAAACGCTGCGAGTAAACATGCAACGGATAAGTTACTGAGGGCACAGGACATTGTTGCTTAAAGAACAAATGCTTCCCTCCATGCCACTGAATAACCTATGTCTGACTACAAGATGTTAAAAAATGGAAAATTCTTGTAATGATTAGTTCCATGTCTCAAACCACGGGAACACACAGAAGGGTCCAGCTAGCAAGAGGCCAGTGAATTACTATTAGTGATATATGGACTGCTGTTCTTTGAATGCTGTCAAGTGGCTGAAAACATCCAATACTTTGGTTATTGTGGAGTTAGGATCCCTGCAGTTTTCCCACAGAAAGTTCGCCTTTGGGAGACAGAAATGTCTCCTGGACTAAAAGGACAAGACAGAGAGAGGAGACATAAGAGTCCACTGAGCCCCAACTTTTTCTGCGAAGAGCTTGGCTGCCATGCAGTAGGATCAGCTCACGTCAGCACATGCGAGACAAATGAAGGAGGACTTCAACATCTTTTCATTTATGTAGCAGAACATCTGTCTGACCTTGGTACAAATAGCTCTGGGTAGAAAAACACAGTGGACGCCAGTATGATGGGCAGGACATGGGAAAATATTGCCTGGTAGAGAACGTCATTTTGTCCACAGGTTGCCCACGGCTGCTTGTGGCTACCCCGTCTGAGGGGGCTCATCCACTCGTGACCCCCAGAGCAGATGACCAGAGCAGGCACTCTGAACCGGGCAGGGGCAGAAGGCGTGAGCCACAAGCTAACCAGCGCACCACCTGCACACGACGACTGGCCCCCTTTGGCGTTCGCAGCCTGCCTTTCCCTTGCAGCAGCAGCTATTCCAGACAACTCAAAGCCTCTTATTCTCAAAGGCCAAGTTGAGGAAATAAAAATTAACACTGAACACGCAGCAGACCCCAGCAGCGAGATGCGGAGCCGGGGCTGTAATGCGAATCTCTTCGCTCCTGCCGTGGACAGCACAGATACTTGTGGAAAGAAGATATCTTTGGCTTCCCTACAGAGATCGAGAGCTGAGATTAATAGCAACTGCGAGGGCTGCCTTTCCCTTCATGTGATGCATGCTTTAAAGCTGTGGCCTCCTGCCATCTTGAAACATAATCTTGCGGTATTGTCTTCATTCAGGCCCCTCAGCAGCAATGTGAAAAGAGAGAAGAAGCTGGTGGCAGGATTAGAGGAGAGGTTGAAATATTCTGGGCAGCATATGCTCTAAGTCACATTATACAAAGAGTATTATTGGACTGCTCCTTGGCTAGGGCTTTCCCTTCTGGAAGCACTGCTGCTTGTAAAAAAGAAAACCTGGTGAAAAGCCTTCATAACACATCAGACCACAGCATATGACACATTGTGAGCACAGTGACAAGCACTGAAAATATTTTTCAGGCTCTGTCTGCCCTGCTCCTAGGAGATCCTTTTGTGCTCATCAGGGTTATGCAAGATCCATGGGAAAAGAGGAGAAAGAGAAGTGAGAATATTAATTCAGAAGGGTATTAATTAACATCCTAAAATTACTGTCAACAGGTGACCCCTGTCAACCTTAAAACTGAGTAGTCTTGGAAGGCTGTTTGAGATCCTTGTTGGTTTAGAAGTGAGAAATCACCTTTTCTTGTCCAGTTCAAATTTATTTGTGGCAAATTATACCCATTTCTTCTTAGGCTAATAACGTTCTTAACTGCAACAGATGATGCCTGGCCATCATGTATTCACGGAGAACAGTCATATTCTCTTTAAGACTTCATTTTATTTCACTAAATAAGCCAAGCTCCTTTGGTCTCCTTTCTTATCTCTATTCTCTTGGTCACCTTTCTAGTTCTTCTCTGCACTGGTTCCAGTTTGCAGTCACCTTTCTTGACCATGACCAGACCTGACCAGACCATGACTGACGGGACCTATACACAGAGTTTCACATGAAATTTGAAATAATATGTTTTGTACTATTTGTTTTTTCCTGAAAAGAGGCTCCTCTTTGTCCTATACACATAAAGGAAACCAAACTGGGGTGAATTTCCCATCTCTAAAAGCTACTTGGGAAGTTCTAAATTGTTCAAAGTTCATCTTTCTTGGAAACCCTTGACTGTACAAGATTTCCACAACTGAAATATATCCTTCTGAAGTCTGGGGAACATTAAAAATTTACAAGGGCAACTGCATTCACTTAAAGTGTCAAGCTCAGTCTTGGTGGCATGTTTTAAAAATCTTCAGCTTTCATCAAACGGGCTTCAAATGCAAGTTATTATTGTTTTGGATCCTGACACTATCCCCACGGTCAGACATTTTTCTTGTCATATAAGAAACCATTTTCCTCTTTTGGATCAAAAAGCAGTACATGGTCTTGCCTACAACTTGGAGCACTTTAACAAGTTTTCACAGTTTTCTTTTTGACCCCGTAGACATAGATCATCACTTACCCATTTTATTGCAAACATCTTCCTAAGTAGGAGCAACACACACAATTATGTCTTGCCTCAAGTCCTTTTTTGCTGACAAAAAAGGTAAAAAGTTGCCAAAAACTTCATATTTTGCCACATGGAGGAGAAATAAATTCCTCTTAGGAGCTTGGGGGTGGGTGGGGGGAGGGGTGTAGAGAGAAGACGTGCAGTTAAAAATCTCATTTACACTATTATGCAGAAGTACAGCAAGGTATTTCTAAATGGAATTATAATCCTAAAAAGGGATTTCCAAGTTTGCAAAAAGATACAGATTTACTGAATGAAATTATTCTTTGAACTACTGTCTTTACATCAGTTTGGGGATTTAGATACTTTGAACTCCCATCTTTCTAAATCAAACATTTCCTCTCCAACTTGCAAATTCAGATTACAGAAAGGGCAGGGTGCTGTCTCCTGAATGCATGAGCTTCCCAGCCACATGCAGAGGTGCGCGCTGGCTTACACATCTTCCCATTCCCCTGTGGAATCACCGTGGATGAACCAGCTCCCACTTTCACCTCAGCTCTTCCATTCTTTAAACTGGGGAAATTACGTCTCTCACAAAAGCATGTCATAAATTCAGATCTAATCGTGGCTTTGAGCTGGCACAAGCTTAAAAAGACACAAAAATGCTAACAGGAACTCAATTTAGTCATCACGATTTTCAGCCAAAAGAAAGGCATCAATTAATTTTCAAAGTACAGTGCTACTGCTAGAAAGCTGCACACTAAAACAGTACCAAAACCCCTTCTCTTCATACATCTCACCCAAGCAGACTGGGGTGGCTACTAATCTGAGTCACATTTAAAACAAAAAGCAAGAACTGATAGCTTCTGTGCCATGCCTGCAGAATATTTATTTCTACACTGGAAGGCTATAATTATCTCTGATACCAGAGCAACTTTATACTGTGCTAAAACCTCGCTAGTATTTCCTCCATAAAATAACAAACTTTGACACAAACAGCACTTGAGCATCACCACAGGGATATAGCAAAAGCACAGATATAAGCCAAAGAGCGAGAGAGGAAATTCAAATGCAATTACCTTATTCATCTTTATAGAGTCTGACCTGATATTTTACGAGGTCATCCAACAACCTCTTTTGTTTGCAGAACTAAGCAGGGTCAGTCAGATTTTGCTTTGTTTGATTCAAAGATTTCTCAATACTTATAAATTCTCCACAGAAACAGACACAAAGACTAGGGGATACAGTTTTAATTATGCTTGTGTAAGTACGAAAGAGTATTGTAGATTTAGAAAGAGTTACAAAAGCACACAAAGTACATGTCTATGTTGGAATAAGAAATGAAATGCAGTAAAACCTATATCTGATTTTTTTGTTTTACGGGGAATATTTTCAGTATCTGCCTAAGTAAGCTTTGGAGCTGGAACACTAATCCAAAAGCAGTGCCTGGCACAGGTCAGATTATTGTTCCGTGCCAAACAGATCATCCAGAAGAGTTACGTATTTGATCCCTTTCACAGGAAGGGATGGTGGTTGTCCATTCCAGGCATCTTCATTCTGAAATTAGCAACCGAGAGAATATCTTAGAATATAATATTGAAAATAAGAATAATTAAAAGCTGGTCAACATAAGGTTGAATGAGCTGGTTCTTTTCCACATACAAACCTGTGAAAAAGTGGACCTTTATATAGCACTTCCTCTTAAAAGAAGAATGCAAACGCTAGAAACGTGCTCAAATTCAGCAATCTTGCAGAATATTTTATTACAATTCTTTTTGGTAATTGGCCCTTTTGCAGATATTTTCAAATTAAATTATGCTATATTTTCTTCATTAAGATGCTTATACTTGAAAGTCTTTGTAAGTCGTCTATGTCTCCCCACCAAAAAATCATACAAAATAATGAGATAGAAGAAAAACGTCAGCTAAACAAGCAGAACTCTGTTGCTGAAATCTGTTTGTCAAATACAGGTACTGTACCCCCAAAATATTGCTGTTAATCCATGGTAAATCATGAAAATTACAATTAGATTCTAAAGTTAAACAAGATTCAAATCCCTTCCTTTCTCTGATTTTTTCCATTTCTGCGTTGGGTTTCTGTGGCGGGGTTTTGATAGTAGGTGAGGGGCTACAGGGGTGGCTCCTGCTTGAAGCTGCTAGAAGCATCCCCAGCTCCAGGTCTGACCTGCCTTTGGCCACAGCCAAGCCAGTCAGATTAATATATTTAAGAGAAGAAAACAAAAGAGAACGAGTAGCAGAAACAGTGGAGAGAGGAGTGGAAGAAGAAAGGAGTGGAATGTGGGGGGGGACAGCCAGGCAGACACCTGGGTCAGTGAAGGAAAGCAGGGAGGAGGTGCACCAGAGCAGAGGTTCCCCAGCAGTCCATGGTGAGAGGGCAGGCTTCAAGGCAAAAATACTCCGGGCACAGGCTCTGACCTTACTTTGTTTCTGTGGTACTGAGGCTCACGAGGCCCCTTATCCTGACACAATCTCCTGAGAGCAGACACTGTTTAAATACTGAGTTATAACTTAAGCACAGAATTCTTCTGTAAAAACAAAGAACACTCACTGAGCAAAACCTAATGCACACTTTGAACCACAGGACTGCTGTACAAAACACGTGGAAGAGCTTTGATTTTATCTGTATAAGATGGAAAAATTCTTCTCAATGACGAAGTGAAAAACAAACCACCGTGGAAACCAGCAGCACCGGGCCCTTGTTACACATCACCGACAGTTTGAGATGCTACAGAAGAGAGTGCTGGTAAGCCAAGCAAGAGAAAGGAGTCAGGTTAACAGCGCAGTCCTGGAGGAGTACAGGTAGGTTTAAACGATGTCACCACTGGACTTGAATTTAAAAGAATGCAATGTTTCTAAATGGTCTGAATACAACCAAACACACTCTGTACAGGCACAGCAACACATCGGCTAGGCCAGAACAGCAAGACTACAAGTTGGCAGAAGGGCCCCCAATTTATCTGTTACAAAGTTTTGAAAAAATTAGCGTAATTGCCTTATGCACCATCTATTGTAAAGTGTTACATTCAGCACAAGATGGCAAGATCAGATTAATCTCTGCAGTTTGTCGATATTGCATTTTTCTTTACCCTAAGTAGCAGGCTGATTGAGATCTACGAAGTTGATCCATCAATACTGCTATTGCTCTACACCTATCAGCGATGTGGTGTATTACGCAGAAGTTTCTACGGAGTTATAAAAAAATATGTAACTATTTTCTGCGGCATCAGTGGAGTTTAAAGTATTTCCCGACCATCTCAGCAAGCGAACAGATCGTTTGACATGTGACAACGGTATCTGTGGGTGAAGCAGTATTCACGCCCATTGTTCATGGACAAATACACCTGTTTCCCCTTCTGGTTTTTTTCTTCTAGAAAAATGTCACAGAGTTGTAACACCTCTTAGGCATGGGGGTGTTACAGGGCTCCTTGTCCCTCTTTGACTTCTCTGCTTCATTCTAAACCTCCCAGGAAAAAATGATGACTTGAAGAAAACAGGCACAAATATGCAAATATGAGAACTGTTGTGATATCCACTGGGTAAAGCAGTCACGTTGAAGTGGGACAAATTAGATCAATGCTGTTCTGTTCCTTTGCTCAAATACACTGGTCTTACCTTGAGAGGAGCCTTTATTTTCTGGAAAGCAGGGATTTGATTCTCTCTCCAGTTCAGCCCATCCACAAACTTCTTATATTCCACTTGCTTATGGTCATCTTCAAACCTAAGCAGAACATCCATAAGAAGACTCAAGGTTAAAGGAATTTTTTTACGAAGTAGTATCATACTATCTACACCATACTAATGCATTACCTTTTGGATAATAATTTTTTACTCCTTTATTACCAAACACTAGCAGCAGTACAGAAAAACACTACCACACAGTCAGGATTGCTGTATCATACATGCTATTCCATATTCTTACACCTTCTTACTGTCTCTCATAGTAGAATTCAATTTCTTTGAGATTTATTACATTTCCACTAATTTCATTTTATTTTTGAAGCATTGCTCAACCTTTTCCAACACTGGGATGTCACAATTGGTGACAAAGGTAGAGTTGGAATGACCAGTGTACGATTCCTTTGTGTGGAAAAGAAACAGGTAGAACAATATGAGAGCTGTGCTATAACACAACTGACTCGCTTTATATGGCTTCTACAATCATTTCCTGAAAATAAGCAATCCTTCAAAAACGCTGTTTGCACACACCTTGGGATCAATTCACAACTGACAAACACACAGCTCTCTAACCTATCAAATCATAGCCAGATTTAAAAAGCACAACCCTTGTCATTTGGTAGTTGCTTTATGGCAACTATGTTCTTTATTTCTGTGGGTTAAATATATATTTGTGTCAGTGATGAGCATCCTCTAAATGCATGAAGATACACATGCTGCCAGCTAAGGCCTACAGGTACCTGGTGGAACATGCAATCTTCCTCCCTCAAATTTCTAAAATCATTACCTTACACTAATAAACCCCAAGGGAACAGATTTCTAAGCCACATCATCTTTCTGCCATTGATTTGGATAAAGCAGCTTCAGAAACAAAGTCCTCAATTCAGCAAAACAGGAGATTAAGGCACTGGGGAAGCACTGTTATTCCAGTGGGACTATGCAAATGCTTGAAAGATATCCACAAGCTGAAGCTACCAGGCAAATCGTTCTTGAAATGAATAGCTTAACTGCTCTGCTATAAATACTGTACCAGGAGCTTCTGTGAATGACACTTGTCTCACCTAACACTACTCACATACGAAAGGTTTAGGCATATAAGCACACCCTGGAAGCGCCTGTGCTTCACTGGGGTCCATGAAGAGACACATACAACTAGCAAGATTCAGTACCTGTTCTTTGGTGGGAAACATCAAGATTAAATACTTTTGCCCTGCAATCTGGTGAGTCAAATACTACTGCACAGGAGCAAGACCATCTCCAGGAAATAAGTCTTTTAGAAAATCATTCTCTCTTGTTCTTAGAGAAATAGCCCTGCACAAAACCTGGGTCTCAAAACCCTTCAACCACTGCAGAGGGTTCTGGTAAAAATTAAGCATGAAGGTAGTTTAAGGGAGAATTTACAGCACAGACTTGGAAAACAATACCAGAGAAGAGAAGAAATAAATTTAGAGACAAGAATAAACCGTAATAAACTGCAACTCATCCTCCCCCTACACCTTCCATTTAATAGTCAGCAGAAGAGATAATAATAAAATATACTGAGAGCCATGAACAGAGATGTTAGTGATAAACTAGAATGTTAAGTGCTGTGAGTTATGCTGAAGATGAAAGGAAAGTCAGAAAAGAATGCTACTGTTACTAGCATTAAAGAGGAGCCTGAAACATTGCCATGAGAAACCCTCCTATGACACCTTGCTTCTTTCTAACAGCTCACATGCAAGTTAACATTTTCATAAAGCCTTAACTTTTGGGGAATATATCTAACATACAAGAAAATTATTCCCATTTTTGTGGGGAAAAGAAAGGAGTTTTGCATTAGAAGTAACAAGACAACAAAAAAGCTTATACCACCTGGGAAAAAGCTATGGCACACCAATTTTGCATTTCAGAACCGTTATGACAATTTTTCTTTCCTTTGCTATGTATGTATCTATCTTTTACTCATTGTGAAAAGCCAAAAGATTCAGTCTACCGCTAAGATGCAGAACCGTAAAAGCAGCATTTTAAAATATAGAATGCCTCAGGGCAGAGACAGAGCTTCCTGTGCTGCTAGCGAGGAGCTAGTTGCTGGACAAACTGCCTAAGGAACAAGTGACAGCACCAGCAAGCCGAGATGACAACATGGGTTAACTATAACCAAAGATTTTAACACAGGCAGAGGAAATGGGATTCCTAAGTACCATATTTAAATAGCTACAGAAAGCAGCTTAAAATATTATATTAGAATAATAATAATAATAATTACAGAAAGAAAAAATACAAAACAACCCAAAGCTGCTCTTTAGATCTCTTTCTGCTGTGACTTACTGTGGCAATCTACTAAAAGCACACACTTGCAATTTGGCCCAGAGAATCCAGCTGGACCGAGGAGATGTTATCAACTGGTGCATTATTAGGAGGGAGATGTCATATGCTGCAGTGGCTGGAGTTAATATGACTGGAACTGGCAGTGCTCTTCAGAAAAGGAAATTAGATTTGTCTTATCAAGAAGATGCAACAAAGAACTCTTGAAACCACGCGTCTCTTCAGTTCTGCCCTATGACTTCTACAATGCGTGTGATGTTAGACTAGGAAAGTCACTCCCCCATCCCTATCATAGTTTGCAGAGCACTTTTTTTTTTGACATTACCAAAATAATCACACATTTCTGCTTCTAAAAATATATTCATAATGAAATACTCCAGATATGTGAAAAATCTGGTTAAATCACATTATGACCATTCCTGAGGATGCTTTGGTGACTAAAGGTTACTTACAAATATTTTTTCTTTCCCATCAAGAAATCTGTAACGTAAACATTTATGTGAAAAGTTAATGTACATGCAGAGTTTTTTTTAATTCTTTAGTTTTGAATAACATTTGTTAAGAATTTAATCTGATAACAACAGAGGAGAAGCATCATGCTGCTTTAAGCTTAGAGAAAACATTGGGATCCTTCGGCCTGTTTGATAGTCTCTGTGTAACACAGGTATACACCTAAATTGTCATAAATGGCTCATATGAGAAGATCTAAACCAGCAAGCACAGACATGTCTATGCAGCTGAGCAGTGTGAATTAAATAATAGTTAACACCTTCTGTATATATTTATTCCCATCTTGAACAACTATAAATTGAAGCAGCAGTTACTCAGCATACTGAGTAACAGAGTTTCTTCTAAGAGATCCAAGTATTAACGCCAGAGAGTCTTTTCATCACAAAAGGCATAGGGAGTCTCAGGCATCAAAGGTAACAAGCAGAAGACAGAGTGCAGGAGAAAGATCTTGTGACCATTTCCAACCTTGCTCCTGCTACCAGGACACTTGCTGAAGCAGGAAAAGAGGGGTTCCTTCCTGAAAGAAATAGGTCAGCCCTAAAAAACACATCACAGGAAGGCAACTAGGCAAAAAATTATTAGTCAGCTACAAACCAAGGAAAAGCCCAGCCTGGCCTATTAGTGACTTGAGAACTGGGATGACCGTGTAGGAGGCCTGTTGTTACCAGGCACTGCTACCTGAGAGACAAGGGATTAACTTTTTCCAAACCGCATGCGCCCCTCCCGAGTGCAACAATCTCACCCTGAAACTGTGGAGAGGAAAAGACCTACACAAACGCTTTTAACAGAAATTGAAAGGCATAATTTTAAGAACAGGAACATGCACTTAACAGCCAAACTAATGCGGAACAATCAACGTGTAATGCTTGTGAACTTGTCTTCCATTCTTTCTTCCCCCCATTTTTTCTCTCCTTATCTGCCAACTGTTTATATACTCTCTGGGGAAGGACTGCATCTTTTTAAGTCCTTGTTAGCATACATTTAGCATTGCAGTAAATAAAAATAACAGGAAAAAACCCCCACCCTAAATTCATTACTGAAGCACTTTTGCAACATTTATTTATTAAACAAACTATAATTGTTCATTATTATGCCTGCATAAATTTAAAGAAATGCTTGTAATGACTACTGCAGTTTTCTGCCAGAAACCATTGTGTACCATCTGCATTGCTTAATACGTTGTTATTTAAACTCTGTATTGCCCTATGACTAAAAAACTAAGTGAGAAAATGCTGATGGAAAAAGGAAACACTTTAATAAGCCAGCTCAGGGAAACTGGAAAAATGGACACATTGTTTGGTACCTAAATCCTACTATTCCACCATCCCACAATTAAAAATACAAATTTACTCTGAACAGACAATTTGAAAGGGTCTTACAAAACCTCACAGTCTTTGTGCTAATTCTCCCTGCACTTCATGGAAACTGAATGGTCTTTGGGTACAGTAAACAAAGTCTTGGGTCATGTGGAGGTGACCACAAAATTAGACAGTAACTTCTAGTCCTATCTCATGCTTTTAATAAATGACAGATCATCGCAGTATAATTTACAAAGGTAAATAATAAATACTTTAAGAGTATTGCCTTTCAAAATGGAAAAATAGAACCATTAAGTCCTACAGAAAGTCTCTGCCACGTAATCTCAGATAGCAAAGCTGAATAAACATACAGCTTCAGTGTTCAACTATTATTTGATCACATTGCCTAGCATCATTTTATAGCTGAATAGGGTCCAGCGAGTGCATTAGCTATATATACTGATTTTGTGGGAATCAATCCAACAGCTTTTATTGTACCACTTTCTTCTTTCATAAATACAGATACACAACAGTAGGAACACCACCACTGCTTGCTTCAGAAACATCAGTGGACACAAAATTACATGCTTCCTCATCCAAAAAAACCCCAATGAAATGATAGCGTTGACAAGCTTTGCCCACTGCACTGCATACTCCCCAGGAGTTAAGACTATTCTTCATTAACAATACACCTCCCTGTTTCATGATTCTCCAGTCTCAAAGGAAACTACAGAATGCAGGAGGAAAGGAAAAGTCTAAATCTCATTCAGCCAAGTCTACTCTTCGATATCCAGATTACTGAAAATTACCTCCTATTAAACAGTCTTCAAAAAAACTCTTTCCCTGACTGCACTCCCACGAAACAACACTAACCAAGCAGTGCCAACTGCACATTGTTAAGAAGGTGACAATGTTCCTTCTTACCTGCAGCGCAGTCACCCAGCACATAAACTGCCATTGTCAGAAGTAGCTGACACTGTAACTTAGAACCGGCATCACACATAGCACTCCATCGCAGGAAGTACTTCCCACACTGATTTCCGAGTCCCGGTTTCACACTATTTACCTTTCTCATACAGAAATCTGCAACACAGGCTGGCCACAGCCCCTTTAGAAACAGAGGAAAATGGATGGCAGTTTAGAAATCCAGCTCTTACACAGGCTGAGGAGATAACTCTCTTCTCCTCCATCACCTACAGAAAGAACCTACAGTGACTGAAACCTAATTCAGCTGTCATGGGTACCTGCCTAAAACTGTGTGAAATCTCTCAGTCTCCTCCTTGTCTTCTACGCTTATCTCTAATTATTTATTTATAGTGTACCGGGCTTTTTCTTTTCAACTGCCTACACTGAGAGTCTTCAGGAGAGAAGAGGTTCATCTCACAAAAGCTCTCCCTGGTATAAATTCATAAACAATAAACACATCTCTGAAGCCTATGATGTGTCTGTTTTTCATCAGCATTGAGTTAGTACATAAAGGAAAACCTCCAGCCTGTTGTCTGTGCATTTATTCAATTCCAGCCTTTGTGAAGTGGCAACTATGAGAACTCCTTGTCTAGTACGGGATGACAATTGTCCTCCATCACTTTTTGTGTTGGGCAGCTTAGTGGGAGTTCTAAAAAATGAGGTTTAGATTAATGCTAAAATTCAGACATGCTGCTGATGACTAATGCTTGTAACCTGTCAGAAGTGATGAACGGCAAACGAATTGCAAAAGTCGTCTAGCTGGCTACTGCAGGGAACTGCTCTCAATGGTTTTGGTCTGGAAACGGGGGCTTTGCAGAAAATAGCCTCTTAGGCTTCTAAAGAAGCAGTCTTGTTGATAGTGATTTACGTCGGAAGTCTTGCTTGCAGTACGAAGATGCTTTATTAAAATGGATTCCACATTTCTGCCTGATAAAAGTCTTTTCATTATTTGATAAATCCAGATGCTTAGTTTGCAATTCCTCCTGAAATCAAGAAGCATATCTACCTGAAAGCATCTAAACGTGACAGAAGAAAAGACCTGCTCCTGCTTTTAACATGGTATGAAGGCACAGAGAAAACATTTAAGGATGTCCCACAAGGGAAAGAAGAGACCAATGAGCATGCATTTAAACCTGTTACCAGAAAATCTGGCCATGAAAATCAGACTCAACATGACACGAGTGTTCAGAACACCACAGGTTACTCTGAACTCTAGCCTTTAATACAAGTGCAGTGAATACTACCACAACCATGTCAACACTCCTTTTCCTTTTTAAAAATTACAATAAAATAGGTTTCAGGTGATAGAAATAGGAGTAGCATCACTTTCATTTACTACTGATGATACCTACTTCATTCAAGAACATTTCCTGGTATTCATCTTCGTAAGTTTCTTAAAACTCATATAATGTACTTTCGTAAGATTATTGTTTTTACCTTACATATACACAGGAACAACTAATGCAAACAAAAGTGAATCTCACTGATAATAAGTATCAGCAGCTGATTCCCATAAGACTAATTTCATAGAATTCTGGCAAAGCTCAGATGATCTACCATGCCAGCCAATGAAAAGAAGCTGCTAAGATGGATGCACCTTAGCCGATTATAAATATTCTATAAACAAGAAAGTCCACATGTGTATAGGGACAAAATCAGCACCATGAAATTATTAATACTGTATAAATGACAAATTCTTAAGCACTATGTCTGCAGTAGATACTTAGCATTGGTTTGCAGCCATGCCTGCAGGTCATACTATCTGCTGTTAACTTACATGGTCAGCAAAGCTTGCAGATCATCATCAGCCACCGGTAACTTGAAGGACTTGCAAACAGTCCTACAGATCTCATGGGGCAGCACTCCACGCCTACACAAACAGCAAGAGAGGAGGAGAAGCGTACATTAGGTGTTTTCCAGATTTACTTCAAGTGATTGCTGCTGTGAATAGGAAAACATGCGAGGAATATTGGGGTAGGGGGAAAGAAAACAAGGTTTTATGAAATTTCGCTATTACAAAGCAGAGAAATTTGAAGTGCACATGGTGGCCTGTCTCCCACACACTGAGGTCCCTAGTGATTTTCTCTGGTTCTTTATCTGTGACATCAGAGAACAAAAAGGGCAAATGAGTCATAAGAAGAATCAGCTATAAATCTTTTCTTTTTTCCCTTAAATCCGTGTTTTTCCGCTTTGACTTAAAATACTATGTTTTGCCTGTGAATGAGCATCTGGTTATGATACAGAATGTTCAGAACAGCAGCTCTAATAAAAAGTGCACAAACAAAGTGAAGACGAGACAAAAAGGCTATCCTTTTCTGGTCTACTGTCAAGTGCTGAGAGAGGTGTAACATCACAAACAATGTTCTTTGGCCGTGATATATCATTTGCTCAGCAACAAACAGAAAGCGGGTAGGTTTACAAGCAGAGCTTCCCAAATAACAGCTTAGGCTAAGCAGAGGAAACTTACTTTTCACGGTCATTGTATGTAAGCACTGCAGACAGTTGTTCAAAACTCTCAAAGCTATTTTTCTTCAGTTTTTCTTGAGCCACTGCAAGGAGGAAGTGGCGGTCCATTTCATATTCATCTCTCACACTGTAATAGCGCCCGAGAGTCATAATCTCATGTTCTGAAAAGGTTCCATCGGTGATACTGACTATCAAATTTCTGTACAAAAAAACCAGCCTACGTAAGTTTTAAGTAAAGGAGTTAAAAAGAGTTAATAATCACTAAATTTCAGGGGGAAAAGAAGCATTAAAATGCACTTATTAGCAAATGCTGTATTTGGATCTTTAAAGAACGTATTTACTTAAATTTGAAATCCAGATTTGTTCAAGGAAGTATAACGGAAATCACCTGAACTCTTAAACTTTTACAGGATGCTCACATTTGCTCGTAGTTGGCTACACATACAAAATTACATAATAATCATGACTGAAGTCTTTCACTGGAGAGGTCATACTGGCAAGGAATACTGGCAGCACTGTGAAAGCTGGGCCTGCTGGGCAGCTTTCAGGGGAAAGCTGGGGGAAGGGAAATAGAAATTGGTCAAAGAGAGAGAGAGCAGAAAATTACACTCGATGTGTAATCACAAGCCCTCCTGGCAAGAATGAAAGACAAGAAGCAGTAGTAAGACTGGTTCATGCTTGGACATTGTCAGCAGAGAATCAGATCCCATGCAGGACAGAGCCTGAGATGCACTCTCCCAAGATCGCTTGTGCTTGTCAGATCAGCCCAACCCAAGGAAGAGGATGTGTTCCTGAGATCCATCTGATGGGCCAGCGCTGGCACTGAATGACTAGTCATTCCTGTTAACATCAAGAATATGGCACTGGTAATACAGCTGGAGTGTTTTCTGGGTAAGCTCCTGAGGACACTTGCAGTATATCAGCAAATGAACACAAGCTTTGGAGCTTAAGAACCAGGTCTAGTAACTACAGTTCAGAGCAATCTCCCTCTGCTTCATTATCACTGGTGGAGGGGAGGAGAAGGACTAATTGTAAAGACTACGTTGTCTTTGTACTAGGGGTTTTGTTGCCTTCAGTGACTACAGAGTTCTTCCTATGTCCTGGATGCTGACACAGTGTAAGGGAAGAAAACCACCAGTAGTGAGGTACGCAAGGAAACCTAGGAGGCTCCCTGCTCTCCTGGAAAAAAACGGCCTCAACTGTAGGTTACTTCAGCTGTTACAAGGCCTCTTGTCGAACCTGGCTTAGTGTAACTCTATGTTGGTGTTATGAACCCAAAAACCCGTCTCTGGTGAACTCACGGTTCAACAGGATTTTTAACAGCAGGCACCAACACAGGCCTGTGTGCCTCAATTATTAACTATATATAATACTTCTGGATAAACTGCATTAAGAATAAACTTCACCATCATTGCTGATGCAATTAGAGCTGTACTTTGTGGCACCCACGGGGGTACTGCATCACTGTGATTATACACTGATCTTTGAAAACAACTGGAAGACATTAGTGATGCACAAAGTTCTGACACAAGACAAACTGCTCGCCAGAGAATAGGTAAATTATTGAATTAATCTGATAATGAGTCCCAACATCCACATCTGAACTGAAAGGCACAAACTTTGTACCCTTCTGACTTGCAGGATTTTATAAACAAACATAATTTTTCACTTGCTTCCCCTCAGAGGCTTGTGCAGTCCTGTTCAAATGAAGATATCTCTTCACAGAATATGACTGCACTTACACAGCTATTCAAAAAGGAATCCTAGACACTGTACAGTGTCTACTTTGACTCAACTGTTGCTTTCTTCATATTAAATAGATCAGTAAGATGCTTAATTTGCAGTGGTGGGAGATAAATACAAGAAGACAAGCCGTTGACAGTAGCAGACCTTATTCGAGATTATGCAAACTCAATGACCAAAACTTGGCCCATTTATTAATATTATTATCTTGTCAGCATTACTATTCCATTTACTGAGTATGATTATTTATAATATAGCAGCATTCAGAGATCCAGCCAAAACTGGAGCCCCTTTCCTGAAGCCTGCAGTAATACTAGTGTAAACACAAAGGGGAGGACAATACTGCCTGATAAACCTGGCACTCTGAACGCTTGGGCTGGCAAGCTGAAAGCAAGTAGGTAACGTCACCCATCTAACTATTTCCACAGACTGGATTTCCACACATGACACAGATTTTTCCAGTGTCAGGGTTTTATAAGTCTTTTCTCAAGCCAGTCAAGTCACCAAAACTCCCAGATAAAATTATTGTCTTGTTAGGGAATTAAGGAATATTCTACTGATTGCTATGGACCGAGTGAGACCCCAGATTCCCAGACAGAATTACATCTAAACCCTTCCTGACAAAAAGAAACAAGCTACAGCAATTGTTCCCACAGCATAGTTATCTTTTTACGGGGGTTTTTTGTTGTTGTTCTAGAAGAATAAGACAGATTGCAATCTGAATTTGGGAGAGAAAGAAATAATAATTAACTGCTTAAGAGAGCTGTTTCTCAAGCTGAACTGAAGATAGGCATCTCTGTTAAACCCACATGGTTCTTTGTCTCTAACAGCAAACAGTCTTGCCAGTAGCTTATGAGAAAAAGCAGCCTGGATAGGATCATGTGATGCACAGGCATCTAAGTTTTAGCAATTTTTTTCTTCTCCTTTTAACAAAGCTTTCAATAGTTGTAAGAATAGCTTAGGGGATAGCGTCAGTGTACACCATGTATTTATCTCCAGGATGATGTGCCATAGATTTGACTTCTGAAAGTAGTTAAAGTAAATGGTATAATTACAATTCTGCTTCACGACATCACACATACAGGTGTATTTTTAAGTGCAGCTCATATAAAATTACACAGGTAGAAAGGAAGAAATATGACAGCCAAATTCAGAGCACAGTAAAGCTTTAGCTGTATTTAAGAGGATTATCATGCTGGGTGAAGCTGTCACATAGATAATTACTGCTACTAAAAATATCACTTGTCATTAGTTACACTCATGAAATGCCACAGCAGATTAAAAATAAACAGCGATATACACAAGAAAATACAAAACAAAGAAAAACATAAGTTCTATTCACAGAAAGTATCTTTGACTTTGCATAGATGCAAAGAAGTGCTCTCATCATCATCATTAAAATTGTTTCTTTCGTTCTAAAATAAGATACATGGATAATAAAAAGAAGAGGCCTTTAGATTACTGGATATAATATGAATGTATGGAACCAAAATCTACTATCACTATAAAGCACACAAATGTTCCTTAGAGACAAATTCTTCCTCTGGCAGTGTGAACACTTCCTGTTAGACCCCACGCGGTCCCACCCAGGAGAGATGCAGACCATTAGTAGGTGCTCAGACAGACCCAGGTGTGCACTGAGGCCACAGAAACAGTATTACACGGAGTCCCCTGCTTTCTCGCTTACTCATGGTGAAGGCTACGGCATTTTTGTTGCTGAACTGAGTGCCTCAACACCATGTAACTAGACATACCTTACTCCCTGCCACAGAAGAGCACTAGCCTAAATTAAACAGCTGGGCAGGTCACTACTGCACAGAGTATGACTGTAATTAAAATTAAAATCAGCTAAGCCTCTTCTTGATAAAATAAAAACCTTTCCCTGCTGTTTAAAAGCACAGTCAGCCCTCCTAAAAGTGTGCTCTGACAATTTTGTCACACATGTTCAGAAACATTGACCTGCTCTTAGTGCATGTAAGAAGACAGTTTGGCAGATGATTATTTCATAATGCGAAGCAAAACCGTAGTTATTTTACTTTAAACAGTTATTGTGCATATAAATTAAACTCCCTTTCCAAGTGCTACTAAGTTTCTCCAGCTACACATTAACTTTCAATTTTTTCCACTTCTTACCCTAGTAATAACATTGTCCTCCTTAATGCAGTTAACAATTCAGAATCTTGTTTCTGTTGAGTGGAATACCGGAGTCTAGAAATATTTTTACCAAAAACTCTCAATAACTGTGGCCTCTCTTAGTGTGAATCCTAACTTTTAATCACCTATTTTTCATTTCTGAATACCAGTTTGTTTGCATTTCTCACTACTTTCACCTTGAATTGCTGGAAGAACCTTCTGCTGATCTATGTGTCTTCTGAGATATTTCAGAAGCAATTCCTGCCTCGGTTAACATTCCCAGAGGGATGACATTCCACACAATATACATCTACTTACATGCTTTAGTTATTAGGATCATTCCTAAATTCATATTGCATTACCACTTTGAAAACCAAAATGCTTCTAGGTAAAATCTCCTCCCCTGTTCCACATCATTAACCTCACCAGCACCCAACACAGTTCAGACGCTCAGGTCTTCTGGCTGTGGGACAAACGGAAACCAGCTTGCATCTGAAGATGATTTCCTCTTTCAAGTACCTACACATTTTTCCAGCGCCAAAAATGGATCATTGCCAGAACGCAGGTATCTACTCACCCTGTCTCCTGCTGAAATTACTAGCCAAGCATTAAGCACTGCTCTCACTACTGCTTTCCAGTCTTTTTTAAAGATGCTTATCACTGCATCCTATCATTTCAATACACCATGGTTCTGCAAAGACTCCCTTCTTCATCAATGATTCAGAACCCAAATGACATCATTTTCAGGACGACAACTCAAACGTTCCTTCTTGAATTTCAAAACTACTAATTCATTTGTTCAACTCTCAGGAAGGGCTTTTCTTTATCCTTCAGTGTCTGTATTACTGCTGACTTGCCCTTCCTCCCAACACCTTATGCCAGCTTCATGAAAGATACAGATTTCAGTTGTGCTTTTCAGCTTACTTGAAACTATTGCATTTCTCTTTTATTCTGGGGCATGGACTCACTCTCTTTTTCACATACCGTCTCCAAGTAAATGCCAAACAAATGTATCCCATTTGTCAGCTAACAGTGCAGAGCATCAAGAAACAGTTATGCTCTATACATTTTTAGGAAATGTGCCTTTATTAAATATTAAAATACAAAATCCACTGTCTTACCTGAAAGGTTCATACTCAATCACCTTGGTGTGCGCAGGGTCAGTGGCTGCAAACACCTCTCTGATTTCTCGGGAGCGAGGTTCTACTATGTCTTTCAGTTTCTTGAGGATGACACCAATATCAGCCACGGAGAACTTAAGAACGGAAAGCAAGACACAGATTAGAGAGAAAGGGATTATGCAACCAACTATGCATGTAACAGCAAGGGTTGTCAAGATGCAGGGCAATGTTCAACTACTAAGTATTATTAGTTTCTTCACTGTCTCACTTTAAATGCATAAATCAGCAATGTGTTAAGTTTGGGGGGAAGCTTGCTACTGAAAAGAATTGCCTCCTACGAAGAAAATAAAATATTAAACAAAAAACATGCACGCTCTAAAAGGTTATTCCAGCTACATAAAAGGACATCCACTTTTGCTTCAAACATTGAATTGTTAAAGCAGAAGAAGCAACATTTAAAGCACAGTTCTAATAACTTAGTCCTCATTTTATGTTGGTGCATCTCACTTAATTCTCAATTAATAAAGTTCACCATGTTAAAACTAATCTTTTCACCCTTAGCTCTGATGAACCGTTGAAAAGATATTCATATTAGACTATGGTTTTTTACATACTCAGAATTAGAAGATTGGAAATTTGTTAGGAATCCATTTTTCCTGTTATGTAAGAACACTTATTTATTCTAAATATAGGCCATTAAAATAAAACTAAATTTAGATGAACAGAACTGAAGCACTTAAGTTTCCACCCTACATTCAGACTGTTGTGTTAAGAGTTCTACCAAAAATTTATTTGTTATACTCATTTTAACATAAACCATCTATTTGTTTAGTCATTTAATAGTGGACAAGTCCAAGCACGAATATCTGACATGCCTATACATCTATCATGCTCTACCTAACTTAAAAAGCACAATGAACTGTCCAAAAATAGTTTTCTCTCGTTTCTTCCAGTAAGTAATAACGTTTTAACTAGCAACTATTTAAAATTTGGTATGACTGATATTAGGGAACTAAGCCCAGCAGACATTGGGCCTCACTCAATTATGCTGAAGTCTGACTACAGAATTGTATCAGCTCAAAGAGATCTAGGAGAGGATATTTAAAGTCCCTATGCCACTGCCAGAGCAGTATAAAGTGACCCAAGTTTAATAGATACATCAGTGGTAGCAGGTAACATGCTCAGATTTAGAGAAAACGGTTGCTGCATACGCCAAAACTGCTCCAGGTACAACCTTGGCACGCAATGCCATGCAAGGCAGTGGTGTAGAGCAGCTGGACCAGCAATCAAACAGTTTTAGAGACAGCAACTTTTTCAATCGCCTCCCCAAGCCGTTACTGCTTGGCCCATAAGCACACAGCTTTTTGCTGGAAAAGCAAGGAACAGAGACAGAGAAAAGACTCGGCAGAGGGAATCAATCAGCAGAATATTTAAAGATGGACAATGTGTTCTGTCTATTTAAAAACTTGCCTCCTCTACATTATCAAAGCAGTTATTTTTACATCTTTTTTCTAAACTACACATTCCAAACACTTACATAGACATCAAGTATCCAAGCAGCAAGGCAGTAACTCCCTCATCCACTTTCCCCCCGGCTCATGTAATTGCTGACACGCCAGCAGTCACAATCTAGTTTTATTTGATTGTCTTGCTTAAGTCCAAGGTTATTATGTTTAGTTCAATGGAATTAAAATCAACCTCACGTTTATGCTGCAGAAGACTACAAATTTTCAACAATTGAGACTGTTTTAGAGATGACGCGTTCATTTCCAAGGAGGCACAGTGATGCCTTGTTTGAAAGAGTCCTCCCCAAACCTGGATAACACCGGTAGGACTCTGCACAACACACAAGTTCTGCTTTGCAAGCAAATATAAACTTCCTAAATAAATCTTTTTTCCTTATATAGGAAAATAAACTAACAGTTTTGAGAATTAGATTCTTAAAGTTACTTTCAGTTCAGGTGGCAATCAGAATTAAAACAATACAATAAATACAACTTTGAAACAGAAATTTAAAACTTTCTAAATATCTCATACAGTGTCAAACAATTATTTCAACGTCAGCAAAATCAGTTCCCACCTGCACTATGATTACCAATCAGTATTTCATCTAAATCAACATGTGCCTATAGAAATGTGGTCAAAATGTCATTTTCCAGGAGAACATTCCATCTGGATTTTTCACCGGTTTTCAGGAAACGTACTGATGTGTTCTGCTGAAAGGAAACCTCTGTCTATTCAGAAGGAAAATGATTTCTTTTTTCATTTTAGACATAACTGACAAACAGTTGTCTTAAAATTGTTTCCCCTTCTTCAAACTATCTTCCAGCTCTGCTCTTCTCTAGTAACTGCGGAAGTTCTTGTGATTTGAGTATGCAATGCCCCGATGAACGGAGGCAAATGAGGTGTGCCCTTGCTTCTGGAGCTCTATTCCAAGGGTGTGAATAAAGCATCCATCACTGGGACAATAAACCTTTTTTCTACCTGCTGTTTTATAATTTTAACTGTGCAAAGAACATTTCAAAATTCATTTTAAAGGAGCATTTTTAGTGTTGCTTCTTCCCATTTTGGAGATTATATTTTGATAACATACAGTCATTCTGCCTGGAAAACTAAGATCTCATCTGTTTGATCCAAGATAATCAATGCAAACAGCAGTTCCAAAGAACATTTACAACTTAATGACGCGCTCTGCATTTTGTAGAACAGCTTTGGTTTAGATTGTACTAGGAGGAGAAAACGGTTCAGCAGTAAGGAAACATAATGTATATAGCTTTGTTTTTTACTGCTTAAAGCATTTAGCAGTTGTAGCGTTTTACATCAACAAGCATTTTGCAGACTTTCCTTGTTATTCCAGGAAGGCAGGTAGTGCTGACGCCACATTAATTGACAAAGAATGGGACGAAGAATGTATGGGATATGTTTCTGGCTTTGGTGTAGCCTTGAGGAGAAGGACTTGGGTGTACAGGTGGACGAAAAGCTGGACATGAGCTGTCAGTGTGCGCTGGCAGCCCAGAAAGCCAACCATATCCTGGGCTGTATCAGGAGAAGCGTGGCCAGCTGGCCAAGAGAGGAGTTTCTCCCCCTCTACTCTGCTCTCATGAGACCCCACCTGGAGTTCTATGTCCAGCTCTGGGGCCCCCAACAGCAGAAGGATATCGACCAGTTGGAGTGAGCCCAGAGGATGCCATGAAGATGCTCCGAGGGCTGGAGCACGTCTGCTCCGGGGACAGGCTGAGAGAGTTGGGCTTGTTCAGCCTGGAGAAGAGAAGGCTCCGGGGAGACCTTACAGCACCTTCCAGTACCCAAAGGGGGCCTACAAGGAAGCTGGGGGCAGGGGGGGACTTTTTACAAGGGCCTGTAGTGACAGGACAAGGGGTAATGGGTTTAAATTGAAAGCGGGGAGATTTAGATTAGATATCGGGAAGAAATTCCTCCCACAGAGGGTGGTGAGGCACTGGGACAGGTTGCCCCGAGAAGCTGTGGATGCCCCATCCCTGGCAGTGTTCAAGGCCAGGCTGGATGAGGCTTTGAGCAACCTGGTCTAGTGGAGGGTGTCCCTGCCCACGGCAGGGGGGTTGGAACCGGATGGTCTTTAAGGTCCCTTCCAACCCAAACCATTCTATGATTCTATGAATGAGGGCTTCCTTAACACCCATTTCTGCAATGATCGGTAGCATAAAGTATAGATCAACAGAGGCACCCCAGCTATTTCTTGTTGCTGTCCTCTGAAGGCAACACCAAAAGCTGGTGAAACTCGGTACAAACGGTAAGCTTGAATTCCTGACTGTGGTACCAATTTCTAATATTACAAGGGAGGTGCTTTGGCATATAAATACGTATGAACCCAAAAAATCAAATCAGGGAGTAAAATAGCTTCATCAGCAAGACTCTAAATTGGATGTGCCCGCATATAGAGTACTGTGCACTGTCTCTGTATCTCACATCCACTCTCAACATCTCACAGTTGGCTTGCAAGGACAGACTGAAAAGGGTGAGACACATAACTGGATAGGATTAGGCTGAGGAAGAAGAATGTCTGAGATCTACAAAATTATGAAGATGGTGCATAAGGTGAATGGGGATCTTCACCAAACCCCAAAACATTAGAAGTGGCATTGAAACTAATTGGAAGTTGGTTTAAAACAGATAAACGATACTTCTCTTATCATATGTTTTTTTACATGGTAGCCAATGAACTTTTCAACTTGCTGCCACTTAAGCTGTGGAAGCAGACAGTATCTGTAGGTTCAACAAGGGTTAGGTTAATTCAGGGACAAGACAACCCTAAACAGTCTCAAGAAGGTACAGGCAGGGATATACCCCTAATACAGTAAGAGTGGATGCTGAGAAAAGTAGAAGGCGAATGGACAGTAAAGAGTGGCCAGGCTTGCACGCACTGCCTAGCTAACATCTCCGAAATCCATTGCTAGACAGACAGCACTGGGCTGTGAATTTTTGGTGAAGAAACTAGGTATAAATAATTCTGAAAAATATATAGATATGGTACAGTCCTTAAAGAAAACAGAAAATAACAAGAGCCTGCTTCACCTCATTTGCATGCTTCTCCATGTAGTTGAACGTGTACTCATCAGCATCCACCAAACGAAAGTTGTGACCATGGAAACAAACTCTGGCTCCTACAAACAGACTCTGAGCCGTGAAGTATTCAGATGGCTCACTCTTAAAGAGCTCCTGCCCAGGCTTCTTAATGCGACCTCTTTCCAAGAACTTCCCGCCAAGTATCCCTATGGGAATAGAATTGTAAAAAATTAATTTTTTCTTTACTTGGGAACACACATCCTCCCCACCCAAAAAAAAGAAAACCCAAAAGACACCCGAAACCAGCTGGTTTGTATTTAAATATTAGTTTTCATCCTTGAGTTTCTTGTCTCATAATATACTCTCCCCCTCCCTCTCATTGCTAAAAGAACTGTCTCTGCCAGTGTCCACAGCAACAGTTACATTGTGCATATTCTATGACATGTCTCATTTGAATGCCTGCCAAACACCTTCCCTTTTTTTCTTCTCTTTAAAATGGGACAGAAATGTGCCTCTTCAAATCTTTTCCCATAACCCTGTCACCAGCCTTGGGACTGACCCTTGAGAAATGTAAGATGCAAAGTGTAAGATGCAGGCAATTATCCTTGAACTGTTAAAGCAAAAGAGAATTAAAAAATTCACAACTTAGGATAGCACAGTCCTACGAAGATCATGAATTCTGGTGCACTGGAATTCTAACTTGTTTTTAAGGGCTTTTGAAAGGAAAAAGAAAAGTAAGGGTGACATGACACTAACTTTCACATACTGTTCTGCCAATGCAATTTAATTGTGATCTGTTATTTCCTTTGTGAGCTGGGTATGTCACATTCTTTCTTTTCACATTATTTCTTTTCACATTCTAATGATTTGATTTGCACCACTGGAAAGTGCATGCGGTGCTCGAGGGTCTGTAAGATACTAAAAGGAACAGTTTGCTTTCCAGTAGTATCTTCTGATGCACCACAAGACTACATTGCATGTACCAAGCCTTCCAGAAGATAGTCTGTCGGATGTTAAGTTTCATCAGGATACGTGCCCTACAACAACTCTAGGGTGCCTGGGGTTTGTTTCCTGTTTATATTTGAGCTTCCAAGCCAAAAGCCAAAAAGCATACTTTATTAATGTTTAATGATGTCTTACATATTAGTAGTGATGCAAGTCCAATAAAAGGCTGATGAACAGTGTAATTAAATATCTTTTATAGTCAAAATTATAAATTAATTTGAGACCCAAACTACTTTTTAAACCAGTGTTTGGATCAGATGTCTGTCTTAATTGCTTTACTAGCACCGTAAAAGCAAAAGACAAAAAATACACTGTGGTAATGATCAGGGCTAGCCTGAATAAAAAAACAATTCAAACAACTAATGTAACTCTAATCTTTACACATTCTTTTTCACCTAGCTATTAAAACAAATACGAAATTTTTAAGTTATATAATCCTGACAACTCTTTGTAATATTTAAACAGAACTGGTCACTGTAAGATTGGAACTTCACTTTTGTCTCTATTTCCCTGCAATTGTGCACTTAGACTGGAAACTTATCTTAACGCGTCTACCCCATAATTGTTTCTTAAATGTTACAAGTTAGTACATTTCACGTGGTATAAAGAAAAACAACCAAAAATATCTCATTAGGTTAGAGATTTTACACTGAAACCTGATGAGAAATTTTGATGGAAATCTACAAAAGCCAGGCTCAAAGCACAAAATAAACACCACAACCAAAGACCTTCTTCCATTAAGATCAGATCAGACTTTGCAGGTGTTTGTACAGCTGTTGGCTTGGTCTTACACTGACTAAAAAAGAGTTGTGATCTCCTACATGGGGAGCCGAAGTTCTCATGCTTTGACCCCACTTCAACAAGTGCTTCAAGATGTCCAGCCCTGTGCATTTCTAATGCAGTTTCCGAGTGTTACTAATAGCGTGAAGTCGACCTTCAGGTTGCTGGACTGAGAAAAGAAAGAACAACTTTATTATGTCCATCTTAAGACTGAGATCTGGAACATTTTTCTTGCCGATTTCTACCAATTCATAGCAATAAAAAGGCAAAAATAGCCCTCTGAACCTGTACACAAAAGGGATGGTCAAGTTGTTCCTTTGGGAGGCATCTACTCCTCTCTAGCATGTGCTCAACCTTACTCTTCTCCCACCTCATCCGCTTCAACACTTTTCCTTCTCAAACATGAACGCTCTCTCGCTCCCATTTTGCAGGCCTTAGTCCTTTTTCCTAGCTGCTTTTAGCTGACCTCTACAAAGCCTTGTCATTCCTAACGTCAAAGAAATCCGTTCACTTTTCCTTCAGATGTGACTAAAATGAGGGAAGAGGGAAGAGGAGAAGAAAGAAGGAAGGTGGGAACAAAGAAACTTCTGCAATACCAGGCTTCTTTCCAACTCCTGCTCCACCTCCTCCCTCCCCATCACCCCCCCCCCCCCCCCCCCCCCCCCCTTCAAGGCTATTCCCACTAAACTCTCCCATGGCCCATTCTTAGCTACATCCTTCCACTTCCCCTTTCTGCCATCTCTGAAATTCAGCTACTCCATCCACTTTAACATCCCAGAGAAGTTAAAAATGTGTTTACAGATACTTGTCTTTTCATACACGACTTAAAGCATTTGTTGTTGGTGTGCAAACTTGCCCATTTATTGTTCCACATTTTGTTTGACTAGCAATGTTCAATAGGCTCCCAGCCACAATCCCAGCATGTATTCTCCTTCCAAAATAGAAGGAAGTGGCTAAGCAATCTCTGGCCTGGCACCCATGCTGTTGAGAGCCTGACCAACCAACCACATCTGCACTGCACAGTGTGTGGCTCTGGCTCTGCTCTGGGTGCTGCATGATAAATCTGGGGTCTTAAGACACAGCTATTATTTTTGTGTGTTCAAAATGCTTGAAGGTATGTGAGGGCTGTGCTGCAGGCCAAGAGAGTGCTGTTTTGCAGCTTAAAATGCTATGTAGTGCAGCCTCTGGGTGCGACAGGACCTTAACTTTTGAGTGTGCAAAACCTCCTGGGACAGTGTTGACGGACAAGGATGAAGCAAGCCAAACCTTGTGCAGTCTTGGCCTTACTGTCTGGTGGGAGGGTTTCCTGGAGTTAAGCACCCTCCATGAGGGGCCCCAGGCTCTCTGCAGCCTTGTCTAGTTGGAATGGTGCAAAGGAGAACCAGGAGTGACCAAACAGGCAACACATATGACTGGGATCAAAGATGCAAAATGCTCCCTGGACTTCATTAATTTAACAGTGCAGCTGTACCCTTCGCATCCTTTATGTCTCTGGATATACAGAATGCCAGTTAAACATGTCATTCATTAGTGGAGAACTGAGCTGCTCGAGTCTCACAGCAGCATTACATAATAAACACATGCATAAGTGTACGTATCTCTAGCTGCAACAAAAGAAGTTGCGTAAAGTACGGGCCCCTGGGTGGCAGGAAACGAGTAAAATGACGATGACAGGACACTGTTGCCATAAGCAGTGCTAAACCCCGATGTTGCAGTGCAGCAGGGCTAACTGGGAATGCTCATGAAGCCTAGGCAGGTACTCTACACATTTTGAAAACATTTCTCAGAAAACTGCTTGTATTTCAGTTAGAGCTGAGGTCCCTCTATATACACTCATAATATAGTCGGATACAAGCAGAGATGCCATTAGCAGTTCTTTGCACTGAAAAGGCTCAGGCCTTCCCAAAAACCTACTCATGTGCAGGGCACTCAAAATGACTTAACAGCACCACTGGCACAGCAAGAGTTCTCTAGGAATACCCACGGGTCTAGGTATTCACCCCACCTTCATTTTTTCATGGATGTGATGTTCACCACAGGTCTGAAATCAATTAGCATCAGAAATCATTTTCAGTAAAGGCTTAAGAATAGGGTTGCAAGAAAACTTAATGAATACTTAACCATAAAGAATACAGTAAAGAATACTTAACTGTAAGCTGAATAACTGGACCCCAGAAGGTCAACTCCTGCTACCAGAGCCTGAAGCAGAGTGATGAGTCTCCCCAGGACAGTCCTTGCTCTAGACAGTGAGCTGGGAGTACCAAATAGATCAGTGCTGCGCACCGTGAGCGGACCACCACTACCCTGCAGTGGTCGTATTCACCCTGCATACCTGAAATACCATATTAAGGTGCTTTGTGCCAAGAAGCTGATACAGGGCAATTCAAGCAGTAGTAAAAGAGCTAGTCATGAGGTTCCACAAGAGCCCAATACGCTAACTTAGGAAACTTTCGAGTACTCTTTTGTCTTTGACAAGAGTGTGACTTCCTGGTTTTTTTTTTCTCTCTATGGCTTTATCAGAGGCTGACAGCAGCTCTTAAGAGTCTGTCCTTCAACTGCACAAGTTAAGAAGGGGCAGAACACTTCTGGATGTTAGCTGCTCTGAAACTGTTGCTGCAGATGTTTTGTGGGCTTCACAGAAACACACTGATCTCTCATGCGTAGCCAAGGCTTCCCTATCTCTCTTAGTTACAGAATGATTTCGCAACATCCTTCCCAGTGCTGTGTCCTTCCACCTGTGCACAAGACACTCCAAGGAAATAAAAAGGTGCTCAGAAATCACAAAATCTTTCATATCCTCAGTTGGAGGCAGCCTACAACACACAACAGTGGACAAAATAACTGTGGTCACGATAACATTGGGTGACCATGCTCCAGCAATAGGGTAAATGTGATCAAGCAACTGAGAAATAGCAAAGCATTTGTCACTTAAACACTGGTAGTCTGGCTCATCAAATTCAGTTCAGTGTTACACACACATGCACGCGTGTGTTGATATCAGCATAGGTCAGTCTTCACTCTTTATATGCTCAACACTACATGATAAAGGAAGTTAAAAAATATCACAGCTGTTTTGCTTTCATGAGCTGCTTCTATACAACGGATGCTATGCAGATCTCACACCACCAGAAGACAGTCTGGCAAAACAAAGGATTTGCTCTTTCATTCTTGATGTCTTACATTTCCTGTCTCTATTTATCATCAGTTATAATACAATTCCTGTATATTATCCCCAATAAAAGCCAATGCTTAAAGGCCAAATTTGCAAATTAAAATATAATAACAGTTGTAAAGCATTAAACTTCCAGTCCCCAAAGGATATTGTGAAGTACTGTCATACGCTGAACAATGTTATTCTGAGTGATAGAGATTAGAAATTGCTATGACATGCAGCTATGTAAGATAATGCAGTAGACCTGCTGATGTAATTATTCCCATTGCATTTAAAAATCCACATCCCTGCTTCTGCTAGTGCTGGGTCTGGCCACAATGTTTACTGTAAACTGTAATCAAATGAGCAGGGCAACTGCAACTGATGGCAAGACATTAGTACAGCTTACCTGTGTTTCGCTGTGCATGTTCAAAAACTGAAATGGTGTCATCGCTCAGGAAGTAGGAAATAACAAATTTCCGATCCTTGTCAATAGGACTATCTGTGACAAGCTTTGCAAGAAAGCGCAGTATGTTACTTTCTGTGCCACTTCTAAGAAGCAAAAGAAGAGGTAAGAAATCAAAAAGAGAGTATGAGAAAAGTTTTCATCACTACGAGATGCATTCTCCTGAGTTTTGTAACATACTTTACTTGTGTTATTGCTGGAACAAGAAGGAAACAGCATAAGGTTCCCTACTTTGCAAAAAAAAAGAACATTTTCAGCCTAAATTAACAAAACCATCCAGAGTCAGCCAGATAGAAAGGAATAATTTTCAGAGGAAAATTACTTCTCTGCCACAGGTCTGGAATGAATTTGTATTCAAATTCAGTTGCAAATCAAGCTCCAAGTTTCTTTCCAGGAAATACATAAAGGAAAAAGACGTTTAGGTACGTATATTTTCAAATCAAATTCTGAATAGCAATACATACTAGGATTATCTCCACAAAATCCGTCCCACCGGATGATCTTACTAGTTGGACATTTGTTAAGTGATTGTGTTTTAAGTGATTTACAGTAGCACTATGTGCACGTTCAGTACATTCCCAAGCCTTTTTCTAATACTTTTCTTCCTCTATGAAGGTTCTACGGGTGAATCTCTAGCACGTGACTCTGCTTTCTGCTTAGGCTTCAACAACCACTGCCTGACAAACCATTTCATAATGGAAAGTAAAGGGTTAACGCTTCAATATTGCTACAGTAAACTGCATGAAACTCAGCAGACAAAAAAAGTAAATGCCAGAAAGTCAAACAGAAAAACGAGTAAGTGTTGGACTGCTAAAGCACACAAAATTCCTGACTAATTCCTGGACTAGGACTTCCATCAAGCTCCCACTGAAGTCAGCAGAAGAGAAGGAGGTAGGGGATGGGAGGGTCAGGATATTTGCCTTCTCAAAAGAGAAATTTCGCTGAGTTCGGACAAAATTGGCGTACCATGTCACTGAACCCATCCCCATGCACCTGTCCCTTAGAAGTCTGATGAGCTGCTGTTGTTCAGCAACATATGACATCCCTACTTCATATTTATCTCCTTCACAAAAAGTCATAATTAAAAAAGTTGGAATGAGTTTTCACTGAAATACCTGTCTTTCTCCATGAATTTCTTGAGATCTTTTTGGGGAGGCTTAGGAAGCAGACCCATACAGGAGCACAGAGAATCCTCTTCAGAACCAAATCCAGTATAAGGAGGCAACTTTTTTTCTGGTTTTGGAGGCGATGGAGCCTTATATGGAACTGGGGTGAAATCCTCTACAACAAAGACAGCAAGACTGACTTATTAGTGTTCTGAAGAAGCCATTCTACTAAGATTTAAACTTCCATTACAAATAGTTATTAGCCTATTTCTGTAACAAAGCACTGATCAAAATCAAACCAGGATCCCTCCTACTGTTACAGGGTAGATAAAGACTCCAGAGAAGCCAACAGCAAAATTATTGTTTCTTCCAGTGTTTCAGGATGTAATCTATAATCTTAAAATGTTTGACAACTATTGTTAAAATACACAGGCAAAAGGAAAGACAAATACAGTTTCAAAATGGAATAAAATAATAAATCAACAATTCTAATTAATTTTTCAGCTTTATCCTTTGAGACAACATGATTAAGTAAATACTTGGCTTATAAGATTCCTGCCCTCTGCTTTTTGCCAGAGGAAAATAAATACATACATAAATAAAATTTTATTCATTATTTAAATCATATATATATGAGAAGATTTTGGTACATTGAGCCAATAGCTTCAGTCCACATCTCACTTTATTCAGAGTTTCGAAAGCTTTGTTTTTTCCCATTTTCCCCAGTCTCAAGTCTTTATTCACAGTGATCAATGGTCCCAACTATCCCAGATACACAGCAGGAGCTCTCCCGGCTCTGCAGAGACACACAGGGGTTTCTCCCAAAAGCTCTGCTGCCCTGTGGTCCCTCCTTACTCCTATCTTGCTGAAAACATTGCTGTACTATTTGGCGCCTTGTTGCTCCCCTGCACTACTCTTCCACTGCAACACAGCTTCCAGCTGCCAGTGGGGTTACATAAAACCAAGTCACGCAGTCTGCTGGTTAAACGGAAATGGAAAAGGTGAGCGGAAAAAAGTAACTTCTATATAAGAGAAAATAAATGGGGAGACCGGAGACAAATGAAGACATTAATCATAGGAACACAGGATAATTCAGTTTGGATGGGAACTGGGCGGGTCTCTAGCATGGTCTCCTGCTCAGGACAGGATCAGCCTCAGGCCACACCAGGCTGCTCAGGGCTGTGTCCAGTTGGGGCTTGACACCTCCCAGAGCCTGCACAGCCTGCCCTGGAAGCCTGCTGCAGGGAGGAAAGTTTTTCCTGATACCCAATTCTGAGCCTCTCCGTTCTACTTATGCATGTTGGTGCCCTCCTGCTGTGTACCCCTGTGAAAGGCCAGGCTGCCTGGTCTCAGAAACCTCCCCGTGGGAGCAAGACCTGCTCCCCTGGGTGTTCCTCAGCCCTGACTGTCCTTGGGCCTCCCCTGAACTCACCCTGGCTAGTCCATGTCTTTCCTGTCCTGGCAGACCCAAAAGGGGGGACAGAACCTTGATGAGGTCTCACAAGCACTGAGCAAAAGAGGATAATCACTTCCCTTGATTTTTTGGCAGCTCAGGCTGCAGCTGGCCCTGTTTGCTGCGGCCTCAAGCCCAGCTTGCTGCCCTCTCCACCCCTCCCCAGCCTGCAGAGTCCGTCCCCGCACCAACATGGGTGCACGAAGAGGGTCAGAGCCAACTGGTGCAACACTGCCTGCATGGAGTGGGACCATCTCCACACCTGGGCAGGCTGGAGATGCTGCCCTGAAAAAGGGAGAGCTGACTGGCCTTGTAGGTGAAAGACAAAACACGAGGCAAACTGGAAGATGGATCACAAACTGCAGCCCAGTGGACAGGGTGATACAAGTGACCAGTGTGTGAAAGTGGATTCCATGAAATAAAGGTTTTTTCTTTAAAACTTAACTTTTTACCCAGAACTGGAGAGAGATGAATAACCTACACCTGTAGCATGGGGTTTGGTGCAAAGTAGAACGACACAGCTGCTGTCACTTGGAACATTTTCTGAACTGCTTTGTGATAAAAATGTTGTAAACACGGCTACATCAGAAGACTGATCTTAAAGTCTGACTTGCCTAACAGCAGCATGAAATTGAAGGATATAGAAAGTGGCAGACGTGTAGACATGGCGCTTGAGGACATGGTCTAGTGGGTATGGTAGTGTTGGGCTGAGGGTTGACTAGATGATCTTACAGGTCGTTTCCTACCTTAGTCATTCTGTGAAAGCATTTGGATGTCTGAGTTTTTCTGTAACTTGAAAACACGATGAGATCTCCTTCGGCCTTTACCACTTAGAAAAACACGTTCTGACTCAAAAAGCTAATTCCTGCACCTGAATGGGTCAAAAAGGGCTTTTGCCAAACCACGCCAATGTTCTTCTCCGTAAAAACCACAGGTGCCCCTCCTGTGACTCAGAAGAAGTACAAAGGTCAAGACCACATGCAAAAGGAAGTCCGTTCAGAAATTTTCAAAGCAATCTTTCCCACGAGGAGCGTGCAGCAGACATGCACCAAAACGCCATTTTCAAAGTACCGTTAGGGATGACCCTAGTGACCCATCGTGCCATCGGAATCTGCGCGTAAGCAGCTGGACTGCCGTGCGGCCCGCCAGCCAGCCCTCCAAAGACCCTCGGGGCCCGGCGCTGGCCACTGCCCGGTGACTCCCGGCCGGCGCCGCGCCCGTCGGCATGGACCGGGCGGCGGGTCCCCCATTCTCGCCGCGGGGAGCACTGGGCACGCTGGAGGGCGGCCCTGCGCGGGCCGGTCCCGCGCTCCCACAGCGCCACCTGGCGGCCGCGCGGCGAGGGGACATCCAGCCTTGTGCCACCTACAGTTGCCAGGTTCTTAAAGGACTACGTATTCAGGTTCTCTCCTGGGAATGAGGAAATCCAGAAATAAATTACCACGGAGAAACACAGGTCATGAAACTGGCTACAGACTCCCTTCTGCAGCTTTCGAACAGGTGCGGCAGGCCACGAGCCACACCCGTGGGTCACCGTCGCTAGGAGGGCTGGGTCAGCCGGAGCACTTGCACCCACACAGAAAACGCACTCCCCTCCAGGGTATCGCTGTTTCCTAAGAAAATTACCTCCGTCCAGTCGGAAAAAAAGGAATCAGTGCTCTCTTCTTCCAGGCTGTAAGGTTTTCAGTGTGATTTACAGTGGGTGGGGGGTAAACGGAAAGTCTGGGATTACAAACTGGAGAAAGAATAGCCCAGATCGTTTCCTCACTGGCAACTTCACCCCTTGTTACTGCATCAGTCGATGCCCAGCAGGAGGTGGGCTGGCACTAGGGCGTTTACTGCGCCTGCTATATCAAACATGGACCGCATACTACTAGCAACTTTTTCTCACGACATCAAAACCTGAGGGAGATTTGAACAAGCACTTGGGAACAGCAAGAAACAGAACACTTCCAGCCGCATCTTGAGCGTATAAACAATTCGAAGATAGCACGGCCGCCTTCGTAAGAAAAACTAAACTGCTCCAGAAGGATTTGTTGCCGCAGAGGCAGCACAAAATCGGCTTGAATCAGTTAGTCTGCTTTCAGTTTCAATATACGCTGTGAAATTTTAGTATACATTGTAAGATTACCTTCTGCCCTCAGTCGAAGAATTGTAGGAAAATCCTCATGTTGGATAAAACAGTGTTTCAAGTTAGAGCCAAGTGCTATTTCTTTTGGATTAGAGTGATAACCATACTGAGTATCAAGTATATAGGAGGCCAGCAAGAAATTCTACCTTCAGAGGACGAGGACAGACACCTCTGAGCATCACAGCCAAGAACAGAAGAGAGAAATCCCACTAGCCTTGGACAATGTAAGAGGTAGCAATAACCTGGAGGGATGACATTGTTAACATTATGTTCTCTGTACATGAGAGGAGATGAGTAACAAACAGCTGAGAACTGGCTTTTGTGAGAGTCTGTTTCACAATTTAGGTAAGAAGTAAAAATAGGAAGGCAATACCACCATCTTTACAACTTTTACATGCAAGGTTAAAGAAAATCTAGTGCTCCCGGAACCGTCCATGAAGCTAAAACATGACAGTGCTTATTCTGATTCAAAGAAAACCTCCTTTTACAGAGTCTTACTTCATGATTATTCCAGTTACCTGAGGAAAAAAGGCATCTGTAAATGCACAAGCATATTTAGAAGCTAATGCTCAGTCTCCACCACATGTAGCAGAGAGGTTAGATGCCAGAGAGGCTCTGATCTCTGACGAGTCTAGTGAAAATTGGCAGCAGGCTTTAATGCCCCCACTGAGGGAAAAGCAAGAAGTCAGCTGTTATCCAGCAGCTGCTGCCTGGCTGAAAGCGCACATGTACTGGCCAGCCGATCACCCCACACACTGCTCTGCCCAGGCAGCAGGTCAGAGAGGGAGCCTGAGAAATGAGGGGGTGGGAGGGCGAGGAGAGCTGGGACGGGAGAGGAAACGCAGGGCGCTGTGAAAAAGCACGACAGACAGGCTTGGGAGGTGCCGGGACAGTAAATAAAAATCAGTAGGAAACCAGATTTTACTGGGTTTGGTCCTTCAGGAACAATCTGTTATTTAAGATAGAATACATTATATTCAGCTCTACACTTTATACTCAACTCTGTGCTAAGATTCTGTATTTAGTGAGAAGAACGAGTATCAGCTTCCCCTCGACCGCATATCAGTGTATTTCACATTCTACACGGCTATAGAATATTTCCTTCTGTGAGGCTGCGCTAGCAAGTCTAGACAGATAATATCACACATTAAGGCATTTTCTCTTGCATTCATAGCACTGCTAGATGACAGTAATGTCATTAGCTTCCTATTGAAGGGCATTAGCTATTGTTTACCCATGGAAAAGCTCGCCTTCGCTTTTCACAAACAGTATAAAGAGTAAGGCAGGCAAACCCAACACTGGAAATATATCAGATACCATAATCACGCACATCAAGGGAAATCTAAACTGCCCTTAATTCTCCTAAAGGGCAAATTCCATCGGCAAGCAACTTATGCTGAAACTGCAGAGTCAAAAATAAATGTCGGCCTCTTTAATGGCTTTGGCAGTAGAGTATAAATTGAAGGGGAGTAATGTGAAAACACAATAACAAACAGCTGGATTGATGCCGTGAGGTGCCCAGTGCTGTGCCTTGATGTAAGAACTAATTTATCTGCTTGCTTACTCTTAGTCAAGTAAATGGTCTCCCTGTACTCAAACTGCAATTAGGCACGTTTCAGTGTTTAATTGGATGGGAGCAGAATTCCGTGCACTTTGTGGGACTGAGCCCACAGAGAGTACCTTGTACGTCCACCAGACGCAAACAAAATTTGTAACTCGCTAGGAGTAAAAGGTGAACCCTCACCCTTTCTCTCCCAAAGCCTGCTTCTAAGCCAAAACCTACCCCAATTCTATTCCCAGTCCCTCCTAGTTAAAAAGTCATACCTGCATTTTTTAATCCTGATAGGGAGAGCGGAAAGAATTTCACAGCAAATTGTGAGAATCTCTCAGCTCTAAGAACGTGTGTATTTTCTGTCAACAAGACAGGCTTCATTAAGATGGATGGGATTTTTTTGTGTTAGCCAGAGTCTCTGCCGTTATGTACCCTTAAAGGTACGTGCAAAACACTTCCCAGTTCCTCAAAGGTCTCAGCTACAACACATCTTTGTGTTTTGTGTTAAGGAGGCAGAGAAACTGGAGAGAACACCGAGAAAAAAAACAGAAAAATTATCACAGATATAAAAGAATGGACTATGGAGAAAGACTGAAAGCTTTCCCCTAGCAGCAAATGGCCTGGAAGGGGGCTGGGGATGGTAAGATGGTGTATTGGAATAATGTTCAAATATGTACAAGGTCTATATGTTCAAATATGTACATCCTCTTATAAAAAGAGGGTACTGAGCAGTTGTTCTCCACATCCAACAAAGGTAAGACATGAAAGTTACTCTCTCAGTTTACACAAACTAGCTTCAGAGTAGCTATTAAGCAGCATTTCTAATTGTGAGGCTAGGACAAGATACCTCAGAAGGCAAAGAAATCACTTCTGCTGGAGGATGCTGATAGAAGGCTATAGAAACATCAGTCAGTGATGATCTGTGTGTATACACTATCCTGCTTCAGAGCAATGGGAATGGAGTAGATCACCTACAGTCCCAATTTTCCAGAATTCTGCACATCAGCAACTTCTGACTTCTCCTAACTTGCAAACCACCTAACTTAAACATCCAGAGGCATAACCAGTAATTACTGAGCCAGCATTATAGGAGGGAAACAAACTCTGCATTTGTGTAACATTCAGTTTCATTGCCTGGTTGATACAGAACAGTCACCTGCATTCCATTTATTGCCTGCTGTGAGTACGAAATCCCCATTCGCTGTTCCAGGATATTTTGCTCAGACAGAGGATATTGCTGCCAAACAGCAGCAGTGGTCCTGGCTGAAGAAGTTCTCAGGGCAGAACCCCGTGGTTTGTACCTCTGGAGTTAGACTCTCTGTTATTATAGATAATACTATGGTTATTAAATATGGCTTCCTCACACATCGGCTAGTATAAGAAAAGATTTATTTTGGTACAGACATGCCAAGCTATTATTAAAAAAGTCCTAGTGAGACATGTTTTGCCAATTAAAAAAAATCTTGTGTTTTCAAGGCAGCGCTACATCATTTAATTCCCCCAATGCAGCAGACAAGCTTTGATCCAAACACTACACTGTCTGATCACAAGACATGCTTTAAAAAAACCAGTCTACTCAGGTGTTGCATTTCACAATGTCAGAGAAAGGCCACAGTAGGATTCTTCCAACCATTTCTGAACAGCCAGACACTTAGCTATATTTACTGAAAGAATAAACTACCAGAAATTAACTAAGTCGTTTTTGCAGGAAGCTGTCCATAATAGAACCATTAGCAAGTCCTGAGTGAGGAAATTCGAAGACAGATAAACGAAAGCTCCCCTATTGTTATAGATTTCCAAAATGCTTTTCCATTATGGACATAGTTGCTGAATGTTTCCAGAATTCAGCGCTGAAACTTCACAAGTTACACACCCTAATGGTCCAGAATACAGAAAACTGTATTATAAAAACCAATAATGCAATAGACTACTACTGTCATGTCAGAAAATCTTATTATGTGAGAATTCTGACATCCATATAAAATGAAACATAGTATAATGGGGAATAATTGAGCTAATCCTACTTAGCCACTCACTACATGCTCTTTATTATTTTCTGACTGCAAACACAGCTACTGGAATGGGAGGGGGATGGAGAAAAGAAGAAATGGCAGTCTATCCATATGACTGTTTTACCATTCTAGTTTTAGAAGAGGCGGTTAGGAATGGAACATGTCCATTAGGTGTTAGTTTTCAACGGAGCAACAGGTAAGAAAGCCCTCCTGGATCACTTGCAAAATTACTGCCTTGCCGTTAACAGCCTACAACAGATTGTTACTGCTAAAGGTTTTAATGAACATGTTTTGTCAGTAATAAAAGTGGAAGACAGCTCTGTCAAACTCAGAAGTATGAAAATGCTCATAAGGAAAGGATAATTATCACTACATACCGATTCCGTACTTTGTCCTGTAATATTCTTTAGTGAATTCATCACAGTCACAGAGTGTTATCTTCCTTCCCCAAACATTTATTACTTCCCCTATCTTCAGGTCACTGTCTCTGTAAAAATCCTGATGCACTGCTCCTGTCTAAGAAAAGAGGGAACATTTATACAGCAACTCTATAATTCTCGGAATCTCACCACCTTTCTTAAAATCTAGGTCAGTTAGTGTGTGTGATTTAAAATGTAACCTTCATAGTCCATTTGCAAGTATTTTTCACCCCATGCTAAGCTACCTCACTTTCACAAATGTGGAATTTACATACAGTAAAACCCAGTAGTCTTCACTTGAGCTATTCTCCAGTGGCAACACGGTTTTATAAATACCTCCGTTGTAGAGGATAACAACTACAGAAATTACAAGAACTACTATAAAGACGTTCAACAGCTGGAGGCATTCTATAATTGCTGACCTTACGATTGTCCAGAATGTAACGGCTTCTGTTTCCTACTAACTTTCCAAACACATTGAGAACAGTTCGACTGGTGATTGTGCCCGGCTGATACAGCCCAGTGGGAGCATACTGCAAGAAAAAAAGACCAACTCTTAAGAAGAAATACTGTTAACAGTGAAGAAAGACAACTCAGTTACTTTAGAACTAGCAGGATTTTTTTTTTTTACAGACTTACTGTTATTGTAGTATTTTCTTGGGATAATTTTTAGTAAATTCCAAGGTAAGATTACACTACCAAATCTAAAAGGCAGTGTGTATGTCAAAAGCCAGTATGTATGCCAGAAGCAGTATTCAGAATCTTACTGTGCATCCAAGAGTAAAGTCTCCTTTTTTCTTGGAAGCAAAGAGAAAGCAAAGGTTAGCACATCCAAAGTAGCACATCCTTGTCCCCATCTGCTCTAAAGGCTATAATTTGGATTGTTAATAATTATAAAAACATGCAAAAGAACCACTCAGGGTTGGTCCTACTGTGATAACCACTGCACAGATACAGGGGATTCAAGTCAGCATGATTCTATTGGTGAAATTGCTAGTGTTTTTGTTTCTATTTTAAGTTTCAAAATTACAAAAGCAATTTATCCCAGTAACATCAAACGTAATACACAAGCACATTACATTTTTTTAAATTATGAACAAACTGCTGATGCAGGGTAAACAAAGTAAGTTATTTTGTCGGACCACCATCTCTGACACCTCAACTTTTGACTGATCTCCTTTGCTGTCCTTCTTAAAATTTCCACTGCATTCAGAGGAAGAAGCCAGCCCTTAAAACTGCAACATGCACGTCAATGGTAGATGGGCTCTGTTAACACAGAGCCACTGCTAAATCAGCACCTCAGAACATAGGATGCACAGGAAAGAAAAGTGCAACAATTTGCTGTTAGGTTTTTACCATCTCACGTACACCTATGGCATCACAAATAGATTACCAGTAGTAGAAGGAAAGGAGGAAAAAGATTCCCCACTATTTTACTTCATCTGTGAGTTGACATCATTTTATCATCAGGATCTGGCTGGAGCGACACAGAAATGTCTCCAGCTCGTTAATTTTGTAATTATAATAGGTTCCAGAGGACTCAAACCCCTTGAAGATTTCTCTGGGAGGAGCCTTCTCAAATAAGCACCTGATTAATGCCTGCCAAAGCCTATTCATGGATTCCTAGTGATTTTAGCTAGCTTTGCATAAGGTCCCAAATCTACTAACTCAGTTTTAAGAAATCTCTCTCGATTCACTACCAAGATGTAATGTCATGGAATACTAAAACCAGACTTTTCTAAAGGTTCAAAATGTAAGTCATATGGACCAAATCTGAATTCACCTCTGTTTTACATTAGTTTATCAGTTTTCTGGACTGTCATTACTGATTTATTAATACATTTACCTTAATACACTAACATGGGAGAAAGGAAAGCATGGAATATCTTTCTGCCTAAATTCTCTTTCCTTTTAATTTAAGCGCAACAAGCCTAAACTTATTTTTTTTCATCACTTATCAAGTTATTATGTGAATATGTGTGGAAAACAAATTACATAATTAATACTCTGACAACATTTTCTAAATATCATAACAATCCTAATACAGGATTTTCAAAACAAGATATTTAATATTTCTTAATTAGCAGAAGAATTTGAAATAAGATGAAATTTTCATTCCTCACCTTTGGAAGCTTATCTCTTTTGAGGAAAAGTGGAACCGCATCCCGGCCTGAGTTTATTGGTATAATTTCTTTTATATCAATAGTATCATCAGCCAAATAATAGTGCAGAACAAGTTCCCGTGGGTCATGAAACATGGACCCTGGGTCATCCCACACACAGAAAAAACGTAAAACATGTCCATCGTGCTCCAAAAATTGTTTCAAAGTGTCAATGCGCTCATAAGGGCGCAATGGCTTCATATTATCCAGAATCTGCAGATAAAGGAGAAATTAAGAGAAACACCTTTTTAATTATTTGCTCTTAAAACAGGATACCAAACTGCAGCGTACCATCTAATCCTAGAACATGCTTTTAGGATTTTCAAATAACACCACACAATGACAATACATGAAACGCTATTTAAGCCATTACCAAAGAACTGTTTACAGGGTTGCTGTGCCCTCAGAAAATATATGAAAACAATTTTGGCTTGGTTTTGATCCTTGTTTTTCCTGCAAAAAGGTCCTTCAGATCACAGAATCATTAAATCATTTATAGTACAGCTCACATTTTCAACAAATTGCCCATAGTAATCAAATGACTACAACTTCCTGCCTGATTTACTTCCTTGAAAATTATTTTTTGTAGATTATGTGGTATAAAGAATTAATTCTTTCCCCTTCGGTGTTTTCTTTCTTTTGGCTTTAAAACATAGTTAAATAACTTTTGAATCATGTCATGCAGTTGGCAGGTGCTGGGTATGTACGTTCTCCTCTTGGTATACACTCATAGGTCTGAAAAGGAATAGCAGATTTCCTGTTAAAGACATATTCCAGCTGATCTGATCTATGACAGGATGTGATCAACAGTCATGGTTTCTGCAAAACCAGCAGCATTGTGTCAAATCGGATCTCAGGATGATGATCCAATCCGAGGATTGCATTTACATCCTGTCAGTTACAGGCACGTATATAAATGGCGACCTGAACAGGGTGTTTCTCCTAAGTCAAAATCCATCACGTCCAGTGTGGGTTAAAGGAGCAAGACAGTCCTTCTAATCTACAAAATTCTACAAAATTCTACAAAATTGCTTGCAAAGGAGAATGGTGACAGACATCAGTGCAGCAGTGTAAGCTGAGCTGCGTGACCAGAATGAGCTGTTGACTATGGGCAGTTTATATTATTGTCTAAGTTTCTGTTTATCCGCTGATACATCTTCTGGCATGAAAAATCTGAGAGGGAAAAGGCCCATTCTTTTAGAGCATCACATCTTAAAATAAGGAGAGCAGACCAAATTTTGCCTGTCAATTAATGCCCTTGCTGATCTACAGCACTCCTTCCATTTCAGGCAACATCATGCTCATACACGTGATATTTACCATCCCAGTACTATCTTTCCTCCTTCCTGATGCTAGAAGGTGCAATGAGCAATGAAACACAGCCACAGAGCCAGGTAACATCATCATCCATGGGCTATCATCTCCAACAATACAGAAATTTGAATGTAAGGGTCTTGCTGTATTTTTCATTGATCTCATTTTCATGAGATTTTTCATCATATTCCTTCCTGTCCTTTGTACCTTCAGTTTCTGGCCTCCTGCACTATTAAGAGTCTGGTGCAAACTGATTTAATTTTGCTCAAAGCAGTCCAGAGCAATCCACCCTTAATAAATACAAAATATTACCTTCCACAAATTAGCCACAGGGAAGTGAGAGCATCAAGCAGCCAGAATTTGCTAGATCACTTTTCTGTAATTTCTCAACAACTGAGAATATTAAGACATAGGTTTCGGCGATTTTTGGTCTTCTGATGCTCTTATTTCTCAAATGTCTTCTTCCTCTCTCCATTCTCTTTAGACACACGTATGTCCAATACTTGACCGTTTTTCTTGTTGTTTTTACCAAAAAAATAAAAGCTACTCAGGTTATGCAATACCACGTATAATGTTGACACAGTCTGCCAATATCAAGGCAATTCAGCGTGTCTTAACACACACCTGGTACCTACAAGGCCTGAGGAAGGGAAAAGCCGCCCTTGGCCAGCCTGAGGCCGCACTACACAGAACCAGGAGATGTACAACAAATACTGCTTTTCGCTGGGTGACCGTGACAAGCCCGAAAGCATGAATGAAGCGAAACCAAGATGTTGGTCTGAGAGTGCCTCGAAGACGTGTAAATGACTTTGTAAACACATCTCAGCCATAATTCCCTTCCGGTTTGGCTGCTGAAAGCTGCAGTGGTTTTCTCAATAGGAGGATTAAGTTGAATGCAACAGACACGTGGAATATTTGTTGCTTTCAGAGTACTAGGCTGGATCTACCACAACAGGCTGACTATCCTGAGCCAGTTGTCCTAACAGAGTCAGGTCAAGAAAAAAAGCACAATGCCATCTGCACTCACACTAATCAAGAAAAACAGAAGTGAAAGAAACTGTCATTGTCTCCTACAGAAAGCACCGCTCCCACTTCTATTCCCAGAGAAAAGACGCAAAATCCTGCAGAGAGGAATCCACAGAGCATCTAGGAGCTGCAAGTGAGATTTTTGGAGGAGGTGTGTATGTGTTCCCATACACTCATAGAAGAGGGAACTGTGTTCAAATAAAACCTCCCAAGTCTTAAAACTGCCAACCGCTGCGTTCTGTGTGGCAACAGAATTTGCTTTACACGTGCCAACAGCTGTTAATAACATGCAGGGTAGAGATGAAGGACGACATGTGAGTAGACGAAGTGAGTCTGCAGGAAGCCATGGATGTGCTTGAAGCACAATTCCAATCAGATCTTCCTTTAAACACTTTAAAAGTGTTTATTATCATTAAATTATCTCACACAAAACCGTAAGTACAACATAAAATATGTCCTTTTTCTTTTCAGTTAATATGGAAAGATTTATTTTATTTTTACCAACTAATTTTGTTCTGTTTCAAAAGTTGTGTGAACACATGAGGAGAAAACCGGTTCTATTTGGGACTTGACTATGTTAGTACAATGAGCCATATAATAGAACGTTTAAAAGCAAGTTTTCTCTTGTGCTTCATTATGCTGAAATAGTTAACTCTACATACCTTCTATTTGCTATTGGAAAAATATTTTATATAATGCATATTATCAATAACAATGGCACTTCTATTAAAATCAAGTTTTCACTATTGCTGCCTCATCTGACCTTTTGCCGCTCTTTGGTGTACGGGTCATCTGGACGACCTGCGGGAGGATTTAATCTAACTCCCATCCTCCTCAGGAAATCTTTTGTAAACTGGTCACAATCTATTATCTTGTATCTTCGGGCATAAAGGATTACTTCTATGTTGATATTGAAATCATCTATAGTATAGAACTGATCTTCATGAGGAGGTGGAAGTGGAATCCGATGCCGTCGAACAATAGTTCCTGTAAAAGAATTAGAACAAATTAATGGAGTGAATTTGCTCCAAGGATTGCTTTACAGACTTCCTAATTTTCTATGTTGATATGACCAAAACAGATGAAGCCATATGGGACAAACAAAATCATCCTTTGCTCAGCAAAAGAACAATTAGGTAAGAGGATCCTTTTTATTAACGACAATACTTCACACTGATCGTCTTCTAGAACCTCAGGTTCTAGTATTCCACTTAAATTAATACAGAAAATTGCCACCTTCTGGAGCAAACAGGACAGCACTGGAATAAATCCCCATTTGTTGCTGCAAACGTTAACAGGTTACTAATTTTTCAACAAGAATGGCAAAGACACTGCTCTAACTAAGATAAGAGATGTCTTTTTCAACTTTTTTGAGAAGCGAAGCAGTACCCACCAGTATCAATCATTTTTCTTTAAAAAACAACCCACACAGTAAGTTGTGCAAAAAAAACCCCATGTGGCAGGGGTGTATGGGAAGGACTAGATTTGTCTATGCTCTGCAGGGTGAGGAGAGACACATATAGATAAGGTTAGGGAAAAAACCCCTGTCCTACCAAGGAAAAAAGTGTGATCTATCAAGCATGGAAGCAAGTGCATTCAACTGAGCTTCCTAAAGGAGTAAACTGAAAGTGAAGATGACTGAGATGAGTTGGGCTACAATAGAGAAATGTGAATCTTGATCCACCTCCGACCTACCGAGCCCAGAACTCATAACCCACAGTCTAACAGCAATAGCATCCACAAGAAAAAGGGAAAATAAAAAGAAGAAAAAAGAGAGACATTTTAACTTTGTTACAGTAATTACACGCTTAAGTTTTCTTCTTGACACTCTTTAAATGAAAGGACTGTTATTCTGGGAGCATTGTATTGGCTTACGTTTACCACATTAAAAGAGAAGAAATCTGAAGGAGCTGGTCAGTCAGCTTAGAACTCACAAATACATTGATGAACTGGATAATGCTTCAAAAGTACTTGCTGCTGAGGGTTAAGAGACCATCTCTCATGTGGAAAGGCTGAGAGAGCTGGGCCTGCTCAGCCTGGAGCAGTGATGGCTCGGGGGGGATGTTAATGTCTGTAAATACCTGATGGGAGGGAATGAAGAAGATGGAGCCAGGCTCTTCTCCGTGGTGCCCACTGACAGGACAAGAGGCAATGGGCACAAATAAAAGATACAAAATTCCATCTGAACATGAGAAAACATTTTTTTTTACCATGAGGGTGATGAAACAAGCTGTCCAAAAAGGCTGTAGAGTCTCCATTTTTGGAGATACTTAAGATGAACTGGACATGGCCCTGTGCGTCTTGCTTTAGCTGATCCTGCTTCGATCAGGGGGGTTGGACTAGACAGTCTTAACCTTAACCCCTTCCAACCTCAACAATTCTGTGATACTACAAGTGTTTTAGAAACAACTTATAAGCTACAGCCTCAGTGGCTTAAACAAATAGATAACACATACGTTAAAGAAAGGTATGCAGCTGCATGTGTGACGAGCTATGATTTATTCTGAGTGCAGTTAGAGTGCACAAAGAACAGCACATTGGCAAAGCTGGGACTAAACGCTTGTTTTCAACATTATGAGAGAAAAGGACAACAGTGAAAGATTTGCCACATCAATACCACAGTATAGCTGAGTGAAAATACACTGCAGAGAATAAAAAGATGGTCCAGTCTTCAACCTCAGGCTCTTTGCTGTGCTTACCAAACCAGACACCTCTGTAACACCAGCTTTATAATGTGGATACTCATTGGTTAAGACCAGACAGAAACCACCAACTCATACTATTATAATAATTCCTTGCCACCATAGGTTCCCAACAACTTGAAAATTACAGTAATTATAAAAGGTGCAACTTTAAGACAACTACAGTAAACACACAAAAATTTCAAAACTAAAAATAGTTCCAGTACCAACCTACGAGTACAGTAACAGTTTACTAGACACAATTATCTAAAAGGTCTGTCTCATTATCTTTCAGTACAGAGCTGGATCTCTTTCCAGTGCCCTTCAGCTGTGCATTTGGTAATGCTTCCCACTGAGTCCCGTTTGATGATTTTCCAGCACTGCTATTTTGTTTTGGGGGCCTGGAGAGAGACGGGATGAAGAGAGGCAAAAGAGAACGGAGAAAGATATCGCTGTGTGGTTTTGTTTGGTGTTTGCATGGCCTTATTTCTGAGTTAGTCCATGGAAATTCTTCATTGTTTATGTTATTACCCTTAGGGACTAATCTGTATGAAATACCTCCCACTACTACATTATCGGAGTTGTTTGTTAAATTCTAACTACTACAATGAAAGCACACGCTTAATTTTTCAGGGGAATAAAGCAACAAAGCAGATTTACTTTATGTTCCCATTAAAATAATTATCTAAGACCTATTCATCATCCTGATTTTTCACATGTACCGAATCCAACATTCTGGTTACTGACCTTTGACTGTAAAATAAATTTGAACTTCTATCTGCTTAAACATACCTATACAAATATGTAAAATGTATCATCATGGAAATATTAGTTAGAAAACATGGTACTTAGCACATTTTAACATGATTTTAACTGCAACGCAATACTATTAGCAAAACCACAAAATTTAAAATTTTACTGGATTTTGGCTAATCCTTGGGTCACTCCTACAAAAATAAACGGATAATGTGCTATGGCAGAACAGTCCTCTGCATAAGTGCAAATCCAGTTGAACCATCAATTTTGTGAAAACATAATGGTTGACAGTTTTCTAATGTGAGGTATTTTCAGAGGATATATTCACCTCAGAACTGGTGAATAAGCCTTCAGCTAGTTCTTCACATCACTTTTCAAAGTATAATACACATGCCTACTTTGTTCTGAGGGGTAAGAGTTTACTTCCTAATGGAAAATGCCTCATAAAGATAATATCTGTAGCAATCCTTTGCTTTTATTAGGTATGACTGTGCATGATCTACACAGGTAGAGGACACATTTTACATCGTTGAATTTGAAATTTAATAAAACCTGATCAGCTGAGGCTAGACCTCAGCACTTTTTAAGTTGTCCTTCCTTCTGGAAAATAATTACATTTCTACTTCTAAAAATCTGCTACAAGTTGTCATAGGAGGATCTGGGCATGTGCAACACAGGTTGCTCGGGATGGATGGCTGTTCTTGATGTTTCTTTTGTCAGTTTATCGAGCAGGCTATCCTACTGCACCACCAAGCATTATTTTAAATATTTGCATTTGGTCAGGCATTTGTGCTCATGTAAAGACAGTCGGGGTGCTGCTTTCCTCTGACAGTGCTGGTGGCATCAAGCTCCCACACCATAATTTGTAGCATTTCTTTTTTCTCAATGCTTCCGATTATTTGGCAACTACAGCGACAGCTTAGGGAGACCTTAATAGTAGCAAAGGCCTTTTGACTATGGAGCAGCTCATGAAACTGGGCAGCAAATGATTTGGTCTCTGCTGCTACACTGCTCTGCAGAAGAAATGAAGTGGTATCAACAGTTTCCTCAGCACAGCTTTCTGACTCCCTCTGCACTATCTGAGTGCATCGGAGAGAGGAGAGGAATGGCTAGCACCCGCACTTTGTACACTCTTTCACTGCTTGCACAGAAAGGAGGAGAAGTGACCATTAGTATTCCTGCAACACAGAGTTCACCCCAACAAACAAGGGGGCTTCTTATGTTAACTTATTTAGAACACAGCAAGGTCATGATGTGGCCACCATCAAGTATGGAAAAATCACAATTATTTCAAGACCTCAAGGGAGAACTTAAACTCTTAGACAATCGTTTATATTGGAGGAGCTGACTGCAACTTCACTTTCCAGCTTGTACTTTCCTCTTCAGCCAGCCAGCCTTGGGAACCCAGCCAGCAGGCAGCTCCACTCTCTTTTTCAGCTGGCTGACCTTGGGGAAACCAGCCAGCTGCTCCACTCTGCTCTGGCTTGCAGGACCTGGATTGCACTGGAAGCTACAGTCAACCCCATGGGACATAAATGACCTTTTGATAAGACAGTATCAGCCAGCCACAGTCCTGTTAACTGGGAAGTAGATCTACAAAACACTTGCACTAGCATATCTAGCCTGGCTCTCTGTGGGAGAATTTCTTTTTGTATGGGAAGACTAATCAGCATTCTGGCTTTGGAAGAACATAGCAGAGTTTGTTATGTGGTTGAGCTTACTGTCCTTCTCTTCACTCTGTACTCCCTTATCTTTAGTTTTCGTGCACTGTGACTGTCCTGGTATTTTTTGTTTTGGTTTCTCAAGTTCAGGTTGGCCTCTGCATTCCTTTGTGTTTTGCACTGAATTTCTCTGTCTGTACAGACTTCTTCTAACGCTTCTAATATTTTCCAAAGGTCAAACTATACCAAGGCACTTTCCAAAACGAAATTAAGTTTGAAGTTCAGTTATTTGGTAGCATTAGGGTTATCTGTCCAAATTCATGTCCAAGTACAGCAGCCAATTCCACAATACACTTTTTCAAGTCACTGAAATCCATTTCTCACTGATCATTTACTGTGTGGCTCTGAGAGTTTGATGGATGGTAAAAGCACATTTTCTGGCTTGCTTTGTTTCCTGAAGCCAATTTGGTTTAGTTTTGTAAAATCGTAACAGAAGTGAGAAATCCTTCTAACTACTTTTGACAGTTGTTCCTTCACCAAACCTTTCTGCAGTCCATCAGCCTCTCCAGGTTGGTTTTTCCTGCAAATCCACAAGTGCTACCCACAGTGCAGAGTACAGTGGGAAACAACTACCTTTCTGTGATCCCACCGTGCCTAGGAACGCCCATCAAGCTCTCATCTGTGGGTTACGGGCACAAGCATTGGTAATCTCGTGGCCTCAAGGCACTAACCAGCCAAGCTAAGAAGATCTATCTTTGATCTACCCTACCATCTGCCTTTGATCTACCCATCACTGGTGTATCTGCTCTGCAAGACAACTCCTGAGAACAGCCGCTTGAGCTGTCTGTTTTACATCTTTTCTGCCGGGGTTAACATCCAGCTTAAGCTCACCACCACCTTCCGCCTTCAACAGGTCAATTCCACTTTTTTCCACCACAGCTTTTTGCTGTTTCTCCCTTATACAACACCTTTCCTGCCACTGCAACTCTCCAACTGTTCACACAGCCTGAGCCTATCCTGCTCGTGGTGTCCCCACAGTTTGTTCTTCACCCACGTCCCCCACAGCTGCGCCCTTTTGTTCCGTGCAGTTTGCCTTTCACCGAGCCAAGCCCTCCCACAGCTGAACTCTCCCCTGCAAACCCCTTTTAATAACTGAAACGTATTTCAGCAGACGTGCACGGGATGGCATTATGGTTAAATTCAGCTCCTCATCCTGTTCACGACCGTTTTTCTGCATGATCATGGGCAAGATTTTTATTCTTTTGTGCTTCAGCTTATGGGCTTCACAATACAGACAGTTACGCTTCTGTTGTTCTCAGGCTTACAAATTCCCAGGCAGGACAGGGACTTTGAATAATATGAGAGAGAGATATATAATTATAACAAAAGGGGCAAACAGCCAATTTTTAATTGAAAACGGAATAAGACTAGCAGCTAATGGTTTGGGCTTCCTTTTTGAGGAACACTGTTTTTGCATATATTCAACAAGTATTTAGTGCCTTTAACAGCACAGCTTTGCGGTTGTTCTTCAGCTATGGAGCATGAAGTCACCACCCAAGTGCAAGTGAGCAAAGAATCCTCTGATAGGCATCTCCACCACCTTTTCACTTCCACATCATATTAATCTCTAGGGCAGTAAGTATATTTAAGCAAATGTTTATGGGAAAGTAAAGGCCCCAGATATTTTCATCAATGGTGAAGCCTAAACACATCCCAAATAGTCCTGGGGCCTTTCAATTTACAGTATCTTTTCCTTCCTAAACACAATCAATATACAGAGCTTCCTTACCAGCCTATGTACCAGTAACAAATAAATTAAGTGCATTTTTGAGATCCTGAAACATTTCTTTTTAACCCATCAGTTTAATACGTTGTGTATACTCATTTATCCCATCTAAAGTACTCATGCAAAGCTGCAGAAGCCTTGAAAATATCTGTGCACAGAAGACCGAGAGAATTCTTGTTTCTCTCTAACACCAGTTAATTTTAGATCCAGTACCAAAGGTGACTCCAAAACAATTAACATAAGATAAAATCAAGGAAATAGGGGGAAATTGGAGCCTTCCTGTCACCACAGGATCATGACTACACTGGCCTGATGTGGCAGCCTGCACAACCCATACTACAGACAGTGAAAATGACTCATTACTACAGCTAGATTCAAAGGAATCAGCTTTGAATTTGCTTTATCCTGCTCTCATGAACCTGGCGTCCACCTTCCCTCTCAAAGACGCTGCCTCTGCCCCTCAGGTTAACTGCACTTCCTGTGACAACGGTCATTAGTTCTAAGCCAAAAAATCCAGAAACAGCTACTGCCATGACACACAAGTCAAGGAAAACCTAAACCTGCCCATGTCTCTGGCCTCACGCATATGGGTGCAGGGAGGGGATAAGTAACTTGTAAGTTCCCAGAAGAGACCCAACGTGCTTTTGTTCAGGTCTTGAAAAAGCACTTGCACAGGCAGGAGTAGGACAAGGCTCCTCTGAATTAAAAATCAGTTCCTGCTGAAGAGCCAGTGACATTTCTGGCAAGAAGAACAACCCAACACAGGGAAAGCAGGGCCTGAAGTACTGGTTTAAGAAAAGATTCCTAGGTAATTTTAGCCCAGGTCTAACAGTAATGATGCATGCAGCACCTTTAAATATTATTCTACTCTGTAGACAGACTAATCAATAGCATCTGTTCATCTTGGAAAAGAATACGATAGTTAAATGGTTAACTTACGTTTGAAAACTGTTGTGCTAAGATCCACCAGAACATGCAAAATATCTTTGGGGACTGGAAGGCGCAGTCATCCCAAGATACTCATCCCAAGACATCCTGCTTATCTGGACTATATCCCTTAAAAACTTTTTGAATTCTGGCAGTGACCCACGAAGACCAAGCAGCAGCAGCTGTGCTCCCTTTCTGCATCAGGATGTTAACCGCTGGATCACATTTTCTTAATGTAAACCAAGTTCATTAATACTCCAGTAAATCAGCTCAGTAAACCCTCCTCCAAAAGTCCTCAGGCTGGCCCCAGTGCAGTGACGAGGCACTGAGGCAGCTTCTTAGAGGCGTCAAGGAAAAATTACTGTGCCAAGAGCACTTTAATCACTAAAGACCCAACAGCCAGCGGCACAAAAGGCGCTCTCCTTCCACAACTGCAGAGAGACTGCAGCAGCTCATGAATGATTACAAAGCTGCAGCTAGAGAACCTACTGTCAGTGCCAAGATGGGAGGAACCAGGCTCAGGAATGGAGATCCAGAACACAAATGTTTTTTGCAGGAGTGATACTGACATCAGGCCCACTATCATATGATTTCAAACAGCTATATTAGAGAAAAAACTGTACATTTGAGTGCAGGAGGGGATTCTGCCTAAAAAAGCTACATCTTAAGAAACTAAGACAATAAAAATGCTCACATTATGATCCGTAACAAAGACAATTATAGCTTTTCACGTTTTTTTTTAACTCTAAGAAGCCACATTATGTGTCCATTAGAATGGACCAAGACTGTACAGAAGAAAGATACAAAGGGCAAAAAATAAAAGAGTGCTATTAAAAATAGATACCTTGAGTTATGCCACTGTTTTTCACTTTGGGTTCAATCACTTGGATTGTATCATCTTCAAGGTAGAAGTATATTTTACAATGTCTGACTCTATATAGCTCTTGATTTTTGTCAGGCACTTCTTCCCCAAAATAGGCATCAAAAGACAATACCTATTAAAAACAATAAATAAATATAAAGCAGCAAAATCTTCAGTGCTTTTGCAAAATATGTCAATAATACAAACTTGTATAGATTATAAGTAACTAAATGTATGGATTTCAGGAGGCAGATTTCTTTCTCAGAAATGTAAGAATAGAAATCCACATTAAATCACATAAATTTAAAATTCTTTGCTTGGCATTTTTATTATCACAACATCTAAGCAGAGATGAAGAAATAAATCAAATATAAAACTATCAGCAGGCTGCTTGGAAAATCTTCTGAACAAAGCACTTTTGATAGCACAAAGAGCTACCTCGGTCCTGAAGCAAATTTTAGACTTCTATTCAAAGAACTGCTGGAAAATAAAGTGCATTATGACAGTAATGGCCTTACCATTGAGGTAAGTGGAAAGGAGAGTTCTTTTTAAGCAGATCCTGCAAGCTGTCTAATGAACGGTGCTGAAGAGTATCAGAGAGAAATGATGTTTTTCAGGAGTCATTTAGAGCTGTGCAATATTGGCATTTCAAAACGTACCTGGTTCTGCAAGTCAGCGAGTGGAGAAATCTCAGAGAGTATACCAACTGGTGTTCATGGTCCCTTGCAATTGCAAGAATAAAATCCCTTCATAGGTGAGGTGCTCGGTGGTTTACTACAGTGGCCTTTGTGTCTGAAGATCCCAACTCAAACTCAGCAAACCATTACGTGGTTTTGCATTGTGTTTTTGATTCTTGGTATCATTTATGGTGTTTAATCACCAAGACCAATTTTAAGGGAATGTGCAAGAAGTATCTACTTAGTAGTGCATTATCTACCAGGATGCTTGCTGTGGTAAGTATGTGCAAGGAGGCAATAATTAAAATAAGGTGTCCATCCTGCCCCCCGCAACACACTGGGGTCAAATCAGTGCTAATCCATGCTTCATTTTTTGCAATGATTCAACTTAATATGTTCAAATCTCTTTATTCTTGATTCATTAGACAAACAAGCAATGGAAAAAAGACAACTTAGCAGTTCCCTATGTTTCAGTGAGCATCTTGCAGACCTTGGCCTGATAACGCTTGAAATCCAGTGAGCTAGCCAAGAGCCCTATGTGACACAGAACTGACGGGTTAATAGCCTGTATTCCTTCAGCACGTGTCTTTGAGAACCTCAAAGTACTTCCATGAATACTAATGACAGATTTTAACACACCCAATAGACAAACACAACCTCGTTTTCTACATCTGGGGAGAGATAGCTAGCGGCTTGCGCAGGAGCACACGAGAATAGCCGCCTTGTGTCCTAGTCAGAGTTCTCAATAGGCCACTCTCCCTTCTCTCAGGCAGGGTAACTGAAAGATAGGAAAAACCCTATTTCTGCAAACTTTTTCAAAGTCCAAGATCCCAGTGATTTTCAGCATGCATCAAACAACATGACAGACACATTTTTGCCATCAACTCTCCTGCACTGTGACCCACCACCACTAGAGAAATAAAATTTAAATTATAATCAAACGACATAACTGTTACCTGTTATACCTGATGGCATTAAATCTTCACACGAAAGAATCTAGACACTATCAGTTATGGCTTGGTTTAGTACATCATGGAAGTTTCTGAACAACCTCCACATGAAATAGTTGAAAATAAGTAAAAATTCATTCTGGTCACATGTGATTTTTAACTGTGGATTTCACTGTTTCATGTGTCAAACACAAAATCACTGGATAAAACATCTGGCATACAACAGGGCCAACACAAACAACACTGTCATCCTTTAACACCTCTTCTTCCTTCCATTTGTCTAAACATTGGTGTATTGTGCCAGTTTTTGGTGATCAAGGTATCCTTCCCGGCCTCCAGTTACCATTGTGTGAATCTTTTAAATACTCCAGGGGACTTAAAAGGTACCATGGTGGAACATAATGTCTGAAGATCCTGGGGTTCAGCTGACAAGGAGCTGAATTTCATTCCTTGCCCAGTTACTGAAAAGCCATGCAACCATTGGAAACTTCCTTAGATGCTGAACCCTCTTCTCCCTCTTCTGCTAGTCCCACTAGAATATAGTCACATGTCAAACATATTGTCCAAGTGCCCTATTTGATTACTCACTGTTCTTAATTTTGTCAGTGATCTTTTCTGAGAATGGTTGTCTCGTGGGACACCAACCAGGCGAAACGGTCCGTTTGCACAGATCTCCATGTACAACCAGGTTCTAAATACACTGTATGCATTTCTCTCACTGAGCCTACACCTATGTCCTGGTTTACTCCGTTCGAGGAGTTTGTGCATGGCCTTTTGCACTTGAACTTTATTTTCTTTATACCCTTATCAACATGCTAGTGTATGAAATATTATGCAGCATCCAACTGCAATTTTGCAGCTCAAAACAGATGATTCAGGAAGGGTGAGGAGGGAAAGAAACAGAAAAGAAGATGACTTAGTTCATTTTAAAGCAAAGTTCATTTTAAAAATACTTGAAATTCAACACTTCCTAACTCATGTCTCATGTGCAGTCCATTGCTGCGTGCAACATTCCCATCAAATCTCTTAAAAAAATTAAATGTTACGTACGAAACCCAAAAGTAACAAATATTGAATGAACCAAATTTGTAGCATTTTGTAGAGTTGGCACAAGGCTTCCCTGGCACCTGCAGCAGTCAAATTCTAAACATCATTTCCAGCCCAGGAGACCCTCTGTGTGTACTTAATCAGAGAAGAAATTAAATTTACACCTGCTGCCGATCAGGCATATGAAACTGCAACAACTATTTCTTAACCTATTTAATAATGAAGTTTTGTGCCTGTCCTTCCTCCAGCTACTGTGGTACTGCTGCACATTAGAAACCAAAGAGAAATAGTAAGAAAGCAGACTACATTTAAAAAGATAAACACCTACTCAAACCATTTTTCATGTAGTCCATTTTGCTGAGTCACTAACTGCAGCACTGGAGGATATCACTGCATTCTTGGGAAAGCTAAATTAGTTGGGTAGTACCCTTTAACTGTCTGCAATTAATACAAACACATGAGCCCTACAGAGGCCAGTTCCGAACATGCAAACTCCCGCCCTGTATTACCCCGTGGAGGAATACACTGATTTGAGAAGGAATGTCGAAAGGCTAGCCAGTGCATCTCACCAGCCATGTTCAGTCGCAGGTCACCACTGTGTCCTACCTAATCCCTTTATTTCAGAAACTCGGGTCCAAGTCCTACTAACGTACGTGTGGCTGCGAGAAGCCAATGCACTCCTCCTCGTTGAAGGAAGGCTGCAGATAAAGCAAGCGCAGGCCTGGCCAAAGCCTGAACACTTTGGCACACTAGGCCAATTCATACTTGAGCACACTGCTGAAAACTGTACGAGCAATACTAAGGGCTCTTGAGGTGACGTTAGCTGAAGTCACGTCTACCTGTTCAAGCCTTGCATTTTCTTGTAGCAGTTCTGGTCTGCCAAAGACATGAATACATAATTGTACTGCTATTACCTGCACGGCTTTTCTTTTAAAGCAAAAATTATGAGATTAGCCATTCTTCCCAATATTTAAATACCATAATCATTTAGTCATGCAACATTTCTGCGATCTGCTGAATGATTTTTTTTTTCCTGGATCATTTTTCTTCTCTGATTGTAGGCTTTTTGCTTGAGAAATAAAACACTGCTAAGTAGAACTTAATGTAAATTTAAACATGGAAAGTAATGACAGTGTGCTACAAAATTCGTATCACCACAGATTACAGTTATTTGATAACTCTCTAACTTCCAAGGTGTCACTACGTTCTTACAAAATAAAAAAATATTAATTCCTGTGTCTATAACAGATACAATCTACCTATATTACACACAAATAGATCACACAAAAGTCAACAGGACATAGAGCAAGCAAACACGATGGCAGAAGCGAATTCCGAGCCTACAGCACTCCACTGAGGTTAATGGTTCCCAAGTGCCCACGCACATTTTCTCCTGGACTGCGGCCTACCTTGCATTCACTCTTACCTGGTTGACAAGTAATTCCTTTACTGTTACCACTTTCACTAAAAAGAAATATATCAACCACTCCTTATTTTTATTATAACCTGTAGGCCATGTACCCCAATATAGAAATATTTTAATATGTTGCTGTATTATGTATATTTATATTAATTGTCAGTATACCAAGATGATGGAAAAATAGATGTTACCACTCTTTTTGTCTACCTAGAAGCTTTTTTTGCATGCACAAAATAATCTCCTGAAGTACTTGACTGAATTTCACGTTTATACAGTTTTTTTCATATTGTAGCTATTCATAAAAAACATACAGATATAGGTTTCTACCTACCTGCTTGTCAAATGCTACCCAAGCAGGAGCATCACTTCCCATCCCTCTAGGAAACACACTGTATTTAGGTTTCAACTTCTGTCCAGGTAACGGCTCACCACCTATTCCAGGCTTATTTTCACCAACCAGCATAGCAACGTTATTGCAGAAACCCCAGTGCTGTGACTTGTGGAACTTTTCTTGCCCTACCTGTCAAAAGTTTGAAAGAAAATGAGAAAAAAAATCTGCTTTTAAATCCAGAAGAGCTAATTATCTAGGCAAGCGGGGTTAATCATGTAGAAGTTTCTCTATAATTACTTTTAATACAGAGTCTAAAAACCTGCAGCAACAGGAATGCTGCAAGTGAAGTGACACATTTCAGTGGTCAATTTGCCAGCCTTATAGATGAAAATGGAAAAATATTCCAGTAGTTTACCCAGACTGAGAGACAGGATTATACCGTCATCCCTCTCTCCTCCTTCCCTGCAACCAGGATTGGAGTGTGTGGTAGAAAGAAGCAAGTCACCAATGAGAACTGTTGCAAAAGGTAGAGCGGAAAAGAGTTTTCCATAGCTCTCTGGAGGACAAATGGAAACGGTTCAGGAGTACCCAGAGAACAGCCTGCTCTCGTTACCTGTGTCAAAGATCATATGTACACTTGCATCCCCAAGTGCAAAATAAATAGCTTTGCACTAGTGAATACACTTGCATTTTGGGAGGTTGGAGCTGAATCAAATGACAGAATATTCATTCCATCTGGGTTATTCCAAAAGGCGGCCTCTGTAGTGATTTCTTTATATTACTACTATTTTTTTCAGGCAACTAAGGAGGGAGTGCTTAAAAAAATATGCCCAGCCAAATGCAAAGAAACCCATCTTGCCTACCCGCATTTCTTGGCTGGGGCCGGAGCCAGTCTTGAAGTGATGCAGACAAGCCTCTGGCCTCACATGAGTATCAGCCCTGCCTGTGGGAATGTCCCTCCTAATGAGCTGACTGCTCGGCTGGCCCATTCCCTGGAACAGCGGCAGCTGGTGTGAGCCGCGCTCAGGCAGCAATCCCCTAACAGCCCCACATATCAGTCTCACACCAGAGGACGGGGAAATAGGAAAAGCCAACGGAAAGCTCCATGAACCCTTCCTCTGACTTGTCAGCTCCTCTCACTCTGCTATTCCTCTCTTCCTCATCCTCTCAAATCCTCAAAATGCTTTGTCTGGGAAGGCCGAGAAGGGCCACTGGGCAGCTGCAGCCTCGGCATCTGCACTTAACAAAAGCTGGGCTAGCTAGCACCCTTTGAAACAGTCATTGCAAAACGAGATAAGGTCCGTATACTGGGGACAGTAATGACTGGGAGTATGGAAGCACTTCCCCAAAGAAGACATTTAAAAGGTAAGCCATGTTTTGAAAAGGGCACATGACAAGTATCACAGTTTAAAGAATAATGTAAAAGAAAACAGGAAGCACTTCTGAACCGTATGTTTATAACTCAAGAAGAAGGGTTACTGAATAGAAGAGAAAATCAATAAAAGGAAATACTTTACTGCGTAACTAGTTGGCCCATGGCCACTCCTGTCACACAGCATTGCTCAAGCCAGGAATTTAACAAGATTTTTAAAAGAGCTGCATATTTGCAGGAATAATGCCCAAAAAGTATTTCATACCAGCACATCTTTTTGAGCCGTGATGTAACATTCATGCTTTGGTGAGCAGTGTAAGCACTGACATTCAGGCATTAGGAGCAGATCTACATGCGCTCATCCCGCCCTTCCCTGAGGAAGTGAACACGGTCGCTCTCCCGGTACGGGACTCTGGGACAGACAAGGCACTGATGGGGTCTGCCACACATCTGCACGTGAGGTGTTTTTCTCCCTCTCCTTCAGGGCCTACTGAGCTGCCCTTTCTTCTTCCTTTTTTTTTTTTTTTTTTAATAATTTTGTTCCTTATTAAGCTGATAAAGAGTTGGGGAGAAGTCAGAATGGGAGGGAGCTTTCTGCATTTATCAGTTCAAATGCGAAATAACGATAGTCAAGCTGAGGTTTAAAAGGGAAATTTGTAGGCAGCAACATCTAATTTATACTGGAGGTGCTACAGAACAGATCCACTTTTTGGCACAGCGAGTATTTAATCATTCTCCCCCTATTACCAAAGCATGAGTTAGGCAGAAAGGCATCAAAGCACAGTGAGGGCAGCAGTTTTCCCATGCAAAGGAAAGGTTTTCATGTCCTCAAAGCTTCTTCCAGACGCATTTGCTGTTAATCTGTTTCTGGGTTTGGTGAGCTACGGTGTAGTAAAGTGTTCAAAGTAACCCAGGTTTGGTCCTGCTGAAAATTTTCAGGAATTCAGGGATGAAATTGCAACATCATTCACAATTTGATATGAAAAATATACGGCCCAACAGCTGTAATTCTCTTAAGGATCTTTTGTGGCATTCTTCTAACTTTTAAGGGTTTGACAGAAAGGCTATTTTAGATTTCTAATCACAGAACAACTTATAAGCCTCTCCTCCATGAAAAGCACCTAAATCCATATGCAAAATAATATATCCTAAAAGTTTGTACAGTTATTTATTTAAAAATTAAAAAAAAAAAAAAAGAAAAAGTTTAAGAAAAAGAGTAATTATAATTGAAGATCACAAAAGAGAAAAATGACACTTGGAAAAGTTCAGCTAATGAGCTCAGACCACATCCAGCCTAAAATAGCGAGAGAACATCATGTTACCTCCACAGTAATATTAAATGACTTCTAAAAGAGATCTGAGAGCACAGGGAAAGAGCTTTACCGCGTCTGCTGTGCAAATGGAGCTAAACTGAGCGGGCTGTAGATCTGCTGAACAACGCTGGCCATTTTCTGTGCCCTGAGCCTGAAACAAATACTGAGAATACATTCAACAGTGACTAATGCAAAGGTCAGGGTTCTCTGACTGCAGCTATTGGCTTTGCAAGCTCCGCCACTGCAGTCCTTGGGGAACGCCGCCTCGTGCTCTCTCCATCTTGCTATTTAATACCCTGGTACAGAGTCACAGCAAACTCATCAGGGAGCCGCACGTTTCAGCTGAACCAAACACAACTGTAAACCTCTCACCACAGTGGCTGGAGCGATGAGGGAGTCTGTGACACGCTGCCTCGGGAGCTACGTGTTTTTAACCAAGTCCCACGGGCAGTTATGGCAGAAGCCGCTGGTAGCAGCCCGTTTCTCTTCCCAGTATCCATCTCTAATTTCCACCTGGAGAACAGCAGCTGCACCATGAAGGTCCTGCTCCAGTCCTGTATCAGGGTGAACTCTGGTGTTTCTGAACTACTCTGGGCTGCTGACACAGTTACCTGGTTGCTTCAACTAGGCAATGGAAACAAATGCAAATGCTGCTCACTGTGCCAGTCAAATTCATGTGACCTCCTGCCCCATGGAAAGCACAGGTCACCACCCGACAGATGAAACAAACAGCACAAGTTCCTGCAACACTTACAAGTAGCATCTCTCACAAGGTTAGCACTCACTGCTTCATGAAAAGCCGTATTTCAGCTACCAATTTTCAAATCTTTTATCATCCCCGGCTTGCTGTAGGGGTTTCAGTATGTTCAGGGGTTAAGTGGCACTGTCAAAGGAGGAATCCCTTATGACATTGTTCCCAGCAACTGTGGTGCCCCTCTAACACGTTCCTGAAGAACGTGCATCAACACTAACAGCCTGGATCAGCACAGGAAAGACGTGAACCGGCTGGAGTGAGTCCAGAGGAAGTCCACAAAGATGGTTGGAGCCCCTCTGCTATGGGGACAGGCTGAGAGAGTTGGGCTTGTTCAGCCTGGAGAAGAGAAGGCTCCGGGGAGACCTTACTGCAGCCAACAAGAAAGCTGGAGGGGGACTTTTTAGTAGGGCCCGTTGCAATAGAACAGGGGGTAATAGTTTTAAACTAAAAGAGGGCAATTCAGACTAGATACAAGGAAGAAATGTTTTACAATGAGGGTGGTGAAACGCTGGAACAGGTTGCCCAGAGAGGTTGTGGATGCCGCATCACTGGAATTGTTCAAGGCTGGGTTGGATGGGGCTCTGAGCAACCTCATCTAGCTGAAGATGCCCCTGCCCATGGCAGGGGGGTTGGACTAGATGAGCTTTAAAGATCCCTTTGAACCCAAACTACTCTATTATTCTATCAGCTTGCTCTTACTGCCTCAGCTGGTACAGCCTGAGGGCAGGTGGATATCAAGGGGTCCAAAATGAAACCCCGACAGGCAGCTACAGGAAGATTTAGGCTTGGGGATTGTGAACAAAGACCTGGGGGAGTAGGGCTGAGGGGTAGAAGGTAGTGGAAGGGGTTCAGTAAAGAAGGTGAGGGAAAGAAGGGAAGGCAGAGGAGGTAGGCTTACTTATAAAGAGGGTGGCAAGCACACTGTCAAAAACTAAGGCCCTGTTTTGTCACCCATGATTAGGGCAAGAGAAAATACTGAAGCCAGGAAACAGAGACAGCAACAGTAGCACAGCTGAGGGCAGTTCCAAGCTCTTACAATAAACAAGGAAGATGGGGAATTTGTGCTGCTTCACTAAAGTTTGCAACAGAAACTGATACTCTCAAGGATGTATTTTCCCCCTGAGATCTATAAACTCATTGTCCGATTCTCTGAGAAATGCCATGCAGAACTGTGGCACAGAATTCTCTCTCTGAGAGGGATTTCAAACCTCAGGCAAGAAAGTACGCTGGTCAGCTAGCACTTGGTAAATCTGACCCAACGCGGTCCTCTCCGTCGGCTGCTAATACAAAGCAAGAGCATCGATCAGGCAGCAGCAGGGGCAGCTGCTGCCTTTGAGAACAAGAGGTAGAGCAGTAACACTAACGAAGGAGGTAACGATGCTGCAGCATTGCACCCAGTGTCATCCCTAACAGAGCCCAGACTCCAAATGCACAAAGCCATTGTATGCCACGTTTCCAGCACAGGCAGGATTAAACACGGTTATCAAGATCTGTGCTCTTCTGTCCTGACAAACAGGCAACATGCATATATCTTGTACGGACAAAGCTGAAAATCTTGTTACAGCACAATTTCGGTATCAGCTGGGCACCGTGGAGGGAAGCCATGGTACCTAGGTCTCTCTGTGGCTCTTAAACATCGGCTCAGTGGCAAGAACAAAAGAAAAGAATTGAGGAATTCCCCTTTTCAAGGGTATATAACGGGGAGTGAAATTTTCAAACGAGTAACCCACAAGTTTCTATTTGGGAAAATAAATGAATGAATAAACTCTTTAAAGCAACAGGATGGTAAATGATGTGTGAATACCACATCCTTCCACCGCCGGGGCAGACAAGGACACTCCCCAAGGCTGCCGGGACAGAGGGGTACCAGCCTGGCCGAGGGGCAGCAGCACTCCCAGCACAGGCTCTGCCCTCCCCAGCCTCAGCGAAGGGGAAAGGCCTGACTTCAGCCCATTAGCCAGCCCCCTGAAAACAGGGGCCTCGCAAGCAGGCAGGAGATGGGCTAATCTGTGCTCAAAATGCCAGCCTGCTCTATCAAGGGTAGATAGATCTAATCACCCACACGCCAACATGACAGGCACTGCTGGTGAGCAGCTTATCTTTGGACTTCTGTTCAAGGAACAGGAGTTTTAAAGGAGGTGAAGGGGGGGGTGTGGGGGGGTAGTATTTGATGGGTGAACTTGTGTGTATCCAAACTATGGTAATTTTGCTTTTAAAAAGATTTTTAAAAAATCATGGTGGTTGCTTTCACTCTGTAGGCAGGAAATATTTTACACTCCTGACACCTTCTATAAGCCATCATCCTTCTCCACCCCATCAAACCAAACATCAACCACGGCACTGGTTGTGCTACGCCTGTCCTTTTCATCCCCACTTTTCATTTAGGACACAGAAAACATCACCTTACGTTACCGCAGGAACCACTGGCTGTTTTAAAAGCGTCGATCGCTTCCCTATGTTTCCCTCCAGCGTCATTAGCTGTGATGCCCGAGCAGCAAGATTTTGTCCCAGCGACGCAGGGCCGCAGCGGCAGCATCGCTCTCGGGGATGTTGCTGAATCGAGCACCAGTCGGTTACAGTTAAGGGAGGGAAAAAGAATAAAACCAGCCAGCGGCTGCTGCCCTTCGCAGTGCTGGCACCAGGGGCGGCTGCGAGTTGCCCAGCCTCGGCCAAAGACAAAGCATTTCTGCTCCTGGCTGGAGAGGAAGTGTTGCTGGCAGAGAATTAATTCTAGAATTAATAATAATCATAACAGAGAAGTATTACAAGGGGTAGTTTTTCTTAGATCCAGACAGCTCAGCGCTGTGAAAGTATTCCTTGCTTCCCATTTGCCAGTGCAGTCCCTGCTGCCCTGAGGTTAGGCTCTGTGTCCCTAACTACCTTAAAGCTCTGGCTTTGTGGAGACAGCCCAGCGTTTTATTAAAGACATCCAAGGCAGACAAAAGGCATATGTACTCCTCTTCCACTGCCTTTCGAGGGCCTGTGTGTGAGGCTGGTGGAAGCATTAGGGGAAAAGAGGATTGGAGCAGTAGGTTGAACAGTGATAAGAGTGGAATTAATACCCATAATTATAAACCAAGGGCTGACAGGAACAGCAATTCCTGTCCTCTGCTCATCCTTCTTCAGGGGATGCTTTGCTACTGTGGTTTCAGTGCGGCAAGAGGTGCTGGTGGCAACACTTTGAGTACTAACAGTGGAAAATCCTTTCTTCCTCTGCAATTTATCTATAGCAGTGACACCTTTTTTGGTTTTTTCCCTTTAAATATGCTCCTCTTGGCCTCTCATTTGTGGAACTATATGAAAATAAAATTAAATCTAATAACCAATGACTAAGTAGAGATCAGAAATGATTTTCAAGAAAGGTGAGTTATCAGTATTAACTTCACTATCTCAAGGACTGTCAAAAAGAGCCATCTGAAGCCTTGACAAGAGTATAACCGTGGTTTTACAATGCTGTCTTGTGGCAACCGTGACTTGGTTTTCACACATTTAGTTCTCGTAACATACATATGCACCATGTACTTCAGCACAGGGTGTTCAAAACTATCTATATGTAACCCCTCCCAAGCATGTGAAGCCATACTGTGCCTTTTTCTCTGAAAAAAGGAGGCACCGTGTCTATCACAAAGCCGCTTCACTGATCCCGTGGAGGTCTGGAGACAACTCACTCCATCATATTCCAAAACCAATAATCCCTATCAATTAAGCTAATGTGAAATGTGGTGAAGAGTAAATCCCAGGTAACACTGAGCTGAACCATTCTGCTTCCATATAGCAGATACCAATGGTACACACCTATTTCAGTGTTGCTGACTCAGCAGCTACCAAAAGTGTTACATACACAACCAACTCTTTACAACACAAATCTGAATTCAGCAAGAGACTGGGCGTTCACCACCAGACAGACCCACTTTTTTTTTCCTCTTCCTTATAAAACAATGGCACCCATCCTCCTGTTTGTGGCAAAGATGTTACCTGAAAGATCCTCACTGCTTGCAAGCTGGGCTCCTCCTGTATGAGGTCCTGTGTTTGCACGCACCTTTGCAATGCAGACACGCCAAGTGAGGCTGGGGAGTCCACATATTCCTATGCACTTTCATGCTCCCTGTACCTGCACCTGAGCAGCTACAGTTGACTCTGCCTGTCTTGGTTTTTTCAGAGGGCTGCAAGAGGTTTTGCACTGGACAGCACTTAATGCAAACTGATTCATAGCTCACAAAGTGAGCTCCAGATATGCTAACATAAGTCTTATATTGAAGGGGTACAGATGCATGTATCTTGATAAATCATCTGGAAATTGTCCTGGAACTACATTATCAGCTTCTATGCTCTCCCTCATAGGGTGGACCAGACGCACGAGGTAGCAAACCACCCCAGCAGTAAAGTAGCAGAAACAAGGGCTCTAACAGCCACAGCACATTCAGAGTGAGAAAACGAGAGATCCCTTTCCAGAAATTTTAACATTATTAAGTATATACACTGCATCAGTTACAGTGCCGCGCACAAATCCTTCCTTGCCTCCTGCGCCTTTTCACAGTACAGATTGTATCCAGCAAAGTTCCAGCTATCCTTGCTGAGCAAGCCTGAAGGAGCGATGGCAGCCTTCACTTTTATTTGCTATTGTAGCTCACGATAAAAATACCATCTTGTATATTCACAGACTGCCATCAATATTTAATAGCACTGGCAACTCTCCTATTAGCACCCCTAGCACTTCCCTCCCCCCAGCGCGCAAAGGCTTTCTGGTTTACTTGGAGGGTATCTGCCTCTCCCTGCTCTGCTTTGTCTGAGACGCGGCAAGAGCTCACAGTGTCCCACGGCAGCTGCCAGGTCCCTCAGTCCCGGCCTAGCTGCAGAGTATTGCCCTCCCCAGGCAAAGCTGAGGAGGTCTGCGCACCTCACGGCACCTCGCTTCCACCCGGCGGGTGAGGAGAGCGGCCACAGGCCTCGCCGTGGCGCCGGTGCCCGCTCGCCACCCCCGGGACCGACTGCACAGGGAGCAGCCTTGCCTCACCCCTCTCCTGCCGGCCCCACCGACAGCCAAACGGCACCTCGTTCCGCCCTCGCCACCCCTCAGGCCGGCGGAGCGTCGCCGGCCCCCGCCGTGTGGCTGCCGCGCCGCCCCCAGCCTGGCCCGGCCTCAGGGGGGCGGCCGGGCCAACCGACGCCGAGCCCGGCGCCACCCCTACGGCAGCCCCGGCACTGGGGCAGGGATAGGGGCGTCCCCTCCACTGTCACTCACGTTCCGGTCGCGGGAAACCCCGGGCAGGAGCGGCAGCGCCATGGCCGCCCCGGCCCACCGGGAGCCCCGCGCCGCTGGGGGCGCCGTTGCCTAGAGACCGAGCGGTGACGTCATGGGGCGGGGCGAACGGCGGGGGCGGCCGGGTCCGGGACTCCCGGGCGCCACCGGCTGAGCCCTCCTCGCTCCCCCTCGCCCCGCCGCCGGTTCCCCCGGTGTTACAGCCCGCTCGGGCGGTGCCGGGTGGCCTCCCGGGCGCGGCGAGGGAGACAGGCCCTGGCCCTCAGCTCCCCCGCCCCGCGGGGTGCGCGCCCAGAACCGGGGGAGGAGGGCGGGAGGGGGGGTGAGTCGGGGATTGCGGCCTTTGGGGCAAAAGTAGAACTAAATACGAATCCATTTACTTAAATTTTCATAATTCATTGCCGGCTTCCTCACACATCTCTCAGAATTTACCTCGAGCCCAAAGCTCCGCGTAGTCCCCTCCGCCGCATCCCACCGCTGGGGTGCTGTAACCTCTGCCTGAACACGGTTTCCCCCCCAAAATAACACGGCAACCGGGGGCACAGACGGGCAAATCCCACCGCCTTTGCCCTTTTCTGCAGGAATTAACTGTTAATGCCTTTCATATTGCATCTTTTTTATACTTCAGGGCCCTGGCAGGCTTGCTGGGGGGGGGGGGGGGCGGGGGGGATGGGGGATGGATGCTTTTACATCTTTGGGGTTTTTGGTTTTTTTAACATTTTAGTCCATTGGGATGGTGAAAGTAGGTCAGTGGGTTTCCACTTTGCTGGTTTCCCAAGTGCTGTGTTAGGCGTCCGCATTTGCATTTGGTGCGGAAAGGTAAACATTTAAAATGTATTTTAATTGAAAATAAAAGGAACCATCATTTTAATCATCTTCGTTTCATATGGTGGGTGGTATTACTGTCAGATTTAAATTTCAAACAGAAAATACACTGAGAGTTTCTCACGGATGGCTTGGAGGGGGAAGGGTTGTGTCTTTCTTTAATGGAAGTAACATTTTCCTTGTTAATAAGGGAGGATGCCTTCCAGATCACCTCCCAAACCCTGTTCCAGAGAACACCTAGCAGCCATGCTACGTGACGTTCCTCCTCCATTTTACGTAAAGCCGTTCATGAATATTTTTTGTTCGTTAGAACTGCCGTTTACAGAAAAATGAGTTTATGCGTAAAATAGCTGAAACCCAAATATTTCAATTCTGATATGCCATCACGCTGCCTCAGAGGACCTGTACTTCACTTGCTTCATGTCCTTATTCTCATAGATGGAGTGGATCTCCCCTGCCGTATTTCATACTCTATGATGCATCAGTCCGTGAAATTCCCGTAACAGATCATCTCCCCGAAACAGCGGCTCGTGGAACAGCATGGGCTCTGTGTTCGGTCTGAAGGAGTCTAGGAGGCGCTCCCGGCACAGCTCCCACGGAGCACTCCTGCAGCGTTTGCTGTCAGAACTGGTGTTTGGCCAAAATGTTCTGGTTTCAAAGCCTGTAATTTCAGTGAAAATCTTTCATTTTTTAATTTTTGCCAAAAGTTTGAAATAGGGGAGGGGACAGAAGGCATGGAGGGAGGGAGGGAGGGAGGGAGGGAGGGAGGGAGGGAGGAAGGCAGGAAGGAAGGAAGGAAGGAAGGAAGGAAGGAAGGAAGGAAGGAAGGAAGGAAGGAAGGCAGGAAGGCAGGAAGGCAGGAAGGCAGGAAGGAAGGAAGGAAGGAAAGGAGGAAGGGAGGGAGGGGAGCTGTGCAAATTCTGAAAGGGTCATTGCAGGGCAGAGGACACGGCTGTACTTCATCATCTCCCGTTCTTCTTTGCACGTTCATGGGATCCCCGATGTCCTTTCCCTATGTGTTTATGTACCTGACAAACACTGCAGGGGAGAGAGCTGGCATACTCGCACGCCACACCTGTCAGTTTGGGCAGCTGCCATCAGCGAGCGAGGATCTTCAGAAAGCGGATCCAAAGCACTGTATAGCGTGTATGTGCCCATGTGTCTCTCTGAGGTCAGTGAACCAGCCTAGAACGCAGAATCCCCATAGAGCCCTTGCAGCTAATGACACAGCTTCTTGTGTGGGGTAGTAACCATCATCAAAACACACTAGTGAAGAGTTAGTGCCTCTTTTCACTTCATTTTTCCTCCAGAACTGGTGTCTCCTGTTTAATTTTTGTGGCTCGTTACATACCATGGCGGTTGAAATGTCTTAATATTCTTCTGATATCAATAACAAGGTGTTGCTCCAAGGTTTCAGGCAGTACAGACAGAGGCCTTATGGCTTCTTTCGGAAGGTCAGTAAACTGCACGGCAGCAGCAGAAAGTACAACGCATGAATCGTCCCTGACGTTCAGGTCAAGTCTTTCTGCACAGGATCACCTTCTGCCTCACCCAGTAAAGGAGACGGAGGGAGCTGTGGATAAGGGGAGTGTCTTCCTTGTACTCCAAAAGCATGGCTGCAACGTGGTGCTTTCTACCAGTCTTCAATCATACTTTTTTTCTTTCAAAAGTGAAAAATAAATTATATTCTGCTTCAGAACAGAATTGTTTCATCCTACATTACCTTCTCTTTGGGGTTTCTCTCACATGTTTATCTATTTTGCTCCCTGCTATATTCACTCAAGAGTACAGGCCAAGTGAAAACAAATTAATTTTAATGCCTTTTCTGGGAAAAATAAAAGTACTACAGGAAAACCATTTTTTGATAAAAGCTTTTTATTAAATGAAGATTGCTAATGACAACAAAGGCAAGCAGTCAACAGTAGTAAATTAACTGTATATTCTGAGAGTACTCTACGGGTAATAGTGGTGAATGTACATAAGACTGCATTAGTTGTACAGTTCAAAGGAGGAGGAAAGCAGGAAGGAAGCTAAAGCTGGGGAAAACATGGAAAATAGTGGTTTTCTGATGACAAAAAAAACCCAGAGATTCTAGTCTCTTTGTATTGGGATTGAGTTTTACTAGCAAACTTGAAATCAGTAAGGGTATTCAAATTGTAAACTTCTGAGCAACCCAAAACTTTCCAGAAAAGGCTTAATTTAAAAAAAAAAAAAAGAAAAGCTGGTTTTTACTCTAACCAAATGTGGTTGGCTCCAGGCTTTTTCTTAGCCCATTTGTCTGAGTGGAAGACCAGATCTTCCCCGTCCAAGTTGTGACAATTTAGAATGGGAAAGTTGGGAAAGAAGAGGAGACTGGGAATGTTTGACTTAAATCAGCATAATTTAGTGTCACATCACTGTATCTCTGCTTCCATCATAGGTGTTACTTCATCCTCTTTCTAGGACGGGTTTTACAGGCTGGGCTGTCCAAAATTAGATTGTTCCCAGACTGCCTGCTTTAAAGTGAATTGTGGCCCTATGCGGATCATCACGCAAGCACGCTAAAACTTGAACACAAGTTGAACTCTGGCATACCCTTAATCAGGAACCAGAAATGAAGAATGGAAAGTTATTACGTGTTAATAACTTCATTCTTAAGCTTGTCTTAGAAAAATACCGATCGCTGTAACAGCCATGGCAGAAATCACACAGGGGATAGGGTTAGGGGAATCAAACACGCATGCATACACAGGGAGAGCTAGAGCCCTACCTGTACCTAGCTGGCGCAGGGGGGAAACGGGCACATCCTGACGTGGCTGTTCACAGCGATGCGGTGTGGGTCACCTGACACCATCGATGAATGATCCTTAGAAATATCGATTCCTTATGTTTTCCCAGGTCTTTTATTACCTCATTCATCTAGTTTTCGCCAGTCAATGGACACGTAGCATATGAAGATACTTCTTCAGTGGCCAGAAAACAACACTCAGACCATAAATTTTGGCTGTAACTGCAGAGGGCTCCAGACAACACACACAAGGAAAACGGGGCATTTTTGCGGCCGCGGGTGTGTGCCAGCCACGTATCCATGGGCGCTTGGCGCGTCACTGCTGCAGCTGCCCACTGCCCCAAGAAGACAAGGCATTAAGCATGAATTTCATGGCCCGTCAACTCTTTCTCCTGGCGATGCTGCGGGGGATTTGAGAACAGAAAAGCAGTTTCATCCAGCCTGGTCTCACTGGAAGGTTTCCTTGGCTGGAATGACCTTTCCATGGCTAATTGCTCCAATCAGTATGCCCTAATTAGGCACGTTTGCACATGAGTCACCTTGCTCAGATCCGCCATGCTCTTCGGGGAGGCAAGGTGTGGGGCAGGGAGAAGGGTGCGAGCTGTGGTACCCCCGCTGGTGCTCCCTCCCCGGTGCAGCCTGTGTGTGAGAGGCCGTGCAGAAGGCTGCTTTTCCTTCCCTTCTGCCCCACCCCATCACACCACCTGACAAATCCATCAGCCTCTGGAAATTTGATGGGAGAAGTCTGCTGTCTCACAGAAGCAGCTCGGTGGGTGTTTCACCCTGCCATTCCTGATTAAAGCATTCCAAAGTTTCTACTCATCCGATACCCAGCTCTTTTACATAAGGTGTGAGCTTTCCAGGGATGTTTGCTATCATCCTGACTTCCCTGTCATTGAAGTCAGGGAGAATATGAGGGCCCAATTTCCTAAGAAGTCCCCCACGCTTCCAAAAGAACATGAAAAAGAAATATTCTGGGCCTGGTAGACACCTTTGAGGTGCCCCCGCTGCATATATTCAGTGAGATCCGCAGTTCGGAGTAGCTGTTCAGCTCCTCATCACCCTCCTTATGTGGGCTGATTTGAGATGCAGCCACACCAGTAAAATAAACCTCACAGAAAAGCCTCTAATTTAATTCAGAAGCAGAATGCGGGGTGGGGGGTTTTTTTGTAATTAAACCATAGATATGCGTTTAATACAGCGCATGGTAGTTGCTGGGAAGAGTAGGAAAAGCCATGGTAATTAAGGGACCTGACAACCCGACGGGCGGCACGAGCACAGCACTCTGCAGCAAGGTAGCCACTCGGCAAAATGCAGTGAGGCCGCCGAGTTACGTTGTCACCTGTGCAAAGAGCAAAGCACGTGTTCCTCCCTTCACACACACCTATTTCAGGGGGAGGATGAGTCACCTGACAACAAGAAGCCCCCATGGCAGGGGGGCACGGAGACTAAAAGGGCAGCTTCCCCCAGGCAGCCCCGCGGGAGTCGGGGAAAAGCCGCTACCGCCTCAACTGCCGCATCCAGGCACCTGATGTCAGTGTCAGACGCTACAGAACGGTGGGTCACACTCATGGCCACAGTAAAGAAGGGAGGCAGCTATTTCACAGATTCACAGAGATTCACAGTGTTAGGGGTTGGAAGGGACCTCTGGAGATCATCTAGTCCAAGCCCCCTGCCAGAGCAGGATCACCTAGAGCAGATCACACAGGAACAAGTCCAGGCAGCTTTGGAAAGTCCCCAGGGAAGGAGACTCCCCCACCTCTCTGGGCAGCCTGTCCCAGTGCTCTGTCACCCTCACAGGGAAGAAGGGTTTCCTCATGTTCAGGTTGAACCTTCTGTTTCCCAGTTTCTGGCCATTGCCCCTAGTCCTGTCACTGGGCACCACCGAGAAGAGCCTGGCCCCATCCTCCTGACACCCACCCTTTAGGTATTGATAAGCATTGATAACATCCCCCCTCAGCCTCCTCTTCTCCAAGCTGAACAGCCCCAGCTCTCTCAGCCTTTCCTCAGATGGAAGGTGCTGCAGGCCATTCATCATCTTAGTGGCCCTGCGCTGGACCCTCTCCAGTAGCTCCTTCACTCCTGACCTGTTTGAGATGCCAATGGGAGTGAAACCATCCATGCCACAACATTTCCTGACTTTCCTCTCTTTGCTCTTACACTGCTCTGCTGACAAAAACGAGGGGTTTGGCTCAGCAGAATTGTCAATGCACACCTTGCCTCCTTTCCACCGGTGGTGTAACTTGCCTGTAACAGGAATTTCCATGCCCGTTGTCAAAGCGCTCCCATCCAGCCAATGAGGCACCGCGAGACACTGAAAAACCCCAGCCCTGGCTCTGTGCAGCCAGACTTGCTGGTCTGCTTCCTCCTGCCTAAGAAAATTCTGTCGGCATCTCTCCAAGCCTTGCAAGTTGCCTCGAGGATACGCCATCGGTTGAAGCTGCATGACTGATCAATTCCTCCCTCTCCTCTCATCCGCCATTTTCCAGCTTAATCTTTTCAGCTGATGGATAAAAGAAGGAAAAAAAACCAACCACCCAACAATTTTTAAAATTCCCATGGCAAAAGATAGATAGATTACAGTCAGTTACCAGAAGCTGCTATTGATCAAGGCTGGCTTAGAAGTATACTTGCTTTCTGCAATCAAGCTTACGATACAATTTGCCCTGCATTCAGCATCTATTTCAATTAAAATGAGAGGGGAGGAAATGTCACTTATTTTAAATAAAAAGCTTTCAAGCTATCCTTGCAGGCTGCTTTGAGGATCTAGGGTAGATCAAAGCTGCTTTGAGAACTCATCCATTCTGCTTCAAACATGATAGCGCATTGTCCATAGGAAAAATAAAAATTAAGGCAGTGTAAGATATCAAAGCACCAAATACATTTTGGGTTTCCAAGCAGTGGTCTCAAAACGGGTGAAGTCTGCCAGAATAATAACGGAGTGCGAGTGACAGTAATCCCCTCCGTCACAGACACCAATACATTGGCAACCGCAGGCACCGCACAAGAAATTGCTTCTTAAATTAATCAAGCTCGGTCTTAATGATAATGAGGTCCTCCGTACGGATCAAAAATCTTGATCGATACCAGCTTCTCAAAACGGACTGAAACCAGTCAATTATGAATCAGTTTGGAATTGAGGTTTACCTCAAACCTAATCCCTTTGCTGATTAGGACTTTATTCTATCTTCCAGCCTAAAGGCACTCATGGGAGACATATCCTTTTCATCCTTGTTATGGCATTGTCCTTTGAATAACGTGTCTCTCTCATGCCATTCGATGCCTGCTCCTTACATAATGGCAGGTAGCAATCACATCTCCTTTCAGCTTTTCGACAAGTTCAGCGAACCAGAATTTTTGGCACCCCGTTCGGGTGGTAACTCATCTTTCTACTGAACATCCAGGTTCGCTTTTCTCTCTGACTGTTCCAGTCTGAGCGCGTTTTCCTTGAATAAAGGTAGCTTATTCACAATAACCTAAAAAATGTCCCACCAAGGTACTGCACAGTTCCAGTCACTCTCATCTCTGCTCTCCGTCGCTCCGCTGCGTCTTCTTATTTCTTTCTCCTGTCTTTCTGCTCTCTTGGATTTGCGCTTCCTCCTACCCCTTCTCATTTCCACTTGGACTGATTTTGGTTCTGCTTCTTTTCTTCACTGCTGCTTTCCTTACTGAAGGCCAAAATAAGTGAGAAAAGTGCCGGCTCCCCCTTTCCAAACCTGTTGATTGAACGTGCTGAAGATTAAGTGGTCTGCAGGGAATAGGAGATATTGGGCTGTTTGTTGAATGGAGCTCTTTGGTTCAGCCTGTCGAGTCTCTGAGCACAATTTCTTCCTGCACAGCCCCACTGCTGCTCTTCCGCTCTCTAAAGGTACTCTGAAGGACTCTTGTATCACTGTGGGAGGAGTATGGGCAAGACCTAATTTAGGGGAAGGGAAAAGCAGACTTCACTATCTGTCAGAGGTGGTTTCATACCTTTAAAATGTACTTTTCAAGGCAACCGGTCCTGATGCTGCACGGCTCATTCTCTTCCATCTGTTGAAATTAGAGCCACCATCCTGACGGGGTTTTGTCTGTTGGTTTGGAGGTACGTGAACAGAAAGAAATGTCTTAACCTGAAGTTCAGCTGAACTTCTGATTAAACTCAGTTCTTTTTATGAAAGAGGTACTTATTTGCTACGGTTCTGCCTTAACGATGGAGCAAACTCCAGATCCTGTCAAAGAAAAGGATGAAGAAGGTGTAAATGAGAGATGAAACCCTTCTGTCATGCTAGGGCCTGAAATCAGCTGGTCGTCAGCACCTTCCACACTGCAGTAAGGCCGTATTTATTTTTGCGTGCTAAACGCTGTAGCAAGGACAGTTAACAAACAAACAAACAAACAAACAAACAAACAAACAAACAAATAAATAAACTGAGGTTGACTCCTTAAAGGAATTTCAAGTGGAACACAAACTGATGTGAAAGCTGAGACTTTAACAACCTCGACAGTGTCCCTTTACACTTAATAAATACCACGGAGCTGAAGTGTTCTGTGGTTATGCACATATTTGTAACAAACGGTTGCACAAATATTTGGCTCCTAACGATGAACTAAATGGTATGACATTTGCCTGGGAAAATTAATTACTTTAACATGTGTTGTATAAAATATGAGATAATCATGTAATGTATGTGTATACTGTAGGGTGTTGCTGAGTGACTAAGTTATTACCAAAGGAAATTTATGAGGAATAAACAAGAAATACTCAGAGATGCGTAACATAACGTAAATGTCATGTTATGCTCAAGGGCCTTTTGCGGCCGAGTAATTTTTATGCGGATGAGGAGGACAGGGTCATGCAGCAAAAAGTCAAGTTGGAACGAGTTAATCTTTGTATTTGCACGGAGTTTTATGGGCATTTAATGTAGCTGTGATGTGTCTGTTTCAGATTGTAGGGTCCGCTCAGAATGAAGATGACAAGATCAAATCGGACTAAACTTAGTGATCCAGCGTGGTCTCAGCACCAAATTTTAAGCTGTCTAGGTTCAAGAAGAAAAGCTGCCCATTGAAGCGACATGGGGAATAAAACAGTCCTGGTGGTTGGACCATGGCTCCTGGGCTGGGCAAAACCTTACTGCCCAATTTATGTGACTTTTTGGAAGGGTGAAGTCATCTCCCTTAGAAGCCTTGCTTCTCTGTGCAACTCTCCTGTCTCAGAAGCAGGGAAGGTTCAGTGACTGCCAGAGCTCTGCCCTCCCCTCCCGTTCGGATGCTACACGAGACTGTGTACCTGAGGAAGAAGTAGAAAGCAGTGAACTGGAGAAATATGAACTGGCAAGAGGAAAGCAGATAGACACATTTCTTCTCAGACAAAGCATGTAGAGCGAGATGGACCTGATCTCTAAACAGTAGCAGGAAATAGGGTAAAAAAATCACATCCATTACACTTGTCTTCTGTCTCCTAAGAAACTCAGATAGATGAGGCTCTTTTGTGAGCAGCTAGCAAAATCATCTGAAAAAAGACCAGGGCTGATTGGCCTGGGGGGTCTTTAACTACTCCAGTAGTCAAGAAAAACGTGATAAACTAGGGGCCAGCCTGCCCAGCGAGTGTGTCACTGGAATTACATCATGCAGCAGTACAGAAAGCAGCTTCCCAGGTGGCGATCCTGGAGTCACTTCCTACCAGGGGAGAGGAACAGCTGGGGAACGTGAGGGTGGAGGACAGTGTTGGAGAGAGAGTTACACGATTTGTAAGTCTCAGGGAATGAGGGAAGGAAGGATAACATAAACCTGAAGGCAAAGGACTTGAAAGCAGCAGACTTTAGTGAACACAGAGGATATCAATAGATGAATTCTTCTGGGAATCAAATCTATGGAAGAAAAGAGCTTCAGAAAAAGCAGATGGTTCATTAAAAAACAAACAAACAAACAAACAAACAAATACCCAAAATCCCCCCCCCAAACCCAAAACTTAAAGACAGTAGGAGCAGAATCACAGAATATCCCAGTGTCTGGAAAGGATAGAAAATGCAGTAAGAGATATCTGTGAAATCACAAGCTCTTCAGTGATCTCAAGTGCAAGAAGGGAGTGTACAGAACATAGAAACTAGGTCAAATATCTAAAAATGAATGTTAAAAAAACCCTCAGCATGAGCATACAGAGACAAAATCAAAAAGTCTAAGGCACAAAATAAAACACTTCTATTCTTTGCTTATACTAATAAGGCATTTTAAGGGCATTTTTGATGGTAGCAAAAAGGGAAACCAAGGGAAGAATTACACTATGGGTAGGAAAATTGGCAGATGATTCTGAGAAGCTCAGAGAGCTTAGTGCCTTTTTCGAAGAAGACTAGAAGAGGACAAACACAGTACTTCTGTTTAAAGGTGGGGGCAGGGAATTGTGGATCCAGGGAATTAGATATAATCACCATCCCTGTAACTCCTGAGAAAAGACTAAACCAAGTAATTAGGTGATTAGTAATTCCATGAAATTTAAAAATGAGATGCAGCTCGATATGATTTGCCTTTTTCCAAATCCACCAAATTTCCTTTTGTGGCAAAGAAACAGGCATTGCGGTTACAAGAGAAACTATATGGGCAACATGCAAGGGGGAGGGTGGGTTGTAGATGCATGTGCATGTGTGCTGGGGGGACTGGATAGCCACAGAGTGGTAGGGGGCTTTCAAACAGAGGCAAAATGGGAGATTCCCTCTGGTTCCTGCCACCGATGCTTATGCAGCTGCCTACGCTGAAGAATGTGCGGTCTGTAATAGCTGTAAAATGCAGGGAGCGCCAGAGCTGACGGGAGCTGGGAGGCAGAGAGTTGGGCAGTGTGCTCTTGCAGTGCTCTTGCAGCTCAGAGCTGTTGTGGCCCTTTTAAAATAGAGGAGGCACAGCAAGGAGGGGAGGACGCAGGGAGAGCTTGCAGCCTGCGAGGGGGGGCCTTTGCTGAGCAGCCTTGAGCATCCTGAGCTGAACGGCAGGAAAAGGTATGGCCAAGGAGACCCCAGGCACCTTGCAGGTAATAGGGAGCCAACCTTCCCAGTGCTGGCAGCGTCTCGCTGTGTTTCTGTGTCCTGGATGCTTGGGTCAGTGCTGGAAGGGGAGCACCACATGTGGGGAAAGAGGCTGCACGTAAGAAAGCCCAGTGTTCAAAGTGTCCCTCTGGAGCTGTGATTCCTTGTCTATGCTTCATGGCTGTCGTGGATGAGACAAGACACAAAGCAATCCAGTTACACCAGAAAAACGCTGCAGTGGTGAGGATGGCCAAGAAGCGTAGTCACACCGCGGCTGAGCAGGGCATCCTCATCTTCCAGTGCTTGCAACGATGGGTTAGGCAGATCTCTGCTGGGCATGGCTTAGGCCCAGGTGATCCGCCCCGGGGTCGGTGGGATGCTGTCAATGAGGTTGTGAAAAACCATCATATCCTGGTTTTTCACCCAGGATATGATGATGTTTATCTGCAGTAATGGCCCGGCAGGAACACGGCTGGAAAGGTGTGGGAGTGGGTGACCTTTGACCCATAGCAATCTGGCCCACCCTTCACGCTGTGAGGTGCAGGTTCGGGCTTGTCCCTGTGGTCTCTTTTCTTCCGCACAGCTGGCAACTGTAGGCTCGCTCGGAAACGGCCGAGGAGACCACGCGACTGATCCAGTGGGTGGCATATTTTGTCTCTGGGGGGAAGCTGTGCCAGACGCCTCAGGGAGAAACACAGAAGCCGTGTGAGCGGGTAACGCGTGAATAAACTGCTCGCTGGTGGAAGAGAGGCAAATATGAGACTCCAGCTTTTACATTAAGAGGTTCGGTCACAATCTGAAGCTCGGCTGCCCAAGCCCTGAGGCTGCTTGTGGTTTAGCCCGCGCCAGCATAACTGTTGGCAGTCTCGTCCGTGGTGGTGTGCATAGCATTTTTTCAACTCTGTGAGACTCTTGAGGCAATGAAGCTTCATCCCCTCACTGAGTGGAGCAGCCTTCCTCTCTCATCCTCTGCCTCTCAGTGTCACTGATGGGTTTTGATGTCTTATTACGAAAGGGTCGTCAGATGTGTCAGGTCTACCTGCTCTTGTCTTCCTTAGCTTGTACACTTCCAACTGCTCCCTATGGAAACCAAACAGCTTCCTCAGCCTTAATTTGGTTTTTTTCCCCTCCCCCAACTTCCCTAACAATTTTCACTAGCTGCACCTGACAATTCTATGTGTCCTGATAGAGAAAGAGCTAACGTTAGCCTCTGTTTTAATGAAGAAAACAAGATTCTTCTGAAGAGTGATGGAGAACAGTAACCTACTGTGAGATGCTTGATGTGCCTCCTAGGTGACAGCCCAAAGCTCACTCTTGTCTGCAGAGGGATCTTGGGAAGAGTAAGCTCCTTAAGCTAAATTAGCTCTTCTGAGCAGGTGTCTGTAGAGCATTAAGCTGACCAGAACCAAATGCAACATTCCAGGTGAATTACTAAACCTTACTGGCACTGTAATATCATAGTATTGGGTATATTTTCCATCCCATTCCTTATGTACCCCAACATCTTGTTGGTGATTTCACTACTGGTTTACACTGAGCTTCCGGGTGAACGTCCCAGTCTTTCCCTGACTTTATCATCTGTGATTTAGGACTAAGCACTGTGCAGAGTGCTTGAGGCTAGTCTATCTGCTGGACATGATTTTGCATTAATGAGCACCAACACAAGTTTATCATCCCCCTGCCCGCATGCTCAGGCTGGATGAAACTTTCGGGAATAGTTTTCTCTCCATTGGCTCAGCCTAACCTCTATAGCTTGGTGTCACCTTCAAATGTTGCTCCCCCATCTCTTTTCTAGATCACAGAGGAGTACCACAAATGCCACTCATGATGTTATACAACTCATTGGCACATTAATATTAACACAGGATCTAAAAAAAGACTGAAAAAACATTTCAGTAACAATGATAGGAGATACCAGCGTTAAGGCTTCTTAGGCAGTTGTGCTCTAAATCCCTCAGTACAGCAATACAGGTTTTAGTCATGTGTATATAGGCTATTATTTAGGGGACCCCTTCTCATTTAGGAGGTACTATAGATTCTGGGCTAGGTGGACTATATGTCTGACCGAGGATGCAGTCTCTAGGTAAAAGTATTATCATTGTATGGGCACAGGGAAAATGCAGCGCCGTTTCTGGTCCCTGCTGACTGGACAGGCGACCTAAAAGGCACTTTGAAATGCAGTAGAAGATTTACTCCTGGACTTCATTTTTATTTCTGTTGGCTATGAAGAAAAGGGGAGAGAGGCCATCTTTCTAAGACTTAACATATTTAGGACATGTTTAGGTGGGTCAAACTGCCACCTTCTTCAATAAAGCAGGAACATACTAGTTGTATTCTGTGTCTGCTTCATCACACTCATAGTTCTGGAAATGTAAACATTTGTGGTGCTTGGTAGCTGTCACAGCTAAGCTACAATGATCAGCCCAGGTAATTTACAAGTACACAATTCATGCAGATTAGTAAATTAAAATATGTGTTCTCTGTGAAGCAATATAGGTTGTAATGTGTGGCTTCTTATGAAGGGACTCTATTTTTTGATCATTTTTCTGGTCAAGGAAAACAAAATGTGAAAGCATAGTCAGTTTGAGATTAGTGTTATGCATTCCTAAATGGCTCAAGACTCTGTCATTGCTGCTGTGAAGTAAGTGAGGAACATCCCTAATCAAAGGCATTTTTGCCAACAGTCAGTTCTGTTACCTTTACAAAAGCAGTTCCACTATATGCTCAGTAGCGCAACTCCACTGACACAAGGAATTACCTCCACAGGCGACCTGCAAAGCGGTTCCCACAATGTAGTACATAACACAGTCGGAGAAGCACATTTCCGTGTTTTACCGAAGGAGGAAATTACAGTGTTGAAGTTACAAGGCTCCGATTTGGCCTGCCATACGTGTTTCCCCTTTCACATCTTGTCCCATATCTTGTTCCAGGTGAGTTGCTGCCCGCCAAGAACCTACAGGTAACCTTGCAACAGCCAACCGTGGGGACACATCACCAAGTACCCCTGCAAGTCACTTAGGCCAGGCGAGAGCTTGTTTTCTTTGGCAGGGGGGAGATAGCAGCAGAAAGGGGGGCTGGGGACAGAGCTCCAGTCAGGCCGATCCCACCTGTGGGAGATGCATTGCCAACGGCGAATGTTAAAGTAATCATGGGATCACAGGATAACTCAAGTTGGAAGGGGCCTTGGGAAGTCCCTGGTGCGCTGCTCAGCGCAAGATCAGCTCTGCCATCAACCCAAGCCGCTCGCGGCATGGGACAATCAGGGCTTGCAAACCTCCAATGACGGAGCCTGCACAACCTCTCTGGGCAACCTGCTCTGCTTCAGGCTTGTCCCCATGGGGAAAAAGTTCCTCCTTTTGTCCAGCCTGAACCACCCTTGTTTCAACATAAGCCCATTGTCCCTCTCATCCTGCCATGCGTCCCTGTGAAGAGCCTGGTCTCCCTCATCTCAGCGGCCTCCCTCATGGGTGCGGGAAGGCGGCCGCTAGATCGCTCCAAAGCTGCCTCTCTCTACCAGCTGTCTCAGGCAGGACAGGGAAATGTCAAGAAGCAGAAATCTGCACACTGTGACTGCCACTTCCCATTTTATGCAGGTAGTTGAACTCTCTGGATAGGAGTCAGAGAGTCTCCTATCCCAAGGACGTACATAAACTCACGGTTAACGAAGCAGTCTTCTTCCCAGGTGCCATGTCACACTGAAATAAAGTAACAGCCAGCTGGGCATATGCACAGAGGGGACCTCATGCTTGGCCAGCGAGGGTTTTATTTGCGCAGAGCCCCAGCTGCTGACACATCTACCACCGCCCACTGGTCTTCTCCAGCTGTGCTGGCCAGGGGGTGAGCAGTGGTGATAGCGGGAGGCTTTCTCCCTCAGCCCACAGGCCCCTGGAGCTGAACACCCCAACCAAGAGGCCCATTCTGCTGCAGATACCTTTGTTCCTGAAGTACCTACCAGGCTTCTGCCACTGCCGTCTCACGCATTTCCCCTGTGCCAGGAGTCTCCTGGCAAGAAGCAAGTATGCAGTCGAAGCAAAAGAGGCCTGGGCTGGCTTGTGCTGCCCAGCTAGGGCGATGGGTTGACTCCTACACATAGAAGATCCCAGACACAATCCCCCTTTTTACCCCATTTCTTCCCCCACCAGGATTCCCTCAATCTCAGAACTGGCAAAAAGAGAGGCCGATTTCTCTGTAATCTCTACAGTCAGGAGAGTAAGCACTCCAACATTCTGCTTCCCTGTGGAGAGATCAACAGGCCTAAATTCTCATCTGCATCTGTGAACAGCTGGGAAAGGCTGACCCTTAGACTGTGTCCATACCGCTTTTCTTCTGGATTCCTCACCCAGCAGTTTGGCAGATTGCATGGATTTTGCTTTGGGACGAAATCAGACTCACTGCAATGGTTAGCATCTTTATTAAGTATTAAACGTGCAGCTGTATTAAATAAATAAAGTCAAGCTAACTCTAAATAAGAGCCAAAACTCAGTCTAATCAGATTAGTACAACGAACTATAATAATATCCATTGAAACAGAATGATGCAATATCAACCGTGTTTGCAGTTTGCGCTGATCTGGAAAGAAAAAACCTCATGTACCTGGGAAGACTGTCACCAGAGTATTGCTGAGAGGTTTTTTCTGTTGTGTAATTTTTTAAGAACCAGAACTATTTACTCGTCAACTGGAAATTAAACCAGTGAGACTCAATTAATACATGACACTGTTCCCTTTGAGTACAAACATGACTCAGAAGCAGTTCATAAAGAAGACAAGCTCTGGCTTAGTTTAGCTACATGACCTGCTTAGTTCTCAAAGGGACCCATCAAACTGAAATTAGGCAGTTGAAAAAAATAATTCTAAATAAATTCAGGAACTAACAGGTCCTGGGATCCCTCTGCTAATTTATAGAGCCTTGCAATCACATTTTCCATTTTTTTGCCAAGGTTCTCTACTAGGTGAGAAAACGAAGGTGGGGGGAGGTTGCCTATTCACAACTTTACAGTGTACACATCAAGCGACAAGCTGCGTGTAGCATGATGTCAGATTAAGAAAAAACAGGTCGCATTTTGTCCTGTGCTACCACAGACCGCAGTTTCCTACCTTTTGAGGGACTGGCCAGCCACGGTGAGGATTGCGATGGTGGCATGGTTGTTTAAAGCATGAAGTTTTTTGCAGGGCCAAGCTGCTGGCACGAACGAGACACAGAAAGTATCTGCCTTTCAGATCACATCACATCAACGCGAGGTCCTGGGGAAGGGGCATCATCTCATGTGGAGCGTGGTCGTTCTGGCCGTGACTCCTCTCCCAGCTAAGAGGCTCCTCGGAATGCAACGTTTGCTCTGTTTTGCTGCAGATTATTCACAGGAGGTTTGAGTAACTATGACGATATTTGGAAGAACAACCCAACCCCCTTTTTAAAAAACATTTCAGGCTCTGCAGCAGCTTTGCTTTTGGGAAGAAGACAGGTGGGAGCTGGTTGTGTGTTTGCCAACAGGAGCTGTATAGAGGTGAGGGTGAGACTCCCAGCTGTAGAGACAAGCAGGATCTCGCAGGGCTGTGATTTGGTTGTCTAAACAGAGGCACCCCTGTCCCATGTGAAACACCCTACGGTATCCGTGTCACCCATACAGAGCTGGTGGAGACAACACAAACCCCCATATGGATGGCTTGGATATCCTGAGGTGTCCCAAGGGCACGGGACCTCCCTGTTCAGGCGCCTGAGTCCTGTCCCCTCTGTTGTCCCACCAGAGATGCGGTGTCGCCCACATCTGCAACATCCCAGACAAGTAACAGCATGCATGCGGGGATGGCACTTTTAACTGAAATTTTGGGTGCTTAAGAGGGCAAAATGCCTGAAGAGCTTCATTATGCCTCCACGAATCCCTCAGCAACACTAGACTACCTGAAAAGCCTCTCGCTGCGTTAGATTAGTGCATCCCAAAGTCACAGGAATTCATAGCTGGAAGGGACACCCTCCCAACCCTTGCCACCTCCTGCACTGAGACAAGGCTGAGCATTTCTGAACCATCAATGCAGGATGTTTCTGTAACCGTCTCTTTGAAACGCTGAACAAAACTTCCCTGGGTTCTGTCTTCCAGTGCTGCCTGATTGCAGACATTAGGAAGTTTTCTCTATTGCCTAGCCTAAATCGTCTTTACTTCAGTTTAAGCTGATTTCTTCTTGTCCTTCTCCTGATGGACATGATGAGCAGTTGATCATAATCCTCTTTACAGCAACCTTTTGTGTACTGGTAAACTGGGAGACAGATTTTCCGAGAACTTGGTTTTGGCCTTAAAATAACTCTTCCAAATTATTTTGCTTTTGTGCCACTTGGCCACAAAATAGGCAGTTTTCTTAAAAGAAAGAGACAGGAACGATCATTTGATAACTGTCTCTATCCCCCTGCAAACACAGCTTTTAGTCCTCTGAGAGGCGACCTGTCAGACACTAAACTGATACTCCTATTTATCAGTGTCATGTGTAATCTGTAAATCCTTCTAGTGAGGTAAAGGATTGCAATTTTGTTCCAACAAAAATGTTTGGAGAATTTAACTGACTGGTGCCTCTGATCCTTTATTGAATTTGCAGTGGCCTAAGTGACTAGTTGCTGAGCCAAGGAAAGTTATATTAGATAATCTGCATAGTAACACAATAGACTTCCCGTTTCTTACAAAGCTGGAGATTAAGGAAAGCAGTGCAGAGAATCAACAAAATCAAAATACACTGATTTTAGAAATCGCTCCGGAGCATTTTCTCAGCCGTGCCGGACTGATGCGGCCACTTGAGCCGTGCGTGTTCGGCTGCTGGTGCGAGCCTCGGGCTGCGCGTGTCCGCATCTCCTCCTCCCTTCGGAAAGAAACCTCATGCACAAAACTCAATTTGTCTTTTCTGAACAGTGAACCTTGTCTGAAGTCCAGAATCAGTCGGCACCGCTGCTGTTTGGCGGTGAGGAGTGCCAACAGCCTTTGAAAAGCAATGTGGCACCTGTGTGTGCATCCCGCTCCTGCTCCAGTTGAGATTAGGGAGATGGGGAGGTCAAGTCCATCACTGCTCGTTATCTCGAAGGGGATCAGTTTGAGGAGAAAGCAAGGAGCAAACAGGTCTGCGTGTCTCCCGACACTGAGCAGGCTGGAAGAAACTCAAACCCAACATTGAGAATAATACATATTGCACAGGAAAGGTGCCATTTGTAGAAACTCTCGTGCTCGGCTTTCACTCAGAAAACACCAATTTTGCATGTTAATAGCTCCTCGGTGGTGTAACATGATGGCAAGGAGGAGTTAAAGCGATGGATGCCAGTGGTGAGCACTGCCTTGTCCCCCCCCAGGAGTCAATAGAAACTGAGGGCGGTGCCCATCCGTTATGTGACCTGAGGAGTAAAGCATGGGTTTGTAGGCTTGGCTGTCATTCCCAAAATACCTGTACTGTAACACAGGCAGTGCAGTGCCGCCCTATCCACAAAACCTCCTCGCAGGGAGCTCATCTGCCTCTGTATCGAGGACCCAAGGCACAGCCCTGTCCAGCACAGCTCTGACATGGCACAGCTCCGACACGGCACAGCTGTGTCACCTTGAGTCAGGCCACGAGAAAGTCAGCACACAGATAAGAAAGGTAAAATTACAGTCAGAGGCAGGATTGCTGAGACGGGCTTGTTTTAGAGCTCCAGAGGGAAAACACCTGCAAGAAAAGATATTGAATGCTTAAAAAAACACCCAACAAAAAAGTGAGGCTGGTTGGGGGCTGGTCAGAAATTAGGGGATGGTCGGGTCACGTCGCTGGTGTTACCTCTCACTGTGTGGGGATGACTGGCTTTTCGAAATCCCCCTTGTTCCTTGTGGAAAAGGGGTGTGAGCCTGCTTTGAGCTGGGACTCGGACTGAAAAGCCTCCAGAAGTCCCTCCCAGCCTCAAGGGTTCTGCTCCGTGCCTGGAGGGATGCTGCTGGAACGGCACCAAGGGGTATGGCCATGTCGTGCCTGAGCAGCAGGGCGCGGGAAAGCAGGTATTCATTGTGACACCTTGAAGTGAAGCAAGGACACGGGTGGGTCACGCTTGCTGGACCAGTCACGAACCCCAGGAACATGGCGTCTGCCTAGACACACACACACAGAGCCACTCACTGGGTTGCTACCCGATTTTCTGGCCCTCAACAGGCTAATTCCAGCTGGGATCAATTGTGCCTTTATTTTTCCCGAGCCCTGAAATTCAGACAAGAATGAGCTTGGACACCCAAAACGACACAGCAGGTGCCAAGCAGTGCAGAGGCCATGTTGGAGGATGAGCTGGTGTCCATGGGGAGCTGCAGAGGAGGGGAGCTCCTCCTCAGATGGGAGCAGGACACAGGGACTGCCCAAGGTCCCAGCTCCAGGTGGCCATGCCCCCGGGCATCCAGGCAAGGTTGGCCTTGGCAGCTCTTCTGCCTCTGCAGCTGTACGGTGGTCCCATGGGTTTGCCCAGCCTCGGGCACGTGCCTGAACCACAGGAGAACTGCAGGTGTCTAATGAGGGTCTGTCGGCCACCCAGAGGCGGTGACCACATCCCACTGAAGCCCATTAGGGATCTGAGCATGCACAAGTCCTGCAGGAAGAACCCCTCATGGCAGGTGCTATGTGACTGTACTGGGGCAGGGTGGTGGCTTGTAGATGAGGAAAGTGGGAAGAATGGCTTTGGGTCCTCGAGCGCTCCCCTCATTCTCCCAGAGGCGTTGGTTATTCTAACACAGCCTGCTGCTCCTACAACCCTTGCCTCGCTGGTTTTCTTCAGCCAGCCCAGTCAGAGCAGTGCTGCTGGTGCTGGGCACAGAGGGAACACTCTGCAGAGCATCTTTGCCACCCTTCAGCTGGCATCTTCTGGCAGATGATTCCTCCGCCAGCTGCAGCAGACAGGTTTATTCAACCGCTCTCCGCAAAGGCTGCTCCCCCTTGAGAGCTTCAGATTTTTCTAGTCCATTTCCTAAAAGGAAATTTCCTTTTCTATCCCTCAGGCAGACATCCTCCTGGTGTTTCCTCAGAAAGACGCTGCATTCAGCTTTAGGAAGCAGCAGCAAATGAAACACTTTCCAGAGCTCGTGACTTTCTTCCTACCTGGTCTCATCCCTTCAGCCCCTCTTCATCTCTGGAGATGCAGGCTGATGGCCCCAAGGGCAGCCCCCACCTGACCCTGGAGCTGTGGGCAGCCTCTTCAGCCAGCTGCTGCCTGGTGCAGACCCCTGTCCTGGTCCCCAGCCGAGCTGTGGCTCAGCCCTGCCTGGCCATGGGCCATGCTCATCCTGACCCCCACCAGGCTTATTCCCCCATCCAGGCAGGTGCCCGATGCCCGGGGCTGCTCTGGTGCCCTCGGCTGCTTCAGGCTGGGCCCAGGCTGCTAGGCCCTGCCCTGCCGCCCTCCAACGAGGAGCACCCGCCATCCCTGGGGATAAATGCGGATAACGGGATCTTGCTCCCCTGGGCAACACAGGATTTAACCAGCCCGCAATACCAAGCAGAGAAGTTTGCCCCTTCTTTTAACTCACTGTTTCGTCTGCGAGATCAACCTTACTGGACATCAGGCAGCCCACCAAGGGCTGCAGTGAACACCTGGAGGGTGGGAAAAGCTTCGGCTACAGCTCACAGAAATAAAAAAACCCAACGCAGGAACCCTTCCAGTTTGGGTTTTTACAAAATTACTTCCACCACGGCATTTCTTGGGTGGCCACTACAAGGCCCAAGCTGCTATAGTATACTTCCATGTTAGTGTGTTCTCCATTTCCACATGGGGATGGGCAGCCGTTAAACCATTTCATTAAGGAATCACATTCCTATCCAAAACAGACGGAACAATAAAGATGTGGAGACTGGAGGAAGGAAGATGTGTGGAGGTAGAGCGTACGGAGAATTTGTATTCTTCCCCCTTCTTATCCAACCTGCAGACGATAAACCCTGCATAGTTCATGTATTTACAGAGCTTTGCTGAAGGTTAGCCGTTACCTCCTCTGTAGTGTGTATTAATGTAGAGAAAATCATCAATTGAAACTGTAGGAACATTAGATGAACGCTTTGGGAAGGTAAATCATGAGCGTAACATGGCCGAGACCTCTTCTCATACTGGCAAGAGAGGATTTGCACTGAGAAATCCTATTAATAGAGATTATTTGCATAAAATCTTCCGTGCACCAGACTCCAAATCATTTGTATTACATGCACTTCTCCCATGGCGTGTATGTTAAAATAACATACTTTTAATAATATACCGGTGTTGCCACTTAAAATGCGCACAGCCACGACTCACCATTATTTAGTTTCTCTTGCAGAAGCGATGTCAAGCTTACAGGTCTGTAAATGCTGGGATTTCAGTGCTCCCTCTCATTTTTGGTGTGCACTTCATTAAACTCTCACCAGTTCTCAGTAATTCCCTTTCCAGTAAGTTATCACAACTACTCCACAAAAGCTTTCCAGCATCTCCCTCTCCCTTTGCAATCCCTAGGATACGATTTATCACTCCAGTCCGGTTGCACTGACAACTTTTAATTGTACTAATTGCCTTGTTATCCAGTGTAGTGCAAGAGTAAAACCTTTTGACATTTTCCTTCCCTCCCTGAGGAAAACAAATCCCAGTTCCTGGGATATTGCCTTCTGCTGCCTCTGTGATTACTGGGGCGAAGAATTCCTTTAGGCCCTTTGCCTTATCAACCTCATCTGTCACCAACTTTCCATTCCCATCTCTCTCTCCATGCTCCCTAATCACTTTGCATCTTCCGCTATTTTGTGTTATTTTTTTCCCTCTTCCATTTTATTTGCAATGTCAATCTTCATCACATATTCTATTCCTTATTTTCTATCAATGTACTTTTTCACATCAGGCTGTGTGATACTTACCTTGCTCTAGTTTACTATTTTAAAATTAGTGTAGGAGTGCCTATTAGGAAAGAAAAAAAAAAAAAAAAAAGGGCATTTTTCTGGCTGTTCCATATTTGAGAATTTGCTGCAGCAGCTCTGAGCAAATCACACACACAGATTCATGTGTGTCACCTACCAGGGATTCTTAGTTTTCTAAAAGCAATCTAATACCACAATAACATTTGGCATGTCTCTAACCTTTCCAATGCTGATATAAAGAAATCAGCTTTTTTTTTTTTTAAAAAAAAGGGCGAAAGCTGGAATTAATTTCAATACCATATATCCTTAGCATCTATTTTTTCCTGCTACATGTGAATAGTAAGAAGAGACCAGTCATAGAAGAGCTTTTATGATGTATGTTCAGATGCGCAGAACACGATGCTAAACCCAGGAGAAAGACAAGGGGCTGAGTGAGGTAACACCTGGCTTTCACAATCCCATAGATGTGCTGCTTGGATGGGATCACTGAAGCCTTCTGCTCACAGCAGGATGTTTGGTCACCAACACTGGATTCGGTCAGCTGTGGCTTTGTTCAGCCAAATCTTGTACCCTCTGGGGAGGGAGAACCCACACCTGCCATGGGTGACCTGTCCCAGTGCTGCACCACCCTCCTGGTGAGAGCTTTTCCTGATATCCAGGGTGACCCTTCCACGCCAAAGCTTGTGGCTGCCGCTCCTTGTTGGGGAGGGTTTGGCTCCATCATCTTTGCAACTCCCCTTCAAGTAGCTGTAGGTGACCTTATATAGCCCCTCGGCCTCTTCTTCCCCAGGCTGAACCCCCTCAGCTCCCCTGGTAGGTCCCATGCTTTAGGTGCCTGACCAGCTTAGGTGTTTTTCTCTGGACCCTTTTCTATTTCTCCACATCCCTCTCTAACTGTTGGGCCCCAAAACGGTCGCAGAATTCCAGGAGAGGTCTCAGCACTATGACTACACATCACAACTTTCTGTAATTGCTGACCACGCTCCTCCTAAGGTATCGCAGTGTGTGATTTCCTTCACTAGCAGCAAGAGTGCAGGGTTCGCTCAAACCCAGTCTGGGGTCCTCCACAGCCTTCATGCCCTTTCTGAGTTGCCTCTGTGAGAATCCTCCGAGAGCCTGCTCTTTGTGCAATGCTCAACTTCCTTAGGTTTGCCTTTCAATCAAAGCTCTACCATTTCATGTGCCTCTCCTAATCCGGCATCATCCGTGGACTTGTTAAAGGGTTGTATTCTGGCCCATCGCGCAGATCTTCGATGAAGATATTGAGCAATATTCGCGCAGCAGCAGTCCTTGATGTACTCCACTTGTTACCGCCACCAGCCAGACACCACAACGTTGACTGCTGCACTTGGGGCCTGTTTTCAGCCCACGTAACAGCCCACTTCGCCAGCCTGCACGGCCCCCACTCACTGGCGGGAGTTCTCTGGGGCAATGATGTCAACAGCTTTACGAAAAATATGATCTCAACCTTTCCCACCTCCTCTATATAACCAGTCATTGCATCAGAGGAGGAGAACAGGCTGGTCGAGCGTGATCTGCCCTTGGTAAAACACCCCCCTCGTCCTTCGTGCCCGTGGCGGTTCATGAATGCCGTGGCAGTGTTTCATGCATTGATCTCACCCAACCGTCAGTACCTAGAGGCACGTGAGGGCCTGGGCTGCCTTCAAAAACAGTGGGGAAAAATGGGTCCTTCTAGCTCAGATTTGTCCGAGCCACTGAAGATGTCAACTTTAGAATCAGGTGAATTTGCCACAGAAAAGCCCGTTTAATTTACATAAGCAGGCCATAGGGTACCCAGCTCCACATCCACGTTCAGGCAGACAAATCCCACTTGCGCCTCCCCTGTAACTCCCATACATTGTGCAGTCCCTGATTTTCTGATTCGCTGCAGGCTACCTGAGGGTCTCACGGCCTAACTAGACACGCCTGTAAAAACACAATAAGAGGGGGAAAAAAAGTGTATATCACTTCCAGTGTTTGTTCTACCTTTGCTTTGACATACAAACCCGTTAGTCATTGAAGCATGTGCTCAGCTTTACTTGCACAAGCAGCCTCGAAACAAAGCTGCTACAGAAGCCAGCGTGCAATTTAGCTGGCGCAAGAAGCTTCTAAGTTTGGAAACTCTTCATGCTATATAAATAGAAAAAAATATTAAATGTTGCAGAAAGACAATTTATCAATCTTCTTAACCTTAACAATCACACTGTCATAGGAGCATTTATATAGTATCCCTTACTGCTGTTAACTTTCACACCTCTTTATTGTCCCAAGAGGAATCTGAAACAGTATTTGGCAACGCTTGATTTTCATAATTCCTTTCCTACATCTGTAGGTTTTCCTTACTTTTACAGATTTGTTCGGATGTATTTTGGCTTAGATTTCTGTCTGAGCAACAGCTAGCTATCAAGGCATTGTCTCAGTGGAGAGGATTTGAAATCTGAAAATAAACATCTGTGTATTTGGCTGCAGTACGAGTCTGTCGTCTGTTGAACACGTGAGAAAACAGCATAGCATTCACTTCACAATTAATACCTCAAGAAAGTACGGTACTTAATTAAAAATCATACTAGCTATATTGGTCCTTAATTCTCTAGGTCCCATGAGTGCGCATTGGCAAGCGTACGTAGATAACCTCCTGTTGCGCTGAAAGTTCAAAGCGTCTGTGTTAGGTAGGAATTGCATGGTTCAGTACTCGTCAATTCCCTTTGTGGATGCTAACATTTTCTATCATGGATTTTTTAAATATACAGCCCACATATGCAGAAATTGGGGGTTTTTGCAGCTTAAGGCTGGAAGCAATTGATTTGGGGGTGTGTGTGCGTGACAGTGAAGCCAAACCCCCTTGTATCAAGGATTAGATATGTAACAATATATTCCAGTTCTTGGGTAAGCATCCTGCCAAACAGGCAGCAAAACATCCTGCGTGTAGCCTGCCTGCCTGCCAGAGCACTTCCACCTCAAGCAGCATATTTAGCTATTTAGCAATGGCTTAAGGTAAACTTTGAGGAGATTAGACTGAAGTTTCTCTCCTCGCTCCCCCGAATGCTGAGACACATCCGCACCTCATGGTTTGATAGGCTGGGTACTAGTCTAGGAAGCACCTGTTCAGACTGCCAACGATTTCCAAACGTTAGGAGGAGGTATTACTGATGCTTCTTCACATTACTGTATGTTACATATGTTATGAAACGTGCACAGGCATCAATCTTGAATTACAGTATTCGATTTACTCTGTATGCGTTCCTCCTTCCTAAGGCTGCTGGCTCAGCCTTTCATTAATTTACATAGCACATTAATTTACATAGCTAGAATTTACATTCTAGCACTTTCCTTCTTAATCATCTGCTTTCTGAAATGGATGTCCTTTTTTTTTTAACCCCAAAAAATGCCCTTCAAAAAGCCTTTTCTTCAATCTTCATTTCACCCTTCTCCGAATCGTCTTAGCCTGCATTAGATTCTCCTCAGAGAGTAACTCTGAAATCATTCCAGAGAGAATTTACCACTGGAAACACAATATTTCTGTTATGCTCCATCCCGTTCCCTATAAACCCATTCATTCTTCGACCATACCTTTATAAAGCATTCCCTTACGTGCAGCGATACAAGTTCCTGCTTTGAGCTGACATGAAATCTCAAGTATTTTCAAGAAAAGCTGCATTTATTTGCCTCAGTATTTAAGTTTATCCAAGTGTACGACTCCATCACCTCCTCACCCTGTCCGTTCCAGGTGTAGTTCCTGGTAGCATCCCCCCTGCCTCACCAACCTGGGGAACAGTACCAAAGCAAGTGCTGCTGTGCCAGCAGCCACTCCTCAAGTCACGAATGCGTTACGTCAAGCCCATCCTAATACAAACCCCAGTGTTCACCGCTTCAGTTATGTCTCCTCACTTTCTTGTCCCACACAGTTTCACGCGTACATTATGCTTCTTATTCCAAAGGCTTCAAAAAATTTAAAAAAACCCCAACCCCCTCAAATATATTTAATTCCCTCAGTTCTTTATCCATTGCCTTACTGAGGATCTCAGATAATGGTAGTAACAGCAGAACAACCTCCCTCTGCAGAAATCAGTTTTGCATACTACTATAGTTGTTGTGGCTTTTTTTTTTTTAATTCTACATTTAACTACGAAGTGTATCCCTTGGTCGCATGAGCAGCCTTTTCAGCACGCACGGTGTTAAGATGGTCCCTTGAAATCCTTTCACTGAGCTGACCCTTTTTTAAAATGCAACTTTAGGGGTTCCCGTTACACCAAGGTGGTCATCACTTCAATCCTAAAAGCCCTTCATAAGGCCCGAGTTCATTCCCGTCAGGGGGGGTGACTCACGCCAGTTGGCTTCAGCAACCTTTCCGACGTGCCAAAAACCCATTAGCTTCATCAGCGGGAAAGAGGCGACTGGTTACCTTCCCCCTCATCCTTGGGATGCACGCTAAGGCAAAGAAACTCTCATTTTAACATTTTCATCTTTCTTACCTTCAAGTCCCAGACTACCCAGCACGCACACTCCTCCTTGGGCTTCCCCTTTCCAGTAAACAAGTGCGTGTACGTAGCTTTACTTATTCACCTTTAAACAAAACTACTTAGGATGCTAACATGTTCGTGGCCACTTGTGTTCCTTGGCTTCAGCAGTTTGTTTGGGGGGGGGGCAGTGTGTGCTAAGTTTTCTTTTCAGAAGCCTTAGGCAGGCGTACTTAACTAACCGCTTAAACCTGGCAGGTGTGCGTGACACGCTTCGGACCTCACCCCGGCCACAAGCACGTGCCCCTGAGGTCAACCCGTAACGCACGCCCCTGCAGTCCGCTCACCAACACGCACACGAGGTTAGTGTCAAACGCACCGCCCGGCTGATGGATGCTCATCCCACGTCCTGCACATCCCAAGTTCACGTCCATCCGTCTGATGCCTGTGCTCGTCGGACACGTGAAGAAGAGCCCAACAGAACCTGCAGGAGAGACTGCTTCATGTCAACTTGCTGGTACAGCGAAAACCAGACACCCGGAGCAGAGCCAACCATCCTTCGTGGGGAGGAATTTCTGAAAGGTTCACAAGCTTGAAATGCAGAAAAGCGCATTAAGCGTTTGTTTGGATTCTCCACGTCTTCAGAATAACCTAGTAACAAATCACCAAAACCACCTTAAAAACCTACTTTGGAATAAATTTTCCAGCCCATCCACAGTTATGCTTCCCATCTCCTTTCGAATCCACTTCCTGCTTTGATCCGTCAAAGACGGAGGCAGCCAACATGTCAAGCAGGTTAAGTCCCACTTGCTCTCCCAGACTTCAGAGGAAACAGGCGCTCTCCCAGTATGCTCACTGAGCCAATCTGTACCCTAGTTTTTCCACAGCTGACACCCTGGACTGAGAAAGTCAAATGAAGTAAAAAAAATCATGTCTAAACTGGGGAGAATTGTTGCAATCACGGTGAATAGTAAACTCTCATTCACTTTGACTTCACTATGGATCCTCATAAATACAGAGGATCATGCCCAGGTAAAATGGAGTGCAAGAGCATCCGCTGGCTTGCACAGGGCACGTTGTACGGATGTCCTACAAAGCTCTGCGAAGCACTGGCTAAAATAACATCTGCACAAATCTCACAAGTATCCTTGCAAATTTTTGCACCAGATGCCTGCAGGCCATAAACACCAGACTTTCTTACAGAATCACAGACTGGTGTGGGTTGGAAGGGACCTTAAAAACCATGTAGTTCCAACCTCCCTGCCATGGGCAGGGACACCCTCCACTAGACCAGGTTGCTCAAAGCCTCATCCAGCCTGGCCTTGAACACTTCCAGGGATGGGGCACCCACAGCTTCTCTGGGCAACCTGTGCCAGTGCCTCACCACCCTCTCCGGGAAGAACCTTTTCCTGATATCTAATCTAAACCTGCCCTCTTTCAATTTAAACCCATTACCCCTTGTCCTGTCACTACAGGCCCTTTCTTATTTTCTGTGTACACAAAGGCCAGAGTCAAAGTTAATTTTCATCTTTAATAAGCTCATGAATATTTGTTATTTGATACTCTGTAAAAAGGTATTACAGATCGATAGATTATTGCAGTGACTTCCAAAGAACATGGACAGCCCTGAGGCTGAAACTACAGTATCATATACATTATGTAGTCATTGATACTATCTACTGCAGCATGAAGAAAAATACTTTTAAACCAAACAAAAATTAACGGAAACCATAGAAATGGAGCTTTCTTTCTTACAGTATGGTTACATATCTATATTCCAAGAGTAACATTTTTAAAAAATGCTAGATCTTGAAAGGTCATAGATAAAAAGTCATGATGGAGATGAACCAGTTTTGCCCAGAAATGCTATAATGAGCACACTGCACAGTTTTTCAGCAAATCCTAGTTTTGCCAAGCTTCAAGAGGCAAATGCCTGAAATGTAAAAGCTTCCGAATTGTCTACCTAGTCCACTCGTCCTGCTCTGTAAGTCCCAGTGACCCACACTGCTCTAAGACAGCGTGTCACCACAACTGTTCTTTGCTGCCATGGATGCCATCAGGAAGAGACGATTCAGGTCCTTATGATGCCAGGCCCAACAAAAAGCCTCCAACAAATCCACTGGACACCACGATGTTCTGTTTGATAAACTCCGTTGACTGAGGAAGAAAGAGAATATGCATAAAGGACTGAGTCAGTTGTATCCGATTAAGTTATCATTATCTGATGAGTTAACATGTAATACTTATCACAATTGCCTGGAAACAAGAACACTGAAATTATGAAAGGGGGCAGCAACGTGTCTGGGGTGGCAACTGCTGGCACCAATGGAGTGAAAACTGACTCTTGGCTGTCTTTAACAACACATGTAAAATACAGTTTGCATTTTAAAAGCCAAAATGCAGAGGAATTGTCATAGCAATTTCATGCCAATACCCCTCGTTTTGATTAAAACAAGACAGATGTTTTACAAACTCCCTTGGCAAAAAACAACGAGCACTATCATGACTTAAAACTTTTTTTCATGTGGTTAAAATTGAACAAAATAGTGGGTTTTTTTGAAGACTACATCATCGAAAAAGAAATACACTTCATTATAAGCTAGTTTCCTAACAATGCTACAAAACCCTCCTATGTACGATGCCATTTATTTACAATACTTTGTCAAGTAATAGCGCAGAGTATAACACGCGGTATCAAACGTGCCATTTCATAAATCCCCCTCTCCCGTCAAACACTTCAGACTGGCTGCTAGTACACAATTAGAAGAAAGTAACATAATCTGAAGGAAAAAATAAAAAGAGAAAGAAGGAAACAACCTAAAACCCCATCCTGTCCCACCCATTTCTGCAGGGCAACAGAAAAGTACAGGTTAAGCTATCTGGGGTACGGAAGAGGCTAGAAACCCCTCTCTCTTGAACTTCCACTTCACATTAAAATTTAAGGTTATTTTCATCACCTTATGTGCAACTGCATACAGGTTAAATCTGAGATGTCAAAACTCTTAACTACAGAGCGCTAATGTGGCTGCTGGTACATTGTCTCCAGCATATTGCAAGTCAAGATTCATCACAGTTAGAGAAAGAAACAGAGCGTCTGTATGTAATGTGAAAATATGTAAAAACAGGCTAAACATACTTAAAAAAACCCAAAAAGTCTTCAACCTATAGCATGACACAGCCCCAGTACCACTGATCAGTATCACAGGCTACCTCCTTTCAACACAGTATGTAACTGACAGATTCTGAAGAGAGATATTGGTGAACCGTATGAGATAAACCTCACAACACTAGTTACAAACTAGTTACAGAGCTTTTCTCCAGAAAGAAAGGTCCGGCTTTTCCAACCAAGTAACTTTGTTACCAGCAGGCTGAGAAGGTTTGGGTTTTGCCCTTGCAGTTACCATGTTTTAAGCACACCACCCTCACCTTTTTCCCCTTGCCATGACCTTACTGGCTTTCTCACCAGCCACGGATCCGCAGGGACAAATGGGCAAAGCCAGCCGCAGCCCCTGAGCCGAATCAGCTATAGAAGCGCACTAACTGTGAAGTTTGTGCGTCGTCTTAAGAGCGAACAAGACAGAAAGCGGAATGAATAAATGAGAGTACAGCCTGGTACCTTTTAATACAATACACACCCAGGCCATTTCTGATGCCTTCCAGTTTTGCACCTGCATTTTCAACTAATCATCACCTGCAGCAGAAGGTAAGAAAAACTGGCTGGTAGAAAACAGTTTATCACCTTAGACTTACCTCTTCAATGAGAGTATTGATTTCGGGTGCTGCCTTATTTGCACGCTTTTTTAACTGTTTTTTTGCTTTGTTTACATCTTTTTCAACTCTCTTCCAGTCAACTTGTACATACCCACTATGACTAGCAATCTAGGAAAATAAAGGATATTTAGTACAGTTGTAGTTAACACTTCATGAGTCAAAACACAGTAACTTAGTGCCTACAAAGTTTTGGGGGTTTTATAGGGTGGGCTTTTTTTTTTTTTTTGAATTACAGCTACCGGAAAGGACGTTGTTCCAATTACAGCAGGTAAGCTGCTGCAAACACCAGCATTTTCCACAACAACAGTAATTCAAATTAGAGCAAGCAGTGACAAAGTTCAGTTGGCTACTGTTAATTTTACCACTTCACTGTTCAGTTACAAATGTTTTAAGTGACAGTATTTTTCCCTCAGCATTTACTGTAACTCTACTTGCAAGAAAAGGAAAGAGAAAAGCACGTTCATAGGACAACAATGAAAAAACAATTTCATTTCAGCTTCTTTCAGAATTGTGGAATTCTGATTTGTGACAGGATATTTGGTACTAATCAGAATCACCCCTAGAAATACTGAAAATTATTATTTTATCCTACAGCATTTCAACTGTCCAAGAGGAAAAAAAAAGAGGCATTTAATACAAGGGAATTCTCACACATTCTACAAAACCAGTAAGCAGAAAAATAACATGGCCTGCGCACAGGCCAAGTTCTGTAACATCAGCAAAATGGGTAAGTTCTGGGGGACTGTTCATACCATTTTACACTCAAACTCCCAAAATGCTTAAACGATATCCATAAGATTTTAGCACGTCTAACCATCATCCCAACCCTTTGTCTTATTTCTCTTACTCAGATTTGATCCTGGAAAAAAGTAAGATGTTCCATTGCTTGACCAACACTGACAATCCCACCAATTTCCTTAAGACAATTCACAAAAGAAATATATATTGAAATGTTTATAAGAGCAGAGCTTAAAAAATAAAATTCAGGCAATTACTGCATGCTCTAGAGAACAGTTAAACAACTCATTAACTGTGAAAAAAAGAGAGGAAGAATCAAAACTAAGGACAACTGCTTTTTCAATTGATAAAACAAATAGGTGCAGACCGCTAAATTTAAAGGTAAATGACTGTTACTGTTAAAACAGTTTATGAAGAACAATGTTCCTCAGATCTCCTTAAGGTCATGTCTGGCAAATTCATGTAACTTGTGTAACAGCGCTCTGTGCAAATCGTGCCACTGGTAAATAAAATTCACAGATGGTGAAGTTTTGTGGAACGGATATTTAAATACACAATTCATACAGTATGGCATAGAAAGAAATGTTTGACATCACTAAAGGGCACTGAATTTGATTTTTCTCATAGGTCTTTCTACAAAATAGCTAAAATTAGACCATCTAACTTGTTTTAAAACAACGGCCACAAGAATGAAGCAACATATTTCACCAAAAGTAAAAATTTTGTGATCCTGAAAAAAAAAACCTAAAATGAAGCAACTGTCAGACAGATTTTGTCTAAATTAAAGCTTTTAAATGAAGTTCCTAAAAGACCATCTGTGTAATAAAGTAAACTTGTTTCCATCTTCGAACAAGATTTTAAAAACAATTCACTGGACAAATGCAAAATGAACTTATTAAATATTATACCTCAAAACCTCAGAGTATAACAAATTCATTGACCTGTCTATTGTAAAACCACTTATCGTGTTAGGCACGGATAGCTAGGTGACGGCTGTCTGTACAGCATGAAAACAAGGACAAGTCACTGGATGACATGCCAGGCAAAAACGTTGCGCGTTGGGGTAATTTTTGTATTATAAATTTAGCATTACCACAAGAATTTCAAAAAGGCCCTAGTGCTCAGTTGGTGCCTTCTAACTCATAAAAGTGAAAACTGCTTATGGACTGATCTACCCAGGCCAACACAGTGTAAGAAATGCTAATATATTTGCTTGCTTGCAAGTAAAAAAATATAAACAAACAGACTTTAAAAGAAACATTTCATTAAGATTAGTTTAATTAACTCAGTTATCCATACAGGACAAGGATTAGGCAGAAATTCATTTAAATTAAGTTCTGTTTAGTGCTCTAGTAGTTACAACTTACACTTGTATGAGAAGTCCAGTGTACACAGTAAAAATTATACTACATTTCTCCCTGAACTTAGTCGCAGAAATCTTAAATTCTGCTTTAGAGTTTTTGTACACGTCTATGAAATGGGCAAGAGAACAGTGTTTTGAATATAAAATTCATAACCGAGAAGAAAAAGAAAACACTCTGTACTTTACCGCAGGGATAGTCAGAGCTTGTGTCATATCTACTTTGGCTGCAATCCTACTAATTATATAACTTTGTATGTAAGCGCAGAAATAATCCCACTGAGCTCAAGTGTTGGTGAGACAGACTTCAGTTTTTAGACCCTAATACATAATAAAAACCTATTAGGTTACAACAGTAAATTTGTAATAAACACAAGTTCTTAAAGTTCATTAGTATTTTTAAACTCAGACCCTACAGTAACAAAGTAAAATAATAATATTCCATTATCAGTTCCATCGTATATGCATTAAGGAGTCACATATGCCTATACATACAGATAGATACATTCTTAAAGACCCACGGGGGGTGGGTGTGTGTTTATCTGAATATACAGAAATCTATCTATGTATGTATATATGATAATGGAATAATATATATTATAAACATCTCATATATCACACTAGTAAAGTTTGGTTTTGTTCGAGTTCTCCTGGAACTGTTAAAGAAATAACAGATTTTTTTCCAAAAAGGCAATTGAAAAAAATACATCCATGCAGGATTACTAAAAATACATGCATCTTTCTCTACATTAAACAAAGAAAACCGAGAATCGAGTGGGAAGGCCTCATTTTGGGGGTGATACTGGAGAGGCATGCAAGTACTTTGTTATTATGAAACATTATTAAGAGTAATGAGTAAAAAACATTTAAAAGCAAAAAACCGTATATGGCAAGATGGGAAAAAAGAGATTTAATTTCCTCAAACACAAAGATCTCTCATACTAAAAAGCCAACCAAGCCCAGAAGCTAGACGTGAGCTCCCTGTGCTGAGCTCCTTGCACAGCACGCAGAAGCTACACGTACTTTCTGGTACTTCCATAGGCAGCAACCCCCATCACACTCAACCAGTTTCCAGAACAGATCTGACGAGTCTCTAACTTCAACATACAAAGACAAGGAGGGACTGAGAAACTACACAGCATTTTTTTGTAAGAGTTAAACTGCAGAGGCTGTATCTTCAGCCACCATCTGCTGGCACGGTTCCACCGTAACCAGTGAAACTACTCCAATTCACAAAGGTAGGGAAATGATGCCCCTCTATTCCATGTCAAAACCCGCCAGAAACGTGGTTATTTCGTTAAAGGACTAACGACCGTTGGCTATTCCACTAAGTGTTCCCGCAAAGTCTGCACACGTCAACTGTGAAGTGGGATATTCAACGCAAAACTGAATACAACCCTTCCTGAGCAAGTCCCCACCCACTCCCAGAAGCACGTTTGTTCTCTCCCCGCTTCACTGAGATGGCACGACATCATCATGGCATGGTACCAGCCAACCCCCATGCAACATACAGCCAATGATATCTTACAGTCTACTTTGCTTCTTGCGTTGTTTTCAAAGATTTCACATTTTTTAAGTTAGAAAATAATTTAATGAAGAAGCAAACTGAATTCATCGATAACACGTTAACGGAATGAGGCAAAATATATTAATGAAAGCAAAAATAACCGACCAAAAATACCATTTTATGATTAAATAACAGCCAAGAGACAATGGAAAACCCTGCCATTTGTACGGGGACTGCAGAGCAAAAAGCAGCGAAACCATTACTAAAGATACAGGAGTTTAAAAACACTGAGAGACCAAGTGCTCCTTAAGAGTAATTGTTTTTAACTAATTCCTTATAACAGAACCGCAGGAGTTCATACTTCCCTACTCTTCAGCATTTCACTAAAGTCTCTGCTGCATAAATTAGAAGTTATAGAAGGAAAATCCCTTACTTGCTATGAGAAATGAATTATATTTTCCCTAATATAATGCATGAGTAGTGGACTTATTTGAAGAACTACATCTATTTCAGTAAAAAAGGATAGTTAATTGATCAAATTACGCTGCTGAAATATCCAGAACAAAGAAGTTAGAGCTTAATTTTGAAAAGCCAGGCAAGTTGCTTAATGTCATTTTTACTCTCTTCCTCAGACTACTTTTCATTTAAACTGTATAAAGACTGAAAATTTTCTGGATCACTTACAAAAATCGGAAAAATCTTTTTTGCTTCTTGTACAAACCGAACATCGAAAATGTACTGCTTTCAGTTTCCTACCAGATTTCTTGAGATGAAGTCATCACATGCTGAAGAAAAAAATGCATTTTTTAAATTTCAGGACTGAAATGTTTCACTGAACGGACTTTAGCCAAGAATCTTGCCTCCTGCAGTTGTTGTTCTTGTTTTAGCAGGTAATTACAATGTCAATATTGCAATCAGGAGTTGAAATGAAATCTGCAACTTCAGAGAAATTTACAGATAAACCCCAAGTTTCTAGTCATGTGGTGAAATACTCCTCTGCCCACTCAGGGGAAGCGCTGAACACGTATTCATAGGGAAATTAAAATCACGATGTGTGATCTTTAAATGAAAAAATTAAAGACTGCAGAAATGTAATTACACTATAGAATTTATGACTCAGCTTTAACATGCAAAACGTTTTGAATTAAAATGAAAGACCAAGGCATTTACTTCATTCCCTTCCAAGAGAATCTGATCTTACTTAATTAAAGATATAGACAACTCAATCAAAATATGCAACTCATTTTTCCTCTTGGATAATATTCCTTTTCAGATACACTGTAAACGAGATCAACTAAGAAATCAGACACTCAAAAACATGGCAAATCTGTTTTATGTACAGGAAAGCTCCTCAAACTTCACAACTCAACAAGCAAAACTACTGCACAAGTAACATATTCTAAGGAATTTCTCTTTTTCTCAGTCCAAAGGTCTTACTGTTAACTTCTCAGCTTCCTGTAGCCAGAAATACTAACGAGGGCACCTGCAGGCAATATTCTGCTGGCCCCCTCTGGCTGCCAGGCATCAGTCATATTTAGTTAACAATACAGAATTAAAAGAATTAAGATCAATAGCATACAACACGGGAAGCGAGATTCGGATCTTTAAGTCAACTAGATGAAAATCTTGGCAAGTACTTTCAAGATCCCTGCACAAATACATATATAAAGATATAATTCTTTCCTCATCTTCCAGAAATATACATTACAGGCTAAGCAAGTCCAGTATTCTACCAAATTGGTTCATTTGCTGGCATAGCACAGTTTGCCAAAAATTTGTACATCTGGATGATTCTAAACCATTTCAGATTCAACATCCCTGTAATATTCATGCCTATGCTTAGGTACGAGCCCAATGACCAATGATTCCTAGGAAATTTAAAAAGGTCATCAATGCACAACGGTGAAGTGGAATGAGTACTAAGACTATAAAGCTTCATACTGAAATTATTTCTCTTTGACTTTTTAAATTGTTGTTGATGCTTGCTTTTGAGTAAGTAAAATACATTTTGTATTTGTTGAAAACAACTTAAATGAGATAGTTCTAAGAGCATACATTCTCATGCAAGTGCTGCAGTTCAGTTATATGTTCAAAAAGCCATTAAAAAAAAACCCAACAAACAACAAAAGCCAACCCCAAACCAGTCGAGACCAGGATCATGACGGCAGGAAGAGTACTTCACATAGCTGTGACATCTTGATGTGTTACACAGCAGCAATCAGAGGTTCTATCCAAACCTTCCTGATCAATGGTTGACTGCATCAGCCATTATAATCAAAGGAATAACTAAAAATGGGATATGCTTTTCAGAAACCCTTCAAGGTGATGTTGGAAAGAATAATAATAAAAAAACCCATGTCTCTCTAACATCCTGTCTTAAAAATGGTCTATTATTTGCATGAACCTAAGTGGGCACCAGTCTATTTCCTCTAGAATAATTTGAGGAAAAATTACAAGCTCACAGGTATTAAGATGTGAAAAATGCCAGTAAAAAAAAAAAAATGAAAAATTACTTAGCATCTTACAGAAGGAGATATGAAATTCTCCTTCACTTAAGGCTTCATCATCTAATTCAAAGGCTTTTTGGAAGTATGTCCTCCCCTAACCACAATATCTGATGAGAAGTGCAAATGGTCATGCCAGATAACATCATTAAAACACATTTGGACTTGAAATCCAGTTGAACAGAGGGATGCAATGGAGCTATCAGAAATCAGCAAAGTTTCAGAGGTTTAACAGATGTAACTAGTATGCACAGCATGGGGAGGAAAGAGAAAAACAGGGCTTCATAATGGACCAGAGCAAGCCTTCCAAGCAACCGCCAAAGCAGCCTACTTCTTCTAAAGCACGGATAAAATGCTCAAACCTATTTAAAACAAACACAGCTAAAATTCCTTGATCTCCTTAACCATAGGTTTACAGGCAGTTGCTCTAATCTGGCCATACAGCATCTCAGTTTCTGCACAGAGGTTTTTTCTGGCTTACTACAAACGGTTTTACAGGATAGGGCAGATTCTGATTCTTCACTGATTTTTAGAAATGTCTCTTTTGTACACAATATTCAGCTGAAATGTAAGTTTTTGACTGCTAAGACTAAAATGATGAAGTAGATAAGAAGCTTTCCTAATTAAAATTTACCCAACAGCTGTGTTTTTCCTATTGTTTAGTAAATAACATTTGCCAACTTAGAAAGCATGAAATTCTACATACTTGAAGCAGAAGAAAGCCACCACCTACTGCAGTTGCTGCAAGCTTTCCGACTTTCTGGAACAAAAATCCCGCACACCTTAGGAGAACAAAACAAAAAAACCCAGTCCAATGAAGTTGTCTGCTGAACAATGCCACACTGCAAAATTCCTGACTATAACTACTATCATTTTTTTCATTTAACAAAGCAAATGTATCATTTCACGTTTAAATTTTTCAATCAGAATGTTTGATACAAACAGTATTTAATTAACAGTGTCTAACACAAGACAGGAGGAGTAATGGGAGCTAGTTCATGGCTGTCTGACGGCCCCTTTAAAGTAAGCTTGAGATCTCCAGGCCTTGTCTATACAGAGAGGCTGTATGCTGCTGTTAAATGCAGCATGTTAATAAAGCACAACGCAATAATATGAAAGTGCCATTGTAACGGTTCCCACATGGAAGGTAAATGTATTATGCCATCATTTATATTAACCACACATCCCATAACTTAAACATCTCAGATAAAAAGAAGTTACTTCCCTACCACAAGAGTTAGAATCAGTGGCACCGCTCTACTGGGACACAGCCTTAGTCTATTTTTAACGGATCAAGGCAACTAGAAATTAATTATCTTATTCGCAGTCCCAAACTCTCCCACATCAAAGAGAGACCAGCACAGATACCAATATCACAGAAGAGCTTGCGCAGGAAGGGACCTCTGGAGGTCATCTGGTCCAGCCACCTTCGCACAACTGGGTCTGCTGCAAAGTCCAGCCCAACCTCCAAGCTAAATCAGTTGCCCAGGGTCCTACCTAGGCCAGTGTCGAATGCTTCCAAGGTGAGGGCTCCATGACTTTTCTGGGCAACACTGCTGGTACCCCACCAGCTTCCCCCCCTCCCAGCCCACAAACAGAGGGGATTCCCACCCTCACCCCCCCCGTTTATGAATTGCAAATTCATATTGATATACATGAATATGCACACAAAGGTGTATATATACATCTACAGATACTGAAATATAGTTTCCAGATCTTTCAGTAAGCCAGTTTTGATGGATGCTAGGTGCACTATACCCTAGAAGCTTCAAAGTTTATGTATACACATACATCTAACTTCTAAAAATAATTTCGAGGCTAGAGAGGCAAATTGAAAATCAGACTGAAAGCTAAGCCTACACTCCTCAAAGCTGTACTGAGTTCGGACATGACAAGTTCATTTTTAGTCTATTCCATCTTCCAAATCTTGCTTAATCCTGGTTTAAAAGTTACTGAGCTACCACAATGTTAGTTTTTGCCAAACATAAATTTTTTAGAGTACTGGAATAGACAAACAGCATTCAAATACCTTTGACCAATAACAAATACCTTGACTCAGCTGCTAAAGCTAGGGCCTCATTTTCCAGTTTAAGTTCTCACCTTTACTGTCTAGCTTTCACCATGAATTATTTTAGCGTAACTACGCTGTCGTACCTCTCTTCAGTTATCAGGAGAGCTGACTGTTAATTTGTCCAAAATGGCTCCAGCTGAATTTAGAGGGGAAAAAAAAAAAAGTCTCTGTGAAATGGGGCTATTAATTAGCAATATATTCTGCCAGACAATTTTTTTCTTAATTTCTTTTACTTATAAAACGTCTTAGTCATAATACCGTAACTAGGTTTTTAAATCTACACTAATAAGGAAATAAGCTTTTCCACACAAACAAAAGTTATATGCCATAATTTTCCTTTTATTCCTTGTACTTCTAGAGCTCTGACATTTCCCCAAACCCTTTTCACAGTAACTGGTGCGAGTTCCCTTAGCTAACGGGTGTTGTACCAATGCTACAAAACACTTCAGAACGATGAGTCAGACATTGTTCACACATGAATAACCTTGATCAATGATAAAGGAAATCCCGTTAGAGGCGATACATTTATCTGCTTCAAACAGCCTTGGAAAGGGACCTTCTAACACAGTAAAATGTCTAGAAAATTTAGAAAAAGTGGTGCTCCCTCACCAGCCAGTCACGCCGCCCATCACAATCTGGGTAGCTACAGAGTATTTTTCTACAATTGGTCCTGAGTTCCGGCCAAACACGCGATTCCACCAATGGTGACGCCGTGCATATTCAGTTAAATCCAACACTTCATAGGAATCATCGTCACTTTCATGTTCTTAAAAAGAAACAAGAAAAAAGAAAGTGATTTTCTCAGTTTACACTAAGTTAACAATCTACGTAAGCCCCCCAAACATTAACAGAACCATTTTTGGTATTAACTGGCTAATCCAATGGTCTAAATTGCAGCATTTGGGCTACTTATGGTGCAACAGCTCAGAACAAAGGATTTTGAAATTTCATGCCATAATCTTCAAGGTAAGAAAGAGAAGCTTACAGGGAAGGCATCACCTATTAAATCCATGGCTGGCACAGAAAAGGGGAACAGGAATCTCCTACCTGTTCAAGTGCAGAAACCAAGAGGTATCAGATGAAACTAGGAGGCAGTTGGTTCAACACAAAAATAGGAAGTCTTCCTCTCCCCTCCTTCACCCTCCACACCCAGAGGCCTCCCTCCCTTAACGTCTGGAACTGCTCATCACAGGATGTGGACTCTGAACAGCAGTACAGTTCTGCGAACATTTTTAAAACAGGCCTCCTACAACTTCAGATTAGAGATCCTAAATACCACGTGTACTGAAACATCAAAGGGAAGAAATGGTTTTAATTTTTTTAACAAAAATATTTTGAAAGCATATTATAGTTCTATGGACACACAGCCATGAACTGAAGTCCGCTTTGGTTAACTATATTTAAGGTGAAACGTAAGTTCACTAATGATGCTGGGGCATTCCAGAGTGGAAGAGAAGTTAAATTACTACCTAGAATTACAAAGAAAGACTGTAGCTACAAACATTCTATTAGGAATGTCAGCAACTTCTTTTTAACTCACTACAATGTGGATAATAGGTCAGAGAATGCAAGAAACATACACGCAGGTACGAATTATTTCCCTTTGTTATCACCTAAGTGTTCTTGAGTACTTAAACAGCGAGACCCATAATGCAAAAAAGTCGTCTTTCTTTCCAATCTTCTTTCTTTACAACTCTGAGTTATCAAGTGCGAACCATTTAACTTCGTTAAATGGAGAACGTAACACCATCATAGAATCACAGAATGGTTTGGGTTGGAAGGGACCTTAAAGACCACCTGGTTCCAACCCCCCTGCCATGGGCAGGGACACCCTCCACTAGACCAGGTTGCTCAGAGCCTCATCCAGCCTGGCCTTGAACACTCCCAGGGATGGGGCATCCACAGCTTCTCGGGGCAACCTGTGCCAGTGCCTCACCACCCTCTCCAGGAAGAATTTTCTTCCTGATATCCAATCTCCATCTCCCCGCTTTCAGTTTAAACCTGTTACCCCTTGTCCTGTCACTACAGGCCATTGTACAAACTCCCCCGCAGCTTTCTTGCACCCCTTCAGGCTCTGGAAGGTGCTGTAAGGTCTCCCCGAAGCCTTCTATTCTCCAGGCTGAACTGTTAGTTCCATTAATTCTGCCCCTAAATTAGTATTATTGAAATAAAACCTCACACCAGAGTAACACGTTAGGTGGAAAACAATAATGCTAGAGCATTTTCTATTGATAAAAAAAAAATTCCTTTCCCTACAGGGCAGTATTATCCATTCCCTTCACGCACATAAAACTCTGCCTGTGCAAAAGGGTGTTACACCGTAAGGCCGTGCCACCGATACACCCGAAGACGTGCACGCTGAAGCCGTGGGGACGACAGAGCTTATGGAAACAGGCCCTCGCTCTCCCGCAGGTTTCAAAGGCCTCCAGCGCGGCCCCGCCGCCGCCACAGCCCAGCGCCCGGGCCTGGTCCTCCCCGCGCTGCTGCCAGGCCGCGGCCGGCTCCGCAGCCTTACGGCGGCCTTCTCCCAGGCCCTGCCGCGGGCTGCCGGCCCCGCTCCCGCCGCGGAGCGACTTCGGCAGGGAAACCGCGAGGCGCCGGCGCGGAGCCCGGGCCAGGGCCGGGAGGGGGTGACGGGGGGTGACAGCAGCAGTGCGGCCGCGGCTTCAGCCCGCCCAGCGGCGTCGCGCAGGCGCCTCGCCTCTCCCACACCGACCGCGCGGCCAGGAGGGGGGGGACACGGCTGGACGGGGGAGGGGCAGAGCCCGGGCCATCCCTCCCCCGCCCCCGGGGCTCCGGCATCGGCAGGGGCACCGGGCTGGCCCCCCCGGCCCCGAGAGGAAGGGCGGCCGCCGTGCTTCCTCCCCTTTCCCGTTAAGGGGACGGGACGTGGCGGGACGCCGCGGCCGAGCCCACGGGGAGCTCACTGACCTGAGGCGGTGCGGGGCCTCCGCGCCGCCATGTTGGCCGGTGTTGACAGCGGAGCCGCGCGCGGGGCCGGCCTGGCTCCGCCCCCGAAGGGCCGCTCCGCGCCGCCCGCGGCTCTCCCCCACCCCCGGCACCGCCCACTCTGCCGCCGCCGGCCGCCAGCGCGCATGCGCTCGCCGCCCTCCCGCTCCCGCTCGGGGGGACTCTCGCTGAGGCAGCGGGTGACGTCACGGGCATCGCGTGTCCCCCGGAGCCGGGGAGGGTCGTGGGAGCTGCACTTCCCGGGAGGGGGGAGGGCGCCGTTGTGGCCCCCCCGCCCCCCATCCGCGCCCCGGGGCTCGGTTTCTCGGCGGCCTGCGCCCGCCTTAGGGGGCCCGCTACCCTCTTCCGCCCTGAAAGGCTTGAGGCTGCAGGCCCGAGGCGCGCCCGTCCCGCTGCGTCGCCGTGGTGGTGGCGCGGGGGGCCGGCGGCCTGGGCCTTCTCGGCTGTAACTTGTGCGAGTTGCTCACCGCGGAGGTGTGCGTGAGGTCCTCAGCGAGTGCCACAGATTAATCCTTTCTGTGGGTGGCAGCGGTCACGGCCGGGCAGCACGTAGCTGCGGCGTACGGCAGGCAGCGAGGATGTCTGAAAGCACCCGTCCCATAAAAATTAATCACCAGAAAACAAAACGCCAGGCCCATCAGAGAACAGAGGTTAAAGTCAATGTGAACGTGAAACATTTAAAAAAAATGAAATCTGGAACCACCTGACCCCAGTTGCTCCCTCCTACAGCGCAGCGGTAGGTGCTGTCGGTGTTCTGGTGGGCTAGGAGCCGCGCGGGTTGGTTCTACTGCTTTGGTGTTATTGTGTGCAGCTCCAAACTACCCTTACAGCTGTAATGTAGAGGTAGCTGACACAGGACAGCATCAGGAACGTTGTGGCAATACCAGCATCAAGAAAGCAAGAGAGTTCAGTTGTTATAAAGAGTAAAACTGGAAACTGATTATTTTAAAATGCTTACAGTCTCTTATTTGGACTCTCATGCTGCCAATACACTAGATGGGCAATTATAATGAAAAAAACTCCACTTTCCCATGTCCTAAGGCTCTTTTTATAGAGAGATGTATCTTTCAACATGTGAACTAAGCATTTAAGATGCTAATATTAACCCCTTAATTACACCAGCCTTAACAGACAAGCAAAAATATTAGATAAATGTGCGTACTTCTTAAATCAGCTCTGAGGTTGCAGCTAATGTATACAATGTAAAGTTAGCTTATAAAATAGTGGCTTGCTTATTAACTGATTTTTATTATAAACATTTGCCATCATGACAATCAGGTCATGATGTCAGTCAGAACTAGGTAAACTATTGTTTCCCTTAAGATTTTCAATTAATCCATTTCTGTAGAGAACAAAAATTTGCCTATTACATTTTTTTTTTTTTTTGCAAACATCTAAAATCTTCGGACTGCTCATGTTTAAGCACAATTTTTTGTTTCATTTTTTAAGGATTGGGAGTGTGTTATGCAGTCCTTATAAAGTGGAAGGCAATGTGCTAACAAAACTTAAAAAGCTGCTTTCCTGGCTCCCTTCGCGACACCCAAGATTGGAGAAAAGGCAACCCAGCCAACTCTGCCATGGTGCCTCTAGGAAAGGTTGATGCTATCTAGATATTTCGCGTCTTCCTGATTCTTGTCTGAGTTTACACCTGAGCGTATTCACCCACAATACTGGTTGCTGTGGCAGATGATTTCCTGGTCAGGAGAAGAGAGAAAGTGCTTTGACTAATGCAGAGAGACGGGTTGGCTGTTTTCAGTTTCACAACTGTTGATGCAGTTGCAAACCCTGCAGCAGTTTGTATGGTTGGCTTTCACCTCTAATTCTATCTCTCGGGGAGATCCCAGAAGATAATTTTTTACTATTGTTTACTCTTCATCCTTCTGGAGCTCCTGCAACCTTTCGCTTCTCTTGTTCATTGCGTAGGCGAGGCTGTAGAGAGATAATAGAGAGGATTTTCAGGATGGTCATTATAGCCAGCCTTAAACCTTGTTTTGTATCTCAGCCAGCGCTTGAAACTTCTTATCCCGTGTCTGACAGAGACATCTCACACGCAATTAGCAGTCTGACTACTGCTCCAAACTTAATGCTGCTATCTTGAGGTCCCTCTGATCTTGGGGCTCACTCTCCTCAGTGGTACCCGTGGCCACATCTACACCCTTCTCTCAGCCATGCCCCTGCTGCTGCGCTCTCAGGATACCCACACGTCACATCAAGTGCATTCACACTACGCATCGCCCGGTCTACAAGCCTTTGCAGTGTTTTTGGCAAGACCATCCTCGTACTTGTTTTGGATCCCACCTGGCTGTACCACACAAATGCACCAGGCAGCCCTGCCTCCTTTTGCACCTCTCTTGCCAAGTCAGGGCAAGCTCTGCAGCTGTATAAAATCCCCCAACCCATTCCAATTAAGTGCACATAGGTGCCCTCTTCAAGCTATCTGCGGGGACAAATTTTTCAAGGAAAGGCTATTTAAACTCAGGCCACGTTTTGGCTTCACCCCTAAAGGCTCTTCAGAAACAGAGTTTCCCTGTAGCATCAGGACTGTACAGAAAAAATTGCTGTCTTTGCTCTGTAATGCCTGGCTACAAGTCCAGACTCTGCATCCAGCATCTGGCCAGGTACCTGCGACAAGCAAGCTCACTACCGCGGCTTGCAAGGGAGCATACATGGGATGCTTACCTTGCAAATACTAAAAAAAACCCACCCCACAATAAACAACCCAAAACCCAAAAAGCAGAGGAGAGTTCCCTAACCTTCAAATACCTCCCTGGCTCCAATCCTAACAGCTCCTTTGTGCTGCTGACCAGACTTCCAAGCACACGGTTGAATTTTTAAACATATTGTGTGGTTAATTATAAAATCTAAAGGCAACACACACTGCAGGCCATCTTCAGTAGGCCATGTATGTGAATGAAACTCACGTTCTCAGCAGATTTAACCTAGTAAATACAGTTTGAGTAACCTGGCAATAAACACATTGGACGGAATGGGTGATTCCTTTTCAAAAACCGGAATGGATGTGCTGTTACTCAAAGCTCGATTCGCCAGCAAATGGCAGAGCATTGGCTTCTCAGATTCAGGGAGGGATTTGTGTTCTCGGTCTATCGAGACCCTGGCCAAGGGCTGTTGTAGGAAGGCAGCAGCCTGACTCGCAGAGGTTGTGACTGCAACAGCCATCAGATGTTTTTTGGAGGAGGAGTGAAAGCTTGCAGCCAGAGTTATCCCAGCTCTTGGTTGTTTGGCAGAGTGGTGCAACGATCCGAACTGTGGTGCATTAGGAGGATGTTAAAATGAAGATCCTCCTCCTTGTGGTTATTATGCTAAGAAATACATATCCTTCTGTCTTGTGTCATCTCCAGACGAGACTTTTGACAACTTGTTTGTATCGGTTGTCTGCAACCTTCCTTTGTTGCTTTTCTTAACTTTGCAGTGTTACTTAGTTGTGAGAATTCTTTTTTGGTTTTGTGATTATCATATAAATTCTGCTTTTCCATTTTGTAGTCCTTTAATCCTATAAGAATCTCTTTCATCTTAATTTGTTTACCCTAATGAAATTTCAATTAGAAATTTCCACCACGGTCCATGTATGAGGAGAGGAGGAAAGGGCAGAGAAAGGGATGTCTGTTGTCTAGACTAACTAACAGGAGTTTAACTTGTCCCTTGCTGAAGGATTATACTAATAGGTACAAAAAGAAAAACTTTAGCATGCCGTGAGAGGTTTTTGAAGAGGTGAGAACCAAAGGCATCTCCAAAGCAAAACACAGTGGATCCACAGCAGCTGCATTTTAGTTATTAAACAAAAGCGATGGTTGGTGTCAGGTCAGACTGCGGCAGGATACATTCCCAAGACCCTAACCTGCATAAGTAAGGAAATAAAAAGTTAAGAGGGAAGATTGATCTTTCCACTTAGTTTTATTTACAATGTCATTAATAATGCAGGCTGATCATCTGTTAATCTTTTGCTCTCACCTCTGACGTGTTATTAGACTTGGACTGCAGCACATAGCTTTGACCATGACTCCATTCTATTGTATAAATCCCATCAATGTGTTCGGACGGTCCGTGTGCCATGGATGTGGCAAACGCCGAGATTGGCCAGAGGGGAGCTCGATTTTGCAGCAGAGCGCATGTCTGATGAAGCTGAGCTCATTATTGCTTTAGGATCTCTCCAGGAGGTAGCTAATACTTAATGGTTGGGAGCAGACTGCAGGAGGAGATGACTACTGTGAGTCATGAAGGTTAATCTTGCACAGTGAAAATGCTTAATAAAGACTGGAGTGTTGAGCTAAATTTCAAGCTTCTTGTGATTATCTAGGCAAATAAAGGGTGGGGAGAGGAACTGAGAGTCTTAAAAAAGCAAAAAGTCTCGCAAGGCACTGGAAGGTTGTCTTTAAATTGATATAGGTCTCAACGAGATGCAGCTCTTGTCATATTCTTGTTAAAAAAATTTCGTTGTTTATAAGATACTTTTCTCATATATATGCAAAGTGAGACTTTTTCTGTTTTTTAAGAGGGTTCTGCAAAGTTTGTGTTCTTAATTTGCAGGCTTGTTGCAAGTAAAAAAAAATAAGGTTTTTAACTTTCTGGAGGTAACCTTTGATCTATTGTATATCTATATTGTAAAATTGAAGAAAAAGAGAACTGACTCTAGTACTGTATTATTTTAGAGAATTTATTTAAACTGCTCTTAGCCCTGATCATGAATATAGTGATATATTTTATTTTTAAGTTGTCCTTCAGAGACAAATACTCGATTCCCTTATTATATCTTGTAGGTGTTCAGGAGTTACCTGCCACTGTCACTCAAGTGCTCAGACAAACGAATGGACAGAGTGAGAACATGGACCACAGAGGACCTTCTGGCAGTCTGTCTCACAAAGAAAATGTAAGGAATTACTTTTTTAGAGAAGCTATGATGTTGAATCCATCACACATAGCACTTCCACGGTTAACACATGTCATGATTAAGTTTAAGCACATGAAAAATTAAGAGAAAATAAAACTCTCTTGCATAGCTTTCTACAAAGCAAACAGTAATAGGACAATAACTGGGCAGGGCAGATTTAGAAACAATCCACAATGAGAAAGCTGAGGATCCTCCAGGAATGCCATCTGAGTGACAAAGAGCCCAAAGAATCTCAGACTTTCCTGTTTGTGAAGCCCCGCACCAAGAAAAGGTTAAAAATCCTAAACTGAAGGGAAATGCGGTAATAATGTTTTTAATTTTCTTGCGAGATAGTAAAACCAATACGGAACTGTAATGAGTAAACACTAGACGATATACAAAGAGAAAAGATAATTCGTGTGAGTCATCACCGCTGGCAAGGAAAAAACCTTCCATCAGATACTGCTCTGGTAGTCAGAGGTAGTATTCATTGAAACACCTGGCTGCTCTCAGCTCACCTCAAGCTTATGAAGAGCCCTCCTACAGCTTCTTCTGTGCTTCCTATTTTTGTCTGAAATAAAACGGGATAAATTCCCCGCAGATAACTGACAACAGGCATGTGGCCAACACAGTCAAATGTGAATCTGCCGGAGCACAGGGCTGCCGCCAGCTGCCCCGTTCCCTGTGGCTGTATCCCCTTCCTAGATGCAGATCTTAAAATAACATTTCTTTGGCCAAAGGACTAGCTTACTTTAGTGGCCCTGAGATTAGGAGAACCGGTTTGTTTTTCAAGGGTAGTTTTCCTGCGAAGGTTGGGGCCCCTAGCAACAGGGGAGATGGACTGACAAGTCAGAGAGGCGTTCCTTATTGCACTCGTACAGAGTAACGGTACTTCTCCACCAAGATTTGTCCTAATTCACAAGGGCCATGTCAAATACAATTTAAATAATTTCTTTATAACAAAGATTAAGTCTTGAGAAATTCCCCAAAGGATCAGACTGTCATTTAGTTTCCTCTCAAAGCTCAATAATAATAGACTATATCACAGAATTGTTTCCATTAGCACTGTTGATTTTCCAATTTATAAATACTCAAATCTTGATCTCTGATAAAACAGTAACATTGTCACTGTTTCATAGTCACAGTTACAGCGACAAAAACTGAAAGCAGACATTGTCTCTGATAAAACTGTCCAAAGACAGATAATGTTCACCTTCTTCACCTGATTTTCATTAATATTTGTTTCCGTGGAAGTATTCCACACACCGTGACTTGTCCCCACTGATCATCTTCAGCGCTTAGCCGCTCTCCAGAGTCGACAATGATTTTTGCAGAGTGAGAGCGACGCCCCCCTAAAGGAGACCAAGCATTCCCGTGCAGAGCTTTCAGCTCATGGCGGGACAGAAGCAGTGCCATCTGCTGAAGCTATCTGGGACATAATTCTGAGCTAAACATCTGTAGCAGCAGCAATCTTGAGTCCGATTGCATCTGCAAATGGCATGGGTAGGGATTAGAGGAGGAAGCTTAGTTTCTTTTCCTGTCATTAACTCGCTGCATTGACAATGAGCAAGACACACTGGCACCTACAGAAGTTTTGGTTGCCGTATATTTCCTGGTGCAGCTACCATATGTGCAGTCTCCAGGCTGCAGCAACAGTGAGAGCACGGTAGCAAGGGCTCCAGTTTTGCCATCGGTGTTTTAGTGCTGTTCTCATTCAGTCTCGTCTAGAGTTACTCGGTGGAGGATGACAAGTGTGAGAGGTTTGCTTGGTCCGCTTTCCAACTGGAGTCAAAGCCAGCATGTAGAGTCTTCTAGCATATCCTGTTAAAAAAACACATGCTCACTCGGAAGAGGGCAAGCAAGAACGGACCTACGTACAGGCAGGAGCGCTTCTTGGAGGAATCTGCTTATGTTCATTTCTTAAATTCTGTTCTATACTGAGGATTCCCTCGGGGTATTTGTCGGATGGCAAACCCCAGTTTGAACGTGGAGCTTGTTTGCTCCCTTTTTCTTGTACACCAAGGTTTGAAGTTTCCGCAGGGAGTTGCGTAGAAGCTGCGCTGGTCGCTGCTGGCAGCCATGCCGTCTTTCGGTGCTGAGCCCCAGGAAGCCGTACGTGCACTGCATGGACAAAGGCCATGCAGGAGAACTGATCTGTGTGTTGTCTAGCAGAGGAAGAAGTTAAGGAGAAGCGGCTGTTGGGCATGGTCTCCAGCATGTCCATACAAAGATGCAGCAGAGGGACAGGTGTTGTGATCCGGAGGAGAAGGGGAGTCCTTCCAGCCTCCAGAAAAACCTGACTGGTACCTAACAGGTGCTCAAAACTGGTGAGAAAATTGAAGCTATGGAACTGTATAGGCATTCTGTATGTGTGCGCACACATACATTTCTATAGGCTATGTGAGGTAAGAGCAGGAGTGACACCTTTCTGTATCCATTTACCTCAACTTCCACATTTCTAAAGATGTGGATGCTTCCAGGACTGCCCCAAGACCGGGATCCTGGAAAGCATGGATGCTTGTACTGCCAAGTTATTTTCTGTGTTAGTGTTAAGCTCCAGAGGCCGAGATAGATGTGCTTTGGGAGTCTGCTTTTCTGAAGCGACACTAACTTGTCAGTATGCACCACAGGGCTACGCCAAGCTGGCTGGAGTCACAGAAAGGTGACACAGGTCCATGAACCTCAAAATTGACACCCATGGCGTCACTGTGCAGCAGCATCTACCAGAGAGAACTCCAGCAGGGGTGCACATCCCCCACTGACAACATCATCGTGTCCACTCTTGCTGCTGAAATATATTGAATCTTTGTCTCCTATTTTCAGCACCTGGTTGCCTTGTCTCCACCTGGGAGCCACTCTGGGGTTCCTGCTGCTGCTGTCAGGGACAGAAGAGGTACAAGCAGTGGAAGCTCTTGTTCAGCTGGGACCTCACCCTGGAGTTACCAGGAGGGTGGTGAAACCAGGGAGGATGTTCTGATAATGATCACTAGTGTAGACATACTTTATCTCTTTCTTGCTTACTCATGACGTATCACCAAAGTTAAAAAGTAAACTAGTGAGTGGATCATAAAACTGGGCATCATCATCAGCTCCATATTTTTTAAATGCAACTTTGCAGCCTATTATCTATAAACTTTGCTTTACAGTATTCGGTGGTATTTATGTTTTTGCTTATCTGTATTTTGCATATTTTATGTGTATTCCATATCCCATAGGCAGTTCCTGATTCAATTTAGATTGTTGTGGGGTTGGTTATTATTTTTTTTTTTTCTGATTGATCAGGAAGAGTAAGTAATCTTCAGAAAATTTGTTTGTTCTGTTTGTTCCTGTCTTCTTCCTAAATGTGTTTGATGAGTGGGTGATTTGTTTGCGCTGTCATTAGGAAAACCATATGTTGATGTGGTCTTATGGAGGAGTGTTTTTATTATGTTAAAAGTTCAACTAAGGATGTTTCCAAAGGAGTCATAATTGCTCTTCTAAGTACAAAGGCTGAACAATGACTGGCTTACAAATAATGCCAAAAATCTGTTCAGCTCAGTCTAATTATTTCAAAGACTAAAATCTGTTTCTCACAAATGTCTTCTTTCCACAGTCTGAAAGTTTCAGTGTACTAAGACAGTTATGTTTACTTAAGTTGTCTATGGATTTATAGTCCCAAGGGCTGGGGACAAGGGAAAGTATCCCCTTTTTCACATGCATGTCGGTATATGCAGAAACCTTAAGGCTGCTCCTGTCTTCCTGGGAAATGCACTGTGCCCCAGCATAACCAAGGACGGATCCTGCAAGAGCTTCTGAACACGGGTAGATTTCCTGGATGAACAGGATGAGGAAAGTGTCACTGCCCAGATGGCTGAATCACCCAGGGGGATGTGCAGGAACCAGGTCAGTGCAGAGACTTGTGCAGGATACTTGTGACCTCCATGAATTAAGGAACCGGCACAGTTTGAGGCAGACTAGGATTTTTATTTGGGTCCTCTCTGTGGGAAGTGTACGACCAAACTCCTGGCTGCCAACTCGGAGAGACACCTACTTCACAACCTTTGGTGGAAAAGCTTGGCTGCGAGTCAACGCCTGGTGCTTTTTCTCTGCTGAAATGAGCTGCGTGTAAGACCCTGTGCAGACTACCGGTGCTGGGGGGTTTGGCTGTCCTTCCCATGGCTGTGGTCCAAACTGGGGGGAATTTCCTGCTGGGGGACTGGTGGCTGTACCGGTGCTGGCTGCTCAGTATTCCTGGAGGTACCTGGTGAGGCTGTTGAGTGTCGCAGGTGGGCAAGAGACCACTGCTGAAGGCTAGGTTTAGACATAGATGGTATCAATTTACCCCATGCATATGACAGACCCGTTGACATCTGGGGGACTATGTGCGATACAAGGAATGCGCGAAGAGCGTGATGGTGGTAAAACTGGTCCCTAAATGGGCTGGTCTCCGAGGGACTGAATCCCTGCGCTGGCAAAAGGAGAATCGCGGAAAGTGCCTCAGGGCCCTGTAGAAGTTGCTATGGAAGGAAGTATATGGTAGAGATTCAACTATATATTTTACAGAAGAACTGTTAGACAGGGACAGTTATTCCGTGCTGCAGAAGTAAAGAAAATGAAAAGAGGAAAATAGCTGCGTGGCTGGCCAAGGCCTTGAGAAGGACAGACTTTTCAGAACAGTTTTCCAGAAAAACAATTTCAAAGCTTCCTACGCAGCCCTCGCAGAGAGCCCTTCAGAGGAGAACTCGAAACAAAGGAGTGCAATAGCATGGCAACGTTTTGTGAGCAGCAGTACGGCAGACAAACACTGCGCGCTTATAGGCGCACGTCAGCCAAAATAGGTTACTGAGGAAGCCGCTTTCTTGTGGGTTGCAATAAGAAATGAATGGGGGCGGGGAAAGTAGAGAATGCTAATTCTGTGGTGAGAGATGACCTGTCACGCTACGTGTCATACTGGTGCACTTTGAAAATATATGCGTATATATAACTTAAATGTCATATAACCATGCATATATTATATAAATGCCATTAGGTCGTAAATACCACCTGAAATAAATATACATGCATTTCTATACAATGTGTGTATGTCTGTGTATATAAAAATATATCTAATATAAAATCTGTATTATTAGATTGTTGGTGAAATTAACTGTTTATTTTTCTCCATAGTCTCATATGATTATATATACAGGAAGTTGGCCCAGTGGTCAAAGCCACAGCCTGGGATTTGGGTCCAGGTGTGTGCTGGGTTCAGTCAGGAAAGGGCTAACTCCCTTTACTCTGGTTGCCAGGGAACTGTGTTGCTGGACAGTAAGTGAAAACATTGATAAGGCCTCAGCTGGTGCTGGGGATGGCCTGTACTGAACTCAAGGTCTTTTGTCCGCTTCGGATACTGTAGCTGACCCAGACTAACCAAGGAAGTATTTCATCCCATAGTACGTCATGTTCCGGTCTTTTGGGGTGGGGAAGGGGTCCGGTAGCCATTACTCTTCCCTTCTCTCTCTCCCTTACTCCCTTGCTCGTCTCTCCGGGCACTTGCTAACCCTCCTGCGTTAGCTGCTTTGCCGACTCCTGTGCTGGCTCATTCGTGTGGGAGCTGGTGGGTTGTTCAGAGTTCCTGGCTGCACTATTGCTGATAGGGTTCGCTTGGAATCTGCTGCGTTAGCTCCTGGGCTCCGGCCCTCGGGCTGCACCTCTTGGGCTGTGATCGCTCTCGGGCTGTGGTTCTCGGGCTCTTGGGGTCTGATTTTCATCCCTCAACATCTGGGTGTGCATTGGTCAGTGGATGGTGGGAAATTGTATCATATTGTATCATACTGTATGTATTGTACTATATGTTTCATTTTCTACTATTTTAATTATTTATTATTAGTAGTATCTGATTGATTATATATGTTGATTTAGAATTAATTAGTAAATAGTTCCTATCTCAGTTTTACGAGCTTCCTTATTTCTTTCTCCTCCGATCATTCTCCTCTGTTGGAGGAGGGGAGGGGGATTTGTGAGAGCGGCTTCGTGGCATTTTGCAGCCGGAGTTAAACCGTGACAAGGTGTTAATTTTGTCTCATATCTCCTGCATCATGATAGGTAAGGATCTCTATGCCTTATCTGCAACATTCATCACAAAGATTTAAGAGGATGAATCATTTATAGAACGATAAACCTGTTGTGATCAGGGCTAGCTAGATACCTCAGGTGAACAAAATAATAATGAGTAATTTTTTTCTGAAGGATTCCTTTGTGGGAATTCCTGCCCATGTTTCTTGACCTGCAAAAATACCTTTTGCTTATTGACTTTTTGGGATATCATATGATCGTAGCGTGGGGTTTGAAAGGCAGTGTGAATGAAGAACTCTGTCATGGCTGTTGGCTGAGGAATGGGAAGTTGTATTCCCAGCTTTGCATTGGTTTTGATCCAGGCTTATTGTAGTAAAAAAACTTATAAAAATGAGTCTGGCCGTGCCGGGATATTCTCACACTGCCGCCGCAGGACACTGCAGACGTCTAACTGGAAACCTCTGTCTTCAGGGGACCAAAGTTGCGGGCCTCTGTGCTCCAGGGAGATGAGGCTGGGAACCTGCGACACAGCCTCGCTACGTGGTGTCTGCTCCCAGGGTCAGCCGCTAGCTCCTGACCCTTCGCTGGATCTTCCCAGCCCTTCCTCATGTCAGCGTCGCAGCGTGTACTGCCATGCTGCCGGCAGGTTGCAGAAGGGATCGTAGCTGAAAGCCATTCTGCCCCCAGAAGGGGTGTAGTGCAGGGAAACCCCTCAAGAAAATACACAGCTCTGTTCCTGGGTCTTAGATTTGCAGTCACTGGAAATTGTTGGGCCCCTGCAACAATGGCGCGAGCAGACCAACGCTGCCTCTGCGTGTGGGTGAAGCCTACAAACACTTGCACAGCCTGGACTCTTCCAACATATTTTCCCTGGTTCACAACCCAAAACCAGCCTAAATTACTCTTCTGCTTTGGAATTTAGGTGGATAATCACTCCCCTTTCTAGAGTTCAGTGAATAATGCAATCCCTCGAACTCACCCTGAACCTAAGGAAACAGATGCCATCATTCCCCACTCTATGGAGGCTGTAGGTTACCAACACAGGGACAGGCAGAGCTGGGGCTTGAAGGGAGAGCTGAGAAGCAGTTTTTATCTTTTTATCTTTTTTTTCCACCAGGCATGTTTCATAGCCCTTCCTTTCTTGGCATGGTACGGGACACTTACGGGGACAGCTCCGGTTGCCCAAAAGACTGAAAGTGACTGTTGTTCACAGCTGTAAATCAAACCAAGGAACAGACAACTCTTCCTTAGTTGACTGTGTCATAGCAAAAAGACAAGCAGCTTTGGGAAGAAAAAAAAGCAACGTTGAGCTTGTTGCAGGATATTTTCTTGCAAAATATTCCCAGTGTTTCCTTTCGGGCTGTACTAGGCAGGACAGCCAACGGGAGACACTGCTGAGCGCTGTTAGTCTAAAGCAGTGGATCACTCCTTGATGAAGCTGTGCTTGCTGCAGACGATGGTTCTGGCATGACCAGTGGGAAAGCAGGTAATGTGGCACCCTCGGTATAATTCCATCCCTGTGCCTGCTGCTAGCGGGTACCGCGTGCCCATTATTGTGGAAGCCAGCAGGATGGACAGGACGGTGGACTCCCCAAAGCTGAACTCCAGCTAAACCCTAGGGCAAATTTCCAGTTTAGCTCCCAGACAGAAACCCACCCACTAGTTTTCTTTGGGAAGAACAAGAATTCAAATATTGGTTTGGCCTGAAAACTGTTCTGGCTACCCTGAAGGCAAAGGGAAGGTGATTCTGCAAAGCCACAGGACGAAAGTATTTTAATTCCCGAATCATTTCCCTGTTTTAACATGTTAATTTTTATCTTACATTTTCCTTGCTCCAAAACCACATCGGGTTTCAGTTACATTTTCTTTGAAACCAGAAAGCGATCATACTGAAATGCAATAAAAGGAACTAAAAATGCACTTTTTTCCCCCCTCTTTGTGCCTTTCCCTGCCTCTCCAAATGTTGGAGGAGCACAACTGGAGGCTACCGTTGCACAGATTTGGGGTCAGGAGCAAATGGTGCAAGACACAGATCAGTATATTTAGCACAGAAGGGGTATTTCAGCGGAAGTTCTTAGCCAGAGCTACATGCAGATGGGTGGTGGCTCTGGTGGGAGAGCTGGCAGGTGTTGAACTGAGCCAACCGAACAAGCAGCGGATAGAGCCCTCCGACTGTGCTTGCTCTCCGCAGTTACACACCTCGCACCAGATGGATCAAACCCCCTGCAGCGCGCGGGGTAACAGAGGGGATGGGAAACGCGTACCTGCAGTCAGTGGTAGCGAGAAGGCAGCGGCTGCGCAGGGTTCCTTGGGTGAAGGCGGCGTTGGGACCTGCCAAGGGACTAAGCCATGGTTTTGCAACCTATTTGTCAGGAAGGATAATTCTGAGGTAATCCATATCTGGGGATGCTGCATTCCTGCCACCAGCCCGAAGATAATATCCAACTGTCCCTGCAGCGTCTGTTTGGAAGGGAAGGAGAGAAAATCAAGTTTCTCTTTCCCTCAGGAACAGAAGAAATGCGTTACCCTACACCGAGGCAGGAGTGTACGTAGATCAGCTGGTATTCTGATGCTGAATGTTCTCACAGCTTGCACTGTCGCTTTCACAGGTGCAAGGCAGATAGGAAATGCTGCCAAATCGTCCTGTCAGCGTTTGCCCATTCTTTGCAAAATTGGATGTGGCTACAGATCATGCAGAAGAGAGGAGATACTGGCCTGCTCCTAGCAGGATCCAATCGTTGCCCTGTAATGGATTTTTATTAGCTCGTAATGAAATGTGAGGAATTAATCACAGCTCAATTACACTCAAAATACATTGGTGTATTTTAACATGCACATGCGTGTTTGTCTGCTTTTAATCACCTGGCAAATGTGAAGTTAGGATACAAAGATCAAAGAATTGAGATTTGTCCCTCACTGAACAGTGTCGCTGCCTTGCCACACAAAGCCGGGCTGGCAATGAGCATAAAGAATTAGGGAACAGGTGACTTCCCCACTTGGCAAGTGGGACTGGCAAATCCAAGAGGCTAGAAAATCTGATGAAAACCTTATCCCCCTTCTCCCTCCTTCTCTTTCACTCCCACATCTCCCTTTCTCAGCCCAAAATTCGCTGTGCTTGTTCCCAGCCAGTGCCCACCTTGACCACTCTGTCATAATTTTGGGGTGGGGTAGGTTGTGCTTCATCCTCACCAGCCGGAGAGTGCGGCTTTGGGTTCTGTCCTCTCAGCTGGCTCAGATTTATCCCAGGGTTGTCTGTCTTGCTTTTTTTTTTTAATCTGGATAGGCAGTACTGGCTAGACTAGGTTACTTTTGGCCTTGCCTACTGGGAATGTCAAACAAGGATAAAATTAAACTGTGGGTAGACAAAACATAAGGATGTTTCTACAGCGAAATGTGATACGTATTAAAATCAACTCATTCATTAGCACTCACGCTGTGAACTTACTATATGGTCTTAGTTAACACATGTATTTCAGAAGTTCCTAGTTTAATGTCCTTGTGCTGCCAATAGCTGCTTTCTGCTTACAAGATAAAAGGCATTTTCCACACAATAAAGAAAAAAATGAGATAGGAATTTTTACCCCTTTCCAACAAAGTCCGTTAAGAAGTCCTTTGGTACCTTACAACTACAGCAGTGACACAGTCTGCTCTGAGTCACTGTGCTCGCTAAGGGCACTACTTAGCGAGCTGTTGAACATAGTATCATGCCTTTTCACTTCGGCCCATTAATTTATGTCATCATCGAAATAATGAGTAGTATTTCATAAAATCTGTTTAAATTCTTAACTGAGATTCCTGTGCAGTCCTGAGGACGGTATCTACCACTAGACTGTGATGAAAGTTGCACTGAAATGAGGAATGGAAGCGCATCATTGAACGACAGGGGGAAAACAAAGGTCACCATTTCACACTCGGGATCATGTGGATGTAGGTAAAATGTGATTGTACCTTTGTACTGGGCACTGGTGAGGCTGCCCCTCGAATACTGGGTTCAGTTTTGGGTCCCTCACTATAAGAAAGACACTGGGGTGCTGGAGCGTGTCCAGAGACGGGCAATGGAGTTGGGGAAGGGTCTGGAGCACAAGTCCTGTGGGGAGCGGCTGAGGGAGCTGGGGGTGTGTAGCCTGGAGAAAAGGCTGAAGGGAGACCTTATTGCCCTCTACAACTACCTGAAAGGCGGTTGTAGCCAGGTGGGTGTTGGTCTCTCCTCCCAGGTGACAAGTGACAGGGCAAGAGGAAATGGCCTCAAGTTGCACCAGGGGAGGTTTAGATGGGATATTTGGAAAAATTTCTTCACCGAAAGTGTTGACAGGCCCTGGAACGGGCTGCCCAGGGAGGTGGTTGAGCCACCATCCCCGCAGGTATTTAAAAGACAGTTAGATGTGGTGCTTACATGGTTTAGGGGTAGACTTGGCAGCGTTAGGTTAACAGTCAGAGTTGATGATCTTAAAGGTTTTTTCCAACCCAGAAGTCTGTGATTCTGTGAAAACACATGAGCAGTTTCCATGCTCAAAGCAGGTGGTAGCAGTAAGCACAGTGTGGATAGACTGCGGGTTGCCCAGTGTAGTTACGTAAGCGAAGGTCTGTCAGGGAGAAACTGCAGGGTATGAACTTTTGATCTCAGAAGGTACCTCCAGCGGCCTGAGACGGCTCTTAATTCCTCGCTTCTCTCTTTGACCATTTGAGATAGCCAGAGCACTTACGGAAAGACACCCCCAAAACCCACGCACATGTCTGTGAGGCCTGTCTAGCCCTTTTCTGCAGCACAAATCATTGCACCTACTCACGTTTCTGTCTCCCAGAAGCCTCTACCCCCGCCTGTACCCACAAGTCACAAATCCCACTTTTTGAGGGCCTCTAGGATTATCTAGTGAGTTGCCCTCCCTTCCGGGTCTAGCAGCCTGCTGCGCCTTTTCCCCCTTTGACGGGCGATACGGATTCAGTCCTACTCCCCCTCCTCAACCCCAGATTTGCCCAGCTCCCACGGCACCGGCCTGCACACGCGCCCGCCTTCAGCAGAGGCTCTCCTGGCCATCTGCGACCATTGCCCAGCAGTCCCTCCCTTCCTGCTGCTGGATTGAAACACAGACATACGCACCAATACAGGGGGATTCTGACAACAAATTGCTTCTGATTTACACCAAGTAAACTTCCGCTAAAGCGATTTTCCGCGTGTTCCCCCGGCGGAAAGCTACCTGACGGAGGGCCGCCCGGCCCCCTTGAGCACGGCCGTGTAGGGCTGCTTGGGAAATGCAGCGCAGGACCCTACGGTCTGCCGCTCCCAGCAGGCCGAAACACCGCCTGGCCTGCTTTCAAACCGACACTTCGAACTACTCAGCCAGAAAGAGACACATGACGAGTTCTTTAAAAAAGTAGTAGAATGAGAAAGCTAAACTGTTCCTGCTCTTCAGGTGAAAGAAATTAAAACCGGCAGCGAAGTGCAGTAGAGGAGCAAGAAGGAGGATGTGACAGGAGCGTGATGTGATCCAGGGAGGCAGGTGCACCCCAGGGCTTCAGCTGGGCATCCCCGAACGGTGCGCGCGGGAAGGTGACTCGCCCGTTATCCAGGATTGAGGCAAAGAGCTGTAAACACCCGCACTGAGCTGGAAGATTTCGGCAGTTTCTTATTCCTTATCATAAAAGATACGCAGTTGTTTTTCTAAATATAGAAAAACATACTGTAGAAATTACTACAAAGCCCTCTCGATCACTTGGGGATAAATAAGGGCAAATCGTGTTCCACTTTCTATTGCAGATGCTATTTACCGCGTCATACCTGGCACTAATTTTCATAGTTACACAAAACGTTAACGTTACATCAAGTCAATAGGATGTTGGAAGTGTAAATGAGGAAAGATCTCAATCACAGTGACAAATTAAACGACCACAGGCAATTATTGTGAAATCAGAAAAAGCATATTTATACCGCACATAAAATTGAGCTAGTCTATCTTTTATGATGATAGTCAAAGAGAGTAAGTGCAAATAGATCCTTTAGAAGACAGGGGTAACAATTACTGATTACACTGTAGTTAGGCTGTTTTTGTCTGAAGCATTAAGTACTATTCTACAAGGTCTTAAGCCATGTTTTATAGCAGCTTTTGATTGATCTTTCTACTGTAAAACGTTGTGGTTTCTAAGTTACCAAACACCTCATTTTTTTCTGTATTAACCTCCATTTATTTTTATTTAGAAAAGAAGCATTTTGTTTTTCAGCACTGTGGGCATTATATCAATTTCTTTCATAGTGATCCTAGAGTAACCTCTACACTAATGGCATCTGAATTAAGAACAACAGAGCAAAAGATTTTTCACTCACAACCTCCCAGCAGACAAATAGATCGATAATCCGGAATTATTTGGCTCTTTCATAATTCCCCATACAAAATAACTACTTTCTGCTTGATGTAAGAATAAGATGACTAATCCTGGCGGTTGTAGAAAGCAGCTGTTTGCTAAACCCATCTTCAGCTTACTGGAAATGAAAATGTCATCTGTAAAGGTCTGTGATTTTTTAGGACAATTCATCACAGTGATTAGGCATCTCCTGAAGCAAGATGTTATCGACTCCTAGTTTGGAAGAGTTAATTCGCTGTGCTACAAGCTGATGTAAAATGGAGGTATTACAGGGAAAGGAAGTTTTAGTTTTGATATGAAAAATTAGCAGAATGGAGAGAAACACTAAAATAGAGCTTTTTTTTTTAGAAAACACACTATAAAGCTGAAACTCTGCTCCGGTCTCCCTGTTCAGTCCCAGCACGCCGTTCAGCAGAAACATCAACCGATGAATGGGTTTGTGTGCTTCTTGGTCCCTTCTTACAACAGGGTAACCTCCAACTAAGCCACCCACCTTCGCAGCATCAAAACTACGTAAAACGTATAGCTATATCTCACAGACCCTAAATGAACAAACAGAATTTTGACTGGGACAATGCCTAATTAAAAGTGCTGCTGCTTCTTCAAGGCCAGGCTGGATGAGGCCCTGAGCAACCTGGTCTAGTGGAGGTTGTCCCTGCCCATGGCAGGGGGTTGGAACTGGATGGTCTTCAAGGTCCCTTCCAACCCGAACCGTTCTGTGATTCTATGATTCTTCCTCTAAGTAAAGAGGTAAGCTCTGCCTCCAGAGGTTTTTTTTCCCCAGCAGATTTGGATTTCCAGAGACTTACAATCTTGTAGTCAGTCTCTCCATATGTACAGCCTTTAAACTGAACCGAAATAGATTGCAGAACTGAAAAATAAGACTGACACAGTAAATCACAATGATTTATGAGCATTTAGGAATACGGGAAAATTTACTCTTTCCCATTTATTTAAAAATAAATACATTACTTATTTATAGACTTCATTGTCATGCAGCATAGAATACTTTGGGATTGTCTTGCCAAATTGAAGTAATTGGATTTTACCAATTACAGGGTCAAATTCTGGTATCCCTTGTATGCACATATATACAGTTTCAAATTTCTGGATGCAGTACAGATTGTAGATATTAAAAACCTGTTTCATAGTCATCCTAATACATCCAGCCAATACAGAATTAATCACTGATTTTTCCCAGTCTTTTCCTATCTAGTTTTAAATGTTCAAAAGAATGATTTATGCTGCCACGTAGACAACAGTAACTAAATGTTTGCTAATAATTAGTCTGAATCTTGTAGTATTACATTTCATGTTTTGCTTGGTTTTATTTAATGAGCTGCACTCTACTTCCCTTCTTGATGTTGTAAGGCTTCATCAGCTTAGATATTCCAATTGTGTTATCAATCCTGAACCTTCAAACCTGTTTTAGGAGAACACACAAGCATCTGGCAAATTTTGGGAACAGGATAACCAGGAAGCACAATAAACATGGTCAATATTCCCTTTTTTGCTGACAAAATTGATCTCTGAAACTGTAAACACATAACATCAAGGATGAAAACCTTAGGGAGCTTACTAACTCCACTCCTCGAGAGATTGTTAATTAGGATAATCGGTAGCAGTTTCATCTGTTTTGGGGTTTTTTGGGGTTGGGTTTTTTTTTTTTTTTTTACATCTTGCTGTTCAAGTCATAACTTCTTGTCAGTTTTCTGTTCTGTTGTAAAACCCTGGTTATTCTCTTGCTATCGAGATGAAACCAGCATCAGTATTTCAAATGTGATCACAAATGATCTCGTGAAAGACGGTTGTCCTCTTAGTCGTATCTCTGCTACTCAAAACTGCTTTGGTCTTTTGCTCTATATAATTGCCCGATGTCACTTCTAGGTTTCACTCAGCATTTCTGTCATCAGTTCGTCCCTCCCCTGGAACAGCGTTGCTCTTGACCACACTGCCTTAGCAGCACTGAGCCTCATTTGGCCATGAATTCGGTCATCTATTGTTTTCAGTCCCATTCACATTATTGCATTCCTCTCTGGTGTCGAATTCATGCTAATTGATAACCATCAACTAACTTCCTTCTTTTCCAAATGACTTCTCAAGACACCAGACCGGGCAGAACAGTGCTCCATGTCCCCCCACGTTCCTTCTAGCCAGAGACATTTAGCCTCCCCCTTGGTTTAAGAGAGTGCTTGCAGCCCAGGTAACCTTTACTGATCCATGTAAGACTGAACGCCACGTCGTCAGATGTTCCACTTGCCATTTTCACGTCACTGACTGTGTTTCTCTGTCCGACAGTCACGTAACTGGATGGGTTTACTGAGGTTTCTCAAGTCTGTTTTCTTCTTTTGAAATAATTACAGAACTAGCTATGCAAAGGATGCATAAAGGAATACAAAACTGTGTGCAAAACTGTTTATCGATTAAATAGGTCTGAACTACGAAAAGTCTGCAGAAAGACACCAGGAAGATAATCAGACTTAAAAAAGCAGCAAAAGAACATTTCAACTACAAAAAATCCCGCAACAGAAACGTAACTTGGGATTCCAGGCATCTACTGTAACGAGAAGACACCAAAGAGGGTGTTAATACAATAGGAAGAAAACAATAAAAGAATTATTAAAATTCTTAAAGTAAAGAAGTTTCAGGAACATCAGAATCTGGAGTCCAGCCTACACCCTACAAAGCCTGTTTTTATCACTTAACTGAGATAGGAGAAAGAACTTACTCTGTTTTAATTAAATAAGATATAGGCTTTTGGAACCGTTATTAATTTATGTTTGGCTGAAAGTAACAGAGAGATTTTGAAACCTGTGAAAGCAAATTAAGGATATAAGGTTCAGATAATTCCATGATTACTTTGACTTATGGGAATATCTGGGGAAATAAACCCAGCTTTTCTCCCCTCAGGTCACCACACTAGGAAGCTACTTACCTTTTGCACCGTTCATTAATGGTATTGTTTGGTATTTGACTTCCCCAAAATGGCTGTGGTGTAAAAAATAACAAGACACCTAAACATAAATGCAAGGCTATTTTCCGAGATGTCGTAGCAAAGGACAACAAGAAATAATTTTATCGAGGATCCTATGAATGTTTAATATATTTGCAGGCTTGACAACAAGCAAAAAAATGGATAAAATGTTAAAAGATCTACACCATTGACTAAGTAATAGTACAAATGCCTGGGGTTGTTAAATTACTTTCATGCACTGTACTTTATGTTGCACTAATACGTTAGGCCTGTCGATGATCCCCGACCCTGCTGGAAAGCATCTGCGCTGCAATGCTTATTTAAACAGCCCTTCAGTCAGATAACAACTTCTTCTGGCTCATTCTAGTTTGGTTCCTCTCTCCTCCTCAACCTTTTGTGCTTTAAACGTGATTTTCTTTAGCCTTTTCCAGCTGCATTTCTGTTGGAAAAATGTAATAATGTGCCTTTACGTGTTCTGCACAAGACTCGGCCTGTTTGGTTTGGTTTGCACAAAATAAAATACCTTGGCAGAAGTGCATTTTTGTGTCCGCAGTCCTTATCGTAGTGAATTTAACTATCTCGTGGATGGTGATTCACAGCTTGGAAGCTGTACTGCGCGAGCAATCGCTGACAGCGTTTGCCCTAGCAATGATCACAAGACCATCCATTTTTTTCCCTTCCCGTGCTACTCTTCAGGTGGATCAACAGGCGGATCTCGCCTCCTGCACAGGCACACGGTCGCGAGGCCTGCGTGGAAGGTGCGACCAGCAGCCTGGCCATCGGTGGAAGCGAGAACGGCTTCCCCTCTTGGCAACGGCACGGCCGTGGATCAGCTTCAGCCGGCAGCAGTGTTCTTCCCTGTCCTCTCACAGCTGGCTCCTGATCCCACTGACGCTAGTGGAAAATGTTTCACTGATTTCAGGACAACCAGGATTTGTCTCCAATCCAAACGCAATTAATATGGGGGAAAAAATCATCCAAATAGCTTGAAGATAAACGCACAAAACACCACGTCAGTTTTTTCGTATCACTCATGCAAAGATAGGTCACTAATGAAATATTTGACCTCTCACTACACTTATGTGGAAAAAACCCCAGCATCACCTGAATTTGGAAAGTTCCACCGGCTGAACTGTGACACAGCAATGCGAGCATGAGTTATCATTTTATTTTCATCATCAGGGAAGAGAATACTTTGAAATAACTGGTGTTTGCACATTGCATTACATGTCATCATGTCTCAAATGTGCAGGCCCCAAATATTTTTGTTTACAAGCTGCCACATGGAGAAGCCAACTGGCACGTTGTTTAGATACTACTTTCTGACATGTGGTTTGTATACAGAAAAATCTCATTTGTGAAATGCGAGATAGAAACTTGTCAGGTTTTTCCACCATGCACAAAAATAACTGACTGCGTATAAATCATGACTTCATCCGCAATCCATTTCAAAAAGCTTAAACTGCTTATTTTTAAAATTGGTTATGATTTAAAAAAAAATAATTTGTTGAAATGGGCTCAAACGTCTTCTGAGTATAATTTATACACAACATTTTAATACGCTGGATGTTTCATCGACGAAAAAGGGCTGACGCTTCAAGTCTGATGCAGCAAGATTGTGAGTGAAATACGACGGTGAGGAGACAGAGAGGAAGGCTAAAGGCTACAGCCCTTCAGCCTGGTAACTCAGATACCATATGCACATCTTGTCAACTTGGATCAAGTATTTTAAAACACATTAAGTATGGGCCAATACAGTGGTTAAAGTTTGCGTCATTTGTCCTCAGCTGACCTTGGTGGAGCTGTGCTGATTTACATTAGAAATGGTAGAGATTGTTTTTAAAAAAAGACAAACCCACTGTTATTCCATATGGAAATAACTGTAAACCCTTCAAAGAGGGTATCTTTTTCAAGTTAAAAGTTTCCATGAAAAAGTATCAAGACTTTTTTATTTCCTCCTTGGTTTTGCTTTTCTACCCTTTCCCTTCCTCCTTTCACCCACAGCCTTCTCTTTGCCCCTCTTCTGTTTTGCTTCAGAAAAAGAAGAAGAAATACAGAACAGACAAGGAGGATAAATAAAGATGAATATGGCAACAGTTTTTCATTTTATAGTTTCACTGAGGATAAATGAAAATAATAAAACAACAAAGTTCCATAATAATTTCTTGTCTCTCCGCTAAAAATGACAAGAGAATAAAAGGCTGACATAGCTGTGGTTAAGGTGTAACAATCTAAGATCATGTCTTACGCGTTTTGTTTTGTAATTTCTAACAAGTTACTCAGAACACATGAAGCTCAGAGTAAATTTAATCAACTGAAGCTAACGGCTTAGCCTGTCTGAAAAGGGAAAATACCTCCTGAATCCTGAAAAGAGCTGGAAAGATGACTCTGGAAGAAGCAGTTTAACGGAGCACTGCTAGTGGCATTAACCACCAAGGGAAAGGTACGTTCCAGTGAGACCCGGCTGACTAATTAGGGGCAGAGTTAAGAAGAATTTGAAAGCTGAGATTGCCTATTCTTTAAATGTTGAATAATCTTTGAAACTGCCAATCTTTCCATATGACTTGGTCTTGTTTATTCTTGCAAAATCATGGCTTTTATTGTCATCTCTGCCAATAATAGCAATAACTTGGGTAACAAATTTACTAATTGTTAATGACATGATAAAATGTGTGCAAAAAATACTTACCGTCTTTCCAAGAAGCCACAATTATGACTTAAACTTTACGTGCAAGTCAGTATGGGACACAGGTTACGCCAGATTAAAAGCAGGCACACCGTGTAGCCTCAGACTGACACCACCATATGCAAGCCGACAGGAGCCGGGCTCCAGTCCTCTGAGCACTTTGGAAATGATTACTACCGTCATTGCACACTGCGCTCAGGCATTTCTCTACAGAAACAAGGCTACATTTTAACAGACAAAACAAAAATGAAAAATGTCAGTGAAGCAAAGCTGGACGATGTAAAACCAACAGCTGTGAAAGCCCTGCAGAGCAGCCCTCGCACCATGCCAGGAAACACCTCTGCCCAAAGACAGCGCTGTTTTTCCAGGCACAGCTCAACAGTGCTAGGAACCTCTCTAGCTTTTAAAAATTGTTCCAAGTAAAGCATTTGGCGTACGACCCTTTGTGCCCCAGGAGCCTCTTCTGTAAGGAGCACGATCCCGAGCACTCCTTCCCTTTTCTCTGTGCCTTACATCGTTCAGAGTGAGGTTCCTAACGCCTCCTGCACGTATGCGAGTGCACCGTTGTTTGCAGGTATGAGCTCTTTGTTGATGATTTCTAGCAAGTATTTATTTTTCTGTGTTGTTGTCACAAGAGAATAAACCGTGTTCTGAAGCCAACTACTTCCCCTGCAAAAATGCTAATTAACTTTTCTAGCATCCAGTAGGGTATTTCACTGCAGTAAATGTATTATTTTTCCCAATAAATGACTCTGGAAGTTATAATTCCTCTCTGTGAATGATATAACTGTTACTGACAGATTATCTGACAGCCTAGATGTCAAAATATTTTTCTTCAGTGTGTACTTGCAAATGTTAGATCTGACTGTCAGGATTTTGAGCTTGGATGAAGATCGCTTGATTTCAGAAAACGAACCAATTTCTTATACTCAGTTGCTTCGTTATTGAAGAATAAATTGAAATAAAGCTGGGGCAAAAATCCACATGAAAAAAACATTGACTTCCTCTGCCGCCTTCTAGACCAAACCACTTTTCACTAAGAAGTAAGATTACCTACGGATAGGACTTAAGAACGGTGGCCTGTAGGCTGGTCAAGTAGCAATGAAGCTGCAGTTCTGGAGACATGATACCATTTCTCCCTCTGCTTAGAAAGAAAAACAGCAGGACATGCTTTGCATCAATTTCACCGTGTGACAGGGAGAAAGCCAGGGAAAACATACTTGTGGAGCATGCACATGTTCCCCCAAAAGAGTGATAAATTTGAGTTAGAAATCCAAAGTGAAGAACGAGAACCATGCCGTGACTTCCATTGGAAGGCTGTGGAGGAAGGCCAAGAAAGAACAAAAGAACAAGCGCCAACTGAGAGCATGAGAACAAGATCAGCTGAAAAGTGACTTTTTAAGTACTGATATCTACGTGTAAAAATAAACAGTGATACCTTCAGGCATCAGGCTGAGACACAAGCTAGCTAATTATCTCTATTCCCCCTCCTCCATTTCTTGTATTCAGGGGAAAGAAAGACTCCCCAGTAAGCTGCCGGAGGACTATTCTATCCAGACTTTAACTGTAAAGAGAGTTGCTGTTGTTTTGACTAAGGATTGTGCCCCAGACCATCGGGTCACTATCACATGCAAACTCGTAGGAAAGAAAAAGGTGGTGCTGCCAGAAAGACTTTGAGAAACTTCTCGTGCGATGCCAGCCTTTCTTCTCCCTGCGTTAACTGCTATGGATAATTTCCGTCTTTCCCTAGGGAATCTGAGACCGTGCTATGCCAGCAACACCCAGACTTGCTGCTATGGCAAAACCCATGGCTCAGCTCTGTGCTGCGATGACTTTCCTGATACAGTCCGAAGTTTGTCTGCACATGTGCAACAGATTGGACTGGATGAAAATTTTGAACCTACGTTGTGTACCATGATGAGGAAAATGAGGAAAGGCAGCAATCAGAGCAGATTGCTATTGCCAGAACTATTCCTGCAGGCCACTATTATCCCCCAGCTGTATCTCAGAAGACAGGGTGTCTGGGAGTAGGCCCAAGGAATTGTTCTGGTAGGTCTCAATCTCCTCCCGAGGAGAGGGCAACAGATTTTCCTGAAAAGAAGTGATGAAGGAATAGAACAGGAAGCCTTTAATGATCTGCTTACGAGATAAGACAAAACACTGCCGGGTATCTCTTCACAACTAAGTATCTTTTGCAATTGTTGGACTCTGTCCTAATTAGCTTTGATATATCAGAGGACTGCTTTGTGAGCTGTTTGGATAAAACATGTTGTTCTGTTCTACTTCCTTTCAGACGCTGTACGGATAGCATTATTAGGCTTACCTTTTTGTTCATTCGCTATGCTATTTCTGTGCCAGCAGAACATACACACACGCCCTTAATTTGATTCAGTCTCTGAATAAACTGTCCAACTTTAAAAATGAGATTTATCTAATTCTGTTTTAGCACTCATGCCTCCACTGATTGCCTGGAAGTTGTAGCTGGTTCATTAAAGCATGGGCGTATTTGAACCTGCGTCTCTCTTTTTTAAACACTTTTCAAGTGTCCAGTATTTTACTATAAATGCTCCAACTAATTATATTAATTAACAAATAGATAATTAACTAATTTGATTCTAATATTTTCAGATTCCATATCTTCACTAGGAAGTCCAAAATACCGATCCTATTTCCTTGGTTCTTTGCAACTAATATCAAGATCCAAAATCCTCTGTTTCATACTTTTCGCAGCAAGAAGTTATTTCTAGCACCCAACAGTTTAGATTCAGCAAAACTTCACTGAAATTGGAGGACGCGGTTACACCACATATTGAGGACAGAAATGAGAAGCAGTTGTACGCCTTGGAGTAATTAAAGCAAAACCTATGACACAAACCGCAGCTCACGTGGCAAGCCGGACGATGCATGCGAATGAATTTTGCTGGAGCCTGAATGCTAGAGCCTACTGACGTGACCCAGTGTGATGAGCCGGGTACTTGTAAGGACAGGTGTGTGCAACCTTGAGCAGGAGGGGATGTTACAAGGTTGAAAACAGCCAGAAAAGCGATGGAGCGTTTTTCTAGACAACAGTTGGAAGTTGGAACAGGAACTCTTCTGGTTTCCTTCTGTATTTCAAAACGACTCGGTTCTTTCTGCAAAGAAATATGCCTCTGTTTCGGGTAGAGAAATCTATTTGTGCGTGAAGAAACAGCAAGTTCGATAAATTCAATTTACTAAAGAAACCTGTCCGCAAGACTATGTAACTATTTACGTCAAAAGAGGTAACAATGTTTTGGAAAAATAATCAGAAATTTCCATAAAGCAGAACCTCATTTCTCTCTGAAATAAAAAGTTAACCAATTTCCACACATTGCAACAAATAAGCCTGTACACTTTCATTTCCTCAATATATAGTTGCTTTCATTAAATTTTACTGAGCTAAATCTTATATATTTCTCATCAATATAAATTTGGCCAATCTACAAAATCTGAAATGCTCTCCCTGATGAAATTTTACTAGTTACACTGAAGTCATTAGCTGGTATTATTCTTCCATTTTAAATACCCATAGGCATGATTCTAATTTCGCGTACAACAGTTAAGCTTCTAATACAAACAATTACATGTTCATGGTGAAAAACTTGCTGAATGCTAATGTAGAGCAGGAATCATAGCCCACGTACTAAGGCGGCAAAGCAAGCAGATTGTAGTTAAAAGTTTAATTTTTAATCTTTAATCCTTATGGTATTTATTGTTTATTTATCGTTATTTTAAACGCTTTCCTGATTGACATGATTCCTACGCTTCTGAATAAGCATAGTGAAAGATTTCAAAGCTGGGCTTAAGAGGAATGATTAGTTCAGTAAGATAATCTTTATACTCTGAACTTAAGAATGAATATAACAGGCACAAGCTCTTTCCTAAAAGTTTAAGTAATTACATGATTTGTAAAACACACTACACGGGGAGAAAAGGCGCATGAACAGGAATCAGATGAGAAAAGCACGGGAATTCTTTAGAGTGAAAGAAGACTGTGGGGTTATTTTCCTGTGTCATCTACCAGCTCTATCATTTGGTAGATGCTGTTTTCTTTCCAGCCTTGCCAACTGTGAAGAATCACGCTCCTTTTTACCGTGCTCCATTAGGAAAGAGATGTGTACACAGGTGACACAGCATTAGAAAGTGTTATCTTGAAAAAAAGTTGTTCCTCCTGTGTGTGGATCAGGGTTTTGATTCCCAGCAGCAGCTGCTCCATCAGTGCAGGAACAGTACAAAACGGAGAGCTCGCGATAAAGCCGAACGACAATTTGTGCAGCTCTCCCAACTTAAAACCTAACTAACTGGCAAGCACTTAATTAATTAGAGGCAGTAAGGAGGTAGTAGTAGGTCATTCTATGGCTCAGAAGCATATAGAGATTCTGGTTTTTTTCAATTTTTAACTTGGTTTTTATTCCTGCGTAGCAACCTCCAGTCAAACTCACAAGACGCAATCATCTTACCGTGTTGCGCATCAGTCAAACAGCTCCCGAGGCATTGCACCTCCTTACAAAAGAATGTCGGGATTCTTCAGGGCAGCAGCCATCAACGATGTGAGATTTATTAAGGAAACAAGTTTTAATTGAATTCAGTATGCTGCTCAATTCTACAATCACACCATTTGTTCTGGCACGTAATTTCATATTAAAATGTTAGTTCTAAATGTTTTTCAGTGTGCTACACGGTATTTGCATGTGAATAATTACCATACAAATTGTCTAGAAGTGGCTTTCACCTCTCTGGAAGCTTGTGGGGTTTTTGTTGTTGTTGTTGGGGTTTTTTTGGAGGCTGGGAGCTGGCTGGGTTTTTTTGTTTGTTTTGAACTGAGGTTGCTTCAGTGACTTTGCCTCAGTTTCCAGCATGGCACTGTCAACAGTTAAATCAGTGCTGCTGAGGGACGGCAGGGTTAGCGACTGGGAAGGGACCGATCCCAGGCAGGGGTTACGGAATAAATGTCACGTGATCACATTCTGAGGCACCTTCATGGTGCCACAGCTGTGTGATTTCTGACACAGTGCTGTCACGGTCACTGGTTTGACGAAGACCAGGGAAAAAAACCAAACAAACCCCAAACCATCCCATAATTTCTGCTTTTTGCCAGACACCTTGTAATTTTAACAGAACGTTCATGTTTCACACGACTAGTGGAAAACTACGACAGCCAAAGAAAGGAGAGTGGGAGTAGGTGACTAGCCAAGAATTCAGCCACAGGAAAGGCCTCTGTTCAACCAGGGGTCCAATCCACCTCGTGCACTTGGCTCTCTCCTCACCTGCTGCTTCGTGCCTCTCCAGCTGCTGCCATGATCTCCATTCCTTGTACACTGCCAAATCCCTATGCACGGCAGGGTTCGAAACCAAACCCCTCCGACTGGGTGACAGAAATTGTAATCATCCTGCTTGTGTTTTTCCTGTATTTTGTGAAAACCACTTACAGTTAGCATTTACACTGCAAAACTAATAACCCTAAATAGAACCACAGAACGGTTTGGGTTGGAAGGGACCTTAAAGACCATCCAGTTCCAACCCCCCTGCCATGGGCAGGGACACCCTCCACTAGACCAGGTTGCTCAGAGCCTCATCCAGCCTGGCCTGGAACACTGCCAGGGATGGGGCACCCACAGCTTCTCTGGGCAACCTGTGCCAGTGCCTCACCACCCTCTCCGGGAAGAATTCCTTCCTGATGGCCCATCTCAATCTCCCTCTTCCTGTTTAAACCTCACGCCCTCCTGATGTTCTCAGCTCTGTTAGAGGCCTGACGCAACTCTTACTGACATGAGGAAGACACGGTGGAGTGCAAGCCACTGGACAGCTTCTAAATGGAACCTACTTCTCCATAGTAGTAATTTTACGGAAAAAAAAAATAAAGCTTCAGTTTGATGTTTTAGCACAGGACTTGTTCACACATGATGAACAAGCTGACGTGCTTTGGCTGCAACCCTGGTGCTCATTCACCGAGTCCTACGCCTCAAACTGATGGGATGCCACGTCATACATTCAAAAATGTAAGAAATAGAGAGTTGCACGCCCAACAGCAGCAGGCTTCAAATGTAAGCATCATATTTTATTCCATTTGAAATGCCCCCCGACTCACCAACTGCTCCAAGGGAATCCTGAACTGTGTTTAGACAAGGATGAAGAATTGTCATTGTCTGTGTCCACTAAGTGTACGATGGAGCTTCCTGAGCCATCGCCTTGACACCGGACAGGTCACACCCAGTGTCGCAGGTCCCCTTCTGCTACTGGCACCTTGGAAACTTCCATCTGCACATGATGACAAGATGTAATATATACCATGACTTGTGCCAAGTACCGGATTTCAGGAGCCACTGCAGAGGCAGAAGCAGTAGGCAAGGGACAGGAAAGACCCAGAGACCACAACCCAAACAGTTTTTCAGATTGGTCATTGAAGATTTTATTGCTTTAGGTGTTCACAAGAACTAACAAAAAGCAACATACCCAACAGCTGAGGCTTTTAAAATAAAGCATTCTCAGATACTTTCTTGAAAAGATTGGTCTATTAGGCACTAAATTAAATCCAATAAGAGCATGTGACATCCTCTGCTTTAGGAGAGAAACAAAAATATCAGATACATTATTTTCTTGGATAATATTGCATTCTGTTCCAGGATTTATGAAAGTAAACAAGATATCCATTCATCTAGTTCCCTGAGCATCATGAACAGCTCCTTTCAAACGTTTACATTAAGTCAATACATATATAAATACCTTGCCATAGAAACACAAAGCTGCCTTTTTTCCCCTCCTTGACAGCATTTGCCAAATTCTATAAAGTTACAGGGGAGCTACAACTGTCAACCTGTAAGATGAAGAAAAGTTAATATGAACACAATATTTTTATTACCAGCTTCTCAACAGTTGTATTAACTCCCTGCATAGTCACAACGGCAAGACATCTCACTCTCATTGCACTGTTTCTGAAGAGCAGAGATACTTGATAGTCATCACCTTCTGTCAAACAGGTGACTTCTTCGGAAGGTGGTATGTCATAGCCACATCCAGCTCCTAGTGGGAGGGTGGACACTTCTTACCTTCTGAATCTATGAACGTAAGTGAAAGCATGCCCACATTTGGAAGGGACACAGCCAAAACTGCTGGGGGCCGGAGGTGGGGAAGGAAATGGTGCAATTTAAAAAAATATTAAAAATATCAACTAACAGCTGCACTGTAAAGGAGCCGCTTCCTGGACAAGTTTTAATTTTTCATATTATTTATTTCTTCAGCTCTGCAGAAATTGTCAGTTACTACAATATGAGAGACCCACAGAGTGCAAAAAGTAAAATACAGTGGTAACTCTTCTGACAGTTGCTTCTTCTACGGGTAGAACTTAAGCAAACAGGTAGATGTGCTCACGCTAGCAGGCGGAGAACTAGTCTCTCTTACACAGCAAATCTACGGAATATCCCAAAACACCCTGATTTCTGAATTTCATGAAAGAGCTCAACATACAGTTAAGGTTATATATACAAATTCATGGTTTTCCATGTTTAGACTGAATAGTTGGCATGTTGTTTATTATTTTTAAATAAGTAACAATTCCTTTGAAATTTCCATTGCTCAAGGGAAATTTTATTTCTGCTGACATGCTGCACAGTGAAAGATATTACTGCTTAACTGGTAACTGTGTGTACTGCTTATGACTAGAATTACCACTTAAATTCCAGGTGAATTCAAGCATTAAGCCTTTCAGACACAATTCAGGTTTTAAAATCAAGGTAAACAAGGGCAGGAGAGAGCAACAGACAAAAAAGACTATATGATTCAAGCAAGACAGAACGATACTAAGGTCTATAACTAAAGCATTTAGTAATTACAAAAGTGTTAAAGAAAATAAACATCGTTGTGACACTAATGCATTTCTTAGATTGGCTCACTTTTACTCCCCTCACCACCCAAAGTTAGTAAGGTATTTCTGAGATTGAAGAGCAATTCATTCATCAACAGAGCGATGAAGAGTATCAGACTTTTTCCCCCAACATTTTGTAATAAAATAGGATAATTTTAAAATAGCTATAAGAAAAAACAATACATGTTGTCCTAAAAATTTATAAACAATTCTAAAAAGAATTATTATTCTTTTATACATCTAGTTTTTTCTTATAACTAGCAAAAACATTTGACTTTTTCATGCATTCTGGAGGGGAAAAAAACCCCCAACCTTGTGTTTTAGAACAGTTTCCCCTACTTTCTTGACCACCATCCTCTGTCAAAATATAACATGGATCATGGCACAACACCCATCAGAATTATAATGAGGGAACATGAAAATTGCAGATCATTTTATCATGAACAATATGGGAGGCTGGACAGTATGGGAGATACTGCTAAAATACAAAAATTAAACACTGCAGGGCTTTTTGTTCCCAATTTCAAAACATTGTAATTTAGTAATTTAAGCTTTTCTGCTCTTACCTGGTAGTAAATGAAGAAAAGAGCAGTAAGAAAAAAGATGCAGAAAAAAAGCCCTGTTAATGAATAATCCAACTCTGTGGCCTCCACCATCAGAAGGATATCGACCAGTTGGAGCGAGTCCAGAGGAGGCCACAAAGATGATCCGAGGTCTGGAGCCCCTCTGCTATGGGGACAGGCTGAGAGAGTTGGGCTTGTTCAGCCTGGAGAAGAGAAGGCTCCAGGGAGACCTTGTAGCACCTTCCAGTACCTGAATGTGGCCTACAAGGAAGCTGGGGTAGGGCTTTTTACAAGGGCCTGTAGTGACAGGACAAGGGGTAACAGGTTTAAATTGAAAGCAGGGAGATTTAGATTGGATATCAGGAAGAAATTCTTCCCAGAGAGGGTGGTGAGGCACTGGCACAGGTTGCCCAGAGAAGCTGTGGGTGTCCCATCCCTGGCAGTGTTCAAGGCCAGGCTGGATGAGGCTCTGAGCAACCTGGTCTAGTGGAGGGTGTCCCTGCCCAGAGCAGGGGGGTTGGAACTAGATGGTCTTTAAGGTCCCTTCCAACCTAAACCATTCTATGATTCATTCTATGATAATATGGAAGGTTGAACAAAGATGCTACTTTCTCCCTGACTAGCCTGTTAGGTTGTATTAGTTTATGCTGTTTTCCCTTATATGTCCAATAGCCACTCACATGTTTCAGGCACCTTGACCAAAATCTGTCAAGGTTGCAATAATGCAAGTGTTGGATTTATATTTTGTAAGACATGAAACAGCATCCTGTGCGTTCTTTTGGTTAACTTTTTTTTTCTTTGCTGTTTTTCAGTACTTATACCTTGCCACAATAAAACCAAAATTGTTGTCTTGCCACATTTCTCCTGGGCTACTGCAAAAAGATTTACCTTATATTTAGAGGTCCCCTGAGCTATTAAAGCATAATGTTGACTCTATACCTGAAAAACCTCTTAAAAAAAAAGGCAAAACAAAACAAAAAACAGCACCACCCCAGCAGTGTCAGTAGAACTCACATGTGCATCCTGAGCTGCTTCATGCTCTGGTGTGACCACGTAAGGAGGTGACTGTTACCCTCACTTCCCTAGCAGCTCATAGGTTGCTGCTGCAAGAACTTCAAAAGCAGGAATGAAAGACCAATTTGAACTGATATGCTAAACTTCAAGCACCACAATTTTTCTAGGGGCTGAAAGAACAAATCTTGCTGTAGGTGACTAGCAAGTATGTCTTGGACTATAGGAGACCATGAGATTTCAATTGTTCCCTGCAGGGATTGGTATACTGCTCATTCAAATTTGCTACCTGACTTGGAAGTCACACCAAATATGCTGATAATAATCAATAGGTTCCATTAATCACTACTCTTGAAATAGGCATGTGTCTGAGGATGGATCTGACGGGGAGACCAGACAGTGAGAGAAGTCATCCATGGGAACACACTGTGACCCAGAAGTCTTCATGGAGCAAATCTGGCTTTTCAGTACACTTGATGTGACCACAGAAGTGTTACACTGAAGCTCTGCCCTTCTGGAAAGCAAGAGCTAGAGAGACACAGAAGGTAGAGACAGACTCGTCCAGCAAAGAATGTGGTTTTAAGAAAGTGAGTTGGTGGTAGCTGCCTTGTCCAGGAAGTATTCCACGCCAAAGGAAAACAGAGAGCGGGGTTCCTCCACCAGTCTGTCCATGCTGAAGGATGCATAAGGAAATCCAGCCTGCAGATGACACACCGAAGTAACTGCCTTTAGAAAAAAATTCCTTTTTGTATACTACTCTATAATGGATTTAGAGAGTTCAAGAAAAAGCTCCCCAACTTTTTAAGTTCAAAAGCAAGTACAAAGACAACATGTAGGCAGCTCCACATCCTGAGTTGTGAGAAGATCAGGTATGCCTAAAACAAACCAGTGTGATATACTCCCACCAGGTAACCCTTTTGAGGTTAAAAAACCCAGACAACTGTGGAACCAAAGAGATGTACACATTAAATATGTGAGTCCACTTGCTCCCCCACATTTCATATATAAGGAGCCCAAAACATTTCACATTCTGAAGTCCAAGTATTTTTTCAAGATATAATTCTCTCCAGAATAATTTACTGGATTTGCAGGGCTCTGACCTCTAACATACTGCTACTTTGTCTTGTCCCAGATGATAAGGAAAAGGAGACCAGGCCTCTTGTGTTTGTCATTCAGGAGACCTGGAAGAAGGAGCTTTGTGCTTTGCAAGAAGCAGCATTCCTGACACCAGACAGTGTTTATTGTCACAAACAGGGCTCCAGTCAGAACTTCCTGTCAACAGCTTTACAGTGAATTACACATGACAGTGAACATTCATGACAGACCATCATACTCTCACTCAAAAAAAATAATGGTAGGTTCCCCACTATCTCTAAAAAGGTCCTCCCTTAACTGACAGTGGCAAGCCAAGCACTTGGTCACTGGAGTTGATGGCAGTAAACAGTAATACTAATTTGTGAGTAAAAAGAAAACTCAGGCCTGGAGCAGGTCACCGTTCCCCTGTTCCATGCTATACAAAGCTATTTTCCTGACGCTGAGCTCCTATATATGTGCTCAGGCTTGTTCTATTTGCTAGTGAACCTGGATGCTTGAGATACCACAACTACCTTCGACATCAGTGAGATGACAGCTTCAATCCCAGTGTTGAAGCCGAATCTTTCTTCCATAGCAACACTTTTGCATTGATCTCAGGAGTTGCTTTTCAACTTCTAAATAAATACACATCACTTGCAACATTGTTATGGAGAACTCTAGAATTAACTTTTGCCACTTCTAACATTACTCTTCAAGAAGTGGCACGCTAACTTTGCCTCTCAACTTCAAGCCGCAGAGAATGACCAGTATGCCAAGCGCCTGCTTGGAACACGGAGCTCTCTTCTGGCATGAACTACTCTGCAGCTGTACACATACTAACAGCATTTGGTCTCCTCACACACTGGGCAAGTCTTGCAGCTTCACAAGGCAACACTTGACACAATGTATAGGAATACAGGAAGAAACGCTACATGGAAAATTACTGGGGGTGGAAACATACAGGGAAGGAGGATCCAAGGGTACTGTTCAGTCTGAAGATGTTCATCTACCCCACAGCTTTCACACAGATGGTAGCAAAGTGGTTCTGGAGACTCACAGATGACTTTAGAATTTAAACCCATCTAAAACCTAATGAGTTAATTAATAATTGATAGACCCAGAACAACACTGCTGTTCCCTTCTTAAAGAGTTTAAAGGCATCCTCCTAAGGTCAGCTTCCAGGGCGTATCTCAGAGTGGGAGGCCAGCATCACACTTGGCAAAACAGCCTCTCTCCTTTCATACAGGTAATAGTGTATGAACATTCCCTCCCAAAACTGTTGTCTGACTCTTTGAAAGGGCAGGGAGGGTTAGTCTCAGTATGCATTTTCAAGCTTTTCTTGCTATTGTTAAAGAAGCTGAGTTTTGGATACATCTTGAGAAGTTGAAGCAATACAAAGGCCTTTATAGCACCTCTTATGTCATCCAAACAGGAGTTCAAATACAGAAAACCCAAACAACAAATAGGCAGCTGGAAATTCAACTCAAGGAACACAGGCAGGATGCAGGGGGGCAAGAGTGGTGTTGACAGTACTGGAGGAATAACTCAGGTATTGTGACTTCATGTGCATGGAGGAAGCTTCTTGTTATACTTTCAGCTAAACGAAGACTCATACTTCTATGAAGTCTCCTGAATTGGTTTTCATTTAGAAGACACCTTCCTTGTACTGAGAAATAGCTTCACCTATCCTTTCCGTTGATTTACGCTTGGGATACCGCAAAGTAGAAACATAAGACCTCGGAGTCAAGATCCTCAGAAGTCATCTGTGCTGAAAATACCTTATTTTTGGCACATTACCAATCAGTAGAGTCCGTGGTGCTGAGTTAGGCACCTAAGGAAGCACTGCTGAGAAAATATTTTACATGACTGAGAAACCATGTAAAATACAGATGAAGATAGATGTTTCATCATAGCTCTGTTTTCACTATTAATAGACTCTGGCTCATTCCACAAACCAAAAGTAAGTTGTATTTTATCTGGACTCCAAACACAAAAATATCAATGCTCTAACCAACTGGCTGCTGGCTATTTTACAGACGTATGCAAACTGAGCAAACTCAGGTACTTTCTGGTTCTAACTGCATTTGGATCAGAAAGCATGGCTACGTGACAAGATTCTGCTTTTAAGAGGAGCAAGGACTTACTAATTTGAGTCTTCTTTTGCATTATTCAAGACTCTGTCTTGACCAGATCTCCAATCAGCGCTCTGGGAGTGCAGACCTTGTACACTTCTGCCATGGTCGCTGCACTGTGCTACAGACAACATCAGGACCAGAAAACATTTGAGGATCCATTTGGAAAACATCACTGACACATAAGTGTTAGCTTTAACACCTACAGAGGCAGAAACACACTTCAGTTTCATGAGTACATGATTTGAGGGTGGCAATTAAAGAGATGACAGAACCAGCAAGTAGCAGCATTATGATCAAACATCCCTTGGTGTTTGGCCTTTGACCTTACTCCTCGAACTCCCAAAGGCAGTTAATAGCTTGACTTATGCTTTAGAGCACTTGGCAATCATAAAACAGGCCCTGCTGAGGGGAGGATATCCAACCGGCAGAGTTTAAAAAAACTGCCCAGTCATAGGGCTTTGGCTATACACCAGACATTTGATGCTACAGAAGACTTGTTCACAGAATGGTTTGGGTTGGAAGGGACCTTAAAGACCATCTGGTTCCAACCCCCCTGCTGTGGGCAGGGACACCCTCCACTAGACCAGGCTGCTCAGAGCCTCATCCAGCCTGGCCTGGAACACTGCCAGGGATGGGGCATCCACAGCTTCTCTGGACAACCTTTTCCAGTGCCTCTCCACCCTCTCCATGGAGAATTTCTGCCCGATATCTAAATCTCCCTGCTTTCAATTTAAACCTGTTACCCCTTGTCCTGTCACTACAGGCCTCTGTAAAAAGTCCCACCCAGCTTCCTTGTAGCCCCCCTTCAGGTACTGGAAGGTGCTATAAGGTCTCCCTGGAGCCTTCTCCAGGCTGAAGAAGCCCAACTCTCTCAGCCTGTCCCCATAGCAGAGGGGCTCCAGCCCTCTGACCATCTTCCTGGCCTCCTCTGGACTCGCTCCAACCAGTCCACATCTTTCTTATGCTGAGGGCTCCACAGCTGGACACAGGACTCCAGGTGGGGTCTCAGGAGAGCAGAGTATAGGGGGAGAATCCCCTCCCTCGACCTGTTGGCCACGCTTCTCTGGATACAGCCCAGGATATGGTTGGCTTTCTGGGCTGCCAGCACACACTGCCAGCTCATGTCCAGCTTCTCATCCACCAGTACCCTCAAGTCCTTCTCTTCAGGGCTGCTCTCAATCCAATCTCCACCCAGCCTGTACTTGTGCTTGGAATTGCCCCGACCCAGGTGCTGATCCATTTTCAGAACCTACAGAAGGCAAATCTCCTTGTAAGCATCACAGCAGGGGCAAGATCTAATGATTTTCAAAAACCTCCCAGAGGGAAGCCTTGAGCATCCTGGCCTTACAGGCAAACTAACTGGCCTGTAAATAGAAAACAAGGACTCTCCAGTTTCCAGCTAAGCTGTGAAGGCTCAAAGAACTAAGGATGTCCGGGTGCCACGTAAACCACGAAGAACACCGGGGGAGGGCTTGGCCTTATGAAGGGGGTGGAAGCAAACAGAGCGCGCGGAGCCCCTTTCCCCACAACCTCCGAAGAAAATCGGAGGTTGTACTCACGCGCCAGACGCTCCCCGAAACCCGACTTCGGTCCTTCACGCTTCCCTACCAACCAGCCCCCTCACCGAGGCCCCGCAGGCGTGAGGGCGGGGAAGGGCTGTGGGACGGCGGCCTCGCGAGACGGCCCCGCCCCCGCGCCACGTGACGGATGTCACGTGGCGCGGGGGCGGGGCGGCCTCGCGAGAGCTCTCCACCTGTCACTGGCTGCCGGGGAGGGGCGCCCCTCCCCCAAACCCCGCGCGCGGCCCGCCTCGAGCCCGCCACGCACTCGGCCGTTGGCGGGGCGGCCTAACGGCAGCTGCCCAGCTACGGGAGGGAAGGGGCTGCCCCGCTGCGAGCGGGAGGCGAAACCCGCAACCCGGACACCTCCGCTTGCCAGGGCGAGCGTGGCCAAGCGCCGCCGCCGCTCTCCTGCACGGGCGTTACTCGCTAGCCAAGCGCCCCCTCGGGCGGCAGCCTCTCCTTTTCCAACACCCCCCCCCCCCCCCCCCGCGGCCCAGGGGCTCCGTCCCCGCTGCGGGAAGCCATTATTTTCTGGTTGTGCCAAGAGCGCCGCGCCCCAGCACGTCTCTCCATCAGTCAGCGCGTTAGCGAGGCCCAGCTCCCTCAGCGACATCCACTCCCCCAGCCCGGAGCCCCCGTTACGCAACTCCTCCCAACACCCCCTCCCCCGCCTTCTCGTCCTCCGGTTTTTAAAGGCGCACGCCAAACCTGCTGGCGCTGGGTAATCGAAATCTCCTCTGACTGACAGCCCGTCCGACCTGTGATAAGCCGCGAATCCCTGAAGCCCCGCCCCCACCCTCAAACGTCAACCAATAGAATGAGGGAGGCGGGCGGCGGAGTCCAACCGATCCGAAGCACAGCGGTGGAAGAGCGCTATGACTGACGTAAGTCAACAAAGGTCACGTGCGGCGCGGCGCAGGCAGCGATTGGCTGCGCGGACCCGGGCGGGCGGGCGGGGAGGGGGGGTTGGGGGGGGGTGGGTCACGGTGGCGGCGTGGGGTTCGCCGTGTGACACAATTACAACAACTTTGGGGCGGCCGCTGGGGAAGTTTGTACGGGCGGCAAACACACCCCGAACGGCGGAGCGGGCGGGGGCCCCTGTCACCACCGGCTCCCCGCGCCCCTCGCCGCCGGGGCGATGTAAACACCCCGGCTCCGCCGCCATCCGCCGCAGCAGCCACCGCCTCCTCCTCCCACCCCCCCACCCCTCCCTCCCCCGAGCCTCCAGCGCTGGGGCTCCCTCCCTCCCCCCCCCCCCTCCCTCCTCCTCCGAGCAGCGGGGCTTCCCCCCGCCTCCCTCCCTCTCCCCTCCCTCCCTCCCTCCCTCCCCCTCCCTGCCGGCTGTTGTTGTTGTAATAAAAGTTGTGGGGTGTGCGTGTGCGTGTGTCGGGCACCCCGCCCCGCCCGGCGCTGGGGGGTGTTGGGGGCGCGCAGGGGGGGGGGGGTGTGTTTGCGATCGTGAGTTAATTACGCTGCGTTTCCATGAAATCGTGCGGAGTGTCGCTCGCCGCCGCCGCCTCTGCTGCTCCTTTCGGTGATGAGGAAAAGAAAATGGCGGCGGGGAAAGCGAACGGCCAGAGCGAGGAGGACTTCGCCAGCTTGACAGCCGAGGAGAGAGAAGCCCTATCCGGCCTCGACAGGTACCCGCTCCCCACTCCGCCCCGGCCGCCTCCGTGTCCCGGCTCGGCCCGCGCTCCCTCCGTGTGTGTGTCGTGTGTGTGTGTGTGTGCCCCCCCCCCGCCCGGGAGTGCGTGTGTGCCCGTGTGCGGGCTCCCGGCCCCCGCCGCCGCGCTCTGCCCTTGCCCGCCGGCAGCGAGCGAGCCTGGCCCGTGCGGGGGGCTGACTCTCGCTAACGCCTGTGCTTCTCTCTCCCCTCCCTCCCGCCCGCTCCCCCTTCCGCAGCCGGCTCTTCGGATTTCTGAGGCTTCATGAAGATGGCGCCAGAACGAAGGCCTTGCTGTTAAAGGTAAGCGCGAGGGTGGATGTGGAGCGGGGCTTGGGGGGGGGGAGGGGAGGGAGCCGGCCCGGCCCAGCCGGCCCGGCCCAGCCGCCCCCCCTTCCCTCCGGTCCCCCGGGCCCGCACGGTGAGTGTGTGCGTGTATCTGGGTGCGTGCGGGGCACCGGCGGGAGCCACGGCCCCGCCGGCGGCAGGGCGCTACCCGCCGCCCCCCGCGGGGTCTCCCCACACCTCGCCTTTGCTCCTTCCTTCCCACTCGCCCCCCCCCCCCCCCCTCCCCCCGTTCCACGAGCGGGGTGTGTGTGGGGGGGTGGCCGGCTGCGGGACGAAGGCAGCGCGGCCTCGCGGGTCGGACACTCGGAGGGGGGTCGGTGCAGCCCCGGGACGGGAAAAGCGCCGGGGCCGGGAGCAAACGCTGAGCGGAGCGGGGGAGGGGGCGCGGGGGCGGGAGTGGGGGGGTGGGGTGGGGAGGAGGAGGAGGAGGCGGGCGGCGGGGGGGGGGGCGGGGAGGGCGCGCGCGCGGCGCTGCTGACGTTGGCCTCTCCCCGGACCCTCCCTCGTGATTTTCGCCCCGCGCGGCGGGGGCCGGTGGCGGGTGCGCCTGGCCGGGGGTGGGGGTGGGGGCGGTGGGGAGCTGACCCCCGGCCGGGGCGGGCGCGGCTCCGGAGCGTCTCCCGGAGCCCGTCGCCGAGTGAGTTGTTTACTCTGCGGGCCCGGCCGCTTTCCAGCGTGCCAGGTCCTCGCCGAAGCGCCGCGTCCCGCCCGATCGGCCCCCACCGCCGTCCCCGCCGGCGGGCGGCTTGACAGGGAGCGGGACGGCCCGCAGGTTGGCGGAGCCCGCCCGGTCTTCCGCCAGAGATGTCTGTTGGTGTGAAAAGTTGTTGGCCCTGTCATTGAGTTAAGTAATGGCTGCTCCTGTCGGCCCAAGATGGCCGGACAGGGAGGAGAAAGAGAAGCGGGGGGGGGTGGGGGGGAGGTAAACACGAAACAAATACCGGGAACGATTATTCCCGTCGCCTGGAGCGTGAAGCCCCCCGGTGAACGTTGAGGGAAACTCTCCAGCCCGTTGCCAAGTTCCGTGGGTGCTTCCCAGCCGCAGGCAGGGCGTTCGCAGCGCCGGTGCCCTCCCTCCTTATCAACCTGTAGCACGTTCGGCTGCCCACCCGTGAGCTGCTGACAAAGGCTGTGCAGCCCGAGCCTCCGCCACTCGGGCTTGAAAACCGCGAGGAAAACGTTCGGGGGACGGAAGAAGTCGAACTGTGTTTGAAATACCACACGGTCGAAGCAGGGGGACTGTGTTCTGGTTCCTGCTTTCAGGCTTGTCCCTGTCAGTAGCGTCGCCTTTGACACTTTGTTCATCCTATTGTTGTGCCCGTGCTGTGTGCCGGTACCCTCACGCCGAGCATCCTCTCTGGCTGGTCCTTGGTCCGTCTGAAGCCCCAACTCTAAAGCGTGTTGAATTCGGTAGTCTAGGCCCTTACTTGGGTTGGGGTGTTTATTTCTGGCATGATTGGAAAAGCTCAATGTCAGGACATGGGGGGAGGGGGAACGGGTGGAAGGAAAATCGAGTACACTTTTCTTTGTGCTTGTATTTAAAAAAATCTCGTGGTTTCCCTTTGATTTTCAGACTCATTTATAAAAGTACTTCTTCTGATAAATCAGAAAGGTCGGGGAGTGGCATGTCAGACCAGCTAAATAATGTACGTTAGCCGTTAGTGGGCCAGAATCAGCGTCTGCTCTGCGAATGCTGCTGAGGTTATCAGAAATCTTAAAAGAGAATTCTATATGGGATAGCGCTTAAGGATGCCAGATAGAAAAGCATCGTATGTAATTAGATTGTCTGTTGCATAACACCGCTGGGTTAAGTTTTATTTTGCATACTGTAAAATTCAGTGATGCAGACGGCAATTCAGCATATTAGTTGGGTTTTGGGCCCTTTCTTGTGTAGAATGCATTTTCTTTTTTATAGCAGTTGATGAAAGTTTTGGTATATACAGACAGACTGTTTGGGATGGCTGAAGTTGTGTGGAGCATTTTGATAGTTTTGAAGTATATTTCCAAGAAGATACGTTCTCCTATTGTATCAGTGTATGGAATCCATGCAGCAAATACTAACAAACTAACAAACCCCACAACCAAATATTTTCCTATTTCACCTCTGTTTTCTGACGTTTATAAACTGTACACTCACAAAGCATGTTCTTTGAAAAACTTGTCTCTGAGAAAAGTAGATTGTTGAGGAAGTAGAAAGATTAAAATGCTTCTGTTCAGTGCAGAGATGATTGAGAGGAATTTGCTGGCTTGAACCGGGTTCGGTTTTGTGTTTGCTTTTTACGTTCAGGGGACACGCACACGTTTCAGTTACTGCTATTGATAAGTAAGAAGTTGTTATTTTTAAGATGTTGGTTAGTTAAACAGTTCATTCCCTGTGCCCATGAAGCTTTGTGCTGTAGGGGGATAGTTTAGAGCTATCAGTGTAGCAAATCGGTTTAATTCCATGTAACAGTTATTTTTGTTGTAGAAAGTGTGGCCATACATACGTGAGTGTCATTAATGGGTTTTGCAGCCGTAGTAACAAAATCTTTCCTTTTGTGTGTGGAGCAACAACAGCTAACAAAGACCCTAGGCTCCATAATTATGAAACCCTAACTGGGCTGATTTAAGAATATACAAGCCAGCACATTGTAAAGTAACGTGAGATTTTTTTTTTTTCTGCGCAAGTACAGCAGGTAAGGAAAACCATTGAGTCATGTTTCCAGGGGAGTCCTTTGCACAGGCAAAAATTCATGGGTACTCCCCTGGATGCTCGAGTAGTACACCCGCTATGGAACCTTCTAAAAAGGCAGGCTGCAGCAGCGTCTGCCCTGGGCACCCGACAATGTTCCCTGGTTACCTGTGGTTAAGGTGGTAGGAGCAGTGCACGTGTCCGACGAGACTGTCGGGGCGAGGGGGAGGTGAGGTCCAGGGTTGCAAGTGTTGAGGGATCCACACAGATACCTGTGCAGCAGCAGGATTCTGTTGTGGGCTTAAATCCGATACCTGGACACGAGGAGGGGCTGCTCCCGCTTTTATGGGGGGGGGGGGGGGGGGCGGAAATGTCACTTGGCTGGAGGCTGCGTGTTGGCTCAAGCCACTTGCAGGCTGACCAGGAGATGTCATGAAGCCTTTGCAGTGGGAACTCCGTGTTTAACGAAGCCACACCCTGGCAGAGTTTAATAAGAAATCTGGGATCTCTTTCAATGATGGAGGAAGCTTCGTGTCTGGAGCTTTAACCTAGTTGTGGGTTTTATCGATGCTCCAGGTCTGGACTGCAATCCCCCTTTTCTGATAATTTTGCTTGGTAGGATGTATGGCTGTAGTACTGTGAGCTAAACTGAGTCCTGCTGCAGGGTGTAGCAAATCAAAAGAGCAGATAAGACGTCAGATCTATAAGATTTTATGAATTATTGAAGATACAGACTAAAGGTCAGGGATATTGTATTGTTGCTCCATGTATTGGTTATGTGATGGGCCAGAAAAAAAATCAAACTTTCCTGTAACAGTGTACACACTGTTCCTGTGTGTGACAGAAGAATAGAATTTTCTGTTGCCAAAATTTTTGTATTTATTTTGCGGAAAATGAGCTTGAAAATCATAGTTTGGAGCTAGTGTTGTTTTGGTGTGAGGAGAGGGAAATTGAAAGAGAGGTCACCTTTCAAACTGGTTGAAATGCTGAAAAACCAATGTAACCAGTCTTGGGTTGGAGAAGGTGCTCACTGCTGCTGCAGTTCACAGGAGCGTTAAGGTGAAGGAGCAAAAGAAAAACCCCAAACAAAATCCCCTGCTGTTATCTTGATGTCGCTCTCTCCCAGGAAGATCTGGAAGGAGGTGAAGCTTAAAGATTTGGGGGGGGGGGGGGGGGGGGGGATCCATCGTATTGGAAGTGAATTGCAAAGCATTTCCTTTTTCTTTCTTTCTTTCTTTCTTCCTTTCCCCCCCTTTTTTTTTTTCTTTAACGGTACTTCCAGCCAAAGTTGACTTTCTTTCAGTGACAAACCTCCGTTTCATAAGCTATAATTATTTGACTGCTATACAGATTTAGGTTGATGTAGCTGGTCTAAGGTATTGGGTATAAAATGGTTGTTAATTCCTATTCATTGTGTTTAATCAGTTTGTCGTATCCTGTAGACAAAATTTGAAGCATGTTTCCATTTAAAAGTATTGATGTTGAAGTCGATTTTTAGAGAGATGGAATTGTTCCACGCAATATGCCGGTTCTCGGGTCTCTGTGTTACCTCTTGTGGTTTCGCAGCCCTTTTGTTTTCTAGCTGATTTAAAAAATGGTATTTCCTTTGTGTAAAGGCCACACGTGTTGACAAAATTAACAGAGTGATTATCTGTGCTTTTCTTAAGCCTACCAAATAGGTGGACAGTGACAATATTCTTTCATCTTTCTTACAATTGTAGGTGTTGCTTGTTTAAAAATAGTTCCGGACAGTGTGAATTAGTATGTATTGACTTTGTCCCTTTAGTGTTGACATTAATGTTAATTTTCTGCTAATCTATAATTAAATAGCCTCAGTTTTAATTATAACAGACTGCTTGAAAAATAATTATGCGGGAAAACATTTTAGCAGACTAGTCTAGGTGTAGTAATTTTTTTAATAACTTTGGAAACATTTTGGCTTAATTTATTTTCATCAAAACAAAGAAATATTGCTTTAAAAAAGATTACAGTGTTTGCCTTATATAATGGCAGTGCTGGGAACTGAGAAACTGGGAATAGGTACCATGAGACATTTGTAAACCATTCCAGGAAGCGGGTAGCCTCTCCAATTTCTGTAAATTTATATCTGAGCTGTTCCTTTACATCTTTTTTAAATGCATTCTGCATTTGTTTATTTATTATCTAGCATACTGTCTGCTAATGTGGAACAAGTTGAAGTTGGTTAAAATTTTGTAAATGATGTTATGGGGGGAACAGGTTTTGTAGCCTTTTTTGAAGGTGTCTGGAAGTGGAAAAATTTGAAGTAAAAACATTAAGTGTGTTTATTGGGTAATTGGGACTGACATATAGATTTTAAGATCAGTATTTTTCTGTGTGCAGTTTGGGCTTTATGCTAATAGGGTAGGGTTTTTTTAGCGTACAGTTAAGATGTAATGGATGACACATTCTGTAGTTCATGGTTGTTGTACCGTGTTTATACTCAATTGCAATTACAGTATATGTGATATTTGTGTACCCTGGTACTTAAAGACTTGGTTATAGGTTTGCATTATTTGTACTTCATCTGGTATTAAAACCAGAAACAACCTGTTTGGTTTTTTTTAATGGACCTTACGCAGTACTTTTTGTTTAAGTATGAGATACTTCTGATACGTTCAAAACTAGTGTTCAAGGCATATTTCTTTAAAATAGTGTGTTTTATTCCTCAAAACGTACATTCTTGAATGTATTGGATGTTTCTTAAGTTTAAAGTGCAGTGCTGTTACTACTTCCTAAAGGCAAGGAAATGGGTGAAGTTACAAACGTCACAGCTGTCATTTTAATATGTTAATGAAAAGGCAGGATGGACCCCGTCTCTACAGACAACTGCCTTTGTAGACGTGTAGGTAGGATCGCAGGAGAGCTAGCATATTGGTATTTGCATTTCAGTCAGCTTTATGTTCGCTATCAGGAGACTATTAATAGGAAATACAATACAAGATTTGTCCTTGTTACAGTAGCTTTTCATGTTTCTTATGGAATAAATGTTACATATTGTCTACCAAGTTTGGAGGCTGAAGTGGTCCATTTCTTTAAGTGATACGTACACGTGAACTGAGGGTAATTCATGCCCTACTGACTCAATAATCCAGCAGCCAAGGCGGGCAGCAATTGCGGATGAAGAAGACAGGGAGATATTATTGTATTTTAGCAGCTGAGAAATAGAGGTTCTGATAAAATATTTAATTTTTGGAAGTGTGAAGAAAACCTGTGGCAAGGGTGGGACACAATTGTTTTCCTTCAATTCCATGCCAGTAATTTAACCACTGAAATCCTTCCATTGATCCATTCGTGCATCACAGTGCTCGTGGACTCTAGCTTTCAAATTTCTGTGCAGGTAACCCCAGGTACCGTATGTGAAGAAGAAATAGGTAGTCTAAAGCTTTTGTCTATACATCGTATTCAGGTGTGCTTTCTGCTTGTGAAAAGCAGTGGCTCTCTGCCTCTTGCCAGCCTTTACAGTTCGTTCACTGTAGTGGGTTGGGTGGACTTGATAATTATAGAGGTAAGACGATCTGCAAATGTTGATACCATCTGAAGTAAGTGTTGAAAGCATCATCTAAAAGCTATACCATATGTTTGTTACACCATTTTAGAAAAGAGTAGATGTTTCATACTTGGATAACTGTGCGTGTAGAATCATTTGTTTTCATTACATTAGTAAGATGATACAAAATTAAGGAGAGACATAGAAAAAGTTTATAAAGTGATTTTATACTGATCTAAAGTTTGTCACGAGACTTCCCAGTACCAGAATTACGTGCTGTAGCTCACTGTTGTTCATTATCCCAGTAAGAATTAGGCAAATTTATGTTCTGTGGAAAAATCAGGGTTTGGTTTCCAGCCTTACAGATTCATGAGTTAAACTTCAGGTTGATCTCTGGTTAGTGAACAAATACTGTTCTTCTTGGTCCTCAATTGATAAGATTTTTGAGTAATGGGAGGGTTTTGCAGTGTTTTCAACATACTGAAAGGGATGGAAATGTGTGTATTTGTAGTTTGAGAATACTAAAGTAGTTGTGTAAAACTAGTTACTGCTGTGAAGGTCTTAAATCAGCTTCTGCGGAAATTAATTAAGCAGATGGCCTGTAAGTTGGAGGTGAATACGTATCTGAGCTAGGTGGCAGGTTTTGGTGTTGGTTCAGATAATTCCAGAAGCTGAGTAATTTTGGTGCTCGCTCTGAATGCATATTGCTATATGTGTACAACTTCCAGGCCTTTAGTTTCACACCTGTCTTGTATTTTACATGTACAACTCACGTAAGTTAACTTTTTGTTTTAATATCTCTTCTTGGTGAGGTTCTGCAGCTATGGTGTTTGAATAACATATCTTCGCAGTGAAAAATTGAAGTGATGCTCATTATAGAGACCAATTGACTGTTGCTGGGGTGGGTTTGGCCCTAGCTGGAGACCTGGTACCCACCAAGGCTGCTCTATTCCTGCTCTCCTCAGCTGGGGAGTTCATCACACGTTATCTCTGCCCTTCAGGGGGATGACTCCTCACACTCTTCCCCTGCTCCAGCGTGGGTCCCTCCCACAGGGTGCAGTCCTTCAGGAGCAGCCTGCTCCAGCCTGGGTGTCCCACGGGGTCACAAGTCCTGCCAGCAAACCTGCTCCAGCCTGGGCTCCTCTCTCCACGGGGCCACAGCTCCTGCCAGGAGCCTGCTCCAGCGTGGGCTGCCCAAGGGGTCACAGCCTCCTTTGGGCATCCCCCTGCCCCGGCATGGGGTCCTCCTGGGGCTGCAGGTGGGTCTCTGCTCCCCCGTGATCCTCCATGGCCGCAGGGGCGCAGCCGGGCCTCACCGTGGGCTGTACCACAGGCTGCAGGGGAATCTCTGCTTTGGTGCCGGGAGCACCTCCTCCCTCTCCTTCTCCACTGACCTTGAGAGTTGTTCCTCTCACATCCTTCTCTCTCTGCCTGTCTGCAAAATATTCTTTTCTGCTTTTGTGTGTTGTTTTTGTTTTCGTTCTTAAACATGTTATCACAGAGACACTATGACTGCGATTGTCTTGGCCAGCGGCGGGTCTGTCTTGGAGCCGGCTGGCATTGGCTCTATCAGACATAGGGAGGCTTCCAGCAGCTTCTTGCAGAAGCCACCCCTGTAGGCAGCCCTCCCCCCCACCCTTGCGATGCAAAGCCAGTACAGTTACAATTGTTAAGAGTGTTAATCATGTTCGCTACCAGAATAATTGTTGCAGTTAAAACTGACAAACTGAATTGGGTGGTTCTGTATGGAGCCCTGGAGAAGGCTGCCAGGGTTTGTATAGGTGTACCTGAGAGGGTAATCTTGGTACTTTACAGGGCACTTTTGTTACGGGGAGAGGCAGGAGCTATGTTTGATGTAGTCTGATCTGAGCTTGTTGGACCAGGGTGGTTCTATAAAGCAAGAGAAAGTAATCAAATACTTGATTATATGTTTGTGGTTTACAGATAGGCACATTAAAGAACTAGCCATAGTAGTAATTGCTCTTGGGGAAAGGCTGTTTTCAAAACTTGCCCATTTCAAGACCGATCTGTTCAAAGCTTGTTTTCAAGACTAGTTACACTGATAGTCAGAAATGGTACGGGCCATTTGATAGTTCGCTTGTGGACCTAATAAAGTTTGTGAAATGGAACAGTTTTAAAGTGAACCTTTGTTTGTCAGTGTTTTGCAGTGGATCAGGTCATTATTCTTGACACTGAATACTATTCTCTGTATCTGAAGAATGATAGGAAAGTGTTCCTTATGTAAATGCAATACTGTGTTAATGAACAAAAAGCCCCTTAATATTTTTCAACTCTAAAACACACTTCTTTCTCAAATTCTTTCATTTCAGAGTAGGAGAGAACTCATGGATTACCATCAGAGCTGTTTTGACAAAATAACGTCCTTTATGGTTCTTGAGTTTGCTACGTAGTGTTCACGGAAGAAGGTTGTTTAATTAAGATGTAGAATTGGTTCATTTATAGTTTTGTAAAGGGAGTGACTAAAAGTGTGTTATAAATTACAACCAGAACACTATATGTCTACGTATAAATTTCCTTTGTGGTAAGTTGTTAAATTAATTGTTGTTTGTTAAAATAGCTTTAAGTAATTTCCTTTTCTCACAGTGGTGTTTTGAGGATTATGATTCACTTTTCAGTATAGATTGGTTATTAAAGTCTAAACCAGATTGAATGGTGAATGTGCTTTTCATTAAATTTCTGCTTGCATTTTGAGAATTTAAAAATCCTGAACAATTTCAGGGTATCATTTTCAGCATTAGTCAAAAGATCCAGTGCAGTGGCTTTTAAAACAGCTCTTTCTTGGTAGTATTACATTACTTCCATTGCAGTTGCCATTTTAACTTTCTATTTAAGCACTGTTTTCATTATCTCAGGATTTGAAAACCTATTGCACAAGAATCTAGAGTAGAATAATGAACTGAAGATAAGGCTTTAGTTTTATGTATTTTTCCTCTAGGTAACAGAATTTTAAGTACTATCGTGCTCTGTTGCTTCCCATAGGTGCTAGTGAAACCATTTTGGGGCCTGTGTGACGAATCAGGCTGGAGAACTGATTCAGATCAAAAATATCAAGTAAAAATGGAAAACTCGTTAGATTTAAATAACCAATACTGAAAGTTAGTGCTAACACTAAGGTTTTAGATTTTTAGAAGAGCAAACTTAGCTTGCTCAGAGCTCAGCTGGGAGGGGTTCTGTGGGAAGGATAAAGGAGCTACCAAGTGCTGGGAGTTTTCCAAGAACAGTCTCCTGGATGCACAAAAGCAGTTAATCCCCTTTAAAGGTAAGGGAAGTAGGCAGAGCAGGAGACCCCCTTGGCTTAACTGTGAACTTCTGAGTCTGCTCAAAACCAAAAGAGAAGCCTACCAGAGATGGAAAAGTAGACTTCTACAAGGGAGTTGCCAGGGTTTGTGGAGATAGGGTTAGAAAAACAAAAGCTCAGCTGGAATTGAAATTGGCCAGAGATGTCAAAAGCTACAAGAAAGGGTTCTTCAGGTACATAAACAACAGACGGAAATGGAAGGAAAATATTGGCCTGTTGTTGAACAGGAGAGGTTAATTAGTGACCGACAACACTGAAAAAGCTGAGGTTCTCAACACTTTCTTCACCTCCATCTTTACCAGCACTGTTGGGCCCCAGGCCTTGGGAACAAAAGTCCTGGTTGATACAAACGCAGAACCGCTCTCAGTGAAGGAAGAGTTGGTATGTGAATTGTCACAGGAGCTTGGGCCCTGAGAGTATTCACCTGATGGTGTTGTGAGCTGGCATTATGAGGCTGCTCTCCATAGTCTCTGAGAAGTTGTGGAGATCAAGGGGTGTCCCAGAAGACTGGAAGAAGGCTAATGTCAGCCCATCTAAAAGAAGGGCTTAGAGGAGAATCCAGGAAATTATAGGCCCATCAGTCTTACCTCAGTTCCTGGGAGAGTTACGGAACAAATCCTTCTGAGGGCTGTCACAAGTCAAATGACGCACATGATTGGGAGAAGCCAGCATGGGTTCACCGGGGGCGAACTGTGCTTGACAAACATGATTGCCTTCTACCACAAAGTAACCTGCTTGGTAGATGTGAGCAGTGGACATAGCCTACCTGAATTTCTCCAAGGCTTTAGATGTGTTTTCCTGCAGTTTCCTCCTTGAGAAACGACTGTGTTATGGTGTAGACAGGTGGTCTGTGAGGTGGGTGGGGAACTGGCTGACAGGCAGCACATGGAGGGTGTTGGTAAGTAGGTCCTTGGCAAACTGGCAACCTGTCTCAAGTGGGGTCCCCTAGGGATCAATTTTGGGCCCAGTGCTGCTTAATAACTTAATAAGTGATCTGGATGAAAGGGTCAAGTGTCCCATGATGAAGATTGATGAAGATACCAAACTGAGTGGGGAAGTGGATGCTTTGGAAGGGAGTGATGCTGCTGGAAGAGTGGGCTAATAAGAACTTCATGAAGTTCAGCGGAGACAAGTGTAAGGTCTTGTGCCTGGGAAAACATAATCCTGTAGTGCAGCACAGACTGGGATCTGCCTGGCTGGGGAGCTGCTCTATGGCAGCAAGCTCAACATGAGTGAACAGTGCCACTGCTGCGGCAAAGAAAGCCAACAGGACGCTGGGTTGCATCAACAGGAGCATCACCAGTCCACACTAAGAAGTCATTAGCTCACTCTACTTAGTGCTTGTCAGGCCACATCTGGAACACTGTTCAGTTTTGGTCCCCACTAAGCAAAAAAGATGTGGACGAGCTGGAGAGGATCCAGAGAAGGACCACAAAGATGATCAAAGGACTGAGAAGCCTGTCATGCGAGGAAAGACAGAGAACTGGGTTTGTCAGCCTTCAGAAAAGAAGGCTTAAGGGGAGACCTTATTGCCATGTTCCAGTATTTAAAAGGTGACTACAGAGAAGATGGAAACTCCCTTTTTACAAGGAGTTGTACAGAAAAGAGGAGAGGTAATAGGTACAAGTTACTCCTGGGGACATTCTGACTGGACAGAAGAGGAAAACTTTCACAATGAGAACTATCAGCCATTGGAATAATATCCCCAGGGAAGTGGTGGATTCCCTGACGTTGCGCACTTTTAAGATTCAGCTGGACAGGGTGCTGGGCCATCTCATCTAGACAGTGCTTTTGCCAAGAAAGGTTGGGCCAGATGATCCTCGAGGTTCCTTCCAAACTGGTATTTTATGATTCTCTGAGTAAAGTTCATTGTGCAGGCTTAAAAAAACTGTACAGGTGCTTTGAGAGAGAGAGATTTGGGAGACGAGGGTGGGTCTTGCTTAGTGTGACGCTGTTTCTGTAAGGAATATTTATAAAACTATTGCTGAAGCGGAAAGGTTTGCTCCCTTATTTCCATATGGAGGATGGAACCATATATATTTTGGAATCACAGGTGGCCAGGATTGTATTTCTTTTTGGAGAGGAGGGATGTAATGAACATGGTGGCCCAGTTTCGTTACTGTCTCTGAAGAGAGACCTAGTATTTTGTGAAGTTAGTCTGTCACTTGGAGACTTAGGACAGGTTCAGATCTGAACATAAGTGCAGCAGCAGCCGAGAATGCCAGACTGTATGTAACAAGGACTGTAGAAGAAAACTAGGTCTTTTTTGCAAAGCTGTTTTATTTCATTGTGGACATGTTTCTGAATGAAGGAAAGATGCTGAGGGATCTAGGTTGAGTACTTCAAGAATTATGGTTGAGCCTATGCCTGGTGAAAACCAGGCCTCCGTTTGATTTTTGGGGAAGAGGAGAAATGAAAGTTCTGAGAAGGTTTTCAGAATATGGTGTTGCAATAAAATGAAGACATTTTCAGTTAAAATAAGTGGAGGAAACATTAAAAAAGGATACTGATATGATTAGATGTGAGGAAGAGTGAGAAACCAAGGAATTACATGGGTGACACAGTGATGCAGACAAAGTGGGGGGTGGCAGTGGAAATTACAGTATAATAGTATACTTATTTATTCTAGCAGCTACCTGAGTATTGTTCCTGGATACCATCTGACTGTTACTGCTGCCTTAAAGTAGCATTTATGCTCTGGATGCTGGTGGTCCCTGCCTCAGAAGCTTTTAAAAGCAAGGTAAATAGGAACAAAATAGAGATAACAAAATTGAGGAGGGTTTGTGGAGTCTGTGAAAAAGCTTAGTAAGGGTTATATGCTGCAAGTTCTGAATATAATGGTGTCTCTGCTGTTTGTGAAATAAAAGTAAGGCTTGGTAGAGGAACCTGCTCCTTTAACAGAAGCGTTGGCTGCATTGTCTGTATCTCTATCTTATGCTGCTACTTCCCTTTTCCCTCCTTAGCCCCCCAAGGAGGGGAAGAGTAAAGCAGCCTGCTGCTTCTGCTCTTTCCTCAAGGAAAAATGAAGGCCAAGAACTGTCATGGTTCTGTTCTCATGTCAAGTTTGGCTGCCTTTAGATTTGAAGGATAACGAAAGCTGAGCAAGTATGGAAGATGTAGGTGGATATGTTAAAAGGGCAAGAAATAGTTTAAAGGATGAAATTGAAAGCCTGTGTAAGGGAGAATGATACTCTTCTAGAGAATGTAATGGTATAGTTAAATGCAGCAAAGTGTAGGAAGAACATAAGATAAAGTGGAAGGGTAAGAAAAGTGGAGAACATCCATTATATAACATCATAAAGCATGTCATAAGCAATCTCTGGTAGGAAAGAAAAAGTGGAATCATATTGGGAGGAATAAAGAAGTACAAAAATTGACTACATTGGGTGGTAAACTTCAGTGGAGCTTCTGATCATGTTACAAATGTGGTAATTAAAGGTAGATTATACACACCATGGTTCTTAAAACTTTGTGTTCTTAGGTTTTGGTGTGGTGCACAGAAGTGTGTTGTTTTCTGAGTCTTTTTAATCTCTTCTAGATTTTTACAGTTGGAAGGGCAGAGCCTTTGAATTTGTGATTTTAAACACTTGAACATTATAAATTTTCAAAGATGGGAGACTACAGCATTCATTGAAGGACTATCTGTTTTCAAGTGTTACCTGTTAAAAAGATCAACAAAAGATGCTTAAGGGCCTTTTTTGCTGCTTAACCAATTTTTTTTTTTGTGAGTTGTTTGTTTTTAAGAAGAAATGAGTTTTTGTTCCTTTCTTAATTCAAAGGAGAGTGTGAATATATCTTTTCTGTCTTCTGAAAAAGAATCCCTAGGTGGAAACTGTCAGCTAATTTTGAATCAGGACAGTACATACTCCTCTCTTCCTTGCCTAAGAAATGGGGAAATAATAATAAAAAAATGTTGTGCATGAAAATGAAACTCCCAAGCATTAGACGCTGTGAGGGATGCTTGTCTGAGCCAGTCTCTTCTGGTGTCATTATGAAAATCCTCAAATGTAGCTTTAGCATAGGAGCACAAGTAATTTAATTAGCAAGGTAAGTTTTTGTAGCAGAGGGCTTTCTTAACTGTAGTTACTATGTGGAGGAAATAAATAGCTGAAATGGCTTTATTGCTTTTTCTGGTTGTACGTGGGGAGGATTTAGTGGTGTTCATGCTTATAGCAGAGTTCATTTTTGTTGCCAAGTAAGATGAGATCACAGAGACCATCAGAGTCTGTTAACTAATGAGCAGAATAGGGCCTAATTTTCAACCTTAAAGGGGCTCTGTTAAGTTCATGTGCTAAGAAATTTAGCAGTTTTGATAGTTCTCTGGGTTTAGTGATACACTGTCCGTCTTTGCTGTCTTGGTGGAAATTATTTCTATGTGTAGTCTCAATACAAGACATTTTAAAAAGTATATTTGATACAAATAATTTGGAAAAAAGTGTAATGGCTGACTGGATCCTGCAAAGGAGATATTTGTTATGTTAAAAAATTAGAAAGCACAGGAAAAGCTGTATTGTTGTATGGATATCTGTTGCAGAGGAGGCGGGTGTATTTGGGACAGCTGGAAAAACTGCGGAAGGTTGTGTAAGGATTCCTTAGATAAATCTGTGTGATAGGGATACGATTGTTGCGTAGGACTGTGATGCCTGATCTTGAAGATTGTCTGCAGTTAATCTGGGAGTGTAGATGGGTTCCAAACTGTATGAGGAAAAAGCTGGAATTGGAATATCGCAATCTCTTTATTCCCTGCCAGTAAAAATGCAGTCATCTTAAGTTGTATTTTTCTTGATTAGTTAATTTTCTTACCCAGTGGCAGCTTTTTTTTGCTTTTGAATGGTAGGATGTTTTCCTGTAATGCCAGTTGCAAACTTCGAGCTTGCTTGCATTCTGGCCAAAAATCTGAGAACAATGATGACTCCATTATATCCAGTGAGAAAGGAATCTTTTGTACTACTTGCTTTTAATTGCTAATTAAGCTGAGTCCTTGGTAGTTTGAAAGAATGGAATAGTTGATGGTCTCCACTTTAGACTAGTATTTGCTACTCAGTTGCAGAGAATGATGGAAGGGGTGATTTTTATTATGATTTCTAGATGAAAGTGACCTTCCTGAGAAAGTGAAAATGGGTAAGAGCACTCATTTTGCACAAGAAGCTCTCAGGATCTGGGGAACATGTGGTGCCTGCGGAATTGAGGAACAGTTTAGGACTTGTGTGCTGCATGAGAAGACCTAGCAGCACCACCTGCCAAGCTCTCTATGGGTTTTGTCTGACTGCTCTGCTTCAGTTTCTGTATTTAGTGACTTCAGGTGTTTCAGATTGTCCAGTCAAGCAGCAGGTGTCTTCTAGAGAAGGCTCCTTGATACTCGGAGATTATCTTAATTTGTTCTTGATTTTTATTTTTTAAGCAGTGAGACTAGAGTGAAGGTTCTTTAATAGTGCAGCGTTGGTTCCGGTGCATTAGAAATCACTCTAATGATTCTGCAGCGCTGGTAGGTAGGAATTTTCTAACACTGGGAAACTGCCTCAAGAGGAGTGGGTAAGCAGATATGCAGATTTACCAACTGAAACAGGAAAACAGGTTCCAACTACAGGTCACTTCACAACTTTTTTCCTCAGGGCTTTCTCACTTCCAGAGTCAGAACTGAAAAATGGAACAAACTGATTCAAAGCAATTCATTAATGACTAGCTTAAGGTCTGTCAAGCTTCAGAGAGCTGGGAAGGAGGAGGAATACACTTCTGCTCCGATGATGTAATTTGCATGATTTTTCTGTAGCATTTGAGAACGTTCCCAGATTTTTGTCGTGTCATTGCTGAAATTAACCCATATGTTCTCATAAGCAGATTACCCATTTCATTTAGCACCTTGTTTGCCAATGAATCCCTTTTCTAAATTAAAAAACCCCAAACCTGAAGAGGAGTAGTTCCCAGTACCTGTACATACTGGTACCTGGGTTTAAGAATGAGAGTGCTGTCAAATTCAGATAGCCTTGTTGTGTTTATGTTCACACTTGGATCTCAGTTGGACAGTAGTCTCTCCTGCTATAGTCTGCTGGCATTTTCTCTGCCTCGGCAGTCCCTACACAGTGTATGCTGACAGAAGTTATTCTGTTGGCATCACTGCACTGTTATGTGCAATGTCAGGATCAAAACCTGTTAGAGCTCTCTGCTCTTACCCTAGGCGGAGGGCTGAACCAAGGTGTATGGTTTGTTTTTACTTACCCTAGTGTGTGTGCAGAGAGAACGTGGTAGAACCGATCGTTGTAAAACAGCAATGCTCTCTGTAGCTGGGGCCTTCATGTGCTGTTGTGATGCTGCTTGTATTAACTCCAGCTTTCAGTGTCTCTTCCATGCTTTCTAAAGAATGAAAAATTGAAATCAGCCTTAAATCTTGTTGCAATTAATGTAATTTAGAGCCCAAGTCAATGCGATTTTGCTATTTGTTATCTAAAATGGCCAGAAAAACTATGTAATGTTGTACTGTGCCATGATTGCGCAGGATTGACTGTGGTTAAGATAGAATGTTCTCTAGATGAAAACTATTCTAAGTGATAGCTTTTAAGGGCAGAAACACTTTTCAGAGCCATTGTTTTTTGTCCTTAATAAAAGGTGTATCACAAGTTATGTAAGTTCTTTGTTGCAACTGATGTATCAACTTACAATTAATTATAAACTACTGTGTTTTCCCTTGTTTTTTAACCTGGTTTGGACAAAACACTGGAAAATACTGTTTGTGGATTAGATCTGCAGTGTAGGAGAAATGTCTGGTGTTGCTTAGATGACAGGTAGAAGAATGTTATTAAACAACATACGTTCTTAAGATGATGCAACATTTATGTAACTTCATATCGTTCATTAAATTGGTAAATCATTGAAGTAGAACGAATTCACATTTTGTTTAGAAATTAAAGAACAGACGCTAAATGAGTAAGGCAGGTACCATGATACTGCCTCTCCTCCCACAGTCAGATAAGGGAATTAAATTAAATTACTACTTCTGAATAGTTTTGGCTCTTAGTGTGAAGGTGAGTTCTATTACTCCTTGAAATGCAGATCAAAACTGAAATGTTGCATTTTCTCCCTTCACACATATCAAAATCTTGGCATTTGTTTTATCCCTTTGGTTGGACCTCTTGCTTTGCATGTAGAACTTAAAGGAAAATTCCCTTAGCTGGGGAGGCGGGATACCTCTTGGGAGACACTGTTGCACAGCACTTGCTCAGAGGATTGATCTGTAATGAGAGGTGAAGTTTACACTGAGTGGTATTTACTGCTGAAAAGTGGCCATGAAGTTGCACTTACGTGTCTGTATGAAGCAGCAGGTCTGTAGAAGTTGTCTTTCCTTTGGCTGGTTAGAAACGGTTGAAGCTTAAAGCTCCATTGCTTGTGTAATGTTCACCTCCTAACCTCTCCAGCAAGTTAAACCTATTTTTTTGTGTGTGTGTCCCTCCCCTCCATCATTCTCCCTGCCCCTGCAGCATTTCTGGCTCTACTTAGCTTAAATTCTGCATGCACCTAGCCTCCTGTCACGCAAGCGTCGTGATGTGTGAGGTGTTGGTCATGAGTTTGCATGTAGTGATACGAAAGGATGTGGGTGAGGGGGAGGCAGATCGTTAAGTTTAGAAAAATTAGTTTCAAGCAACGTTTATTTTCAGTATTACTAATAAAATTCTCCACCTCCTTAAGTCTGCTACTATGCTTTGCAACTAATACACGAATAAACATGCAAAACCCAATTAATTATTTGTGGTAATAGCACTTTGTAGTATACACATGTATTTTAGAATGATCATCAATAGTTTCCTCTTGGATGCTATCATGCAAGTATTTAGTGGTTTATTTCTGTGCACGTAGCCTGCATTATCTGTGGTGAAGAACCTTTAATGAGTGTCTGTTGCTTTTATGCAGGCAGTATGTTAAAAGCCTGCAGTTTTTGACTAGCATTATGTCTTAGAGGTCTGAGCTGTGTTCTGTGTTCTCAGTGAATGAAATGTTGAGACCTCATACTCTATACGCATCTCTACACCACTACAAAAGCTTTGTAGGTATGGTTACCCAGAACTTTCTACACTGAGCCTGGTTTAACTGTCCTGTGAGATTTTGCCGTATGTAACAGGGGTGGGCCTTGTAAGTAGATTTACATTTACTTTTGGGAAGGAAAAACAACAAAAGGTGCTGTATGCAGACCCCCTGGAATACAACCACTTGGATTGTGGTAGTAAGAGAAAGGATTATTTTTGCTGTTCTTTTTCTTCCCTGCAAATTCAGTGTTAATGCAACAAAATTTTGGTTTATGCAGTGAACTTTATTCTGTGGTATCGTGTATTCTTCCAGACTGGCCTAGCAAGATTTGTAAAACCAGAGAATGAAATTGTTGTGCATATGGACATAACTTTAACACTGACTTCTGTGAGTGACACCCCCTCTTTTCAGGTCTGTAATGAGCATGTGCTCATTTTGTCACTTGTCTGCAACTGAAGAGGAGCTGCCCCTGGCATTCCTATGTCTCAGTTCTTAGGCTGCTTTCCAGGAAGACTCAGCTCTGCCTTTTTCTGAACTTGGGTTTTTCACGCCCCCCCCCCCCCCCCCCCCCCCCCCCCCAATGATCTCCCTCTTTACACCAACTTTTGAGATTTGCATGTCATCCTTGTCTTACGAAACTGCTGATGGTTGTAGTGGCTTAGGTGTCCCTGAGCCTTCCTCCTGCCTGGACAAGGTAATGCTGAGTAAATTGTGGTGGTTTTCTTGAGGCACAGAAGTGTTCTTTCATTTCATCATGTTAGCAGTCAGGCTCTCCATGTTTCTTAAAGGAAAGTCTGTCTGCATTGCGTCACTGCTAACATAACAATTCATACTTTCTTGCTTCATACCTTGACTATAGAGTGCAGCTGGCTCTTATGCAGCTAAAGTACCAACAGCTGCTTCCCAGTGAATGTTGTCAGATCTTTGTGGGCAGAACTGTGGTTACGTGCATTTCCTGTTTTCAAGATATTATTTAGTTGCTCTAAGCCTTCTGGAAGACCTCAGACAAAATTCCATTCAAAATGCTCGTGAACTATGTGTTAAATTTTATTGACAAAGGTCGTTTCACTTAGGTTTTCACAGAGACATGCCAAGTATAAAAACACTGTTTCATGAACGTGGAACTACAGTTTCTGTTTAAAAGGTATATTACATTTTCAGATAAACTTCACAAAAATAGTGATAGTGATACCACTATTCATAGCTTTCACTATGGTCATAACAGCTATAGCTGTAGACAATGATAGCTTTTTGACAGTGAAAGCAAATAGTAGCATTAGGATGTCGATAGTGAAAATAGCGCTTTCCAAGTTTTAAAATACTGTGCCAGATTGAGATTTGGGTTGACGGAATTGGGTATTTAGTTACTTGATTCTTGAGTCCTGAACAAAAATGACAGCAGAATCTGACAGTAATGCTGCATTCTGCTGAATCTATTTCTTCTTTTGTCATTTGCTTCCCATATTGTTGATAACGTATCTGTTTTGGAGGTAAAAATTGGCATTTATGGGCTTTATGAGAACTAAGAACATTTCAGAGTAATAGGGGACAATGGCTGTTTATATGTAATTTGGAAAAAAAAAAAGGCAAGTCTGAGCTGGAAGCCTACAGACTAGATAAATGACACAGCAGAAAGCAAATTGCATGCTTCTACCCATTTGGATGTGGGTGGGGGGAACATCTTTGGAAAAAAGTGCTGTGAACAATTACTTGGAACTTACTGCTTTTAGAGAACTTGAGGTGGTAGCTTAGCATTATAAAGCTTTAAAAAAATACCCTTTCTAATTTAACCATGATGGTTCCTGAGTGCCTGTTTTGCTTGTAGTGTATTGGTAGTTCTTGAGGTCGGAGAGCTGTTTGTTCTTTTGGTACTGTGCTATGGGTGGCAATGAAGGTTGGGCATGAGATGTCAAAAATTATTTTAAAAGTGATATCCAGTCTCATTTCTCTTGGTGTTTGGGGAGGAGGCGTGTTTGTTTGGTTTTCTTGTTGCTTCTTCAAATTGTTTGTCAGCAGAAAGTTACGAATAGCCATTTATTTTTTGCTTCAAAACCATTATAATTCTCTATATAAAGTTTTGGTAGTTATCACAGAACATGTGATGATACTGACTATTCTTACTCTTTTACTCTTTCATTTTTCTTTTCTGGGGAGTTGCTAAAATAAAACTTTTATTCAAATTTAGGAGAAAATTGTTTCACAAGTGAGTTCTGAAAAGCAGGTACCTTTGTGTGAAGGAAAACTAGTTTGTATGAAGGCAGCAAGCTTCAGTTGTAGTGTTCGGTGACACTGACATACCTGCAGTGTTAGTACTTGTCTTGTTAGAGTGATGCTGAAATTAAAGCCAAAATACAATCTGAAAGACCATAAGAAGTGGGTTTGGTTCTTAATAAATATATCTGCTAAAAAATTGCATTCCTTCATTAATTAAAATCTGAAATTGAGCTTCTCTAGAGAGAATCCAAATACTGAATCCCACATGTATTTATGTTGTTGAAGCTGGCCAGATTTCAAATACTGTCTGTAGTTAACACTCTCCTCTTACAGACAGTGTGTTTACCTCCTGTCTGAACAGTAGGGATGCCCTAGTTCAAATCCTTAAGAAGTTAGTTCAATTTTTTACCCAAGCTTTCCCAAATACTTTTGTCCAGAAGTGCCTCCAGGGCATAAGCCCTTTGTTTCACAATTTAGCTCTTTATAGTAAGTAATTGGTAATGGTCTGTCGCACTCAGAAATTGTATTCAGAAATCCTGTGCAGATTCTTTTAGAGAGAATACAAAAGAATATATAGGTTTACATGAGAGTTTCCAGCTGTTTTTGAAGCCTGTGCCTTCATACTGCAGGCAGCTATGTCACAGATACAGAGATAGGTGTAAGGTCATTACATTTATGAAAATATCAAAAGTGATACAAAAAAAAAAAAAATGCTTAAAAGTGCTCTTTTGCCTCTACTGTTTCCATTTAAATACTACACAAGATCCTAATTTTCTGATTGTTCAAGTCTTTGGTTTTTTTTTTTTTATTTTTTTTTCTGTCTAAATTTATACACATTTGTCTGTCAACGTTGTGGTTAGGCTAAAATAGCTGTTCTTTTTCCCTGGTGTTTTTGTCCTGTTGGTACTTGCAAAAAGTAGTCATTCTAGCTTTTGATTTGCTAAGCTGAATTGTTGGAGCTGTTTTGACTTCCTTTTACAAGAGAGACTCTTCTTTCCTCTTATCCCTGTAGTTCTTGTCTGAATTTATTTATCTTTTCTGGACAAAGGGAAATTTTGTAGAATACTGTGGATCAAATCTGCTGAAATGATATTAATAGTTCTGCTTTTAGAAAAGGTTACTCCCCGTCTCTTCTGCTGCAAGAGCTTGGGAGCATCAACTGAAACTACCAAGAAGCAAATTCAGAGCATACGGGAGATAGTTCCTTGCAGTAGTTCTGTAGATACTGCATTAGACTGACTATAGGTCTGACTTATTATGGTCATCTTATTGTATTTTCGTTGGACATTTATCCTTTGTTGCACTCCAGAATTGTGTATGCCTTTTTTTCCATCTGCTTTATGTTGGCAGCATATATTCATCTTGGTTTGTTGCCTCAAAATTCAATAATTAATGTACTTGATGTTTTTTTGAGTAGTTTTAATAAGCCAGTTGCAGAGTCCAGGTTCTGGCAGGGTTGTATGATGTTTTTCTACTACATGCCTCTTAAGTTTACCTTTGAAAAACCCATCTGTGTCATGCTGATAGGTGTATTTTCAAGTAGCAATGTCCTCACCTCATTTGCAGCTGATAGACCTAAAATAATACTGTAAATTCGGTCCAAAGGCCAGTATGGTATCACTGCAAATGATGGAGTTAATGATAGGCTGCCACCAATAAGTGTACTTAAAAGGTGAACTACTGTAATATTGTGTTGAATTTTGTGCTGCTTGGACACTATTAAATACCTGTGAAAATGGATTTTAGGCAGAGCTTGGTTTGACCTGCAGGAAAAATGTAAACATGTTGAACTGACTGTGAAACAAGTGCAGGAGACTGTGCTCCAGAGTCTCAGATCTCATTCTGTGACTACACAGAAGGGGTAAATGTTGGCAATTTATGTATGCCTGCTGCATGTTGTGAGGCGTAACTGTACTGGTAAGCGTTACAGCAATGAGAACGGAGTCAAGGTTCTGGTCCTTTAAGTCCGCCTGGGTGTGAGAGGGACTAGCATAAAGTTAGCAGCCAAGTCTTTACATCTGGAGAGGCAGGGAAATAAAATTAACACGCGCTGCAAACTTGATTTTAATATTCCACGAAGACTTCCACAGCAAAAAAAGTTTCAAGCATATTTTCAGTATACTAGTGGTTTTTTTTTTTTCTTCTTAGCATAAATTAAGGGTCAGGTCTGTGTGGTTTGTCCAACTCGCCTGCAGATAGACTAACAAAGAATCTAAATCTCATGCCTACAACTTCTAACACTTACTTCAGATGTGCCTCCCCCTGTCTCTGCTCTGGTCCTAGGACTCCTTGGCTGGCCTGCATGCCTCCTGGTTCTGCTTCCTCTGCAGGACTGGGCCTTCCTGTCTTCAGCTGTCAAAGACTCCACTGGAGGAGCTCTTCCACCTGCTCAGCATGTGGGGAGGAAGGCGCAGCAGGAAAGGGAGGAAGCCCCCGTCTGCTGCGCCTCCCCCTGCCAAGTCAGCGTCACCTGGCCCCAGCTGATGGCTGGGGGAGCTTGTTCTCCTGCAGCTCTTGGGTGCGAGTTGGCCGAGAAGTTGAAAGCAGTCACAGCCTTCCCCTGCGCCTAGCAGCAGTACAGCCCTCCCTGGTTAGGATTTTTTCCTGTAAGCCACACGCACCTCATAAGATGCCAGTTCTCCATCTGTGGCCTAAAGACAGCCTAAATAATCTCTCCTACATGCGCAAGTGTTATTCACGTTTCCAGGCTTAAGCGTAAAGCTTACACGCCTCCTGTTGCTTGCACAGGACAGGCCACAGGTGGTCCAGAATGATGGGTTTTGCTTTTTTTGGATATAAATAAATCTGTTACTGCAGAAAGCTATCAAAAATGAACCTTTTGTACTACAGTTGAGGCTTGAAAATAAAAGGATTAAAAATATTGACATTTGGGACAGACTTGCATGATGCCCTTTGCCTTTTATGATTACCTAAAAATATCTTTAATTTAAATTTGATGCATTTAAAATATTCTTAAACTTTCACCTTGGTATTTTTCCATCCTCCCCAAACATTCTCTACACAGGGCAAATCACACAATCTCTTGAGTGACTGGCATAATTGAAGTGCTTATTATGTGGAGATGCTATGTGTTGGTGAGTAATAACGGGGAGGCTGTTGTGCTGCCAGATGGAGTAGGGATGGAATGATAGCGCAGCGAAGAGGGTGCTGTCGTTCAGGGCTGGAGTAAATTGTGATCAGTCTACTTCCCTTCTCTGCCATTCCCGCCTAACGAAGGCTTCGTTTCTCGCTTGCGCATTCCCTCTCGCTCCCTCCTTTATTCTGTCTGAGCTTTTATTTGCTGCTTCTGTGGTTGTGCCCAGTGTGCTCTTTAGAACTTTTTTCAGTGTCTGACTCTGTCATGCTTGGTTCGTAGATTTTTGTTTCACTGTTTTGTTTCCTCTCTAGGGGACTGGCTTGTTTCTGGTGACATACTGTTTTGACAGGGATTTTTCTACAGTGTATGGTGGGGTTTTTTATATATATTAATGAAGGCGAATGTAAAAGTGTGTGCACCTTTCCACATATGCTGTGCGGATGACATACTTTTTCTAATATTGATTTACTTTTAGTCTTTGGGACCAGTACTCAAAAAATCCAGTGTTCTGTGGAAGTAAGCTCTTCATAGAATCACAGAACGGTTTGGGTTGGAAGGGACCTTAAAGACCATCTCATGCCAACCCCCCTGCCATGGGCAGGGACACCCTCCGCTAGACCAGGTTGCTCAGAGCCTCATCCAGCCTGGCCTTGAACACTGCCAGGGATGGGGCACCCACAGCTTCTCTGGGCAACCTGTGCCAGTGCCTCACCACCCTCTCTGGGAAGAATTTCTTCAGTGTATCCAGTCTAAATCTCCCCACTTTCAGTTTAAACCTGTTACCCCTTGTCCTGTCACTACAGGCCTGTGTATAAAGCTCGCCCCCCCTGCCCCCAGCTTCCTGCAGCCTCCCTTTACTAGCGTTGCAAAGTGTTCTTGTTGACTGCAGTTCCCCTGCTGGTGTATTCCAGCAATTTAAAGATCTTCTGTGATCAGGCCATTGTGTGCTTTGAAGGTGAATTTAACCTTTAAACAAAGTTAATTAGATTAGTGACAGTGAAATGCAAGACATGGGAATGCCCCATCCACCCAAAACCTTAAAAAGGAAGACAGTTAACTTTTTAGTGTTACGGAACTGTCTTTTTAAGGAAAAACTTGAGTGGCTTTATGCCCTGGGTCACTATGTTGATGCATTGTTGCAGCCTCGAGTCAGTTGCATTTTGGAAACTATATTGCCTGTACAACTGCTGAAGTTCCTTCTATGGTTTTGCATTAATGTATACCTCAAATTGATGGTATCTGCCACTGTCAACAATACAGGAATTGATCTTTCACCTAAAGGCCCTGGGTCATTCCAGCTTCAGTTGAAAAGTCAGATCCTTAACTTACCAACACACCTCGTCTCCTGTGGAGTGAATCCAATGGAGTGCAGCATGTTCATCAAAAATAACAGCACTATCGTACAGACATCGTCAAAGGTGCTTGGTGTGTGAGTCACACGGTAGTTTATGAATGGTGTCAGTAGCCTCTGAGCTTCCTGATGTTAAATGCCGTACTGCACATCTGTTCTTTCGGAATGCTTCGTCCCATTTCAAATTCCTGGTAATGGAGTTCGCACTTCAGTGGGTTTGTAAAATGCTTTCTAACAGTTTGATTGTTTAAAGATTTTTGAATTTTCTCTCTGGTTCTGAGAGACAAGCAGTGTTGTTAGTGCTTAGAGATCCTGATTTAGTCACTCTGAAAGGCAGTATGGGTGCAACACAAGATAAATGCTGGGTTAAATATTTGGGTTCTGTGCAGTGGAATTCCACTTACATTGTGTAATTTTTTAGTCTATAAATAGACGTTGTTTGAAGAAATAAGCATTTTCTGTGAAGTTTGGGACTGGCAAATGTAATCAACAGGGTAAGGGTAGTGAATTGTATGTGTAAGTTGTGGGGTTTTATTTTGTTTTGGGATTTTTTTTTTTTCTTTTAAATTTGAGATGTTTAGCTGGTTTAGAGGATTGGCCTTTGGACATAGGCCTGCTGGGGATGTGTATTGCTTTTTGTAGTGTAGTGACTCATTTGTGATGAAGTTTTGTGATAATCGTGGTTTGAAGATGAGGATGCTACTGTTGGATTTGCAGTTGTTTCATGGTTTTAGCCTATGCTGTTAAAATTGAAAATGTAATACAACTTTATTTTTTTCTTTTAAATTAATTAGTTAAACATTAAAGGGTGAGCAGTTGTAGAAACCCATGTCACTGAGCACTCTTCTAGGTGTGGTTTGTACTGGTGGCTTGTCCACAAGTATTGGAGTATTGTGCATTAAGTAGTCAGAGTATGTGGTAACTGAAAGTTAGGTTGAACAGAAGGGAGTATAGTACCTGTTCAAGCTGGGCATGGTAGAAAAAGGTATTTGCAGATCCTACTGCTGGAAGGAATAGCAGCATGATGGACTGGAGAAGAACTTGTAATTTAGGCTGTGTTTGTTAGTGTTCAACCAAGGCAGATGGCGGTGTGGCCCCAAACTCATCAGTACCTTCCTGTAATGGACTGCATTCGTCTTTATCCAGTTTGTTTACTTGTTTTAAATCACACAATCCACCTTATTTATACAGGATCATACTGTAGTTGTGGGTGGGGAAAGGACAGGTGGAACTGAGTTCTCTGTGTATAAGTGGAAGCTTTGTCTCTGTCATTCTGCTGCTGTCCTGCTATGAACCACGGCTGTGACTTTTGGCTTAAAAGTGAGGTTGACTCCGGAATTTGATATTTAAGGCACTTGCCATTAGTATGTGCATCTCAAATTTAAATCTTTGGTTCAAATAAAGCAAAGCCATGAGTCTCAGTCTTTCGTATCCTAGATGAATGTCCTTATTAGATGGGTTTAATGGGGTGGTTCTTGTGAATTTTTCTCCTTCCTCCCTCCCAAAAGAATTGATTTCTGACCTGTACTTAGCAGTAGCTGTGTCTGTTGAAGCAGGCTCTACTTTCTAGTTCTGTAGTGTCACTGAAAATACTTACAGATACATGGACTGTTGGTGTTAACTTGATAGGCACATGTTTTTCCAGTTGGTATTAATGCCCATCTCTATACCGGATGTCAAATTTGATAGGACTTGGGAATCATTATTCAAGGAGGAGGTCGTCTGTGCAGCTTCAGGGGAGTGTTAATGACAGCAGTTTGTGTTGACAACCTGCATGGCAATGTACCCCTCAGCTACGGGATTCTGCAGGGTGTGTTGCCTGTGAAAATTCACTAAGAGGTTTTACATACCAGAAGATTCTGTTGTAAAGTTCCTGAGCGATGTTTGAGTGTATCATCGTTTTACTTGGGGTTTGGCGCACATTATGATGCCCATGCACACCAGTAGCTAAAATAATTTGGACTTGCGCTTGGTAGTGCATAAATACCGATTCAGAAATCTGTACCAATGTACCTCCTCCAATCGGTGATTGCTACGTAGCACAGGTAGACTTTATTTCTCTCCTGGAATGAGGTACACCAGCTCTTCCATTCAGAAGTGGTACAGATGATTGGTTGTGTGACTTTATCCAGAGGACTGTATTCCTTTTATTTCCTCATTGCTTTTTTATTTTATTTTATTTTATTCAGACTGCCACATGAAATGGGAAAGGTGATGGGTAAGTCTGGGTGTCTGCAGGCATTATCAGAGAAGGGAATGATTGTGGTGCTTTTCAAGGTGTTTACTGGGCATAAAGTTCTTCTCGAAAACATTTTTCTGTGCAAGCTGGTTTTCGTGCACATTTGGTTATGTTCCAGTGCTGCTCACCTAGATACGTGAGCGGCATCCCCATTGTCTAAGCATAATTAATCAGCCACAAGAGGAGAACATATGAGTGACAGTGGAAAAAGGAACATGATAGGTGGAGTGGTGCCTGCACGTGAGATTTCAGTGATGTGACAGCAGATCTTTGTGGGGCACCCTTCCTGGTATACTGGCTATGCTAACTTCAGACGTACCAGCATTCTGAGTCTCTTTGAAAGAGTGTTATTTCAGTATTTGAAACCAGGTTCCTACCATGCAGATGTGTGTCTTAATGTACCTTTACCAATTCTACGTCTCCTTTGGTGCTGAAAACTCCATACTTCCCACCCTATTAGCATTACTTTTTACGCTTTCTTTGTAAACAGCTCCTGACCCATTTTTATTCCATTCTTCTAAAATAAATCTTCTTATTTTCAGACTAAGCTACCAACAATATGTATTTCTGAAAACTGAGCCACCTCTGGTGCTTGAACCCTTTTGGAACTGAATTTTAGACTCTGCAGGTTTAGCAGAGCAATTGGTCATAGTTTTAAAATATTTTGTAATACTTGCTCTTCTATATCACCTTTTATTCAAACAACAGCACAGAAAATCATTCTATTTAGCCTCAAACTAAATATTTTCACAAATCTATAATTTGTTGAGTCAGTTTTTGTAGATGTCTTTTTATGCATAAGGATGTACATTTCTTTCTGTACATACTTTCTTCCCAAGTTTCTTTATTCCTTGCTTCATTGTTGTCTTTATGCTTGGTAGATGATAGTCAGTGTTACATTTTCAAAGTCTTGTGTCCAGATCATGAGATCTTTGCATAAATAACAGTTACTCAGATACAAACTTTGGGTTTTTTTCTTAGGTAAAACCAGCAGCTATTAATTGGTCAGGTTTTAAATTTTTTTTTTTCCTGTGTTGATTTTAATTGTATTTCCAAAATTATTTACCCAGTGAAATCGAAGCCAGCTATTTATTTGATGTATGATATCTTACTAAAATCTATATGACAATCTGTAGCCTCCTAGAATACAGCTGGTTTAACATTTTCTGAAAAAGATGTTTGTCAAAGTTAACTGCCTAAACGTTGTGAAGTATGACATGCTTCATGTCATGACATGCCCCAGTTGCGATGTTCTATGTTGGTGTAGTTAAGAATTGCTAGAATAAAATCAGATTTAATAGTCTTAAATTTTAGAGTGTGGTGAACTATTCATTAGCGCTAGAACAATTGCTAAGTTAAGGTGCTGCGATTCTAACTGAAATAGAATTATAATGGTAAACACAGCAACAAGAAGTTCCTGTATTCTCAGATAAATTAGCCATTTCAGTTGCCTATGAAAAATCTACTGCTCCCTTAAAAAAAAAAGTTAAATCCCACACCCTCCCCACCCCCCCAGCCTCTGCAGGATTTGAAAGGGTGAAATCCCATACAAAATCTGTCATAATCTCCTGAGTCTTCAGGTTATTAAATGTTTTCAGTGATAGAATATAGAGCGTCCCGTTTGCTGATAGTTTGGAATTCGTTTGATTACCTGTATAATGTAGATGTGTCTGTATGCACATACACATGTCTATGCGTAAGTTAGTCTTACTGTGTTTAGAAGAAGTAACGGGGAGGGCGGGTGGTTGCATCCTAAAGGTAATCTCAGAATCAGTACAGTGATTCACTGCCTTAACTCCAGTCAACACACTTTTCATCAGAATGCAGTTGGGTTTCAGCCGACAGTGTCCCTAACGACTAAGCTTCCTGTATTTTAATTTGAGAAGCCTACACTGTTGAGTTTACATCTGTCTGACAGAAAACACTTGTAAAGAATGTCTTATAGTTGATAATCAGTGTTCTTTATTCAGTGGTGGCAAGTTGTTCCCCCCCTCCCAGTTAAAATGTCACTTTTCTCCATGTATCATTGATTTGCATATATTCTATTTTGTATTCTGTTCTGCAGTTCTGTGCTTTTTATGAAGCAGAATCCCTCATTTTTTCAATGATAATTGGCTGCAGGAAGAATTATTTCTAAGTTACTTGTGTCTCCTATTCGCATCCTGATTGTAGCATCTGTTTTGGTGATACTGATTCTCTGCAGTAGGTTTCTAAGTGGTTAAATATTTTGTTTTACTTTGTTTCTTATGGTGATAATGTGCTTCTTATACTCCAGTCTTTAGACTGTTTTTGGCTTGTGCTGTTTACCTTTCAATTAGTTTTCATGTTAATTTTCACTGGCAAACTGAGCAACCTTGACCTTACTTCTGTTTGCTGTTTCATCTCCTCTCTCTTCTAATTCCGCATTATACTGAAGGTGTAAGAAGTAAGTTTTTTTCAGATAATGCTTATGGTTCATAAGTCCTAGACCACAGTAGTGGCATTTAAAGAAAATTTTGTTACCATCAAGCTATGCATGTAGCTAATTTGCACAACTGCTTTTTGTCTTTACTGTGTGCACTGCTTATTCTTGTGTCCCATTTCATGAAGCAGTATTCAGAGGAAAATAAATTGGCGATACGTTTCTTGAAAAATGCCTGAGGAGGATCAGTTTCTGTTGTTCTGTACTACTTACTGTCCCTGAAATGATAAGGACTTGGATCTTAAATATTATTAGCAGGTTAGAGTAACTTCCCGACTTCCAATATATCATAGAAATTTTTCAAGAACAAAGTTACCAAAGAGCCCAGTTCATGTTTTTCCTTCTTGAGGCCTAAATCTTTTGGGGCATGAGCATGTGTGTGTCCAGTACACTGTACTTTTAGCACTCTTACTGAGACTTTGATGTAATATAGTCCAGATATGAAATACAAGGGGAGTAAACTTGTGCTACGTTGAGACAGAAATTCTGTAACACAGTATGAGCTTCATAAAGAGAGAGAGAGAGCATATAAAGAAGTTTTAAAGCTGCAGTGGGAATTGATTTTGAGTAAGAAAGTAGAGAAGTTGGGTATTGTGCCATCCATACGTAATATGAGAGCCTTCGGTGAAGGGTATGCTGCATTAATAGGTTATCTTCAGTCAAATGTGAACTCTCTGCTTTTCTCTGCAGAGGTAAATGAGATGTTCTTTTAAGTTATCTACAGCCCAGGAGGTGGTGTTTATCCGTCCAGTCATTGGTGGGAGTGAGGGGGAATAGTTTAACTTGTGAAGAACTCAGACTAGTATTTTTTTTTCTCTTGGCTTAGCAGGAGCGTGCCTTGTTCACACTTGTGTCGTTGCAGAGCAGGAGCTAGAACTGAATAGGGAGGTTCTTGGGATGGTGGCTGTTGTCATTATTGCTAGAAAATCACGTGCATTTTGTTGAATTGTGGTGTGGAGAAAGGAATGGAATAGAAGCCTTTCAAAACATCCTCTTTATACTGATGTGGGTAAGAGTGAGCCCAGCACATACATGAGCATGTGCTTTTCTGGTCTGTAGGTATCCCTCAGACTGACCAGTAGTAGACAGCATGATCACCCCTTCAGTGTCCAGCGCTGTCCACGTAATTATTTTCCAGAAGGGTAAAATACTCCTTAAGAGCTAAGAAACAGTTCATTTCTAAACATTAGTGTGGCATGTATTTCACTTGGGAAGAGACCACTGATGTCTCTCTTTTCAAATTTTTTCACTTGGAATTCTTTTTATGCTTCCAGGTCTCATTACCTGTTTGCAAAACCCATACATTCAAGTTGTTGCTTCCTAGAGAAACAAGAAAAAAGCAGCAGAAACTGTTTGTTCTGCCCCCTGTCCCAGTGGAAGGCTTATCTGCATAGACAATAGTTTATTCTGTTGTGAACTTTAAGGTCCTAGGAACATCTTGAGGCTTTGAATTTGTCATTTTACACTATGTTGTCTGCTTTAAAACACTGTCTTTTTCTTGAACAGTTAATTTATTACCCAGTAGAATTCAAATAATTCCTTCCAGTGTAAGTTTGCTGACTCAGTGCACTCATCTGTTTTCATATCATTAATATATTAAAGAGTAATAATTCACATTTGGTCATGTTTAGCCATTTAGTCCTGCTTTCATCTTCGTCAGTGATGCCTGTCACGAAGTCAGAAAGGACATCATTACATCATGTTCTTTAGAAACTGTTCAAAAAAGCTGTATTTTTTTTTAGTACAATTGTTAAACAGTAATTCCAATTTGTCCTGTAAAATACAAATATTTGCAGCCAGCGATAATGGGAAAGTTTTTTTCTTCATATTAGTTAAAGTAGAAGTAATACCGCCCTTCCTTGTCCTTTACGAGGTAGAACTGTAATATGCATCAGTGACTTCTGTATGCGGTATTTAGAATTCTGGTTTTATCTTTTAAATTGGGGTGGATGTTTTTCTTTTTGTTCGTGTATTCCCAACTCCGGGGTGTTTTCTTCATGAAAAGATACCATGTTAATAATAGCCAAAACTGGCATTTGCTTTATGGAGTAGTTTTTGGTTGGGGTTTTTTGGGGGGTGGAGGGTGAGGGGAATGTTCTTCCCACAGCAGAGGGAAAACACATTCCGTTTCCTTTTCCTTTGGAATAATAGGATTTGGTAGTGCATTTTAAAGATGATAATGGAATTATTTTTTCCTTTTATGAACACATATGAATGTTTTGGTACCTTTTTCCAACTTGACAAATACACTGAGCCTTTTTGTTCTTCACTATATTGGGTTTAAACGTCCGGAGAATTAGTGGTTGAGTTTGTGAAATCAGAATGCCCCCAGTCATGAACTATGATGCAGTAAGAAGGGGTTTGTAACTGTCATGTCAGAAATGTTGACAATAGTGTATTATTTCAGTTTGCTTTTAATCAGGCAGGTGGCAAACAACATGAGTACTGTTATTTTTTCTGTATCATCTAAGCCATCTCTTCCTGCAGCCATTCCTCTCTTTGTTTCCGGCTTGTGCTCTGGTTGCCACACTGCGAAGCAGATGTGGATGATTATTTTGCCGAGTTCCTAAATTCTTCAGGTTTCCTTTTTATCTTCATGCAGCCTCGAACAAAAGGAAGGAAGCGTACAGTGTTGTGTAGCAATCTCCCTTTTCATTTCAGGGTCTTTCTCTTTCTTCTTAATTTGTCAGTACAAGCAATTCTCAGGGCTGAGCGCACTTACAGATCCATACAGTGTGGAGAAATAACAATACTTCAAAACCTGAGGGGGTTTTAACTTCCTTCAAATTCTTAGTGTCTCAGGATGATTTAAATTGGTGGCACAGGCAGTGCCATAGATGGCCGTTGCAGTTACAGGTCCACTGAAATGAGATCTTCTGATTATTTCTTCAAAGAAACCATATGCAGATAGGCATAGTTGTGACCTCCCTCTTCAAAATGCTTTGCATCTGTTTATTCAGCTAAGAGACAAATTCTGGTCTGTGCAGAAAAATACTTGTTCCTTGCTAAACTTGACCAAACCCAAAGTTGTATAAATCAGTTTGTCTAGATGAATCTGCTCTGGCTACTAGGAAGAGCCAGAGCCGTGTAATGACGGTCTGCTCATCCTCCAGAGGCCGGAGCTTGACTTTGGTGCTCCCGCCCAGGAAGTAACCTTGTTCATAGTTTCTCTTTCATTTAGTTACAACGTGCTAGAAGAATTTTAAAAATTCATATGAAACAACCTTCAAAATTTAAGTTTACGTAGATATAGGAGTTTTTCTGATAATGTTGCAAATAGGTTAGAGATCAGGAGACAGGAAGTACTTCATGGTGTAGTTGAATTGCTCTGCAGTAACAGTTAACTGTAAGTTACTGTTACTTAAAGGGGAAGTTCTGTTTTGCAGCTCTGGTGTCCTATGCCTTGCCTTGTGCTGGCATTAGGAAGATGGCTTAGTGGTATCTTCAAAGGATATTCTAAGGCAGAGGGAAAATCTGCCTTGTTGAGAATTGATTGGAGTTGTGTGAAAGACTTGGGCACAGCTTTTTGTAGCCCTACTGTATGTATTGCTTCAGATGCTTGTGCTACATCTTTTCATGAGGGTTTACTTAAAAAAGGGCCAGGAAAATGTTAAGGGTCCCCGGATACTTAGCTGTTCATGTGCATGTGATTTATAATTGCCTTGAACATCCTGTGTAGAAAAATCCTTTTTCATTTGTTCATAATGTCAGGTTCCCTTTAAATACCTGTAGCCATCTAATTAAGGAAATAAACTACCCTAACTTCCCCTCCAACAGTTTTTGTAAGCTGCCTGTTGTGGTAGCAGTTCCTGTAGGCTCTGAACAGTGACTGACTTGTAGAGGACAAAATGCTAATTTAAGAAAATGTCATAGTGTGAATATTCTTTTCAGCAGCTTCAGCAGGTATTGCATGTCATCAGAAAGTGGAAGGGCTATCTGCAAATTCATCTGTGACAGTTAACTTCAGGGGCACCGGCAAGAGTTGTGTTATGACGCATACAGATCTAGAGATGAGACTGAAAAGTGAGGAGAGGAATCAGGGCACAAATCGCAAGATTCTGAATTAAACCATTTGTGGATTGGAATCTGCTGTAGGTTCAGCAGATGGGCCTGAACATTGAGAATCGGTTCACAAACACATAGTTAACTTTGCGAAACTCACTTTGGGCTTGTGTACTCTGCCTCTGATTCCAGGGATCATTTTCTTTAGACTGAGAGTTGGCAAGGCAAGAGGTATTCAGTAGTGGTGGGGATAAAACTAAAGGAGTAGAAGCTTAGATTAAGTGTCAGCAGAATTCCAGTCCTTCCAATGCAAAACTCTCGGCATGAATGAACAGTTCTGCAGCAGTCCTTTGACGTGGAGGCAAATACACGTCTCAGTGTCTTCAGAATGTGGCCAAGTAGCTGCAGTCTGAAATACGTAATTTAAATGGTTTTATTAAATCTCAATACCACACACTCCCCTAATAGATTTAATATAGACGTTACCCATTTTGCTGCAGCTTTGCAGCAGCACAGGCTTGTTTTTATTCATCAGAACTTTTTTTCTGAAAACAGCCATAAAAGAAGGCTATTCTGAACTTGGGAGTGGGTGAAAGCGTATGTAATGCATCTGGAGCTTGGGCTGCAAACTGAGACCCGATCATCTGGGCACGTATGTGGCTTTGTGTCCACTGAGCACAGCAAGGCCTAGCTTACCATGGCTTACCATTTCAGAAAATAATCTTTAAACTAGCATAGCAAGGTAGAAATGGCAAATTGAAATACAGATTAGATCAGTAATTTGGATTCTCCACAGGTGTGTTTTAACTGTTTCTTAACATTTCCTCATTTTATTGTTGGCATTTCTCATTTTGATGATCAATACAAGTGTGCGTGAAGTAAATCACAAATATGAGCAGGACTGCTAATTTAGTGTTAGGGCTTATTTCCCTCCCTTTTGAATTTCCAGTTTTAATAAAATGTCTTAATGTAGCTCGTCAGCTCACATTGAGTATCAAGGTCTTTGATTACTGTAATATATTAAGATCAAGCAGTTCATAATTGCAACCAAATTTGAAACACAGTCAAACCATGAGTTGGTGAAAGTTGTGGATTAACCAGCTGGATTTAGAATTCGTTGGAAGTCTATCAGGCTTTTAAGAACTGTGAAGTCTACTGCTGGTGCAAAGGACCTTCCCCCTACTTAAGTTTATTCAGCTATTTCATTTTAATGGCTAGTATGCTCAAAATCGAGAAACCGTAAGTCTAAAAACTTGGGAAACCCATTTATTTATTAATTCATTAATGACCATTATGGTGAATAGAAGCTGTCAATTTGGTTTATTAAAAATGCATGTTTGCAGCACAGAGTATATACTTCGATCACGTGCACCGCTTAAAAACTTCTAGGGCAGCTTTTCTCAAAGTGAAAGTCTTCTTTAATTGGATTAGTGTTTCTAACTTAAGCTTTACTTAGTCTACAGTAACTGTGTAGTAAGTAGAAGCTAGTAAACTGCATTTTATGACATTATACAGGTATGTGAAAAGAATGAGATCTTGGGAAATAGATGCTAAGGTATATAAATTGACTAAGGAAGCATGTTGAGGTAGCATATTTTCAGTTTAGCAAAAATTAGTGAAACAGCTGGTAGAATTAAATGTGAATCTTTTAGAAAAAAATGGACAAAAAAAGCAGAGATTTTCTTGCAGATTGGATGATTTGTTTTTTGTTGGTTTTGTTTTTTTTAAGTTAAAAATCGTCACGTATGTTAGAGGTTTGTTTTGTGCTTGGGAAATCAAATGTTTCTGGAGTTCACAAATAAACCAGAGAAAACTTTTGTTGTTCATCTGTTATCAATTTGCATGCGAATCAGTGAACTTCAAAATCTGTTCAGTCTTGAATGCTACATTTCTTATTCGAAAAGTAATGCTAACTACACGTTATTGAAAGTGTTATTGAAAGTTGAGTTCTTGCCTTGCACAGTAACAACAAACTTCGTTATTTCTCAGAAAGTGTACAAAAAAATGTATTATTTGCTTTAGTTAACTACAGAATTTTGAAAACCTTGTGTTTCTTTTTCCCAGGCTGTTCGCTGCTATGAATCGCTAATTTTGAAAGCTGAAGGAAAGGTCGAGTCTGATTTCTTTTGTCAGTTAGGTCACTTCAACCTCTTATTGGAAGATTATCCAAAAGGTAAGAATTTTTAGTACTTCTGACAAATATCGTTGGGGGATTGTCATTTGATGTAAGTGGTACGATAGAATGAAAAGGATTTGGATAACTCACTGTTTTCTCGGTTTGTACTATATTTCAAAGCCCATAACAGAATAAGACTAATGATGTCTCTGTGAGAACAGTTGTATGCTAAATTCTTGCTTTTCTTATTTTTGAATTGAAAAAAAAAAAACCAAACAAAACCCCCCACCCCCAAACACCACTGGTTCAGGTATGAATATGAAGTTTGTTTAGTTTATACAGTAGTACCACACTGCCTTCCTGACTTGACTGGTTTATTATTACAGGCTGTACAAACAGCTGAACCCATGCCTCTGAAGGTTTCCTTTGGAGGGTGGGAGACACGGGTGCATAGGACCAGAGCCTGTCTTAGCGCTTTCATATATGTCCACAATCTCAATAAGTAAGGCTAGGTTGAAAGCCTTAACTCAAAAGCAAAGATCTGCAGTTAAAGTGTGTTTCAAGTTCTGTTTTAAATACTGAGTAGAAGAAAGGATGTAGGGCTTTGGGGGCGTGTGTTTTAGGTCTCTGCTTCATCAGTCTTTAAAACTACTTAAATGTATTTTAACATCGCTGCAGCCAGTGAATGTGGAACCTTATGTGCGCTTGTGCTTTGTTGCTTATGGGTCAGTAGTTTGCTTTTTTTGGTAAAGGTGTGGATTCCCAAAGACACTCTGCTGTGGTGCTGACTGAGACGTACGGCTGCATCCTCAGCTTGTCCTGTTTCCACTTCAAGTTACACTGGGTGTCAGGCCCAGTGTCTGATAGCTGTCTCCCTGCCAGTGGTTGTGGGAGTTACGGATGAGTTAGAAAGCCTTTTTGGATCTTACTCTACCTTGCTAATTAGAACAAGTCAGGGTACTTAAGTATTTATTTTCATGAGATGTCATTTGTTATTGTTGGTGCTTTTTCGTTCTAATGTGAATGCAGTTCTGTTTGAATTTGTATAAGGAACAAACAATACCCACACCCCGAAAATGTCTACTCCCACCCCATACCTTTTCCCAAACACACAAAAATAATGGTTTACAATTACCTTGGCACGTATAAATACAGGAATGAATTATAACTCATAGTACTTGAAAAGCACTGCTCAGTGCTTCAAGCTAGCTGTGGACTATTTGATGACAGTGTGTGTGTCCACTCTAACATGAAACTGTGTGAGTTAGGGTTTCTGGAAACCTGCCTCACCTTCATTTTTTAGGTGACAAATGTTTAGATCTGATATTACTAGGGAGGAATTTGGAGTTACCTAAATTCAGTGTGTAGATTCGGAAGGCTTTGAATGATCGAGGCATCCATCTCTTTCTGTTGAATATATGGGGAGCATAGGGACCTTAGTGCCCACAACTTGCACCAGCGTCTTAGGAGCCCACCACTTGTACCTACATCCCATCCAACTGGTGTAGTGTAATCACTGGTGTTTCCAATTCCAGAGACATGGGAAAACCTGCAGGGAATATGCTGGCTGTAGAATTTCCTGTAGAATGGTCTGATCCCATGTCTTTGCTTTATTTTTTTTTTTTTTTACTTTATTTTTTAAAGAGAACTCAGCCATGCCCTCTGCGAACAACTTACACTGTTGATTCTGATCAGCCTAATACAACTCGGTATGAAGAGCGTGCAGTATGGCTTACTGGATATATTTATTTTACTTAGCAGAGACAGTGCATGTTTGTGGGCTGAACTGTATTAATTCTGCTCTTGTGGCGATAACAGTTAAGCATGACAGGACTAAACGTTGCTATGGAGCAGAGGTGAGGTTTACTGATGGGGAGTCGGCTTTGTACTGTGTATATAGTTTTATGAACAATCATGAAAATACAAATGATGGTTGAAAATACCAGCAACAAGCATGAGCAGAACTGTGTGGGAACAAACATTTAGGCATTAAAAACCTGAGTTAAAATACTTAGCATTTTCTTAGATGCCTGCTCAGAGTCACATCATAATCATGAAAGAAGTTTCCAGAAGTGAAAAACTGTGTGAGTAGTGAAGTGTGTGTGTATATATATATAAAAATAAAAGTGTATATGTATTTTCAAAGAAATGGAGTAGTAGTGAAAATACTGTGCAGAATTTTAATTGATCAGAAAAGGCAAGTTAAAGGATTTTTTGCTAAGTGACGGACACATCATGTTCATGTTCACAACAGTTGTTGAACTCCAGTACCAGACATAAGTGTTATGCACAATGCAAAAGGCGTAAGTGTTTTCTAATTAATTTACTACTGTTAGTTGAAAGAAGTAAAAAGCTGGTGTGTTGCATTATAAATTTAAAGTTAAAATCAATTTTATTCCATTCTATAAATTCTGTTACTTCTTAATAATAATACATTCCAATTGCAATTATAGTTAAATTTTGAATGCTTGAGAACTGAAAAGTAAGGGAGTTCAGAAGGATTTTGATCTCACTACTTATATTTTATCCAATTTTTAAGCCCTGAAATGTAAAATGGTGAAGCAGGATGATATTCAGAACTACAAATCTGCCTAGTCTGAAGTTAGGTTTGGACAAAGTTGTGGGGAAGTTGATGTGTTCAATAAATTGGATGTAATTAATAAAATATCACAAGGTAGCAGCATGGCTAATGGTGTACACTTTTTTTCCCATGGAAGCCTATTACTTATTTAATTAAATATCTTTAATAAATTAGTGCACCTTTGTATATCATGTAGTAAGTTATGTCTTTAATAAAGGGAAATGGTGGCAGGGTTCTTTGTTCAAAATGCTTCCGACACGGTTGGCGCAAAGCGAAACAGAATTATTAGTTGATTGCAGAAGTATGGTCAGTGATGAAGGTGAAGCAGCGCTCTGTTGACAGAGATCTGTTAGGTTTCCTGTGTATAGTTCCTTCCTGTTCGATCCGTCTCATTTTTTCATGGATACGTTGACAGATGTGTATCATTCCGTTGGGCGTATTTGTTGTGCGTTAGTATTTTCATGTAGCTAATACTTTTATATTAGTATAAAGACTGTTGGTGATTTCTTTATGAGTATTGGGACTTCTTTCTCAGAAAAGAAGGACCTTGAGAAAGATTCATGGCAGGTTACTGCCTGTCATTATTGGAGCTAGCCAGGCAAGGCAAATACTGCCATTGCTGTATCTGCGCAAGGAATATCAGTTCGGGGCGCGCTGCATTTGAATGTGGCGTAAGTTGGTGGCTGATGCTTTGCTGATGTCTAAATACATCTAACATATATATATATATATATATATATATATATATATATATGTGTTTTTAAATGAAACGTGGTAAATGTTGTAATAATTTTTCTTGAAGTGTGTTATGTTTTCTGTCATCTGTAGCCAGGTTTAATATGCTTTTTTAAAATAAAAAGGAACTACTTGTCTCCAGCAGAAGTTGTGAGTTTACATCAGAAATTACTGCATGAGGTTCTTTCTTCTCATTATATCTGAGGTTAGACTAGAGTATCACAATGTTTTCTCCTAGCCTTTAAAATGCCCCAAGCTGGTGTGCAGCTTGTAGTTTTCCCCCAAATGCAGGATGTTTGAATTGCTATGAAATCGGGTTGTCTTGTTAATTGAGCTCTGCTGCTGTTAGGAGAAGGTCCTAGGTGAGGTATCAGCCCTTTTTGAATACTTTGAGACACTGACTTGCATTCAGATGATGATAATCAAGGCAGATGAAGCTGAGCAGGTATGTTCCAGGTGGTTTCTGTGCCCAGCTTTGGTCGTCTTGGTCATTGCTGGTCAGAATTTGGCCTTGGGATTTCCCAGAATGAGAACGTTCACTCTGCCCAGTCCTGTTTCCTCAGTAGCATTTTCTTAACTCCAATCTGATGTCTTCCTGCTTTTTTTTCTTTTTTTAAATGAGACAGCTATTCCCCAGCTGTTTGATTGTTTCAGAGGTTTCCAAACCTCTGGGCGTGTCAGTAGTGTGTCCCGTCCCGTCCCTCCCCCCCGCCCCGTCTTTTCCCCACTGCTCCCCGCTTTGTGCTGGCGCAGCTGAATGTGCATCTGTGCGGGGAACTGATCCAGCTGAAAAATAGCCTCTCAGAAAAAAGGGACGAACTCGGTTGCCCCAGAAAGTGAAACCTCCGCCTCAGGTTTTGCCAGAGGAGGTTGATGAGTTGCCATGTCAGTTTTTGGATGATGACTGTGGTGATCCAGCTCAGACTCCCCGGTATATACCTGTGCACATTGTTTGCTAAAGCATTCCTTGGGAGGGCTGGGATTTTACTAGAGATACTGACCATGGAGCAAACTGATGCCACATCAGTACTTGGAGATTCTTTTTTTCGTGACTCTGGTTTCTGTAATAAGTACAGAGTGTAGACAGTGCCCTTTCAAAGGTTTGGGTTCTAGTTGAATGCTGTCTAATGAGCTCCTGGACTCTGACATCATCTGTGTTTTCCTTAGTGTACTTTATATCTCTCTTGTAGAAGGGCCATATATATTGGTGGTGTTCCAGCCTGTGACTTGGAGGACAGCTAACAGTTGCAAAAGTGGAGACATGCTTTTATCATGTCTGAATTGCTGTTCTCTAAGCAAAATTCCTGGAAGTAGAAGTAGATAATGCAATTAATGAATGATTTGGAAAAAAAAAATGTGATTACTCATATCACAGTCACTAAAGCACAATAAATACTGCACTAAAATAATTCTTATGGCTGTACTGAAGTGGTGAGCACATTTATTATGTACTATTCCAGGACAGTTTTAATAATAATAATTTTGTTTCTAGATAGTGACTGCATTGCCAAAAGCACTAATATAAAAATATTCTAAGTAATTTATAAGATAGTGTTAATTAGAATGAGGGATTTTTTTTTTTTTAGCAATTGTTAGGCTAAATTTAAAATAAAACTGATAAAAATCCCCGCCCAGAATGTTTATTGAGGTGCTCATTTATTAAGATGCAGCCTAAACCCAAAATTTAAACACTTTTTGATTGTTCTTGCGTAAAGTTGTTTGGGTTCAAGGACAACTCCCAAATTCAACAATGTGTGTATTCCTTTGTACCTACAATTCCAACTCTGTAGAGAATTTCTCTGTAGTGGTTAACATCTTAGTCTTTTAGGACTTTGAAGGAAAGTATTGGCATTAGGAAGCATTTCAGTGCGCTGCATTCTGAGGCGTGGAGCAGTTGGCGTTGTCTTATAAAATGTAAGAGGGAACGAAGTTCCAGCGTAGGTAGGATTGTGTTGGTTACTGCACGGTTCTTGCTGGGCTGTCTTCTACTGCTGAGTCCTGAGGAACTAGCATAGGTTTCAAATAGTATAGCAATCTGAATGAGTTTGGGAAGACATGTCAGTGTTTCAAATAAATGTGATTTTTAGGTGTAAGTATTTTAAATTTGTTGTTTGTAATTGTTAATAACTGGCAGAAATTGGATTGCTTCTATTTAGAGCTGTTTATTTCATCATCAGGATGCTGCTGTTATATTTCAGGCCATTCAAACCATGATGTGAAATTCCTATAGAAAGAAGAATGTTATTGTAAACTTAGAACATTACAATGTTCTTTTAAATCGTGTGTGGGGAGCAGAGGTTAGCAGAAGATGATTGTTATTAGAGAACATAGCTGGACCATGATTTTTGACTGGGTGTCTGAAGACTAATTCTGGGCAGTGTTCTAAATATACCATTGTTAAAAATCATTTTGTGGAATATGCTCTTTGAAGGACTTTGAAATGTTATGTGTTGCCATAGTGTTCCTTCACTGATAATCTCAGTATTTTAAGACCTTTCATAGACTTGATTAGCTAAAGGATTTCTGTAACAGTAAACTTGTCAAACATGCTTTACATGTTTAATATCTCTTAGTATCCTCTGCAGCTCATAGCTGGATATGATCATGGGACAGTGGGCTTCTCACCACATTGCTGCTGCATAATATTTTCAGATAAGGATGTGTATGTAGTTGCTAGAGGACTTATTGGTGATTTTTTTTTTTTTTATTGTATGATAATGTTGACTTTGTGTGTCTGCCTTCATTCTGTGTTAAAAGGAAGACATGCTTTAGGCTTCTTTGATCGTCTCTTAGGTACTCTCAGTGCAAATCTCTAGAGGAAGTGGAGACCAACCTCTTTCCTGAGGCCTTGGAACAAAAGACCTGAGCTGCATTTTGCTGCACTGGCTTTCACAACATTTTTTTTGGTCATTGACTCATCCTTGGAATTTCCTCACCTTTTGATGTCTTTAATTTTATGGCCCAGCAGTGTTATGTTGCTATGTTAAAACACTATTATGGATAAAACCTACACTGTGTAATAAGCTGTTTCGATAACCTGCATATGGCTCCTCGGTGTTCAATGGACAATTTTTTTCCTAAAAGTATTGTCAGATTTAAAGCAGTGCATGTACCCTTTCTTTGCTTCCCTTGTGCAGTTCTTCAGCTAAATGTCTATCTTACTATTCATTTTCACATTCGATATGCACTAAGAAATGTTGCCACTTGTTTAAAAAATAGCATTAAAAAAAAGGAATTTCTATGTAAGAAAACAAGTATTGATTTACACAGAAGAAGATGGAGCTTGGAGTTGGTTGAAAGTTCTCTTTTCAGGGGTACGTCATCAAATTAATGCTTGCTCTTAACTTTGATTTAAAGTTCAGCCAGCCAAAAATCTGTTAGTCACATTTAGCCTTGCGAGGTGCCACTAGATGGTGTCAGTATCTAGTTCACTTTTTCTTTAGTCAAGCACTAAAATTACTCAAACTGCTCCATGTTTGCATTGTTTTCAGAGGCCTCTTAATTGTTCAGGTATTGTAAAGTAGGTTTGTTAGAGCAGATCATAAAAGCCACCCTTCTGTGACTGTGTGATTTGTGTTCAGATGTGCTGAAAATGACAGGCAGGTGGGTATTGATCAGTCTCGACATTTTGCTCCCCATTTTTCACCTTGTTTGTTTAGGTTACATATTTAGTCTCTCGATATGAAGAGAGATTGTCTATTGTATTATGTAGTTTATAAAGTTTTACCATTTTCTTACAAAATAATGTAGATGAAAAATGTATCATCCTGAAGCCACATACATGGTAATTATGTGAAATCTATGTTGTATATATATATATTCACATAAAGAATGTGAAATCAAGGATTCTTAAACAGGGGTGGGTAAGAAACCCAGTATCATCCCTGTCCTGATTCTGAGGTGTCCCTTCACCCTAGTCATAGTAAGAGAGGAAGGCAAACTCTCAGGGGGCAAATAATAAAGGCTGTCAGTGGTAAAGTAACTGTAGATACTGCAAAGTGGGTAGCTCTGGGCAGCTGTAAAAACCTGTAAGAGGAGGAAACCAGTAGACTGTGAGTGTATGAACTCATTGAGGGTCACTTCTGCTGTAGGTGGCAGAGGCTTGTAAGACAGATTCTGTAGTGAGCCTGGGCTGAGGAGGTTTCTTGCTGTCCAGTAGCTTTAATTCTTTGGGTGGAAAGTGGTTTTCTTTTCAGAGCTATTTTAGGTAAACATTCTTTTGTTCTCATCAAGCAATATAGGGGATCGTGATTGATCTGAAAACTACTTATGCCTTTGGGGCATACACCGCCCCCCCCTCACCCCCCCGACCATATACTACCCCTGTGCAGGGTAGGATGGTAAAGGCTGTGTCTGCTGCTTGGTAGGCTGTAGGGTTTTCAAGAGTCTAATTACAAGGATTACCTGTTAGGCAAATAACTGGCAGGTTTTGGAGATAGATGTTTATAGGCAGAGTGTGAGCTGATACAGTAAGCAATGAAATACTGAGCAGAAGGATAGAGATAGGTAACTATGAGCACGCTTTTTAGGAATTCTTGAGTCACTTGTGCAGGTATTGTTTTAGATGTCATGATGTGGTCTCACAGCTTTGTGCTTTTAAGAGTTTTTCTGTGGTTGACTAGAGCATTTTACAAATATAGTTGAGAGCGAAGCAGGAAACATTGTCCTGCTATTGACACTCCATTCTGATCTTTCTGAGTTCAGACTTGCATTTTCTAGATATTGAGGAGTGTTGTGTATGCTGAAAAAAAGAAGCTTCTGTCTTTGACTGCCAACAATTTAGTAAGTTTAAGGATTCAGTGGCAGACTTATAGAATGGAAAAGCTCAGTAATAAGTTCCTAATCAGAAGGTTGTCTGCAGAATTCTGCTGTGCCTAAGAGTGATTTCAAAGCACTAATTATGTTTAAAAAGGACATCTTAACTGAAATGGGATAATTCACTAGTATCCATAAAAATGAGAGTTGATCCTATGTTGAAAGAGGGGCAATAGTTAATAATTTTTTTTTCCCTGACAAAAATTGTCTCACCTTGGAACAACCAGTCTTGGATGAAAAATAAAGGTGCAAATGACATTGCAGCCTTTAGTGTTGGGTTTTTGTTTGTTTGCTTTTAATACTACTTAATGTGATGCGTGAAACAAGTGACTTTGCACCCTTTAATAACTCAGTGGATATCATCCTATAATTAGAGTCATGGCACTGATGATGATGTATCGCCTGTGTTTCAGATAGGGACTTCTGCAAAATTTTTGTACTCCACAGATTCACTTGCCTTTTTTTTTTTTTTTCTTCTTAATCTAGAATAAAGTTTTTAGTTTGAGGGGTTTGCACTCCTTTCTTATAAACTTAATTTAAGGGAGAAGTTGTTTGTAGTTCCATAAACCACGTTTTAGATAAGATACTCTATTTCTGCACCATAGCTAGAACTCAGGAGAAATGTCTGCCTACCAGTGACTGGCTTGGGGAGGAGGAAGTATGGTAGGGTTCACATTCATGGTTCCTGTTCTACTGCTTTAAAAGTAGTAGGTTGGTTTACTTTTTCAAAAATTTTGCTTTCATAATTTGATTTCTAGCTTCCTCTTCCATGCAAGATTCGCCTTAGAGATGATCGTATTTTTATCTTATCTCTGTGATTAGGGATATTTCATGTGGGCTCTGGCAAAAACATGCTCTCTGGAATCCATTTTTCTGTTTTTCTGCCTGTTCCTTCAATCCTTTTCAGCAGAGCGTGTCTGCTTGTGGAGCAGATGTTTAATGCAGATGTAAAGAGGACTGAAATAAACTTTCACAGGTAACCAGCTGACTGTAAGATGAGGCCTTGTTAAATACTGAATTTGTGCATCAATAACCCTTTCTAGTTGTCTAACTTTTAGGAGGAGGAAAGAGACATTTAGCTCCTGTGCATGGGATCCTTCCGTGATGCATTGTGACTCGTTTTCAGCACAGCACTGAGAATTACAGCATTTCATCTTCAAGAAGTGGAAGCAGAAAACTGTTACGCTTAGAAGGAAAGGCTGGATCCTTAGAAGTGGTTGTTGAACCCAGAAGTAGGATTGGGCACTTCAGACACTTAAGAAGAAGGTGGTAGTGTCTCCTTTGTTCCTCTGGAAGAGTAACAGGGCGTTCCTTAGAATGAAGGACCTAGCTTCTTACTGGGTAAACATGAAATAGGCTTCAGCATTCCATGCTTCCCCTGTCCTTGTTTTTAATTGTAGCACAAGCCTGGCACATTAAAGCAGTCATTTCAGCTGTTACTGTGGGAAGTTGCTAGATTTTATCGAAGAATGGAAGAGGTGGAAAGGAAAATGATGCAAATATCAACACTAAGCAATCAGGAAAACTGGTAGAATATAATGAAGCAAATTCTTTAATGTAAGAACCTTTTCCTGTATTAAATGGAGGTGCTAGAACTTCTGGGCAGGTTTCTTTACAAGCAGTGGCATTAGCGGAGCCTAGTTTCCTGTGCCCCCACATCTTCCTCCTCCCCTGACATGAGTCTTTGATTTTTTTTTTTCTTTCCTTATTAGTCTTCTGTTGCTTCTCTTTTTGCATTTTTTTTTTTCAAACTGTTGACATTTTATAAATTTATTAGCAGTAATTAATGACATAATTACAGTATGTGACTGAAATATGCTTAGTCTTAACAGTCTTAGACTTAAATTGTTAGACTGAGGTCATATCCTTCGTTTTGTACCAAATTTGGGGGGGGGGGGAGGGGAAGGGAGGAACTGTCAATCTTTCATATCTTGAGAATCCTAGGTTTTTAAGTGATTTTATTCAGCAAAGTTGCATGTAAACATTTACAATATTGCATGTTGATAGTGTAAGGATAGTAAGTGTTCGCTTGGGGTTTTTTGGGGGTTTTTTTTTGTTTGTTTGGTTTTTTGTGGGTTTTTTTTTGTTTGTTTGTTTTTCTTTTTTCTTTTTGAGCATCTAAATGAACCTTTGTTTAGAGCACCAAAGTTAGAAGCTGGTTTCACAAGCAGCTCCAGTGGTGAGGGACACCTTATGGGCATGATTCAGCATGTATCAGTTAAGCATTTAAAATACCAGGTTGTGAGTCTCCATGGACAGAGAAGTGCAAAGGTGTATTCTTAAGACAAGAAAGTTTTGTATGCCGTGTCATTATATTGTTCTCATTTTGCTTAAACTCAAGGGTTTTCGTTAAGTTATGGAAATGAATGTGCACGACAGGCATTGAAGGGTGATAAAATTCAGGGACATTGTCCATGGTACTTGCAGGAAATGAACCTGCACATAAAGTATGTAGTATTCCTACTGTCTTAATCTGTTCAGTGTTTGTTTACTGCTTGCGGCTTTTTAAAGCAGAGGTGCTTGTCTTTTGTTGTTTGGAAAACACATACTGTGTAGAAACCATTCTTAAATCTCAAGAAGCAAACACTTGAAAAATCATAATGGTGTTACTGCAGTGAATCGCTATTTAAAATTCTTCATTTTTGGATGGTGCCTGGTGCAATGTTCTTAGAAGAAAGTAAAACCTTCGTGCGTTGCAGTGTGATGTGGCCTGTTAGCTGAAGGGCAAGATGAATCAACCAGAATTTTTATAGGGAAAGAGGGATGCAGGAACGGTGATGTGAGAAATTCGTTGCTAAGTAGAGATAATATTCTACTGAACAGAGCTGTTCTTAGCGGTGTTTTTCAGGTCAGTCTTGGTCTTAGATACTGAATAAAATGTAAGCTTTCTTCTGCTTGCTTTTGTTTCTCTAGTTACTGAATGAAAGGGCATGTGAAATTGATTTCTCTTTGTATGCCCCTCCGCACCAGTTCTTTAGAATTTACGGGACATCAGGGAGCATGGTAAATGAGCTACATGATTAAATTTTTAAATCTTACAACAGCTTTGTCCAGGATGAAAATCCCAAAATTTCAAGTGATTTCTTTTATTATAGGTTTTCTTTAAAATATTGCTTGATTTACATTTACAAGATTAATAATAAATATCCTTTTGGGTTGACATTTCATAAAACAAAATTATAATCTTAAGGAATGCATTACCCACAATAGTGTACTTATTGTGGCAGTGTTACTTTTATTAAACCATTTATCATTTTAATGTTGTGTATTCCGACTCTAAAGGTTTTCTATGTTTCTCTTCAAAGAAAATGCAACAAAACAAATTTACATTCATTTTTCTTTCCTACAGCATTATCTGCATACCAGAGGTACTACAGTTTACAATCTGACTACTGGAAGGTCTGTATATGCTGCTTTTTTCTTTTTATCTCTTTTTTTTTTTTTAACGTGTTGTTTTGAATGATTGACTGAATATCTAAAATAGATTAATTTCATTAGAAGTGTGGAGTATCTACCTGCAATTACTTTTTGGCACATTAAATGAGTCTTAATGGAAATGTTCACTTATATGTACAATTTATTATAAATCTAAGTGCAAATAAATCTTCACCCCATTTGTTGAAATGTCAGATCAATTAACTTGACACATTTTAGGTTTTTTTTAAAATTATTATTATTATCCATTACTTCAGTTTTTCTTACATAAGCATAGATACTTGGATACATGAGTCTTGAGAGAATCATAACTGCTTGGAAGCTGCTGCACAGGCGTTGGACTTGTACTAGGAAAAATGTGCTCAGGTTGCTTCTTATTTCCACAGACGCCAAACAGTTTAAAGTCCCTCTCAGTATTTCAGATAACATTCTTATGTAAGACAGGAAAAAATCCTGTTAGTCTGGCTGTCTGATCTGTAAATCTTTGTAGAGGTACCAGGGCTTTAAATGAACAAAAATAAAACACTTCTTACAGTGGTATTGTCAAAACTAGCTGGCATCATTATATTGTCACATGAAATAATTAGAAGCTCATGACTGAGACAGAGGTGCAGGAAAGCAAGTAACACAGTGGATACTTCTGTGGTCTTAAGCAGCTGCCCTCCTTCAAAGTGTGTGTAATTCACTTTTCACTCTGGAAAGACATCAATACTGTGCATACCCCGGCATTGGAGAAACCGCGTTTTCTGTGTTCTTTGCATTTTATAGGAACTGTAAGTGTGTTCTGAAAACCGCCGTGGTGACTACTCCCATTTGGGGTGGTGGAGAGGGAGAGAGGCAGGGTGAATAAAGGGTAGAAGAGTAAACTGAAATAAGTGCCTCCTGGTGTATGGAAGGTGAGGTCCAATGGAAGGGTCCTAGGGAAATGGTCGATACTGCCTTGTAAAGCCCCGCTGCAGTAGAAGTTGTACGAGTGCTGTTTCACACGAAGTCATTTTGGAGTTGAAGTAGGTTGTTTGTTGGGGTTTTTTTTGTGGGTTTTTTTTTTTTTTTTAAATTAGAAATAACCCCTGTAGTTTAAAAATTGCAACAATAAAAGCAATCTATTCTTACTTCTTACATGCTCATGGAGAGTTAAAGATTGCTGTAAATGAGTGTTCAAATTGACCAATTAAGTAAACACGCATTGCAATAATTTCTGTTGCTTGTACTCTTCCCATGGCAAGCATTTCAGAATAGTTTGTGACTGAAATTATTTCTTCTGGCTGTTGTTCTAATGGATCATTATTAGAAGATGTGATAGTTGAATAGTAGAGTATTTTCCCTGTATTTTCAGAGAGTCCAGGGTGAAGTGTAAATGATTCCATATATTTCCATGGGTGTAGGGTGTTTCAGCGTGGCTGAGAATATTATCTGCAATTAAAATAGATGCAAACTCTGATCGGTTTGCAGTTCCATTTCAGGAGCGTGGATGGCAGTAAAATGTGTGATCTGTGCTTGACTTACTGAAAGCAATTTCTCTTTGTATGCAATGTGCTGATATTCTAACATATACCCGTTTCGTGTGTATAACTCAAGGATTTTACTGTGCAGAGATTATTTCAAACAATTCCAGTTGCAGGCATGAGGATGTTGTTTGGAGCTGACAAGACTGTTTTGACTTCGACAAATCAAAAAACCCACAAAACCCCAGTAGTTTTACTTCAGGTTGGCCTCACCTGGGAAGGACACTGTGTTTACTTGATCTCATCATGAGCTTCCTTATGAATGCATAGTCTAACGTATGGGTTTTTCCATAATAATTTTGGACATTTTCTTAATTTTTATGTATAGGAAAAAGAGCCTGAAAGAGTGCAGAAACATTTTTGAGTTAAAAATTTTTTGGCTGAAACTGCTAAAAATCATGTTTCATCTCCATAGAATCACAGAATGGTTTAGGTTGGGAGGGACCTTACAGACCATCCAGTTCCAACCCCCCTGCCGTGGGCAGGGACACCCTCCACTAGACCAGGTTGCTCAAAGCCTCATCCAGCCTGGCCTTGAACACTGCCAGGGATGGGGCATCCACAGCTTCTCTGGGCAACCTGTGCCAGTGCCTCACCATCCTCTCTGAGAAGAATTTCTTCCCTTGTCCTGTCACTACAGGCCCTTGTAAAAAGGCCCCCATCCCCTGGCTTCCTTGTAGCCCCTTCAGGTACTGGAAGGTGCTATAAGGTCTCCCTGGAGCCTTCTCTTCTCCAGGCTGAACAAGCCCAACTCTCTCAGCCTGTCCCCATAGCAGAGGGGCTCCAGCCCTCTGATCTCACCTCCTTCAATCTGCTGGTCATGCTTCTTTTGATGCAGCCCAGAATATGGTTGGCTTGCTTCTTACTGGATGATGCAGCTCGTCTGCAGTTGGGAAGCTGGCTGGCTTGGTTCTAGAGAAAGGTCTCCCGGGCCCCCTCCCTCCAGAGAGGGTTTCTTGTTATCATTAATGCCTTGTATCTGTAAGAAACCATTTAGTCAAGAATACTGTTTGTGGTATATTTTTGGGTCACCCTTATATGCTTATTATTATAGTTTGTAATTAACTTCTTTCAGAGAGATATAGATAAATTAAAAAGTAAAAGGCAATTACATTTCATTGTTTTACTGTTGTGGGGAGAATTTTTTTTTATTTTAGCTCTTACAGGGTTAGATGTCATCAATTAAGTTGGAATTTGTGATGAAAAAGAAAGGAAGAGAGAGAAGGGTATGAAGAAAGGGTGGTACTTACGAGCTGTGAGGAGAGCTGTGTGAGAGTACTGAGAAATTGGTGGAGAGTGTTGAATCACATGAAGGTTATTATATAAGGCAGGTTTGAAACCGGACAGGAACTGTCTTACAAACTTAAAACTTAGGCAGCCTATCTGAAATTACTTGCTGTCGTGTAGTGCAAACCTGCAGTGTTGACATAAGTGTCCTGTATCATCTTTGCTTTATAAACAGAAAACTTCTAGAAGGATCGTGAGGGATTTTAGGTTTCTTTGGGTTTAGTTTGGCCTCCTTACGTAGGATTTACAGTCTCTGCTACTGTGGGTTTTCACTGTTGCATGGGGTTCGTAATTGAGCATTATTTTCATGTGTTCATTATATGATATTCATTCTACAATTAATTTTTTTTTTCTTTCAGAAAAGCATAAATTTTGTTTGTCTGAATTTTTTACCAGATTGTTTTCTGTCAGAATTCAGGGCATGGCTTGTTTTGTTGGTAATACAGTAAGCGTTTTGTTGATCCTATGGAACAGAAAGAGAAAGAAAAATCACGTTATCAAATAACGCTCTGAATATGTGTTATCGTGACAGAAGTGACGGTGAAAGGTTAGGATGATGCTGTATTTTGCCATTTACCCAATCAATACTCCCTCCATTCTAATGAGATACCACTTCCTTTCAAAGAAGTAATGCCTGTTTTGAAGGAGGTGGGTTGCGTTATGCCGCATAATCCTAACCAGACCACGTTTTGCAGTCATGACTTTGGGTGCCACAGATCAACGTAACATGTCCTGCAAAATTACTGGGTTTCTGCAATTTTTCTTCTACGCAGGCACTGTGGTACCTTAAAGTCTGCATTAAAAAAAATTATTTGACTTGAAATCTTATGAAGTAAAATACCTCAGCTTGGATCAAAGCTGACATAACTTAATAGAGTGCTTGCATTCCAGTAGCATTCTCAGTGTTTCTTCTTCTTATGTGCCTATGCTAAAATAAATCTCCCTTCTGTGCAGTGTACTTCATTCTGATTTCTTTTTAAAACTCCCCCGTGTCAACATGTTGGGGGAGGTGAGGAGGACTGTGGGGGATGAACGGATAGAAAGGGCAGTTCAGGAGAGGGAGGCAACCACCAGAACTGCACTTTGTAGATTTTGATGCTACCAAGAAAATAAAGCTATCAAGTGTAAGTGTGTGCCATGGTTGTTGGTTTTGACATATTGTGAGGAGGGAGGATTAGAAGCTCAGCACGGGCTAAGCATATTCCTGATTTTATCCAAACATGATGGCAGATATCTGGCACCTGGAAAAAGTTATTTTATTTATATATCTCCCGTGGTTGTATTATAATGCTGTTGATCGTACTGAACTCTTTTATATAACTTCTGGGTTGGGGTAGGTCTGTCCTAATAGAAATTCCAGTACATGAGTGAATCGAGTATGTGTAAGTGTAGAATATCTGCATCTGTTGCATTGACACAGTTGCCCCAGGCAGAGGAGACCTCAAAACCTTCCTCCACAGATGTGTGGGGCTGCAGGAGGTTTCAATGCTCACTAGTGTGATTACTCCGAGGGTCTTACAGAAGAGCCTGGTTGTCTGGTACTTTGATTAGGTCTTCTCTGCTTTAGCATGACATTGCTACTGCAGCCCTTATGTGGTTTGATAATCCTGATTTAAGTATGTTTGTGGCCTTTTGCAGACAGATGACTGTTCACATACTGTCATTTAGAAATTGCGTGCTTGTAGTTGTTGCAACACAGAATTTGAATAAATAAAACTTCTTGGTATGGGTATATCAGGTAGCAGCAAGCTCCCATATGCTGATCCTCTGCAGCGTTTCTGTGAGCCATCTATTATTGACGTCTCTGTGGTTGGGGAATGAATATGTAGCTTTCTAGACAGGATTTTAGTCAAATCCAGGGGATTGTGGACAAGTTATGAGGAGCATGAGGACAGCACTGCCATTGTACTTTATCCTATATTAATTCACTGAAGAGAAGTATCCTGTCTGTGTTCAAGGACTTTTATTAAAAGCTGTGTCTCGTATCAGAGGGTACACAGATACTTCAACATTTCTATCTATGTGTGAGTACGTGGGAGGATTGCTGGGGCACAGCATTTAGAAATGTACCAAAGTGAACCTTAAAATGATGAAAGTTACTGTGAGAATGAGTTACTCCTGTATCAAGGAAGACTGTTTACTGTGGACTAGGTTGCTAGAACATTTGAGGAGTTTGAGGATACCTTCTAAAGAAAAGAAACCTCAACTGTAGTATCTCTTCATAGAGAAGTGCTCGGAGTGCATCAGTCAGAAAATCTGAATGTGAAATGTTTGAGGAAGACTTAATTAGAGAGTTATATCCTCCAACATGAAATCAGAGACAGACTTCTTGTTAGCTGTTGGCTTTGGCTGGAAAGTTGCCTAGAAGAAAAGTAAATCTGTCAGGCACTCTTTATCATTGTTATGAAAATGGTCCTAACCACCTTGGTTTTTAATAAAGATTTCATTTATGTGGTATGAATGAAAACATCAAAGAAGTTTAGTTAACTCCAAGGAGGACTTTCAAAGACCTACATCTGTGTTCCAGTGGATTTTAAGAATATCTAGGTGCAAGTATGGTACAGACTGAATTTACAGGTGCAAGGCTACACTGTAGAGGACTGAATGGTCTAGTTTAAAAAAGAAAAGAAATATTGAAAGGGCAGAAATAGATCCCATATTTTATTTGCAACTTGGTAAGGTATTGATCTGGTTCTTTGGTATTCCGTGCCCGTGTTTATGGGATGTTAGAACTACTGTCTCAGTTTCAGTATATACCTCAGACCTTAGTCATGTTTGTCTCTTACATAATTCTTAAAGTTAATTTTGGTTATATGTTTGCAAATAGCAGAATTTCCTCTCGCTTTTCCTATATGGTCTTCATAAAACTGAGGAGAATCCAAAACCATGCAGAGGTATTTAAAAAAACAACAAACAAAAAATCCCCGCACCACACAAAAATAATGAAAAATAACCCACCAAAGAAAACCCCGCCCAAACCTAAAATTATCTTTAGAAAGCCTAGAAAACAGGAAAATGCAAGTGTAAATGTGTATGCTAGTCAAGAAAGAAGGATGTGATACTAGATGTATGGTCACATTCAAAGAGCTGTAGTCAATGGCTTGATGACTGAGTGGAGAGCAGAGATGAGCAGCGTCCCTCAGGGATCAGTACTGGGACCAGTGCTGTTCATCATCTTTGTCAGAGACATGGATGATGGGATTGAGTGCACCCTCAGCAAGTTTGCTGACGACACCAAGCTGTGTGCTGCTGTAGACATGCTGGAGGGCCTGTGCCAAATAGATGGAGTTCAGCAAGGCCAAGGGCAAGGTCCTGCACTTGGGTCGGGGCGATCCCAAGCACAAGTACAGGCTGGGTGGAGAATGGACTGAGAGCAGCCCTGAGGAGAAGGACTGGACATGAGCCAGCAGTGTGTGCTGGCAGCCCAGAAAGCCAACTGTATCCTGGGCTGTATCCAGAGAAGCGTGGCCAGCAGGGCGAGGGAGGGGATTCTCCCCCTCTAGTCTGCTTTTGTGAGACCCCACCTGGAGTTCTGCATCCAACTGTGGGGCCCCCAACATTAGAAGGATATTGACTGGTTGGAGCGAGTCCAGAGGAGGCCAGGAAGATGGTCAGAGGGCTGGAGCCCCTCTGCTATGGGGACAGGCTGAGAGAGTTGGGCTTGTTCAGCCTGGAGAAGAGAAGGCTCCAGAGAGACCTTATAGCACCTTCCAGTACCTGAAGGGGCTACAAGGAAGCTGGGTGGGAGGAATTTTACAGGGGCCTGTAGTGACAGGACAAGGGGTAACAGGTTTAAATTGAAAGTGGGGAGATTAGATTGGGCATCAGGAAGAAATTCTCCATGGAGAGGGTGGTGAGGCACTGGGACAGGTTGCCCAGAGAAGCTGTGGATGCCCCATCCCTGGAAGTGTTCCAGGCCAGGCTGGATGAGGCTCTGAGCAACCTGGTCTAGTGGAGGGTGTCCCTGCCCATGGCAGGGGGTTGGAACTGGAGGATTTTCAAGGTCCCTTCCAATCCTAACCATTCTACGATTCTGTCATTCTATGATGTTAGTCTGTGCTGAGTTGTTGGTTTTTTACAGAAAGTAATTTTACAATGTTTCTTGTTATGTAGACCTAAAGTGTGATTTAGTACCAGTAAGTTTTACAGTGCTGTTCTAGAATTAAACCCATGTAGAAATGCAACTAGGAATATTCTTAACCTTATGGCTAAAACACTTTAATTAGTATTAGGCCAAAGAACTAAAGTAGAAAAGTGTTTGTTTTTAAATGTGAGCTGTTGCTTGTGTTAGTATTTTTATTCAGCTAGTTTTCATCTCTGCCTTTTCCGTTTTGGTAGGCCAAATGTCTTTTTTGGTATGTTTTTATAATGCTGTAAAATAGGAAAACAATTAAAATAACATTAATGCTTTAATTTTGTATGTTTTGCTGTCTTTTCTCCACACGCAAGTCTATTTCCTCTTTTTTAAACAGTTGGACAGAAAGCAATTACTAAACATACTGATAACAGCAAGTAAGAGAACGTTTTGCACCTTGGAGGATCTGTTCATAAGACAGCAATTTTCCACTTCATTGACTCACAACTGTTTTATTTTCTGCAGTAACTTCAAAATACGAAGTAGAGGTTTTTAGACAGAATTCATCAACACTTCCATTATTTTTTTTAATTAGCTATAAATGCTTAGCTTAATTGAAACAGTATGGTGGTATAGGATCAGTAGAAATTGCTGGAGCAGACACCTGCCTGAAAGAAGAGTTGGAGAAGGTAGTAGGATACTTTGTGAATGCTGCTTTTTACTCAAGCCCTGATTATTTTTTTTAAGATAATAGATATCCCATGTATGGAGACACATTTCCCCAGGAGAGTCCTCAGAGAACAACATTATAAAAAGACACAAAAAGCCTTTAATACGAACTATTGCCACATCGCAACACAGGGCATGTACACGAAAAACAGACAGAAACAGTCCCTTTGATCAGAGAAGACTTAATCAGAGAAGCATTTAGAAGAAGACTTGATCAGTAAAGCAAGTTTCAAAAATCCTTGATGAAGGTGAAATTTGCTGAGGTTAAGGGCATTACAGGATGAATTGGGAGATACAGTAGGTGATCTACAGATGGGTAAGGTGAAAATCTGCAATTCAGTGTATTACTGCAAAATAATATCAAAATGACAGGGTAGGAATGGAATAAATAGAAATTTCAGAGGAAATGGAGAACTAGAAAGTGAAAAATAAAATCAGAAATTGAGAAGATATTCAGTGGCTCTGGAAGACATTGAGAAGGGAGATACTATAAATACCTTCTATATGCTCTTCTGTCTGAAAATATAATGGTCATCAGCGCAGCACATGGGGTTCTATAGCACCCCTCACTTTTGACTAAAACAACAGTTTTTAGGTTGTAATCCTTTTGCTAGAAGAATTTTGACAAAGACATCCTGGTCATGTTCTGAGATGGTATGAAATACAACTGTTTCAAGACTTATTGTAGACTAAGAGGGAGAGAGGAGCATGATGTTGTTATGGAACAGCAAATACGAAATAGTGCTAACTTTGAAAAGTATGTCCTAATTTTTAAATACTGAAGGCAGTCAGTCATTGTAATAGAGATAAAAAGCATTTATACGGGATTTAAGGAGAGAAACATTTTCAGGAGATCGTGTTGTGTAAAGCAATCTGGAAATATAGCCTGAGTCTGATACAGCACGGTAATAGAGGGTGATAAGCTATAATGTCCAGAAAAAGAAAACAAGAAAAGGGGAGGGAGAATGCTGAGTGGGGAAACAACTGTAAGACCTGGTGAGACTGAAAAATAATACGAGGAAAAGGAAAGTGTGGCTGGAGGAAGAATCACAGGGAGTGGGGGAAGGAAAATTGTAGCCCTGGTGAGAATTTGAATGTAAAGAAAATGACAGAAGAGAAGTCAAAACATACTTCAATGCTAAGAGCATATGGGGAGAAGGGAGGAAGGTATATATAGTATAATATAGGAGTGGATTGTGGGAGGTCTGAAATGAGACTTTTGCCAGCTTTCTCCCCATCAGCAACCTCTGTGTCATAAATTCACCAGGCATGGTGGGAGAGCTTTAAAAAAAAATAAATAGGGAAAGAAAAAAATCCAAGGAAGCAGGTAGCTGTTGGAGTGAGAAGCATAGTATCGCTCTCCATCAGCGGACAAGGATGTCTTCTGTTGCGAGGAAGGCAGAAGAAGGTGGAGTGTGAAGCACTGAGGGTGACTTGGGGAGCTAGAGAATAGAGTAGATAATAAAAATTCAGTATGTTTATAGTGGATGAAATTACAGTAATGGGGCTTCAGCTGATGAAAATGAACTTTGTCCTGAACCTGCTGGAGGGTCCATGGCAGGGGGAGGAGTGAGTGAAGGGGACAGGAACTCCTCTCTTTTAATTAAACAATGAAGATTTTTAATGTATGTAGCTGTTACTGTAGCTGGTGATAACAATTTTCTGTTCACAAAAGAGTGAGTTGTACAGGAAATCAGGAAAAGAGGGTCTAGCAATTGCACGAAGTCTTTTACTGATGAAAAATACCTGAGAACATATTTTACATAATATTTAATTTTTTGGGGTGCAGTTAGGTAAGAATGAGTATTTCTGTTGGTGAAAACCTTTCACTTTGATCCTAAGATAAACTGGCAAAACAAAAAGAGGGGAAGAAAAAGACAGATACAGCGTCATCAAAGGTAACTTAAAATAAAAATGGTTTAAAAACTACAGTGAAGCGAAGCCCATAGCTGGCAATGTCTGTTGCTCCAAAGGTTTTTAAAGGTTATTAATAGATTTAGAACATGAACTTGTCCCCTCAGTATTTCAAGATGAGTAGAGATTGCATGTGAGAAGATATTTGAAAAGCTAGAAAAGTTGTTAAAAGCACAAGACCTAAGAGAAATTTGGAGTATGAAGACTGCTAAATTGACACACTATATTTATGAATTGTGCACCATATGATCTCTCTTCTGTGTCAGAATGCTTGGTAGCTTTGGTAACACAGTAAATGAGGTTATTTCAGTATCCCATAGGTGTGATCAGTTAGTGTGATTAGTCAGTGATGTTAATAAATTGGGATTCTTAAATGCAAACTGTGTTTATGAAGAATAACTAGAATTCTGCCTCTTAAGGTTGAGAGAACTGTATGTATATTTTTAAAATATTTCAGTGAAAATTATCAATAAGTAAAGAGAAACTCTGGAATGCTGGAAAGGGTAGTGACGATTGTGTTACCAATAACACTTGGTCATCTATAAAATACACAAAAATAGAGTACATGAATAACTATATTTGGGTTTCAGAGAAAGATCTTTTAATATTGGATGCTAAAAATAACATTTATTTCTTGTAAATCAGTAATGCAGACAAGTTGAAAGAAATAAATGGTTTTTTCCCTAGAACATGTTGTTAAATGAATGCCACCTAGAAAGATTAAGGTGAAAATGTGTTGTATATCATGCTGTTAATTAGAGTAAAGCATAACTGATGCCCAGTTTAGAAAAGAGGATACATTTATCCAGATAGTTCTTAAAGGGTAACAAATCCGAAGAGTTACAGTTTTGGATTTTGTGCATTCTGGGGATGAGAGGGGTGTGTGTGTATCTAAAATTCTGTCCCTCTTTGAGCTAAAACACAGAGAATGCTTATGTAGTCCATACCAGAGAAAGCAGCAGATAGTGTTTTTTCCACTATTGTTGATGCAGACTGATAATGCAGCATGTCCAATTTTGTGTACGTTAAAATTGTACAAGGTTCTAATAATTAACTCTCTCATTAGATGATTTATCTAATGAAATTATGACAGGAGGCCATATGCCCTCTCCTTGAAAGGATTCTAGAGTAGGTGTAAAATCTTAAGAAAAAAAAAAAAAAAGAAGATAGAGACTGACCAATTTAACTGATAAATTTTGACATGTTGTGCCTCTGACCTCCAGATAAATTTGTTAAATTGCCTCTTTTTTACGTCTCTTTCAAAATTAACTGTGATACAAAACAAAGGAATCCTCCTTTGCACATATAAACGGTGTACCTGTTTGGGTCACAACAAGTAGTAGGGTTTTTTAGGGAACAACGAGTAGTAGGGTTTTTTAGGGAACATGTATGTTGCTGTTTGATTCGAAATATTTTGCATTTGCGCTAAATTAGAGAAAAGCTTTTATTTTAATATGTCTGCAGTTCTGGTTATTTTTTTTCCAGTGTATATACATTCATTAAGCCACTCATCCCTTTCAATCAATGGTTTTATAAGAATTCAAAAGGCTGGCAAATCTGCAATATACTCAGGATGTTAATGGTAAAAGATGAATGAATGTGCTTTGGTCAGGACAAGGAGAAGACAGGACAATCTTGGAGGAAACACCCCATACCCTAGACATGGTGTCTATTTCCAAACAGTATTGTTAACATTTTCTAACGGTGATGCTTCACCCAGGAAATTTGTAAGGAATGCTGCTTTTGTCCCCCTGTCTGTATGATTTCTGTCTGGAAGTCCAAGTACTCTGGGTGGAAATAACATGAGGATTGGTGGAAAAGTCTCTTCAGAAAAGCTTTTTATGCATGTTGAATACTCCTACTGCAGAAGTTTTGTTTGTAGAGAATAAAAACTGTCACCCTTTATCTGCTAGCACTTAGAATAATAGCATGCTTCCTTCCCTCAGTCCCTGTGATGAGAACGTAGGATGCTAAAATATGAGACGTGCTGAAGTGTGGCAGTGGAGAAACTCATCAATTCTGATTGTTCGGAGAAAGGCAGATTTAGTTGAGTAGAAAGATCTGACTTGAGCGGAGGACACGTCTTCACTCAGCAAGAATATTATTTGAGTGTTGATAATATTGCATGACCCAATGTTTCTTTTTCTAAATGAGAACAAGTATGTTGACAGTGCTTGCTTTCTCCAAAGTATTCTGTGGTTTGCAGAAAGCGCAGTAATGGTGCAGTTACTTCATGCTCCATATGATAGCTCTTTTGTTGAAGGGAGAACACAGCACCCTATTTTACTTATTTGTGGTTTGTAGAGTCCTGTTTGATCATAAGCTGTAAGTAGATACTGTATCTCATTAACGAGTGGCATTTTGTAAATGAATCTTCTAAGTTTTAAGGTTCTGTATTTAAAAGATGAAATATTTGCTCAGGTTTAGAAACAAAGAATTGTTTATTTTGCAAATTTTGAGATTTTGAATTTGCTCTTTCCAAAACTGACGCTTCAGTTGTAGTTTTTTAAAACACCCTTTCAAGGATATCCCTAATTGAGGTATTCTGCTGCATCGTTACCTCCTTTTCCCAGGGATACAGATTCAACCTTTTTCTGTGGGGTGGGGGTGGGAGGAGGGGTTGAAGTCTGAGTGGATCTACTACAAATTGATGGAGAAGGTACTGGGTGGGAGGATGGGGAGACACAGAGCTGGGGGTCTCTTTCTTAAAGAGCCTGCGAGTAGCTTGAGTGAGGCTAATCAGCTCATGCTTTGAGGAAAAGGCAAATAACTTACAGTGTTTTTAGAGCAGCGTTTGAGGATGATTGTGCTCTGCTCTGTGAAGCAGCCTCGCAAGGATGCGTATTTAGAGAAGAAACAGAAATCAGTTCTGCTTCTTGTGTGCACTTGCAGAAAGGTGTAACGAGACGTAATCCCTGGTGTCTGCTTGCCTTTCTGGAGCACATCAGGGCAGGGGCGGGTGCTGAAACCACCGAGTGCTCTCCTTGAAGGGAAGACCAGATGCTGAAAAACCACTGGAGATTTCAAATGCCAAAGCGTACTACCAGCAAACAAACAAAACCTTTGAGTTTAGATAATTCTAAAGAAAAGTATTTCTAAATATATACTGAGAAGGTCTGCAGCTTCCTAGAAAACCTGTAGCTAATCATCTCTTCCTGTGCAGTTTGCAAGTTTGTAGTAAACAGATAGGGGTATACCATCATTCAGAAGAACCTGGGAAAATACTGGCTTGTCACCCCCAGCCACTTCCCTGGGCCGCTATATTCCAATTTTTCCTAAGCCACAGTGCTGTATCTGTTTTCACAAGCTATTCCTCCCAGCTTTTGAGGGATAACTCATAACTTCTATTCCTCATGCTGTGTCATTTTTCTCATCTCATTTGCCAGAGGAATGGGAATGATGAGAGATCCAGCGTCTCGGATATGGGAGAAATAGCAGTCAGCTAGGGATCTATCACCCTGTTTTCTTCTTTCCCAGACTAGTCTTTGTTTTGCGAGGCCAGAAAGTTACTCAAATTTTATCTGGTATTACCAGCCAATATAAATGCAGCTTTTTTTTCTGGTTTCCTCATTCAGTTTTTCTGGATTAGTTTTTTACTTCATGTTTTTCTTTTTGTAGGCATTGTTCTAGCCTCTTCTTTCTGGATTCTCAGGGTCATCAGAAAAACAGCAATAAAACTGTATTACCAGCCATCATAACTGCACTGATGCTGTCTAATGTATTTTCTAAAAGTACTTCAGGTATTGTTTTTGTGTCCTTCCAAAGAGGATTGGGATCCTTTGTATGCATTTAGTTGTCAGACTGATTCTTGGGATCAGACACAGATCTATTCCCAGCTATCTTAATGATGTAATCAGGACTTTGTGAACTTTTTCTGAAAACAAGTAAGCTAAGAAAATCTGATTCCAGCCCTGGTAAACACTGTAAAAGGGAAGATGGATCAAACAGAACTGGGGTGAAGGAGGGATTAAAAAAGGAAGGAGGGATTTAGTCATACGTGCAGTTAGTTTGAACTTTGTTTTTGGAAATAAAGGAAAATAAACTGATTACCTTTCAGAATTACTATTTTAGTTATAGCTAAGGGATGAAAACCCGTAGTGGTGACAGAGAAGGGGGAATCTCTTTAAAGGAGACTAGTGCTGATGGTGATACTTTCTGTGTTTTCCATTCTTTTTATCAACTGCTGCAGGGAGTTCATGCTTACTGCATCTTCCAGAAGTTTTCATAGCGCTGGCTATATAGAAATCTACATCAGTTTTGCAGAATGCTGCAGACTCGCAGTGCTTTCATGGTTTCAGAAAGGAGCTGGACAAACTCAGGGATGAAAAATCCATTAAGAGCAGTTAAATATGAAGACACTTTGTCTGGCTTTAGAAACCTCTGAACCACAAATCACTGGAGGTTGGGAGGGTGTTCTTGAGAGGGAGGGGAATGCTTAAAAGTAATGAAGGAGAAGGGCATGAAGTTACTCTTAGCGGTAACTTCAGCAGCAACATTTTAAAAGTTAAATGCTACTGCTGAATTGTGTGATCGCCTGCCCCCTCCCTCCAAAATCACCTACTCGGGGTTATGTTTCCATTTAGTGACATAGTCTTTATCTTTTGGAGAGGGAGGATGATTTTTTGATTAAATACAGTCATTGGTTGTTGTCTAGAATAAAATTACTTTGTGGAGCTATACAAGAATTTCAGTACATTTTATCCTGTTCTCTCTCTCTGAAATCCATAAAAATATAATAACATAAATGAAATCATCCATCTAGTTCATAATGGAGCATTATAACCCTGTCTCAGTTCTGTGTCTGATCTCAAAATCTAGGCAAACAGAGCCCTCTATCTGTCTGAAATTTGTAAATAAGCTCTGAAGAAAAGCTTGTCTTGAAGACATTTCCACTTCACTTGGACAATATGTCTTCCAGAGCAATGTCTGCTTTTTCCCTAAACTTTCTTCCCTGTGCGTTGGAATCAAATTCCTTGGGAGTCTTTCCTCAATCACAATGGCTGTAACACCAGCTTTTAAAGAAAGACTGTGTAGGTACTCCTTGCTGGTGAGCTTTTCTGACTTGGGCTTTGAGTAAAGAAAATTAAGTCAACAGATGATGAATGCCACTTCAGAGTTCAAGACAAACCCCAATGAATGATGCCACAGGTAGGCAACTAGTCTTGAACCGAGAATGAATATTGTGTTGCCTTGGAAAAATAATACAAGATAAAAATGCCTCTAAAGGAACACAATGGGTAACTTGGATTTTTTAAAATGCTACTGTTCAGTGGTTTTACTAATTCTGGTATGTTACGCAGACATGTAACTCCAAATTCACATGGCATCTTTCTGTGTTAACTAACCTCTCTAAACCTTGATTTTTATTTTTTCCTGGATTCTAGTTTTAGTTATATATTCTTGGTCATACAGCCTGTACATACAAACTGGGAGATGTAGTGTGTGTCTTGAGATATTTTGGTAATTCAAGTTCAGGAAGCAAGTACCAGGGGTTGGACTTTGCTTTGTTATTTGACTGGAACACATTGAATCACTGCAGTACTGGAGCACTGTCACCTCTTCTGGCTGTGAAGAGGAAGTGGTCGACAGTTTTGTAATTATTGGGAAGAATGTGATCTGCCATGTTGAGAAAGGATTATTTTGTCATAAGTGGAACAGAGTTTCCTGTCTCTGTGCTGTCAGTCAAGTGTGAGATGAACAGCAGTTTGTTAGTCTGGGTTATCAAACCCATGTTAATGCAGAGGTGTACCTCTACTCCTGAGTCACTTTGGTAGCTTTTAGAAATAGAGAATGAAGGGTGAGTGGCCATGTGTAAGGATATCTAAAACATGGATCTCATAAAGCCAAGTTACTCAAAATGCTTGGTACAGAAACTCCCGTTTCATTTAAATGCAAGTAAATAAAGTCAGATTTTCTATTTTATTCCTTCCACCCCATGCATATTGCACAGACAGAGTCTCTAAGGAGTTTGGGGAGGGCAGGAACAGGTGGTTAGCCTGAGGGTTCTCTTTGCTTTACTGAAGAGGATCTGAATTTCAGGCCTGAAGAGTATTTACTGGAGGCCAGTCACACAGTGAAGGCACTAAACAGGTTTAAAAATGATTGACAGACATAGCTACCATTCTGTGAAATCTCAAGAGAAATTGAGATGTGGACTATATCTGCCAGTTGATACAGATTCAGATGTTTAATTACCACATTAAACAGTTTAATATGGTCTGGACTTCCTAAAGCACATCCTAAAGTGGATGTGTTTGTGTTTAAGAAAAGGATCAAACGTAATGTTAAAAAAAAGGAAGTGTTCCACAAAACTTCTTATCTGCAAGGCATCAAGCACAGATTAAACCTTCCAGAAAATGAGTTCATATTCTTTCCTTTTCACTGACATTGATTGTGAGGAGACTTTTTAGGCTCCCTGCCTGTCATATTCCCTGTCTGTCAGAGCATGCTGCCAGTGGCTGTGGTCGGTCTCCCAAGGAGTATATTTTTTATTAATGTTGGGAGTTCTTCCTAGCAGACCAGTAGAATCATGGAACGGTTTGGGTTGGATGGGACCTGAAAGACCATCCAGTTCCAGACCCCCTGCCATGGGCAGGGACACCCTCCACTAGACCAGGTTGCTCAGAGCCTCATCCAGCCTGGCCTTGAACACTGCCAGGGATGGGGCATCCACAGCTTCTCTGGGCAACCTGTGCCAGTACTTAAGTACCTGTAATTAATTCACATGATCTTCCCATGTTAGTATTCATTCTCCTGGATATTTGAGAGACAGGTTTATTCTTTGGTTAAGCAAAGTACTGTAAAGAGTACTGATGATTTCAAGGTAGGATATTGATGCCTGCCCAGTTTGAGATCTGCTGGGTGACTGCAAGGCCATGATTACCTGTTTATGAAGCTGCCCACAACATTGTTTTCTTGCCTTAGAACCATCTTTGTCTTTCTTTGGGTTTAATTTACTTCATTTTTGATATCTGCAATTAAAGAAGGATCCTGTTTATGGAAACTTCATTCTCATAGAAAACTGGACCTTAAGACAATGTGTAAGAAAGCTGTAAATTCCTTTTTTGGAAAATGTTACTTTAAATAAGAAGGTAGACAAATTCAGATTATGCTGGAGAGGAATGGCATATTCAGAAAAGAAGGGAAGTAGTATACAGCATGTAAGTTTAAGCAGTCCTAAATGTTCTTTGAAGGGATAGAAAATAGTTGTTAATTGTGTTGTGACGGGGGGGGGGGGGGGGGAACCCCACATCTTTGATCTAGGAAAATAAATCTAAATTTATGTAAATTAGTGTTATATGGAAGATTTGTAAATATAGGGCTGCTATTAAATGTTCTTAGTGATGTTTAATGATTGGAAGTGAAAATAAATACTGATGTTCTAAAATGGAAGATAAATTTTGTATGTTGAATGGTAGAAATTTAGACATACAAAGAAGATTATGGAGAATGAAGACAGTGGGTGGAATTTCATATAGTATGTTGAGATTTTTAAACAGAAGTGTTTGAGACTACTTGTATCCACCTCCTTATGTGTTCGTGGCTGCTGGTGTTCAGTAATCTGACCTGAGTATCAGAAAAAGTGGAGAATACGGACAAAAAGTTGGAAGACCAAATGATATTTAGTTTAATGAAGAACAGTATAGAAGCCTATAGTGGAAAGCGTGGTCTTACATAAAAGATAAGTATTGTTCAACTTGACATTTTGCTAGAATCTCGTCATCCTCCTCTCAAACGTAGAACAGCAGAATGAAATTTCAGATAAAGGATAAAAGCATCCCCAAGAACTGTTTGCAGAGGAGACAGAGAGGAGGGAGGGCGAATCAACATATCCCGTATATATGGGGTGGAAAGGGACTCTGCTGGCCTTCAGTACAGGAGTAAGGAGGTATCCACTTACACTGAGGATCAGCAATTATAATGTAAAGTTAATTTGTGGAACTCAACATAGCAAGGTATCTTTAAATAAGGGCTCCCTAGAGTCTTGTGAGAGGAGTTCAAATTAACACAGGAGGAGAAAATCCCCATTCTTTGGCATTGGTTAATTGGCCTCTTCTGTCCGCTCTTCCCCCATCCTTCAGGCCGTCAGCTAACTGCACACACAACGTGAGTTTAAGAATAAACTGCCCCAGAGGGAAAGATTTTGAAACTAGCAACTCTGAGAGGTTTCTTGCAACCTTTTACTGTAGGATGAGGTAATGGTCAGAACTGAGGAGAGGCTGGTGGGTTGAAAAACGTTGGTGTTCCTGATTCAGGACAGTTGCCATGTTTCCATTTCCAGTTTTTTCGAGTTAGTTTTTTGGAAGTTAAACTGTTGACAGAGGTAATTAAGTGACATTAGGTACAGCATCAGTAATGTGATGGTAAGAAGAGGGGTGGGCGAGGGAAAGCAAGATGAGCTCTGGAGTAGTAGATGGAGAAGGAGCTAAGTAGAGCAGTGCAGATGGTGGAGGGTGAAAGGAGTGTCCGATCATTTGGGTTGTTTGTAGGGTTTTTTCCTTTGTTTGTTTTGCCTTTAGAAATCGACTCACTAGTATATATATTCAGAGTGGGCTGAAAATCTACTGATGTACAGTTTTCTGTTAAGAAATGGTGATTTGATGGAATCGAAATACTCTGTGGGAATGGTTGGTGGGCTGCCCAGCTGCTTTGCTTTGCTCTTGGCTGCTGGCCATCTTGTCTGCTCCCCCAGCTGCCTGTCATGTGGGCCGGCTGCCTTGTCTGTTGTATCCTATTTTAAGTATTTGTACATTTTAACAAATAAAACAACAAATCACCAATTAGAACACCAATTAGTGATTACTACTAAACCGACTACAGCCTTAATAGGAAAATAATTTTCAGTAATAATTGATTCACTAATATCTAACCAACAGCTATTAATCAATGATCTTGCATTTCAATACTTAAAACAATTAAAGCTTTAAAAATTTAACATATTCTTATTTTAACATTTAATATATTTATAGCAATACATAAAATACATACCCAAAATACACTATCCAGTAACATTTTCCATTTTCAGATGTTACTGATGTAAAAAAAATTGAGTCAAAATTGATGTGACCAGTGAGAATTTTTTTTCTTAAAGCTGATACTCAGAATTTTGTTACAAATGTGGGATTTTGTTCAGTTTGCAGTTCACAGGACAAACGGGTTTAATGCTGGAGCCAATGAAGCCTATGATGTGCTGGTGTCGTGTTGTCCTTTCGCACCTGCTGTCCTTTTTTCTCCCACTTCTCTTTGTAAGCACGCAAGGACTCGAATTCCTCTAGTTTCCTAGTGAAGCATCCTGAATGGCATCTTGTTTCCTATGACAACTCTGAGCAGGAATGGTTGATCTATGATCTATATCTGTGCTAATGGTCTAAGTGTCTCTTCCCAAAGAGGAGGGACTAACCAAACTCTACCTGCTTTCTGAAAGTCAGCCTTGGGCTGGGGACACTTTCCTCTATCTAGCAGTATTTTCAGTGACATTTCTCAAGTTCTAGCTGCTGCCCAGCACACTGCGGCTTAAGATTCGAGGGAACAACCATAGACAGTTTTACCACTTATTTTTTGTGATGTTTTCCTTTGGTTTTTTACTGGTTTGTTTGTGTGTATTTGAATTACTTTGTAGTCATTCATGCTTTAATATATTCAGCTTGTCCACTCCCATTTTATGTGGAGGGCTCAGGTAGAGCAGCTGTGTAATTAGTGTTGCCAAGGCTTTTTTCCAACACAGTAGTGATTCTCCAGCAGTGAGAAACTGACAGGGAAATAATAGAGCTACTTGTAAACTCAGTGAGATTCCCGTCTTTGCTGGAAAAGGTTGAAAAAATGGTGAATCAAGGACATAAAATTCTATACTAGTAGTTCTATTTCCTAAAATATTTTTAAGATGATGGGTATGAATAGTAATGGTCACTTTCCATGTGAAAGGGAATAAACCATTTCAATAAAGTGTCCAAATGTCATCTTCCAAAAAAGATGTTTCGGTAATGTTTGTGTGTATACGTGGACACTAATTTCTGTACTTTGATTGAAAACCGTCGTGACGTGATCTAATAATTTGTTAGGTCAGCATATCTAGCTGGAAAAAGAAAAAAGCCAAAACGTTTAATAAGTCTGAAATAAGAGCAGTAGTCATCAAAGGAAAACAGAGGTTGAGAAGAACTGCTCTGTGTTTAGTTTGCTTATGCTAATCAACATTGGGGCCCCACCTCAAGGGTGTGGACAAAATAAAGAAGTGCCTGTAGGACAGTGTTATGGTGGAACCTCTGTTGTCTTTTCTGGGTAACCAGCAGGAACAGGTGACTCTGAAGTGCTTGTACACAAATGCATGCAGCCTGGGGAAAAAATGGGAGGAGTGAGAGGTCCACACGCCACTGCAGGGCTGGGATCCTGCTGGGATCCCAGCGGTGCCGTGCGATAGCTCAGGCGCTGGAGTGCTGCAGCGGCTGAGTACTGGCTCATTAGGAAGGAGGGTCATTAGGAAGGTGAGGAGAGGGAGAAGCCCTTTGTGAAAGAGCAGCAAGAATGCATGGAACCCTGCTTTTGGACATTGGAGAAGCCAGTTGAGAGATTGAGTCCTGATTAGTGGATGACCAGCGTGGGTGATGTGGTGGTTGTCTGTCCCGGACCACCTGCTCAGGAAGTAGAGGGCTTCTTCTGACACCTGGAAGCAGCACTGCATTTACAGACACTAGTCCTAATAGTGGGCTTCGCTGGCAGGGCAGGGCAGTGGGGTATGAGCAATGCAGGAGGTTTCTGTAGTATAATGATGACAAGTTCCTGACACGGTTGATGGAAGAGCCAGCAAATGGAGACGGTCTGCTCCTCTGCTCATCCCTGCAAGCATGGAAGAACTGGTGGTGAGTGTGAAGGTTGAGGACAAGACTGGTTGCAGGGACTGTGAAATGATGGAGTCTGGGATCCTGAGACAACGGAACAAGGCAAATACAATCAAAGCCCTGGAATTGAGAGGTTTGCTCAGGGATCAGCTTGGAAGAAGCCCTTGGACATGGACCTGGATAGGAGAGGGTTCCATGAGAGCTTGTTGATTTTCAAGAATAGCTTTCTCTAAGATCAAGAACAGTCCATCCAGACTTGCAGGAAGTTAGATAAAAAGAAAGGGAATCCTGCATGGATGAGCAAGATTCTCCCAACAAAACTCAGGCATAAAAAGCCTACAAGAAGGTAGAAACAGGGATAGATGACTTGGGAGGAATATAGAGACATTGTCCAAGCATTCAGGGAATATGTAGGGAAAGCCAAATCCCACATGTAGTTGAAAGTGGTGAGGGTTGTGAAGGGCAAGAAGAAGGGATCTGATGGGATGAATCAATGAGAGCTGAGGGAGCTCACCCATGTCATTCTGAGACTACTCTCCATTACCCTAGAAGGGTCATGGTGATGGGGGAAGGTTCCTGAGGAAGGCCTGGAAGAAAGCAAATGTCACTCCTGTCTCCAAGAAGGACAAGAATGAGGATCCAGAGAATTACAACCTAGTCAACCTTACCTTCATCCTTGGGAAGGGGATAGAGTAAATTATCCTGGAAGCAATTTCCAAACATGCTTGGGGCAGGCAAGTCATTGCAATTAATCAGGATGGGTTTATGAAGAGGAAATTGTGCTTGATGAACCTGATAGCCATTTACAACACAATGACTAGCTCAGTGGAATGGGCAGGAGCCATGTACATTGTTGGTGATCATTTTAATATGCTCAGACAAATTGATGAAGGAATACATAGTTTACAAACCTGCATATATTCTGTCATTAATGAAGAGGTTTTGAGTTATTTAGTGTTGGTTTATCATTTTGTCTTTCATGTTAAAGTGCTCCCTATAAAGTGATTTTGGCACAGTGTTACTACCCAAGAGTTTTGAAATTATGACTGTATCTTGAATGATTACTGTATGTGTTTTTTGATAATTCAATGGTAGTCTTGTCTTGATGGACCCTGTTCATCGTTGTGTGACAAGGAGCTTTTTTTCAGGTAGTGCTGAAAAGCCACTTGATGGACAGTGGTGAAACTAGGCTCCCTCTTCAGCTTGTTTAAGCAGGTTTTGCCATATGTGTTTGCTGTCCCACCATTTTCACTTGTGAACTCAGCATTTCAGAGATGTTGAAAGAGTAGTTTCTGTGAAAGGGGAAAAAAAAAAAAGTAAGTAAGATACCAGGAAGAAGTTCTTCCTGGAGAGGGTGGTGAGGCACCGCAACAGGTTGCCCGGGGAGGTTGTGGGTGCCCCATCCCTGGGAGTGTTCAAGGCCAGGCTGGATGAGGCTCTGAGCAACCTGGTCTAGTGGAGGGTGTCCCTGCCCATGGCAGGGGGGTTGGAACTGGATGGTCTTTCAGGTCCCTTCCAACCCAAATCATCCTGTGATTCTATTTTTTATGAATTAAGAAGGATATATTAGCCAGTTTTCTTCTACAAGTAGTAGGTGTATTTTGGCAATATTTTCCGAAAGGATGAATGTCTTAAAGACAAGATGAAATTACTTTGTAGTTATTTACCAAGACTTTACATTAATTAATCTATTATATATGCCAGAATGTATTTGTTGCAGGAAGAATGACTTTTATATATTAATTGCTTTCACGTGGCTGTTGGGGTGCAGGTACATACATACCCAGTAACAATTTTTTGACTATTGTGATTATTGCTCAAGAAGCAGGGTCGTGCAAGCATGTTATATATAGCTGTATTTTAAATATCCCATATAAACCTGATGATTTTTCAGGTACTACAAAATTTCTTTAAGACTTTGAAGAAGCCAAAACTGACGATATTAATTTGTAATACACCCCTTACTTGGATCTTAGTATTTTTGTAGGTGTTGGGAATGCGTAGGACACGCAGCTCTCTTTTTCATGTTTGTACAAATCTAAACACATTTTAGTTGAACCCTTCCCTTTCTCTTGTGAACTCTTCTGATCTTTGTGACTGGAACTGCTAGAGCTTGTCAGCTCCCGAAGGCGTGTAGCTGTTTATGCACAAGAGCCTGAGTGGAATTTTTTATGCGGTACATGCTCTCCAGGGAACTGTTGTTATATATTGAGTAGTGTCAGGAGGAGGTATTAAGCACTATAGTGTCAAAACTTCATCTTTCCTTTTTCAGTAAAGAAATAAACATATTCACACATTTGAACACAAAAACTGTTCTTTTGCTTCGAACAGGTGGCTGAGAGACCCTGTGACCACAGGATGAGACGTAAACTGTAAACCCTTGTTTCCCTGGTTAGGTTTTCTGAGGAGCAGTGGCCCCCTGCCCACGTGCATCCTCTGCAGCCTGGTGTGACTTGGGCCTGACTGCAGGTTCCGCTGGAACCAGGGCAGCTGTGGAAGGGGTGTTCAGAGTCCTGCTGGAAGCAATTTTAATGTGTCATCAATGACTTTTTTGATTCCTGGATGTAGTAAGCAAATGAAAAACAGTCGCTGGTCTCCTAAGGGTGCTGAACATCTTTTTTCTATAGTTATCCTTCAGACTCCCACCAACCAACTGCATGTGGACTGTTTCTCTTGTTTCATTTTTATTTCGTAGTATGGTGGGATACACTCTGATTTCTGTCTAAATTTTATCAACTTTTTAACGAAATAAAGGGATTATTTTACCAACATCTAGTCCTGCCCCTTAGAGTCATAAAGAAGAAACGGTGTATTGGCCTGCGTGTCTCACTGGTTAAGGACCTGCATGAGAAAACTAACAGGCAGGCTACGATGGTATGTCGTGGTTTTATCCGTCTTGTACTGATCCATAAAAGTTGATTTCTCACAAGTCAAAAATTTATATGTGGCTTAGGTCAGTAATAAAACATTGCTGGTGTTTGGGGGTTTTGTTTGTTTTGTTTTCTGGTTTTGTTTTTTTTAAGGCAGGTTGCGTGTTTAAATCTTTCATCTAGGATTTCCCTCTTTCTCTTTGAAAAGTCACTGTAGGTTTGATATGCATGTTGTTGGTAGCAGTGTAGGCTTAAAGAGCTTTTACTTACTTTACTTACATTCCACTCGTTCACTTGTGCTAATGCAGTTGTTTATGGGGGGGGGCTACACAGTGAACTTGGCTGGGTAACTGATCCAGTTAAAAATAATCCTTTTTTATCTGGATATTAATAGATCAGTTCTGGCATCTAGTTGGCTGTGGTACTCTACAGATGATTGTATCAGCAAAAATGAGAGGCAGTGTAAGGGAATGTTTCTGAATCAGCAGTGCTGGGAAACTTTGGCAAAAACTGTTCCTTTTCATTCTGAAGTTAGGAGGTCTCATCTGGAAGCTGCCCTGAGGCTGCTTTGACTCTTCAGCATCTTTTTCTACTCTCTGACGTTCTAAAGTGCCTGATGAACAGATTTTCATTTGCAAACATAACTTCCTTGTATATGCTTGTGTTTATAAAACACAAATTTGGAGTTGGTAACAGGATCTCAGCTGCTTGTGGCAGATAAGTATGTTACTGGTGAAAAATATCTGGACCCAGACGTGGTGGCTGTACATGTGTAGAGTCAGTCTAAGGTGGCCATTTGTAAATCTGAATGTGAGCATAACCACTTTACACACAGGACAGGTGGACTTCTCTGACCCTGTGTTTATAGCTGAGGTGTAACCGTGATGGGCTGGTCTGTCTGCTGGAAGCAGGGACGGCATGCTTGAAGATGGAGAAAAAGGCTTTGTTGTGAACTGAAACAGCTGGAGAGCAGGGCGCACGAAATGTTGGGGATCTGTTTCCATCTGCTGCTTCAGAGACTATAAGCCAGTTATTTGGGTTAATACAGAAGGACTGTGAGATGGGTGGAGTTTTCCTCATTGGTTAACTATTTTTTGTTCCCTTGTTTGCTTAAAACAAGCAAGACCAAATAGCCTTCATTGTGCTTAATGCAGCTCAGTTACAGAAAAAAAGGTACATACAGATATATTTTTTCCCAGTTACCTATCAGTAAAATACTGTGGCTTACACATTTTATAAAATACAGTCGAAACGTTGCACAGCATTAAATCGTGCATGTAAGTAGCAGGATACACAATGAAAACTTGACAGTCTCCCTGAACTGCACAAGCGTGTGAAGTGGCGAGAGGTGTCTGAGCCATCTAGTGGTTGTGAAACATTTTAACGTTTTTTGATAGTTTGTAGAAAATGTAAACGACATTGACTTGGAAATAGCAGTTCTAATTTGTCTGCTTTTCGATAGCATGGCTGTAGAAGGAAGAACCCCAGACATTCAACTTCACATTTGAGATACAGTCTGTTTTGGTTTGCAGCAGTTCTTCAGTTTACTGTGGGTTTTAGTGAAGAGAGAGATCTGATAACATAGAAGTTACATTAGAAATTAGTAGCCAAAGAATGAGTTTTTTGTTAGCAGGACATCTTCCGAAACTGTGAGGGTTGTTAAGAAGTTCAGGGAAAGGATTGTAATAAGATAATTTTGTTTTCTACTTCTTACTCAAAAATATTTGGAAGGAGAATAGGGGGCTTGTATTCTACCTCACCAGCTATTTATACCAGGATTCTGAACAGGGACTAAATTACAAAAGTAATCTTTACTGGAAAACATGGGGTGGATGATTTTTGTACTGAACTTGTCCAAATAAAAGTAACAGGGGCAACTGAAAACAGATTTCTTAAGGTTTGGTGTGTTCCTGGTAAAGGAGTCAGAGACTCTTACAGTGTTAAGAAAAAGAATATTTTGTAGATGAAAATTTTGTGTAATGATCCTGCTTGGTCCTGATTAAGCTGTTCTAGCCTTTTGTATTGACTCTTGCCCGTAGGAACTTGTCTGCACGTTGTACTTAATGGTTTTCTGCAGCACAGTCAGAGAAGTTGGTTGCTAAAATAGTGAAGTTTCTGGGCATCTCACCTTGAGTTATTTGTGGGAAAACACTGCGTATGTTGAAACTGTAGTATCTTCCAGTCGTTGTGAAAGTCCCATCCGGGTTCAGATGCAGATGAAAAGATAATTGTAGATCTCAGTTGGAAACAAATCTAATAAACAATCAACAAGCAGAACTAACAGTGTTACATATGGTTAGAGCTGTTGTATTTCACAGCAGGTACACGATCCGTACTGACACTTCAGAATTTGCACCTTTACGTTTTAGGTAAAGTATTAGAGAGTCTGAAATCTTGCCCTGATTTTATTGAGAAGACAGTGGCAGCTGAACAGATATTAAAGGTCAGTCTCAAATGCTTTGTAAAGCCAAATGAGGATGTGAGAAAAATGGGAAAACCAGTCACAGAACAAAGAACACAGCAGTAATGGTTGAGTTGTATTTTACTGGGGCAGGGACAACCTGAAAGCTTCATATGAGCTTGATCTATTAATTACATTTGGACAAATCACTTGCATCTTGCTCCTGCTGAGCTTTGGAAGTTGATTATTAACTCTTAGGATCAAAATATCAGCTGGATTAATCTTCTGAATCTGTAACTCATTTGGGCTGTGAATTCTAATAGGTTTCAGAAGAGGAAATTAAATTGAAGATTGAAGAGATTTTAGTTGTCTGGCAAATTTTTGCTTTAATTTTGCAGTGTGTTGATGAAGGATTTTTGTTGTTACTGTTATTCTCAGTCTTTACAATGATCTAGTCTTGATTGCAGTTGGTGCATCTCTGAGGTAACACTGGACAGTTTTGTTAAGTTCTGTTCCGCAGATGAGCCTGGCCTGAACGTAATAAAGGTTGCTTGCTGTGCGCTGTATTTTGTAGGTTTCAGTGTTGCACACGTGAAAATCTCTATCGTACTTCTTCATTTAAAGTGGCTTTTAAATCAAGGTATTATGCATGCTCAGTTTCTGAGCTTGCCTGCTTTCCTAGCCTGTTGTTGCCAGAGCACACTTGGGAAGCAGGAAATACATGGGGTTTGGAATTAGAGATCTGTTATCTTTATGATGTCCATGTTGTGTTTTTGTTCAATTAAACAGGAATGTGGTTTTATGGTAGTATTAAAGTGTCATCTTTTATTGTTTATGTACTTCCTCCTCGACTCGCCCTGTTAACAACTTCCAGGGCTCTGATTGCCGTAGTATCTGGTCATACCACAGCATTTTCTTGGAAGCTGTCCATTGCTGAAGCTATGATCCAGCTGTATTCATGAAAGGATCTTTGGCATTTCCCCTGGTTTTAATTTGCATTTAGAAGATGCAGATAAGGTATAATGAAATGGTAATATTGGGTCCTGTTTCTGATGAAGTCTGCTCTTGGAATTGTGTTCTGGTTACCAGTTATTTTCTAGGAGAAATTTGATTATACCTTTTGTATTTGGATTCGGTTTAAGGCATAACTTGGATTCCTTTTGTGGGATTCCATAGAAATTTGACTTGTTGAAGAAGCCTGTGCAAGTGTAAGGGTGATTATTTTGAACTACAGTCTTCAACAATGGAAATTCCATCTCTTCTCCATGTGTCGGAGCTTTGTGTTCTTTGGGATGTATTCCCAGTCTCTCAAAACCAGAATTATACATAAGAAAAACCTGAAAATATCAGTGGCAGCATGTACATGTTGTCTCCTGTAAATAATGGAATAGCTCTGCTAAATATAAAGGAACTATGCTGTGGCATAAAAAGTGAAAACAGTTTGTTTATTTTTTCTAATTTAGGAAATATGTAATAATTACTTGTAGAATTGGATAGCTAAACATTCATTAAGCCCCCTTAGTAATGTCACTTTAGAAGCAAATCATACTTTTTGTGAAAAGAAAGTGGGGATGAAGGGTTTCCAAAAGGAGAATGGTTCTTCCCTCTCCCCGCCAAAGTAGGGAAATAGCAAATAAAAATTTGTTTAACAGTGAAGAAATACATTTGTCTTAGGTTTGAAGCCAGTGGACTGGGTTTTTGGTATTCAGGAAAGTGAAATTTCCTTAAGCATACTTTCAGATTAATGTAATTCATATTCTGCTGTAGCTACTGAAATTAGAGTATGTAGCTCTGTTTACTTTTGTGTGAGTATATATTATTATGACTATGAAATTGTTTGGTTATAATAAACAGGTTTTATTATATTGAATTGCCAAAGACCTTTACTCTGTCATTTCCTTCCCTGCTGTTGTACAAGTAGAACAAAGCACATCAGTTTCTCTGAATATTAGTTACTATTCTGCCAGAAATATTTGGCGGAGAATTGCCTTTTTTGTTTGTTTGTTTTTTTTAATGTTCATTTATATTTTCATTCCTTCTTTTTGGTGTCGGGTTTTTTTTTTTTCCTGTTCAAGGTGAAATTTAAATACACTCATCTTACAGTGGAAATGGAATGTCAAAAGATGAATAAAATACTGGAAGTTGAATCTTAGAACAGATGGTTGTCTTACCTGGGTTTTAAACATTGTTTCTTTCCTTTACAGAATGCTGCCTTTTTATATGGCCTTGGTTTGGTCTACTTCCATTACAATGCCTTTCAATGGTAAGTTGGAATAAACTATCAGTATCAGTGTTGTACGGTGTTTTATTCGTAGGGGTTTCATCTTCAGTTCACTGTGCGATAGCTAAATTTTTTAGTTAGTATTACAGGTATGATGTTTTAAAGACATGCTGTTCTGGTCACATCTCTGTCTTACTGTAACATACCTGGGGCAACCACGGCAGTTGCTTGAGAAGGAAAGCCCTTACAGGAGAAGAATTTTAGCTCCCTGTAATATGATTCAGCAAGGGGGATGGAGTAGTATGACTTGGCAGGTTTTTGTGAACTGTTGTTACTGATAGTCTAGCCTGTGTTTGTTTGAAAGCCTACTTACAAAAACTTCACTTTTCTCTTGGAAGAGAGGTGGCAAAGTGGGATTGTTCTCGTTTAGCTTGGCATTCACTAATTGCCACATGGCTATGTAGTGTGAAAGTTTTGGACCTGAGAAGCAGTACTCAGGCTCGAACCAGAATGTTTAAAAGTGATGTAAAAATGTTTCAATGTGATGTAAAAACTCAGAAGGAGTTGTAAATTCTGGCAGAGCTGTGGGGTCTGAAAGTGGCTGCTGTTGGATATGGGGGGAGGGAGGAACAGCTGCTTTCCAGTTGGGGTTTTGCTTTTGCTTTGTCGGTGATGAGAGAAGAATGACAAATGGAGTAGACTAGGTCTCTGAGGTTCTGTGGAAAGGTTTCAGGCTTTCACTGGGGGTTACTCTTGCAGAGGTGTAGTTGGTGTCATTGGGAAAACGGTCAGAAAGGTGCAGTATTTAGGTCAGTGCTTTTTTACACTCAGTATGGAAACTTAAAAAGTGTGACTTTACTACTTGATTATCAAGTTTATCATTTTACTGGACTCAGCGTGACTGCAGTCAAGGAGGCAGTGACTACTGACTGATGGTTTGGAACAATAAAGTGGGACTTCTCTCTACCTCCCCACCCCCCACCCCCCCCGTAAATTGTTTCTATGTATCTGTAAGACAAAAGGATTTGTGCTTTCCTCAGGATAACATAAATAAGCTTTTATTCTTCAAATTAAGAAAAGTTGGTTAAATCATCAGCTCAGAACCTGCATCTTTCCCTTTTTTTTGTGGATCTTGGAACTTACTGCTTGCTTTATTGATAGTGGTGAAATGAATGCCATGTATTGTATGTGGCAAGAGAAGAACGGGAAAGTTTTCAGAACGCCCGAGAATCCACTATTTTAAGATTGTGATCAATCTTGGTTTAATTTTGCTAAGTTTCAGAATGTTCTTGTTCTTGCGCAGGCTTGGCTTCACCATGTAGCATTCAGGAATATTTTGTGCACCAGTTCTTCTTAGAAGGGGGATCCTGTTACAATTTGTACTGTGAAAATGATAGAAAACTCTAAGATAAAATTGATTAAGGCAAAATAGTTGGATTTAGAGTAGCTGGGTTTTTTTAAAAGACCACCTGTGCTAGATAACAGGATCCACCGATGTTAATAGACTATCTAGCACATTCCAGTGGATGGAACTGCAAAGTCAGGTGATTGCGAGGCCTAAGTATTAATAAATTAGAGCTTTGAGTTAATTTAGATTTTTCTTCCATGCCGTTAAGTAAGCTTGTTGATGCCTCAACTGAAGATGCCCTGACTGCACATAGAGCTTGATGTTAAGGTTCTGTAGAATAATCATATTTGCTGTTTCATTCATACGACAAAGGTTTGTATAGTCTGAGGAAGTTGTGTATCATTAGAGTATTGCGTAGAAATTTTAGAGGAAGAAAATCTAACGTGGATAAAAATCTTCCACCTTTGTGTGCACTTCTTAAAAAAATCTCTTTGCTTTTCACACACCTCCCCTCCCCCCTTTACTGTGCTTTCTTGGGGGTGAGAGGCGTGGGATGTGTGGCTGTGGGTGTTTAGGTGTGACAAAATCATAATAAACTCAGAGGTGATAGCAAGTCATTTACAGCAGATATGTTCTTCTTTGTAGATTTTAATCCTCCAGAGGACTCTTGCAGATTGCAAGGAGAATACTGCTTCTTTCAGAGAGAAATGCTAGTTGAAGTGTCTTATTTCCTGCTGCAGCTATTCCATCTGTTTATGTTCATAGAGTACGCAAATCCGTACATTACAGACAGGTAGAGGAGACCTCTAGACCATTTAAGATGGTTTAAGTCATCATCCTTCACCCATGAACTTTTTTAAATTTAATTTTTTATTTGTTTGTTTGAATCTGCACCACTTTGGATAGTCATAGATTTTTAAGGAGAGGCGTGTACGTAGCCATCCTAAAAGGAAGGGCTGAAGGAATACTTGGGGCTTTTTCATGTCTCATATAAACAAGCATAATAAAAAAGCAGGTGGGAATAAGGTCAGTTTTAGAATTCTTGTTCATATTTTTACATAATTTTTTAAGTTTTCCAGCTTTTATAAAAGAAGTGTTGGGTTGGCTCCAAGACACTTACACAATTCACTGTAATTCAACATTGTACACTTCTCTATATACTAAAGCAGCATTACAGCATTATCTTAAGCACAAATCTTACTTGACACATCATTTTATATTGATGATTTTGTTTGACTATTCACGTGAGAACTGGAAGTTCTGGACGTGTATACAAATGTGACAATAGTGTGGTCAGACCAAAGCTATTTTATGCAGTTGTTATAGGGAGATATGCCACGAGGGATTGGCTTGAATTGAATTGAATCAAGTATAGTAAAGTAGGTCTTACACATCTTAAATTTTTATTATCTGTTCTTTTACACCATTCATCATCAAGCAGTAACCGTAGTGGTTGGCTGACTTGTCCCTGTTGTTTCCCTGTTTCTCAAGTTGGCGTAGAACACTAGTAGAATAGAGATAGCTGAGATACTCGTATAACTTGCATAATTTAATATCTTCCTTAGTTGCCTTTTAGATACTTAAAGAAGTTCAGTAGTTTGTCAAAGGCTGCCCTTCATTTCTGTGCAATAACTACATCCAAGTGTAGTGGCTTGGATGCCAGGCTTTTTTTCTTTTACTTCAGTATGAGTTCTGAGCCTGACTGGTCTGTCATCCGCTGATAGACCCCGAGTCCCACCAAGATAAAAAGATGGAGTCCAAGCTGTGCAATTGTGTCCTGAAACTGGCTCTGACACCCTCTTTGGATCCCAGTGTACCAAGTGGTGCTCCAAGGCCAGCCTGCAGTGTTTTCGGTGACTCACTTTACAAACTGCCGGACAGTGTGAGGAGGACTTCAAAGCACTGTTCCTCAGAAGCACCCGTCAAGAGGCTGAGATGAGTCACCTTTATTGCACAATTTAGCATACCCTCAGGCTCCTCAGTCCAAGGATTCCTCACCAACTGTAGAAGTGTTATGTAAAACTCAGTCCTTCAGCATTGACACTTCTGCAGGATGCAGTCCTGAAAAAAGCCAAATACTAATGCAAGAAATGATCCAGACCCTTTTCCTCACCCCCATCATGGCTAAAGATGCAGACTGCCTGAGTAAAATCTGTTATCTCTGACTGGAACTTCTTGGCCCTTCTAACAGCTTCCCTTGCCAAAACAGAAGCACTGCTGTCATCTGTTTGATATCAAGCGATACCTAGAACTGCTGTCTCTGCTTCTGGCTCCTTTAACCTCACAGGCAGCCCAGTCCCTTGGCACTGCTGCATCCTGGCACGTCTGTAAGCCAGGGTGTTCTGTAGGCTGGAATTTCTTCTGTTACCATAAGTTGGACTCCTTGGAACAAGGACATGGGAGTACAGCACAAGTTTTTTTTCCCCTCTTCAGCTCTCATTCAAAATTAGATCTTGACATCAAGAAGGCAGTTTCAGTCTTTCATTACTCTTACCTAATTCAGGTAAAGACACTTAATGGGCAAGAGGGAGCAAGCGTATACAACCCCACTGGGAGGGTGCAGCACCTCCATCTCCAACATACAAGCACCAAGCATGTTCTCTACATCCCATCTCTTCTGCTGCTGATTCTACAACGGCCAAGCAGGGGGCAGAAGGCAGCCCTCAGTTGTTACCTGTGGTACTGATCTTGTCTCTTGGTCACTGCGCAGGCCTCCAGACACTTGAGAATCACTTTTTTCCCAGAAGTCCTCTGAAGGCTTCTGTGAGGCAGGAGCATTCTTTTCCACATATCTACAGGAAATCACACAAAACTGACCATCACCTGTGAGGTGACCTTGGTGCCAACCACACCGGACCATTTACTTGAGCTGGAGGAGTCTTGACTCTCTCTGGCTCTCACTCGTGTCTTTTTCCTGAAAATGGAAGTTTTGCTCTTCTCACAGTCATCCTGAAATAGTAAAGCAGCTGTTTCAGCTGCTTTTAAAGTACCCAGGTCTACAGTGGAATGTAAACTTGTTTTCAGTAGTCCCATGTGCCAGCCTCCAGTATTGCACACCTTATTCATCTGCCCAAGAAATGATTGTTTAATGTTGGTTGCGGTTTCCCTGTGAGAGTGGGAGAGTCTTCTGCTGTCATGGCCTTTTCTTTGCCCTTCTTGCTTCCTCTGTCAATACATATATCTTTTTCAGAGGCAAGCTGTTAGTAAGTAGGATTTGTCTTTGAGGGGGTTATAATTTTTTTTTTTCCCAGCAAGAACAGATAATTCAGATGGTTCTCAAGCTGTTTGTGTCAGTGGTTGGCAGATCCGAGGAACTGGGCTCTTACACACAGAGTAGTCAAGGGGGTAGTGGGGTGTGTAGGAATGCAAACCACCAAGTGAGGACCTCCTTCACTTGGCTGGGAACACCCCACCCGACATGCAGATGGCAGCCACTGGACTGCTTCATCTGCCTTGTCTGCTTCGCACACCTCCAGCTGCCCCCGCAGTTTGTGATGGTGTGGAGGGCACGCAGCGTTTGACAAAACAGCCCGGGGTTGAGATTCACATGGAAAGGCTCTGAGATTCACCCAGCTGACAGCAGCATTGTGCTGGTAATTCGGATTCTGTGGAGTTCCTGCTTTGGAAACACCTGCAACGGAAAGTCCAGGAGAGATATAATTTGAGAGTAGAAAGCCAGCTTGCTTACCAGTAACTCATGATCCTCAAGGTGCACAGCCATATTGGTGCTTCTTTCCCTCTTATGAAGTCCTTTTAGCTGATCTTTGTTGTTACCTTCATAGGAGGGCAGAATTTAAAAACACCCTGTGTAGATAATGCTTTATCAAATATTTCTTAAATTTCATGTGGCTGGGTCTGTATATGTGGTTTTTAGGTATATAGAATGGGAACGTACATGTAGACTACGCATACTGATTGTAATTAGTCATTAATAAGGTGGCAATTAACTTTCTCTTTTGTTGTCTTATCTTTCTGTGATTGTATATCAGATAATTTCTTGGATTGATGAAAATACGTAATACCTGCTTATACTGGAAAAAACCCCTACTCTCAGCTGCTGTTCTAAAGAAATGTTTAAAGACTTTCCTGCTCAAAATATTTCACCATTCCACTGTTACAGGCCTATGGACAGAGGATTTCTATCTGAAGACTGTAAAATTACTTCATAAAATCGCAGTGTCCTGACTACTGCTGTATACGTACATTTTTTATGTTCAGACTGATGATGAGTTTCAAATAGAAATGTGTCCATCAGCTTCACATAATTTTCAATAGTGAGGCTATGAAGTGACGTGGGGCTTAGAATAGATAATCAGAAAATGAAAAGAGGATAACGAGTAAGAAAAAGAAAGCTTCACTCCAGCAGCATCACGTATTTTCCCTGATTTATTAGAATAATGTTATGTTCTTTTATTTTGTTGGCTCATTTGGATTTTCATGGTTGTTTTTGTTGGAAACGTATGAGTGTTAACTTATGAATAATTAAATCTATGCTATTTTATTATATTCTTTTGCCTAGTTCAAAACTGATGTTATTCATGGTCTAGCCCAGTAAAACCTTCAAGTCCTCTGAGAGTTCCCTAAATGTTTAATATAAACTTCTATTAATTACTATTCAGCTGCTTTCTTCACTTTCATAAGGGTAGGCATTGTTGTCTAGATGATTAGGTGGAAAGATAGCTGCAGTATTGATTCTGGAAGTCTTGATTTGGAGATGATAGATTCATGTCATTTTTATTTTTCCTGAATTGCTGTGGCAGTGCCATGTAAAATTTAAGCCCAGAGGTGCTTTTCATCCTCTGTAGTGTCTGCTTTCCAGTGCCTTTCCCATTTCGTTGAATGTTAAAAATGGTAGCCTGTTACTGGAAGTGCTCCCGTTCTTGGAGAAAACTCTTACGCAATTTAAATAAATTCTGGTAGACTCATCTGAAGTTGTGTCTTGATGAATTTAGACGACTGTCATTTGTTCCTGCAGGATGAGAACTCGGTGATTTATCCTTTGGACTAATGTATGTTTAGTCTGATGAAGCATTAAAATGAAAAGCTGTGTCTGTGTATGAAGGCCAGTTAATTAGTGGTGGAGACTAACAACCTGCTGGAGGAAGGCTGTGTGCCATCATCTCTGAAGGTAGCTGTCAGCCTCTGAAGCCAAGCGCTGCTTACTGTGTGACAGATGATCAAGTTGTTAAGTTATATCTGCTCTTACAGTTTTGGTCAAACCGCAGCAGAGCTTTGAGGGAAAACATCTGAGTGACTTGGATGCCTTGGATCCTCTAGACCTGTGTGTTTCTGGATGTAGCCTTGGGCAGAGGACAAAAACAGGATTAGTGATGTTTCAGAGCAAAGATCTGTACAAAGATGAAGTGACTCCAGCTGTATCCAGAAGGCCCAACTCAGGCAAACATGGGCTGGGGAGGGCTGCACATACCAACATAGTATCATAGAAAGGTTTTGGTTGGAAGGGACCTTAAAGACCATCTAGTTCCAACCCCCCTGCCGTGGGCAGGGACACCCTCCACTAGACCAGGTTGCTCAGAGCCTCATCCAGCCTGGCCTTGAACACTTCCAGGGATGGGGCACCCACAGCTTCTCTGGGCAACCTGTTCCAGTGCCTCACCACCCTCTCTGTGAAAACTTCCTCCTGATACCTACTCTGAATCTCCCCGCATTCAATTTAAACCTGTTACTCCTTGTCCTGTCACTACCTGCCCTTGTACAAAGTGCACACCCCCCACCCCCAGCTTCCTTGTAGCCCCTTCAGGTACTGGAAGGTGCTATAAGGTCTCTCTGGAGCCTTCTCTTCTCCAGGCTGAACAATCCCAACTCTCTCAGCCTGTCCCCATAGCAGAGGGGCTCCAGCCCTCTGAACATCTTTGTGGCCTCCTCTGGAATTGCTCCAACCCGTCTGTATCCTTCTTATGTTGAAGGCTCCAGAGCTGGGTGCAGGACTCCAGGTGGGGTCTCCTGAGGGCAGAGTAGAGGGGGACAACACTGGGCCACATTCTTTCTCATTTATTTTTACTACTACAATGCTTGCTCCTACTTTCCACTTCTCATGTCCAGTTCCTTCTGTGTTGTACAAAGCAGTACCAAGCCCTGATGACATCTGTGTTGGTTGTTACTGAGCACTTGTAACTGAAATGGTTGTCAGTGATGTAGCAGATGTTTTGCTGTAGATGTAGTAAGAGACTGAGCCTGGAGGTGTGGCATGGCACTGGGAAACAGGCAGTTGCAAAATAAAACTGTAGTTTTTACTGTAGTCCATGTTCTTGGTGTGTCCTGCAATGTAGAGTGCATTGCTGTTTTGTTTAAATGTTTCCCATCGGCAAAATTAGAGCAATATAAGTTCAACCATGATGTAGAATTGCTTATCTGTCTGTAAGAGTTAATAATTAAATATCTTTTCAGAGTTTGAGTGGTTTATTTTATGAAAATTCCACTGGCTATCTAAAATCAGGCTACAGTTACCAGATTAGACATGAGCACCGACCACTGGTAGAAATAATTGAAAATGCTGCCTTTCATGTAATTTTGTGAAATTTTCATGATGCCCTTTTTCACAGAAGTAGTGGAAGTAATTTGTATGTGTTATTTCCAGTGATTGTCATCCTGGAAAAACTACGGATTGCATAATCAATATGGAATTAACACTAGAGTTGAGATGCAGGCCAGTATTTTGAATGGAGAAGGTAAAATACTTGATTTCTAGTTAGAAGAGCTGCTTTAGGGAATATTTTGCCCTTAATTTACTGATGTAATTACGCTTCATTATAAGTTTAAATTTGCTACCTTTCAGAATTCTTTTAGGGTTTTTTTATGGTATCCAAGGATACGAAATTTAAGATGCAGGTGTGACACTGACCTAGGAGTTCCTTAGCATTTTGAGTGCATATGGATTAATTCTTAAATGCAAATCCATCATGTATTACAAACTGAAAGAAAAATTTGAAGTGGAGAATCTTTCTTGAAACTTTCTACCGGCGTGTATGTTCCATTGCCAGACTAATGCAATGGATGGGAGTAATCAATGCTCCCTGATAGGCTCCTTGCTTTTAAAGTATCTCTGCCTTTCCTCCCCAAACCATCAGTTTAGAAGTGGTCAAATACAACTGAAATGTACAGCTAGAATATTATTACTTAGCTGTTAGCATGGTAACTCCAGCAGTGTCTAAACAGGGTACAGAGATGTTTGGTTTGACGTGGTTGATTGGATATATTTTTCCAAGCCTGACATTAAAGTGGGTTTACAAACATGCTGTTACTTCCTGCATGGGTTGTGTCTAGAGGAGTGATATCTTGGCCTATACATTTTCTTCTTCCTGGTATATCTTGGGCTTGTCTTTGGAAAATTGTGTTGGGTTATAATGTTATCTCAAAGACTTGTGATGGCTTCTGGTGTTGAACCTGACTCCACGAGCAGCTCAGACAAGGGTGAACAGTGTTGCTGTGGTTGTCTGCACAGAGATAAACGTCACAGGAGCTGTCTGTGACTGGCAGGTTCTGTGCTAAATGTGACATAGTCTTTTCCTGGTGTCCACTGATGATAATTTTACTGTTTGTTAAGTGCTGGGCTTCTCTGTAAGGCTGGGGTAGGCACCAGTCTTGTTCTTTTGAATGAATGACAGCATACATGCAAACTAAATTCCAAAACTATCCTTAAAAGTTGTTTGTTGTACTTGTGGCTTTATTTAACTCTAGTGCTCAGCTGTAACAATGAAGAATATTTCCTGTTCAGTAAGCAACGGACTATAAATATATTTTTTTCTCCTAGAGTTCCTCTTAAACTTTTTTAGAAAACCATGTTTCAGTGATCCTTGCAACTGCGAGATAACATAGGGGAAATATGGAAATGCTATTTTCATAGAATCACAGGATGGTTTGGGTTGGAAGGGATCATAAAGACCATCTAGTTCCAGACCCCCTGCCATGGGCAGCGGCACCCTCCACTAGACCAGGTTGCTCAGAGCCTCATCCAGCCTGGCCTTGAACACTTCCAGGGATGGGGCACCCACAGCTTCTCTGGGCAACCTGTGCCAGTGCCTCACCACCCTCTCCGGGAAGAATTTCTTCCTGATATCTAATCTAAGTGTCCCCATTTTCAATTTAAACACATTACCCCTTGTCCTGTCACTACAGGCCCTTGTATAAGGTCCTCCCCAGCTTTCTTGTAGCCCCTGCAGGTACTGGAAGGTGCTGTAAGGTCTCCCTGGAGCCTTCTCTTCTCCAGGCTGAAGAAGCCCAATTCTTTCAGCCTTTTTTCGTAGGAGGTTCTCCAGCCCTCTGATCATCTTCGTGGCCCATTTTCTGACCAAGCAAGCTAGCAAAAACATGAAGAAGGAGAAGTTCACAAAATGTGTATGAGCATGGACACAGTCTTCCATGTGGTATAGAACTGCAGTGTCTTTAATCCTGATTTTTGTCTTCCCTTTGATAGGGACCATAGGCACTGGTTTCCTTCCTTTTTAGGGCTTAGGATACTGTCTTTGAACAAGATGCAAATAACGGCTAACATACCGAGTGCCATGTTAAAGTTAAGACAAGAAATGCAAATACACAATGGAGCAGTAGGTGTTGGTTGAGTCCCTAGACAGCGCTGGTGCTGAGAAAGGGACAGCAACAGAGCAGGTTGGTGCAGCAGAAGGAGATGTTCAGGATCTCTCCTCCTGGGCCTTCTGTTCTTCTGCTGCTCTCAGGGGTCTACACGACCTGGAATCACAAGCAACCTTGCAGTTGCTGGTGACACGAGGGATCGCTGTATTGTTCTAAAGTTGCACTAATTTAGTAACTAATTCCTGAATCATCCTTTCTGAAGTAGAAGATGTGTTACTGTACTTCATGCAGCAAATTAGTTTCTGTAAATGAATAGAAAATAGTAGATATTCAGAAATGCCAGGATCTCTGGAGTACAAAATTATCCAGTCCTTGAAGAATCAAAAGCCATGCACCAAAAACATTGTAAACCATTATTTTGATATGTTCTTCTGTAACAGTGCTTTCTGATCCACTCTCTGCTAGTCGTATAATAACACTGCGTATAAAGTAATACTTCAGTAAAAAATAATTCTTTAAATCTGTGTTTCTCTTTCAGGGCAATTAAAGCATTTCAGGAGGCGCTTTATGTTGATCCCAGCTTTTGTCGAGCCAAGGAAATTCATTTGCGACTTGGGCTTATGTTCAAAGTGAACACAGACTATGAGTCTAGTTTAAAGGTAGGTTTAAGACCTTTCAAATTGAACTAACATTTCTTACAAGTTTTGTTGCATCTTAAAACTGCAAGGAATCCAGAAGTCTGTAGCAGTTAAATACTATTTTTTTAGAAGTAGAAGTGCTTCATTATGAAGTGTCTTAGTGTAAAGACAGAGTAAGGGTAGGATTTGAAGTGTGTTAGGTCCTAGAAATACTCAGAAAAGCCCAGGAAAGCTATATATGAGCACTGATACTCCAGCAGATCAAAAATTTGGCGTAGGACCTTTGTGACAATAGTACGTTTTGGGGGGAAGGCTGAGGACTTACAGAAAATTGGAGGAAAAAGAAGAATTAGCAGATGGATTTCTCAGTGTTTGTTCTTTCTTCCTTGCCCCGCCTCCAGCTGCACTACTGTAAACTGGACGTTCTTAAAAATCATTATAAATAGAAAGCTGTTATGCAAAATAATATCCTCATATCAATTTTTATATCATTTCTACATTTCTAGCAGTTAATAATTCTTTTGTTTCCTGGTTTGAGAGTCAGCTTCTAAGGCAGCTATTTCTGGCGAATCAGTTAAAAGTGGTTTGTGTTAATACAGTGCTTTGTTTCTTCTGCATGCCTTGACATTTTTTTACTGTTTGCATTCTGATTGTAATCTGTCATTTTATCTCCGTTCAGCATGCTTGCCCATTGGTTTTTTTTTTCCTCCTTCCATTTCTTACTCTATCCCCATGTTCTTTCATTCCTGACCTCTAAATTTAGCCCTTGGAAAAAGGAAGTGGTTTTTAAGTGTTTCATGTGCTGGGAATTACACCTTCAGGGTTGAGAGTTTTGTAATTTGTAATTAAGTGTAATTTATGAACATGTATCTGCATACTAATCTCTCCTAAAACTACTTAAAACACTATATGTTTTGTTTCCAAGAATCTTGTGTCTTCCTTCTACAGGCAGATTGTTTTCCTGGGCATTGTATTTGTGAGGCTATCGGAATCGCATTGTCCAAGATTTGAGAGAGCAGAGTGTTACTCTCAGTATTTCAGTATTTGTAATAATAACAAGCATTTCTTTCATCAGGCTTGCTTCCTCCCTCTCTCCCTCCCTCGGAGAGGATGGTGTTGCATAGGAGTAGGAAAGATTCAGTGCAGTGGATGGCAGAAGTGAGCAAGGGGAGGTAGAGGTAGATTACTGTGTTGGGAGAGGATTATGTACAAGTATGGGTGGTCCTATTTCCTTTGGCATGGATCCAGTGTTGGCTGTCATGATACATAGGTAATAAAAGAAGCGCTAAGGAAGTACATTTCAGTTTTATTTTTAAAGAGGTCAGGGACAACGCAGAAGAGTAAATTTACACGGAGTTAGTAAGTTTGTAATCAAGTAGTGGAAGGAACTTAATGCATTTTAATTTTTAATAGAAGAAATTGATCAAAAAATAATGTCCTGCTGTGCCATGAAATACATAATTCTGCCATTGAATTAGATATTTAAATAGATACTATGAGAATTCAATCTAAATAATTTACTGTGTTTGATCTTCACAACTTTGCAAAATAACAAGGGCGCTTATCATGAGTATTTTGAGTACACCAAGTTTTAGTTTTCAGTACACCAACTACGAATGGGAAATACACCAAAAAAGTATTTTAAGACCAGAAAGAAATTAATCTTTTGTAATGCAAAATTATCACAATTCCATTGCTTTTATGCACAGTGTGGTTAAGTCACTTGAGAAAACAATTGGCTGCAACAGACCGGCTTACCCTGGAGCAGGGGGATCTTCAAAAGGATGCTGAAATAAACATGCGGGGGCGGGGGTGGGGTGGTGTTGCATTAGGGATAGTTTCACACTGTCTTTAAATCAGTGTAACTGCAGGCTGTTGCTAAAAGGTTGTCTCATTTCCACCTTGCACTCCCACTGGCATTGTTGGGCACCCTCCGCTCCGTGGAATGGAGCGATTGTTTCTCCAGGTCAGCCTGAGGTTGCCCAGTTGCTATTGCAAGGTGGATGGCAGGAGTGCGTGAATGGGAAGGAGGAGGGGTAGAGCTGTTGTATCCCTTTCTGGTGCACAACATAAAACCCTACTCTGGAGTTACCAACTGAAACATCTGCGGTAGAGTTTCTGGTTTGCTTCCTTTGCTATGGAGGTTGCAGTCCCTAGCAGAGAATAACAACTAGGAGCGAGAAGGAAAAGACCCCCACCCCTCAGTGGGGCAGTCCACTCAGTCTCAGATTCAGCTGTTCCCATTTCAGTTCAGCTGTGGATTTAATGTAGAGTTCTGAGAATGATCTACTTTTTGAAAACAAAGTATTACCTATTGAAGCATACTAGCTTAAACATCAGAATATATCAACCGAGGAGTTGGCTGAGTGGAACAAGCAGGGCAGTAGCTCCTTCAAAAGCTAATCTGAGTGAGATTTAAAAAACCCCTTAAGCCAGAACTCTGTGAGTGACAAGAATATGAGAGGCAAGTCAGAAAATACTTCTTTAGTGAAGAGAACAGAACGAAGTGCCGGTGCAGTGGTTATGCACAAGCATGAGGAGAATAAACGAGGAAGAGCTGTGATGATAGAGTGTGAAAGGATGTTTTCACAGAATGTCTGTCTTGTTCTCCGAGACTGTATGTCTCATGTCTTCAGAAAAGAAAGATAAGTAACTCAGAATAGTGAAAAGACGCAGTTGTTGTCTTGTGTCTCTGTTTTTGGTTTTGTGGACCTTTTTAAAAGGATCCAGGATTTTAGAGGATGGTTATGGGGAGTTAGGATCCAGCCTAGTAGTGGCTGGCCTCGAGAACAGACCCCTCTCCCTGGGGCTGTGTATAACATCACTCATAGCTCGGTTTGAGCTTCCCATTTGACACTGAGGAGGAAAGTGTAAGTAACTTCATCTGGTATTCGCTTGTGACTGTTCTGGGTTTCACAGATTGTACCAACGTTGCATTAATGTACTTTGAAATATCATAATATTTTTGATGGTATTTAAACATTCATGTTAAGTCTGTAATTGCTAAGAATAAACCATTGCCAACAGATGAGTCATTGTCAGTAAGAGTCTTCAGGCAAAGGGGGAAGATGGGAATCTGAAGGTCATATATTCCATGTTTTACACAATTTTAGACCATTAACATAAATCATCTATATTTTATGTAAGCATTTTAAGCACAAAATTAATTTTTACTATTTTAAGATGTTGATGATCAAGATAATTACAAGAGTGCTGTTTAACAAGTGTAAAATCAACTCTCAGTGTTGGTTATTTTTTTTTTCCAAATCAATTACTGCTTTTGCATGTTTCTAACATTGCTGCAGTTAAGACTTGCAAATGACTATGAGAACCCTTGACTGCTCTGTTATCCTATTGCCCTAAACTCTGGCAAGAACACCAGTGCTGTTGAAAATTACTTGGCCTTCAGGCTTACATTAAGGGGGAAAAAAGTGGCCCTTCTGGTTGAAAACAGTCCTTGTGTAACCTGACAGTTAGGGCAGTGTTACCTTCAGAGGTGATACGTGAAGGCTGAATTTGCCCCATTCATCCAGAAAGTACTGTTAATTCCAAAGTCAACTGGCAATGTCTTTGAGAGTGGGGGGGTAATTTTATCATTGATACTATAACAGAAATGTACTATTAAGGTTTACCTCACAGGCCTAACCTTTTCACACTTTGCGACGTGCCCTGCTGTCCCTTTCCTATTTGCAGTTTCCTACAAATAACACTAGGAATGCTGTGTTTGGCGGTGTTAGCTGTGGTAGCACCATGATAATCTGGAAGGATAGTAATGCAATATCTCTAGGAATAGAATACATCTTTTTATTGGTTTGGTAAGCATAGCTGGAAAAAATGTTCAAGCTTCTGAGCATGTGGCACATCATTTCTGGCATGTCGGTTGCTGTCCTAGCAATTTTCCGATTTATTGAATAAGTATTTTCAATTTTAGCCTCCTTTTTCGTACATGTATGTAACCATCCTGTCTGGCACATGTGTCTCAGTTCTTAAGTACTTTTGGACCTTAACCAATTTCTAGCAAGTAAGTCAGAATGAAAGAGATTTCAAAGAGAACTTCCTAGAATGTTCCTTCACGACATGTTGTTCCCAGAGCCATTTGGGCCGTGCTAGCTGAGGACCAAGTGATGTGGTTGGCTCGGTCTCCACCAAAGGCACCAAATGACTGGTCCTGGGTCTGGTCTGTTGGGACGTGAAAAACTCCTGTGAAGGGAACTGTTGCATCCCCCCAGGAATTGCTGTGCGTTGGGCAGCCTCTTGCCCAGCTGGAAGCTGAACGCAGAGCTAGGTAGTGCATGAAAGGGGAGCTGAATGTGTCCTGTGGAGCCATTAACATGCATAAAAGAGAAGCTGAGGAAAAAAAAATACAGCTTGGATATTATTTAGTTTAATAGTTGGGTTGCATTGGCTAGGGCAGGTATGGGAAACCGATCTTCCATCTGGTGCTCATTCTGCTTGACGGCGTTGAAGCATCGTCGCGCACTTTCGTTGGAGAGTTAGGGCTGCAGTCCTGGAAGCCCTTGGAATGTAAAATCCAGTGCACATCCATTGTTTGCTGACAGACTGCGTACGGGGGGAAGAAAGAAATCTTAGTTTTTCATATTTATTAGTGTGATAACATTGAGGGAGGTGGGTGGCTGAGAGGGAGATTTTCCGTGGGTTTGGTATTGTGAGGGGGTGGTTTGTTTGGTTCTGTTCGGGTTTTTCTAGTGGTGGATTGTTTGGGGTTTTGTTTGGGCTTTTTGTTGGGGTTTTTTTGTTGTTTTTTAGTGGTTGGTCAGTAGGGACTTTGGATGCAAGCAGGTTATTTTATTGCAAACCAGGCTATGTTGTGCTTTGGGAGTTTTGTTTGGTTTTTAAGTATTGCAGATGTATCCCGTTCCCAGCAACAAAACCCGTAGAAGAATGAGAACTCAATTTCTCATGTTTTCAATTATCTGCCTTTTAGTAGAAATACTGATTCTGCCTTTCGCTTTTAGAAATTTTGCCTCCTTATTTATACACAAAACACTTCTCCTAGTAGTTTGCTTCAGGCTTACGCTTTGATCTTGACCGTAAATCATCAATTTAAATATTATTTTAATTTTTAAATTATTTTCCTAAAGATTCTCATTTGTTACTAATGTTAAGACACACTGTGTATATTAGGATAAGAAAAAGGCTGTGAAAGAATTGGAATTTATTGGGAAAGTATGCATGAATTACATGAATATGCATGAAATATAAAAAATTAAATAGTGATATACAGACGAACAGCTCAAAGTACTTATTATAGTCAGACACTTTTCCATCACTTATTCAAATAATTCTCCAATCTATATATATATCTTCATGAAAGATATTTTTAGCTACTCCAGCTATTTTATGCTAACATGTAGCTGTTAGAGTCATACTGCTCATTTTTTAATGTTCTTTTTCTCAGTGCTAAGTAAAAATTATTTATGAAAGTGAAAATTTGTGTCTTCAGGCCTTCAAGTGCTGTTTCACAGCCTAGTTATCTTTCATATGTACTTACATTAATAATTTTTAAGCTTAAACATGTTAAATTGAAACATAATGCATTCATTTTAATTATTAAAGAAAAAATACGTAGTAAAATTGCATACAGTCATGAGAAATTTTAATTCCTTACTTCTAGTTTTATGTCTGTAATTCTACCAGAAACTAATCAGCGACATTTTGATGTAAAAACCAAAACAAAATGAAGGGCTTTAGCTATTGCAAGGTGGATATTCAAGATTTCAAGCGCATCACCTAAAAAACGTCTTGTGGAAAACAAGATAAAATTAGTCGAAAGATTATTTGAATAAAAATGTAAGTTGTTGGAAAACAGCATTTGGGAAGGGGAGTTGCTGTCTAAGTCTTTGTAGTTTGCACATGCGTATGATGGAGAGACACACACAAGGAGTAAAAACATGGAAGTTTTTTAAGGCAGCACGGCACTGTGGTCGAACTGCACGAGAGTTAGTGCGACTGGTTGCGACAGTAGATCGCGATATCACAATGTGTGGCCTACAAAGCGTTTTCTTTTGTTCTCTCTTACTTAGTTCTGCTTGGTGTTGAGATTCATTCTGGAGTTTTCCTTAAAGAAAAACTATAGGTGCATTTTAGAAATGTCACGGTTACAAAAAGGAGTAAATGCTAAAATGGAATGAACGTACTGTGTGGCATCTCCCGACATTAGGGCTAGGGAGGAGGAACAAACCATGGGAAGAGAGGTAGTTGACTCAGGAGCTGAGCATTTCAAGCTGAGGAGACTTGGTGCTGGTACGCTTGCTTCAGCTGTGGGCCTTCTCCTGGGAGGAGGTGACCTTGGCCCAGGTGTGTGCCTACCTGTTGGTACGCAGGGCACGCGGTAGCTGCCAACTGTGCCTGCTGGCTAGGTAGCCGCAGGTACCGGCGAGGGTGATGCTGGGCCTTTGGGTCAGCCTGGGTGATGCTGTGGGCAGGGCTGCAGGTCCGGGGTCGACTCTGTGGAGGCATCAGCAGGGGCAAGCGGCCAGTTACCTGGCTGCGCTCTGGTCCCTTGCGCAGGGACAGCTACGTCTTAATGCTGTCAGCGATGGTAAAACATGCAGGCAACGGGGGCGTGTTCGGATAGCTTTGATGTGGAAAACACTCCGGTTGTACTGTGTAAGATGTTGGTCTTTCTGTTCGGAACGAAATTTTCGGTCAAAACAGGAGGTTCTGCCGTACATGCTGCTGTTACCCAGTTTGTGTGTGTGTGACCTCTGTTTCTTCTGCCCTCAAGCATCATCCTCTGCCCTGTCTGCGTAACAGTATTCCTCAGTCTTGGGTGTCGGTTTATCTTTTTTTGCACATTGGGCAAAAGTAACTGTGGGTGTTTACCCTACACCAACCTTCACCTTACAACACGGATTTGTCGGGAGCTCAGAAGGCGCTGGGGAGCAGAGCAGTGAGCTGAGGTAGCAGCACACGGAGCGCGTCCTCCCCTGACCCTCTGCCCTGGCCCCAAACACGCCTGGCAAATGGAGGCCTGGCGCTCTGCCATGGGTGCTTACGCAAGGCTCTCCCGTGTCCTACTTACCCGAACAAAGGCTGCTCTGAGGAACACAGGCATCACACCTAGGTCACATAGGCAGAAAAAGCCATCTCCTGACAGCATTTTACTGAGTCATGATGGAGCTTTCCTTCGTGGTAAGTCTGTGAGAATTGTCAGGTTTCAAGCGATGGCTTGCCTTGCTAAATAAACGCAGCGCCGAGAGCTATTAAGCTTTGCTAATGTCATCCTCGACAGGAGGAGGGAGTAGAATCACTATTTTGAGGTCTCAGGCTTGGATGTAAACAGAGACAGTACAGAAAATCTTGCACTAAGAAGAAAGCGGTTCTTCCTGTGTTGGTCATTTATTGATTAGAGAAACAACAGCCGTACTTGCCTCTAAAATCGTCAAGGACTAATTTGCTAGGAGAATTGGTGTGTAATTCTAGTAGTGGAAACATACTAAGTTACCTAAATCGATGTCAGATTGCTGTTATTTTTACTGCCAGACCTAATGCTTTCATCAGTTGTGTTTATATGCAATCTGCTGCGCTTCTGATCCTTGGAAAGGTTACCTTGGAAATCGTTTCCACAGTCAGAGGCGAGTCAAGGACTCCAGAGGAGACAAAACAGGCTGTAGGTAATTGTGCAGTTACAGATGGCTACGAATCAAGGTGTATTATGACTTGAGCTGCAGCTCTTGAAGAGAGCCTGGTACTTTTTAACATTCAGAACACTGCCTTGTAGGTAAATCCTCTTACTCGGGATTTGAATTTCTATAGACTGCTGTCTGCCTTGAGGTATTGTATGTCGTCTCTGAACTGCAGCGGCCTCTCCTGCATAATAACCATCTCGCCCAGCAGTAGTCAGCTTCAGTACCGCAACATTTGAGAGAGGTGCAGATGTTTGCTAGCCGCTTCTGTGTGTTGCAGAAATGGAAGTTGGAAGTGATGACTGGGGGTCTTTTCTTATTATTTTTATTTAATTTTTTTGGTTCTGGTAATTGTGAACAGTGGATCTGCTTCTGGCTGATGAGTTCGCTGCGTTACAATGCGTGCATGCCTTTTTTGGTCTGATTTCGAATACTTAACGGGGTGCTATGTATTATTTATCTGGCAAGAGGTGTAGGTTTGCTCGTGTGTGCATTTCAGAGGTTCTTGGCTTGTGAAAGGTCCTGGGTTTCTGTGTACTGCTTTGCAATAATTGTTTAGTGCAAATGGTTTATTTTGCTGTAGTTATGGGCTTTGCTTTATCCATTTCTTTACTGTTTGTAGCTTGGTGAGCAGTGCAGGCAGAAATTTAATACACTTTGAAAATTTTCATAACGTGAATTTTGAAATTTATAAGTCAGCTAATGTAGCAGTAAGAATTTAAATTTTTAGGAGGCATTGCTGAGAATATTCCTGCCTTTTTTTTTTTTTTTTTTTACTGTACATCAGGGATGCTACTGACATTTAAATATTAAAATGGTTAGATTTTCTTATGTGGTTGCCTGCTTTCTCTCAGTGAGTCTCACTGCAGTAACCCTTCGGAAAAGCTACGACAGAACAGTTGTCAATCGTTTTTCTTTAGATCTGCTTATTTTGTATAATAACATTGATAGGTGAGAGCAAATCTGTTCCTCTCTGCTTTATCTTTTCATATTAATTGTTAGTGACAGTGCAAGATGACACATCGCTGCAGAACGGATTTTGTACCATTTAGATGGATATACTTCATGTACAGGCCAAAGTATATAGGTCTGTTCCTATTTTTCTTTTGTCAGGCGAAATGCAATATAAAATAGAGCATTTTATTTTTATTTAGCTTTTTTTTTTAAGTTGCCTGCTTAGTAGAATCACTATGGTAACCGACTAAAGGATGTCTCTGAGGCACACAACCTGCATTGCAATGTAAGTGAGGGGAGATTTTAAGTTCTCTGACTGCTGAACACTAGAGAAAGGAACCAGCAAGGCAGAGAAATAAGCTAATATTTAATATTTATAAGCTATAATTTAATGCTTGCTCTGAGGTTAAAAAGTTATTTTACAAGTAATGTATATGTGAGTTCATTGTTTTCTGTGCTGTCTTCTGGTATGATATTGCTAAAATGTTCGTTTAAAATCATAAATCTGTGTTACCATTCAACTTGAGTTAGTTTCATTTTTTAAAAGCTGTTATATCTTATAAGTGGTTGGATAGAAGTCAGTGAGGAGGTAAGCCATGTCACTGTGTGCCTCACAGAGCTCACGAGAGCATCTGCATTCTTTATTTTATGCTTTGCTATGGCCAATACATTCACATCTAATAATTTTTCTGCCAAAAATTTTTGTTTAGAGGTTGGTGGACTGTTAAAATCTTATAAATCTTTGAGATGTATGCTGTATAGACATGCTATACATGAGATATTTTTAGGACCATGAGGACAGTTGTGTAGTATCTCTAGTATCTGAGTATGACAGTAGTGAAAGTGAGTTGCATATGCCTCTGTTAAGGATTTTTTTTTTTTCTTCCCAGCTACACTAGTAAGGTCCTGGTGTCACCTAGTTTGGCATCCTGAAGTGCCAGAGCTAAATTATCATTTTCGTGGTAACAAAATAAAATATACTGAAGCATCAGTAATGTTTTGTGTATTTGAAGCCCCCCTGAAATTGTATTTTGTAGAACAGTAGTATTTTATATGCTCTCTTAGGTTCCTATATTCCTGGGCCTTATTCTCTATTGAATTATTATGTTAATCCAAATTCCACACTGTGTAGGAATTTTCTATCAAGTTTGTGGAGAATTTCAGAGGCCTTTGAGTTTACATGCCTGTTCCCTTCATTTTAACACATTTGGTTGTGTTTCAAACTGTAAATTGTGGTCACTGAATTAGGATGACCCTTGTGAAATGCTTGCTCACATCAGACCTCGTGGCAGGCAGACTTCACTGCTGCGCCTCTGTGACCTTCTTTCTAGAAGAGTGGAAGGCTTGGCTCAGAACTTCAGAATGCAGAGATGTTTTAAAAGCTGTTTTTCATATCTCCTGAGAAAAAGTAATTAAAAATAAACAAGTTTAATGTTTATCTGAAGTTATCTTAATACCTAAAGGAGAGAATGTAAGAACTTATGAACTCATGTTTTAATGTAAAGGTTTTCGTTTTAAGTGCTTTTTGACAAGAGATCAATTTTTTAAAAAGGCTTAAAATCACTCAATTTGAAGAAAGAGTTTGGGGTTTGTTTTTCGTTGTTTTTTTTTTCCTAGATACTCAACTTGAGAGCTTTGATGTTTATCTCCATGAGGATGTGAGCTAGTATGAGTAAATTCCCAGTTGTGTATTCTGAGGAAAACTCGATCTTTCAATTTTAACCATTCATTTGATGCAGTCATTCTTCCAGATGCTATCCCAGTTGGTTTGTGAAGATGTCTGTTGCCATCTTACATTACTGGAAGCGTTGCTACGTTTGCAATTGAAACAATTTACTTTCCTCTGGTAAACAGCTGAACAGAAGTTGAAAATTGTTTTCTTTAAGACACATGGTAAAATACAGTATTCATTTTCAAGTACAAAATTGATTTCTTCTTAGCAATTTGCCAAAGTGCTAGTATTACTTTGTTTGAAAAACAAATAATTCTTTTTGTTTTTCCCCAGCATTTTCAGTTAGCTTTGATTGACTGCAATCCCTGCACTTTGTCTAACGCTGAAAGTAAGTAACCTATAAGTGTTTCCATTTATTTTGCTGCAGAATTTTTTTTTTTTTAAGTCTTACACTCATAACTGTATCAATTTTTAATGAACCAATCCTTCAGACTCAAAAGGTTCAGTACTGAGAGGGAAGAGTACAAAACCTGTCTCCATCTGTCAATTAAGACAGATATTGTGGTGGAATTGTGGATTGTTTTAGTAAATGGAGTTAGTAAAAATTGAGATTTAGCTTATTAGTTGCTCTGAAGACTTAAGTTCTGGAAGAAATGTACTATTTGGATATTTGTTTGTGATGCTTGTGCTGCAGAACACATTTAATAATAATTATTTAAAACTTTGTGGCATCTTGATAGTGTGTAGTCATTCAGCGTTCCTTTCAATGCCATTTCAATTTGTAGATCTGAAAATCAGTTTTATGCTGTTGAAGTAAGAAAAAGTGTAAAACGTAATTTGATTGTGTGTTAGGTGCCAACTCTATATTCACCTGTACTCGAGCATGTCAGTGTTTCTAGTGTATGATGATCTGTCCCATGCAGTATATACTGTAGGCTCTTACAGGGCATCCTGCAGGTACTTATCCAGAGTTAGTGGAATTGTATGCTACAGTAAGGGTATGTTCCTGCGTGTTTTGGAGTCTGTAGGAATGAAAAGGCAGACAGTTGTGAAGGAAGTTACTCCCTCAGTTTTTAAGGTACCTCACACTGCTCTTGGTGTCGAGCTTAAGTTACCTCCTAAGTCTAAAATCAGAAGCATTGGATAAAGTATGTAACCGCATGATTTTTTTATTTCTTTAATTTAAAGCTGGATGGAATTGTGACTATTCTGTCAGCAAGGGTAATGAAGGGGGATTTGTGCACATGGGTGAAACTGCTGGCTGTGTTGGCATCAAGGCACCAGCTGTGCTACAAGACCTTCTCCAAAGCATTGTTGCCTAGCAGGAGCAGGCACAGATAATTTTGTAATGTTATTTGCAGAAATCTTTTGCAGTCAATAGGCTTTTACTGTTTCTCTACCAGATATGCGATTCTTTATTATATTTCATGTTAGTTCGTATTATTTCTCACTAACTTCATCATGTTGTTTTTCACCACATCTCTGAATTTTTGTAAGCTTTTCCTAACCCATCCCCCCCCCAGTCCCCTCTGCCCCCAGGTTTATGTAGTGATAAGGCCCCATGTAAGGGGCCATTGCCCTATGCCTGGGCCACGGTGCCTGGCAAACCCAAAGGAAGAGGGACAAGAAGAGTGGGAGATACTTTGTCTGGTTCTCCTGTACTGCTTAGGAGAACCGCACGCTCTGCCCCAGGGTGTCCGTCACCTTCCCATAAATCCTACCCCTTGCCTTCCTAAAGGCTGGGTGAGTAACAGCATGACAGCGAGTGTCCTCCTAGAAGAAAGGTCTGAGTACTGAGCATGTTGTTGTCTTTTAATTTAGGCAGGCTATATGGGGACTTCAATTTCCTTCCCCTGCATGGCATGGCTTCCTTTTGTAGCTTCACAATAAAGGGGTGTTGCTGGGGGTGGGGGTGGGGGGAATAAAAGAGATATTTTTTTTAGATAATGAACTCCTGAAACAAAAGTGGAGGTTTTTCTTTCATCGGTACAGAGTGAAGTTTGACGATGTGGTGAACATAATGGGTGTGTTACGTGCCCTTTAGCAAGGAACACAAAACGTTTATTAAAATTTTACATGATGCATTTCACGGTGACCTGGTTTCTGAAGTGCACTAGGCTACCTTCTTTATAGTGAAGGGCAAAGCAGTGCACAAAGTCAGCTTTTCCCTTTCCTGATGACCCAGAGAGAAACCCTGGAACTGGAAATGACCGGTGTAAACCTGTGTGTCACATTGTTCTGAAGCTTCAAGAGAAAGAAATCTTCGTAACTGAAATAAATTGAGCTTGGCTTAAGCACAGGTTATTATTTTCTTACTTGTAGTCCCCAAGAACATCTGCCAAAAGTCTGTCTCAGAGGAATCTTTTTTTTCCTCATCAAATCAGCATAAGGACGATATTCATCTCACGTAGCTTGGCCTATCTGCCTGTCGATGGCTAGTCTAGGTTAGCAGTTCTCAAGCCTTGGAGATCAGGCACTCCACCTTTTCCTTTAATGATTTGAGCAGCATGAGGGTAATTGTGCCTTGCTTTTACTCCTGAACAACTTTTCTTTCTCCAGCCATCAATTTTCTAGCTTCCAAGAGCTGCTAGTAGTATTATGGCATTCTGTGCAATTCGTGTGAGGAATTTAAGATGCTTCACAGTAATGATCAGAATACCATCTGTAATTAATGCTTTTAGTTCAGTTTAACAGGGGAAAGACAATTCCTAAAAAGGAAATAAAAGACCACTTAAATTTAAGATCCTGTATACAACTGGCAGTGTATAATGTAGTTTTCTGTTCTGTAACCCAGCCAGTCTGTGCTCTAGTGGTGGAATGAAAATAAAAAAAATAAGTCTGTATTTCTAACTCAGTTAGGTACAGAAGATATTACCTGTGCTGTCTTGTTGTGCATCTCTGCTTAAAGAGATTTTATTGCTAAGTTTACTGAAAGGTTAACGGACTCTGCATTTCAGAATACAAATAAAATCCAGGGACTGCCTTTCTGCAATAGCTGTTTGCAGTCTTAATGCTTTGTTAGGATACATACTCATTCTCTGTCAGTTGTGTTACATTAAGCATAAAATATCAATGTAAACAAATACCTATTTTCTGTCTTCAAAAGGTACTGTGTCCTCGTTTTGAATTGATAATTTTGAAACATTGAAAGCGCATATTGTAATTCTTGTTGTCGTTCATTAAAACTAATAATTTTGATTTTCCCACTCTTACAGTTCAGTTTCACATTGCCCACTTATATGAAATCCAGGTAAGCTTTAAGCTCCTTTTTGTAAAGTGTGGTTGAGTTTCTAACAATATAATGTAATCAATCTGTGGAATTCAGATTATAGATGCTTTTGTACAGTTAGGCTGAAGTCTTGAATGGCTCAAGAAACTTTATTTGCTTTGGCGAAATTACAAATATTTTGAATGTGGACTGTTGTGCTATAAAATAGAGTAGCTAGTTTAATAACTTTGACGTTTACTAGTCTCCCAAGTGGACTGCAAAAAAAAACCCCTAAACATAATTTTTAGTACAATTCTTTTATGGGATTATATATTTTAAAAATACATAGCTTCACAGTTCGTATTATATTCGTATTGTTTCTCATACGTACGCACACAGTTGAGTCTAGCCAGTTGCCCACGTGACTTGAAGTATATTTGACATGAAATTTTCCAGTTTAACTGAACATATGTGACAGAGATTTGAGATTTGAAGTCAATAGCACATAAAGCTTTCTTATTAATTCTATATCAAATCCTACCACAGAAGTTTTTTAGATTAATCTTTTGGGAAATTACAGAGCACTTACTGGGCTTCCAGAATGTAAGTAAATTAAAACCAAGTGGCTACTGAAACAGCTACTGGGTATTTGTAAATTGACCGACTGGTCATATAACTCAGATTGTGCGCCCTTTTATCATGTGTATAGGTATTATATGACTGAGGAAGGGATGTGACCTGAAAAGAAAAACTGTAGTAATTAAAATGGATGACAGACATGAACTGTACTTTCAGTCAGTTGAAAAGTAGCTTGATAAAGTAAATGCTGTCTTTTGATGGCAGGGTGAAAAATCACTTGAGGTATTTATATATAAATAAAAGATAGAAATTTGATAAACAAGATGTTTTTCTTTTGAATGCTTTTGGTGCAAAGTTATATGATGTCAGAAGTCCCCAATCGCAAAAAAAAAAACCATTAAGAAACTCTATGTACTGTTGTGTTTATTATCTGGGCACCATCCAGATTTGATTCTGGGCACTGGAGCGCATCTGGCACATGCACATAACAAAGCATCCTCTGGTCTGCTAGAATACCTCGGGTCAGGGTGCCAGGTGCCTTACCTAACTGTGTGCTTAAGCTCTGCTTTCTCACTGACAGTCGTGGGCAGTGGCAACTTTTATTTTAACGTGAGCCAGAGCAAAAAAGTTTCTGTGCATTCTGCTGTGAGACTTGGTTTGTCTCACAATTTTGGTGTGGAGAGGTATCTTCTCTGGAATTTGAGAAACTTGGGAACCGCAAAGGATCTTGGCTCCATTCTGGGTATTGCCTCTGACACAACGAAGAGATGGTTTTGGAGGCAGGCTGGTTGTTTGGTTTCTTTTAAAGAACACAGCGCTACAGTTTTCTGAGCCTGTCCATATATTCCAAAGTTATTTACTCTCTAATGTTTAATGAGAAAGTTAATTCATTCCTTAATTACGTACCTTCACGTTACTGGAGTTTAAATGATGGGTTGCCAGCCTCTGAAGAAGAGAACAGCCTGGTGCCAGTGTGAGTTAGCAATGGTTTTTCATGGGGTTAAAGCTGGTTTCTGTGATTTCATCTGTGACACTGTTGAGTCCCTCTAGCTATTTAGGGTGATACTTTATGTGGTGTCTAAAGAAAGATGCTGGGTTGGGTTCCTCTCCCCCTTCCCATTTCTAAGATCATTCATGATGCAGCCAGACATCAAGGAATTTGGATCTTTGGAATTAACGTCTAAATAAAACCAAATATAAACATTACAACAGTTTTCTGCCATATTTTAAGTCACATGTATAGTGACAGATTTCTGAAGGATAAATAATACAACAAATAACAAAAGTAAAGAATACTCTAGATCGGGAAAACATGCCCTATTTTAATAAGTCTTTCTGAATCCTCCTAAGCCTGTAAACATCTTTTTCAAAGTGGGAATATTAGGCATGAATACTTACCTATTTGACATCTGTATTGCTGCCTCTGCTGTCATGCTCTACAGTGAACTTCTGTTCATTTGCTTATCCTTCATAGTCATAAACTACGAGTTTTGTTCCCAATGCTAAATTTAAATTTTTTTCCTGATTGCTTTTATTTTGCTGGCCATGGATATTTTATTCATTTATATTATTTGTTTTCTTACCAGTTGTCTGCATTTCATGAACACCAATTAAAAATCTTTTCTACCAACTTCCCCTTGTTCCATTTGAAAGTATGTAATTGCTGCTTTAATTTTCTTCCTGACTAGAATAAGGTTTTAAAATCAACAAGAGTTGTCTTTTGTGATTGTGAGATCTCAAGATCCTAATAACGTTTTTTAACTTCTAATAGGCATTTATATTGTTTAGTCATCTTCTTCCCAGCTCTCCCTTTTAAAACACCCGTAGTCAGTACTGTGTACTGTTTGCATAAAACAAATGTAACTGTGTCAGGATCGTTTGCATTTAGGTAGCCCCATTTATTTTAGTACGCTCTTCATCTGTTTGCCAGATGAAGTCTAATGTTGAATTATCTGAAAGCATAGAAAGTTTAAAAAAAATACCCCTCTTACTAACAGACCTCAGCATTTATGTCTGCTAGGCTTGTGGGAGAGGAGGAACAGGAAAATTAAGCCTTTAAAGTACCTTCACTGTTAATTACTGTTAGAGTAACGTGAAGATAAATGCTGACGTTGCTACAGAAAACTTAATCTGTCAAGAAGTCTTAACCTTTAATATATACAAAACAGCTCGTACTGTTCCAAAAATCAGTAAAAACCGTGATCCTAACCTAGAAACGTGTTTTCTGCATCAAGATCTGTTCGTACAGGCAGTGAAGAATTGGATGTTTCCATCCATGCTTTAAGCACAATTAAACTACATAGCAAAAATAAGATGCATACCTTCATTCTCTAGGCATAATCCATGGATAAGTTTTAATTCGACCTATGGTGGGACTCTCACCAGCACAACAAATGTGTTGAAAAGGCAGTTCAAGTAGAATGAAGGAAGGAGAGAGACAAAATTATACCAGCCGCCAGTGACCGATGACCTGCAGTTGTGTTACGAATTTCATGGGAGGAATTACTGTAGTATTTTTTCCGGTGCAGACTCACATTCAAGCGTTCCCTTTAAAAGCAGTACGTTCATTTTAGTGTAAGAAGCGTAATGCATGCATGAGGAGTTGACCAAATTTAATAATTTGCAAATTTCCCTCAATTATTTTAAGTAGTCAATTTATATTAAATACTATATTTATGAAAGTTATTCTATTACCATATATATACGTCACACATTAAAGCTTTCATATGCACTGTATGCAAAAAAAAAAGTTATAGAATTCTTTGTCAATGTGTTTGTGTGCTGTCAGTGCTGTGAAATCGTTGCTATTGGTGATCTGTTGTAAGCTTTATGATTAATCCATTTACTTTTTTCCTTTTGCAGAGAAAGTATCACTCTGCAAAGGAAGCTTATGAACAACTTTTGCAGATCGAAAACCTTCCTGCACAAGTAAAAGCAACTGTCTTACAGCAGTTAGGTATGTAAAATTAACTTTTATTTTCCCGTGTGTTTCTTTTTTTCCATCTTTGCCTTCAGCAGTGTTTTTTAAGGCTCCATTTCCAAAGTGAGTCTTAGACACTGAGTATGATATGTGAGATTTTCACCCAAAATAGAATGCATAACAGTAGATAATTAAGCAAATAAGAGAGGAGGAAAAGATTTTAATTAAACACAAAATTAAAAAGCTCTTAGACTTGCTGCAGTATATGCGTTACAGGTTTTGGGCAGTGAGGGGGTGGCCTTTCAGAGAAGGAGCACAGCAGTTAGAATTCTTTATTCTCTCTTCTGCCTCTGAGAACACCCCTTGAATAGCCAGGTGAAATGCAGTAAAACAAAATACTCTTCTCTCTATTGCAGAACAGAAGAACATGGCAAATGAAGTTCTACCTTTTCCTTCTCTTTAATTATAGTACATAAAGAAAACCTATTTCTGTAACTAAAAAGTTTATCATCAGATTTCATAAAAGAAACCACATAAAAAGAGAAAAAGTACTATTTTTAAAAACATTGTCATATTCCATATTTATAGAAAGCTGATAAATGATTTTTTAGACCAGAATTTCTAATGGGTGGGTAGAATAAATTGCTTTTGTCCTATATGCCTCTTAAAAGTATTTCCAGAATATTTTGTTAAAATTGTTCAACCCAGTGCAAAACTTCTTCATTCACTTTCTCCATGTTCTTCATCTAATTTATTATTCTAAATATTAATTTAGCCTGCTTATGCCCATTTTTCTTTTTTCCCCTCTTCACATAGTGGTCATTTAATTCAAATTGGTAACTGGCACTAAGTTACGGCCACAGTGCTTTCTTTTTTAGTAATGGAGGTTGTGTATGGATTTGGAGTGGGCTAATTTGTTTAGCTTTTGATTCTTCTGTGTGAAACGACAATTGGAACTGCTGAAGGAGTTCACTGCAGGACTCCAGCTGCTGATCTTTTTGCTGTTGCAAGGCAGTGTTGCTTATATTTCAGTATCCCTTTTGAATTTTTTTTTTTAACTTGTTACTATCCCATCTGGTGTAAATTGTCGGCAGTTTCATCCAAAAGGCTGTAGGTATGACCAGTGGATGACAGGCTTCCCAAGACAGCTGGCCAACGCTTTTTTCAATTCCACTTGTTGTAGGTTGCCACATTAGAAGCAAAAGTGCACGGTTGTATTCATAAAATCCTACCGCAGGTCTCTGAGGTAGCAGTAAGAGCAATGGCTTTGAGGGTTGTCTGCTGGATTAACTCTGTTTCTTCAGTCAGCCTAGGGTCCCCTATGCTTCGTGGAGAAAGGGACAGGGTGGTTGCAGCCAGAATATTCAAGGGATAACACAATTTCTTCCGCTCTTTGCTGTGAACAGTGGCATTTATCGGAGTATGGTGTTTATCGTAGATTCAGTCTCTAGCAGCTGGTAATAAAAACACCTCCTCAGGAAGCCTGGCCTGGGTGGTGCACTGCTGCTTAGAAAAAATAATAAGAGGATACCTGCCATCTGATGGAATGCTACTGGCAAAACCCCATCAAAATACATTTGTATTTCTGTGTTGAACTCTCTGTTGGAGTAAAAAAATTAAAAATACTTTTTGGCATGAAAACACCCCATATCTATGTTCCTTAGGTAGTTAATGTTTAATCAAGCCAGAGTTGAAATGTAGGCAAGTTCAGATGTCTTGAGAGAGGTTTATTAAAATCTTTGCTCTTTTGCTGGTTTTCAAAGCAGATTGCTGTGGAGGAGAAGCACCCTGTGATTCTCAGATAAATGCGTACCCATTTGAGCGGACGCTTGCTGGCTAGTTTGGGTAGATGTGACAGCGAGATCTGTAGAGTTGGATAACAGCAGTTTGTTTCTCCTTTTTTGCCCTTTCATCTGCTTCCAGACAATAACTTTTTTTGCTGCTTTGCCTGAACTTCCATCAAATTAATGAGACTGAAGATAAAATCTATCCCGGTATTCTCTCTCCGATTGTACTCAGCAGTTGTGTAAGGAAGAACAACTCAAGCATCTGCGTAGGGTTCCCAAAAGCACTCTCCCACTGATTTTCAGCTAGGGGCATTCCTAAGTGGTGTCCACGTAATTGGATGAGACATCGTGAGATGCTAAAAAGGGGAGGAGTGTCATCTCTTCTGAGACTGCGGTGGTGATGTTTACTGGAGAAGAAGCAATTGACACAAATTCAGCATGAGAGTGATTGATAAGCATAAAAACCCCTGAAGCGTGAGCTAGGCTAGTGTGTCCTCTTGCTGAGGCAACAGAGTGATTTGTTACAGATTTGAGCGTGGAACATTTGTGAATTATGGACAAAATCTGTGGTTTTGCTTATGATGTTAAAAATGTCCCAGGAGTGGAAGGGTAGTCAATATGCTAGTTGAGAATTTGAGTTGGGTCTTGCAAAGGAGAACCTTCTTTCTATATGTTCTTCATTTTATACATGAGGAGAGAGTTCCAGTTTCCTATACCCATGCTATTCTAGTAGAAAACTTCTCTTTGTTCTCCCTCACCTTGTCTTTTGCCTTCTGCCTTTCTCACCTTCCTGTACGGGAAGATAAAATTGGGAAACAACCCTCGTTTCAGCAGCGAAACCAGATAGTTCTTGTTTCCGTCTCTCTGAAATAGTTCTTTCCTCTTATCAGTGAACCTCAGGAAAGATCTCCTCAAGACACAATATGTTATCTTTCGGTCCAGCAAGGTTCTGATGAAACAAAAAGTAGGCATCACCCCACAACATTTCCAAAGATTCAAGAAATTGGTTAATGTCTTCTTTCACCCTTGTTTATAACCCCTGAACTATTACCTTTATCTCAGGCTTTGCCCAGCGCTGCACCCCACACATTTATCCTTAGTGCATGCAGGTGCATTCTGACAACTGCCCTCACATAAGCCCTTTTTTTTTTATTTCAAGAGTTTGTATTTTCTGTATGTTTAAGAACTTCAGTGACTTGGGATTTGACTCAAAATCATAGCTTGTTTATGAAGTCCACAAGATAAAGTTGTGTATCTGTCTCTGCAAAAATTATTGTGGGGTTTTTTTTTTTCTTTTTTGGGTTTTTTTTCCGGATGGATGTGGGTTTCACTTGGTCCATCTTTGGACAAGAAAAAAGTACTTTTTTGTCAGCACTGTAACCACTTGGCTCCTAACCTGACATTTCTTACAGTCCATGAAATATTTCAACTTCTGCTTCTGACCACAGTTTTCAAGTGATATTTCTTTAAACACCCCAGGCAAATGTTGCTGGATAGATACAATTTTCTTCAGACTGCCTTTTTTAAAGGTTGGAAGTTTGCCTTCCACTGGCAAAAGAGTCACTGACTGTGAATGGACTATGAGCCCATGGTATAAAATGTAAGCTGTATAGAACAGGTAGAATAAAATATTGGAAGTACAGTCCAATTGCAGGGAGTGGAGTAAGGCTGCAAATACTTACCCATTCAGTTCTCAGCCTTGCCTGCTCTGTCAAGCCTTTCAGGTGAGATCTGAGCTTGATCTGGATCTTGTGAGTGGTATACATGTTCAAGTAGTTAGGCTGTATCAAACAGTGCAAGCTTAGGGTGCTGAAGTTTAGCTGAGAGGGGTTTTAAATGGACGTTTAGTGCAGATGTGTGTACAACTCTGTAGGTCATTAAAACTTTGTACAGACCTTGAAGACTTAATGAAACTGGCATTATAGTGTTCCACAAGTGACTGTTTATGGGTGGGACACTGTAAAAACAAAGGGACAACCCATTGTCACATCTTACGTTTTACAAATGTTGGCTGAAAAGCAGCGGATTGTTAAATAAATGGATCACGCAAGCAGCAAGACGTTGCTGACCAGTGGGGTATGTAGTAATTTCAGCGAGCCAGCTGCCTGTTATAAAGGGTTTCCTTCTACACGATATGAATGGCAGTGAGATGATTCTGTGGCTGCTACAAGGATTTCCGCTTAAGCATACGAGCAGCTTGAGAAGGTGATGAAAGTGCTGCGTTTGAAATGGTAACCAAGCCTTGCATCAGTGCTAGAGCAGAGATGTGTTTTAAGACATGTGAAAGATCATATTGGAGCATGGATTGGGTGAGGCCTTTAAGGTGGGGTTGAATAGTTTGTGTAATGTAATGAAAGAAAAATCAAAAGGCATTTGAAAGAATATGATGTGTGGTTAGATGAGGAAATAAAACGATCTCTTCAGCGAAGTGTGCTTTGTAGAGAAGAGGTGAATGAAAAGGATGTTGTAGCAATGAAGATTAAATGACAATGTAAGAAAGATTTAAGTGGAGATACTAAAATTCTTACCAATGTTCTGTCGGGTAATTGTCTAAATGTAGGTATGGGATAAATAAGAGGATTGAGAAGAAAAGGAGTAAGCTGAACATAACATACACAGATAACTTATGTGCGTGACAGGGAGGATGTTGGCATTTTTCACAGTGACAGAGAAGATCTGTGTGTTCAGAGGAGGAAAGAGTTAATGTTTGCAGTGTAACTTTCTGTAGTAGAAGATGGAGCAGTTCGCAGTTGTGCTACCAACTGTGTAGAAAATTATTTAAACCAAAAAAACGCTATAAAAGTACCTGAAAGTAATTTTTACTTAGGGTTCTTTTGTCCTGCGATTTTAGTGTATAGAACTTTAATACTTTTTAGTTTCATTCATAATATTATATGTAAGTGATATTATTGTTTGATATTCCTGTTTTTAAAGAGGAACTAAGGCTATGAATATCCTGCTGTGCTGGAGTGTTAAATGGTCTTAGGGAATTTCACTTCTGCCATTTACGGATTCTTTTTGTAGGCTGGATGCATCACACCGTGGATCAGCTTGGAGACAAGGCAACCAAGGAAAGCTATGCTATACAGTATCTCCAGAAATCTCTAGAAGCAGATCCAAATTCTGGTCAATCCTGGTATTTCCTTGGAAGGTGAGAAATTATAGACACTAACTATATTTGTAATTGAGGATACTCATTATTGTGAGTATCTTACATTGTTTTTCTTCTAAATGCTTTCAGAGGAAAAATTAAGGGAAAGGATGTATATATGACAGAAGTCTAGTTTTCTGCAGAGTGTTTAAAAAGACAAGTTGCTAACTTAGTGGGGATGAATATAGATGAGAAGTTGAAATGAAGATTATTACCCAAGTGGTTCTACTTTTTTGTAGTTATTATTCAGTCTGCACATTTCCATTGATCTGAGTCTGTCCTGCCTGGTTTTACCTGTACCTCCTCCTACTATCACATCGTCTAATCTCTCTTTTATCTTCCCCTATCCTCCCTCTTCTTTTTTGGTAAAGGCTCAGTAAATGTTACTACTTTTCTTCATATATTTTTCACAATTTTTTATCATTATTTTCTCAGAATCTTCCTTTTATTCTCAATCAATTTTTGCACTAAAATACAAGTATTTTCTCAGGTATGCAACTATTTATAAACAGTATATATAAAATATTTATATATTGCAACTAAATATTAGGTCAAGATAGCTCAGATTGATCCATCCTAATACCTACTGAAGTGTTGTAGTAATTCTGTACTACCGGCAATATTTTTTACTTGAAAATTAACTTATTCCAAGATGTAAGGATACGAATTTGATTTTTTTTCTTGATCTCCTTTTTAAGAAAATAATACTTTACACAAACAAAAAAGGGGAAACGAGCTAGGGATCATCTGGCTCATCTTGTCATCCACTGGGCTGAAACCCTGATTTTTTTCCTCAGTAGTCCCATCTCACGTGCCGTGAGCTAGTTGGGTTCTTACAGAGCAGCAGACCAGAGCCAGGGCTCCATGAAGTATGTGTGCACAGCTGCCGCACTCCTGCTCCGCCACGGCTTTCCTGTGGCTAGAGTGAAACCTAGGACCATACAAACAAGGGTGAGAAACGCAGGAAATGGGAGAAAGAATCTAGTGGAAGCATCTCTTACACTCTACGGGGAGAACTAGGGCAAAAATGTTTCTGTGCCCCATCCCTCCAGTCCATACTTTGGCAGGAGAAGAGGAAAGGGACAGGGTTGTGCATTCAATCTTCCTCTTTTTCCCTCCTCATGTATTCCCTTGTGTTATCCCTTCCTTTGCTGGTTGTCCAAACTGGATAGCAAGTTGGTTTAAAGGTACCTTTCAGAAATATACTACCACTTTCCTTCCACACTGAAAAAACAAATTTATCACTCTGTTTTAAGTTTTGTTAGGTGCTTGATGTTAGTGGTATCCTAGTCATTCTTCGTGTATCTGATAAGCAGACAGATTGAAACCTGCCTATTGGAAACTGGGTTAGATTGCAATTAAAATGACCTTCTGAAACATGGTATTCAGGTGTAATGGATGTTTTTAGGCAAAGTGCTGCTAGATTTTATTGTGTTCCTTCCCTGGTGTGCCTCAAGAATACAGGAAAGAGTGTAGCCTGTTAGACAGACCTTTGTCTGTACTGCTGTGCTTGGTTTTTCTATTTTACTAGAATAAATTTTCTGTTGTTACGTGTTTTGAAAGTTGTCAGGTTTTTTTCCAACAGGGAAACTTTGCAAAAAATGTAAGAAGCAGAGCTATTGTAGATTAAACTAGCAAATGTATACATGTGTTTTTAATATGGTATTCATTTGAAGCTTTTAATGTTAAAAAGGTAAGTATTATTCCCTGTGGTATAATTGTAGTTCTCTAAAGAGTTGTGATATTTCTGCTTATAATACCAGAATACTTTTGAATTTGTATATGAAAAATATTCAAATAAAAAATTATGAAAAAATGCAGAACAGCAAGGTTTTTTGACAAAATTTTACGCTCTACCTATGCAGTAAAACTAATTGGTTGTTTATTACTTGAAATCTTCTAAAGATGTGAGAAACACACGCATAAAAAGCTTCCCAGGCAGTCAGGAGCCATACTGATTTGAATTGGTCAGTATCTTTTAATAATTCTGAAACACTTCTTGTGGAACATGAAGTTTGATAACCATTTGTTTGATGAAATAGGGAACTTAGTTGTTTCTTTATAATGCTATGTGTAGGTAAATATCATCCTTATTGACTGATATGTTACCACAAATGAAAGAAATTTAAGTCTTCAAAATGTGATATGGCTCTGTCTTCCTTAGGAATGCAGTAAGCTAGTATTTAAGTAGTTTTAGTGTACTTTTCAAATAAATAATTAGTAATATATGTTGATTAAGACGTTTGAGTCTGCTAATTCCTGGTGTTCAGAAACAGCAAATATTTTGGATTCACCTATATGAGTGTGTATTTGCATGACTCCACATTTATCAGATCGGTCTTGGTAAGCCACCCTCAATGATTACCTTCTATAAATATTACCGAAGTTCTTTTTTTCTTCTCCCAGGTGCTATTCAAGTATTGGGAAAGTTCAGGATGCCTTTATATCTTATAGGCAATCTATTGATAAATCAGAAGCAAGTGCAGATACATGGTGTTCTATAGGGTAAGAACGATACAGGGTAATACAGTGATATAATTCCATGCTAATATTATATACATAAATAATATCAGCTTTTTAACTCTTGTGCTCTCAAGGGGACAGTAAAGCTTTTTTATTTATACCTTCGTGTTGTCCGACTTGTGTAATTTGAGGTTTAAATAATAAATTTATATTTGCTTTCTCAAATTTTTTAAAATGCTGAATATGCTATGTAATGAGCTTTGTAAAGATTTTATGTGTTGTTTATGCTTATGGCTGTGCTTTGTGTAATGGGAGAGTTTATTAAGGGTTTTGAGGGGGATGTGTGTATTTGACTTGATTGTATTTTGACGTTGTTATTAATTCTCAACTTCACTAATCTTTCTATTCAGTGTGCTGTATCAACAGCAAAATCAGCCTATGGATGCTTTACAGGCCTATATCTGTGCTGTACAATTGGACCATGGCCATGCTGCAGCCTGGATGGACCTAGGCACGCTCTATGAGTCCTGCAACCAGCCTCAGGATGCCATTAAATGCTACTTAAATGCAACTAGGAGCAAAAATTGTAGTAATACCTCTGCACTTGCAGCACGGATAAAGTATTTACAGGTAAAGCTAACATTTTAAGAAGCGGGAAATACTCTTCCAAATACACAGCAGAGGGGGTGGGGAGAAGTAACACACAAGTTTAACTGGCAACTGTTTGTGGTGTGTATAACCTGTTTTCATGTGTATTGTAAGCATATCATAGCCTGTAATATTTTATTTCTTCATTTTTAAGTGGAACTTAATTCCTTATAAACCCTATTTTGCACATTTAATCAAAGCATACTGTTTTACATCACTTTGCTTTTTTCTTTGTATTGTCTACATTTTTAAGTTTTCATAACATAGAGAGAGAATACACGCACACTATCTTTCACTCTCGTTGTTTGCAATTTCAGAAAAAAGGAATTATGAGACCTCTGATTCCAGAGCTCATCTTTGTTCTGATTCTCACAAAGGTTTATATTCTGGTTACCCTCTTTATACTTAGCACCTCTCTAAGACCCCAAAATTTAAATCTATCCTCTCTTTAAGACATAATTAGCTACAGCATTTAGGAAGATTTCATGGACTTGCTCTTACTAAAGTAGGCTTGTGTTAAATTTGCTTTTTACATAATTTTTCCTAGGCTCAGTTGTGTAACCTTCCACAAGGTAGTCTACAGAATAAAACTAAATTACTTCCTAGTATTGAGGAGGCATGGAGCCTACCAATCCCCGCAGAGCTTACCTCCAGGCAGGGTGCCATGAACACAGCACAGCAGGTGAGAAGTTGGGTTATGTTCGGCAGGTGCCCAGCTTTAAGGGTTTTTTACAATCGGTAGTGGTCAAGTTTATTTTATTGAGCACAGGACTGGCTTTTATTAATAAAAAGCCTTTGATTTATTTGCAAAGGGATACTAGATCAAGAAGCTCCCTATAATACGGGAGAAATATGGGGGTACCAATTTAGAACCTTTGTGGATTTTCATGATTTTAAAAGATTTCATCTTAAAATAGAAATGCTGCAGTGGTTTAATAATCCCATGAAAGGTACACATTCCTCCATTGATGACCATATGGAAACTGATTTTTCAGTTATTGAGATCATCTTCAGAATATCTACTCGGCCCTTTTAATGTATGTGGGCTGTTAAAATATATAATTTAAAGGAGAGAACTAAGAATATATAGAACCATATTTTTGTCTTCCTTCTGTGATTCTTAGGCTTGTAAACCTCATCATCCAAATACTGAACCTGTACTAGGCCTCACTCAAACACCAATTTCACAGCAATCCTTGCCACTACACATGATTCCTTCTAGCCAAGTAGATGACCTGACCAGTCCTGCCAAGAGGAAAAGAACATCTAGTCCAACAAAGGTATATATTCTGATGAACTAAAAAGCCCCCTACCAAAATTATATGGAAATATGCATCGAAGTGATGCAGCATGCACAGAATTTGTGCTGTAAATTGTAATCCTTTGGCATCAAGGTGGGGAATGTTTTTAGGAATTTTAAAAAACATTTTTGGGTGATGTGTTTGAGCAGGTTACAGGTCAAGCAGGAAGTGCATAAGGGCAATGCAGACTGTACAAGTGAAAAAGTACAGTCATAGTCTGACGATAGAGAGGGAGACGATCATGTCATCCTGTCTATTGCCTTTGCTTATATTTAGAATTCAAGTGTTTCATCATCATGTAATAGTGCTACAGTAGATAAAGTATTCAGTTTTAAAAGTAGTGTACCTTTAAGTTAATTGCATGATTTGGTTTGATTGTTTCTCATTATGATACTAGATACCATGTAACTTTTTCCTCTGACTGCTTTGATACTGTATGGGAATGGTAGAATGAGACTTGGCATGTTTTAGTGTGTTCTTTGTTTATATTGTTCTTGAAACAATTTCTAGTTCTTTTGTAAGCAAGATAAAATCTAGATAGTAAAAAAAATTATGCTGACCCTTTGATAGTCACACATTTTAATGTAATGTTTTCTCTCAGAATACTTCAGATGTTTGGAGCAGTGGCCATACAGTGTCACATCCTCCTGTACAGCAACAAATCCATTCTTGGTGCTTGACACCACAGAAATTACAGGTAGGTATGTGGAAGCTCTTCAGAAGCTTTGATTTTTTGATTTTTTTTTTCTTCCTTTTAAGAAAATGAATTTGAAACATTTTTTGGTTTCACATTTCTAAAATCCAATTCCCAATAATTCCCACAGTATAATTCAAGTTGTGCTAGTATCTGTGGCTCCTCTGTGTGAAATCAGTTCTGTAGTAAAATAAATGATCTCTAGCAGAAACTGGACGTTTACAGTGTATGGATTACGTAATTTCTAAAGTAGGAACATACAGTAATTCCTTTTTTCTTATAATGTTTTAAAGATAGATAAGCAAATTGCCACGCTTGTGTGCCAAATGAATTTGCTTCTTGCTGGAACGTGGGGGATATTGACGGAGGTGTAGAAGTATTGTGATATCCTCTTTTTCTCTGCAGTAGCTTCTTGAATGAAATTGCTTAAACAAACATGAACATTCTACAAAACACAGTTACTCAAATGAACTCTGGTACTGCTTTTCTGTATTTTATGTCATGCAGTATATTTATATGAAATGCTAGATTTTAGGTTTGAAATCTTGTTTCAGGTCTTTCTTATTACGATGTTTTGTTATCTTTTCGGTTCATTAGGGCTTGCAGTGAGCTTCAGTGGGAATTCTGTATTTTGAAAATCAGACCTAGCTGGAAATTCTTACCGTCTTGCTTTGGATGCAAGTTAAAATTGAAAGGAACACAGTGCAGAGAGAGAAGGCATTCTGACTGAGCAGTGTTCCCCTCAACTCCAGTATAGTTCCTCAGCTGTTTCTCTGTCTGAACAATATTGGCTTTATTTTCCCTCACTTGCCTCCTTCTCTCCCCTCCACTCTTGGTCCTGCAATAATCACTCTTCTGGATCTCTCTCTCTTTATGCATTCTCATTATTTCTCCATTTATTTTATATCCTACTACTTTTCCCCCTTTTTAGTTTCACCTTTTTCCAGATCCACCTTCCTCCTCTAAGCAGTAACGCAGTAGGCTTCTCTAAGTTCGGTAGGCTGGATTTGCAGGCAGTACCTTGACACTGTTCCAGCATATATGACTAGGAAAGCCGAAGAGATATGATACAGGAGGAAAGCAAATAAAACCTTTACTACATCTTCTAAGTCAGCCTTTTAAAAGTGGCGGCTGAGGGGCTGGATGGGTATGGGACGTGACCTTGTGGTCATATGTAAAAGTTTTATTCAGTGCAGCCCCCTAAAAAAGGACTTCAGAATGGAAGCTGCTGTTAATCCAGGGAGTTTGGCATGAACTATCTTGAACCATGTTTTCAGACAATGTTGGAATTTTTTTTGGTTGATAGTTTGCAACTGCAGTTGTACAAAGCAGAATGAACCACACTACTTAATACTCATACTTCAGTTCCATTTATGTATTACTAATCCAGCGTGATCAAAGCAAAGGAGATGAGAAGGATGTACAAAGTAATACACACAGGCCTGAAAGGAACTAAAGGAAACCTGATTTGTTTTTTGTTTTGGTGGGGCTTGGTTTGGTTTGGGGGTTGTTTTGGGGGGTTTCTTTGAAAGTGTTTACAACTATGTGAAGTAGTGTAGTATTTAGGAACAATCGACCAAAATGTCTATATGTCACCTTCTGCGCAGCACAACTTCTGTCCTCCTCTCCACACTCCCTCTTCCTTCTCAGGCAGTGCTCGTGTTGCACAATTGCAGCATTTATGTCATACCTCTTAACAGCAGCAGACTTACGGGTGTGTGCTGAGTAGAAGTCATATAAAGGTCAGATATTTGGCAATAGATACTTAATTTTATCAGTTGCAAATGAGTTCAGTATCATATCTTAAGGTACTGCTCTCTGTAATTAAGCTGTATAGATTTCTGGGTTTGCTTTTTATATTTTCTGGAAAGGTTTTCATGTGTGACTATAGGGTGAGTTTACTTCATGCTGAACAGTATTAATAAAAGAATAGCACAGTACAAAAAGTGTTAAAACGTACATAATGATAACAAGAATTCTGTATAATCATATTTGAATGTAGTTTTCTTTTACAATACCAGTATACTTAATTTTAGTGTGGTGATAATATTTGTACACTCAAATAATTTAGAAAGTCGCTTTAGCTTTAGTAACTAGTACTAAGGTTTGGTTAAGAATAGTGTATGTAAAGACGTTTGAGTCTGCAACAGGAATCTCAAACATGTTTCCAGCATTACAAGTCTTGTCTTCATGGGTAATTTTAGTAATGTATGCAAGAAAGTTATTAAAAAGCACATACAGTTTCAGTAATTCTGAACTGTACGCCTGTTTTTTCAGCACTTGGAACAGCTGCGTGCAAACCGAAATAATCTAAATCCAGCACAGAAACTTATGCTGGAACAGCTGGAGAGTCAGTTTGTCTTGATGCAGCAACACCAGCAGGTGAGAACAAAAATATTTTTATCTCCCACAAAACTTTCATTAGTAATAGTGTCTGTTGTGTTTCTTGAGTTCTGAAGAACTTCTGTTGTACAGAGTTCTCATGGCCTTTACTACATTAACATTAAATCATCTTTTTTTGTATGAAGTATAATGGTGGTTTACTGGTTGAAACGTAACGAGTTTAGCTGTGTTTTGTTATAGGCCTACCAGATAATATAAAAGTTTTCAAACCACACTTTCAAACTGAAGCGAGTGGACACATCTAAAAGCAGTCTGACTTGAAAAATACCTAGTTGTAGTAAGCTGTATTTCAGCGTATCTCTCCTCCTCTCATTGTTCACTTCTCTCTCTCTTAGTGTCCAACTTTAGCAGTAAACGCTAACACTCAAACTGAAGAGCCTAGAAGAAGTGTGCCGATAGCTTTACCTTAAAATTCACTCAGCGCATTTGTGAGCACGACAGTCATCTTATTTCTGAAAAGCAACTGTGAAGATCTTAAAATCAGTATAAAATGGGAATTGACCAGTGCAATTAAAGTACATAAACGTTGTATGATCTTTACTTTTTAAATTCTGCAGCTAATGTTGTTGTGCTTTGTTCATCTTCCGTTAGATGAGACAAACAGGAGTTGCACAGGTACGATCTACTGGAATTCCTAACGGGCCAACAGCTGATTCATCACTGCCTACAAACTCTGTCTCTGGTCAGCAGCCGCAGGTTGCTCTAACCAGAGTGCCTAATGTCGCTCAGCGTGGAATCCGTCCCGCCTGCCCTGGGCAGCCTATGGCTAATGGACCCTTTCCAGCAGGCCCCATTCCCTGCAGCACAGCCAGAACGCTGGGTAGTACAGACACTATTTTGATAGGCAATAATCACATAACAGAAAGTGGAAGTAATGGAAACGTGCCTTACCTGCAGCGAAACGCACTCTCTCTACCTCATAACCGCACAAACCTGACCAGCAGCGCAGAGGAGCCGTGGAAAAACCAACTATCTAACTCCACTCAGGTATACCGTTTCACTTTACTCGTAGAGTACGCTAAGGAGGCTTGACGAGCAGGTCACTGTTTGAAGTCCCTCATTTGTAAACACACATTTTCTGTTTCCTCAAGTCTAGATGCAAATAAAACAGACACTAGGTTAAATGTGCCTATTACTTTTTGCTGTTAAAAATCTGTGTATTGAATTAACTACTTTCAGGACAAAGGAAATGATCATA